>CM030358.1:397472183-398781251 GCA_017893485.1 Hemerocallis citrina
CGCCCTTATCATGGCACTTTAGAAATTAACAGTTGAGATGCGGATCCCGTGCTTCCAACTCGTGAGAAGGCACAGACCGTATCGCTTTGATAGGAAGGGTACAACCAATAACACCACATAGTGTTGGCCTATAGAACAGGTCGGATCATAAGGTATCACCCTTAATACCAACTCTTTTCCTTCGGCAAAAATGATAATAAATAAGGGTTAAGTGCTAATAGCCATAAGTTACTAGCCTAACGTTGTCATTAACCCTAAACAACCCAAGGGATGACAATAGTACTAACACAACATGCTAGGTCTTAAGTTAGACTTCGCAAGATAACTTTACTAGGTGCTTAACCTAGACTTACCAAAATCCCTAAGGATCCTATTCATAGCCTATCGATCCAAGACCATAGAAATACGAACGTATTCGCATGCTACTGCCCTAAACTTGGATTCCGTCCACACTCCCGGCCCACAATCAACCTACACCGGTTAAGATCTGATGGTGCACGAGGGGTGACTCGTCCACAGTCCATGAGGAGTAAAATAAATACACGTCTTGATGGTCGATAGCTCCTAGGGTAATGATATCACCCTAGATAAGCACAATAACTGCGTTCTAGCTAATAAGCTACATACGAGCCGACTAGCTACGTATGAGCCAAAAAAATTACATACGAGCCAACTGGCTATGTATGCGACAAATGAATCATATAGAAGTAACCATAAATGTTTTCTAACCACCTAGAATCAAATAACATGCTACTAGCAAAACTTGATCCTTTATACACAAAGGCAACATAAAAGTCTTCTAACATCCTAGAAGCAATTAAACATGGTACTCTTATCAGAATACTACAAAATTAGACTTATTAGAAAGGTGAGAACATCTACTACAACTCTCTAGTTGAAAACTTTCTCAGATTAAGTCAATAAGAGGTACAAAAACCTCGAACAATCTAAACAGTGATTGCTTCAGTCAAACGGCTAGCTGTTGTGACTTGTAAAGGTCATAACTTCTACTCCGCTTATCGGAATCTAACCAAATAGGATATTTTGGAAAGGAGAGAACATCTACTACAACTCTCTAGTTGAACACTTTTTCAAATTTAGTGAGTAAAAGGTACAGAAACTTCAAACAATCTAAACAGCGAAGCTTCAGCCAAACGGCTAGCTGTTGTGACATGTAAAGGTCATAACTCCTACTCCGCTGATCGAAATCTAACCAAATAGGATATTTTGGAAAGGTGAGAAACTCTACTACAACTCTCTAGTTAACAACTTCCTCAGATTCCTAATGAAATTCAAGTCCCTGCTCTTTGAACACAATTCAAGAACAACAAAAAGAACAGCCAAAGCTGAAACTTGTAAAGCTCACAACTTTTGCTATACTTATCGGAATCTAACAAAATTGGACAATTTGGAAAGGAAAGAACATCTACTACAATTTTCTAGTTTACCACTTTTTCAGATTTCTTATAGAGTTCAAAATCCAGCTCTTTGAACAAAATTCAAGCACAACAAAAAGAACGGCAAAAGTTGAAACTTGTAAAGCTCACAACTTTTGCTATACTTGTTGGAATCTAATAAAATTGGGCTTTCTAGGAAAGCTGATAACATTTACTACAACTTTCTAGTTGAACACTTTCTCAAATTCCTTATAGAAATCAAATCCCTGCTCTTTGAACAAAATTCAAGAACAACAAAAAGCACAGCAAAAGCTGAAACTTGTAAAGCATATAAATTTTCCTATACTTATCGGAATCTAGCAAAATTGGACATCTACTACAACTCTCTATTTGATTTCTTTTTCAGATTTCGTAAGGAACTCAAAATCCAACTCCTTAAACACAATACAAAAAGCAACAAAGACAGCCCAAAAGCTGAAACTTCCAAAGCTCATAATTTTTTCTATACTTGTCGAAATGTAACAAAATAAGACATTTTGGAAAGCTCAGAACATAACCTACAACTTTCTGGTTGACCACTTTTTCAGATTCCTTATAGAGCTCAAAATCCAGCTCTTTGAACACAATTCAAACACAACAAAAAGCACAGCAAAAGCTGAAACTTGTAAAGCTTATAACTTTTGCTATACTTATCGAAATCTAGCAGAATTGGGCTTTCTAAAAAGGGGAGAACATCTACTACAACTTCCTAGTTAAACACTTTTTCAGATTCCGTAAGGAACTCAAAATCCAATTCCTTAAACACAATACAAAAAGCAACAAAGACAGCCCAAAAGCTGAAACTTCCAAATTTCATAACTTTTTCTATACTTGTCGGAATTTAACAAAATAGGACATTTTGGAAAGCTCAGAACATCTCCTACAACTTTCTGGTTGACCACTTTTTCAGATTCCTTATAGAGCTCAAAATCCAGCTCTTTGAAGACAATTCAAACACAACAAAAAGCACAACAAAAGCTGAAACTTGTAAAACTTATAACTTTTGCTATACTTATCAGAATCTAGCAAAATTGGGCTTTCTGGAAAGGGGAGAACATCTACTACAACTTCCTAGTTAAACACTTTTTCAGATTCCGTAAGGAAGTCAAAATCCAGTCCTTTGAACACATACAAAAATAACCAAAACAACATTTTGCTTAAAAGCTCGCTGTTTTGGGGAAAATATTTGTTTGACCTATCAAATTAACCCCAAAATATATATAAAATTTAGAGCATGATAATAACACATACAAGAAACTCTCAAATTAATTTGGAGTCAAAATTCCAACTTTAGCACAAGTAATTAATCTTAACAATCAATAACCACATACTAGTTTTTAGATTGGGTTTTTAAGGTTCTTGTTTAGTTCTAACCCTTTAATCTTTTTATGTCATTTATTCTGGTCCAAGTTCTTCAATATATACATGAGTTCAGTCCAAGATCTTCTATTTAATAACAATACTAACAAGAACAACAACAAATAAATCAAGTTGACAAACCACCACCCAACTAGTGCAGGAAGGACTTGTTAGCTTGCTCTTCTCCTCATTGTTCTTGCTCCTTGTTCTTGCTACTCTTGAAAAAGAGAACCCACTCGTTTCTTTTATTTTGATTTAATCTCTCTTTATTTTTCTTTCTTCTCAATTTTTTTTTTCTAAATTAAAACAATTAAAAGAAGAAGGAGATGGAAACACAAAAAAATGAGGAGAGGGGGGGGGGGTGGTTAAAGGAGAAGGGAAAAGTGTTCTCTTTCTCATGGTTAGAACAATTGGAGTTTTATTTGTAATTTTATGTTACAATCAACACCCAATCTAATCCCTACCCTCCATTTGATCATGATTGATCAAGAATACGAGGTATTTTCCCAAAATTACATACTACATGATTTCGTACAAACGTACGAAATCGATATAGTACATATACGTACATATATCCGTATATATAGATAATTTTTATTCATTAAAATGAATAATCTCTATCAAAAATATTTTAATTCAGAAATAATAATAAAAATAATTTTATTGCCGGTTCGGAAGATTACAGTACCAATTTGATATAATACAGATGTATACAGACTGGTATATATATATTGATAATGTTTATTAACAAAACCAAGTAATATTCACCAAAAATATTTCAATTCTGAAAACAAAATAAAATAATAATAAAATAATAATTTTTTATATCAGCCCGAGATTTTACAGACATTTTCTCAAAAAATGCATATTAAAGGATTTTGTACAAGTGCACAAAACCGATACATTACATATATATACTTGTATATATATACAGGTAACTTTTTATAAGTAAAACCAAGAAATTTCCATAAAAATATTTTAATTTTAAAAATAATTATAATACAAATATAATATCCGACCGGGATATTACAGGCGGAGAGAGAGAGGTTTCGGTCAGGAGGTTGGGGTAGGGAGAGAGAAAATGAGTGGTAAAATTGTAAATATGGGGATTTTTAATAGTATGGTTATGGGCCTAAGCCTGATTCAACACAAAACCTCATTTTTTAAGGTTATTTTCAACGCCGAATTCCAAAATTTCTAACTTCTTTCTAGGACCATGTAATTACTTCAAATTAGATAATATTCCGTCCTCTATTATACACAAGTACAAAAGAATTTCTGGTTAAATCGGAATCATCTACTCTGAAAAAATTCATCACAAAACTCCTATATTTCAAAATTTTCCCGTTTAACCCCGGATTTCGATTTAATCATTATAAAATAAAATAAAATTAATTAATATAAGAAAATATACTCAAAGTCATAAATAACAACAATATAAATCAAATATTTAAGAATTTTTAAAATACATGTGTTACATTCACTTTCTCTCTACCTATAAATAGCAAACCCCCCTCCCCTTTCAGAAGGTAATGAATCTTGTCCACTAAAACCCTAATTCAACTTTTTTTTTCAGTGACAGACTAGGTCGTCGGAGGGCCTCTCGACAGGATGTCTCCCGGTGTCTCTAGGTGTTTTGCAGATGCTCAGGGTGGCTAGCTACGAGCAGCTCCCCCACTCCTGCCCCTCACCAAATTCCTATCTCCAATCAGATCTGCGGTTGAGATCTGTCTCTCCCTCTACAAATAACAAGAACTCACATCTGTTGCTCCTAACTCTAAATCAGCAGCATCAGGCAGTGTAGGACCTGAATCGATAGGACCCGATACCAACTCTATTTGGAACTACTTATTGGGTACATTAAAGATGACCTTTTTGTGATAAAAAATATATGGAGGATGGTTGGAATCCGACTCATTAATTGAATTAACTAGTAATCTGCATGTGCTTTGCATGTCCTAATAAATATATTTTTTAAAGTTATACTAAGAAGTAATCTAGCATCGAACCTGATACCTCCCTTTATTCATCATGTACGCTTTACAAACTGCCCCTAGTGGCACCAATTCTTTTTTTACATGAATGTCACTTTTTTGTAAATAACTATGTCATAAATAAATTTGAACTTTAAGGATATTATGGTAACTAACAACAGTTGAGTAAATAAATGGTTAATATAACTCCCACTTAAAATGAATGGTAAAGATTAGATGGTTGATTGTCTACAAATTACAATTTGTCTTCAAATTACACAACCCTTTAAATAGTAAAAGGTTAATATTACTCTCACATTATAGTATTAGAGATGAGTTTGTTACGACTCTTCCACAAAAAACATATGAAAAGAATAAATTACAGGGTAGAGTAATGTTTATTGTAGTCATTATATGTAGCCTCAAAATAGACTCTAAGAAAATAGAAAAATGAGACATATTGTTTATTTATGTATTTTTGGTGCAAGGTCGTAGCCACACAGCGCACCCACACTTACCCGATATAAATATTAATTGATAAATATTTGTGTTAGCGGAATTCGATTCCCCAATCTCTTACTCGCCAGTAGAAAGACTTACTAGTAAATTGTTTGGTGTATGTCTCACGGACTAGTGAGAATTGTAATGTTGTGGGTGAGGGGTCAACTGAGTTGGTGATGCCAGATGGGAAGGGGTTGACATTATAGAAGGTCATGCATGGTCCTGCATTAAAATGAAACCTAATATCACAGGGCTACAGGTATATTGCTCGAGGTGGAGTTTTATCAGTTTGGGAAGGTCGTCGTAAGGTGATAAGGGGATTGAGGGGGTATTTTGCACAACTAAAAGATTTTTTGGAACGAGAAAACTCGACTGAGTGTTAAAGCCCAGCATTCCTAAATGTTCTAGTACGCTGCCACAACAAGCACTGAAGTGGGATCACGTCGTCTGAATACCGTCGAATGGTGGAAGATGTCTCGATGTAGGTGGAGTTCGTACAGAGGGTGACATCTCCATGTAGGGTTGGTAACCGGTCTAGGCCGCAGGCCACTGGGCCCAACCATGTAGTAGTCGATCCCGAGTCGGGCGGGTCCCAATGGACAAAACTCTAGCTCGAACTGCCCTCCAAACCCGCATGCTCGGTCCCAATTTGTATTTTCTGTTTTAATTTTATCTATACTTTTTTTCCCTCTACAAGTATCCGTTAAAAAAAATAACCAGATAAAATAGATAAAAAATAAATAATATTGTACAAAATTCTAATGTACAAGAATCATATAAAAAATCTATATATTATTTTTCTCAATTGTTTTTAGAATAATTTCTTACAACAATCAAAAAAGATAAAAATTGTAATAAACTAATGATACATACGAAGTAATAAAATTATGTGGTAATGAGGTGATCTAGAGTTCGAGATAGCCTAGAGCTAGATTGAAGAGAGGATTGGACTACTGTCGTGCACCTCAACTTAACCCAAACAAGAGTCATCGCTCTAAATTACCTAATGGGCTTCGGCTTCATCTTATGGAATGTTGCTTCCACTGGTTGAGGTGTCCTATAATATTCCTTGAGTCATGTCTTATGCTTTCATTCAATCTTACTACACACGAGCATATTCAAGTATTCGGCTTCAAGCGATTTCTTGCATCGCTCAATATCCTACCACTTACAGAAAAATCACTTTCTGATGCAATTATAGACACATTGCGGGGGGGGGGGGGGGGGGGGGGGGGGGGGGGTTAGTAGATCTTTTTCCATGTAAGAAAGAATAGGATATGAACCTTCATTGTGTTTCCACCATGATACTATATCAATCTTCTGTTCTCACGACAGTGAATCTTGTGTATTATACCAATGTAATTCATTAGGTGCATTAGTCGTAGGTTTTTTATATGATGTACTTGTATATTAGAAGTAGATGCAAAAATCCTATCGTAAATATTATATAAATTATTTATTACGGACTCAAATATAACTATAAATGCATTATGATCATAAGAATCATCCACCATACTATAAAGCAACTCAATCAAATTCTTCGTACCTTCTAACTTGATACGATGATCCATTACACAAGCAACACAACAAAATATTGGAAGAGGAGGAAAATATGTAAAACATTTAGTGTAAGCGAAAGAAACAATCTCTCCAATGTAAGGATCATCCATCATTTCTTGAAAAGTTGTCATCATACTAACTATTGAAAGAAAAATACCACTAGAATTGGAATCATATGATTTGACAATTACAGGATTGCATTCTTAAAAGGTTGCAAAAATTTGAACCTTTTGGCAAAAAACAAAGAGTAATCATTCATTCGGATGTTTTCCATGCTTTTGGCAATACAAAATTCATTTATAAACGATTTTTATTTAGTAACAACAACATGTAGGTCGTAAGTAGAATATCAATGGTGTTTAACATCATTAGAAAATTTTCTAAAATGTACTCCTTCAAGATTACTCTTTGAATGAATGAAGATTATAACCACTCATATCTATGAATTGCACACAATCTCATTCATGGTTCATGTTGCTGCTAATTTTGGTGTGGGACCAAACAGATGATTTGTGAATTCTTCTAAAACCATTAAAAGATAACATTTTTACTACTTGCTGATGTTGACGTTCTCAACGCTATTGCTGACCTGCAAAAAGTTCGAAACACCGGGATTGATCCCGAAGAAGAACCCTCTGACGCTCAAGTTAGTAATCTGAAAGATTATGAAAGAGCTTTCTTGGAGAAAAATACTGATTATCTGGTTCTTGTGGAGGCAAGGGGTATTTATAGTCACCTTGGGGGTCAGTTTTAAGATAATGATTTATCTCTACTTCCCGATATTTTTGGATTGAATTAGTTATCTCTTTTTCATGAAGAGATAAGAGTAGTTTGAGAGATTGAGTTAAAACTCTTCTCATGGTAAGTTATATGATTTTTGAACCGTCTCTTATAAATATTGATGAGTTTAAATCATATTCAAATAGTCATGTACTCATTTACATTGGGCTGTTATGACAACCGAGCAAGACAGACCCGTTTTGGACTATTGGGCTTGAAAGATGCCCAATTCATGTTTACGAACCCATTCGTATTGAATTTTTTTGTTTTACCCATGAGAGCTTTAAGATCCATGCTTGATTTGAAAGGTCCTGATTTGGTTCTATTTTTACCCATATCACAAGCCCCCCACTCCCTAAGACTGAGTTTCACAACTTTTGAGGAGTAGTTCGCCTGTTTTTAATGGTTTATAGAACTTATCAGGGTTCCTGGGATAGTTTGGATCTTTCTCGAGGTATATAAGTGTTATTCTGAGCTTACCCAAAATTATTTTTAGAACTTTCTGGATTTTTTGTGAATTTTCCAGATTTTTCTGAATTTTTTTCAATTTTTAATCGTTTTTTGAATTTGTTATTCAATTTCCAAAATTTAGTTAACTTCCGAAAATTTTAATTAATTATTCAAAATTAATAATTATATTTTTGGAATTAAAAATACTTTTCCAAAGTAATAAATTTTTTAAATATCTTTTTTCAAATTTTTACTTATTTTTCAAAAAATTTAAATAATAAATTCGAATTAATAATTAAATAAAGGATTTAATTAATTACCTAATAACGTGGCAGAATATGGAGCGTCGCCCGTGTTGGGTGTGCGCGCTAAGAAGATCCAACGGCAAAGCTACCCACAATCGATCATAAGAACAGGGTACGCTTTTTTATGATATCACAAATGTCCATCATGAGAAGTGCAGAAATTGGGGAAATCGGACGGGTTATGTGACGCTAAACATGTGTGTTACCCGGTTTCGACCGGGTAAGGTGACACATGGCATTCTCCGATTGTGCCATGTCATCGTTGACAGGTTGAACTCAGACTTGGTCAACATTGACTTTTGGCTTCCTTTTTTCACATCTTGGCATAGGTGCATTGTAACTAACTTTCGTCGAGCTACAGAGGTCCGATCGGAGCTTCTGACCACTCATTTTGAAGAGGACTCAAAGATATACAACTTCAGTTCACCATGTTTTTAAAGAATTGTCCATATTTAGAGTGAAAAACGGCCCACAATGTCTCTGCCTATGGAGAGTTAAGATGATGAGCTCGGCAGTAAAATGAATATTCCCGATGCTTCAGAGATCCGATTGGAGCGTGTGACCCTTCGCTTCTAAGGTGACTTGAAAATACACAAATTCTCTTTAGAAGTGAGCTGAAGAATCATCCGTCTTTCGGGTCAAAATAGGCTCGCAATATGTTTGTCTCTCTGAAGTTGAGAATTATTTTTTCGGTATCTAGGATCTATGAAAAGGAATTTCGACCCTAGGGAGCTACTAGGAAAAGCTTCATAAGCCTCTTGTGGACGGTTATCCGGGAAGCAAGTTTAGGGCCTCTTGTGGAGGTTTGTTCAGGAGGCAAGTTTGAGGAGCAACTCTTGGAGTGAGTTGAGCTCCGAACTCATTGTGGAAGAAGACCTCTCGGGAGGCGAGTAGAACGAATAGCATTACCAGGCTCTAGGAGAGAGCCATTTAGGGGGTGAATTTAAGGAGTAACTCTAGGGGTGAGTTGATCTCCGAACTCACTGTAGAAGAAGATGGTTGAACATCACCGGGATCTAGGAGAGAGCTGTTCGGGAGGTGGGTTTAGGGAGCAGCTCGAGGGGATGAGTTGAGCTCCGACTCATTGTAGAAGGAGAGAGTCTTTTAGGAGGTGAGCGAGGTGAAGAGCATTGTCGGGCTGTTGGAGAGAGCCATTCAGGAGGCAAGTTTGAGGAGCAACTTTATGGGTGAGCTAAGCTCCAAACTCGTTTGGGAGAAGACCGCTCGGGAGGCAAACGAGATGAAGGGCATCGTCGGGTTCTTGGAGAGAGCTGTTCTGGAGGTGAGTTTAAGGAGAAACTCTAAAGGTGAGCTGAGATCCAAACTCATTTGGAAGAAGGCCGCTCGGGAGGTGAATGAGATAAAGAGCATCACTGGGATCTATGAGAGAGCCGTTCGGGAGGCGAGTTTGAGGAGCAATACTAGGGGTGAGTTGAGTTCCTAACTCGTTGTGGCAGAAGGCTGCTCGGGAGGTGAGCAGGACGAAGAGCATCTCCAGGCTCTAATAGAGAGCCATTCAGGAGGTGAGTTTGAGGAGTAAGTGTTGGGATGAGTTGAGCTACGAACTTGTTGTGGAAGAAGAGGGTCGCTCGGAGGTGAGTTTAGTAGAGGATTGTATCTTTTGTACTATTGTTGTGCCCAGTTTTGGGAGTGTTCAAATGGTGAGGCGTACCCCGGACACTTACTTGGCGGCAAATTGATAAGGCAACTAAGGACCATGAGTATGGACTCCGAACAGGTTGACGACGAGTTTTGGGAGCACTCAAATGGTGAGCCATACCCCGTGATGTGATTATTTGCAAGTGTACAAAATCGCAACAAGTAGTGTAGATAAGTGAAAAGAGTGTCGAACCCACAAGGACTAATTATTTTACTGGGTATCGAAATTTACTAGATTAACTACTATTTGGAAAATCAAAATTCAATAAAGAAAGCAACTAAATTAAATTAATCTAAAAAACTAAATAAATTAATTAAAAGAAGCAGAATCTTAAATTTTTGTTGTTTGTTAATAGCAAAATTAATTCTAGGGCTTTTGATTTCACCTAGTTAATCAAACATAATTCATAATCCCATGTGAATAAAAAGATTATTTTTTTTCAAGTTGTAGACCAAAATCTCCAAATTATTCAATATGCTCTCTCAAGCAATATCAAAAATATTCTCAACTAATTATTTGTCATAGTTCATGCACAAATTACTAATTGAAAATTCATTAAGATCTATGAATTTCTTAACGGTCACATTAACAACAGTTCGCTCTTGTAACGGTGTTTACCAGTTCGGTCTCTCCATGATTTAATAGATCATACAAAAGTTGGTCAACCAATTGTAAGCATTAAGAACAAAAATTAAACACACAACAATGGAAAAAATATATATATATGGATTTAAAAAATTATCTTCTCAAAACTAGGCTACATCAAAGCCCTAGAAAATAAAATTTAGTTCATAATAAAATTGTAACTAACAAATACTGTCTTGGATTGCATAATAAAATTAGACGAAGAGAAAAGAGAGATAGAAAGAACTGTTTTGTTAAAAAAAATTGCAAACCGAACGATGTCTGTTTCTTTGTCTTCTCCATGATGTCAGCGAGCCACAAGCCACAGACTTGATTTCCACGTCTGCATAGAGGTCAACCCATCTCTCTCTGTCCCTCTGTGTTGCGAGCCAGGCACCGCCCCGAACCCCGAGCTGCACTACAGGAGTCGCCACGTCACGCCCACGTCAGTGCCAGCCCCTGCTGTCCCATTCATTTCTGCTGCTTCTCTTCGAGTTTTGCGCCCACGTCAGCTCTCTCTTTCCTCTGTCCTCCTTCTCTCTCTTCCTCTTTTTGTTTCTACTGCTTCTCTTTTACATTTTTTTTTAATTAGAGATAAGTTGTCGCTCTCTTTCTAGTTCAGCATGCCCTTCTCCTCTTCTTTTGCTGTTGTATTTATGGGCGCACGAACGAGGGGGATTAGGGTTTATTTTTGAAAAAAACCCCACATCTTAATTTATTTCTTTCCTTATTTGATTTTCTCTTTATTTCTTGCTTCTTTTTCTTCTTTTTCTTTTCTTGAAGCACGTGCTGCACACACACAATAAAATTAGAATTTATGATTTAAAAATAAAAATAAATTAATTAGTTTAAATTAATTAAACTAACTAATAATCACATTAGCTCAATTAAACAATTTAAAATTTGTTTATTTCATTTTCACATCTATTTTGCTTTACACATGGCCAAATTGTAAAATTTAAAATTCAACAAAACAATAAAAATTAAAAAACAATAAAAATTAATCAAACACTCTCCTTGTTTTGTTTATTGATTTTTACCAAAAATTTTTACCTTTTGCATCAAAAATCTTATTCCTTCAAAAATAATTAATTAACTGAAATCTATGGAAATAAGATGAATTATTAACATGATAGATGAAAACAAGCAACTTTTATGGGTAAATGAGTACAGATATTTATATATAAATTAGACACATCAAATACCCCCAAACTTAAGGTTTTGCTTGTCCTCGAGCAGAAAGTAAAATCATGAATAAAGGAATAATAATCAATAATAAGCTCAACTCATCACACCAAGAGATCTCATCATGCAAGCATCAAAATTTCAACTTAATCCATAAATAATAGCAAATAAAGGAAAACTAAGCATACTCACTTTCTCCAGTGCAGTTATTCATACATAATCCCAACACAATCAGCTCTTCTCTATGTTGTCACTTGCCTTTTGACGCGAATGCAAATATTTGTGATGAATTCACCCGGTTACTCAATACGTCACAAACTTAAAGTGCTTTGCATACTCATATTTCAAGTTGCCGTTTGACGTAAAAGTAAACATTGGTGATGAATACCTCTAGTTACTAAGCAACTGAAAACATTGGAGTAGACAGAACTTTATCCATTCAATTATTTGATCATTATCACTGTATTTACTTAAACTCTGTTCAGGACTAAATCAAAGGGGATAATCACAAGAAAAAACATTACATTTTTCTTTCATGTATAATCACATGACTCACACAATTGTATAAGGAATTTTGAAATTCAATAATCCTAATAAATAAGTATGCTTACGCTTACTTTATAAGATATTGTCTATCCTAAAAAATTATTTCAATGCTTTAGCACAATAAAGAAATCAAAAGTGTAATGGTAAGCCTAATTGAAATCTCTTTTTGTTTTGTTTCTCTTTCAAATATATATAAAATAAAAAATAAATTTTTACCCCTTCCCCTAAACTTGAATATCACATTGTCCTCAATGGGAAGGAAAAAGAAAAACAAAAAGAATGCAAAAAGTTCAGAATTTCTCCCTTGATTCGTGTTAAAATTCTACACGCGCGACGTTCATTGTTTCAGTGATATCTGGAGTTGTAGGTGTCCAAATGGCCAGATTCTTTTTGTTCTGGAAAGCTAAGACAATTACCTACAATCGCTCTTTGAAACACATTTCCAGATTCTGAATCCTTCCTGCTCAAAAATAACCATCAATTTAGGTGTAGAAAACAGTTCTGCCTAGCGACTTCCAAACTCATGCAATCCTATAAAATCAAAAATTAAAATTAAAAATAAACTAAAACAAAAATCAAATCTAATGCAGTAAAAAGAAAAAAATGGGTTGCCTCCCAAGAATCCCTAAGTTTTAAGTCTTCAGCCAGACGTTGTAGCTGAGATGATTATGTAACGCCAAGATCCAACAACATATGGACCTCGTTTGTAATAATTCCCTTCATTCGTGGATTATGTTTTCTTTGTGCATCCCTCAAGCTAGATGACAGTGATCTAAACTCATGTTTAAGGCGTTTCTTTTTTGAAAATGGAGTCTTTGATATCCCCACCTCTTTGAATTTTAGCTGAGAAAATAGATGAATAGATGGTGCAACATCCAAATACATAACACATTCTGAAATCTTTTCTTTCTCAGTTTCAAGAGTTGCTGAATTTTTAGACATACTTTTATAAGTAACTTTTCAATTTCAGCACTGTGTTTCTCGCCCAAAATTAAATCAGTTTTACTTACTTGAAAACAAGACTGTTCATCAGTAGGAAACTTTATGGATTTAAAAACATCAAACGTTACTTGCTCATTCTCAACCCTCAAAATCAGTTTTCCTTGTTGGACATCAATCAAATCTCTTCCTGTAGCTAGAAAAGGTCGCCCCAAAATTAACGGAATTTGTTCATCTTCCTCCATATCAAGCACTATGAAATCAGCGGGAAATATGAACTTGTCTACATTCACCAAAACATCCTCAATTACTCCTCTTGGATACTTAATGGATCTGTCGGCCAATTGCAATGAGATTGTGGTGGGTTTTGCTTCTCCAATACCTAATTTCCTGAAAACAGAATAAGGCATAAGATTAATACTTGCTCTTAAATCACATAATGCTTTATCAAAAGAAGAATTTCCAATAGTGCAAGGAATTGTAAAACTCCCTGGATCTTTAAGTTTAGGTAGCAACTTCTTTTGTAAAATTGCACTACTCCCTTCAGTTAGCATCACCGTCTCATGTTCCTACAATTTTCGCTTGTTTGATACAATATCCTTCAAAATTTTAGCATATTTAGGTATTTGTTCCAAAGCTTCAATAAGAGAAATAATAATATGCAATTTTTTAAAAATATTTAAAAATTTAGAAAATTGATTTTCAAGATAATTCTTTTTAAGTCTTTGCGGAAAAGGAATCGGTAGATCATAAGGAGATTTAGGATAAGTCTCAGAATTAAAATCCCCTTAAATTGTTAGCTTGAAACTCCTTTATCCTTCTTAGAATGGTGGTTGGCCACCTGCTGCGTTTGTTCCCCCACAATTTGCTCGATCTCACTTTGCTACACATTTTGTTCGGCAGTTTGGGTTTGTGGCTGTTCAACTTTTCTCCCACTTCTTAGTGTTATTGCTTTGACATGCTCCTCGGAATTAGTCACCATGTTACTGGGTAAGGTTCCTGTTGTTCTCTCTGTAATAATATTTAAAAGTTGACCAATCTGAACCTCAAGATTACGAATTGAAGCTGAAGTTGAAGTTACAACATTTTGGATCGCCAAATCTGTCCTTTGCATGTACTGCATGAACTTCTGCTCAAGTGTTGGCTTCTTTTCTTATTGTGAACAATTTTGAGGTGGTCTAATTGCTCCTTGATTATTGCTCCAAAAAAAGTTAGGGTGATTTCTCCATCCTGGATTGTATGTGTTTGCATAAGGATTGTTTTGATGTTGAAAATTGAACACGAAATTTGCTTGTTCAGCATTTGATGGAGCAAAAGGGTTCCCCACTTGGCGATCTGCACTTGAATGATTTCCTACACAAAGATCACAAATCATATTAGTTTGAATAGCATTAATATTCATATTGCATAATTGTGTAGATAAAGTTGCAATTTGTGCATTAATGTAGTAATAGGATCAAGCTCAAAAACTCCAGCCACTTCTCATTGCATTATTCTCTCTGAAGACCACTGGTAATTATTAGATGCCATCTCCTCTAAAAGCTCATAGGCTGCTTCATGAGTTTTGCTCATAAGTGCACCTCTAGCTGCTGCATCAACCATAGATTGACTTGTAACTCCCAACCCATTATAGAATATTTGAATTTGCAGCAATTTCAGTAATTCATGATGAGGACACTTTCTCAATAACTCTTTGTACCTCTCTCATGCATCTTATAAAGACTCAGTCTCAAATTGAGTGAATGTGGTAATATCATTACTTAGCTTTGCTATCTTTGCCGGTGAAAAATACTTAGCTAGAAATTTTTTTACAAGTCCATTCCAATAATACTACTAGGAGGTAGAAAATTTATCCAAGCAAGGTCTTATCTCTTAGTGAAAAAGGAAAGAGTCTCAATCTGATTGCATCATCTGATACTCCATTGTTCTTAAAAGTGTTACACATTTCTAGAAAGTTTGCAATGTGAACATTAGGATCCTCGTACGGTAGTCCTCCAAATTGAACAGTCTGTTGAATCATTTGAATAATCGCCGGTTAAATCTCAAAGCTGTTTGCTTCAATAACCGACATCTTTATGCTTGATGTTACTCCATTAATTAAGGGCATAGCATAGTCTCTCAAAACCCTGTTTTCCTCATTGTTTGACATTGTGATACACCTGAAATAAAGCTAAAAAAATAGAAAAACTAAAAATAAAAACTAGAAAGAAAATAAAAATAATAAGAAAAATCCAAATTAGTAACAATCTAGCAATTATCAATATCAATAAAAGAATAATTAGTCCCCGGCAGCGGCGCCAAAAACTTGATGTGATTATTTGCAAGTGTACAAAATCGCAAAAAGTAGTATAGATAAGTGAAAAGATTGTCGAACCCACAAGGACTAATTATTTTACTGAGTACCGAAATTTACTAGATTAACTACTATTTGGAAAATCGAAATTTAATCAAGAAAGCAACTAAATTAAATTATTCTAAAGAACTAACTAAATTAATTAAAAGGAGCGAAATCTGAAATTATTGTTGTTTATTAATAGCAAAATTAATTCTAGGGCTTTTAATTTCACCTAGTTAATCAAACACAATTCATAATCCCATGTGAATAAAAAGATTATTTTTTTCGAGTTGTAGACCAAAATCCCCAAATTATTCAATACTCTCTCTGAAGAAATATCAAAAATATTCTCAACTAATTATTTGTCATAGTTCATGCATAAATTACTAATTGAAAATTCATTAAGATCTATGGATTTCTTAACAGTCACATTAACAGAAGTTTGCTCTTGCAACGGTGTTTAATTTTATTAATTCACAATCACAAAGTACCAGTTCGGTCTCTCCATGATTTAATAGATTATACAAAAGTCAATCAACCAATTGTAAGCATTAAGAACAAAAATCAAACACAACCATGAAAAAAGAAAAGATTTTAAAAATTATGTTCTCAAAACTAGGCTGCATCAAAGCCCTAGAAAATAAATTTTAGTTCATAATAAAATTGCAACTAACAAATAGTGTCTTGGATTGCATAATAAAATTAGACGAAGAGAAAAGAGAGACAGAAAGAACCGTTTCGTTATAAAAAAAATTGCAAACCGAATGTTGTCTGTTTCTCTGTCTTCTCCTCGATGTCAGTAAGCCATAAGCCACAGACTTGATCTCCACATTTGTACAGAGTTCAACCCGTCTCTCTCTGTCCCTCTGTGTTTCGAGCCAAGCGCTGCCTCGAACCGCGAGCCGCACTACAGGAGTTCCCACATCACGCCCATCTCAGCGCCAGCCCCTGCTGTCCCTTTCGTTTTTACTGCTTCTCTTGGAGTTTTGCATCCACGTCAGCTCTCTCTTTCCTCTGTCCTCCTTCTCTCTCTTCTGCTTTTCGTTTCTGCTGCTTCTCTTTTACGTTTTTTTAATTAAAGATAAGCCGTCGCTCTCTCTCTAGTTCAGCGCGCCCTTCTCCTCTTCTTTTGCTATTGTATTTATAGGCGCACGAACGTGGGGTATTAGGGCTTATTTTTGCAGAAAACCCCACATCTTCATTTATTTCTTTTCTTATTTGACTTGCTCTTTATTTCTTGCTTCCTTTTCTTCTCTTTCTTTTCTTGAAGCACGTGTTGCACACACACAAAATAAAATCAGAGTTTAGGATTAAAAAATAGAAATAAAATTAATTAGTTTAAATTAATTAAACTAACTAATAATCACGTTAGCTCAATTAAACGGTTTTAAATTTGTTTATTTCATTTTCACCTCTATCGGAAATTTAAAATTTATATTTTTCTTTTTACATGGCCAAATTGTAAAATTTACAATTCAACAAAACAATAAAAATTAATCAATCACTCTCCTTGTTTTGTTTGTTGACTTTTACCAAAAATCTTCACCTTTTGCATCAAAAATCTTATTCCTTCAAAAATAATTAATTAACTGAAATATATGGAAATAAGATGAATTATTAACATGATAGACGAATACAAGCACTTTTTATGGGTAAATGAGTACAGATATTTATATAAAAATTAGACACATCACCCCGCACACTTGCTCAGTGGCAAGTGGATAAAGCGAACCTATGAACGATGAATGGACTCTGCACTTGTCTGGGGTTGTTTTGGGAGCACTCGAATGGAGAGTCATGCCAAGCACACTTGCTCGGGTGCAAGTATCTAGAGCAGCTTTATGAACCATGAATGGACTCTGAACAAGGTGACGATGAGTTTTGGGAGCACTGGAATGGCGAGCCAAACCACACATACTTGCTCAGGAGCATGTTGTTGGGGCGGCTCTACAAACCATGAATGGACTCCGCACTTGTTGTTTAAGAGTTTCACCAATTTTGGGAGCAATTCTAAATAGTGAGCTGCGCCGCACTTGCTTGTTCACAAGTGGCTAAAGCGGCATCGAACTAAGTGTTGGACTTCAAACTTGTTGTTTAAAAGTTTCAATAGTTGTGGGAGCAATTCCGAATGGTGAGCTACTCCGCACTTGCTTGTTCGCAAGTGGCTAAAGTGTCGTTAAACCAAGTGTTGGACTCCGAACTTGTTCTTTAAGAGTTTCAACAGTTTTGTTTGTGGTCATCGTGACTCGTATGCATTAGGATAGAACAAAAAATTTTGCAGAAAAATAAACTATGTTTTTATAAAAGAGAAACTAAGTGGATGTTTGTATGTTGCAAGCCTTTATTACATGTTTTGGTCGCATCACAAGTATCGGCTTCATTGAAAATAAGGAAACTAGCTCTACTAGAGGGTGTTAAGCTCCCTCTTGATACTTCATCAAGTGCTCAGCATTCCAGGTTCTTGATATCTTCTTCCCTCTTGGATCTTCAAGTCGGTATGCACCCGGGCGAACCACTTTGGAGACCCTGTACAGCCCCTCCCAGTTGGGAGCATGCTTGCCTTTCGTACGAGGATATAAGATATCTAGTTTGCGAAGAACTAGGTCTCCTTCTTTGAGATTTGCAAGTCGAACTTTCTTATTGTAGAATGTCTCAACCCTTTGCTGATAAATCTGTCTTCTCAGGGTGGTTTTCTCACGGACGTCCTCAATGTGGTCGGGTTGCCTCTGAGATTGGTTAAGTTATGTTCTTCACTGAAAGATAACAGGCGGTGAGGGGGTAGTCCGACTTTAAGGGGGTTAGGGCTTCGAAGCTGTAAGTAAGGTTGAACGGGCGTCTGGGTCCTCTTTGTGATCCTACATGACCATAGGACGCTTCAGATCACTTTGATACACAATCCCTTAGGGGATTCATCAAGATTCTTCTTCAGGCTATCGAGGATCTGTATGTTGGAATTCTCTGCTTGGCTATTGGACTGAGGGTGGAAGATGGAGGAGAATTGCTGCTGGTTACCTAGGATGGCGTAGAACTTGCAAAACATCTTAGCCCTCAAACTGAGTTTTGTTGTCTGTTACTAGGATCCGGGGGATGTCGAACAGACAGATGATGTACTTCAGAAGAATTATTAGACCTTGTTCTCCGTGCTGGTTGCTAGTGGTTCTGTCTCAGACCACTTGGAGAAGTAATCGATGGCTACCACAAGGAAGCTTCGGTGACTAGTTGCAGGAGGGAACTACTCGAGCAGGTTCATCCCCCTCATGGCAAAGGGGATTGGACAGGACATGGAACTGAGCTTGGCATGAGGTGTCCGTCTGATTGATGAGAACCTTTGGCAAGAAGCACATTAACGGATGGACAGCTGAGCATCGTTGAGGAGGGTGGGCAAAAAATAACCATGGTTTCGGATCTTACAGGTGAGGGATATGGCTCCCATATGAGTGCCTCCAATCACTTCATGAACTTTTTTCAAAGCATACTGGGCCTCCTCAGGAGAGAGACACCGCATATAAGAGCATTTGTACATGATCCCCTCGATGAGTGTGTACCGATATGCCCTTACACGGATTTTTTTGGCCTCTTTGGGGTCAAGGGGGAGAATTCCCTTGTTGGGGAAGTCTTTGTAGATTCTTAATTTTGATGACTACAACACAATACACAAATGTTCTATATATTACATATCTTTTGCAATGTGTATCAAAAGTGGTCAAGGTCAATACCATGATGAAGCATCCTAATACAATGTGATGAAGCTTTCAAAAGTATTTGCTGAAGCCACAAAGACAAGATCAAGCCACTACGACTCTAGTTCAAGTTCAAGACTTTCAAGAGCTTTCAAGCTTCAAGTGATTAAGCTACATTTGAACAAATGTCTTATAATATTGTTTGTATTATTTGTGAATCTTAGAATCTTATGAAAGCCTTATCACACACACACTCACACATTCCCTAAACAAAGAAAAATGTTTTACAAAATCAAAATGTCAAAACAAAGCTTGTATAAGTTCAGCTGATTGATTACTAGTCGACTTACTCTCGGAAGCAGTCGATTGTTGAGTACGAAACTGACTGAACTCATTCAAGCTCTGAACAGTCGACTCTTGTGGCAACCCAGTCGACTGTTCGAGTCGTTTTTGACAGTTTTCTGAATTTCAAACTTTTTTTTCAAATTTAAACCTTTTTACTACTGTTGTATGGCAGTTGGGATTCTATCTTTCAACGTCCAAACATTTCTAACTCTATAAAATGAGTATAGAATTCATTTAGCAAAGGTTATTTAACTCCTTGACTTTCATTTTCAAGTCTTTTGCTTTTAAGAAAAAGAAGAACAAGCATATACTTTCTTTAAGACTTGGTTCTCTAATTTTTCAGTCAAGTAGAACATTGAATTCGTTCTAAACTGAAGTCAGAAGTCGACCTAATAGCCACTATACTAAAAGCACTTTCACATACAAGGCTTTAGGTTGTTGTAAATATCTTCTTGTTGTTGTTTCACTCTCGGGTTGTGAGAGTGGTCCTTTCGGTTGGAGAGTAGGACTCTTGGGTTAGAGTCGGTGTCAGGTTGTGCTCTCTTTAGTGGTGAGAGAGGTCTACGGATTTGACATAGTTGTTGTCAAAGGCCGTAGAGTATTCTTGTAACTTTTTCAAGAATAGTGGAAAATCTCCAGTGGGTTGCTTGGGGACTAGACGTAGGTCGGGAGGACCGAACCAAGATACATCGTGGTGTTTGCTGTGTTGACTCTCTTTGGTTGTAATCTATAAACTTGCATTTTTAATTTTTCTGTTTCTTATGTAAATCGAGTCTGGTCAGTCGACTACTTTACTCTCTAAGTCGACTTAACAGACTTGTAACTCTTCAGTTAAATTACATTTCTAATCTGACGCTTCAGTCGACTGCTTTCTATTTCCAGTCGACTTATCAGTGCAAAAATTTCAATTTACTATTTAATTTTTTATACAACACTATTCACCCCCCTCTAGTGTTAGTTGCCTTGCATACAAGATCCAACACTTGGTATCAAAGCCTGGTTGAGTGCAATGGCATCTACTTCAAATGCAAGTCAATACCATGAAGGCCAATCCACACAAAGGCCACCTCTCTTTGATGGAACAAACTACAACTATTGGAAGTGTAGAATGAAGATCTACCTATAGTCGATCAACTATGAGATTTGGAACATGACCGAGACAAAATATACCGTACCTACAATTCCCTATGCACAATGGAACGATGACATGAAGAACAAAACCATGAACAATGCAAAGGTGATAAATACTCTCTTTTGTGCACTTAGCAAAGAAGAGTTCAATCGTGTGTCAAACGCAACACGGCTCATCAAATATGGCACACTCTTGAGGTAACACATGAAGGTACAAATAAGGTCAAAGAATTTAAAATCTCTGATCTTGTTCACAGGTTTGAAATGTTACATATGAAGGAGAATAAAAATGTGTCGGACATGATAACAAGGTTCACGGACATCACAAATTTTCTTGTGGCTCTTGGAAAGACATATTCGCAAGCGAAAATGGTGAGGAAAGTTCTTCGTGCCCTAACCCCCGAATGGGAGAAGAACACCACCGCTATAGAAGAAGCCAACGATTTAACACAACTCTCTCTTGAGAATCTTGTGAGAAATCTAATGGCATATGAAGTACAATTAGAAGAACGCAAGAAGGATCTAGAACCTCAACAAGCAAAGAAGAAGACCCTTGCTTTCAAGGTCATGTCCGATTCATAAGATGAAGAAGAAGATGAAGAATAAATAGGCATGGTCACTATAAAATACAAGAAATTTCTTCGAAATGGTAAATTCAATTCTAAGTTTAAGGGTACTAATGATCATCCCACTTGTTTGAAGTGTAACAAGACAGGTCACATGAAGAATGACTGTCCATTAGAAAATGCATAATCAAAAGGGAAAGTTCCTAACTTCAAGAAAGACAAGTACACAAAGAACAAGTACATAAAGAACAAGAAGGCATATCAAGAAACTTGGGATGATAGCGACTCATCATCCAAAAAAGAGAATGAAGAATCAAATGAAGTCGCAAATGTGTGCTTCATGGCTACTCAAAATGATGTAAGTGAAAATTTTGATTCAAATAATTTATTAGAAGCATTTAATGAAGTTTTTCAAGAACTGAAAAAGGAGAAGATAAGAGTTAAAAATCTAGAGAAAGTTAATCAAACACTTTCTCAAAAAAATCTTTGACTTAAATGTTGAAGGCAAGACTTTAAATTCTCATCTTTCAAACTTAGATATAGATCATGTATCTCTTAAGAAAAATTATGAAGAGAAATCCAAGAATGTATCTAAGTTCAACAAAGGAAAAGAGAATTTAAATGAAGTTCTCCAAAACCAAGTTCAATCTAATAAAAAGTTTAGACTAGGTTTTCAAAAAACTCTTGAAAAACATCATTACTCTAATAATACTAGTAGTAAAAAGATTGATTCTGTTTCTAGTATGAAAAAGAAGTTATATGATTATTTTGAAAAACCAAAAATTATTTTTTAACATGAAAAGAGTAATCCTTCTGCTCAGACCAGTCGACTGACCCAAAATTTCGGTCGTCTGCCCAGAAGTTTGGAGTCTCATTCAAAAAGATGACAACCTCATATAGTTCGACTTGTTTCACCTCCCAGTCGACTGAATTTACAGAACAGTCAACTTAAGGGTACAATAAAGTCGACTGGACAGACTAAAAATATTTGGGTTCTAGTCAATCTGAGTCTAAATAATAGGATTACTTATATAAATTCTTTTATCTATAATGTTTGTAATTCTGTAAATTATATACCTGCTTTTGGTGGTAAATCAAACTCACTTTGGGTATGGTTTCCCAAACACTAATCTCTTTCGGACCCAATGAAAAGGGTACCATATTCACAATTCTTATTTTATAGGTACCTAAAATGAAGCGTTGGATACTTGACAGCGGATGCTCTAAGTACATGACTGGCCATGCAAACCTACTGTCTTCCATACAAGAGATAGATGGAGGAACTGTTACGTTCGGTGACAATAACGAAGGAAAGGTCATTAGAATAGGTATGGTCGGTAAGAACACTACCCCTACTATTGAAGAGGTATTTCTAGTTAGTGGTTTAAAGCATAATCTGTTAAGTATTAGTCAACATTGTGATAAGGGTTATAAAATAGTCTTTGAAAAAGATGCATGCTTAATCTATGATTCATCTATGCAAAATGTGATCTTTCATGGTTTTAGGAAAAATAATATATATGAATTATGTTTAAAAACAAATGAGTTTTCAAATTATTTTTGTTTAGTTGCTTCTAACAATGATTCTTGGCTTTAGCATAAGAGATTTGGCCATGTAAATATGAAAAACAATGCTAAATTATCTTAGAATAACCTAGTTAAAGGATTGCCGAAATTATCTTTTAGAAAAGATAAGATGTGTGATGCATGTCAACTAGAAAAACAAGTAAAATCTACTTTTAAAACAAAAGAAATGATTTCTACTAGTAGGCCTCTCGAATTAATCCATATGAATTTATTTGGTCCTACTGGAGTCGCTTCTTTAAATAAAAGTAGATATGTATTTGTTTTAGTAGATGATTTTTCAAGATTTACATGGGTATTCCTTTTAAAACATAAAAATGAAGCCTTTGAAGAATTTGCAAATTTTTGCAAACGTATTCAAAATCAAAAAACTCTAAACCATAGTCACTATTAGAAGTGATCATGGTGAAGAATTTGAGAATGAAACGTTTTCAGAATACTGCAACAAGAATGGTATAACACATTCATTTGTATTTCCTAGAGCATCACCACAAAATGGAGTGGTCGAAAGAAAGAATAGGACATTGCAAAAATGTGCACGTACTATGTTTGTTAAAAGCAATTTGCCTAAATACTTCTGGGCTGAAGTTGTTTCTACAGCATGTTATGTTAGGCCAAAGCTTAAGAAAACTTGTTATGAACTTTTTTATGAACGAATTCCTAAAGTATCATATTTTAAAGTATTTGGTTGTAAGTGTTTCATATTAAACACAAAAGATAATTTAGATAAATTTGATGCTAGATCTAAGGAAGATATCTTCATTGGATACTCAAATAGGAGTAAGACATGTAGAATTTTCAATAACTCAACTTTGACTATTGAAGAATCAATGCATGTTTCATTTGATGAATCTTTACCTTCTTCTAATGTTATTGAAGATGATGAAATTAAATCATCACCATTAGATAGCGTTATTAAATCACTAGAGCAAACTACCTAGATAAGTTGACTGATAGGATTCCTAAGTCGACTGATGTGAATCAGTCGACTGATGGACTTGTTAAGTCGACTAATCCTGTTGTGATAACTCAAACTTTACCAAAGTCATTTTTTGAAGTTCGAGATCATCCTCATGACTTAATAATTGGTGACATTTCACATGGTATTCAAACAAGATCTCATTTTAACATGATTTCTCATACTGCTTTCTTGTTGGATTTTGAACTGGAAAATATACAAGAAGCATGTGAGAATGAATTTTGGTTGAATGTCATGCAAGATGAACTTAACCAATTTATAAGAGATGATGTATGGGATTTAGTTCCACGACCTGCTGATCATACTATAATTGGTACCAAATGGGTATTTAAAAATAAGTTAGATGAATCATGACAAGTCATTAGGAACAAGGCTAGATTAGTTGATCAAGGATATAATCAAGAAGAAGGAATTGATTTTGACGAAACATATGCTTCTGTTGCTAGACTAGAATCAATTAGGATTTTATTATCTTTTGCGTGTTTTATGAACTTCACACTCTTCCAAATGGATGTTAAAAGTGCTTTTTTGAATGGTTTTATTAAGAAAGATGTTTATGTTAAGCAACCACCCGGTTTCGAACATGAACAATTTCCAAACCATGTTTTTAAATTGAAAAAGGTTTTATATGGTTTTAAACAAGCACCTCGTGCTTGGTATGATCGCTCAAAAACTTTTCTCTTAGAAACTGGTTTTGAAATTGGAAAAGTAGATACTACCTTGTTTATTAGGAAAATAAAGACCGATATTTTAATCATATAAATATATGTAGATGACATAATTTTTGGATCTACTAATAGTAATCTATGTCAAAAGTTTGCTAATACCATGAAAAATGAGTTTGAGATGAGTCACATGGGTGAACTCAATTATTTCCTTGGACTACAAATAAAACAGTCTCAAAATGGCATATTTATTAATCAAGAAAAATATGCTAAGGAATTACTCAAACGATTTGGTATGGATAGCACTAGTAGTAAGACCACACCTATGGCTACTACTACTATACTTGGCAAAGATGAATTAGGTAAGAGTGTCGATCAAAAGCTCTATCGAGGTATGATTGGCTCACTCTTATATATAACTGCTAGTAGACCAGATATTATGTTTACCGTATGTTTGTGTGCTAGGTATCAGTCTAATCCAAACACTTAAAAGAAGTGAAACGTATTTTAAGATACATTAAAGGCACATCTGAGTATGGTTTGTTTTATCCACGCACCAATAACTTTCAACTTTTGTCGTATAGTGATGCTGATTTTGCTGGTAGTAAAACTGATCATAAAAGTACTAATGAACTTGTCACTTTTTGGGACATTTACTAGTATCTTGGTGCAGCAAAAAGAAAAATTCGGTATCCCTATCTACTACAGAAGCTGAATATATTGGTGCAAGTTTGGCTTATGCAAAAATTTTATGGATGAAACAAACTTTATTAGATTATGGTATTTCTTTCTCAAGATCCGATATTATGTGTGATAATACCAGTGCTATTAATTTATCTAAAAATCCAGTTCAACATTCACGTACGAAACATATTGATATTCGACACCATTTTTTACGTGATCATGTGTTAAAGGGAGATATCATATTGGATTTTATTTCTATTGATAAACAAGTAACAGATATATTTACCAAACCTCTTAAAGAAGACACTTTTATCAACTTTAGAAGAGAACTAGGCATTTGCTCATTTCATGACATTTCTTTAGAAAAAAATTGTTTTTGTTTAAGTCGACTTATAATTGATCTCCAGTCGACATATACAGTATTTTAGTTCTCTATATTTCTAACTGAATTTTTTGTTCTGCCCAGTCGACTGTTTTGAAAACTCTGTTGACTTCTCGTAGCTTTAATTACTTTTGTTTGGTTTTATTTGCTCTCGACTCAGTCGACTGATATAAAACCCAGTCGACTGTCGCGACATCCAATTGACTTTCTGACTCTGAATCGTCACAGTATGAGGTTTTTTTCTTTTACCCTCTTTTTGATCTCAACCCTTCATTCAAACCCTCTTTCCATCCTAGCCGTTCACTTCAAGTAGAAACCCTAAACTCCTTTTCCTCCTTTCTTTTTGTTGATGACAAAGGGGGAGAAATTATGGTTTTAGCAATGCATGCTATGTTATGTTGCTTTGTTCAAATTTCTTGTGTGCATACTGTGCATATTGTACTTTATTCAGGGGGAGCTTGTAACAATTGTATGGTTTTTGTGCATGTTTTTGTGCAAGTTTGAGCATGTTATGTTATGCATGGTATGTTATGTTGTTTTGTTCAAATTTCTTGTGTGCATATTGTGCATATGTACTTTATTCAGGGGGAGCTTATAACAATTGTATATTTTTTCAATTTTTGTGTGAGTATCATGATATGTACCTTTTATGTCTATATTATTTTAAGTTATTGTGTTGACATCATCAAAAAGGGGGAGAATGTAGATTCTTGATTTTGATGACTACAACACAATACACAATTGTTCTATATATTACATATCTTTTGCAGTGTGTATCAAAAGTGGTCAAGGTCAATACCATGATGAAGCATCCCAATACAATGTGATGAAGCTTTCAAAAGTATTTGCTCAAGCCACAAAGACAAGATCAAGCCACTAAGACTCTTGTTCAAGTTCAAAACTTTCAAGAGCTTTCAAGCTTCAAGTGATTAAGCTACATTTGAACAAATGTCTTGTAATATTGTTTGTATTATTTGTGAGTCTTAGAATCTTGTAAAAGCCTTGTCAAACACACACTCACACATTCCCTAAATAAAGAAAAATCTTTTACAAAATCAAAATGTCAAAACAAAGCTTGTATAAGTTCAGCTGATTGAGTACCAGTCGACTTACTCTTGAAGGCAGTCGACTGTTGAGTACGGAACTGACTGAACTCATTCAAGCTCTGACTAGTCGACTCTTATGACAACCCAGTCGACTGTTCGAGCCGTTTTTGATAGTTTTCTGAATTTAAAACTTGTTTTTCAAATTCAAACCTTTTTTACTACTGTTGTATGGCAGTTGGGATTCTATCTCTCATGGTCCAAATGTTTCTAACTCTATAAAAAGAGTATAGAATTCATTTGGAAAAGGTTAGTTAAATCCTTAACTTTCATTTTCAAGTCTTTTGCTTTTGATAAGAAGAAGAACCAGCATATACTTTCTTTAAGACTTGGTTCTCTGATTTTTAGTCAAGTAGAACATTGAATTCATTCTAGACTGAAGTCAGAAATCCACCTAATAGCCACTATACTAAAAGTACTTTCACATACAAGGCTTTAGGTTGTTGTAAATCTCTTCTTGTTGTTGTTTCACTCTCGGGTTGTGAGAGTGGTCCTCTCGGTTGGAGAGTAGGACTCTTGGTTTAGAGTCGGTATCACTCTAGGGTGTAGAGTGGGTTGTGCTCTCTCTAGTAGTGAGAGAGGTCTACGGATTTGACATAGTTGTTGTCAAAGGTCGTAGAGTGTTCTTGTAACTTTTTCAAGAATAGTGGAAAATATGAAGTGGGTTGCGTGGCGAATGGACGTAGGCCGGGAGAACCGAACCAGGATACATCGTGGTGTTTGTTGTGTTGACTCTCTTTGGTTGTATTCTCTAAATTTGCATTTTTAATTTTTTTGTTTCTTGTGTAAATCTAGTCTGGTCTGTCGACTGCTTTACTCTCTAAGTCGACTTAACAGACTTGTAACTCTTCAGTTAAATTACTCTTCTAATCTGATGCTTCAGTCGACTGCTTTCTATTTCTAGTCGACTTATCAGTGCGAAAATTTCAATTTACTTTTTAATTTTTTATACAACACTGTTTACCCCCCCCCCCCTAGTGTTAATTGCCTTGCTAATAGTTTCCTGACGTGTGCTGGATAATTGATCATACGGTCAACCTTGGCTTCGTAGTCCCCCTGGACTTGGCTCACTATCAATTGGGAGTCACTGAACGCTTTGACACGACGGTCTACAGCTTTGTGGGTTAAGAGAAGGCCTGCAATTAATGCTTCATACTCCGCTTCATTGTTAGAGGCTTGGAAGTTGATGTGGAGGGAGTGCTAGAGAGTGAAATCATCTAGACCTGTCAGAATGACTCCCGCTCCGCTCCCTCAATGCATGAGGATCCATCGACGTAGATGCTCCCAAATGGAGGGCCTTTGCCTTCCTCTGAAGGGTCGGGGATGGAGCTTTCTACAATGAATTATGCTAGAGTCTGAGCTTTGATGGCCATCCTCGGCCGATAACTGATATCATATTAGCTCAATTCGAAAGAAAACTTCATAAGTCGCCTTGAGCTCTCTGGTTTGTGTAGGACTTTCTTGAGGGGTTCTGAGCACCACTACCGAATGCACCTGAAAATACGGGTGGAGCTTGCAGGCAGCCATGATCAGAGCGTAGGCTATCTTCTCCATTTTTGAATAACGGATTTCTGCATCATGTAGAACTTTACTCACATAGTATATCGACTTTTGGGTTCTATCCTACCCTCTTACCAGGACGGCACTGAGTGTTTGATCTGACGTGGCCAGGTAGATGTACAGTGGCTATCCTAGCTCGGGCTGGCTAAAGAGCGGCGAGTTAACTATATAGGCCTTGAGCTGCTCAAAGGCTACCTGTTGTGGTAGCCCCCACTCAGAGAGTCTTGAAAAACGGGAAGCACTTCTCCCTTGACGAAAGGAAGCAACCGATGGCGGCGAGATGCCTTTTATGTTTTTGATCTTCCTTAACACTGGATGGGGGAGCCATGTCCAATATGAATTTGATCTTCTCTGGGATGACCTTGAATTTCCTCTGGCTGACCATAAATCCTAGGAATTCACCAGATGACACCTTGAAGGCACATATAGGGGGATTAAGCCTTATATTGCGCTCTCGCAGTACATTGAAGGCTTCCTAGAGGTCGCTCACATGGTCTCATTGGCTGATGCTCTTCACCAACATGTCATCCACATAGACTTCCATATTTCTGCCGATCTTATACTTGAAAACCTTGTTGACAAGATATTGATAAGTGGCACAGACATTTTTCAGCCCGAAAGGCATGACCCGGTAGCAATAAAGGCCTTGGTCTGTGATAAAAGAGGTCTTTGGTATGTCTGAAGGAAACATGCTGATCTGTTTGTACCCTAAGAATGTGTCCATAAAACTCAAGAGTTCGTGGGTAGACGTGGTGTCAATCAGGGCATTGATGATCGGGAGGGAAAACGGGTCTTTCGAACATTCTGTGTTCAAGTCTATAAAGTCAATGAAAATTCTCCACTGGCCATTAGTTTTCTTTACCATCACCACGTTTGCAAGTCATTCGGTGTAGCTGACTTCTTGGAAAATGGGCAGCCAGAAGTTTATATACCTCTTCTTTGATGGATTGTTATTAGTCAGGGGTGAACTTGTGACATTTGTGCTGGACTGGCCTAACTTTAGAATTGACACTGAGATGGTGCATGATTAAATTCTCTGAGATACCGGGCATGTCGGCAGGGGTCCAAGCGAATAGGTCCTAGTTTCCTTTGATGCACTCAATAAACTGCTCTTTGACTTGATGAGGGATGGATTTGCTCACGTAGAATTTCTTGGTCGGGTTCTCCTTAGAAAAAGGGATTTCCTCTATTTCATCCACTGGCTCTGAGATGGCTTGGCTGCTTCCTTGGGGGAGTTCGAGTGCTTCGAGTGAAAGGACCAGACCTCCCATTGAAGTCATACAGCATTTTTGAGCACTCTCTTGGCTTCCTTTGAATTCTCCCACCCATGCCAGGTTGGGAATTTCATCTTCATGTGAAAGGCTGAGGGTATGTAATGAAGTGCGGCTAGGCCGGGTCGGTCAAGGATGGCATTGTAAGTGGCTTTCACATCGATGACCATGAAGTCTATCGGCTCTGTTCGGAAGGTCGAAGCTTTCCAAGCGGTCACATCAAGAGAGACTACTCCTTCAATTTTTACCGATACCCCTGAGAATTCGTGGAGTGTGTATTCGGCAAGCTTGGGACAATTTCGAGAAAGATTGAGGCCTTGGAAGACTTCCAGAAAAAGGATGTTGACAGAACTACTATTGTTGTCCAGGATCTGGCATACTTCGTGGTTGACCATGCTAAGACTGATGATGAGGACATCACAGTAGGGCGTTTGTACACCTTCTAGATCCTTGTCTGAGATGGTGGAAAGTTATGTACTGAATTAATTTCTCGGATGAAGGCCTTTTGGAAGGAGTTTGACTTCCCCCAATCGGACCACCATGGATGAAGTAGAGGACGGCCCCAGGTTCGGAGTCTTGGGACTCGGCGGGCCTTTCAGTTCACTTGTTAGCTCCCCGCGGTGGAGGAGTATCGGCTCTGTCCTTCCCGACAAACTTGTCTAATTGTCCTTACTGAATGAAGGCCCAACAATCATCTATGTCGTGGCTGTGGTCCCTGTGAAAGCGACACAACTTATCTCTGTTCCTTTTCTTATCGGGGGTATTCATCTTCGAGGGTGGATGAAGCAGTCATTCCTTGTCTACTTCCATAAGGACAGCCAAGATGGTGACATTGAGAGGGGTGAATTTTTTAAAATGAGGAAGGGGCGGTGCTGGTCGTTATTGTCTTTCTAGAGCTTCTTGGAACCTTCTTCATCCGCACCCTTCCGTTTGTTCCCGGATGGGGGCTCCTTCTGATCATGGGGTTGGAGAGCCTCTTCAACCCGGGTGTACTTCTCACTCCTCGACAGGAGTTCTGAGAAGTCCTGAGGAGGATTTTTAGTGAGAGATGCCTTTAGGGTGGCATGGTTGATGTTGTGTCTGAAGGCTGCAGATGCTACTGATTGGTCGAGAGAGGCAATAGACCGAGCTTCGGCAGTAAACTATGAACATAATCTCTTAGGTGTTCACCTTTCCTTTGACTGAGGGTTAGCAAGGATGCACTTGTTTTATCGACTCAGCGACTGCTAACGAAGTAGGTGAGAAAGAGCTCCTCAAACTAGTTAAATGAGAAGATGGAGGTTGGGAATAAACGAGAGTACCATTCTATCGCTGGTCCGTTCAATGTTGCTGAGAAGGTCTTACAGAGGAGCGTGTCCGAGGTTTGATGGATCATCACGGGAGTTTTAAAAGTCTCAATATGAGCAGCCGGGTCAGACACCCAGTTGTAGGATTCAAAATGAGGCGACTTGAAGGTCTCGGGGACACTGGCTTCCATGATGGTCTTGGAGAAGGGGTGTCTACTTGGCTAGAAGTTCTTTGTCTGTTGACTTTCTTTGAGGTTGATCTTACTGAGGTGCCTCTCCATCTCTCGAAGGTGGCGCTGAACCGAGTCGTCCCTCTAGTCGGATCTAATCGACCCTCGAGACTCTCCTTCAAAAGTGGTGGCATGTCGAGGGCTGTGTGCTTGTCGGTCGTGATTTGGAGCGATGTTAAGGGCTTGTAGGTTGTCATCTTTGAAATTTCAAAATTCTACCTAGGTGACTGGTGTCCCTCCATCCTGGTGAACACTTGGCACTGATCAGCTCGTAGTAGTGTGGCTTCTTCATTGTCGAAGGGGAGGAGACCCCTTTCACTCTCTTAGGGAGGATGGCCTTCAGGGAGAATTGCTTCTCTGACTTATCTTATATTCTGGATAAGGTACCTCGTCACGAGCTTGTCTTTCATTCAAGTGGGTTCGCAGGTCGATCCCTTGTTGCCGGTTGACGATGATTTGATGAAGGTCTTTTTACCCCTGAGGACCTTGCAAGGCCATCGAGTCGGTGGAAGGATTGTGGACCGAGACAATGTCATGGAGAGAATGTTGTTCTTGACGGCTTCGATGGGAGCCCATCGGTGCAGCCCCTCTAGATGTGGGGTAAGCCTGTTAGGGAGGTAGCTATTCAGGTTAAGGATGTTGAACATGTTGATCTTGTTGAGGAGGAACATCCTCAACTAGAGGAGGTGGAGGAAGAGGGGTGGCTCTTCGACTTGACGCCACTGCCTTCCCTTTTCCCATTGGAGGCATGGCTGAAAACTGCTTTTACAGACAAGTATGGTCGGATTGTTTTTTCTGATTCCAACAGAGGACGCCAAAATGTTGCAACAAATTTTGGTGTGGGAGCAAACATATGATTTGTGAATTCTTCTAGAACCAATAAAAGCTAACCCTTTTACTACTTGCCGATGTTGACCATTCTCAATACTGCTACTGACCTGCAAAAAAGTTCAAAACACCGGGATTGATCCCGGCGATGAATCCTCCGATGATCAAGTCAGTAATCCGAAAGATTATGAAGATTTTTCTTGGAGAGAATTTTTGATTACCTGGTTCTTGTGGAGGTAGGGGTATTTAGTCGTCTTGGGGAAAAGTTTCAAAATAATGATTTATCTCTACTTTCCGGTGTTTTTGGATTGAATCAGTGATCGTTTTTGGATGAAGAGATAATAGTAGTTGTAGATATTAAGTTAAAACTCATCTCATGGTAAGAGCTATGGTTTTTGAATCGTCTCTTATAAATAATTATGAGTTTAAATCATATTTAAATAATCATGTAGTCATTTACATTAGGCAGTTATGACAACCCAGTAAGACAAACCCGTTTTGGACTATTAGGCTTGAAAAAGGCTCAATTCCCATTTACAAACCCGTTTGTAGTGAATTTTACCATTTTATCCATAAGAGCTTTAAGATCCGTGCCCAATTTGAACGGTCTCGATTTGGTTCTATTTTTACCCATATCTTCAATGCATCTTACACACACAAGTTAAGAATATGACATACATATCTAACATTAAATATTTCAGGCAATGGAGGAGCAAACTCTTGAATTAATATGGAAATTGCCCTATTATTGTAGGAGGTATTATCAAAATAAATGTAAAATTTTTCACGAATATAGTAATTAGTGCATGCGTGTGTGATATGTGATGCGATAATCGCACCATTACGGGGATACATCAAATATCCAAATGATATGATCCTCTTTTGAAGGATCCAATCACTATCGATCCAATGAAAAATTATACACATCATTAGAACATCGTTACGACCTTTCCAACCATTGGTGGTTAATGAAACCTTACATGTTAAAGCATCAAAAATAGCAATTAAAAATCTTTAAGCTCGCTATAGATTTTATACCAATCAGACTATACAGTGTTTCTAGGAATTTTATTTATAATGGGGGTTTAGAGCAGTTTGGTTAAATGTCTCTCGGTTCCTACTGTTGTTATAGAAATATAGTAACTTGTCCTTAATAAGGAGTCTAGCAATTTCCCTATGAACGAGATCATAATCGTAGTTATAGTTATCTACATGACCGGTCTTAGGGTTGATATTTTGTTAGGTTAGATGGTCTTGTAATATGTTCGAGTGTGATCTATCCAAGTGTCGCTTAAGTGTGCCCGTTCCGGCACCCACTTTCCATTTGTAAAGCAGTTTGACACTTGTTACATACCTTTTTGTCCCGATTTTGGATTAGACTAAGATTAGATAAATTTATTATATTGGTGGACGTCGGAAGTTACTCGTCTATGTTTTTGGGAAGAAGAGGGTTGCAGTTGCTTGATGTCTTGGTATGGGTTTCTACTACTGGAATTTCATCATTGTGTTTTAAAACTTGGGATTACAATCAAAATCTCTAATAGTATCGGTATCAAATTGTAGAACTTAAGAAGCGCATAAGGTATTGCTGGATTCCTGTCCACTTTGGTTATGGTTGCTACATGATGGTGATGATGTCATTAATATATGAAAATTATAAAACAGAATAATTGATATGAGAGAAAAATATATAAGAAATTATCAAGTTACAAATTAATAGCTTAAAAATATTAATTGGACTATAAAAATGATACTGCACTTCAAAAATTCTAAGAGTAGCTAACTAGATTGAGACTTGAGACTTGAGAGAGTTGAGATTTGAAAAGAGAAAGCTTCGTGAATCTTTCTTCACTTGATCGCTTCCTTCTTCCACAAATTCCAAGAGAAGATAACTAGATTGAGACTTGAGAGTTGAGAGAGTAGAGACATTTGGAATGAATTGTTGGAAACTTAAGAGAATTGTTCGGAATGAATTGACAGAGTGTTATATGTTTTGGTGTGAAGAAAATAGTACGGAAGGGGTAGCTATTTATAGAATTTTATAATTTTCGGGTTTCCTATTTTACCTTAAAAAACTAACCGGTTTATAGCCCTAATGGGGGTAAATAGGTAACTTAAAATTAAATAAGAAAAAAAGCACCCCCCTCAAATCAACGGCTAGCCCGGGTGGACAGACTGTTGAGCTCGTCGGGTTGAACTAGACCGGACTATTGCGTTTCGGTCCGGTTCAAGGCCGAGCTGGCCCGGTCCCTATGTGGTACGGGCTAGACTGGATCAGTTTGGACAAATCCTAACTTGGACTGACCCCCTAATTTTTGGCGGGCTAGCCCGGACCTAGAGAGCCTGATGGCAGTCTGGATCGGGCTGAAGCCCGTTCCGAGCCAGTCGGGCTGCGGGTCAGACCAGCCTGGTTGCCAACCCTATGTCTGTGTCAACACATACTGAAGTATTCCCTTAAGGGAGCGTACAATTGGATAAATAACATGTGGAGATAAATTTTACTAGTAGACAAAGCCACTAAATCGTTTTGTTTGCTAGATGAGAAAAGAAAGAGTATAGAAGCAATAAATCATAGGTATGACACACTTCAAATGCGAGCCGAGGTGATGATTGTTAGGTGCATATCTCACATATTGAAGGAAATATAATATTCTCAAGGGCATAAATAAAGTGGGAGGCAAAAGGGGGATCTAAGTAAAGTGTTCCTAAAGAAGGCAACCAACGGGTTGCGGATTCTTGTGTCCGGGAATTAAATAATTTGTTGACTATTTAATTCCAGAATTGGGGTGGGAAATATCTTTAGGGTCCAAGTTGGGAATTAAATAATTTGGTGATTATTTAATTCCAAAATTGGAGTGGGCAATATCTTTAGGGGTCGTTTGGTACGCGTTAATGTATAAGGGAATCTAGGAATACCCTCTTGATTACCTGGTTTGGTAAGACATAGGTATAGTTTTGTAAAGAATCTTAAATTCTCAGGGTTATCAAAATAATTAGTTTAGAAGGATAAACATTTCCCTTGAAATGGGTGGGATTTGTGCATTCCTCCACATAAATAATGAGTGAGATCATTGCATACCCAAAACACCCTCCACATTTCTGAATCTCGCCAAAATCCTAAGACCCACTGTTCATCTGTCTTCCCCACATCACTACGTCGTCATCACATACTCGTCATTAGATTCCGTAGTATGCACGTGATACTGCTTTCCATTAAAAGCTGTTTTTTTCTTCTTCCGTATTTCCTTCTTTGTTACTAGTACTACTTATGGGTTTATCACGAGAATTTCACGTGGCTATCACGTGATGGATTACGGGAACCTTAAAGCATGGTTTTCATAAAATGTTTTTTGTGTAGGTGGGAGCATGGGATATATGTCGGAATAGTTTTGGGTTTGGTCTTGGAATTAGAGATGGCAAGTGGGCCGGGTCAACCGACGACCCGCCCGCGACCCGCCCGTTGAAACCGGCCCGTGAAAGTGTTTGGCGGGTTCGGGTCGAACTCGTGAACAGTAACGGGTCGACCCGGGTCGCGTAAATAGTGAATCGAATCCATATAACCCGGCCCGCAAACCCGTTAAAAAATACCCAACCCGCATGCCAACCCGCGGGTTATGAACCGTTGGACCCATTCGGGTCGAACGTTCGACCCGTCACGGGTCGACCGTTGACCCGCGGGTCAAACGAGCCATTGGGGGGGGCACTGTACAACCGAGAGAAAACGGCTCTTATAGCCGTTTTGCTTGGTTTTTTGGTTTTTTTTGTGTTTTTTTTTATTTTGAGCCTATAAATACACCCCAAAACCCCATCAAAAAAATCACACCTTACTCTCTTACTCTCTTTACTATTATTACTCATTTCTAAGCAATTTGTGAACAATTGAAGTATTGAATAAACAAGTATTCAAGGCATATACACGATCAATTTTCGATTGTATCGAAATCAAAATTCAACATCTTCAACTCTTCAACTCTCGCCCAACTCCAAGTGATCAAGTCTTCAACTCTCCTACAAGCTCTCCCCAACTCTTCAATTCCGGATTTGAGGAATTCTACTTCTACTTCTATTCTTATTTTCACGGATTTTTTTATATATGTGTATCCACGGTGAACGATATCAAAATTTCATACCTCTATTCTCATTTTATGTTTGTTGTAGTTATAATTATTGTTGGTTTTTTGATCTTCTCTATCTCAACCTTCTTGTTTTCTAGATTTTTTTTTTATAATTCATCATTCCTATATTGTGTAGTTTTTTTAGATACATTACTAGATTATGTCTAGACGCGGTAGCAGTCGTAGCCAAAGTGGGCAAGATTCCTCCTCCTCTTCCCGTAGGCCACCAATTGTCCCAATTAGTGAGCCCGCCCAAGAGTACCATGATCCTCCTACCCAACAATGGGGTACACACGACGAGGTTGTAGGTGACATACAATTAGAAGAAGAAAAATAACAACAACAACCAACCGAAACCACACAACCCCGTAGTAGTAGGAAAAGTAGATGAGAAAGTAGTGATTGGCATAAGTTTTACGATCATATCCCAGACGAACAAACTCCGGATATAGGTTTGAAAGTTTGTAAAACATGTTCTAAGACATACAAATTCAATAGGGGTGATGGCACCGGTACAATTAGTAGACACATCGCTAATAACCATAAAGAACTTCTTGCTGACCTACCCGGCCAACAAAAAATCAACCCTAGGACCGGTCTAATTGATAGCCACCCTTATGATCCCGACATTGTTCATCGGGAAATGGCCCGATTAGTAATAAAGGAAGAGTTACCATTTTCCTATCCCGAGAGTAGGAACTTGGAAAATTTTAATCAAATGACCTTAAACCCTCATTTTAGAAGAATTCCGAGAAATACTTGCAAATCAGATTGTTTTAAAGTGTACAATGAAATGAAGGACGCTTTGATTGTAATTTTATGGAGTTTAACTTGTAGAGTTAGTTTAACTTCGGATTGTTGGACAGGTGTCAATAATATTCCAACCATGGGAATAACCTGTCATTGAATCGACAATGATTGGATTCTTCAAAAAAGAATCATATAACTTGCGGCGTTGCCGTATCCCCATAGTGGCACTGAAATAGCAAACCGTATTTTAGAAATTTGTGATGTTTTTCATATTCGCGATAAAATTATGTGTATTAGTTTTGATAATGCATCTAACAACAATACAACAATTACTACTTTAAAATCCGCATTAAACCCTCCATCTGACAATATTTTTCATATTAGATGTGCATGTCATATTATAAATTTATGTGTTCAAGATGCATTAAAAATAGCCGATCCATATATACTTAAAATTAGAAATTATGTACATTTCATTGTATTAAGTCCCAGCGTATTTCAAGAATGGAAAAATTGGTGTCGGATTTCAAATGTACCTTTTAGAAGATTTCCAAAGGATGTTAAACACCGATGGAACTCAACTTTTGATTTACTACATGTTGTTACCGAATATAAAGCAGTTGTAAATGATTTTTGTATCGCAAAAAATATGCAAAATTTTGAAATGACTCCCACCGATTGGTTTTATGCCGAATATTTGTTGAAATTTTTAGAACCTTTTAAAACCGCAACTTTAAAATTTTCGAAAACATATGAAGCTACTTCTAGTAGCATTTTTATTTCATTAGTTAGCATGATGCAAATATTTAACGAAATGTTAAATGATACTTATGTTGGTGATATTGTAAAACCTGCATACAAAAAAAATTTGAAGTATTATTTTCCTCCTCCTGTGTTGATTTGTGTTGCGACCGTTATGGATACTCGTATCATATTAAAAGGTACGAAGAGTTTGATTGAAATGTTTTTTGCATTACTTGGGAAAAATTTAGAAATAGTAATTGATTGCGCTACTTTTTTAGTTCAATTTGAATCTACATTAAATAACTTGTATGATTATTATGATAGACGTTTTGCTTCTAGTAGTACAACTTCTGTAGTTACTTCTTTTTCTGCTACTTCTAAAGGTAAGGGTAAGAGTAAATTTGATGATAGAACATTTAATTTACTTGCAAAAATTCAATCAAAAAAACCTAGGACTAATCAACCAAATGAATTAAATTGGTATAACCAACAAGATTCTGAGTCTTCTTCTTCTCCACTAGATATTTTACAATGGTGAAAAGATCATGAACACAGTTTTAGTATTCTGTCAATTACAGCTAAAGATTTACTAACTCCTCCTGTCTCTACAGTTGATTCTGAAAGTGCATTTTCTTCAAGTGGCAGAGTTCTAACTGATTACAGGAATCGCTTGAAGCCCGACATGTTAGAGATGATCGTTTGCACAGAAGACTGGCTGAAGGCTGAAGATAGGACACAAGAAAAAGCATTATCAACGTCCACAAGTGGGAGCAACTCGCCGGAAGAAGAAGAACAACAACAACAACAATAGCTTTGCTTGTAATAGCAACACGCCCGACACGTTAGAAATTGTATTATATCTTTGCTTGTTATTTTAAATTAGAAAAATTGAAGTAAATTAAAATTGTATATAAGAAATATGTTAGTGTATAAAACATATTTGTGAATTGAATTCTTCATTTCATTAGAAATTGTGAAACTTATATAACTTAAATTCATATGAATAATATTTCAATATTTTTTGCCAATTTCACTCTTTCAATCTTATTATTATTATTACGATTTTTAATATTTATTATTATTATTATTATTATTATTATTATTTTAAGTTTAAAAAAAATTAAAAAAAAACCTATCTATCTAAACGGGCCAACCCGCGGATCGACCCGACCCGACCCGGGTTGCACTCGAAAGGGTTCACGGGTTGGGCGGCGGCTTAGCCACCTTTCAGCCCGGCCCGGTTAAGTCACCAAACCGATCCGAACCCGCCCAAGTCAACGTCCAACCCGGACGGATCCGGCCCGGCCGTTCGACCCGAATGCCAACCCTACTTGGAATATTGTGTCTTGGAAAGAGGATGGTTGACAATTTTAGAGAACCGAAAGCCTGAGATCCAACAAGTAGTAGCATTAAATACTCTCTATTTTACATAATGAACCGGGAGTAATGTTGATGGAATCAATGTCACATTTTGGAAACACACATCTCAAAAAATTTTGCAATTTTTTTTAATTTTTTTTGGAAGAAAGAAATTTCACAATCTTTTTAATGTGCGAAAGCAGAGACCCGAGAGTGAGAGGTGACGGACCTCCCTCTATCTCTGTGGATTGTGGACCCCCCACAGTTTGTGGGTCCACAGACAGAAATATCAGTATTATGGGAACATTATGAACTTTATTGTTTCATTTGTATATATCAGTATTACTTTTGCACATGCATGCATATACATCAATTACTAAATTAGATAATTTTTATATTAATTTATTTATTTTACTAATCTTCATTCCCACCCTCATATTCCTGGGAATTCTCCAATCCGCGTAGCAAACGTCCCCTTAGGGTCCAAGTTTGGCTTTAATGTTCCTTGGTGTTTAAGTTTAGTCTTTTACGTATTAGGAAGATGATACAACCTAGGATTTTCTGGATCTCTAGAAAATAATTATAAATGACTCCAAGAAAGTAGTACTTCAAATGAGAGTTTTCCATTGTGAATAATAGAATATTTTCTGGTGAGCCTTGAGAGATAGTTAGATTCTTGGTGAGAGTATTATAACTCTTGTGTCGTCTCTAATTGAATAATATCTCAGTTATTTCTTCTCCAGCTTAGGTTCGTCAAACCGGGATAAATTATTTGTGCTTTTTTGTTTGGTAAAGTTTACTTTTACTTGATTATTCGTTGTGATCGGTTGTCATCTCTCGCTCTAACTTCCGTTGCACCGAAATTCCTAACGTGAACCTCGTTGACTTTTCAAAATGAGACATGTTTTTAAAACCCTATTATTTTGGATTTGGATTCTCTTAGGAGCCATTTTCTTGTTGGAGCCCTAAGATTCGTAATCGAGTTTTAAGCAGTGAAAATAAAATTACTACTCTTCATTATTTTATTTTTCATTGTCTGTAAGCAAGAAAAGCAATCTGAATAAACATGTTGAAATGGTATTTTGATAAATCTTTGTTTGTTTGCCAGGAATATTAAAAGACGAAAAAATGGAAAGAGAAAGAGTCAGAGAAGTTTTTCTTGACCAATTCACCACATTGGTTTTTGACATTTTTGTTGAGCTGTCAAAACTTTAACAAACTTTTAAATTTTAATCATCCCAGACAATCAAAATATTTTAAAATATCGAAAATGATGGAATTGAGATTGTTGATGTGAATGCTAGAAAAAACCAAATTCATGGTCTTTCTTATCAAACAAATATCACCTTTGATGCACCATTTCTAGTGTTCACTAAATTATTTGTATCCAGTTTAAGATGGATAGTTATAAATAGTTTAACCAAAATGAAAACTCTCTCTCTTAAGAAGTGTCGTTTACCTTTGGTTTTTCAGGAAAATAAATTTGGAAACACCATAATAAGTATTTAAATTCCTTCCTCTTCATCAAATTTGAAATTCTTGAATCAAAATCTTCCCTTATTCATTACATAAACAGAAAGAGAGATGTTCTGAGGCCAATATTGCAGCTAGGTTCCGACTTATTAATTATCACAACAAAATTTACCAAACTGGTCTCAGTGCCTTCCATTTTGATACCCAAAAACATCCAGGCAAGTTTTATAGCAACTACCACCTCCCATATTGCCATCGCATGTTGTAAAATTTGTGAGATTTCTTAAATGCGAGTAGTTGGAAAATGTAGAGAATGAGTTTGGTAGAGATGTAGGCACAACACAAGAAGAAAAAAAAACAGATAAGATTTATCGTGGTTTAGTCAAACTCAACCTACGTTCACCAGCAAAGTCAATGAAGAATTCACTAATATTGAATGAAGAATACAAGAGATGACACTCAACCTCTCTTACAAGCCCCTACCGAAAGAGTATAAACTCTCAACTTATGACAAAGAGAATGAATTGAGAATACAAAGTTAGAACAACTCTTTAACTCCCTGGAAGATGTCCTTGCTCACTTCCTTACTTCAAATGGGCAGCTAATGGCCTCTTTATATAGGCTTCAAAGTTGCTTTCATTCATGTTTCATATTGTGAAACTATTTTACCAACCAAGCATGGATCATATGCTTGAGCCTTAGTAAAAAAAAATGTGGCAGCCCAAGGGTTTACACTGCTGTTAAAGTTTCAGCCTTTAGTAAGTTCACATTTCCATGTTTTTCATGCATGGAAGCTTCTTCCAGAAATGTGAAGGCTGACCATGTGTTTCTTACATAGAAGCTTCTTCCCGGAAGGTTAGGTTGTCCTTGTTTATATTAAGGCACAATTAACATTTCTCCACATTGACTTGAATACACAAATATTCTTCATTTACTCAAAATCAAGCCTCCACAAAATCTTTCATGTCTTCACTGTGATCCCCGATGACCTCAACCTCTGCCACTTCGAATATCTTCTACTTTGAGAAGTTTTAAGCAGTAACAAAATTTTGACAGCGGCAAAGGTTTTGTCAACATATCTGTTGAATTATCGTCATTCCAAATTTTCTCAATTTTCACGTCCGTGACATACCGTTCAAATTAGTATCGAACATCAATGTGTTTGGTTCTCTCATGATGCATGTGGTCATGAAAAAAATTAATTATAAACTTGTTGTCACAGTAAAACATGATGCTCTCCTGTACCACTCCTATATTTGTTACCAAATTGCGAAGCCATATTGCTTTCTTTCCTGCAGCTGTAATTACCATGAATGCTGTTTATGTAGTGCTCAGCGTCATTGTTTCTTGCATTGTGGCTTTCCGCGAGACTGGCGCACCACAAAGGGTAAATGTGTACCCTGTCAATGACCTCATGCAATCTAGATCTCTAGCATAATATGAATTTGAGAAACCTTTAACAAAACCGCTTCCTCCACCTTATTTAGAATCATAAATGAGGCATAAACCCGCAGTACCTTGTAGATATTAGAGAATCCACGTCTCTGCTACCAGGCCGGTGCATATAATGGCTCACAACTAAAACTGGATGTGATAAATTGAGGCGAGAGCATACCATAGCGTAAATCAAGCTACCAATTTCACTCGCGTATGGAGTTTTGGACATTTGTGCCACCTCCTCAGTCATTAGTGAAAGCTGCAGTGATAGTTTGAAATGCGGTCCAAGAGGTGTCAAAACAAGCTTTTCCAAAATGCTCCAATACTTTTTCAATATATCTTCTCTGGGTTAGAATCAACCGACCCTGCTTCCTGTCTTTTTCAAACTCCGTCCATAGGATCTTTCTTACAACACCAAGATCCTTCATTTCAAACTTTGAGCTGAGCTATCTCTTTAACTCTTGAATTACCTCCTTGTTCCTGATAGCTATCAACATGTCATCCACATAGAGCAGGTGATAAACCTGATCACCTTCAGGTTTCCTTTTATGATACACATTGATCGTACGTGCTTCTTGTGTATCCAATCTTTCCCATAAAGGTATCGAATCTATGATATCACTGTCAGGGTGGCTATGTATGCCCATATAGAGATTTCTTAGGAAGACAAACATAATATTCCTTCTGGGACCACATATCATTCTGATTGGCTCATGTAGATCTGCTCCTCCAGCTCACCATGCAAAAATGTCATCTTGACATCGGGCTTCTCATGTTTAAGATCTTAGCAACTAAAGTAAGGAGAACTTGGATTGAAGTGTGTCTCACAACTGGCGATAACACTTCATTGTAATATACACCTTATTTCTTAGCAAATCTCTTTTCAACAAGTCTAGCCTTGAACCTGACTTCACTTCCTTCAGGACCTGCTTCCCTCATTTTGTAGATCCACTTGCACCCCACTATGCGCTTCCCTTCTAGCAACTTTACTATTGTCCAATTATTGTTCTTGTGCAAAGACTCTACCTCTTCCTTCATAGCAGTTGTCCACTGGACGTATTCAATACTTGAGATATCTTCGTTGTAGCACATTGGTTCACCTTTTACGAACTCACAAGTCGAAAGTGCGTAGGCTACCAAATTAGCATAGTCGTATCTTTTTGGAGGTCAAATTTCTTTACATGGCCTATCTTGGCTGATGTTGTACTGCTACCGAGGAGGCTCTTTCTGAATAAAATCTGGTGTTTGTGCTTCTCCTCGAAATTTCTCTATATCTTTATCTTCATTTGGCTGAATATCTCTTCCAGAGGTCTTTGAAACTGTGGATACCTCCACCTAGTGTCGTGATTCATCATACCCACTACTTTGCTCCACCTGCTTTGCCAAAGTGTGCTGCTCCACCTTCTTGGATTACATCGCCTTCTCAAAAGTGGCGTCTCTGCTAATCACTAAACCTGGAGAGTGTGGATCAAGACTTCGTAGCCCTTCACACTAGTTTGATACCCAAGGAAGATCGCCTTCTTGGCTATTGGTCGTAGATTTTAATCACTAACATGATAGTAGGCGGGACATCCAAAAATCCTATGCTTTAAAAAATCTGCAGGCTCTCCCGACGACACCTCATATGGTGTTTTTATATAAATTACTGAGGAGGGTGACCTATTTACCAGATTACATGTCGTCAATACTGCTTCAGCCCAGATTCCCTTATTCAGCCTAACACTGATTAACATACACTGAGCATGTTCCAACAATGTATAGTTAATTCGTTCGGCTACACCGTTCTGTTGTAGTGTGTAGCTGACTATATATGCTTGACGATGCCTTTCTCTTTGCAGAACTTGTTAAATTCTTCATTACAAAACTCCATTCCATTATCAGTGTGAAGCCTCTTAATTTGCTTGAAAGTCTTGAAGATGTCTGATTTTACGTTCAAGAAGTTAACCCAACAGAATCTGGAATGGTCGTCGATAAAAGTAAACATGTACTGCTTACCACCAATTGAAGCATTAGGCGATGGTCCCAACAAATATCAGTAAACATAGTCGAGTGTTCCCTTTGTTGTATGCATTGCCTCACCGAAGGACTCTTTTCTTCTGTTTGCCCAAAATACAGAACTCATAGAAATCAAGCTTTTATGCCTTTAGACCTCCAAGCAAACCATCCAAACTCAACTTATTCATACCCTTCTCAGTCATATGCCCTAGATGCATATGCCATAGGCTCAACTCTAAGCCACCAATTGTAGTGGCCACTTGAGCAACCCTAGTCACTATAGATCCTAATATATAATAGAGGCCATTCCACAATCTACCCTTCAATGCCACAACACCAACCTCCACGATCCTCATATCGTCTTTCAAAATGTTATAAGTGTATCCATTTCATTTAAGAGAACCTAACAATACAAGGTTCTTCCTGATAATTGAAACATATCGAACCGTTCCACATGCAAATCTGCACATCTCCAATCCCTTGAACCTCACAGGCTGTATCATTGCCCATGAGAACCTGCACACCATTAAGATATTTATAAGACATGAACCAGTCTCGTTGATGACAAATATGGAATGTGCACCCAGAGTCTAAAATCCATTATGCAGTAGGAACTGCCAATGATTCGTCTATTGTAGTTAGCGCGATAGATTCACCATGGTTTTCCACAAATCCCGCTACTAAACTCTCCTCGTGATGTTGTCACTTCTCCTTGAGTTAAGGACATTCTAATTTTAAATGTCATTTCTTATGGTAGTAGTGGCAATCCAAAAACTTTTTGGACCGAGGCTTAGATTTGCAGCCCCAACCTGTTTGTTGCTCTTGATCTTGATTTCGCTCTTATCGCTCTCTAACAAAAAAGACTATCTGTTGAACCAGGAGTCTTTTCGCCAAAAAATTGATGACGTATTTGTTTAAAGTATAATTGGTATACATAATTTTTATTACTCTTTTTACGTATTACAGTTGCAAGTTCTCATTTTTTTTGGAATTTTATCGTCTTTGAACTTATTTTTATTTATTTGTTTGTTTTTTAAAGAATGAGATGGATAAGTGCAAAAGGTTGGCATTTTAGTAAAATCAAGGACGAAAATAAGGATAAAAATTCCAGAATTCAAATTGATTCTATGTGAAGATTTTGGAAAAATTCGAGCACTCAAATGCACATTGTTACAAATTGACCATTTGTCGAACCGATAAAAAATATTATGGCCAACTAGGGGTGCAATGAAAATTTTGGAATTGGAGTTGCGATTGGATTAAATTAGTTGAATAATTAGTTTAGAATCTAAACATTATTGTTAATCTTTAGGTTTTAACTAAGTAATTATTTGAACTTATCCTTATCCTATCAAACTAATTACTTCTCCTTCCCCCTATTTATAGGTAGCACCTCCTATTCAATAGGGACCTGAATTTTCTGAAGGAAGCCAAAAACTTGATTTGCTCGAAAAATCTTGAGAATTGATTTTTTTGGAGAAATCCCGAGACTTTAATTGCAACTTCAAGCAACAATAGAAAAACGAGTTCTTTTTTTATCTTCGATTTTTTATTATTATGCAATCCAATAAGATATTCGAGAGTTGCAAATTTTTCATGAACTAATTTTATTTTTCTAGGGCTTTGATGCAGCTTAGTTTTGAAAATACAATTTGAATTTCATGCTTTTTATTCTTCTACTTTTCCATGGATGTGTGTTTAATTTTTGTTATTAATTCTTACAACTTTCTTGCCAATTATTGTTTGATTCTTGAATCATAGGGGAACCGAGAGGTAACTTGTGATCTACAAGTTTAGAATTAAACACCATTAATTGAGCGAAATTAGAGATAATTTACCATGATTAATGTGATTGTAGCAAAATCCATGGAACTTAATGAATCTTCAAATAATTAAATTCGCATAGAGATGTGATGAGTTATTAGTTGAGGATATGTTTGGTTTTATTCGATGGAAGACATCGAACAATTAGGATATTTTGATCTACAATTAGGAAGAGTAATGCTTGGAATTTCATGGAATTATGTATTGTGTGTGACTAGCAAGGTGAAATCAAAAGCCCAAGAGTTAGTTCTGCTAGTAATAAACCTTAAAATTTTCTGATTTCATTATTTTTTTAGTTTAGTTTTGCATTTAGTTTAATTTAATTTAGTTGATGTTTTTATCAAATTTTTTATTCTTCTAATAGTAGGTAATTTGGTGAATTTCGCTACACAATAAAATAATTAGTTCTTGTGGGTTACTTGTTGCGATTTTGTGCGCTAGCAAATTATTCCATCAATTATTCTGGTGTCGTTGGCCATAAACAATAGAAGTTACACTCATCAAATATTCCCAAACTTAAGATTTTACTTGTCCTCGAACAAAAAAAGAAATTCATAAATCAAATGATAGTAATCATAATTAGGCTTAACTCATCGCACCCAATGGACTTATCCTGCAAGTATCAAATCTTCAACTTAGTACATAAACAATAGAAAATAAAAGAAAACAAGCATACTCACTTTCTCCAGTGCAATTACTCATACGTAATTCCAAACCCAATCATCTTAGTCATGCAATTAACGCAACTGAATCATTTCACAACTCAATTTGTGATCACTCCTTCTCACTACTACAAACAAGGTAGCAAACTAGAGATTTTTTTTGTTTTTGTTTTTTTTTATATCTTTAAGTTGTCACTCGCCTTTTGACAGGAATGCAAACACTTTGATGAATGCACCCTATTACTCAACAAATCACACACTTAGAGTGCTTTTACATACTCATATTTCAAGTTTTCGTTTAACATAAAAGTAAACATTGGTGATGAATACCCCAAGTTACTAAGCAACTCAAAACATTGGTGTAGATAGAACTTTATTTATTCAATTGTTTAATTGTTATCACTCTTTTACTTAAACCTCTTTTAGGACTAGATCAAAGGGGATAATAACAAGAAAAGCATCACACTCATCTTTTAATCATAGTTTTCCGACTTATACAACTTTGTAAGGAATTTTGTACTTCAATAATCCTAAAAAAAAGTATGCTTAATCTTGTTTTGTTAGATATTGCATATCCTAACTAAAAAAATTCATGCTTAGCACAAGAAAGAACCAAAAAATGTAATGTTAATTCTAATTAAGTTTTTTTTTTATTTTTAAAGAACAAAAAGCATAATTTGAAAATTTATTTTTGAAAATTTCTCTAATACCCCTTCCCCCATACTAAAATATCACATTGTCCTCAATGGAAAACGAAGAAGAAAAAAAAAGAAAAAGAGAGCGAAAAGTTTAGAATTGCTTCCTCGATCCATGTTAAACTTCTGGATGAGTGATATTCATTGTTTGAGTGATATCTAGAGTTGTAGACGTCCAAATCCCCATATTCTTTTTTTCATTTGAAAGATAAGACAATTTCTTTGATCAATATTTTACATATTTTTTGAGATACAGATTCCATCCTGCCCAAAATCAGTCATCAAAATAGGTGTATAAAACAACTCCGCCCAGAAACCCCCAAACTTATGCAAACCTATTAAATGAAATTAAAAAAATAAAATTTAAGTACAAAAAATGAAAAACAAGTCTGAATAAAAAAGAAAACATCGATTGCCTACCAAGGAGCGCTAAATTTTGAGTATTCAGCCGGACATTCTCCAAACTATCACTTAGGATTAGCAAGATTAATGAAACACTTTTGCCTGCCAAATTCTCCAACCTTATATGGCTCTAACCAATGTCGATTAACCTTTAATGTACATTTTGTTTCATGATGAACTTCAATAGCTCCATATGGAAAAAACACGAGTCACAACAAAATGGTCCCGACTACCTAGACCGCAACTTTCCTAGAAAAAGTCGAACTCTTGATTTGAAAAGCAACACTTTCTGCCCTACTTCGAACTCGCTCCTCAAAATATGCTTATTTTGCCATCTTCTAATTTTATCCTTGTAAATCCTAGCATCCTCATGAGCATCATTGCAAAATTCATCCATCTCATTAAGTTGCAAGATCATCTTCTCACCTACAGCCTTCAAATCAAAGTTATGTGTCTTTATCGCCCAATAAGGCTTTTGCTCTAAATCCACGGGTAAATGACATGTTTTCTCATACACTATTCTATAAGGTGACATTCTAATTGGTGCTTTAAATCCATAATACATAATCTAACCTTCATGCTCAATCCTAAAACATAAATTATAGACACCAAAATAAATTAGTTAGAAAATGAAGATAGAAAATGACCCATGAAATCTATCCCCCAAATATCAAACAATTCTATCACTAAAATATTATTCAAAGACATCTCATGTCTCCTTGAAATATTCCCAAACTGTCCACAATGATCACATAAATTAACAAAATTAAAAGAATCCTTAAAAAATGAAGGCCAATAAAATATGGATTATAAAATTTTGGCTATTATTTTTTATCCACAAAAGTGGATGTCTACTTCCAATGCGTGGCAATGTCGGAGTTTGCTTTCCATCTCTTCTTCGGGTACAAATCTCCTAATTATTTGGTCTGCACAATACTGGATTGAAAAGGTTTCTCCTAAAAATAATACTTCAAGTTAGAGAAGAACTTCTTCTTTAGTTGATATGTAATCTCGGGAGGTAGAACTTGCAACACCAAGTAGTTAACTATGTCGGCATACCAGGGAGTAGTTTGTACAGCCAGCAATTGCTCAATTATAAATGCTTCATTGATTGGTATTACATGCTCCTCATTCGCACCACTAGGCTCAATCTGGGACAAGTGATCTGCCACCACGTTTTCGGAACCCTCTTGTCTTTTATTTCAAAATCAAATTCTTGTAGAAACAAAATCCAGCGAAGAAATCTTGGTTTAGCATCCTTCTTTGCAAGCAAGTACTTGAGAGCTCCATGATCCGTATAAACAATTACATTTGCCCATATCAAAAAAGATTGAGATTATTCAAAAGCCAAAACAACCTCTAATAAATCTTTCTCGGTAGTAGCATAATTAAGTTGAGATTCTATCAATGTCCTACTTGCATAATAAATAATATGAAAATTTTATTCTTTCTCTACCCTAAAACAACCCTTATAGCAAAATCACTAACATCACACATCAGTTTAAAAGGTAAATTTCATTCCGATGCAACAATTATAGGTACTCAAATCATTTTCTTTTTCAATATTTCAAAAGCATGCAAGAAATCATGAAAAAATTTAAACGATGTATCTTTAATTAAAAGATTGCAAAGAGGGTTAGTAATTAAGGGAAAAGTCCTTTATAAACCGTCCACATATCCGGCATGACTCAAAAAGCTTCTTACTCCCTTCACATTGACTGGTGGTGGTAGCTTTCAATGACATCAATTTTAGCATGATCCACTTCAATCCCCTTGAAGAAATTTCGGTGGCCAAGCATTATCCCATCTTCCACCATAAAGTGACATTTTCCCAATTTAAGACTAAATTAGCCTCCTCACATCGCTGCAAAACCAAAGCCAAGTTAGATAAACAAAAGAATACCCAAAAATCGAGAAGTCGTCCATGAAGTCTTCGATAAATTTCTCCACCATATTGGAAGAAATTGACATCATGCATCGCTGGAATATGGCTGGAGCATTGCAAAGACCGAAAGGCATCCTCCTATATGCAAAAGTTCCATACGAGCAAGTGAAAGTAGTATTCTCTTGATCTTCGGGTGCTATAACGATTTGATTTTACCCAGAATACCAACCGAGAAAGTAGTAGTAAGCATATCCAGCAAGTCTTTCTAGCATTTGATCAATGACAGGTAATGGAAAGTGATCCTTTCAAGTTGCCTCATTGAGTCTTCAATAATCTATGCATGCTCGTTATCTCGTGACTATTCTTGTTGGCATTCTTTACCATGGTTATCCTTCATTTCTTTGACACAACTTTTACAAGACTCACCCATGCATTATCCGAGATTGGATAAATAATTCCAACATCCAAAAGCTTCAAAACTTGTTTATGCACCACTTCTTGCATTGATGGATTCAATCTTCACTACAGTTCAACTATATGCTTAAATTTTTCCGTCATTAAAATTGTATGACTGCAAATTGAAGGACCAATCCCCTTTATATCTGAAATTGTCCACCCCAAAGCTGTCTTATATATGCTCTATCAAAACTATTAGCAATTTTTGCTCCTTTACATTGCTCAAAGAACCATTAATTATAACCGGAAAAGTAGAGTCTTGGCCTAAGAAAGAATACCTCAAAATAGATGGCACCTGTTTAAGCTCGAGCTTGGGTGGTTCCTTACTTGAAGATGACATCTGTGATATACCCACATCTTTAAATTTTAGCCGAGAAGAAGGATGAATGAATGGTGCAGCTTCCAAATACCGAGCACATTCCAAAATCTTTTTATTCTCGAATTCAATAGTTGTTGAGTTTATTAAACACACTACTAGTAGTAACTTTACAACTCTAGCCCTATGTGTCTCAGTCACAGCAAGATCAATTTCACTGACTCGAATACACGAGTGAACTTCGAAAGGAAACTCCATGGATTTTAAAACATCAAATGTTACTTGTTCATCATCAAACCTCAAAATAGGTTTTCCTTGTTGGACATCAGTCAAAGTTCTCCTCATATCTAGAAAAGATCACTCCAAAATATATGAACGTGTATACCTTCACCAAAGTATATTCAATTATCCCTCTTGGGTACTTTATGGATATGTTCAATAATTGTAAAGAGATTGTAGTGGGTTTTGCTTATCTAAGACCAAGTTTTCTGAAAACATAATACTTGCCACTAAATCATACAAACCTTTATCAAAATAAGAATTTTCAATAGTACAAGGAATCGTAAAACACACTGGATCTTTAAGTTTAGGAGGCAACTTCTTTTGTAAAATTGCATTGCTCTATTCGGTTAGCATTACCATCTCATGCCCCTCCAAATTCTGCTTGTTTGATAAAATATCCTTCAAAAATTTAGCATATTTAGGCATTTGTTCTAATGCTTAAATAAGATGAATATTAAAATGCAATTTCTTAAATATATTAAAAATTTTAGAGAATTGATTATCAAGCTTATTCTTTTTAAGTCTTTGCGGAAAAAGGAATTGGTAAAATCATAAAGAGATGTAGAATTAGTTTTAGAATTAAGCTCCATGGAACTCATGTGGTTTGCAGCTCCTTTCATATCCTTAGATTTCCCAACATGGGGGTTGGCCACCGGCATTTGTTCCTCCAAAACTGGCTCGAACTCATCTTGCTTTTCATCCACATTTTGTTTGGCAGTTTCTGCTCGTTTCTCAATTATCATCTTGGTTCTCTGTGCTATTGCTTTGACATGCTCCTTAGGATTAGTCACGGTGTTTCTGGGCAAAGTTCTTGCTATCCTTTTGGTAAGAATATTTGAAAGCTGACCAATATGAGCCTCAATGTTGTGAATTGAAGCCACATTATTTTGAATCACCCAATCTATCTTTTGCGTGTATTGCACGAACATCTCCTCAAGTGTCGGCTTCTTTTCTTGTTTTGGAAAATTTTGAGGTGGTCTAGTTGCCCCTTGATTGTTATTCCATGAAAAATTAGGTGATTTCTCTATCATTGATTATACATGTCCGAATAAGGATTGTTTTAATATTGGAAGTTGGACGCATAGTTTGCTTGTTTGAAATTTTGTTGAGCAAATGGATTTCCCACTTGGCAATCCATAATTAAGTGATTTCCTGCACAATGATTGCAAACAAAATTAGTTTGAATATAATTAACATTCACATTACATAATTGTTTAGATTATGTAGCCTTTTGAGCTGCCAATGTGGTAATTGGATCAAGCTAAAAAAATTAGTTGCCTTTTTAAAGACCATTGGTAATTGTTAGACATCATCTCTTCCAAAAGTTCATCGGCCGCTTCAAGAGTATTGCTCATAAGAGCTCCTAGTTGTTACATCTACCAAAGACCGATTTGTAGCTCCCATACCGTTATAGAATATTTGGACTTGCAGTCAGTTTCGAAGTTCATGATATGGACACTTTCTCAATAAATCTTTATACCTCTCCCATGCATCATACAAAGACTCAGTCTCAAATTGAGTGAATGTGGTAATGTCGTTCCTTAATACTTAGACATAAATTCTTGTGCTAATCCCCCCAAATAATGATGACATCTGGTGGTAGAGAATTTAGCCACACCTTCGACCTATCTCTAAGTGAAAAATGAAAGAGTCTCAGACGAATAGCATCGTTCGACACTCCATTGTGCTTGAAAGTGTTGCATATTTCTAAAAGTCGGCAATGTGAACATTAGGATCCTCATGCAACAGTCCCCCAAATTGAATAGTCTGTTGAATCATTTGAATGATCGCCGGTTTAATCTCAAAATTATTAGCTTCTGCAGATGGCCTCTTTATGATTGATGTTGCTCCATTAACCGATGGCATAGCATAGTTCCTCAAAGCCTTATTTTTCTCCTCATTCGCCATGGATACGGAGGATGTAGTGACTTATCGCTTCTTTTTTCTCAATCTCGGGATCAAAAAGTGCAGACTCTAATGGTTTAGACCAGGGCATACACTTCTAATCCTGAAATATAAATGAAAGGAAAATTAGTCAAAATTATCTTTCAATACAAAATGAAATCCAAATTATTAATAGTCTAGCTATTATCAATATCAATAACAATAATTAGTCCCCGGCAACAGCATCAAAAACTTGATGGATTAATTTGCAATCACAAATAATTGTAACAAATATTATAGTTCAAAATAAAAGAGTGTCGAACACTAAAGACTAATTATTTTATTAGTACCGAAATTCACCAGATTATCTACTAGTTGGAGAATCAAAAATTTGATAAAAACAACAACTAAATTAAACTAGTATAATGCACATGTGATGCATACGTACATAAAGCATATTCACATGACTTGAAAATTTGAAGCATAAAAAATAACAACCATATTTTGTGCAAGGGCAATAATTTTAAACAAAATAAGTGCAGCATGAGAGAGTCAACAATCTTTGGCTAGAACTGCTTAAAGTGAATCAGAAACATAAGCAAACATGCGCGACCGTTGTAACCCCTGTTTCCACAAAAATGTATTTTCTGTGTATTTTCGGTATTTCAAATTTTTGTAAAATGGTTTTCCTCTTTCAAACTATTTTTGTTAAAATGTATTATTGAATCTTCTATTAAAATCTAATTTTTTGATCAATAATTTTATTGTAACTATTTATTTTATGAATTTTAGATTGTAATACAAATCTTATTCTTGATATAGTTACTTTGACCTCTATTATTATTACTACTACTGTTATTATTATTATTGTTATTGTTATTGTTTTTATTATTATTTCTATAAAATCCAAGTTTTATATTTTTAATTTTTATTTTATTTATTTATTTATTTATTTTCCCAAATCCATACCTAAAAACCCTATTAAAACCCAATTACATTTAAACCCACTGTTTTAATAACCCAAACCCTATTTTTAAACTACTTAACTACCCAAACCCATTACCTTATTCTACCCAGACCGGTTAAGCTATCCCCAAACTGTAACCCACTTTCACCCTATATATGTTTACCGTGCTTTTTCCCCTAACCCTAAAAGCCTGTTCATCTTCTTCACTAAACTTCAGCCGCCTTCGTTCTCTTCAACCCATCCCCATGCTTCTTACCCTCAGCTGCTCTCCCCCTACTCCCGCTCTCATCCTCTCCCAGTGTTTCACGCTCCCGTCGCTCCGATGTCGCGACGCACCAACCAGTCCCTCCATCCTCCTATCATCGACAGCCTCATGCACCACGACCTTCCCTCATTGTCTGCAGATAGCCAGTGTGCAGCACGACACCCTGCGCACCTTCCCTGTCGCAACCTCCCGTCGCACCAGCGTCGCACTTGCAGTCGGTGCTCCTCCGTAGCATCAGCCGACCACAGTTCTGCCAGCAAGACGCACCAGCCAGTCACCGCCCTATCTCCGCTAGCACCTCCCCGTGCGCTCTGCACCCGCTGCCATGTCGACACTGTTTTGCTGTCCCGTCGTCATGCCGTCCGTCCGCCGTCAGCAGCCATCAGTCACAGAGCAACTTCTCCCCATGCTCTGTTTTGATGATTAGGTTGAAGGGTTGAATGTGGGCCGTCCGTTTGATTGTGATCTTGATCTTGATTGATTGATTCTCGGCCGTCCGGTCGTCGATCTCCTCTTGATCATCCGATTAGATCGTAGCAGTCCGATCTCTTCTTGATCGTCACGATCATGATGATCATCAATTTTCATTGATCGCACCCGTTCGATCGATTGATCTTAATCTTCATCATTATCTTCATCATTAGGGAGATCTGACCGTCCGATCTGATCCGATCATCTTAATCTTGATCTTCGATCTCAGCCGTTCGATTTTGTGATCGTGTATTTGTGATTGGTTCGTGATCCGTTTGTTGTGTTCGTGCCCTGGGATCCGTTCCCGTTATTCTTGTTCTTGCTCTGTTCTCGTCGTCGTCTTTTAGGCAAGTAACTTGTACTCAATTCCTTTGTATGATACAAGTCATAAATTTTGCTTGTAGTGTAGTTGGGTTCTAGAGACCACTCGTGTGTGATGTATTTTTTATGAGTATTATCTCTATAGCGCTATTGACCATAGTGGCCTCATGACACAAATTTGACATGAAAGAACTTAGGTTTTGACCGTTCTTGATGTGATTATATTTGTAGGATAATTATAAAAAATCATGTATTTGTTTAGATCCATATGATATACTTGTGGTAAACATGCCATATACCCTATTTGATGTTGCGTGGATGCTTAGTAGACTCTATATCATGTTTGGTTATGTTTGGAACGAGCTTCGTATGTTGTATGTTGATTTATTATTAAGAGGGAAATCTGTACTTTGTTGGTGATCAGTTTTGATTGCTATTTTAGACCATATTAAGGTCAGTATTTTAACTTCAGTATTAAACATAATTTTTAGAGAAATTCGTCTTGTTTCCAAACTTTCTGACCTTGATCAATTTTGTTTTCGTATGTGTGAGATATAATTGTTTTACTAAAAAGGTGTATTATATTTCCAGATTTCGTTTCTTGATGATTTCGATGACTAAACTATTTTGATACTAGTGCTAAACATATTATTTTGATCTAAAGTTTTGGACAGTATTTCTATACTTGATTAGGGATTGCCCAGAATTTTGGTGGATTTATTTGATAATATTTACATACCATTTCATGCTTTCGAATAAAAATTATACTTGTTGGATTCTGCTTGCTGTTCTGTAAAGAAGTATATTTTCACCCTAGTTCCTTTTCCTGTATGAAAAATATTTATGCAATATGAAAGTTAGCTTATTTTGTCTATTTTCTTCTCCCTTTAGAGGATTTGGATTTCGTTTCACGGTTTGCGCGATATTACAGTTTTCGTATAGCAGTGTTGGGAATTCCAGATTTTCCAAACTATCGTTTTTTAAAATTTTCTAATTTTGTTGGATAAACTAATCATACTAGAAAATTATGAAACTTTATATTCTGATACTAGACATATAGGGGAATACCCCAGATTTTTCCGGGATTTATTTATGGTGTTTTGATGTTGTTTTCCTGACTTTGAATTCGATTTACTTATTTCTTGCTGAACGTATTTTCTGAATTCAAATCTGTTTTGAGTTATGTTTTTGTGAATTACTATATGACTTATATATATTTGCTGAATTCGGAAGGAAGTCTATCTTCTAGATTCTTCGACCGATTCAAATTTGCATGTTTATAACAACAGGAATCACTGTTTTACTGCAGTGTTGTCTTGCTATCCTGAACTAGAAATTTGGTTATTTTATCCTTTTGTGTGTTATCTTGCACCCGTACATATTTATCTTGCAACTTGAACTTGTTACATGATCTTGCCATGTTCTTCTTGATATGTTTTGCAAACCTACATGACTGTTTGATAATAATAATAAATAACCAAGCCGGGGTTAAGGGAAAGATCTAGTAGTGAAAAATATAGAAATGTGTACTTAGAGAGGGCTCGTGTTTCCCATTTTGATTCATGTTGATACATGAACCTGTTGATGCATGGACATGTTGGCTCATGTACCTATTACCTATTGATGCATGGACTTGTTAGTTCATGTACCTGTTACCTGTTAATGCATAGACCTGTTGGTTCATGTACCTATTACCTGTTGATGCACAGACCTGTTGGTCGTGTACCTGTTGATTCATGAACCTATTAATGCATGAATCGGATGATTCGTGTACCTGTTTGATTCATGAACCTGTTTCCTGTTCCTGTTTTCCTGATCCCTGAGTACACTGCCCTATATATCCATTATAAAATCTAAAAAGAAACTGTTTTGACTGTAGCAACCATGTAGTAAAAGGATGGATGCATGAAGTGCTACCTAGATAGTAATAATACAAGATTTGAACATGACCCCTTGACACTTGACACTTGCTACTTGTACTTGATTCGTGACACTTGCTACTTGATACTTGTTTACAAGATACTTGTTCACTTGACACTTGATGCATGCCACTTGCACTTGTTCATCTTGCCATATTTTGTTATCATGTCTATTTCATGTTATTAGGTTACCCTTTTCCATGTACTTGTATCCTGCACTACAAGCAGCCCATAACTTGCATTGACAGGAGTTTGTTTTTCTCTTTTCCTCTTTCCTGCAATTTATTAAATTGCAGATTTTGGAGAACAGCTGCCAGATGGAGTTTGCGAGATGAGATACTAGTTGCTGGAGTTTTGCTATCATGATTTCTTGCTATTATTATTTCTTGTTGCTTATTTGAACAATTGTACTTGGATTTATTCTTGTATTTGGGCAATATGACCCAGGATATTTGACTTGTACGGATCTGATTTATTTGAGATTAATATATTTTGTTTCAAGTAAATTCTTATTGGTATTTTAAATCATATATGCATACTTGGTTGATTCTTTTGCTTCCGACTCTGATTATTCTCGTGATGTTGTAAAGATTCTTGAACAGTTTATGGATGATGAAAATAATTTGCTGGGTTTAGTCACGTATCCGTATTCCATATTCTCTTTTGGAAAGCGGGGCGTGACAAGATTTTTAGTGGTATCAGAGCACTAGGTTTGGCTAATGTATTAGTTTGACTGGTATATTAGACAAGCTTGGCTTGAAATGGGATCGGCTCAATATTTCACCAACCATGCATGCATAAATGAATTATTATCAACATTGATCTGGATACAAGTCGTATTCCATTCTTTTTTATCCTTTCTTATTCAATCCCTGGATTCCTTGATTCTTCCATCTTTTGCAATCGTCCTCATTTGTTGATTTCTTCTTGGGTATGAATTCATTTTTCTCGTACCCATATCTTTCTGATTTTGGTGACATCCATTCTTTTCTTTCTTCTTGGTTCTTCGGTCGACATTGCTGGATGCTATTGGCAGATTCTTCCCCGATCAGAGTTGCGTAGCGGAAGCGTTGTAAGCCCATAACCCACAGGTCCCAGGATTCTTCTTGTTGTTTCTCCTTCCCTACATTGTTTGCTTCTTTCCATCCCTTGTACCAATCTTCATCCGTTGACTCATTTTCTTGGTTCATCTCTTCCTTGTCCATCCTTTCTTCGATTCCATCTCTATCTATTTCATCATCTTTTTGCTTCGTTACTTTGCAAGTCCTGTGTTGTTTCTTCTTTATTTTTTATACCGGTTACTCCTTTCTTGCATTCCATTTTGCTATAATATACCCATTCATTATTTGATTCAATTCTTCCCTGTCCATTCTCTCCTTGATTCTGGTTCTGCCTACTCCCTATCTCGTTTTGTTATCTTGTGTTGTTTCTCTCCTTTTGATACTGTTTGTTCTCTTTCTTGTTCTCCATTTGACCTCATTGTTATCCACTTCCTTCTTTTTCTGGTATTGCATCTGCTATGTTCCTTCCCCATTAGCCCTCTGCTTTGTTACCCTTCCCCTAAGTTTGCTTTTGCCGTGTCCTATGTACTGCCTAAGCAAATTTCGAGGATGAAATTTTGTTGTAAGGTGGGTAGGATTTGTAACCCCTGTTTCCCCAAAAATGTATTTTCTGTATATGTTCGGTATTTCAAATTTTTGTAAATTGGTCTTCCGCTTTCGAACTATTTTTGTTAAAATGTATTATTGGATCTTCTATTAAAATCTAATTTTTCGATCAATAATTTTATTGTAACTATTTTTTTTATGAATTTTACATTATAATACAAATCTTATTCTTGATATTGTTACTTTGACCTCTATTATCATTACTACTACTGTTATTATTATCATTATTATTGTTATTGTTTTTATTATTATTTCTATAAAATCCAAGTTTTATATTTTTAATTGTTATTTTATTTATTTATTTTCCCAAATCCATACCCAAAAACCTATTAAAACCCAATTACATTTAAACCCACTGTTTTAATAACCCAAACCCCATTTCTAAATTACTTAACTACCCAAACCCATTACCCTATTCTACCCAGACCCGTTAAGCTATCCCCAAACTGTAACCCACTTTCACCCTATATATGTTTACCCTGCTTTTTCCCCTAACCCTAAAAGCCTGTTCATCTTCTTCACTAAACTTCAGCCGCCTTCGTTCTCTTCAACCCATCCCCGTGCTCCTCGCCCTCAGCCTCTCTCCCCTACTCTCGCTCTCATCCTCTCTTGGTGCCTCTCCCTCCCATCGCTCCGCTGTCGAGATGCGCCAGCCAGCCCCTCCATCCTCCTTTCCTTGCAGCCTCGTACACCATGACCTCCCCTCATCGTCTGTAGACAGCCAGCGTGCAGCACGACACCCTGCACACCCTTCCTGTCACGACCTCCCGTCGCACCAGCGTCGCCTTTGCAGTCGGTGCTCCTCCGCAGCATCAGCCGACCACATTGCTACCAGTAAGACGCACCAGCCAGTCGCTGCCCTATCTCTGCTAGCGCCTCCCCGTGCACTCTGCACCCGCCGCCGTGTCACCACCATTTTGCCGTCTCGCCGTCGTGCCGCCCGTCCACCGTCAACAGCCATCAGTCGCAGAGCAACTCCCCCCTCCCCCATGCTCTGTTTTGATGATTAGGTTGATGGTTCGAATGTGGGCTGTCCGTTTGATTGTGATCTTGATCTTGATTGATTGATTCTTGGTCGTCCGATCGTCGATCTCCTCTTGATCATCTGATTAAATCCTAGCCATCCGATCTCTTCTTGATCGTCACGATCATGATGATCATCTATTTCCATTGATCGTAGCCATTCGATCGATCGATCTTGATCTTCATCATTATCTTCATCATCAGGGAGATCTGACCGTCCGATCTGATCCGATCATCTTGATCTTGATCTTCGATCTCAGCCATCCGATTTTGTGATCGTGTGTTCGTGATTCGTTCGTTGTGTTCATGCCCAGGGATCCATTCCCATTATTCTTGTTCTTGCTCCGTTCTCGTCGTCATCTTTCAAGCAAGTAACTTGTACTTAATTCCTTTGTATGATACAAGTCATAAATTCTGCTTGTAGTGTAGTTGGGTTCTAGAGACAATCGTGTGTGATGTATTTTTTATGAGTATTTTCTCTATAGTGCTATTGGCCATAGTTGCCTCACGATACAAATTTGACATGAAACATCTTAGGTTTTGACCGTTCTTGATATGATTATATTTGTAGGATAATTATGAGAAATCATGTGTTGGTTTGGATCCATATGATATACTTGTTGTGAACATGCCATATACCCTATTTCATATTGTTTGGACACTTAGTAGACTCTATATCATGTTCGGTTGTGTTTGGAACGAGTTTCGTATGTTATATGTTGATTTATTATTAAGAGGGATATCTATACTTTGTCGATGACCAGTTTTGATTGCTATTTTAGACCATATTAAAGTCAGTATTAAACATGATTTTTAGAGAAATCCATCTTGTTTTCAAACTTTCTGACCTTGATCGATTTCGTTTTCGTATGTGTGAGATATGATTGTTTTACTACACAGGTGTATTATATTTCCAGATTTCGTTTCTTGATGATTTTGATGACTAGACTATTTTTATACTAGTGCTAAACATATTATTTCGATCTTAAATTTTGGACAGTATTTCTATACTTGATTAGGGATTACCCAGAATTTTGGTGGATTTATTTGATAAGATTTACATACCGTTTCATGCTTTTGAACAAAAATTATACTTGCTAGATTTTACTCGATGTTCTGTAAGGAAGTATATTTTCACCCTAGTTCCTTTTCCTGTATAAAAAATATTTATGAAATATGAAAGTTAGATTATTTTGTCTATTTTCTTCTCCCTTTGGCGGATTTGGGTTTCGTTTCACTGTTTGCAAGATATTATAGTTTTCGTACAGCAATGTCGGGAATTCCAGATTTGCCAAACTATCATTTCTTGATATTTTCTGATTTTATTGGCTAAACTAATTTTACTAGAAAATTATGAAAATTTATATTATGATACTGGACATATAGGAGAATACCCCAGATTTTTCCTAGATTTATTTGAGGTGTTTTGATGCTGTTTTCCTGACTTTGAATTCGATTTACTGATTTTTGGCTGAACGTATTTTCTGGATTCAAATCTGTTTTGAGTTATATTTTTGTGAATTACTATATGACTTATATATGTTTGCTGGATTCGGAAGGAAGTCTATCTTCTAGATTCTTCGACGAATTCAGATTTGCATGTTTATAACAACGAGAATCATTGTTTTACTGCAGTATGGTCTTGCTGTCCTGAACTAAAAATTTAGTTATTTTATCCTTTTATGTGTTATCTTGCACCCGTACATGTTTATCTTGCAACTTGAACTTTTTATATGATCATGCCATGTTCTTCTTGATATGTTTTGCACACCTACAAGCCTGTTTGATAATAATATTAAACAACCAAGTCGGGGTTAAGGGAAAGATCTAGGAGTGGAAAATATAGAAATGTGTACTTAGAAGGAGGCCCGTGTTTCTTATTTTGATTCATGTTGATACATGAACATGTTGATGCATGGACCTATTGGCTCATGTACCTGTTACCTGTTGATGCATGGACCTGTTGGTTCATGTACCTGTTACCTGTTGATGCACAGACCTGTTGGTTGTGTACCTGTTGATTCATGAACCTGTTGATGCATGAATCGGATGATTCGTGTACCTATTTGATTCATGAACCTGTTTCCTTTTCCCTTTTTCCTGATCCCTGCGTACACTGCTTTATATGATCCACTATGAAATCTAAAACGAAACTGTTTTGACTATAGCAACCATGTAGTAAAAGGATGGATGCATGAAGTGCTACATAGATAGTAATAATACAAGATTTCAACATGACCCCTTGACACTTGATACTTGCTCCTTGTACTTGATTCGTGACACTTCCTACTTGATACTTGTTTACAAGATATTTGTTCACTTGACACTTGATGCATGTCACTTGCACTTGTTCATCTTGCCATATTTTGTTATCATGCCTATTTCATGTTATTAGGTTACCCTTTTCCATGTACTTGTATCCTGTACTACAAGCGGCCCGTAACTTGCATTGACGGGAGTTTGTTTTTCTTTTTTCCTCTTTCCTACAATTTATTAAATTGCAGATTTTGGAGATCAGCTGCCAGATGGAGTTGGCGAGATGAGATACTAGTTGCTGGAGTTTTGCTATCATGATTTCTTGCTATTATTATTTCTTGTTGGTTATTTGAACAATTGTACTTGGATTCATTCTTGAATTTGGGCAATATGACCCAGGATATCTGACTTGTTCAGATCTGATTTATTTGAGATTAATATATTTTGTTTCAAGTAAATTCTTGTTGGTATTTTGATTCATATATGCATATTTGGTTGATTCTTTTGCTTCAGACTTTGATTATTCTCGTGAAATGTTGTAAATATTCTTGAACAGCTTATGGATGATGAAGATCATTCGCTGGGCTTAGTCACGTATCCGTATTCCGTATTCTCTTTTGGAAAGCGAGACGTGACAACCGTAATTCGGCAGATGGACAACTTCAGAAAAAAATAGTTGTTTTAAATATTACAAATAGCATGAAATCACTGACAAACCCAAGCTTCACTTGTTTAGACGGATCTGATAGCATTTCCTACACATACACATAGTAACCATTCAAATAAAATTATTCACATTCCTTTCACAAAAAATAAATGAAATGAGTCTCAAATTGTACTTGCTCCAATAACAAAGGACTGTCGAGACTATCACTGACTTGGCGTGCTTCAATTTCCCTTTGTTGGGATGTGGTAACAGTTTGAGCTGCAAGAAAGAATTCACCAGCCTGGAGAGAAAAAAAAACCCACCATTTCTCAGATATAATTACATGTTGAATCTGGAAATATAACACCTAATCTAAAAGTACAAAGAAGTGGAAAATATTCACTTTTACATCTAAGATAAATCATCTTGGTCACAAATCTTCCAGTTCAGCACTAAACTCAAGATAGAACACTGGATGCTGAATTCAACCATTCTTTTAGTCATTCATATTTCAAGAGAGTAAATCATTGTGTAACATGAATTAATTCAATATATTCACCATATAAAATTAATAATGATGGTCAGAAAATTGGTATAGTGAAGAGTCAGTGATTGACACAGGCACTGTAACTATAAGATATCAGAATCCTTCCACTTATATTGAATAAAATATTAGGAGGCAGTTTCTAATTTATTCTCTGATCTTCAGTTATTTGTATATGTACTTCATACCCATGAACATGAATGAAATAGCAATAGCTCCTTGCCTCCTATTTCTGTTATATACACACAGAGTAACCATTTAGTGTATATAATTAGCAAGAAGAAAATCATCTGTATTAAGTATGGATATTTTAAAAATATTTCATCAACCAAATGTTCCCTTAACTGGCGAAAATTGCAATTTTAAAGGAAAAACCTTATAAACATAAAAAGAAACATGGGTATTTAATTGAATTTGAATAATCATTCATTTTCTCTATCAGAAAAGTTATCTCAATTTTCTACCACATTTCTAGTCCAGTCGCTTCAGGATAAACACATTGAGCTTGCATTTGCTTGTAGTCATCCCAATTCAATCTAGTTTCTCTTTGTTCCTTCTTCAGCTTCATTATCAAAACGAGGACTGTTTGAGTGAGGACTATAAGAACAGTTTGAGAGAGGAAAAGTATTATAGCTACAAAAAATTCCTTAATTAAATTAGTTTGAGTGAGGAAAACATGTATACTAAATAGCCTATGACAGTGGGTGACTATTCATAATAACTCACAATCTTAAAATCTCTACAAATGCAAGGCATAAAAAATAATTGAGCCAAGTGAATGTGTTGTAGTTTTTTACGTTGGGCATTAAATATGCAAACTTGATGTCCACAAAAGCAGCCAATGAAATTCACATGGAAATGACTACATAATATTTGTTTCACTTAATGTCTATCGTTTCTCTAAATTATAATCAAGGAATTTTCTCTATCCATAAAATATTGCAACTAAATAAAATTCTTCAACAAAAATTAGAAGACACTAATTTAAGATACTTAGAGAATGGAAAGTGGTATTTTTGAGTTTTTCTGTCATTGCTCTATATATCCATTTTCATGAATCTGTGAAGCACACAAAGTCAAAGAATAGAAATCAATGTGTTCATAAAAATTGAAATGCAAATTGGATGATTGACACACATAAAACTTGATTTAATAACAATAAAAATAATAAACTGATTGAAAATTTGAGAAATTAGTATGTTACAATAAAATTGGGCAGCATCGCAAGATTGAAAGTGGAGTGGCTGCGAGAAATTATGATGTTTGATCGCCATTCCAAATGCTCCACCAGCCAATACTTGCATATAAAATCAAAATTTATCAACAACAATCGAAATAATTCTTAATACACGAAATTAGGGAGAAAAAAATAATTGATTTAACTTTTTTTTTGTTTAACTTCTACAGATCTAACACTTTGTAGGGAACTAATTCTGAAAACTGGAGAATAGTATGTTGTATCTGTGACAACAAATAATCAAGAATTAATGTATATATTCAAGTGAATGGTATATATTGAAATTTAGTTGTATCTTTTTTATCACTAAGCACATACCTGTATCAAAAAGAGGAGAGTACAATTAGCACAACAATCTGGATCAATAATTTTAGTATGCTTAAAACGGCTCGAAGGCTATATAGCATGTGCAAAGAATGCCGTCTGTTTTATCTCAATACATAATACATCCAGAGAACGTGCAATGAATGTGATTAGTCACACTCAAACTGCAAGTTTATAAGAAATTCTGGAAGTCATGCACTCATGCTAACTGCTACATGCCGATCTCTTTCAAAAAATTTCATGATTTGATAACATTAAACTGGTAAGTATTTGAGAATAGAAAGAACAATGAAAGCCATCAAGTAGAGCACAGTGATGATGTAATATGTTAAGTCTGTAAGATACATCTTCAAGAAGCTCTAATGGATGACACAAATAGTATAGACATTCTCACATATGATCAATGCACATACAAATAGCATAGAAAATTTCCAGTGTTCGCGATGAGCATACCATATATGTGTATGTTCACTAATATACATAATATAAATGTGCAATGAAAAAATAGTGTATGTCTGTGTTTACGTACCTACTGATGTGTCATAATCACTAACTTGAGGGCAGCAAAATTTAATGAATTAACCATATGAAATGTGGTATAGGTGACAAAGAAATCATTGATTGTTTTTGTTCACCTACCAAAGAGTTCCAAAGTCGACGACCTGATAGTAAAAAGCTTTCAAATCAAATGGAAAGAATATGCTGAAATTTAACAACAATATCCACTAAATTAAGGTTCTAAGCATACTTGAATTCCATCGAAAATATTGCCCAAGAAATCCAAATCCATAAAGAAAGGTAAAAGTGCATAAAAGAGTATGTAGTACCAACCAAAACAAAACTACAACTGGGTTTTCTAATTGAATAACACTTCTTTGTAGACAACGTTTCTTGTGTACGTTCCATATTGCCCGGACAATTTCCCTTCACGAATAGCTATCTTGGTGGAGTTCATTGAAACTCCTCTTGACAAAGCCACGTAAAGTTGCCCATGACTAAAAACATGATCTTTTAAATAAATCCCCGCGAACGGTATAGTTTGTCCTTGTGCTTTATTTATGGTCATAGTGAAACACAGACGCACAAGGAATTGGTTTCTAATGAGTTTGAACGAAAAGCTTATGTTTTCCGAAGGTTTTAGTGGTATTCTAGGAAGGAAAACTCGTGTTCCTGCTGAAATTCAAGTAAAAATTTCTGCATCGATCAAGTACTGATAAAAACCTCGGCACAATAATCTTGTCCCGTTGCAAAGACCTGCTTTGGGGTCAATATTTCGAAGAAGAATTATTGGTGCCCTGTATTTCAAAATTAGCTTTTGTGGTGGCAATTCTCCTAGAGAAATCTCATTCAAAAATTCTTGTTGGTATAGATTCCTCTCGTCATCCTCTATGCTGTCGAAAGAATAATATACTTTCTCATCACCTGACAATGGTATAGTTCAAATTTATGTTAGTAGAAATGGATACATAGAAAATTCTTAATTTTTTTATAAATAGTCAAGCCTTTACATAGTAGAGATTAAAACTAATATAGCTTACAATCACCTAGAAAAGTATTCATGGCAGTGTTGTTTATACTATCCACGGACTCATTGGTTGGTGCCATTATAGCTCTTTCCACCATGTAGCTCTTGACATTCTCATTCTCACAAAGATTTGGATAAATAGTGCTGACTAAATGAGTTATGGTATCGTCACCTATCCATGGTATAACCATTTCATCCAGAATTCTTACCATTTCATTTTCATATGTAGTCGCTGCCCCGTCTCTGATATCTTTCAAAATGCTTGTGAAGTTAGGATCAGTTCTTGATCGCATATTTTCTGTAAGATGGATAATATTTACACTTTCCCAAATTGCAGACTTGACAATACACGCATCTACAGTTTTCGATTTTGTACCCCTCTGTACTACTGGTAGAAGTTGTCTAAAATCACCTCCAAGTATAACGATTTTACCTCCAAAAGGGACATCCTTTTCCGTCAAATCTCTAAAGGTTCTGTCAAATGCTTCAAAATCATGCCCATGTACCATTGTCACCTCGTCCCAAAGTATAACACTGCTTCTTCGTAAGAGCTTGGCTGTCTCAGATTGTTTACTAATATTGCATGTTGATGTAGGCCTAATTTTAATAGGAATTTTGAACCTAAAGTGAGCAGTTCCTCCCCCCGGTAATATAGTGGCTGCGATTCCGGATGATGTTGTTGCTAATGCAATATGTCCTTCTAATCTAAGGTATGCCAATAATGCTCTATACAAAAAAGACTTTCCAGTACCACCGGGTCCGTCAATGAAGAATACCATCTCTTTTTTCGAATTAACAGCTTCGATGATCAAAAGCATGCTTCTAGCCCGAATTCAACAAAATTATACATCTTAAATCATCATCCATAACAATAATGGATCTCTCATCTTCAATCATTTGTTGTGTAGATCCACTTGTAAAATCATCAAATGTGGGCACAGAGAGACCATAATCTGCATTACATTTATCATACTGTTGAAGTATGCTGTATAGATCACGTAATAGATGATTCATGCTTGAATTCACATTAACAGTACTCATTGAAGAGTAATCTTCCATCATATATGGGTGGAACTCATTCCACAACTGCAGCACAGCAGTAGGCTAACAATACAGCAAAAGTGTAGCAAACAATCTCCGGAGCGCTGATGGCGTATGTGTACTTGCCGCTTCTATTAAACATTCTCGTACACTATTGTCATTTTCTAAGAACCATCTCTTTTCAGCTGATTCCTTAAAAGTGGAGCAGGGTACCCCATCTACTGTAAGAAGATCATCAAATGAGACTGGTCCCCTAACATGATTCAGTAGGATATGCAAATAATATCGGTCCCTTCATTTGGCGGAACCATGTAAAGTCTACCGATAGTTCGTTGTGTAGTTACTCTCTTTTGCCATTTTTTCTCCAGATACCCACCAATATTTTTCTGGAAATTCTCGATATAATAAATTTCTTGCTTCAGGATCTTCTGAACTCTTTTGAAAAAACTAAGTCAACATTGTCTTTGAAGTTTGCACATCATCGAGAACATCATCAAGCAGTTGATCGGCATAATATGTCAATTGCTGCATATTTGGAAGATGGATATGAAGAGCTATCACACTTGGATATATTTTCTGCACTGGAAACTTAAAAGTCCTCCACAATGCTTCCTATGGGCAAACCCAACGTGCATCCAGAAACTGTGAGATCTCATCATTTCAATTGGCTTCTCTACATAGCTGAAAAGAGATTCGGTCTGGTCCGTTGTATACGTACTTGTATAAATACTTCACGGCCTTGATACTGGAGCATATTTTAACATTGATATGACAATTATATTTTTTCAAGAGCCACGGATTATATGGAACCACCCATCGATTATCCAAGGAGATGTCGTGTTTCTCTATAGTAATCCCATTATCACGTCTTCTATATAATGGATACGAATCATCTCCTTGTACTGTGTGCTCCGCAAATTGGCACAGATATCCCTTTTTGCACTTGTTTTCTTTCATGCAAGGAGAATTTGGTTTCACTATACCACATGGTCCATGTAGCATATGCTTTTTTGCTATCTCATATAGTTCAGGTTCAACATTTGGGTCTAGAATCTCTCTCCGTACAATGGGGTCATACTCGTCAGAATTATTCATTTTGTCTTGTTCGTATAGAATGACCAACATATGAACATGGGGCAATCCACGTTTTTGGAACTTGACTACATGGACATGAGCTACAACATAACCTAAAACTCCGCTGGTATAGATATCTTTTTACAATTCTTCTAGCTTTGATTTGAAAACTCTTGCTGTCAAGTCAGGCCTATCTTGAGGGTCTTGTCCCGGTAACAATTCATTTGTTATTCCATCCCATGATGGATTACATGTCATTGTAATGAATAGATCCGGTTTTCCATACCTCTGAAAAGCCATGGCATCTTGATACCGATTATACATGTCTGTCGGGCTACCAACATACGAAGAGGGAAGTATAATTTTTCTTCCGGTTGAACCTATAAATGCAATGGAAAAGTATTTATCTATTAGCTTCCCATTCATTGTAAAATACAGTCAAAAAAGGAAAAAAAATAATAAAGCTTTTCAATCTCGTACCTGCATTTCGTACTCCGGCATTGAATAAATCTTATAACCCTTGGTACAGCTCTACTCTAATAGTTTTTTGATTGGCCCGCAAAAATCGTAACCTTTGCATCTCAATTTTCACATAAGTGTCAACAATAAATTGTTGTAGTAATCTGCGCACATGAAGTTGTATTGACGTATCATTTGCTCCAATATGTAATTGTAACAATAACATTATTTATTTGTATAGTATCAAAGAGAAATATATATAGTTCATATTAGTACACTACCTGAAGCATACACGAATAAAATTCCCGGCAGGTAACATGATGTCCATTTAAACAATGGGTGTTGACATCCCATCCATAGTTCCCATATGGAAGTAAAAGTGGGTACTGGAGAGGATCATAATAGCCGACCGTGTCCGGAATCAGCTGTAAGTTGCCTTCAGTTGTTTCCACAATAGTCTCTCGGGGTCTGACGTTTGTTAGATCTTCACCTCCGACTATAATTGCTACAACCTGAGATGCCGTAGGAAGATTGTACCGGTGACCTCCCAAGTATTGTTCTTTAAGCAATAATCTACAATTTGGTAAGTCCTCTCTCATAACCAATCACCTAAATTGATACACAAAAGGGTTATGGTGATTTAAGAACATCTTTAGTTTTTCAACTATGTGTGTCCGCAACCCAGTATTTTCCCTCATTTTATTTTGAATTTCATGCTCAGTATCATATATGTACAATTGTAGATATCTTGGCCTAGAGGGTCCAGCAGGTTGTAGACTACCTATCCAATTAGGGCGTTCAACAGGTAGTAGACTTCCTATCCTATGGTATATCGCCCCTAAAAGTATAGATTCCATCACAGCCTTTGGCGAGACTTGCATCGTAATGAACTCCCATCGAAGTGAAGCAAACATAAGATTGTATGTCCAAATGTTATGTCTGAAATACTTCCCCTCCTCACTCTGATCAGTATATAACATCTTCAATTTGATAGGCGTTGTAAGTTGCGGCAGTGAGATATTCCATTCCTACAACATATCTCTTTTGTTTCCGATGAAAACAACTTAGCACCACATTTTTCGCAGATTTTGGGTTCTGGTAACATGTGTACTAGCATCATGTTTATGTCGACATAATTTCTAGCACAGTTATGGCATCTCCTTACCGGGGTACGGTTAACAATTGGAGGAGTGAAATTTTGATATAGACTTACACATATTCAAAAGGGGAAAAGGGGTGTTTTTTTTAACATTGGAAGCGATAAAAGAAGTCTACTATTATTTTTTGAATACAAACATTTAGATATAAGACCTTACCTTCGCTAAGGATAATTGAAGTTGTATTTGTTGGGAGCATGATTTGTCTAGTTTGCCCTCTTATATGTAGCACTGTCACATTTACCCGATACCCGGACCCGACCCGGACCCGACCTGGACCCGGCATTTGACCGGAACCGACCCGATCTATACGTGTCTGGGTCCGGGTCCTGAAATAAGACCCGATGCACTTTCGGGTCCGGGTCCGGGTCCGGGTCCGCTCAAAATGGAACCAACCCAGACCCGAACCCGTTAAAAAATACCCCCAAACATATATAATTTGAAGAATATGGTTATAGGAATATACATATAAAATTAATTGTTAAAGATAGATATGTAAATATAATATTAATTCATGTACTTAAGTGCAAAAATTGTTAGAATCGTAGGGTATCGGGTGCAAAAATACTTATGTGCAAATATTTATTCTCTACTACCGGATCTGATGGGTAATTTTTTTAACTAGGGCGCGGACCCGAACCCGATTCTTGCAAGTCTCGGTCCGGGTCCAATTTTTGGACCCGTGAGGTACCGGGTCCGGATCCGGGTAGTTGAGGACCCAACCTGATAGAACCCGATACCAACTCTAATTATATCACTCAATCTACCCCGAGGCACAACTGGCGTCGAATTATGTCTGCCATGATGAACTGTTGAAAGGTGCATATTAATTAGAACATCATAGACGATGATTTTAATTTATCAAAGAATTGTAGTTTCGGGAGTATACCTTCTTGATTTTCAGATACTACATGATATGGGGATGCAGAATTTGCTTGTCTCCTAATATCACTCAAATGGGCATTTCTTGGCATCTTCTCAGTAGAGATTTTCTATGAGAAACAAATAGTGTGAGTTGATTCTTAAAACCCCTAATCAAAAGCCTATGTATACACTAAACCCTTTAAAAAGAAATTGACTAACCTGAATCGATTAAAACCCCAAACCTCAAATTAAAACGAAAAACCCCAAAATCTTACCTTGTTGGCTGTTGAGAATCTATGACAACTTGGAGGGAGAGCAAGGGACAGAGTCGACGGTTACGACAGCGAGAAGGCGAGGGGCTGTAGATTAAAATAGAAAACACATTAACCTAAAAAAGATTTTGCATCATATCATAAAATTGAAACTTAGATATATACAGAGACATATGTAGAGTCAACCCATGAGACTTAGATATATAATGAGATATTTGTTCTCCTCACAAATGTATTATATGTGACTTGTAGGCTATGACTGTTGTCTTCTTTTTTTGCTTGTCTTTTCTTGCATGCCATTCAACCCATGAATATCCAAGTGGTTGTATTAATATTGAATTGGTAGCTCATTTGTACTATGCATATTGTATCCATATTGATATCTAATAGTCCATGATGCACATTTGTGAGCCAAATAAAAAATAGAGAAGTCCTTCTGATGTATGAATCATTAGTGACAACAATGAACATCTCAGTTGAAACATCTTAGGGACTTCTTCATACCCAGTTATGAAATCTAATGCATTCAAGATGCGAATCATATGTAACTGGACCAGAAATTACAATGTGCACTAATTTCAAATCAAACACCAAGAATTACAAAATAACACAACATTAATTTTATAAAAATTTCTACAAAAATAAAAAATACTGAAACCGTTCGAGGGCGTGTAATACCCCGTAATTTCTAAAGAGACATATAATTAATATATATATATATATATATATATATATATATATATATATAAGTAGGAGAGAGAAGGTGAGAGGGGGGCCCATGGTTTGCATACACAGCACGTTGTTGTGTTGGTCTAGGTGGTGACGTCATAATGACGTCACCCATGGGGCCACCCAGATTAGATGAGAAAGACAGCAGCTAGTCTTGAGATGATGACATGTGCATAAAAAGTTGGGGCCCATGGGATTTCACTTGTACACAGGATTGAGTAATAGGGGTGTTTGAGAAGTAATCCCATATCGGGAGTATACAATGAATAATATAATATAAATATAATTGCCTATGATCAAGAGTCACGTAATTGGCTAACCATCTTTTGAGAGGCATCCTGTGGTGGGTAGTTGTACTATAAGTACTAATTTGTCTTCTAAAAATAATAAAAATTGTCTGAGTATTTGGGCAGAGCGTTACAAATTGTATCAAAGCCGACTTTCGACACCGGGTGTGGAAGAGGGTCTCAGTATGATCTGCAGTGTTGAGAGTCCCCGGAATTATCGAGGTGTGTACCTGCGGTGTGGGAATGTTCTCCGAGATCGAGGACGACGCCACATCGGCTAGAAAGGAGGATCCTGCGCTAGATGGCATACCCCGTACTCAGCGAGGACGCTAATTTCTAAAGGGGAGCGTATGTAATACCTCGTAATTTCTAAAGAGACATATATATATATATATATATATATATATATATATATATATATATATATATATATAAGTAGGAGAGAGAAGGTGAGAGGGGGGGCACAGTTTGCATACACAGCACGTTGATGTGTTGGTTTAGGTGGTGATGTCATAATGACGTCACCCATGGGACCACCCGGATTAGATGAGAAAGACAGCGGCTAGTCTTGAGATGATGACATGTGCATAAAAAAGTTGGGGCACATGGGCTTTCACTTGTACACGGGATTGAGTAATAGGGGTGTTTGAGAAGTAATTCCATATCGGGAGTATACAATGAATAATATAATATAAATATAATTGCCTATGATCAAGAGTCACCTAATTGGTTAACCACATTTTGAGAGGCATCCTGTGGTGGGTAGCTGTACTATAAGTACTAATTTATCTTCTAAAAATAATAAAAATTGTCTGAGTATTTGGGCGGAGCGTTACAAATTGTATCAAAGCCGACTTTCGACACCGGGTGTGGAAGAGGGCCTCAGTATGATCTGCAGTGTTGAGAGTCCCCGGAATTATCGAGGTGTGTACCTGCGGTGTGGGAATGATCTCCGAGATCGAGGACGACGCCACATCGGCTAGAAAGGAGGATCCTGTGCTAGATGGCATACCCCGTACTCAACGAGGATGCTAATTTCTAAAGGGGAGCGTATGTAATACCTCGTAATTTCTAAAGAGACATATATATATATATATATATATATATATATATAAGTAGGAGAGAGAAGGTGAGAGGGGGGGGCACAGTTTGCATACACAGCACGTTGATGTGTTGGTTTAGGTGGTGATGTCATAATGACGTCACCCATGGGACCACTCGGATTATATGAGAAAGACAGCGGCTAGTCTTGAGATGATGACATGTGCATAAAAAAGTTGGGGCACATGGGCTTTCACTTGTACACGGGATTGAGTAATAGGGGTATTTGAGAAGTAATTCCATATCGGGAGTATACAATGAATAATATAATATAAATATAATTGCCTATGATCAAGAGTCACCTAATTGGTTAACCACATTTTGAGAGGCAGCCGGTGGTGGGCAGTTATACTATAAGTATTAATTTATCTTCTAAAAATAATAAAAAATTGTCTGAGTATTGGGGCGGGGCGTTACAGAGCAGCTGTTGGTGAAGTCGGTGGGGGGGTCGCGGTGGTCGCGCTACATGAGGAAGGAGGCCTCGAGGGCGAGCGGAGCGGCTGTTGGCAAAGTCAAGGGGGTCGCGGTGGTCACGCGTCGTGAGGGAGGAGGCCTCGAGGGCGGAGCAGCTGTTGGCAAAGTCAGGGGGGTCGTGGTGGTCGCGCGACGCATGGAAGGAGGCCATGAGGGCAGGCGGAGCGGCTCTTGGTGAAGTCTGGGCAGAGGGGGGTCACGGTGGTCGCATGACGCAAGGGAGGAGGGTTCGAAAGCGAAGCGACAGCAAGAGGAATCAATTAGGGGGGGGATGAGGAGAGAGAGAGGTGGTGGGGATTTTGAGAGAGAGGGAGAGGAATCAATGGGAGGGGGGTGTTTTTTAAGAGAGAGAGAGTTTGATTTGAGTGAAATTTACGTTTGTGACCTCTATTTGTGTAGGGTTCTCGGGTAAAATTTGACCGAATTAAACCTACATTATTTTTTTAGCATTTTATGTTTATAAGGACATGATAGTAAAAAGCCGCAAAAATGCGGCTTTCCTTAATAATAGTAGAGATTAAACTAAAGGCAAAACTAAACTAATTAAAAATAACAAAATATGAAAATTTTCGGGTTTGTTAATGGCAAAACTAACTCTAAGACTTTTGATTTCACCTAGCTAATCCCACACAATTCATAATTTCATGAAACTCAAAATTCTACTCTTCCAAGTTGTAGACCAAAATCTCCTAATTATTCGATGTCTTCTCTTGAATAACACCAAATATATCTCCAACTAATAACTCATCACATCTCTATGCAAATTTAATTATTTGATGATTCATTAAGTTCTTTGCAATTCTCTACGGTCTATAAATCATGGTAAATTATCTCTAATCTTGCTCAGTTAATGGTGTTTAATTCTAAACCTATAAATCACAAGTTACAGTTCGGTTCCCCTATGATTTAAGATGTCCAACAATAATTGGCCAAAAAGTTGTACGAATTAATAGCAAATATTTTACACACACTACCTTGAAAAAATAGAAGAATAAAAAGCATGATATTTAAATTGTGTTTTCAAAACTATGCTACATCGAAGGCCTAGAAAAATAAAATTAGTTCATGCCAAATTTGCAACTATCGAACTCTTATTCGATTGAATAATAATGAAAAATAGAAGATAAAAGAAAGAACTCGTTTTGCTCTTGCTGCTTGAAGTTGCAATTAAAGTCTCGGGATTTCTCCAAAAAAAATCAATTCTCAGGATTTTTCTAGCAAATCATGTTTCGGGCTTCCTTCAGAAAACTCAGACCCCTATTGAATAGGAGATGCTGCCTATAAATAGGGAGGAGGAGATGTACTTAATAAGATACGATAAGGATAGGTTAAAAAAATTAGTTAGTTAAAACCTAAAAATTAAGATTAATCTTTTAGATTTTAAACTAATTATTCAACTAATTTAATCAGTTCACAATTCCAATTTCGTGTTGGTTGTTGCTTTCTCTTTTTTTTTTCAAATGTTTCATTTCACCCCCTGGTTCTCCATAATATTTTTTATTGGTTCTTCAACGGGCCAGTTTGTAACAATATGCCTTTGATTGCTTGAATTATTCATAAATCTTCACATAGAATCAAATTGAATTCTAAAATCTTTATGCTTGTTTTCTGCAATAGTTTTACCAAAATGTCCACCTTTTGTACTTATACATCTAATTCCTTCAAAAAACAAACAAATAAATAAAAATAAGTTGAAAGAAGATAAAATTTAAAGAAATAAACGAGAACTTGCAGCTGTAATATGTAAAATGAGTAATAAAAAAAATGTAAAAATTATACTCATCAAGTATAACGAGGACTTAACCTCCTCAATGGTGATGTTGTCTCGGCCATGTATGATTGATGTGACAAAGGTCTCGAACAATGGAGGCAACGAACATAGCAATAATAGAGCTTGATCTGCATCTTCTACTTGCACCCCAATGTTCCGGAGATTGACCAATATCTTGGTCAACTTGTTGAGGTGGTCATCAAGTGGAGTGCCTTCATCATGATGGCATACAAATATTGTTTCAGATAGAGACGGGTCACGGGTCTTTAAAGATTTTCTCATATAAAGTTTCTCCAACTTCTCCCACAACCTTCTGGCTGTCTTCTCATCCAACACATTCTGAAGCACATCATCAGAGAAGTACAGCTGGATAGCACTGTGCGCCTTTGCATCCATCTCATCTTCCTCGGACTTCTTCATCTTGATCGGTAGTTTATCAACACCTTCCAAGACTGCAGCAATGCCTTACTGCACCAACAATGTCTCATCTTTAATCTCCATTAGGTAAAAAAAAATTGCTGTCAAACTTCACTACACTAATTTGGTGGTAGACTTCGTATTGAACTCTTACATAAGAAACCCCAACAATCTGACTCTTATACCAGTTTGTTAGAAAATTGGTGAGGATTCTTAAACGAGAATAGTTGTAAAATGTGGAGAATGATTTTGGTATGATTTTGGTAGAGATGTAAGCAAAACACAAGAAGAAAATAACACACAAGGTTTAAAGTTTTCAGTCAAACTCGGCCTACATCCACAGACAAAGACAATGAAGGATTAATATCGAATGGAGAATACAAGAGATGACACTCAGTCTCTCTTACAAGCCCTCTACCAAAAGAGTATAAACTCTCAACTTATTACAAAGAGAATGAAGCTGAGAGTACAAAGTCAGAACAACTCTCTCAAAAAATACTTTGTGTTTTTTTCACTCTCTGTAAGATGGTTTTGCTCACATCCTTGCTTCAAATGGGCAGCCAATAACCACTTTAAATAGGTGTGGGGCTAATAGTTTTTATTTCCCATTTCATGCGTCAAAGTTTCTCCCATTCATATTTCATATTGTGAAACTATTTTACCAAGTATAGATCATGTGGTTAATCATTGGCAAAAAATGGCAGCCCAATGGATTCACACCACTCTTAAAGTATCAACATTCAATGGGTTCATATTTTCATGTTTTTCATACATGGAAGCTTCTTCCACGAAGGTGGAAGCTGACCATGTGTTTCATATACGGAAGATTCTTCGAGAAAGGTTAGGTTAGCCTTGTTTGTATTCAATTCACAATCAACATGGCAGTCCAAGTCTATGCACTGTGTGGCTTGGTTCCAATGTCTCTTCACTACAACTACAAAATAACGAACAAAATAATTTATATTGTTACAACTACAGAGTATTTTTCTCTGAAAGTTAAATAAATATATTCACGTGGATGAAAGAACATACAAAGAGGGGAGTGAGATCGTTCTAATATATGAGGTGTTAGGACCATAGCCGTCAACGTACTCATTTAAGAGAATCACCCCTCAATTCCCAGTTTTCCAATATTTCCTGATCATTTCCCTTCAACTCCCAGATTACAATTATGCATCACAAGATCTTCACATCAGATAAAATTCTGCATAGGAATCCAATAACGCATCTCCTCATTCTGAAAAATTCTTTTATTCCTCCCTTGCCATAGGTACTAGATAACAGCTGACAGGATTATCCTTGCTAACGTGTAGAGAGTATTACACCCTTTTCCCAAATAGATGTCGAAATTCTAAAATTTGTTGTACACGGGTTGGAGTATTGACTTGGAGCAACCCTAGCTTCAACCTGCAAATATTCGAAACAGAAGAAAAATATTTATATCGAAAGAAGACGTGAACCCTACTCTCACTAGCTTGCGAACAAAACCGGCAGACATCAACTTGCACAATTCCGAACTGCATCAATATGTAGGTAGTAGGCAGCCTATCTTGAATTGGCCTCACAAGGCAACAAGCAAACTTGTTATTTGCTTCTGCAACCCACACTTCCTTATACCAACTCACCTTTTCATATTTGATCCTAATGCATTCCCAAGCAGAGCAGAATGAGAAGAAACCATTCTTTGAAGGCAACCACAACCAATGGTCGTTCAGTATATGTAAAATCGGAGTAGAAATGATTTGATTGTGAATATGATGTAAGCAACATAGGTTTATATGCCAATTCCCATTCTCAATTAGCCTGCTCACCTTCCATGAACATCTTCCTGCACCTGCAAGAGCTCCCTAACTGAGTTGCTCTATTATACATCCTTGCTGAAGCCAGGGATCGAACCAAAGGAAAGTATTTTCGCCATCGCCAATTACTCTTATGAATTGTTTGGCACAACCCCTACTTGTTAGAAGCTTTTTCCATACCATAGAATCACTTGTTTAGGCAATATAGACCAGCAATTTTGATTCTTGACATAGTTGGTTAGCATAAATTTGGACCAAATTGACTCCGTAGTCAATAATAGCCAACTCTCCTAAGAAATGTTTTCTAAGCTTCTTATGCCCAACCCTCCTTCGTCATAGGGTCTAAAGATCATATCCCAACTCCAGCGATGCATTCTCTTCCCCCACAAAAAATTAGAAAAAAATCTCTCCAAGGACTTGATCACTCCTTTAGGAAGGTTAGAATTAGGGATAAGAAGGAAAACTTTATTATTGATTATTGATTAATAAACAGAGTAAAATATGTCTCATTTACATAGGAGAAAAGGGAAGACTAAACCAATACATATATATAATAAATTACAAAGAAAGCTATCAAGTGGCTCTCCTACAATCTCCCTTAAAACCAATGGTCCAGATTAATTCTCACAAAACATATTTTCCCGCCCAAAAATTCAAACCCCACAATTTCAAAAATCACACACTTTCTCTCTTTCCCAAAATACCCCCTTTTCTCTCTTTCTCACTATCTCTGTCCGTCTCTCTCTCTTTCTCACTGTCTCCCTCTCTCTTCCCGCTCTCTCTGTCTCCTCGCTCTCTCTCATTGTCACCCTCGCTCTCTCTCCCTCTGGCACCTCTTGAGCGCCGCCCTCCCTCCGACGACGTCTCCTGTGACCATGTCTCCGGCACCTACTCGCAACCCCCCGTCGTCCTGCCTCCACGACGCCAGCCACGACAGCGCGCCCCTCTCCTCCCCTTCTCCTTCCGTCGACAGCAGCTACCACAGCCCTCTCACTGACGACCCCTCCTGTGACCCCGTCTCCGGCGCCTGCTCGCAACCCCCCATCGTCCAGCCTCCACGACGCCAGCCATGACAGCGCACCCCTCTCGTCCCCTTCTCCTTCCGTCGACAGCATCAACCATAGTCACAGCGCCACCCCCTCTCGGCCCATGTCCCCTTCCGACATTGCGCCTGTCGCCGTCGCTCCCGCCGTTCGCCGTCTCCGCTGTACAAACTTCACCGTCTCCGCACCACCAATTTCACCGACCACCGAAGCACCGAACCCCACCCACGCTTCACCTTCTTCCCGACCAGTGACTGATTTATGCCCATTTGAGTTGATCCCAACCACCGATTTCACCGTCTTTATGGGGGGGTGGATGTTAAACCCTAATAGAATTTTGATTTTATTGTAAAAATCTGGTGCATTTTTTAGGTTGAAAAATGCAGACCCAGTTCAGTAAGCAGATATTTGCTCAAAGAAGGGGGGAAAAAATTTAGGTCAAAAGAGTGGTAGGCTGGCATTGGTTGCAGAAGGTGAGAGGGAAGAAGTTTATACAGAGGAGCATTATGCGCTATTGGGAAGTTGCGAGACAAGTTGGGAACTTTTTGTGGATGGGTATGATTGGCAAGGAAAGCGTGTTTACGATCAAGTTTAAGGGAAGACATGCCATTAGTGTAGGTTGATCTCACTCTATTTTTTCCGTATATTATCTGTTTATTTTCCGTTCTACTTCCCTTTGGTGCTTTGGTGCTTTGTGATTTGTGATTTGTGATTGGAATTTGGCACTAACTCATAAGTAGATACTGGGTTTTGTGCTTTAAAAGATTTGCCCGATAATAATTTGATTCTTTATGTATTGTACAGTTACTACAATGTAGCGCAATGGGATATCCTGAGTTGTATTGATAGGCTTCCTATTTGGACAAATATATAGTGTCTAATTGTCACGCCCCGCTTCCCAAAAATACAGAGTACGAGCACGTAACATTGGCCCAGCGAATGATTTTCATCATTCATAAATTGTTCAGGAATCTTTACAACATCTCACAAAATAATCAGAGTCGGAAGCAAGAGAATCAACTAACATACACATATGAACCAAAACACCAACAAGGATACTTAAAACCAAATATATAAATCTCAAATAGTCATGATCTGAATAAGTCAAATATCCTGGGTCACATTGTAACGCCCCGGATTCTGTCATCGGACATCCGTGATGCAACCAGAATCTTTGTCTTCAAATGTATCTCAACACAGTACATAACATGGAAATTTAAAACACTTTTTATTGCCATCAGAATCAATTTATCATATCAAACTGTAACATCCCCCTTTTGACTCCAAAATCAATTCTTTCAATTTCTATATCGCTTTAAACATAAACTAAAATAGTTATATTTCTAAGAAAATTTCGGCAGAGTTTCCCCTGAAATTTCTGCCCCGAAACACAAAAAGCTTACGGAATTCTGCTCTAAATTTCGTAGCTCACATCACAGGTAATAATATCATGGGCTCCCCAGGCCAAAAATGAGCAGAATCACACAGGCAATATATATATATATGCTCTGGGGGCCAAACTCATAATAGAATATCAAATATCAATTAAAAACTATAAATTTCCTTGAAAACGTAGTAAGGTTTTTTGAAAATAACTTATAAAGCATACCACAGGGCCCGGTACTCCACAGCGAGATGGGTACAGGTCAACAACATAGCATGCCACTCCACACTATACTCATCATCATCATCCACATACTTATAAATCAAAAATACAATTTAAATCGTAAAATTCACTATTCACACAATTAAACCTTTAAGCAACAAATTGTAAAATGAAGCTCCATCCACAGAATCTACACCTCACCTCTGCACTGCTGAGGACCTGTAACAGTAGGCGATCTAGGGTAGTCCAAGGACTCCCTAACCCCCCAAACACTAAGGGGTTAGCCATTTCTGGTGTGAGTATAATTTATTAATAAGCAAATAAATTAAACTTATAAGTAAACAGAATGAACTTACGAGTTCCAAGATAAACCTGAACATGAAAACATCATAAATGGGATTCACATCAAATACTCTCTAAGTCATTTCCTGTATGCATATCCATACCCACTCACAGCATACTTATCATTAGTTTGGAAATCATTTCCAAATTAGTTGCTTAAGGCCCATCACTTTACACCTTATGCAAACATTCCTATAGCTTTATTTTCCCATAAAGCTTTACATTCACAAATAACTCTACTTCCACATAACTGCACCTCATTTACCATTCATTTGTAATTACAGACTCACGACTTATATTCTTTCCCAATCTCATATCACATAACATCGCATTCATTCATTCTTACGACATATATCATCATGTCTCGCAATGCATTATTTCGCACTCATTATACACTTCAACTATCACACTCACAATTCATCATGGATGGAAAATAAATGTGTATCCTGATTTCCTAGTGTTCATGTATGCCGTGACTTAAGGTCTAATACAAACAGAGAATGCAGAACAGATGCACTTAATCTAATGTCAGCAAGACTCTGGACACACATGCATCCCATACTACATGTGGCCCAGGTCAAGCCAATGTACTTAGTCTAACGCAAGCGAGACTTGGAAATGTATGCATCCCATACTACATACTTTCCAAATCAAGCCGTTGTCTCCAAGTTTAAGGATTCGAACCCTCGCTACACAATGCATTCTTATTTGGTCTACTTCCTGTTCCCGATAGATCGTGGCAATGAGGTTGCAGATCAACGGTTCTACCGTTCTGCAGTCACCTAGTGGTGTCTTGGTTTGCCACTAGTGCCCAGCGCCCGGACCCCATTCAACAGCCGTGACGATAAAGATATACGGTTCCATCGTATGGTAGTCAACGGTCTCACCGTTCTGTAGTCAACAGCCGTGACGATAAAGATATATGGTCCCACCGTATGGCAGTCAACGGTCCCACCGTTCTGCAGTCAACAGCCGTGATGATAAAGATATACGATCCCACCGTATGGCAGCAACGATCCCACCGTTCTACAGTCAACAGCCGTGAACAAAGATATAAGGTTCCACCGTATGGCAGTCAACGGTCCTACCGTTCTGCAGTCAACAGCCGTGACGAACATAAAGATATACCGCAGCATACCTATAGCGCCGTATCCCATACGACCCGTTCGTGTCCACCAGCATGTGCCCGGATCCCATCCGTCCGTACCACGGTACCTCAGGAATCAACATCGCAAGATACGCCCGCAACACGTATCCCTAATGACAGGAAGAGACAACCCCATAGTATCACCACCTAGTGCTAACTCTCAGAACGAGTTGGATTATAGGGAATCACCCCTAACACCAATTCGGTCTTCAAGCGAAACAATAAAAGAAAACCTAATTAATGCAGTTTATTGGAACAGTTGTTACCAAATCACACTCGGTGTCAATCAACAATGTCGAGTCTGTCCGGTCTGTCAGACAACAATCATCACAGGAATCACATCCACTGATTCCCAATACCTTCACAGGTTCGCGACCAAATAATCCTTGCCCGTGACCCTCAGCGAGTGTTCCAACGGCGCCCCAAGGATGCAATACAAATCAAATAAAGGTAAGCACACACATAACCATCAATTCTTGACCATTGACAGACTCAGGCATCGAGACACCAAACACAACCGACCAGGGTTATATCCTAACTCCCTTATATCCGCCATGAGTATTAAGCCAAGGAACTCATCCAAGTTCCAAATGAAATGCTAAAACATCATTAAAACCCGATAACTCATGATCACCACACTGCGGCATGCAGAGGGTTCCCAATCAATTGTCCAATGAAATAATCCAAGAAATAGCAATAGCTGTGACCCAAGCTACACTCATCGGAGTTCAACACAATCAGACTTCTAGAAGGGTAGGGAGATCCACAGCAATCCCCTAGTGGGCGACTCCCTCAGATATTTAAGAGTTCAAGTCCCCGATTTCTCCTCTACACATACTAGTCAACCTGTACTAGACTGAACATAGCCTACCTTGAAAGTCAATAATGAATCAACCTTGAGTCCAATGCTCATGAATTTGATATAGTCAATCTACACATGTACCATTTCATTGTATCCAAAATTTGCATTCAGATTCATCTCCTACAATGAATCATGACTCCTCAAACAATGGACAAATTTCATCTGTTCTATCCGCAGGGTACTTACTGCACTTTACTAATTTCTTTATAAACCTCATCAAATAAACTCTAAAAACTCTAAAATTTGAGAATCATCAACTAGACTCATACCCAAAAGCTACTCTCCAAAATTCATAGCAAGATCATACATGTACAATTTGTTATGGCCTTTTGGAGTCCAAAAGCAATCGGCTTCAGCTCTGCCCTTTCAGACCAGCTGCACTCTCCAAATTTTGAGGTATCAACCGACCTCGATAATTTATGAAATTTAAACTATAGTTGTGGACACATACAAGAGTGTCCACACAAATCCTTAGCTCAAAACACTCATGCTATACTAGGATACGAAATCAAAAATACACAACAAATCGTAATTTAAAATCTTCATAACACAACATGTATATAAAATAAAAGAGATCATACTCACCATATTTGATATCATCATATAAATATAACTCATCCTCCTATACACATATATGTTGTTCCAATACTCTTGATCCAAACACGCCTTATCTGTATTTCATACCAACCATTCAGGTTATTATAAAATTTTCTTAAAACACAAAATACGTGAATAAATTCATACTCACAAAATATCCTGCGAAGACTCGAAGCGCCACCACGCCTCCAAAGCCGCTAGTATATCCTTCATCAAATTTCAAAGCAATTAAAACTCAAACCATCCAAACCTATCACAAAAGCTAATAACCCTATTCCAAACATCACACAAGCGTCTATTGAACGCCTGGGATACACACATGCGATGCAAGTAATAATCAAATCCTACGGGATTTTTTTATTTCCCAAAAAATAACAAAAATCACTCCTAAAATAACCTAATGGCCCAACAAAAATTCTATTACCCTAAAAGAGGCAAGTTATCATATACTTACTCCCCCTTTATAAATCCAAACCCCTAATTTATTAACAATTTGCAAATTCTCCATCAACTTGCTAATTTCTCGTATCTATAACACCCAACCCCTCATAATCTCCCTACTACCATATTTCTACTCAATAGATATTGAAAACACTTAATTTTATACAATAAAATAAAATAGAGTGTACCTTCCCGAAATCCTTTCGAAAATCAGATGCTACCACGATGTAGAGAACCCTCCAATTAGCAATCCTCCCAAATTAATTTGAAAACGACGAAGGAATGAAGGGGATTTGAGCGGAGAGAGAGAGGGCCGACATGGGTCGGTTTGGGTTTTCTTTCTTTTCGATCGGGGTAAACAGGAGGGGAGAAAGGTGGAGAGAATGGAATGGGGGAGGGATTTTTAAAGAAAGATTTGCATATAAACCCCCAACTCTCTAGAATATATCAAATAAGCCCCAAACTCCACTTTAATAATACAAACAATACAAAATACATTAAAACTACCTCATAATAATCCTTCAAAAGTATAAAATAAAGTAGACAATATATCTGATATTTCTCAATAACAATCAATTGTTATTAGAAAAATACATGATAGCGTGCAATTCTCAATTGCGCACAGATTACGATGCAAAATAGCCATATGCTATTTTTGCGGGGTATTACACACATTTCCCAAATACAAGAATAAATCCAAGTACAAGAATACAATATTCATGAATAACAGGAAAATAAATAAATGTAACAAGAGCTCCAGCAAATAATATCTCATCTCGCCTATTCCATCTGGTAGCTGACCTCCAAAATCTGTATTTTAATAAATTGCAGGAAAGAAGAAAAGAGAACAAGGTACCCGTCAATTGCAAGTTACGGGCCGCTTGTAATGCAGGATACAAGTACATGAGAAAAACTAACTAATAACATGGAATAAGCATGATGTCAAAATAAGCAACTAGCATGGTAAGGTAAACAAGTATTATGTAGCATATATCAAGAGTCAAGTGAACAAGGATCATGTAAACAAGCATTAAGTGTCAAGTGTCATATAATTATGCATCAAGTGTCATGTATCAAGTCTCATGTAAACAAGTCTCATATATCATGTAGTCAAGTATCAAGCAAGCATGTATCATGTTCAAGTATCATGTTCAAGGATCATGTATCAAGTCTTATAATGATTACTATCTAGGTAGCACTTCATGCGCCCCATATTATAACACATGGTTGCTACAACAAATAGTTTCGCTTTAGATTCATAGGGGACCATACATGGCAGTGTACTCGGGTATTCATAGAATCACAGAACTTGGTCGGTAAACTTGATCGGTAACAGAATATTAACTTGATCGGTAACTTGATCGATAAACTTGATTGGTAACAGAATATTAACTTGATTGGTAACTTGATCGGTAAACTTGATCGGTAACAGAAATTAACTTGATCGGTAAACTTGATCGGTAACATGTCATACAGAAAACACAGGTCTCCTTCCGAGTACATGTTTCTGCACTATCCACTACTAGATCTTTCCCATTAAAACCCCAGCTTGATTATTTATTATTATTCTCAAACAGGCATGTATAAGCATGAAACAGTGTCAAACTAACATAGTATAATCAGTATCAGATCTGGGGTAACAAATAAGCACGCATAGATGATAGACAGTCACATAAACGAGCAAAACAGTGTATGTTCATATTCAGGACAGCATGACAGTACAGTACTAAAACAGTGATTCCCGTTACTACAAAAATTCAAATCTGAATCCGTTGGAGAATATATAAAATAGACTTCACTACAAAAGAAACTCGATTTCCCGGCTTTTTTTACGTCTTTACCGGCATTTTTTTACGCCGGTAAAACTTTCCCCGGCGTTTATAATAGCGCCGGTCCAAATGCCGCCGAATCGAGCGTCGCTGACAGGAAGGGGTCTACACCGGTGGTTTTACTGGGCGCCGGTAAATGTGACACCTACACCGGCGGCCTAAAAATGCCGGTGTATTGGGTCCTCTGAGTGCCGTCTTTTACCCCCCAATATACATTCACCGGCGGCTATAAACCGCCGGTGTTCATTAATTTACCGGCGTTTATAGAAACGCCGGTGTAGAATGAACGTTCACCGGCGGTCTGTGACCGCCGGTGTATGTGCATTTATGACTGCCCGCTTTTCCCTACTCACAAGCACCAGCGTGATCAAAAATGCCGGTAAACCCAACTACACCGGCGTTTAATCAAATGCCGGTGTTCCTTTTTGCCGTTACATCTGACGGTATTCACCGGCGTCTAGCGGCATACACCGGCGTTTGTGTGACCGCCGGTCTATCGCACACTGCAACTAATTCAATAAATAGACCGGCATTTTATAAAAATCCGGTCTAGCTATGCCCGTTTGTATTCCTTTCTCCGTTTTCCGTTCGATTTCAATTCACAGTTTCTTTTACAAAACCTGTAAACTAATTCATAACTACTGATTCAACCAATTTCATTTCATATTAATGCGCAAATGACAACCAAACACAAGAATAATAAAGTTTAACACGTGTCATATCCCAAATATCTCAACAAACTAATTAACAGTGTCATAATCACAACCAAATTCACCGCAAAATTAACAGTCATAATCACAACCAAATTAATAGACCGACGAACATCCCAAATATCTCAACATCCCAAATATCTCAAGTCTGACAAATATCCCAACTAAACCGTCTGACATAACTCTCATCCAAAAAGAACAGTCTGACATAACAGCAAGGAGGACATAAGAACAATCATACAGCAAGGACACAAGAACAGCAAGGAGGACCACGGATTCATACCCTCGAGGAGCTTCAGTTCTGATCATCAGAATTTTCTTCATCTGGGCGACCGCTCTGTGAACAAAAAAAAACAATAGTTTAGTTCAACAGTATACCACAATACAGAATATACATATTTTTTGAACTTGCAAAAAAAATCTAACTGTATCTTAAATTATAAGATCAAAGTGCCAATTGCAAATGGAATTGTTGATGATATATAGAGAGGTAAAATAATTACATTGCAATGCTAAAAATTCGGTACTTAATTTTGTTTTTTAAATATATCTAAAATAACAAAACAAATGAAAATTCAGTATCTAACTTGAAAACTCTATATTCTCTCCCTTGATTGGGAATATCCACTACCTAAAACAGTAAAACAAATAAAAATTCAGTATCTAAGCATCTCTTTCATGGATTGTTCAGACAATCCATGAAACTGTCATCGTGGACGGAAACCAAATATAAGAAAAATAAGAAAAATAAGATAGGGCTCATATCAAGTGTATTTTTAGGGAACTGTCATCGTGGAAGGAAACCAAATATATATAGAAGCCAGAAATGGAAACAGAAAGAAGATAGGTAGAGACTTTGGATACACCAGGCTAACATAGCGGCATTTTCCTCATCTCTCTCTCATCCCTTGTTTCCCTTCAGCACAAGAACACAAAGAGACATCAGCAACAACAGCAAGAGCGACAAGAACAACAATAATAATAAATTATTATGAACAAGATGTCTTTATATGGGTTTCCAGATCTCCACTCGAGCCCACTCTTTCTAATCACAGCCCAATTAAGAACATAGACAATATCCACTAAACAATCCAATCATAGCCCAGTCAAAATTTGCCATCCTAGATCCAATCATAGCCCAGTTAAAAAAACCATGCCAAAGATTGCAATCAGGTTACATTAACAGTATCTGAAAATGAAAATTTCTCCATTATCTGAGCTTATATGTTGCTCTCCAACTATATCGCAAAACCCAAGTGTTGTGCATATCCGGTCGGAGGATTTTGGCATACGTACCTATATACCATCCTCAGTTCACAGTGAACCCATTTTTGGTATAAAAACAAACATGCCAAGAAGACAATCAGGTACATGAAATCAGCTTCACTAACAGTTAAGTGAAAATAGGACCAAAAAATAGCCTTAGAAGACCATCAGGTTTGTGAAATAAGCTTCACTAACAGTGAAAGAAACTGGGGATGCTATGCAGCATACTTAGTTTGGAAGTGAACCCATTTTGTGTTAAAAAAACCATGCCAAAGATTGCAATCAGGTTACATTAACAGTATCTGAAAATGAAAATTTCTCCATTATCTGAGCTTATATGTTGCTCTCCAACTATATCGCAAAACCCAAGTGTTGTGCATATCCGGCCGGAGGATTTTGGCATACGTACCTATATACCATCCTCAGTTCACAGTGAACCCATTTTTGGTATAAAAACAAACATGCCAAGAAGACAATCAGGTGCATGAAATCAGCTTCACTAACAGTTAAGTGAAAATAGGACCAAAAAATAGCCTTAGAAGACCATCAAGTTTGTGAAATAAGCTTCACTAACAGTGAAAGAAACTGGGGATGCTATGCAGCATACTTAGTTTGGAAGTGAACCCATTTTGTGTTAAAAAAACCATGCCAAAGATTGCAATCAGGTTACATTAACAGTATCTGAAAATGAAAATTTCTCCATTATCTGAGCTTATATGTTGCTCTCCAACTATATCGCAAAACCCAAGTGTTGTGCATATCCGGCCGGAGGATTTTGGCATACGTACCTATATACCATCCTCAGTTCACAGTGAACCCATTTTTGGTATAAAAACAAACATGCCAAGAAGACAATCAGGTGCATGAAATCAGCTTCACTAACAGTTAAGTGAAAATAGGACCAAAAAATAGCCTTAGAAGACCATCAGGTTTGTGAAATAAGCTTCACTAACAGTGAAAGAAACTGGGGATGCTATGCAGCATACTTAGTTTGGAAGTGAACCCATTTTGTGTTAAAAAAACCATTTTTGGCATACGTACCTATATACCATCCTCAGTTCACAGTGAACCCATTTTTGGTCAAATTCAAATGCCAAGATGACAATCAGATGCATGAAAATAATCTTCACTAACAATAAAACAAAATGGGTTCACTTCAACAACAGCAACAACAGCAAGAGGGAACCAAATATAGAACAATTGGGTTTTGAATGGAGATTGTAGTCATAGATCAATTCTTCATAGAAGAAAAATGACGAATAGGGCTCATAGCAAGTGTAGTTTTAACTGGAATTGTCATCGTGGAAGGAAACCAAATATAGAAGCCAGAAAGAGGAATGGTAGAGAATGAGGATACACCAGGCTAACATAGCGGCATTTTCTTCATCTCTCTCTCATCCCTTCTTTCCCTTCAACACACGAACACAAAGAGATATCAGCAACAACAACAAGAGCGACAAGAACAACAATAATAATAAATCATTATGAAGAAGATGTCTCTATATGGGTTTCCAGATCACCACTCGAGCCCTCTCGTTCTAATCACAGCCCAACTAAGAACATATACAACAGCCACTGAACAATCCAATCACAGCCCAATCAAAATTGGCCATCCTGGATCTTAATGAAATAAGCTTCAGTAGTAGTAAAAGAAGATGGGGATGCTAGCAGCAAACTCAGTTTGGAAGTGAACCCTTTTTTGGTTAAAAAATCATGCCAAAGATGGCAAACAGGTTACTTTAACAGTATCTTGAAATGAAAATTTCCAAAGATGCCTCAATTCACAGTAAACCCATTTATTATCAAAAAAACATGCCAAGAAGAGAAGCAGATGCATGAAATGAGCTTCATTAACAGTGAAAGAGGATGGGGATGCTAGCAGCATACTCAGTCTGGTGGTGAACCCATTATTTGATCAAAAAATCATGCAAAAGAGGGCAATCTGCAGGATACCTTAACAGTACCTTAAAATGAAAAATTCCATTAACTGAGCTTAATTATATGTTGCTCCACTAATTGTTGTGCCCAACTAAATCTAAAACCAACTTGTTGTGCAAATCACAGACCATTTTGGCGTACGTAGCTATAACATCCTCAGTTCACAGTAAACCCATTTATTATCAAAAAAACATGCCAAGAAGACAAGCAGATGCATGAAATGAGCTTCATTAACAGTGAAAGAGGATGGGGATGCTAGCAGCATACTCAGTCTGGTGGTGAACCCATTATTTGATCAAAAAATCATGCAAAAGAGGGCAATCTGCAGGATACCTTAACAGTACCTTAAAATGAAAAATTCCATTAACTAAGCTTAATTATATGTTGCTCCACTAATTGTTGTGCCCAACTAAATCTAAAACCAACTTGTTGTGCAAATCACAGACCATTTTGGCGTACGTAGCTATAGCATCCTCAGTACACAGTAAACCCATTTATTATAAAAAAAAACATGCCAAGAAGACAAGCAGATGCATGAAATGAGCTTCATTAACAGTGAAAGAGGATGGGGATGCTAGCAGCATACTCAGTTTGGTGGTGAACCCATTATTTGATCAAAAAATCATGCAAAAGAGGGCAATCTGCAGGATACCTTAACAGTACCTTAAAATGAAAAATTCCATTAACTGAGCTTAATTATATATTGCTCCACTAATTGTTGTGCCCAACTAAATCTAAAACCAACTTGTTGTGCAAATCACAGACCATTTTGGCGTACGTAGCTATAGCATCCTCAGTTCACACTAAACCCATTTAGTATCAAAAAAAATGCCAAGAAGACAAGCAGATGCATGAAATGAGCTTCATTAACAGTAAAAGACCATGAAAATTTCCAGTATCTAAGCATTTATTTTTCTATTAATTCTTCATCCCAACTAAACCATTCAAGTTAAGAAAATCAAGATGCATCTATCTGAAAAATATGCTAAGTTTGGAAAATAAGGGAAATCAAGAAATGATACCAAAGAGAGCGAGAGAGAGAGTAGAGGAGGGAAATCAAAAATGACGAATAGGGCTCATAGCAAGTGTAGTTTTAACTGGAATTGTCATCGTGGAAGGAAACCAAATATAGAAGCCAGAAAGAGGAATGGTAGAGAATGAGGATACACCAGGCTAACATAGCGGCATTTTCCTCATCTCTCTCTCATCCCTTCTTTCCCTTCAACACACGGACACATAGAGACATCAGCAACAACAGCAAGATCGACAAGAACAACAATAATAATAAATTATTATGAACGAGATGTCTCTATATGGGTTTCCAGATCTCCACTCCAACTCGTCTCTTTCTAATCACAGCCCAATTAAGAACAATTGGTCACAGTCACTTTTAAAGAAACATATATGCTCAGATAATGGAATTTTCATTTTAAGATACTTTTAAAGTAACCTGATTGCCATCTTTGGCATGATTGCCATCCTCATCTTCTTTTACTGTTAATGAAGCTTATCTCATGCATCTGATTGTCATCTTGGCATGTTTTTTTTAACAAAATGGGTTCACTGTGAACTGAGGATGCTATAGGTACGTATGCCAAAATCCTCCGGATATGCACAACAATTGGGTATTAGATTTAGTGCAGCGATGAACAGGGCTCATATCAAGTATAATATTACAGACTGTCATCGTGGAAGGAAACCCATTTAATATATAACAAGAGGGGATGGTAGAGAATGAGGATACACCAGGCTAACATAGTGGCATTTTCCTCATCTCTCTCTCATCCCTTCTTTCCCTTCAACACACGGACACATAGAGACATCAACAACAACAACAAGAGGGGATTGGTCCAACAAAAAGTATAGATTATAATAAACGAGATGTCTCTATTTGGGTGTCCAGATCTCCACTCCAGCCCTTTCTTTCTAATCACAGCCCACTTAAGAAAATTAGATTTAGTTGGGCTCAAGAATTAGTAGAGCAACATATAAGCTCAGGTACTGTTAAAGTAACCTGCAGATTGCCATCTTTGGCATGATTTTGTAACAAAAAATGGGTTCACTGTGAAACTAAGTATGCTGCTAGCATACCAAAATCCTCCAAATCAGTACAACAACGCGGCTGAACAAACCTTATCAGCAGGTCATACAATGTCATCTAAGCATGTTATGTGCCAAAGTGGGATTGGTAATACAATGCATGAACGACACGTATTAGTTGTTTGTGAGTATGCAATAGGGTGCAGCTATGAACAGGGCTCATATCAAGTGTAGTATTACGGACTGTCATCGTGGAAGGAAACCCATTTAATATATAAGCCATATATGGAGCCAAAAAGAAGGATGGTAGAGAATGAGGATACACCAGGCTAACATAGCTGCATTTTCCTCATCTCTCCCCTCATCCCTTCTTTCCCTTCAACACACGGACACATAGAGACATCAGCAACAACAACAAGAGGGGATTGGTCCAACAAAAAGTATAGATTATAATAAACGAGATGTCTCTATTTGGGTTTCCAGATCTCCACTCCAGCCTTTTCTTTCTAATCACAGCCCACTTAAGAAACATAGACAAAATACTTATAGACGACAGCCACAATGCACACTCACAAACACTAGTACGTGTCTTTCATGCATTCAAGACCATAATCTCTTTAAAAAAACCAATTTAAATACTTACCCTAGGTGGGACTTGGGACTGCTGCCCTATTAAATTGGCCATTTGTTCTTGGAGGAGTGCAACTTGTGCCTTTAAGGCAGTCATCTCCTCGTCCCGATTGCCACTTGAACTAGATTCACTCCGTCCAAATAGCCGCGAGGGGGTTGGTCCCAGGCCCATACCACGGACACGTCCATGCCTCTCCTTTCCCCTAACATCGGTCAAGGCAACTCTCTGCCGGGTACGCCAATCTGGGCGTGCCGCCGTAGGATCCGAATCTGAAGCAGAGGAGATTTCATCATACCTTTTCTGAGCGTTAGTCTGTAAAAGGACATAACAATCAGAGTTAAAAGCAGATGAGATTTCGACTACTCATTAGATATTAGTTCACAAATTACCAGAATCCGTGCTGCCTCAGGGCTCGCATACGTCCCATCCTTTGATTTGTGGGTGGCATCAAAAAAGTCAATGTCCCCAAACTCCGTAGGCCCCCCCAAATCTTCTGCCTATATATTAGTAAGATGAAATGGTTATAAACAAATAACTGTAAGTAAAAAATTGTTCAATACTATTGCGCCTACCAATTCTTCCCGAACCAGAGCGAAGCTTTGTGTACCAGCGGTGTGCAGCACTAGCTGCTTTGACCGACTGGCAGCTCCCACCTCCGCCCTTTTCTGTACATGCCACAATGAAGTTAACAGAAAAATTCATTATAGCCTCCATACAACCACATACTCATTAGATTTTTGTGTGTTTAATGTAAATACCTGACCGATCGCCGAACTCCAATAGTGCACAAGAAATTGCCAATCTGAAGGCTCCACATTTTCTGGCACATTCACTGCATTCTCCTCCTCTGAAAGGTCTTTGTTATAAAACTTCGACTTCAATTCACTCTTGTGGTCCCTCCACTTCTTGGAGAGTGACTTTTCAACCCAAGGCGTAAGGGAGTCGGCGAACGAGAAGTATTGCTGCAAAATTCATTACCCATCACTAATAATACATATTTCATTAATAATTTTTCGCCGACCAATTATGTATTTTAGATGAGAAATACCTTGATTGTCGTAATAGCAGTGGCCTTTGTGGTGGTTGGCACCTTCGGCCAACTCTCGTATGGCAAAGGAAGTATGCGGGGGTTCCTTGCTATAACCCCAATGAAGGAAGAAAATTTGCTGGCGTTATTGCCAACTGGTTGCCCAACACCGTTCGCCTCCACCTCGATCCTTTCATCATTCTGAAGCCTCCAAACATTCGTCATCTTAGTCCGCCCACGATGTTTTTTGACAGTGGGCAGCGTGCTACCCTCACCCTCTTCTATTTGACTGCCACTATTATGTAGTGGCTGCTCATCCCCATGGCTCTCGTTGCCATCATTTATATTTAACCTCTTTCCACGCCTCGGCATGTTGTACCTGTCAAGGATTCAAATACACACATGCCAAGAAGACAATCAGATGCATGAAATCAGCTTCATTAACAGTGAAAGAAGATGAGGCCTATGCTAGCAGCATACTTAGTTTGGAAGTGAACACATTTTTGGTTAAAAAATCATGCCAAAGAGGGCAATCAGGTTACTTTAACAGTATCTTAAAATGAAAATTTCCATTATCCGAGCTTATATGTTGCTCTACTAATTCTTGAGCCCAACTAAATCTAAAACCCAATTGTTGTGCATATCTGGAGGATTTTGGCATACAGCTATAGCATCCTCAGTTCACAGTGAACCCATTTAATATCAAAAAAAACATGCCAAGAAGGCAATCAGATGCATGAAATAAGCTTCATTAACAGTAAAAGAAGATGAAAATTCTAGCAGCATACTTAGTTAGGAAGTGAACCCATTTTTTGTTAAAAAATCATGCCAAAGATGGCAAACAGGTTACTTTAACAGTATCTTGAAATGAACATTTTCATTATCTGAGCATATATGTTGCTTTACTAATTCTTTAGCCTAACTAAATCTAAAACCCAATTGTTCAGCATATCCGGAGGATTTTGGCATACGTAGCTATAACATCCTCAGTTCACAGTGAACCCATTTTGGTTAAAAAAACATGCCAAGATGACTATCAGATGCATGGAATAAGCTTCTTTAACAATAAAAGAAGATGAAATTTCTAGCAGCATACTCAGTCTGGTGGTGAACCCATTATTTGATCAAAAAATCATGCAAAAGAGGGCAATCTGCAGGATACCTTAACAGTACCTTAAAATGAAAAATTCCATTAACTGAGCTTAATTATATGTTGCTCCACTAATGGTTGTGCCCAACTAAATCTAAAACCCAATTGTTGTGCATATCCGGACCATTTAGGCATACGTAGCTATAGCATCGTCAGTTCACAGTGAACCCATTTTATATCAAAAAAACATGCCAAGAAGACAATCAGATGCATGAAATCAGCTTCATTAATAGTATAAGAACATGAAAATTTCAACATGCATCTATCAGAAAACTAATGCTAAGTTTCAAAAATTAGGGGAATCAACAGATGATACCGAAGAGAGAGAGAGAGCGGGGCGACGAGCGCGGGGGGGGGGGGAGATAGAGAGAGAGCGGGGCGACACGGTCGTTTCCGTTCCCCGATTCACCTCTAAATCGGGATAGGGAGAAGGGAAATCGAAAATGGCGAAGGGAAGAAGGGACGATGACGAATGTTCGAAGGCCGTCGAAGAGGACGAAGCGGCGGAGGCAAACGCGCGGGAAGTAGAGCGAGGAAGGAGGGAAAACGAAGAGCCCTTTGTTTTTTATTTTTTTGGGGTTTGGGGAAATGGCGAGCGAAAGGTTAGGGTAGATGGGATTTATCGCAGCTTTTCACCGGCGTTTTAATTAGACACGCCGGTGAATCATACACTTCACCGGCATTTTTAAATAAAATGCCGGTGAATACGCGGATTCACCGGCATTTTAATTCGGCCGCCGGTATATAACCATCCCATCTGGTGGCCCCATTCCTAATCGCTACCTACCCCAGCGCTACTAGTAAAACGCCGGGGAATATTCGCCGGTAAATCTGGTTTCTTTTGTAGTGCTTCCACCCGAATCCAGTGAATACATATAAGTCATATAGTGTTTTACAAAATCATAACTCAAAACAGGATTGAATCCAGACAACACGTTCAGCCAGAAATCAGGAAATCGTATTCAATGTCAGAAAAACAGCATCCAAACACCTCTAATAAATCCAGAAAAAAATATGGGGTAATCCCCTATATGTCTAGTATCAGAATATAAAGTTTGATAATTTTTCAGTAAGAATAGTTTTGTTAACAACAATCAAAAAACATCAAGAACGAGTGTTTGGCAAATCTGGAATTCCCAACACTACTGTACAAAAACTATGATTTCTCGCAAACCGTGAAACGAAATCCAAATCCGCCAATGGGAGATGAAAATAAACAAAATAATATAACTTTCATATTTTATAAATATTTTTCATACAGTAGAAAGAATCAGGGTGAAAATACAAATCTTTACAGAACAGCGAGCAAAATACAGCAAGTATAACTTTTGTAAACAAGTATGAAACGGCATATAAAACTATCAATAAAATCTACCAAAATTCTGGGAAATCCCTAGATAGGTTTAGAAAACTGACCAAAACTTCAGATCAAAATAATTTGTATAGCACAAGTTTCAAAATAGTTTAGTCATCAAAATCATCAAGAAACAAAATCTGGAAACATAATACACCTTTGTAGTAAAAAAGTCATATCTCACACATACGAAAATGAAATCAATCAAGGTCAGAGGGGTTGGAAAGAAGATGAAATTCTCTAAAACTCATGTTTTATACTGAAATTAAGATTCTGACCTTAATATGGTCTAAAATACAAATCAAAACTGAACATCGACAAAATGCAGATTTTCCTCAAAAACCAAAATCAACATAGATCCAACGAAACTTGATCCAAATACAACCAAACATGAAATCGAGTCTACCCAGTGTCCAAACATCATGAAATAGGGTAATTAACATATCCAAAGCAAGTTTATCACATGGATCTCAACAAATACGCAAATTCTCACAAAAATTCCATATGCATGATCAAATCAAGAACGGGCAAAACCTAAGTTGTTCATGTCAATTTTTGTGTCGTGAGTCAACTATGGTCAAATAGTACTATAGAGACAAACTCATCAATCATACATCACACACGAGTTGTTTCTAGAACCCAACTACACTACAAGCGGTATTTATGACTTGTATCATACAAAGGAATTTGAGTACAAGTTACTTGCCTGAAAGACAATGGGAACGATGAAAACCAAGAATAATGGGAACGGATTCCCAAGGCATGAACACGATCGAACGGACACGAACCGCGATCACGAACGAGAACTAAACCACCGACAGAACACGTGCACTCACGAGCACTTGCACCACACTAAAACTCAACGGAACACACACACGCACACCAAGAGAACCAGCTGGGAATGGCACGGCAACGACGAGGAAAGTGGAAATGCTGCCTTGCTGTCGGAGGGGAAAAACACTAGACGACAGGGGTTCGGTAGCCTGTTGCTAGCGCCTGTAGTTGCTAAGGCTGACTGTAGTCGAACGATAGGGAGGGGAACCGACGTGTGCGGCGTGTCGGGAGGAGGCAACACACCTCTGGTTGCCGCAAGGGGGAGCGCTCGATGCAGGGGCGGCACGATGCAGGGCACTGGCAGCCGGGGATGGGGCAGGAGGAACACAGGGAGTAGGGAGGCTGCCGTCGATTGTTGGGGCACGACGCAGGAGGAGGGGGTGCTGGAGGTGGTCGGGGATAGATGGGATGCACGGGGGATGCGCACAGGGGAGAGGGGATGAGAGCGGGAGAGAACACCGTGATGGAACTGAGATGAATCCCAGGACTACGGATTGGTGTGCGTATCGATCGTTAAAGATAAACAGATTGCTTAATTGTGATCTAACCCTATACAGCGGAAACTAGGGTTCACAAAGTATACCTGCGGTGAGAAGAAGACGACAGCGACCCCAAGATCTTCTGCACGTATTCCTTCCTCGGGTTGGACGTCGTGTGGGCGACGATCTCCCAACCTTTCTCCCTTGGCTGACCTCTCTTTCTCTCCTTACGTGAATCACGAGGTTTGAGAAAAAAAATCTTATATTTCAGATTGTTAATGACGGCCAGAGAAAATAGAGGATATATATAAGGCTACGGCAGGGACCATGAGGAGAAATTAGGGTTAGGTCTCCTAACGGATCTGGGTATCCCGTGTTCAGCCCGAACACACAACCCAGGCCCATTAACAATAGCTCGGTCCACTAAGGAGCTATTGTTGCACTACCTTCCTAATCCCAAATTATATTTATGGGCTCCTTTTATTATATGCTCGTTCAACTCCCCATGTTAAGATATCGAATGTCCGTTGATCAAATTAAGTTACTGACAACTACATTGATCAACATCTTTTATCCTTAAGTAGTACCACTCAACTTTATTTGTCATGTCGGATATAATCCACCTGCAGGGTTTACATGACAATCCTTATGAGCTCCTTAAGGGGACATCATCAACCCGACGTATCAGGACATGGATTCCTTTTACAATCAACAGCCCATCATACATACAATGCTATTACCCAATTCATAGAGGTTGTTGATCCATAATGAATCTCACTCTTTTATGAGTCAAAGTAATGCACACTGCATATACATGTCTGTTATTATATCTGGATTAAGAGCATAAGCATCCATAATAACAGAGGTATTTGTTCTCTTTTATAGTCAGTACAAAGAGAACAACCTCAAGTGGTCCTGTTCAATACACACAAAGTGTACTAGTGTAAACCTATAGTCAAGATAGACTAATACCAGAATACACTACAACCTTTCCAATGGATTGTCCAAGTCCGTCTAGGTTGTGAACTATTTATATATTCCATAGGAAACTGATAATATGATCTTCTGTGTGTCACCTCACACCATATTATCAACCTTATAGAATATCAGACACTTGCATTAATATTATAATAAACACAATATGCAAACATATGCCCATATGATTCTCATTCAAAAAAAATAAGGAAATAAAGTTAATACAAAAGTGATGCTTTCAGTATATAACCCTAACACACCGGGAGGGGGAGAGGGGTGGTAGGCGAGGAGTTGGCCGATGACGGGGTAAGGAGAAACGAACGGGAGGAAGGTGCGAAGAAGGTGGCTGGGTAATATGGAAGATGAACAAGTAATGGGTGTTATATAGGTTGGGTTTTAGGGTTTAGGCTGAGTATATGGGGTTTCGGGTTGGGCATTTCGGGTTTGGGTAGTATTAGGTGGGTTTCGGGTATATGAACAGGTTATGGGTGAAAGGTTAATGCAGATGGGTATGGTTATTGGTTTGGGGTTCTAGGGTATGGATCCAATAGGGCAAATAGGGTATAAAAATCCATTAGAAAATAAAATAATCAATAAAATTGTTGGTTTATATAACAAAACAAATTGTACTACAATATGAAATTTATTTGAAATAATTATAAATACAATCTAGATTTTATAGAGATACTAATAATAATAAAAACAATACCAATAACAATAATAATAATAATAATAGTATTAAAAATAACAGTAATAATAATAATAATAATAATGACAATAATAATAATAAGAAAAGTGATGAAAACAATAATAGTAGTAATAATAATAGAACCTAGGTAATAATGAAAATAATAAGATTAGTATTATAATATAAATTCGTTGGAAAATAGTAACAAATAAAACCATTGATTAAAGAATAGAGTTTAATAGAAAGTCCAATAATACATTTTAACAAAAATAGTTCGAAAGCGGAAAACTAATTTACAAAAATTTTAAATACAGAAAATTACAGAAAATACGTTTTTGGGAAAACAAGGGTTACACTAATTTAGATTAAGATATTTTTTTTGTTAAAGCTATTATCCCTTCTGGAACTCGCTGTTTTTTATACTGTTTTACAGTTCCGTCAACTCAACTTTCACCTCAGCACAGATTTTAGGATTGTAATTGTTATTCGAAATTGATACTGTTTTGCATCTAATTTTAGGATTGTATCTGTTTAGGGTTGCAGATTTAAAATTTTTTAGTATTCCATATAAAAGTATTAGCGAGGGTTGATGCTAATATTTGTTGTTCTAAACATCATTCTCATTTGTGATCAGCGTCAGTCAAAACCGAATAGGAACATTGTCTGGCTACCTTTAGACAATGACTTTGTCTGGTTTAAGAACCCAAAAACCTCAATCGAACTGAATAAAAAACCCACCTTAGGAAGGCCAATGCTCCTATTCAGTTCGTCTCCTATCCCAAAGTCCAAATAACAATTCCAGGTTACTAAGTGCAATTTGTTCTCTACAATAAATCAGATATCTAATATGGTCGAATCGATCAAAATAATCCAAAACTCTCCATTTTCGAGTTGACTCTCCCACACATCTTCCTCCAACTAGAAAACGTGTGGGTCATTATTGTCACAATTTTTATCTGGTTTACCAATGGTTTCATTATAGTTTGAGTTGAAGTAGTAATAGGTGAAAATGATCTTAGAATCAACTCAACATATTCTATTGACAAATGACGACTTTTGTATATGCCAATTTGTGGATTAAAGGTTGGTAGACTCTTGTATACTTTTTAATTATATTTGTTATCAATTATACTTTTTAATTACATTTCTACTCAACCTCTTTTAGTTTATTCTCATTATAAATGTGGTACCACAACTTCCTATTAAAACTAGAAATTCTCCTACATTTGCTTCTCACTAGGAGGTGCTTTCAGTGCTCTGTCTTATTTTAATCTACTTTGATTATGGCAATTGTTAAACTCTTACAAAAAAATGAAGTTCAGGAGTGCCAAAAGGAGATTGAACAATAACTACAAGAGTACTCATCAAGCAGGTCATTAGTAACAACTGTAATGGATTCTAATAAAAAGTTGGTTAACTAATTGCAATGAAGTACTCCAAATTCATGATTAAAATCAGAGAAAGACTGGAGTACCAAACAAAACAAGACAATAATTTATGGGGCAATAAATCTAAGGAAGATTCAACTAGAGTATAACCATGCATTTGCTTCAACATGAGTATGACGGGAAAAGATTTCCAATAGGCACAGGATAATAGTTTAACGCGCATTATGTTTTTATTGAAGTTTTTAGAGGAAAAGATAAATTGTAGAAGTAAATGTTTTGTTTTGTTGGGTTTGTATTAGATTTTAGGATTGTAACCTAATTTTTTGGATTGTAACCTAATTCTCATCTAAAGATCATCTAAACAAAACTGACCGCATTCGTTTTGTTGACTACATTCGTTTGGTTAGTTACAATTCCCTTATGTTATCAGAAAAAAACTTACAAATAATGAAGCAGGGGAATGCTGGGCGACCCTGGAAGGCTGTTGATGATAGCATAAATACAAGCAAGGTTCCTTTCTCGAACTTGAAACATGTGTGCTTTCCATTATACATTACATTCCATTATTCATAAGATATGTAGGGAACGGGTTGCATAGTTCCTGGGTTCAACTGAAATAAAACTAGCCAGAAAATTGACAGGGTTCGTTTATAAGGAAACATGTTATTCTTTTGGCTGACTGTTTATTACCATGTCTCCCGAGGAAAGTCTCAGTACATGTGGACGATTACACATATTGAGGTCTCCCTTCTCCTTTCTAACCTTAATTTTAATTCAGTAAAACTATAGTCTCTGTATTTCTTAATTAACTATCATCTTCTTTATTATAGGGTTTCTGAAGACATGGTTTCATGAAGTTGGTGGGTCCTTAGAAACGCAAGAAGGTATCTTTCTCCTGTATTCCCATTTGTAATCCTCGCAAAGAAGATATTGCGAGGTATTGTACTTGAGATTCGAATATAATCTAATTTTAATGGTCATTAAATTGTAGTTTGCATCTCCTTAATTGTGGATGTAAGTCTCAGAAAACATTACATGTTTACTATTAATAGATTGAAATTGAACTTCATATTGAGCTTTACTTCTAATTGGATCCTTTTGAAACAAAAAACTCTTTTCTACCCTAAAGTATCATAAGCAACATATCTCATACAAAATCAAGAACCGAATGCATTTATGTATAGTTTTCTGAAACCTTCAAATAAGTAAACCTTGCTTATGGAGGAAAATTTCCTACTATATAGTATTTTATATTAGATGGAATCATGGAAACAAATCAAATGTTATATATTGTGATGGGGCAAAATGCTTTTTTTTTTGTGCATAGTTTCGAATAAGAGTCTTTCTTGAACAAATCTTGACAAAAGTTATGTTAACATACTTAACTGTTTAAGGTTGCAGGATTTCCAAATTTTTAGCATTGGTTATTAAGGAATTATGATGTTCTACTTATCTCTATAAATCTATGATCCTAACTGTTGTAGTCAAAAGGGTTACTTTGACATTGTAGTTATCTCTATAATTCTATGATCATGTGGTACTGCAGCCAAATGAAAATTTTGATGGGTTTTACAGTTCAAGAAATTTTGCTTACCAACTATTCGACAAAATGCCACAACGAGAAATTCATCAAAATCTAAGATGTAGTGTCTCATATAGCAATCACATTAGGTATTGCTAAAAATTCAATGTTAAATTGTGATTTCTTCAGTTGTTGTTGTTGTTGTTGTTGGGTTAGTTTTTCTGTTTAGAAAAACAGATTTATATGAAAATTTTGCATCTACTTCAACAATTAGACCACCCCAACAAACCCATACTTCAATCCAGAAAACTCTAAATTGTAATTCACTATGTTCATATGACTGTTGTTTCAATTAAAGCACTGGAAGGTTCATTCTCATTTTTTTTTTAAAAATGCAGCTATAGTAAGATAAATAACTGATGCAGATACTGTTGGTGTCCTCTCTTGAGTTTTGCATCTTTGTCAGACAAGAGTGAGAACAACGCAGGGAATATTATGAAGCACATTGTGAGAATTTGTACCCGGCTGTTCTGTCGAGGTATGCATCCGTTTTATTATACAAGTTTGAATTATGGTTTGCAATTTCTTTTACCATGTATTGCATCTAAATTTCTGCCATATTTTTATGTGCAGCTCAAAATATTCTTGCATTTCATATTAGAAAGTAAGAGACTGAGGAAAAGATGGCCAGGCATGTGGTGTGCTTCCTGCTAATTCTTCATGGTTTTGAAATGTGCAATTCAGGTAATCAAACTCTATCCTTCTAATTTCTTCCTGGTTGACATTTTTGAAATTTCACTTGCTAGTTCGACAAAATGCCATAACCAAGATCTTTATCAAATCTAAAGATTTATTGTCCTATTTAGCAATCAAATAGGGTATACATCTTATCTAAATCTTACTAACTATTGTAGCCTATTAAATTGTGATTTATTTTTTTGTTGAGTTTGGTTTTAGTTTATAAAAACCAATCTGCATTACCTATACTCTTGGAAGCCAAACAATAGTGTATTAACTATACTCTTGGAAGCTATTAACCTGATATTGCTTATATGGACTGTTTCCTCTTTGCACCGTAATTAGAAAATCAAAGTCAAGACACTGTGTATGTGTGTTTTGAATTAAAAGATTTGCGAGTTGAGTTCTTATTAGAATCTCATGTACTTGCTTTCTTTCCACGTAATGAGAAATAAGCATAAATATATTTGAAACGAAACACTTTTATGTAGTAACACTTGACACACGAATGCAATAGGGTACTTGATACTTTATGATAGTTTTTCAAAATATATTGTGTATCCATAATTCTTGTTGTCATGTTACGTTATGTCTATGTCTGTACCTGTCAAAAAAAATTTGAATTCATGAACAAAATACCTCTTATGATGTAGATCAAGTAGAAAATCAAGTCATTTTTTTTAATTTTCTAATTGAAGAGAACATGTTTAACAGTAAACAAATGAATGTATCCATTTCTGTTTAACATGTTTAATTTTGGGATTATGAATATATATCCATCTAATGTATCTATTTTGGGATTATGAATATATCCATTTCTGTTGTGAAGAAATGAATGTATCTTTAATGAAAGATTTATTTAGTACTCCTATTAAATCTACCAACTTAAAAGACTATGGATGATCAAATCAAATTTAGAATTGCTTATTGATCTTGAGAATAGGAATGTTTGTTACAAATAGTATCAGTCTATCAAAGCAATAGAAATTTTCGAATTGCTTATTAATCTGGAGATCAACTATATACAACCAAATATATTTGTTTCGCGGTTCTAAAAAGATTATGTGGTGGTATAGAGGTTCAAATTTCAAGGACAAGCCTAGCACAAGTATGTTTAGGTTGTAGGGAGAGAATTTATCTTTTTGTGTATATATGATTGTGTCAACAGTTCATATCCAATAAGTTAATATAGGCTTGGGGACTTGTAATTTCTACTCAGTTGTGTCAAGAGTACATAGTGGTAAATGTTGCTCAGCATTGATGTTAATTTGCTATGTTGCATATATTTGGAGTTTGTTAAGTGTAAAAAAGTTGCATGCTTGCATAGAACTGTTAGCATGTCCTTAATCAACTGTCATTATGAAATACCTATGATCTACATTATGTGCAAGCCAAACAATAGTGTATTAACAATATTCTTGGAAGTTGTTAACCTGAGATTGCTTTATATTAACTGTTTCCTCTTTGCATCGTAATTATAAAATCAAAGTCAAGACACTGTGTATGTGTGATTTGAATTAAAGGATTTGCGAGTTGAGTTCTTATCAAAATCTCATGTAGTTGCTTTATTTCCAGGTAATGAGAAATAAGCATAAATCTATATACTCTTACTATTTGTTTCTTTAATTATCATTAGTTTTGATTGATGTTTGAAATACTCTTACTGTTTGTGTAGGCTCACTATTTCGTCCCATATTGGAGACTCGAAGCTTTGTGTTTGATCCCTATTGTACCAACCCTGTAATGTTATTTTTTGTAGTAGGGTTGGTGGATGATATATTAGTTGTATATTTTGTTCCCTTAGGTTATGTAGAATAAGTGATTATGTAAATTTGTGTAATATTTAGGATTTTGGGAGATGATGTAAGTATTTGTATAGGATGATGATATAATATAGTGATGTTAGAACCCGTACTCGCAAAGTTGTGGAGTATTGGGTTCTGTGTATTGTTTTTCAAAGGTTTTTCTAAAAATTCATTATGTTTTCAAACAATTCATGGTTTTTATTTTGTATCTTGCATCATATGAAGATTTTTGCAAAGCCATATATATATGATACCTGTGTGATGTTGCTTGGATTGGCCTGGGGAGGATTGATATTAACTGCCTGTGGTGTTATATTTTTAATTGTTTGCAGAATTCCGTAAGGAATTGCTGTAAAAGGGCTAATATTTTAGGGGAGATTCTGTCAAAATTTTTACTAAAATTCCTACAAATCCATTATATTTTCAAACGAAATCTTGGTTTTTATTTTGTATCTTGCATTATATCAAGATTTTTGCCCCGGAGCCTTATATATATGATGCATGTGTGATGTTGCTTGGATTGGCCTGGGGAGGATTGATATTAACTGCCAGTGATTTTATATTTTTAATTGTTAGTAGAATTTCGTAAGAAATTGCTGTCAAAGGACTAATATTTTAAGGGAGAATCTGTCTAAATTTTTACTTAAATTTCTATTAATATTCCACAATAGAAATGACCATTGGTTTTGACTTGATTGATTCCTTTTTCATTTAAATGACTTTTCATCATTGATCGTGATTTTTGGCAGGTTTAGTCGTCAATCCATCTGCAATCTTCATGTTCCCTTAATGTTCGAAATGTCTAATAGTTGGGCTTATGTGTTTTTATGTAAGTTATAGATAAATATATATATATATATATATATATATATATATATATATATATATATATATATATAATATCTCATACACTAAAATATATCAAAAATTGGGGCTAACAAGCCTGTTTCAGATCAAATTTGCAGTAGGATTTCCAGTATCTGGATACTAAAATATTAATATGGAGATGTAATTGTACTTGATCACATTTAACAAAAGGTCTTTACATTTACATCACAACAAGCTTTTTCTCTATCTATCTCCCTCTCATTTTTAACCTCTTTTAAAATCATATATGGTTAACTACATGAAAATATGACAACGGGGAATTAACTCATGCAATTTGAGGTGATAACTGCATTACCAACTGAATTGCTACTCATGCAGTTTGAAATCTCTTATGTTTAATTCACACATAGCAACTGGTTTCGATCCACTATTGTTTTAGATTCACAGTACTCTTTTTCAATCCCGATCTCCTGACAAATGAGCCTGTAAGATATAAACCAATAAACAACTTAATTCAGACTACATCAATGTCGCAGCCAAATACACATCTATATATATTATTTGTAATATCCCGGACGGATATTATATTGAATAAATTATTATTTTTAAATTAAAATATTTTTAAAGGGTATTTCTTGGTTTTACTCATAAAAAGTCACCTGGACATATATACTAGTAAGTATATACAGGTATTTTATCAGTTTGGTGCACTTGTACAAAAACTTGAAAAAATGCATTTTTGAGAAATACATCTAGAAAATCTCGGGCTGGTATTAAAAATTATTATTTTATTATTATTTTATTTATATTTCCAGAATTGAAATATTTTTGGTGGATATCACCCGGTTTTGCTAATAAGCATTATATATATACAGATACTAGTCTGTATATATCTGTTTTGTACCAAATTGATATTGGAATCTTCCGAGCAGGTAATATAATTATTAAATTTTATTTATCGAAATAAAATTATTTTTGTACTGATTTGTTCGTTTTCACGAACGAAAATTATCTGTATAATCAGATATATGCACGGATTTGAAACACGTCAATTTCGGGTATTTGAACAAATCGTGTAGTATGTGATTTAGAAAAATTATAGTTTATTTTTGATCCATCATGATGAGATGGAGGGTTTGGATTGGTTTAGGGCTTGATTGCAAGATTTATTTGCAAATAAATTCCCAATTGTTTAAGCCATGGGAAATTGGACACTTGTTTTCATTTCTCACCACAAAACCTTTCCCTTCACCGTATAAAAACACCCCAACCCTCCCCCTTCCTTCATTTGGCCGGCCATTCATCAAAGAGGGCAAGAAAAACCTTCAAGTGCTAATCTCAAATCTCATCTCTTTCTCTCCTTCTACTTCCACTTGTTTCAAAAATTGAAAAGAAAAGGAATAGAAAGAGAGGATCAAAAGAGAAAGAAAAGAGTGGAGTTTTTCATGGGTTTGATTTCAAGGTGGAGTTCTTGAGGAGCAAGAACAAGGAGCAACGAGCAAGAAGAGCAAGTCCTTCCTACACTTCTTCAAAGGTGGGGGTTCTCAACTCATGTTTGTTTTGTTTGTTTATTTGGTTGTTATATGTTATTTGGACTAGATTCATATGCATAATCACTTTACGGACTAGAATAATGAGGCATACAAAATTTGGAGTTGTAGAACACAAATTAGAACCATAAAAATCAAGTTTTGGTTGTTGTAGGGTTGATTTTATTTAACTATGTAAACGATAGAATTTTGACGCAAAATTTATGTGGGATGTTCTCTTACGTGTCGTTACCATGCTGGAATTTTTGGGGATTTTTGGAGTAATTTTGATGGGTGAAACGAGCTGTTTCCCCAAAACAGCGCGAGTTTCGCCGAAAATAGCGAACTCACTGTTTGGGGTTAGTGTCGCAGTAGGTTCGAGGGAGTAGAACTGGGGTTTCCTTGCGGAATTTGAGGTTCGGACCAACTAGAGAGTTGTAGTAGACATCTTTCCCTTTCCGAATTGGCCTCTCGGGTCAAATTTCGATAAGCGGAGTAGGAGTTATGTCGTTTGCAAAATACAGCAACTAGCTGTCTTGACTGGGTCTCGCTGTTTTGCTTCTTTGAGATTTTAGAGTGTCTTATTGGTTGAATCTGAGGTTGGGACCAACTAGAGAGTTATAGTAGACATCTTCCTCTTTTCGAATTAGCCTCTCGGGTTAAATTCCGATAAGCAGAGTAGGAGTTATGCCGTTTGCAAAATACAGCAACTAGCTGTCTTGACCGGGTCTCGCTATTTTGCTTCTTTGAGATTTTAGAGTGTCTTAGTGGTTGAATCTGAGGTTCGGACAAACTAGAGAGTTGTAGTAGACATCTTCCCCTTTCCAAATTGACATCTCGGGTTAAATTCCGACAAGCAAAGTAGAAGTTATGGGCTTTGAAAATTTTCAGCTGGCTGTGTATTTCGGCATGTTGAAATTGTATCTGTTTGACTTCCTTGTAGTTTTAGAGTGTTTTACTGGTTGAATCTAAGGTTCGGACCAACTAGGGAGTTGTAGTAGATGTTCTCCCCTTTCCGAATGGCCTCTCGGGTTAAATTCCGATAAGCGGAGTAGAAGTTATAGGCTTTCAAAGTTTCAGTTTTTCCTTGGGTTAAGTTGGCTATTTTTGTTACCGGTTGTGTGTGTTCGATAAGTAGGAACTCGAATTTCCTTTCGGAATCTGAGAAAGTGGTCAACTAGGAAGTTTTAGTAGATGTTCCCACCTTTTCGAATTGTCCAGTTTCGTTAGATTCCGACGAGAGGAGCAAAAGTTACCAGCTTCCGAAGTTTCAACTTTTGTTGAAAATCTGCAGTTGGGTTAAACTTTTTGCGTGTGTTCGATGGACCGAATTTTGGATTCCTTACAGAATCTGAAATAGTGTTCCACTAGAGAGTTGTGGTAGATATTCTTACATTTCTAAGAAGTATATTTCTGTTGAATTCCGACAAGCGCAGCACTGGTTGCTTCTAGGTTGTCGGAAGATTATTATGTCACTTTTCGCTTTTCCTTGGTAGTATGTTTGTATTAGATTGTTTGTACATTCTTATGTTGCTTCTAAGATCAAGAGTTGATAGTAAGCATGTTTGGTTGCTTCTAGGTTGATTACCTATATGGTTGTTTTCATATGTAGGTTGTTGTCTCATACGTGGCTCATCTGGCCCGTATGTAGCTGTTGGTCCCATACATAGCTTATTTGGCTCATATGTATATTGTTGTCTCGTACGAAACTCATTGGGCTCATATGTAGGTATTATCTTGAATAGGTAGGCTGTGAGTGGATCCGAGGAGATCTTAAGAAGTCTAGATTAAGACTTGCTTAATTGTGTCAACAAATTGTTACACTCCATAGTAGAGGGACACGTACAGTGCTTTTTCATGTCAAGTTGGAAGCACAGTGCATGTCTCGCTTGTTTGGTTAGAAGAGGAACATGTACGGTGCTTTTTCATGTCAAGTTGGAAGCACAGCGCATGTCTCGCTTGTTTGGTTAGAAGAGGGACACGTACGGTGCTTTTTCATATCAAGTTGGAAGTACGGTGCATGTCTCGCTTGTTTGGTTAGAAGAGAGACACGTACGGTGCTTTTTCATGTCAAGTTGGAAGCACAGTACATGTCTCGCTTGTTTAGTTAGAAGATGGACACGTACGGTACTTTTTCATGTCAAGTTAGAAGCACAGTGCATGTCTCTCTTATTTAGTTAGAAGAGGGATACGGACGGTGCTTTTTCATGTCAAGTTGGAAGCACAGTGCCTGTCTCGCTTGTTTGGTTAGAAAAGAGACACGTACAGTGCTTTTTCATGTCAAGTTGGAAGCACAGTAGCATGTCTCGCTTGTTTGATTAGGGTTAGTGACATCGTTAGGGTAGTAACAATTACTTCACCATTTTTATCTATAAATTGCTAAAGGGTGAGAGTTGGTATTAGGGGTGATACCCTATAATCCAACATCTCCTATAGGCTGACACTAGGTGGTGTTATCGGGATGTATTCTCCTGTCAAAGGGATACAGGCAGTGCTTTTTCATGACAAGTTGGGAGCACGAGTTCCGTATCTTGATTGTTAATTCCTGAATGTGCCATGATAAGAACGAGAGGGTTTCCTAAGGAAATAGACCCTACGATCCCGACAGGTTCTATGCCTTCTCATGACTAGTTGAAGGAATGGAAGAAGGTTGACAAGTATCTTGTAGTTCGTGTTGGCTTTTGAGTGAGGTCCGGTACGCTGGGCAATAGTTGCCAGTCATGTAGTATTATGTCAGGAACAGGATGGATACAAAAGTAGAATTCATGGCATGGGTTTAAATCCCTATATATAGAGAAACGGCTTGATATGGAGCGTATGTAGTATGAGCTGCATACTGTTCTAGATACTTGCTTGCATTAGAATAAGTGCATCATTGCGTTGGTTAATCTTGCATTAGATTCTAAGTCATAGCATACACTAACACATCAACTGTATATATACACGCTTCTCTTTTCATCAATCTGTTAAGTTGAGATTTGCTGCTAGTTATCAACCTTAAAGCGTTAGTGAATACTGACGTCCCCACTTCAATAGATACTAGATTGCAGAAGTACAGGTATAGGTATAGGATTCAGGAGGACTCAAGGCGAGAGAGCAAGGAGTCGACTTCATTAAAGATTTCCACTGTAAATATGTTGTAATTTCATTTGTAATAATTGTTGTAAATTATTTATTTGTTGGAAAGCATCCAAGTGGAATACCAAGTGTAGTTCTTTATTCATTGTACTCTGATGTAATATGTTGAAAATTGTAACACTTGGGATTGTAAAGGTATTATTGTAACACTGTTGTAATGTATTGCAATTTTGTAACATTCGGAATTGTAATAAATTTGTGTTGAATAAAAAATTTTAAATTTTCCTGTTTTTCTGTGTATTGTGGTTAATTGAAGAAAAGATTATGGCTTTTGTCACGGTTTTCCAGTTATCGAAAATCGGGGCGTTACATTATTCTTCACGAAGACGTGCATATATTTAACTTTTTACAGGCCTTTTTATATGCTGCATCGTTCACGGAAACATGCTGTAGGCACGTATCCACGAGCAAACCTAGTTATTTAATATGGGCTAAACTAATCTCTCTCATAATATAATATATAATATAATATCTAATACCCCCTCTCAATCTCAAGTAGGTTCAAACAACATAAGTTTAGAATATTGACGATGTTCATATGGCAGAGATGGCTAACTGTAATGCAGGAACGATGCTCAAGTAAATGGCGCATGTGTTGAGATCTCACCCCGGACTTAAGAATAGTAGTAGTAGAGGAAGGAAGTAGTGGTGGAAGAAAGTAGTGGTGGCGCACTTGTTGGGATCTCCATATTCGAACTATGGCGGGATCTCCATATCCCGAACTGTTAGGATCTCACCCCTGAACTAAGAAGTAGAAGAAGAACACTGTTTGGATCTCACCCCCACTTGAGAATTGTCCCCGATGGGATCTCACCCCTGACTTGAGAATTGTCCCTAGAAGTAGTATGTTGGAGTGGCGCACTATTCGCACATGTTGGGATCTCACCCCTGACTTAAGACATAGTAGTACGTTGAGGAAGAAAGTAGTGTGTTGTTGCTGTTGAAGAGGAGTTGAAGAGGAGTTCAAGAGGGTTGTTGCTGTTGAAGAGGAGTTGAAGAAGGATTGATGTCTGTTGAAGATGAGTTGTGGCAGCCGTCGAAAGTAGTGGGTGATGTCGGAAACTCCCCATGGAATAATCAGTGCGAGGTTGTAGCGGTATTTGGATGCGGAAGCGAGACTGTAGAAGTTAAAGAACTTGCAAGAAAGATTTTTTTTTTCTTTTTGGTTAATTTTTTTTCTCCGATTTTTTTTCTTTTTTTTCGAAGAAATAGAAAACGGGTTTCGGATTTTGGTTTTGTGGATTTGGGTATAAGGTTAAACGGGTCAAGTTTGGGATATAGGGTAGGGTAAGGATTTGAGTGGAAAGAAAATAGGATTTTAGATATTTGGAATTGGGTTCGGATATTATTGGAAGGGGGTAGGGTTGGGGTGTGGTGCGGGTTGGGTTGGATGTGAGACGGGTTTGGGTAGATTAGGTTTTGGAGGAAAATCATAGGGAGCAACGGCTAGGGTTTAGTGGCAAATAGGGTTGTAGTAGTCGAGCATGGAGGGGGAAAGGCACAGGAGACAAATGACAGCAATGTTGGTCGGTGCGTCGAGGATAAGGAGTGGCCGGTGGTGGTGGAGGAGGGGCTTGCAGGTGGGAGATGATGAGGAGGAGCGGAGGGTGTGGAGAAAGTCGAGTTGGAGGTTCGGGCTCGATGGCGGAGGCAATGGCAAGGGCATAGCAGTTGGAGGGAAAGGCTTGCGGTGTTGCGACCACGGGAGGAGGCAGCAGCGGTGGTGTTTGGTTTGATGAACCCGAACTGAACATGTAAATGTGAAAGATGAGAAGATGGTTGCTGCGGGGGGGGGGGGGGGGGGGGGCATCAGTGATAGCGACGATGGTGGTGGGCATCGACGAATGTGACGGAATCCGAAACGGAAGGCAGAAGACAAGGGATTAGGGTTTTTTTGGATCTTGTTATTTGATGTCAGCTTGGGTTTTGGAGATTTGATTGGGAGAAGGATGTTGGGAGGTGGAGTGATTCCGATGAAGGCGAGGATCACTCCGCCTCGACGACGAGGATAAAATTAGTATAGGCCTTATAGAATTATAGGCTGATACCATGTTAGAATTAGGGATATGAAGGAAACTGTATTATTGATTATTGATTAAATAAACTGAGTACAATATGTTTTCTATATATAGGAGAAAAGGGAAGACTAAACCAATTTGTTATTCAATATGAGATTAAACTAATATCTCTCATAATATAATATCTAACAAGGAAAAATAAATTCTGAACCCAATAGGAAGTAATATCTTGCAGGACAAATTTAATTTACTGCACTCTACCAGAAAATGATAAAGAGTTAATAAGTGTTTTCCACCCTTCAATTTTGTCCCTCGTCTTATCAATCAAATAACTATAATAAGAGCATCCAATGTCGTTTTGTAAAAGTATTCCATATTTAGCAATGAGGGTTTGGCTTTTAGCAAAGATAGCTGCTATCGTTATTTCTAAAATTCAATAAACTAATTGAACGGATCTTGTTCCTCCGTCTAACGTTTTTTTTTATTTTTATTTTATTGAAAAAGGAAAGGACAGAGCTTCATCCTCCGTTTGAGAAAAAAAATTTATCTGAATTGTATTGGACGGTGCTTGTTCCTCCTTCTGTTGTTAAATTTCTTTTTTTTTGGGGTCGTTGAAAACATAGAAAAAAACAATTAAAAAACAAAGAAACAAGCCAGACGGATGGTTTGTTTGCTTTGTTTTGTAATTGTTTTTTTATTTAAGTTGTTGGTGGAAAGACTATTTTACCCCTCTCTTCAAAAAATCCAAAAAATGGACCAAACGGCATACCTTCATCCGTCTAGTGAGTTTAATTATTATTATTTTTTTAGGTGGAAATGTTAAATTACGATGAAAGCCCCCCATTCACCTCTCCTATTAAAATGCATACCTCCCACGCCAAATCTTCTCATCCATCTTCTGATTAAAAATTTCTCTTTACTCAAACTACTATCTTCGTATCTAACCAAAAACAATGTCCATCCGAAGATATATTGGTAGAATTAAATCCACTATTCGCGGCGGATCTAATCACTGAAACACCAGTACGGAGGCCGAACCGATGACGGAATCTCGTGATTTTTTCGATCCGAGTTTGTGGAAATCAGTGGTTGATGACCGCCAACATCTGTATCAACTTATTACCGATCAGCCTGCAGGTGGATTTTTTAAATTTAGGGCAAATTGGAGTGGTCCAATAAAGGCTTACGAGCGATGTTCCCATGTTCCATTAGTGAAGCAATTAATTGATCAAACCGGGTGGCAGCGTTTATTCACAATAAATACGGAAAAATCATCAATGAGGCTTGTGGAGGCCTTGGTTGAGAGATGGTGGGATACTACACACATTTTTGTTGGATCCTGTATGCAAGGCAAATAACACTAGAGGGGGGGGTGAATAGTGTTGTATAAAATTAATCATTAGATTAAAATTTTCGCACTGTTAAGTCGACTAAAAAGATAAGGCAGTCGACTGAAGCGTCAGATAAGAAGAGTAATTTAACTGAAGAGTTACAAGTCTGTTAAGTCGACTTAGGGAGTAAGGCAATCGACTGACCATACTCGATTTACACTAGTAACAGAAAAATTAAAAATTCAAGTTTAGAGAATACAATCACAGAGAGTCAACACTACAAACACCACGATGTATCCTGGTTCGGTCCTCCCGACCTACATCCAGTCCCCAAGCAAACCCACTTGAGATTTTCCACTATTCTTGAAAAAGTTACAAGAATACTCTATGGATTTTGACAACAACTATGTAAAATCCGTAGACCTCTCTCACCACTAGAGAGAGCACAACCCACTCTACACCCTAGAGTGAAACTGACTCTACTTTCCAAACGAGAGGACCACTCTCACAACCCGAGAGTGAAACAACAACAAGAAGAAATTTACAACAACCTAAAGCCTTGTATGTGAAAGTGCTTTTGGTATAGTGGCTGTTAGGTTGACTTCTGACTTCAGTCTAGAACGAATTCAATGTTATACTAGACTGAAAATCAGAGAACTAAGTCTTAAAGAAATTGAATGCTTTGAACAACTTGTTTTTTTTCTTTTCTCAAAAGCAAAAGACTTGAAATAAAAAATGTAGGAGTTAGGTAACATTTGCCAAATGAATTCTATACACTTTTATAGAGTTAGAAATGTTTGGACATTGAGAGATAGAATCTCAACTGCCATACAACGGCAGTAAAAAAGTTTTGAATTTGAAAACAAGTTTTAAATTCAGAAAACTATCAAAAATGGCTCGAACAGTCGATTGGGTTGCCATAAGAGTCGCCTGGTCAGAGCTTGAGTGAGATCAGTCAGTTTCGCACTCAACAGTCGACTACTTCCAAGAGTAAGTCGACTGGTTCTCAATCAGTTGAACTTATACAAGCTTTGTTTTGACATTTTGATTTTGTAAAAACATTTTTTGTTTTTAGGGAATGTGTGTGTGTGTGTGTGTGTGTGAAAAGGCTTTTACAAGATTCTAAGACTTAAAATACAAACAATATTACAAGGCATTTGTTCAAATGTAGCTCTTGAAAGTCTTGAACTTGAATTTGAAAGCTATTGAAAGTCTTGAACTTGGACATGAAAGCTCTTGAAAGTCTTGAACTTGAACTTGAGTCTTAGTGGCTTGATCTTGTCTTTGTGGCTTGAGCAAATACTTTTGAAAGCTTCATCACATTGTATTGGGATGCTTCATCTTGGTATTGACCTTGACCACTTTTGATACACACTACAAAAGATATGTAATATAGAACAATTGTGTACTGTGTTGTAGCTATCAAAATCAAGAATCTACATTCTCCCCCTTTTTATGATGACAACACAATAACTTAAAATAATATAGACATTACATTTACACATCATGATATTCACACAAAGCTTGAAAAGATATACAATTGTTAAAAGCTCCCCCTTAAAGAACAATATGCATACAAAAAAAAATTTGAAAAAAAAAAACATAACATAACATGCACCAAATTTCTCCCCCTTTGTCATCAACAAAAAAGGAGGAAAGCAAATAAAAACCAGACAAAAGTAAGTAAATACTAGCAGTCGACTAAGTTTTTAAGACAGACGACTGGGCAGAACACAAAATTCTGTCAAAAATATAGACAACGAAAATATTGTATAAGTCGACTGGAAATCAATAATATGTCAAATTCAACATAATTTTTTTTTTCAAGAAATGTCATAAAATGAGAAAATGCCTAGTTCTCTTCTAAAGTTGATAAAAGTGTATTCTTTAAGAGATTTTGTAAATATATCTGCTACTTGTTTATCAGCAGAAATAAAATCCAATATGATATCTCCCATTAACACATGATCACATAGAAAATGATGTCGAATATCAATATGTTTCGTACGTGAATGTTGAACCGGATTTTTAGATAAATTAATAGCACTGGTTTTATCACACGTAATAGCAGGTTTTGAAAAAGAAATACCATAATCAAATAAAGTTTGTTTCATCCACAAAATTTGTGCAAAAGCCAAACTTGCAGCAATATATTCAGCTTCTGTAGTAGATAGGGATACCGATTTTTGTTTTTTACTGCACCAAGATACTAATGAGTGTCCCAAAAAGTGACAAGTTCCACAAGTACTTTTACGATCAGTTTTACTACCAGCAAAATCAGCGTCACTATACGATAAAAGTTGAAAGTTATTGGTGCGTAGATAAAACAAACAATATTCAGATGTGCCTTTAATGTATCTTAAAATACGTTTCATTACTTTTAAGTGAGATTCTTTTGGATTAGACTGATATCTAGCACACAAACATACGCTAAACATAATATCTGGTCTACTAGCAGTTATATATAAGAGTGAGCCAATCATACCTCGATAGAGCTTTTGATCGACACTCTTACCTAATTCATCTGTGTCAAGTGTAGTAGTAGTAGCCATAGGTGTGGACTTACTACTAGTGCTATCCATGCCATATCGTTTGAGTAATTCCTTACCATATTTTCCTTGATTAATAAATATGCCATTTTAAGATTGTTTTATTTGTAGTATAAGGAAATAATTGAGTTCACCCATGTGACTCATCTCAAACTCATTTTGCATGGTATTAGCAAACTCTTGACATAGATTACTATTAGTAGATCCAAAAATTATGTCATATATATATATATATTTGTATGATTAAAGTATTGGTCTTTATTTTCCTAATAAACAAGGTAATATCTACTTTACCAATTTCAAAACCAATTTCTAAGAGAAAAGTTTTTAAGCGATCATACCAAGCACGAGGTGCTTGTTTAAGACCATATAAAGCTTTTTTCAGTTTTAAAATATGGTTTGGGAATTGTTCATGTTCGAAATCGGGTGGTTGCTTAACATAAATATCTTCCTTAATAAAACCATTCAAAAAAGCACTTTTAACATCCATTTGGAAGAGTGTGAAATTCATAAAATACGCAAAAGATAATAAAATTCTAATTGATTCTAGGCTAGCAACAGGAGCATATGTTTCTTCAAAATCAATTCCTTCTTCGTGATTATATCCTTGAGCAACTAATTTAGCCTTGTTCCTAACAACTTGACCTCATTCATCTAACTTGTTTTTAAATACCCATTTGGTACCAATTATAGTATGATCAGGAGATCGTGGAACTAAATCTCATACATCATTTCTTTATAAATTGGTTAAGTTCATCTTTCATGGCATTCAACCAAAATTCATTCTCACATGCTTCTTGTATATTTTTCGGTTCAAAATCCGACAAGAAAGCAGTATGAGAAATCATGTTAAAATGAAATCTTGTTTTAATACCATGTGAAATGTCACCAATTATTAAGTCATGGGGATGATCTCTAACTTCAACAAATGACTTTGGTAAAATTTGAGTTATCACAATAGGATCAGTCGACTTAACATGTCCATCAGCCGACTGATTCACATCAGTCAACTTAGAAATCCTATCAGTCGACTTGTCTAGGGTAGTTTGCTCTAGTGATTTAATAACGTTATCTAGTGGTGATGATTCAATTTCATCATCTTCAATAACATTAGACGAAGGTAAAGATTCATCAAATGAATCATGCATTGATTCTTCAATAGTCAAAGTTGACTTATTGAAAATTCTATATGCCTTACTCCTATTTGAGTATCCAATGAAGATACCTTCATTAGATCTAGCATTAAATTTATCTAAATTATCTTTTGTGTTTAATATGAAACACTTACAACCAAATACTTTAAAATATGATACTTTAGGAATTCGTTCATTAAAAAGTTCATAACAAGTTTTCTTAAGGTTTGTCCTAATCAATATTCTATTTAAAACATAACATGCTGTAGAAACAGCTTCAGCTCAGAAGTATTTAGGCAAATTGCTCTCAACAAGCATAGTATGTGCACATTCTTGCAATGTCCTATTCCTTCTTCTGACCACTCTATTTTGTGGTGATGCTCTAGGAAATGCAAATGAATGTGTTATACCATTCTTGTTGCAATATTCTGAAAACATTTTATTCTCAAATTCTCGACCATGATCACTTCTAAGTGACTATGGTCAGAGATTTTTGATTTTGAATTCGTTTGCAAAAATTTGCAAATTCTTCAAAGGCTTCATTTTTATGTTTTAAAAAGAATACCCATGTAAATCTTGAAAAATCATCTACTAAAACAAATACATATCTACTTTTATTTAAAGAAGCAACTCTAGTAGGACCAAATAAATCCATATGGATTAATTCGAGAAGCCTACTAGTAGAAATCATTTCTTTTGTTTTAAAAATAAATTTTACTTGTTTTCCTAGTTGACATGCATCACACATCTTATCACTTTTAAAAGATAATTTTGGCAATCCTTTAACTAGGTTATTCTTAGATAATTTAACAATGTTTTTCCAATTTACATGGCCAAATCTATTATGCCAAAGCCAAGAATCATTGTTAGAAGCAACTAAACAAAAATCATTTGAAAAATCATTTGTTTTAAACATAGTTCATATATATTATTTTTTCTAAAACCTTGAAAGATCATATTTTGCATAGATGAATCATAGATTAAGCATGCATCTTTTTCAAAGACAATTTTATAACCCTTATCACAAAAGTTGACTAATACTGAACAGATTATGCTTTAAACCACTAACTAGAAATACCTCTTCAATAGTAGGGGTAGTGTTCTTACTGACCATGCCTATTCCGATGACCTTTCCTTTGTTATTGTCACCGAACGTAACAGTTCCTCCATCTATCTCCTGTATGGAAGAAAGTAGATTTGCATGGCCAGTCATATGTTTAAAGCATCCGTTGTCAAGTATCCAACGTTCCCTTTTTGGCACCTATAAAATAAAATTGTGAATATGGTACCCTTTTTATTGGGTCCAAAAGAGATTAGTGTTTGGGAAACCAAACCCAAAGTGAGTTTGATTTACCACCAAAAGTAGGTATATAATATGCAAAATTACACACATTATGAATAAAAGAATTTATATAAGTAATCCTATCATTTAGACTTAGGTTGACTAGAACCCAAATGTTTTTAGTCTGTCCAGTCGACTTTATTGTACCCTTCAGTCGACTGTATTATGAAGTCAGTCGACTGGGAGGTGAAACAAGTCGACCTATATAAGGTTTTCATATTTTTGAATAAGACTCCAAACCTCTGGGCAGACGACCGAATTTTTGGGTCAGTCGACTGGTCTGAATTGAAGGATTACTCTTTTCATGATCAAAAATAATTTTTGGTTTTTCAAAATAATCATATAACTTCTTTTTCATACTAGAAACAGAATCAATCTTATTACTACTAGTATTATTAGAAGAATGATATTTTTCAAGAGTTTTTTGAAAACCTAGTCCAAACTTTTTATTAGATTGAACTTGGTTTTGGAGAACTTCATTTAAATTCTCTTTTTCTTTGTTGAACTTAGATATATTTTTGGATATCTCTTCATAATTTTTCTTAAGAGATACAAGATCTATATCTAAGTTTGAAAGACGAGAATTTAAAAACTTGACTTCAACATTTAAGTGAAGATTTTCTAGAGAAAGTGTTTGATTAACTTTCTCTAGAATTTTAACTCTTATCTTCTCTTTTTTTAGTTCTTGAAAAACCTCATTAAATGCTTCTAATAAATCATTTGAATCAAAATTGTCACTTACATCATTTTGAGTAGCCATGAAGCACACATTTGCGACTTCATTTGATTCTTCATTCGCTTCTTCGGATGATGAGTCGCTATCATCCCAAGTTGCTTGATATGCCTTCTTGTTCTTCATGTACTTGTTCTTTGTGTACTTGTCCTTCTTGAAGTAAGGAACTTTCCCTTTTGATTTTGCATTTTCTAACGGACAGTCCTTCTTCATATGATCTGTCTTGTTACACTTGAAACAAGTGGGAAGATCACTAGTATCTTTAAACTTAGAATTGAATTTACCATTTCGAAGAAATTTTTTGAATTTTCTAGTGAACATAGCTATTTCTTCTTCATCCTCTTCTTCTTCTTCTGAATCGGACAAGGCCTTGAAAGCAAGAGTCTTCTTCTTAGCTTGTTGAGGTTCTAGATCCTTCTTGCGTTCTTCTAGTTGTACTTCTTTAGGCTTGTTGAGGTTCTAGATCCTTCTTGCATTCTTCTTGTTGTACTTCGTATGCCATTAGATTTTCCACAAGATTCTCAAGAGAGAGTTGTGTTAAATCGTTGGCTTCTTCTATAGCGCTGGTCTTCTTCTCCCATTCAGGTGTTAGGGCACGTAGGACCTTCCTCACCATCTCTGCTTGTGGATATATCTTTCCAAGAGCCACAAAAGAGTTTGTGATGTCCGTGAACCTTGTTATCATGCCCGACATATTTTCGTTCTCCTTCATACGGAATATTTCGAACCTATGAACAAGAACAGAGATTTTAGATTCTTTGACCTTATTTGTACGTTCATGTGTTACCTCAACAGTGTGCCATATTTGATGAGCTGTTGTTGCGTTTGACACACGATTGAACTCTTATTTGGTAAGTGCACAAAAGAGAGCATTCATCGCCTTTGCATTGTTTATGGTGTTGTTCTTCATGTCACTATTCCATTGTGCATAGGGAAATGTAGGTACGATATATTCTGTCTCTGTCATGTTCCAAATCTCATAGTTGATCGATTATAGGTCGATCTTCATTCTACAATTCCAATAGTTGTAGTTTTTTTCTTCAAAAAGAAGTGGCCTTTGTGTGGATTGGCCTTCATGTATTGACTTGCATTTGAAGTAGATGTCATTGCACTCAACCAGGCTTTGATACCAAGTGTTGGATCCTGTATGCAAGGCAAATAACACTAGAGGGAGGGGGTGAATAGTGTTGTATAAAATTAATCAATAAATTAAACTTTTCGCACTGTTAAGTCGAATGAAAAGAGAAGGCAGTCGACAGAAGCGTTAGATAAGAAGAGTAATTTAACTGAAGAGTTACAAGTCTGTTAAGTCGACTTAGAGAGTAAGGTAGTCGACTGACCAGACTCGATTCATACAAGAAATAGAAAAATTAAAAATGCAAGTTTAGAGAATACAACCACAGAGAGTCAACACTGCAAACACCACGATGTATCCTAGTTCGAACCTCCCGACTTACATCCAGTTCCCAAGCAACCCACTTGAGATTTTCCACTATTCTTGAAAAAGTTACAAGAATGCTCTACGGCCTTTGACAACAACTATGTCAAATCCGTAGTCCTCTCTCACCACTCTATATAGCACAACCCACTCTACACCCTAGAGTGAAACCAACTCTAAACCAAGAGTCCTACTCTCCAAACGAGAGGACAGGGCCACTCTCACAACCCGAGAGTGAAACAACAACAAGAAGAAATTTACAACAACCTAAAGCCTTGTATGTGAAAGTGCTTTTAGTATAGTGGCTATTAGGTCGACTTCTGACATCAGTCTAGAACGAATTGAATGTTATACTAGACTAAAAATCAGAGAACCAAGTCTTAAGGAAATTGAATGCTTTGAACAACTTGTTTTTTTCTTTTCTCAAAAGCAAAAGACTTGAAATCAAAAATGTAGGAGTTAAGTAACCTTTGCCAAATGAATTCTATACTCTTTTTATAGAGTTAGAAACGTTTGGACGTTGAAAGATAGAATCCCAACTGCCTTACAACGGCAGTAAAAAGGTTTTGATTTTGAAAACAAGTTTTAAATTCCGAAAACTGTCAAAAACGGCTCAAACAGTCGACTGGGTTGCCATAAGAGTTGACTGGTCAGAGCTTGAATGTGTTCAATTAGTTTCGTACTCAACAGTCGACTGCTTCCAAGAGTAAGTCGACTGGTACTCAATCAGCTAAACTTATACAAGCTTTGTTTTGACATTTTGATTTTGTAAAAACATTTTCTTTATTTAGGGAATGTGTGAGTGTGTGTGTGAAATGGCTTTTACAAGATTCTAAGACTCAAAAATAATACAAAAAATAATACAAGTCATTTGTTCAAATGTAGCTCTTGAAAGTCTTGAACTTGAACTTGAAAGCTTTTGAAAGTCTAGAACTTGAACTTGAGTCTTAGTGGCTTGATCTTGTCTTTGTGGCTTGAGCAAATACTTTTGCAAGCTTCATCACATTGTATTGGGATGCTTCATCATGGTATTGACCTTAACCACTTTTGATACGCACTGCAAAAGATATGTAATATTGAACAATTGTGTATTGTGTAGTAGCCATCAAAATTAAGAATCTACCCTTTTCATTTACCGTGTGGTGAGTTGAGATTCACCCCGTTAGATTGGACAATGCTAACGGAATTATCGATTGGATCCGGTGAAGCCCCTCCGTGCAATGATGAAGATTATCCCTTTGAAGTTGTATAGTCTCGTTTTTTTCCTGAGATTACTGAAGCAGATTGGAAATCTTCAGCAATACACAGTTCATTATGAAGAATTATTTTCATACTAACATGATTGAGACAGCTCAAGTTGATGATAATATAGCGTTGATGATCACAAGAGCGTTCTTTATGTTCTTTCTTTGAGAGTTTCTTTTCTCCAACACTGCTTGCGTGATCAGATTTGGTTGGCTTGCAGTACTAGAAGATCTTAATAAAGTGGGTACATATGATTGGGGTGGCCAAGCAATGACACTACTATATATGTCTCTAGATTCTTGCAGCAGAGTTAAAGTCAAGTCTTTTAACGGTCCATGGCAAGTACTAGAGGTAACATTAGATGTGTTTGAAAGCTATATATTAACTTATTTGTTCAATTTGTTAGTATTTATTTGTAATCTAATATAGCTCTTTCATCTACAATATTAGGCTTATGAATATACAAGTATATGTGTTCCAATAACTGCAAAAACGGAAGATATAGCAGATGTTTTATTGGCTTCCGATAAATGGCCCAAAATTACACGTTGGAACAAAGATCAATTGGATACTGATATAACAGACACAATCAGGTATAACATTGGCATCGTCAAACATCAATTGGAGATGCGTTCTTCTGCATCTATTATTTGGCAGCTTTATTCGGGATCGAGGTACGAGGCTGAGCATGAAGTGCAGATTGCGAACATACTATCTCGGTACCGAGTTATTTTTGAGTACTGCTCACAGGTAAAATTTTCCATTTTTGCAATGTTTTTTTATTTATCTTTATTTATTATTGAATGCATCACCCTGAAACAATTGTATGTGTGCTTGAAAATATGTATACAATATAAGGTGTATGGTATCTAGGTGATCGTTGTTATCGCCAAATTACGGGATTTATTACTATCCCAACTGACCCACCAAAATTCGTGCCTCGAATATTACCACAAGATTTTTGTCCGCCTGTTGACGCGTCAGTATTGGTCCGGCTTGTACCACAAAAGAGATATGATAAGTATTGGGCAAAGGTATCAATAGGTGGTATTATGCCGACTCTGTCGCTTGGTACTAATGTGGATTTTATTGGTCCAGCTAGCATTATTGGTCCAAATGCTCAATTGCCCTTCCCTGCTGCTCCTTTTTGTGCACCAGCAGAGTATACAACAGAAACAAACAGATATGTTCTTCCAGTACATGGAGAATGTGTAGTTGAGGTTCTACTTTTTTCAGGTGGTACAGTAACGAGGATTATCAAAGAGGGATCTTGCAATTTGGAGCCTCACGGTGTAATGTCATATGTGAGCATACCTCATAACATTTTTCATCGATATTCAAATTTTATTTAGACTACGATGAATTTTTTCCTATTTTTATAATTTACCCTCAATAATTGCAGGAGGAGTTATACCAACGGTACCAGGAGTCGACTTATAATGAATCTCAATTAAGGCGATTCATAATGACAGACATTATGTTGAAAGAATCTATTTCCGCTGAAGTATTTACTGGCAGAAGAAGTGTTTCTGATCGACCGTCAACTTCTGGACGAAAAAGTGTTTCTATCGATCGAACGTCAACATCTGGTATGAGAAGTCTTCAATCGACACCGGAATATGTGCTGAATACACAGTTTGATAACGAGGACTAGCATTTGTAAATAATATTTAATGTGAACATGCATTCATTAATTATTGTTTAATTAATGTTTCACCTAGGTGATCAGTGTTGTCTAGTTATGTTTTTTAAATGCTTAATGTTTAATTAATGCTTAATGCTTAATGAACGTTTATTCTAGTTTGATGTGATCTAGTTGAAATGTGTACATAAGGCCAAAAATGGCATTCACATTAAACCCTACATGATTACATTATGTCATGTTGTGTTTTTTTTGGACAAGAGAATATGACTACACGTGGTTTATACGGGTGGCATGGACAAGGTAATATCACTACCCTGCATTAGCTTTTAGACTTTATATTCGAATATTTACATACGACAACCCCACCGTCAACTTTATATGCAAGCTTCTTTAGACATGTATCACTTTATACCCATCTTCTTTAGTCATGTATCACTTTATGTCATATAAAGCAGCACATGGACAGACACTGTGTTGAAAATCCATTATATATTCGAACAATGTCTTCTCCTAAAAAAACAAACATTCTACAATATCCTCCAATTTCTTCTTTCATTTAGCAATGGCTGAATTTAGTTCATCTTCTTCGTCTACATCATCAGACGAAGAATCCGAGCAACTAACCATGTTGGGAAGACGTGTTCATGAGAACATGCAAATTTTCTCCATGGAATTTCAACAAAGCCAACAAATAAACCACCGGAGATATATACGTCGTGAAAGAGAAGATGGGGACATGCGTCTTCGAAGAGATTATTTTGCTGAGAATCCAATTTATGGCGACAACCTATTCCGACGTCAATTCTGTATGCGGCGAGTTTTATTCCAACGTATTTTGGAAGCGACTGTTAACTACAATGAATTCTTCCAACAACGACAGGATGCAACTAGAACCCTTGGTTTATCTCCTTATCAAAAAATTACTGCTGCTATATGTTGCTTGGCTTACGGATCATCGGGCGATTCAATCGATGAACGTGCGAATTGGAGAGACTACTGTTTTGAAAACAGTACGTCGTTTTTGTGTGGCTATTGTGAACATGTTTGGACCTCAATATTTGTGGGCTCCAACCGCCGCTGATATTTGAAGACTACTTGAAGAAAATAAAGCTCGCGGGTTTCCAGGTATGTTAGGTAGTGTTGATTGCATGCACTGGGCTTGGAAAAATTGTCCATCAACATGGCACGGCTAGTATACCGGACCACGTTCGGGAGCCAACCATTATTCTTGAAGCATCTTCATTAGATGTGTATATCCTGCCCCTATTACTATGGGTTGCCATTTTTCAAAGTTGTTTGTATTTGGCAAAATATGAAGAATGAAAGAAACAATAGAAATGGAAGATAGATAGAAAGATAGAGTCAGAGAAGCGTAGATAGAAAGAACGAGACAGAGAAGTTTAGTTTTTACATGAGCGGAGTGGAGTGCCAAATATATATAAATTGTATTTGAAAATTCTAACCGTTAAAAAAAATAATTTTTTAAATAATCAAGTGTCGTTGGATTGTTTTTAAAAAACTATTTTAAATTAAATGTGCCGTTGGATATGAGTATTTCACACATGTTGGAGATAAGGGGTAAATGAGTCATTTCGGTGCGGGCTATAGTGTAAAGTGGAAGTGAGGGACGGATGAAGTTCATCCGTCTCTCACTTACATATTTAATAAATATGGTTTATTTATAAATTATAAATCGATGAGAGACGAAACACCATCATCCGTCTCTCATCTTTTTTTATATTTATTTAACTGGACGCCATTCCTTCATCCGTCCCTTCGTCAAACGGATGAACATCGTCCGTCTTCTATATTTAGCAATTAGCTAAAGCGGCTGTTATGTTTAGCCATGTTCTCGTGAATTGAAGAACAAATAGCCATGTTCTCGTGAACACGTCTTCCCAACATGGCTAGTTGCTCGGATTCTTCGTCTGATGAAGTAGACGAAGAAGATGAACTAAATTCAGCCATTGCTAAATGAAAGAAGAAATTTGAGGATATTGTAGAATGCTTATTTTTTTAGGAGAAGACATTGTTCGAATATATAAGAGATTTTCAACACAATGTCTGTCCATGAATTGAAGCGGCTGCTATGTTTAGCAAGGCACTGTTCACTCCTATCCTAATTTATGGGTTTTTAGCAAACTGTGAGCACTAATTCTAAATTGGTTTCCAATTTTTGGGTTTTTTTAAAACGACAGTGGATGCTCTAATTAGCAGCTTCAAGATAAATAGAAGAGAGACGAATACCCAAGTATTTCAAAGGCAGCTTTCCAACAGTTAATTGCAAAATTTGCAAAAGAGCTTCCTTGTCCCTGCAACCCTTCTCGTGATTAATAGAAAGTCCTGTATTTAGAGTCAAAGCTTTAAGAATTTTCTTCAACTCCCTCGTTGAAGCCTCATCGAAAAGGAGAAGATCACCTGCAAACAATAGGTGAGATGCATATGAATGTGAACCTTTACGAATTGCCTCAATTTTACCTCCCCAACAATCGACAAAAACTCCATAGCCAGTAAAGTATCGAGAAAGAGGATCCCCTTGCCGAATCCCTCTCTATGACCATGAAAGTATCCATGAGGGATACCATTAATCATTATGGAAAATAAAGGAGAGGAGACACATTCACTTATCCAGTGAATCCAGTTATGCGGGAACCCCATAAGATGCATAAGAAAGTAAATGAAAATGAATTCTCTATTTACACTATCAAAGGCCTTTCTCAGGTCAATTTTAATGCCGGCTCTCCTTCCTGCCTTGCAAATGAAGTCTTTCACAAGCTCATGAGCCATTAGAGTACAATCCCCAATATGTCTGCTCTTAATAAAAGCACTTTGGTTATGAGCAACCAATTCATTATAACCTTGCTCAACGTGAGACTTAACACCTTAGTTATTAGTTTACTAGATTTGCCCGAGGACACGTGCCTACGTGCCGTCTTCAGAACGATACAGGATATGAAAAAACTTGTAAACAGTAAAACAATAATTATGTAGCTCAAGTTTGATTAGTATGACAATAATTAGTTGTCATAAAAGTTCATGTTTCCATTTGTACATATAGGGTATAAAATCCAACTTCTTAGAACTTTGAGGGTGTAAAATGATGAAATTTAACTATTGAGGAGATATTTTCTTTTCAATATAACATGAGTAATAAAAAATATATAAAAAATCTGAAAATTTACAAACCTGAAATCTGAAAATCTAAATTTCTAAGTAAATAGAGAGTGCGTGAGAGAGAGAGAAATAATTAAATAAATAAAGGAGTTGTTTTGGAGGGAAGGGAGATTTGAATTTGAGTTTTGGGAGAAAACTTTTGGAAGGAAAAATTTGTCTTAGAAGCTTAGATCCGGACCTTTGATTTTCTTACTATTGAATGAACCACTTGATAGCTTTTCTTTGTGTTTTATTATATAGATAGATGATATTGCAACATGAAATATGTCTGTAGTCATTCAAATTCTTTGCAGCGAGTCATTTAGCGACTTGGGTAACGAAGGTGTGATTCACTTCCTTTAGTAGCTTTCCCCTGTTAAAAAAAATTATGAATTGCTGCTAGCACATCCTTCCTACAACATATCAATGCCTTTAAAAAAAGCCGGCATTACATCCATCCGGCCAAGGAGATTTGTTAGGACCAAGAGATTTGAGAGCCAACATAATTCCTTGTCACTTACAGGTTCACCAATCCATGGTTGTCCCTCCCCAGTAAGTGGCCTTGTCACCACTAATTTAGGGAAGACATTGCAATAAGAGCCTTGTGAAAATAGCTGAGCTTGCGTTTGGAGATCAGTCAAATTTGCTAGTCTATTGCGCGGATGATCAAGCAACTACAGTGTTGAACTTGTAAAAATTGTAAATTCCAAGCCCCTGTATACCAACTTATAAACTAATCTCACCCTCCCTGTCGGGCAAACTCATTATTCAGCTATTTTTTGCCGTAACCGTCCACATGCATTATGCATAGAGAAATTAATAAGATGTCTTAAACAGGATAAAATAGAACCTCTGAACATCCACATAAGAATGCAAAAAACTTTTTATTGTTCTATATTGCACTTGTAGGTTTGCAGAGGCAAGACGCAAAAACAAGACTGCAAACACGTCTAATTTTAGATAAAGTACTTTGTCTTGTCTTTGTCGTGGATCTACACACACCCGATCATGCACATACAGAAGAAGAAATGGTTATTAAGTAATAAAGTAGAAGCTCAATAAGTTTTTTCTTTATATGCAAAAGAAGTACCTGATTTTCATCCTTCCTTTTATTTTCCCCTCTTTTTCACTAGTTTATTGATCCTGCTGGTCATTTATACAAATCATACCGTGAAATATATCCTGTCACTATGCGAAGGCCCGAAAGAAGATGAGGATTAAGGAATTTATATCCCATGAGTGACCTTTTTGTGAATATATATGAATTAAAAGAATACCAAACTCGGCTAATTTTTTTCTGAAACGAAAAAGGGGCCGCCTTTCTGTGGGCCAAAAATTGGATTGTATAAAATAGACGGTGAAAATTGATCTATAGGCAGCTAACAATTTTACGTGAAATGCCCCTAATGCTACACCAGAACGTTGAAAGTTGTTTTATTTTATTGTATCAGATATAAAATCTGATGAAACTCTTAAAGTGAGACTGAATTCGTCTTGGTGTATTAACTTACATGTTGTGGAAAGAAGAAAAAAAAAACCCGTAAATTCTAGTTCCCCCCCCCCCCCCCCCCCCCCATCTCCACCACCATCATCATTGCCATCACCATCTCCTCCAAATCAATCACCAGCACCAGCACCAGCACCGCCACCATCATCGCCTTCTCCACCTCCACCGATCACCGCAGGTCACTTCCAGATTCTCCCCCTCCAAGTCCAACTCATTTTGGGGGAAATATATATATATATATATATATATATATATATATATATATATATATATATATTTTAATTTAGGGCGGGGGTCCCAATGCGTATCGCTACAATCCCCGCTTCAATCCGACGATCTACAGATCTGCATCCTAAACTAAGGTATAAGACCAGATCTTATGGGATCACTTATAAGCAATGCTCCTTTGCAAACGGGTCTGTTTGCACTGACCTGTGCAAACGGCATTGCTGGCCGTTGGATCAGATCGATCAAGATCAAACGACAGTGATCGAACCCGCCCATCACACCATCTCACTTAAGTTGTGACGGATAATTTGGAAATTTTGTCCCAAATAACTCTTCGCCTCATTCGCTCTTTCACTCACTCCCACTTTTGAACCTAGGTCGTTGTTTGGAAACAACGGCTTAGGTTATAAAACCTAGGTCATTGTTTGAAACAACGGCCTTTTATAACCTAGGTTGTTATTCCCAACAACGACCTAGGATATAAAATGCCGCCTAGGCCGGCTATAAAATGTCGGTGTTGCAAACAACCTGGAATAACGGCATAGGTTTATTCAATGAGTTTTCTGAAACAACGACCTTTTATAACCTAAGCCGCAGTAAAATGTCATTGTTTCAAACAACCTAGGCCGTTGTTCCAAACAACAACCTACGTTCATTCAACGGGTCGGGCTTGATCACAGCCTTTGCATCAAGATGAACTTGATCCAATGGCCTGCAATGCCGTTTGCATGGGTCTATGCAAACAGACCCGTTTGCAACTAAGCATTGCTATATACATATATATATAACTTGATATATTTTCTGTGTGGGCGCAAGCAGATGACACAAATTCTTTAATGGAAATTATAGAAATCTAACATTTCTTTTATCGGAATTAATCACTGTTAACTGCAAACAGGAATATATATACTATTTTCTATGTGGGAGCAAACAGATGATGTGAATTCTTTAATAAAAATTATCGAAATTTAACCTTTACTAATTAATCCTTTTTAACCACTCTTTAATATGGTTTTGGATGCTTGGATCTGATTTGGACGGCCAAGATCGCCATAAGAAACCTGTAAAAAGTCTAAACACCCTGGTGTTCCCCGGTGAAAGACCCTCCCATGCTCAAGTCAGAATTCAGACTATCAAAGGTGGTCCAAGCAAACAAGTCTCAGTTCCCTTATATGCAAGCAATGAGTTGCTTTTTGATTTGGTGGGTGGGAGTCGTGCTTAAGCGAAAACATTTGGCAAAATCTTCTTCGGAGATGGGAATTTTGTCTAGTTCATCAATGGGCTCGGAGTTAACTTGATCCATCTCTTTGGGGAGTTCCATGGCATCAAAGAGGAGAACACAGTTCCCATTTATAGCGGTGTAACATGCCAATGCTGCTTCTTGGCTCCCTTTAACTTTGGCTACCGTTGTTGTTGTGGGGAACTTCATTTTCATGTGGAAGGCTGAGGCAACAGCGTGAAGGACCGCTAGCCCAGAGTGGCCAAGGATGGCATTATAGAAGGCCTTCACGTTGACAACCATAAAGTTGAGTGCTTTCATTTGTGTGGCTAGAGCTTTCTCCCCAGTCACTTCATGGGTGACTATTCCTTCAATCTGAACTGGAGCTCCGGAGAATCTATGAAGGGTGTATCCATCAGGTTTGTGAGGTAGTCTCGTGAGAGCTTGAGAGTCTCGAATGCATCCAGGAAGAGGATGTTCACCAAGTGTCCGTAATCTAAATGGATGCGACGCACTTCATTATTTGTCATGCAGATGTTGATTACAAGTACAACGCAGTGAGGCGTTCGAACACCTTCAAGATCCTTGTATAGGAAAATTATTATAATCCAGATCCCTTAGGAAGGGCGATGTTGTGCATCGAGTTTACTTCTCGAGCGAAGTTTTTCCTGGAAGAGTTAGATTATCCCTCCATTGTTCCTCCATGGATTGATTGAAAGACTGCCATACATCCCGAGTCTTGGGACTTAGATGGATTTTCTAGGTGTTTTTAGCTCCCCGAACTGGAGGAGGCTCGATATCGTTCCTTTGGGTGAACTTGGAGAGGTAGTTCTATCGAATCAGAGCTTCTAGCTCCTCTTTGAGGGCTCGACAATCATCGAAGAGGTGTCTGTGATCCCTATGAAATGGACACCATTTTTCCTATCACTTCTCTTACTTGAGATGCTCATCTGAGAATGAGGACGAAGGAGCCCATCCTTCTCCACTTCCATGAAGATTGTATAAATGCTGGCGTTAAAGGAGTGAACTTCTCAAAGTGAGATGCTAAAGGAGGGTGACGATGACCCGATGTAACTTTTGGGGAATTCTTGTGTCCCTCTTCATTGGTATACTTCCGTTTGTTTCCGGAGGACCTCTTCTATTCTTCTGGATGAATGACATCTTCCATTCGGATGTACTTCTTAACCCTTTGTAGTGGGTCTGAGAAATCCCGAGGAGGTCTCTTGACGAGAGAAGTTTTGAGGTCGACGACGTTTACATTGTGCCTTAAGGCAGTGGTGGCTACGGCTGAGTCAAGTGAGGGGATGGATCAGAACTTGTCTAGGAAGTGCTGTACATATTCCTCAAGAGATTCCCCATCCCATTACTTCAAGTAAAGTAGGAAGGAGCTTGTCTTCTCTATTTTACGGCTAGTGTCAAAGTGTGTAAGGAAAGCACCTCATGTAATACACCAGATTTTTAAATAATGTTTTTAAGATTAATAAATGAATTAAAATAATTTTTGGGGATTTAATAAACATTTTTCTGAAATTTACCTTTCTACACGTGCAAATATTTTCTTGGGAATTTCAAAGTTAAAAATTATTTTGGGGAAACCCATTATTTATTATTATATATTGTTTGTGAAATTTTCTGGATTTTCTGATAATTATTTGACCTATTTGTAAATATTACAAAAAGAGTGACTTTTGTGCAAAACTACCACTTGGAGTAAAAACTCCAAATTTTCAGATTTTTGGGCTAAGCATGATGCCTAGACAACTCAGAGGTAAAGAGTTTACTTTTTGTTTTAATAAATTTGGTTTATTTTGTAAGTTTTGATAAGGAAGGGTCTCTTTGCAAAATTACCACTTAGAGGGCAAAAAGTAGAAATTTCGTTTTCTGAGTCTACAAACAAGTGCTGGCCAAATATTAGGGTGGTTGTTTTGTTTTCAAATTTAAATTGAATTGGTTTATCTAATTTCCAAGTATAAGGATTTATATATGTAAATGTATATTTAAAAAAGATACTTCATAAATCTATTCAAAAACCCTAAAAACTCTAATTTTCGGCCTATTAAAGGTGAGGTGCAGCCGTCACTTTGATGCACTACACAAAAGGATTTTTTTATTTGTAGCGCCCCGAATTTCTAAATGTAAAACTTAGCAAATACGTGGCACTTTCCCAGCGATCCACTTCAATGTAACAATATACATAGACCAAAACTCAAATCATTTTATTCCAAATCTTTATTACAATAATCTTTTTACAATTGCAGCGGAAATACAAAACACCTTAAAATGCAATAATTCTTTTACAACACTTTCTCTTTACAAAATTACCCAAGGCTCTATTATATCACTCTTTAAAATCCCAAGCTAACCCAAGCCTCCAAGCCTCCAACTCTAAGCAACCTGCATCATATGAGGCTAGAGTTGAACCCTAACCCCCAAAACTATGGGGTCAGCCATAAATGGTGTGAGTGATATAAACAACAAACATAAATAACAAATAAACATAAATTCTCAACAACATGTACCGAACAAAATACATAAACTGAACATGTAATCTGAAACGAGAAACGATAGGCCAGTACATGAGTGAAGCCGAGTCAAGAAACAATACCAACGATCAAGTATCCATCAGTCAATCTCTCTCAAAATATGTACAGTTCAACTGTACGGTACAGTCGACTGTCTTAGGAACCAGTCGACTGATCTGATCAAACAATAATCCTCACATTTCTGAACATGCCCAACTATCAATAAATCTCAATGCCACAATGTATGTCCAACAATCGATCACCAATAACGCCATAGATCGGATACCCATATATCCATCTACAAAAACTAAAGAGGGTATAGATCGAATACATACCCGGCATGCATCACCAATAGTGACTATTACACCGACGAACATATTCATCTACAAACAAACTAACGAGGGTTTAGATCGAATACATACCTGGCATGCATCACCAATAGTGACTATTACACCGACGAACATATCCATCTACAAATAAACTAAGAAGGTATAGATCGAATACGTACCCGGCATGACATTACACTGACGAACATATCCATCTACAAATAAACTAAGAAGGTATAGATCGAATACGAACCCGGGATGACATTACACCGATGAACATATCCATCTACAAATAAACTAAGAAGGTATAGATCGAATACGTACCCGGCATGACATTACACCGACGAACATATCCATCTACAAATAAACTAAGAAGGTATAGATCGAATACGAACCCGGTATGACATTACACCGACGAACATATCCATCTACAAATAAACTAAGAAGGTATAGATCGAATACGTACCCGGCATGACATTACACCGACGAACATATCCATCTACAAAGAACTGAAGATAACAAGGAACACTCAAGGTCATGAAAACTATTCAGCACCAGTCGACTTATACTATAATAAGTCGACTGCCCCGAGAACCAATATCCAAGATTTTACAAGTGCAGTAAGTAGACTTAATCAACCATCAGTCGATTTACTCGAAACAATTACCAATAACTTTCTCAATAACAATCCAAGTGCTAACAGTTGACTCATAGGAGTCATGGTCGACTGTCCCGAAAAGACTGAACAAAACTTTACTCAGCGTACCAGTCGACTGACAATAGTACCAGTCGACTGTCCCGAGCAATTCTCAAAGACTAAAAATACAATATTAGGGTCGTACCAGTCGACTGATGCATAGACCCAGTCGACTGTCGGCCTACAGTTCTCACAATTTAGGTCTGAATTCAATCATCAATTCTGGAGTCCATCTCAATATCCAATTTCTTTCTCACTCAATCTAATCCAATTCGTAATCCCAAGTTCCAGAGATTCATCCATCCATTTTCTTATTTTCATAATCATAATCAAATCTTAACATGTTTCAAGCAATCAAGAATTGTCAATCGAGATCTACTAATCTTTCGTGGATCTCACATACATATTACGAATTACAACCATGGCATCGATTTCATACAAAATATGAAAATATCAAACAAAACAACATGCAACATACATATACACAAAACAAGTCCATATCACTCACCTTTTAGAATCAAGAAGAATCCACAAAAAGCCTTCCTTTGCTAGATCCAAGAACTTCTTCTCCAATCACCAAGAAAATAGTAATATATTAAATCTGGAGTTGTGCAGCGAATGACGGCTGCACACCCTCTTTTATACAGGCCGGGGTTGAAAGGAATTAGGGTTTTGAAGTACTTTTGCAAAATAGTCCTTTTTCAATTTATTACTTCACATATATAACCTTCCTTAGTCAAAATAGGTTAAATAAATCAAAACTAAATAAAATCCTTTTACCACTAAGTTTTTCAACAATCCAGCACGGTCCAGAGATAAGAAAATCCCGGATTTACACTCAGGGTGGCGATTTTGCATAAAAGCCCTCCCTTTTGTAATATTTGCAAATACATCATAAAATACTCATAAAAATCTAGAAAAATCAGAAATAATATCTAGTAATACATATTCTATTTTCCAATCAAAATATTTGACCTTTACTTTCCAGAAAAACATTTGCACCAGATTCTACATAAATTCCATATTTGCAAAAACACCCTTTTTGTTTAAATCTTCACCAAATCGACTTTAAATGAAATCTAAATATATTTAAATTTAAATGCTAACCAAGGGAAACCAAAATATCAGTAAAAACGAATTTTCATAGTTTATTTAAGATCCAAACGACTTTTTACATAAAAGCCCCTCTCTTTCGAGATATTTGTAAAAATAGTTTCTTTATTCAGAAAAATCCCAAAATTTAGAATACACTCCATAATAAGTATAAAAACTTATTAAAAATATCAAATTGTATATTTACACCAAAATTATTTGCACGTGTTTCGCACGTGTTCCAAAGATAAATCTTTTAGAAAATATCAATTAAATCCTCAAAATTCATTTAAATCCATTTTCAAATAATTAAAATAATATTTGAAAATACGGGGTTCTACATTACTCCCTCCTTAGAAGAGTTCTGTCCTCAGAACTACGGCTAATGAGGTCCGAACAACCCACTAACAATAATTGAAAACTCATGGGTAGAAGCATAAATCTTTAGGAAATACAATCACATCAAAGAATGCATCCCAACAAAACAAACACATCACACTCAATAATCACAATCATACAAGGAAATTAGAAAAGACAATCTCCCGCTGCGCGACTCTGATAACGCCATGCTGCAACAACCACTGAACTTCTGCATCCAACTCTGACCTTCCATATCTGCTTCATCCTTCCGAGAATCAGTGGCCACTCCCTCCTTAGAAAAGACATGACTAAGGATAGCCACCTCAAGATCTTGCTTGGAAACACCTTAAACTCCATACTAAGATTATCAATTTAATGGGCTACACAATTGTATGCAAGAAACAGTATCAAATAAAACTTTATCTTTATTTCATCAATCCAAATGAATTTGTTACATGAAGATAATACTCAATCCTCAATTATTCCAAAATAAAGTTTCACTTAATATAAAAGAATAAATTCTTGCACACACAGATCATGTTTCTGGATTGCCCGCATCCCCTTCAGTCAATGCGAACACTTGCCCCTGCTTCGGATCCTTGTCTTTCCCTGCCTTCTCTTTCTTCAGCTGTGGACATCGTGGTCGAATATGCCCTTTTTGACCACAATGGAAACAAGTCTGCTCTGCCAACTTCGGACATTCCCTCCTCTTATGTCCTGTCTGCTTGCAGAAATAACAAGTCACCTCCTGGGTTGCCGGTGTCTTCTGCACTGGATTGCTGAGCTTGATTTGCTTTGCTGACTTCGGACACGTTGACCGGTAATGTCCTACCTCCTTGCAGCAATAACAAGTCACTTCCTTAGTTGCTGGTGCCATCGGCTCTAAGTCACTGAACTTATCCTGCTTAGCTGGGGATTCCTTCCCTTCCTGATCTGATGTTGACCTCTTCCTCCTGAGAGACTCGTCCTGCTTGATGGAATCAGCGTTAATAAACACTTGTCCAATCCTATAATTCTGATCTTGGTTCCGAATATGTGCCAAATTAACTGCCATCAGTGCGTCCAAAGTCTGATACACCCTGGCGAATTCAGCTTCAAGGTCAATCCCAGTTCCTCGAGAACTGCCAGATCCATCGCCATTGTAGTCCTCGTCTCTGGGTCTGGATGCCACCATACTGATCACTACAAAACGAGGGTAAAGGTAGAGCATCACACACACAATTCAAACTCACATCAATATCCTATGGCAAAACTATAACCATACCATGACCTCAAGCAAAACATCATGTTTTAATTCTATGTGATACTCACACTCTGATGTCCACACCTAGGTACTCACTCTCTAGTGTCCACACCTAGGTTGGTTTTCATACTATGTCTATTATTATTATTGAAGCACGCTCTGATACCAATCTGTAGCGCCCCGAATTTCTAAATGTAAAACTTAGCAAATACGTGGCACTTTCCCAGCGATCCACTTCAATGTAACAATATACATAGACCAAAACTCAAATCATTTTATTCCAAATCTTTATTACAATAATCTTTTTACAATTGCAGCGGAAATACAAAACACCTTAAAATGCAATAATTCTTTTACAACACTTTCTCTTTACAAAATTACCCAAGGCTCTATTATATCACTCTTTAAAATCCCAAGCTAACCCAAGCCTCCAAGCCTCCAACTCTAAGCAACCTGCATCATATGAGGCTAGAGTTGAACCCTAACCCCCAAAACTACGGGGTCAGCCATAAATGGTGTGAGTGATATAAACAACAAACATAAATAACAAATAAACATAAATTCTCAACAACATGTACCGAACAAAATACATAAACTGAACATGTAATCTGAAACGAGAAACGATAGGCCAGTACATGAGTGAAGCCGAGTCAAGAAACAATACCAATGATCAAGTATCCATCAGTCAATCTCTCTCAAAATATGTACAGTTCAACTGTACGGTACAGTCGACTGTCTTAGGAACCAGTCGACTGATCTGATCAAACAATAATCCTCACATTTCTGAACATGCCCAACTATCAATAAATCTCAATGCCACAATGTATGTCCAACAATCGATCACCAATAACGCCATAGATCGGATACCCATATATCCATCTACAAAAACTAAAGAGGGTATAGATCGAATACATACCCGGCATGCATCACCAATAGTGACTATTACACCGACGAACATATTCATCTACAAACAAACTAACGAGGGTTTAGATCGAATACATACCTGGCATGCATCACCAGTAGTGACTATTACACCGACGAACATATCCATCTACAAATAAACTAAGAAGGTATAGATCGAATACGTACCCGACATGACATTACACCGACGAACATATCCATCTACAAATAAACTAAGAAGGTATAGATCGAATACGAACCCAGTATGACATTACACCGACGAACATATCCATCTACAAATAAACTAAGAAGGTACAGATCGAATACGTACCCGGCATGACATTACACCGACGAACATATCCATCTACAAATAAACTAAGAAGGTATAGATCGAATACGAACCCGGTATGACATTACACCGACGAACATATCCATCTACAAATAAACTAAGAAGGTATAGATCGAATACGTACCTGGCATGACATTACACCGACGAACATATCCATCTACAAAGAACTGAAGATAACAAGGAACACTCAAGGTCATGAAAACTATTCAGCACCAGTCGACTTATACTATAATAAGTCGACTGCCCCGAGAACCAATATCCAAGATTTTACAAGTGCAGTAAGTCGACTTAATCAACCATCAGTCGATTTACCCGAAACAATTACCAATAACTTTCTCAATAACAATCCAAGTGCTAACAGTCGACTCATAGGAGTCATGGTCGACTGTCCCGAAAAGACTGAACAAAACTTTACTCAGCGTACCAGTTGACTAACAATAGTACCAGTCGACTGTCCCGAGCAATTCTCAAAGACTAAAAATACAATATTAGGGTCGTACCAGTCGACTGATGCATAGACCCAGTCGACTGTCGGCCTACAGTTCTCACAATTTAGGTCTGAATTCAATCATCAATTCTGGAGTCCATCTCAATATCCAATTTCTTTCTCACTCAATCTAATCCAATTCGTAATCCCAAGTTCCAGAGATTCATCCATCCATTTTCTTATTTTCATAATCATAATCAAATCTTAACATGTTTCAAGCAATCAAGAATTGTCAATCGAGATCTACTAATCTTTCGTGGATCTCACATACATATTACGAATTACAACCATGGCATCGATTTCATACAAAATATGAAAATATCAAACAAAACAGCATGCAACATACATATACACAAAACAAGTCCATATCACTCACCTTTTAGAATCAAGAAGAATCCACAAAAAGCCTTCCTTTGCTAGATCCAAGAACTTCTTCTCCAATCACCAAGAAAATAGTAATATATTAAATCTGGAGTTGTGCAGCGAATGACGGCTGCACACCCTCTTTTATATAGGCCGGGGTTGAAAGGAATTAGGGTTTTGAAGTACTTTTGCAAAATAGTCCTTTTTCAATTTATTACTTTACATATATAACCTTCCTTAGTCAAAATAGGTTAAATAAATCAAAACTAAATAAAATCCTTTTACCACTAAGTTTTCCAACAATCCAGCACGGTCCAGAGATAAGAAAATCCCAGATTTACACTCAGGGTGGCGATTTTGCATAAAAGCCCTCCCTTTTGTAATATTTGCAAATACATCATAAAATACTCATAAAAATCTAGAAAAATCAGAAATAATATCTAGTAATACATATTCTATTTTCCAATCAAAATATTTGACCTTTACTTTCCAGAAAAACATTTGCACCAGATTCTACATAAATTCCATATTTGCAAAAACACCCTTTTTGTTTAAATCTTCACCAAATCGACTTTAAATGAAATCTAAATATATTTAAATTTAAATGCTAACCAAGGGAAACCAAAATATCAGTAAAAAAGAATTTTCATAGTTTATTTAAGATCCAAACGACTTTTTACATAAAAGCCCCTCTCTTTCGAGATATTTGTAAAAATAGTTTCTTTATTCAGAAAAATCCCAAAATTTAGAATACACTCCATAATAAGTATAAAAACTTATTAAAAATATCAAATTGTATATTTACACCAAAATTATTTGCACGTGTTTCGCACGTGTTCCAAAGATAAATCTTTTAGAAAATATCAATTAAATCCTCAAAATTCATTTAAATCCATTTTCAAATAATTAAAATAATATTTGAAAATACGGGGTTCTACATTATTATTATTTTCTTGGAGTTTCGAAGTAAGGATCTTGGTTTTCTTGCGAAATGAAGGATTTTCTTATTCTCTTTGTTATCTTCGGTTGATTCTTCAATAAGGTCATGAGTGACATATATTTATTTTTGTATTGTTCTAAGCATATTGTATATGATTATTTGTGTATTATAAAGCATGTTAGGGATAGTATGAAGATATAATGAATTTTGATGGATGGAGGAGTTAAAGATCGAATCTTTTCATGAAAACCATATTATTGATGACTAAAACTCTACAAGTATGACTTGTGATTGTCAAGAACCTAATAGTTATCATGAGTAGGTGGTTTTCCTCTATGTACTTTCTTTTTTGAACATATAAGATGAATGGTATGTCGATTATTGCATAAAAGTGAACAAAAACCTAACTTTACTGTGTGTGAACACCTATACTCTGTTTTGATGCTTTGAAGAAGTAAAACTTGATTGTGTATGTCACAATTTGTTTTGTTCATGTGTAAACTGATATTAACAGTTGTATGTGGGGTTAATGAATTATAAGAGGGGTATTGGATCAACAAAGATCAAGTTTTGAATGTTATAAAGAAGAGGCATATTTCGGGTCTGATGGTGTATGGCCGAAAAGTGAATTTTGTGATTTTTATGGATTTTTCGATGGGTTTTCGAATTGTTTTGACACTGAGATTGAATCTAACTTTCCACTACTCCTAAACCATGATTTTATTGATTAATACTAATCTATATATGTATACATACACAGAACCCTATGTTGTTGTTTTGAAGACTTTGCCGAAATTGATTTAGGTGATTTCATGAAATCTTTGATTTAATCTGAGTTGTTTTGATACTGAATTAGTTTTGAACATTATACTACCTCCTATTGATAAGATTTTGAAGCTTTAACTGATACAAATATACACATACACTAACATATATATTCTATTTCACTGTTTTGAAGAAATTGAATTTTTGTGTGTTTTATGAAGTTTTAAATTAAATCTTGATTATTTTCATACTGAGATTTAATTAGATAATTTACTACTTCTATTCGAAGAGTTTTGATGCTAAACTGAAGCTAAAACTCCTTATATGAACACACATATATATATATGTTGGCTGTTTTGAAGAAAATTGTGGAAATCTACTCTTTTATGGATTTGATGTGATTTTGATTTGTGTTATAAACTCTTATATGTTATACAAGTTACACTTGATCATCTCAGGAAATTGGTTTTTGCAAATTGTGATTTTTCAAAGCATAATTAGCGTATCAGTCGAAAATGCACAACCTCAAACCTGGCTGTATAGCAGCTAGCGGTCGACCGACATTCTATTTTTTATGTGAATTTCAACATGGCAGTCGCCTGCCATTAATTTGCACTATTTTGGCAGTCGACCGCACCTGCTGTTTTGAATTGTTTTATTAAGTTTTCTTCGTTTCTTTTGAATGATTATTTCTTCGAGCTTATGGATTATTGATCTACTATTTTAGATGATGTTTTGCTACAGATTACAGTATTTTATAGAGAGTATTATTTTGTTTATAATAAAAATTAAATTACTTTCCTATGACCTTATAAAGAGAGCTATATGTGGTTTTCGAAGGAATTGATGTTTTGTGACTTTCTATGATTTCAAAATATGGTTTTCTGTTATTTAATGGATTTAATACTTTATTTCAATTCTGGAATTTCATAAGTACATTAAATGAATTTGGGTTTTGTTGATGTAAACGTTTTGATGATGGATTCATGAGTTTTATTGAAAGATTTGGTATTGATGGTTGAGTTATGAGTCTTTAGAGGGTGAGTGGGATCCTAATTACCAGCAGTTGAGATTTTGTGATTTGGTTAGTTGAGGCTTTGTTGTTGAACAGTTGAGTTAAGTCCGGTAGGGTATGCCAAACTCTAGGAGATTCGTAATCAACTAATTAACTTAAAAAGATAAGGACGGACACAAGATGGTAATATGATGAAATGAGAACATGGGTTATGGACCTCAGTATGTCATGCAGTGAGAGATTATCCCCGGAATTATCGAGGTGTGAGCGAAATAATCTTCGGAATTACCTGCGGTGTGGGATTGATCTCCAGAATTATCGGGGTCGAGGCGAAACTCATGGGGTATTCGTGTGATGAGGCGCCATAGCTTGCGGTATGGGGTATTCTCAAAGATTCCTAGGTGTGAGTGAAATAGTCTCCGGAATTATCTGTAGATAGGGATTGACCTCCGGAATTATTGGGGCATGAGCTAATACTCACAGTTTATCTAGATCTCGTAGTAGTAATCGTAGTAGGATTAGTTGCATAACGAGGGATCTAACCCTATAAAGTGGAGAACGTTAAGGACTTGCACTGGATCTATGTAGTGGGGAGCATAGATTCGACAAGTGTGTATTAGAAAGTCAGCATGTAGTATTGATGTTTTCTTGACTTGGTTTAATGCATGTTGTTTTCCCGTTTTCCTACACTTGATACTTAGTCTAGTTTCACTTATTGTTTTTCATGTTTTATTTATTTATCAACTACTTCTTTTCATTTATTATTACTGTTGGTATATGTTGTTTATGACTTTATCCCTTATGTTATATCATGTTGCATTTCTTTCGATGTCACTCACACCGTTATGGCTGACCCCCTATAGTTTTGGGGATTAGGGTTATCTCTAGCCTCATGTTTTATAGGTACCCATAGCATTGGGATTTGGATGCATGAGATAAGGTTAATTATGTGGCTTATGTATTGTAAAAGAAAGAATTTGTAATTCAGGGTGTATAAATTTTCCGCTGTGCTTTGTAAAGAATTGATGTCACTCCCCGCTTCCCAAAAAAAGAATACGGAATACGAATACGTGACTAAGCCTAGCGAATGATTTTTATCATCCATAAGCTGTCAGGATTTTTACAACATCTCACAAGAATAATCAGAGTCGGAAGCAAAAGAATCAACCAAGCATGCACATATGAATCAAAATACCAACAAGAATACTTGAAATAAAATATATTAATCTCAAATAATCCAGATCTGAATAAGTCAATATCCTAGGTCACATTGCTCAAATACAAATAAATTCAAGTAGCAAAAATACAATTGTTCAAAATAAGCAACAAGAAATAATCATAATAGCAGGAAAATCATGATAGAAAAACTCCAGCATCTAGTATCTCATCTCGCCTATTCTATCTGGCAGCTGATCTCCAAAATCTGCAATTTAATAAATTACAGGAAGAGGAAAAAGAAAATAAACTTCTGTCAATGCAAGTTACAGACCGCTTGTAGTGCAGGATATAAGTACATGGAAAAAACTAACTAATAACATGGAATATGCATGATAACAAAATAGAATACTAGCATGGCAAGATGAACAAGTATAAGTAGTATGTATCAAGTGTCAAGTGAACAAGTATCATGCAAACAGGTAACAAGTATCAAGTATCAAGTATCAAGTACAAGTAACGGGTAGCAAGTAACATGTGAACAAGTATCAAGCATCATGTATCATGTACAAATAATCAAGTATCAAGTGTTAAGTGATCATGTTCAAGTCTTGTATTATTACTATCTAGGTAACACTTCATGCATCTATACTTTTACTATATGGTTGCTACAATCAACACAGTTTCGTTTTAGATTTCATAGTGGATCATATAGGGCAGTGTACTCAGGAACAAGCTCTCAAGTAATCAAGTAACAAGCTCCAAATAACCAAATAACAAGCTCCAAATAACCAAATAACAAGCTCCAAACAAGCTCCACATAACCAAATAACAAGCTCCAAATACCCAAAATATCAAGCTCTGTGTCAAGTGTACAAGTGTCAAGTAATCATGTGTCAAGCTCCAAATAACCAAATATCAAGCTCCAAATAACCAAGTAGGATCTATGAATCCTCTTCCGAGTACACGTTTCTGTATTTTCCACTATTAGATCTTTCTCTTTAAACCCCGGCTTGGTTATTTATTATTACTAGTGTCAAGCAAGCATGTACGTGTCACAAAAAGGCCAAGTATATCATAGTATAAAAAAGTAATAAGTTCAAGTGGAAAGATAATCATGCACGGGTGAAAGATAACACACAAAAGAATAGAACAACGAGAATTCTAGTTCAGGACAGCAAGACAGTACTGCACTAAAACTGAGATTCCTGCTGCTACAAACATGAAAACTGGATCCGTCAAAAGGTTTAGAAAATAGACTCTTGGCTGAACCCATCAAATATATATAAGTCATATGGTATTTCAGAACAACAAGTCTCAAAACAGGTTCGAATCCAGAAAACACGTTCAGCCATATATCAGAAGATTGTATTCAAAGTCAGGAAAACAGCATGAAAACTAAATAATTAAATCCACGAAAAATCTGGGGTATTCCCCTATATGTATAGTAATTGAAAATCAAGTTTCATAATTTTTCAACAAAAATAGAGTAGTCAAGTAAAATCAGAAAACAACAAGACACGATGGTTTTGTAAATCTGAAATCACAACCACTGCAGTACGAAAATAGCAATATCTCACAAACCATAAATCGAAATCCAAATCTGCCAAAAGGTTGATAAAATAGACATAGTAGGCTAACTTTCATATTCACAAATATTTTACAGACAGCAAGTAGAATTAGGACGAAAATCAGGTTCTTTACAGAACTGTGAGAAAAATCTGCTAGTATAGTAATTGTTTGGAAACATAAAACGGTTTTTAAAATTCATCAAATAAATCGACAAGGATTCAAGGTTAATCCCAATCAGGTCTAGTTATACTATGCAAAATATTGGATCAAAATAATACTTTTAACATCATGATAAAAATATATTACTCTTCAGAATTCATAGAAAATAAAATATGGAAATCTCTTTACACCACTGTAGTAAAATAGACATAATTCATAAACCATAAATCGAAACTGAGATCTTTCAGAAGGGTTGGAAAATAGACTAAATTCTCTACAGTTCATGTTTACAAAATATTTCAAATACTGGCCTTAATAGGGTCTAAAAGACAGATCAAAACGGAAAAACCAGCAAAACTGAAAATATTCTTCAAGCACAAAATCAACTAGTTCACATAGAACTCATCCAAATCATAACCAAATATGAAATAGAGTATACTAGATGTCCAAACAATACGGTATAGGTTATTTCACAAGTCCACAATAAGTCTACCACGAATAACACGAATGAGCACGAGATAACATATGAATAACACGCATATATGCAACAAGATGTGGTCAATCCTACATTATATCATGTCATGTATGTCGTGAGGCAACTATTGGTCAAATTATCACTATAGAGACAATATCAACAAGGAAATTCACACACAAATTGTCTCTAGAACCCAACTAAACTACAGGTGGTATTTAGTACTTGTATTACGTACATAAAGAAAGAATACAAGTTGCTTGCCTGAGAGACGACGATTGGAACGAAGCAAAGCGAGAATAACGGGAACGAATCCCTGGGGCAACGAACACAACGAACGGACAAGAACACGAGCACACGAGCAACGAACACACGAACCCAAAAATGTGCACAACTCATGAACCACACCCAACAACCAACCACGAACGAAACAACCAACACACGCACCGCAAATACCCGAACTAATACGTGCACGGGCGGGGCATGTGCTCACCATAACAAGAGCAAATGGCGAGGTCACAGCATGGGCAGCGGTACAGTGAGATGCTGTCTCTGTTGCTGCGGTTGCTGCTGTCGGACGTCAGGGAGGTGGATCGACGGCTAGGGGTACACCAGGATGCCGCCACAATGCTGTTGCATTGCTGTCGGTGAGGGAGTAGCATAAGGAGGAAGGGGTAGGCATTGTGTCGCTCGGCTATCGCTGCTTCGGCTGCACGACAGGATGAGCACAGGGGGGGTCGACTGGGGTGCATTACAGAGGTCGCGATGTTGCTGGGTGCGGCACTGTAGGGGCGGCGCGACGAGGGAGACAGGGAGGGGGTCGCGAGGCACGAGGGAGAGGGAGAGCGAAGAGCAGGAGTAAGGAGGAAGACGAAATGGCTGATCATTGGTTTATAGGTATGCATATATATAGGGGGAAGGGGTATTAGGGTTAACAGGGTAGAAGTGATGGCTGAAGCTCTTGGGTGTTAATGGGTTGCAAAACAGGGTAGGGTTAATAAATGGGTATTGGGGATTTAAAACAAAGTGTTGGGTTTTGGGTAATAGATAATGGGTATTAGGGTATCCAATAAGGAAATGGATTTAGGAAAATACAATTACTAATAAAAATATACAATTAGGATTTTACAAAAATAATAATAATAATAATAATAATAATAATAATAATAATAATAAAAACAATAACAATAATAATAATAATAATAATGCAAATAACAACACTAGCAAAATAATACTGATAGTAACAATAATAATAATAAGAAAAATGATAAAAATAATAATAGTAATAACAAAGTAATACTAACAATAATAAGAAATGTATTACAATACAAAATCATAGAAAAATAGTTACAGCTAAAATTATTGGTCAAAAATAGATTTTAATAGAAGATCCAACAATACATTTTGACAAAGAATTTGAAAGCGGAAAAATAATTTACAAAAATTTTAAATACAGAAAATACATAAAAATACGTTTTTGGGAAAACATGGGTTACAATTGATGTAATAAAAGTTGAAAAATTTATCTGTGTTTTGGCTATGTTTACTATTACAATTGAGGTTGATGCTGGAAATTGTGCCACATATTTTTGAGATATTATATTGAAAATTCGGGACACTACACCTCAAACTGATCGAAGAAAAAGATGGACCCTATATAAAGACAAGATAATCACTTCTGTGCTGACCCCTTCAGGGTTGCTGGAAATGTCTTGCAAATGAGAGTCGGAAGCTTAATGGATCATCATGTAAGTTTTGAAACTCTCAAGGTGGTTTATCGGGTCTGACTCGCCATTATATGGCTCAAAAGCTAGAATTATGAAGTTTGTAGGGACAAGGGCTTCGAGGATCGTCCTGGAAAATGGGGCCAGAGTGGGCAATATATTCTGTCCCATTGTCCCTCTTCTTGTTTCATCACTGCTAGGCAATCCTCCATCTCTTGTAACATCCTGAAATTTAATTATAATTTAATAAGAGTTTGTTGATTTCTACGTGTTTTGCACGTACAAATTTATGTGCATTTTTCCTAGAAAATTATTTATTTTTATAACATGGATAAATATTTTAATCCTTCTTTTTTATTTTTATAGCCTATTTTAAATTCTAATGCCTAATTATTTATTCTTAAGCCCACCCTAATTAATTAATTATTTTAACAGTCCATTGAGTTCTAAGCCCACTAATTTGAAGCCCACTAGTTTAAATCTCTTTTAATGGTCATGACATGTAGTGTAGACTTGTAGATAATTAATTAATTAATCATGTACAACTAGTAACTAGGGGTGTTACATTTGACACGTGCATTGCACTAGCACATGCCTTGGTGCATGAATAGTAGGCCGGAAATGGAGAGAGAGGGGATGGGTGAGTTGGTGCAGTGGAGGGTAGTTTTGTGTTCATGGGTGGCTGCTACAACTTCCTAACACATCCTATCCCTTTATCTTTAACCACCTAGATCAATCCTAGCCCTCCATTTCACCAAAAAAATTAGTATAAATACCCCCTAGTTTCTCTTCATGTAGTACATTAGAAAATTTATAAAGAAAGAAAGAAAGAAAGAAACACAAAAGTGAGAAAAATATTTAGAGAAAGTGAGAAAAAGATTGAGGTGTGTGCTAGTTTGTGTGTGTTCATCCCCATTGGAGGCCGGCCAATTCATCAAGGAGCAAGGAAGGCTCGGGTTCAACCAAGCACAAGGAGGAGAAGACAATTTGTGGCACAATCTATGTCACGCCCTGCTTCCCAAAAATACAGAATACGATCACGTAACAAAAATCTAGCAAATGATTTTCATCATCCATAAGCTGTTCAGGAATTCTTTACAACATATCACAATATAATCAGAGTCGGAAGCCAGAAAAATCAACCACATGCACATATGAACCAAATACCAACAAGAATACTTGAAATAAAATATATTATTCTCAAATAGTCATGATCTGAAATACACAAATAATCCTGGGTCACATTGCCCAAATACAAGAATAAATCCAAGTATCAAAAATACAATATTGTTCAAGCAACCACAAGAAATAATAATAACAGAATTCCATCATTTAGTACAACATGTCACCAATCCCATCTGGAACCTGTCCTTCAAAATTCGTAATACAACGAATGCAGGAAAGAGGAAAAGAGAAAACACAAGTACCCATCAATTGCAAGTCACGGGTCACAAATAGAGTAAGATACAAGCACATGTAAATCGGTGAATCTAAGCCACAAACCTAGCATGGTATAATCATGATATACTAACAGGTATAGGTAACATGTGTCAAGTGTCAGGTAGACAGGTAAACATGTATCAGATATTAGGTAATCAGGTAAACAGGTATACAGGTAAATAGGTAATCATGTAACATGTATCAAGTATCCAATCTCATGTATCATGTAGTTAAGTATCAAGCAAGCATGTATCATGGTCAAGTATCTTATTTAGGTATCATGTTCAAATATCATGTATTAAATATCTTGTATTAGTACTATCTAGGTAACACTTCATGTACCATCCTTTTATCACATGGTTGTTACAGTCATTGCAGTTTCGTTTTAGAATTTATAGTGGACCATAGAGAGCAGTGTACTCAGGTATTCACAGAATCACAGAACTTGGTCGGTAAACTTGGTCGGTTACTTGGTCGGTAACATGTTATACAGGAAACACAAGTCTCCTTCTGAGTACACGTTTCTACACTATCCACTATTAGATATGTCCCATTAATATCCCGGCTTGATTATTTATTATTATTCTCAAACTGGCAGGTATAAGCATGAAACAGTGTCAAACTAACATAGTATAAATAGTATCAGGTCTAGGGTAACAAATAAGCACGCATAGATGATAGACAGTCACATAAACGAGTCAAACAGTGTATGTTTATATTTAGGACAATAAGACAAATCAGTACTAAAACAGGGATTCTAAGAGCTACAGGCACGCAAATCAAATTCCGTCAAAGGAGCTGGAAACTAGACATCCACATGCATCCAACGAGTATAATAAAGTCATATACTAATTCACAACAACACAGCTCAAAACTGAATTGAACACAGATTTCATGTTCAACCAGAAAACAGGGGAACAACTTCAAAAGCATGAAAACAGCATGAAAACACATCAAATAATTCAACGAAAAATCTGAGGGTATTCCCCTAAAGGCATAGACTCAAAATAACAAGTTTCATAATATTCCAGTAAGTATAGATCAGTCATCAAAAATAAGGAGCAATACGAAAACATAGTTTTAACAAATCTGGAAATTCCAACACTGCTGTACGAAAACTAGGATATCTCGCAAACAGTGAAACGAAATCCAATTCTGCAAAAGGAACATGAAAATAGATAGATTTTACTAACTTTCGTATTTCACAAAGAATTTGCATAAAGTATATGGAAGTATAGTGAAAATAGAGTTCTTTACTGAACAGTAAGCAAAAAACAGCATGTGAAGATTTTAGTAAAAAGCATAAAATACTACACTAAACTTATCTTTAAAATTTATCAAAAATCTGGGTCGTCCCTAATATCATAAACAAACACTGACCAAAATATTAGGTCAAGATATTATGTATAGAATAGTTTTTGAAAATACTTTGTTAACAAAATTAACCCAAAACAGAGTCTAGAATTTATCGACACGTCTGTACCAAAATATTCATAACTCAGTCATACGAACTTCAAATCAAGTAAAACCAGTGGGGTTTGAAAATAGACGAAATTATCTAGAATCCATATTTTATTTGAAAGTTGAGATTCGGATTGTAGCATGGGTGAAAACAGCAAACAACACAGATCAAGCCGTAAGTACAGATTTCACGTCTCTAGTCAAAAACATCATAACTTCCACAATATTGATCCAAACTTAACCAAACTTGAAATACAACCTACCAATCATCTAAACATCATGTTTTAGGAGTTCTAACATGTCCAAACCTATTGTTTCTCACATGGACAATCAATCAAACACATAGCATGCAATATCCACATACACGAACAAAATCAAGTTTGGGTAAAAGCTAGGTTATTATCCTATCAAGTTTCATGTCCTAAGTCTTCTATGACTAAATTTATCACAATAGAGACAAACTCATCAAGAAAAATACAATTTTTGGTTGTCTCTACACCCAACTACTCTAGGTGTGAACTTTTTGACTTGTATCAACCTAATGAATTGTAGTACAAGTTACTTGCCTTAATTTGGAGATGAAGAACGGTGCAAATTAAAAGTGGGAGCAAATCCCACGAACGAAAATCTACGGACTCACGAACGATCCACACGCTCACTCGAGCACGCGCAAGAAAATCCCAAAGAGCAAGAGAGCACGAGACGGCGGATGGAGAGAAAGCGGGAGAGATGAAGCACGGAAATAAGGTTCAATGGTTTGGGAAAAATAAAAGCAGCAAGGTAGTAAAATATATATGGGTATATATATAGATGTATACAAAATAGGGTTAGGAGAAGGATGGGAGGGGGCAAGCGACAGCTACATGAAGAAAAGAAGTGGGTCGGTTGTACAATAGGTGCAAACCGGGTGTGAAGGGGGGATGCAGCTCACGGGTAGGATTGGTATGGTGTAGGGATTTTGGGAGGTGTAGTTTAGTTAGAGCATCTCCAACCATACTAGCTAAAATGACTAGCCAAATTGTTCAAATAGTATTTTTGCCCAGTAAATTTGGCTAGCCATTTTGCTTCATCTCCTACCATGCTTCTTCCTCTATATTTTGCCTCTTGCTCTTCATTTTGCCTCTTCATGTTCATGGCTAGCCAAAATGCCTAGCCAATATGTCTAATTGTTGGAGATGCAAAATGAGTGTGACTCTCCAAATATGGCTATGCCTCTTCATTTTGGCTAGCCACTGGAGATGCTCTTAGGATATGGTATTAAAAGATTGGATGATGGGTAGGAACAAATCTGATGACAATTATAATATTGTAATAGGAATAGTAGGTAATGGTATGATGAGGTAAGTATAATAGGTAATAGGATTAATGTAATTAGGAAGTAGGTTTGATAATTTGATAGGTGATTAAGAAGGGATTTCGATAGGTCTGGACATTTATATAAGGTATGGTTAACACTAGGATATGAAGTGGGGGATGAAATAAATGGTAGGAAATTTTATTTGAATGGGCTAATGGGTTTTAAACGGGTAATTAAAATCCGATAAGAAAAATATACCAGTAGATTAATATTAAAAGTAAATAATTTATTCAATAGAAAATATACAATTAGAAATACCATAGTATAATAAATCAAACCTTATACACTGAGTTGATACTCAAATACTAGTAAATACAATAGGATTTTTAATGTACGTTCAAAATGTAATAACATTAAAAATAATGATACGAATTGTAGAATTTAATAATAATAATAGTTGTATTAAAATACAAAATCATACGAAATAGTTACAATAAGATTATTTATCGAAATAGATTTTTAATATAAGATTCAGAAATACATTTTGACAAAAGAATTTGAAAACCGAAAAAATAATTTGCAAATATTTTTAAAATACAGGAAATATACAAAAATACATTTTGGGAGAACAGGGGTTACAATCTAGGAGGAGACGAATCGCTCTTTATTTATGGAGATTTCTAGGAGTTCTTTTCATTTGTGTTTCTTCAAAATAGGTGGGTGATTTCTCAAGCTTTTAACTAGATACCATGCTAGGATTGAATTTATGGTCATGCTAAAATGAATTAGAAAGAAATTGCCATGCTTTTGTTTAAGGAGATTAAGAAGAAAACATCAAAATAATCTACATAAAAAAAATAGTAGAATAAATAGAATGTGCATGTGAAATTGTGTATGATGAATTGGTAGTTATTGCTTGCTAAATTGATTGAATTATGAATTGTTGTGAAACTTCTATGCATGAAATGAAAGATACAATAAGTGGACTTTGTGATTATGGATAGATGATTGAGTTTAATTTAATTAAGCATGAAATGTTAAATAAATGAAATTGTGATAAAAATGTGTTAATGTGCTTTATACAAGTAGAATTCTGATAATTGAAGTTATTTAGCCCTAGTTGTCTCTTAAATTTTGTAGTTGGAAAACTAAGATTAAATTGATCAATTGAATATTTAGTAAGGAATGAAGAAAAGAAAGATTGTGTTTTTTTTTAACTCAATGAGAATGAGGGAAATTTCTAACAAGAAGATTTTGTAGAAACAAATGTCTTTATATCAACATGGGTCTATTTTTAACCTATGGTTTAAACCAACTAAGGGAGAAAGAGTTTTGTGTTTAAAAAAAATGAATTTCCATGAAATTATGAAAATGAAAGCTACTGTTTTCTTTAGAAATTATACTCAGGAAAAATTTATTTTTTATAAGAACTATTCAAATGAGAAAAATCAAGATTTTGTAAAGTAATCTAGAAACAGTACAGTCGACTGGCCATTTTTCACAGTCGACTAAACTAACTGTGTGTTCTTGAGATTTAAAGTTTCGTAGGACAGTCGACTGGCCATTTTTCATAGTCGAATGAACTCACTGTGTGTTCTTGAGTTTTAAAGTTTCGCAGGACAGTCGATTGGCCATTTTTCACAGTCAACTGAACTGACTGTCTGTTCTTGAGTTTTAAAGTTTCGCATGATAGTCGACGGATCACTGTTCAACAGTCGACTGAATTGTTCTGATTGTTGATTTTTGAGTTCTAAATTATTCATGAAAAGTATTTCTATAACTTTTGACTTATTATGATTTGAATTTTGAGAAGAAGAAGTAATAAGATTTTTTGGATATGATTCTTTTTGTAATTAAAGATACAAATATTTGTTGAACATAGAGAAAATTGTGAAGAGCTCAAAATGAGATTTTGACTTATAAATTACTGGGTAGAATTTAATGTGAAATTGTCTAAAAATATGCATGTTGTGCATAGACAATTTGTTAAAAAGAAACATGATGAATTGTGAAATTTGTGAACAAGTATAATGAACATGAAAAGAGAATTTAGACTAGAATTTTAGCTAAGTCCTCACATCGGCAAGAATGAAAGTTTTGAAAAGAAAAATGTGACAAATTTTGACCAAATTTGGGTCTTGGATAATGATTAATATTTTAAGACCGATGTAGAGGTGACGCTAAATTCTAGAATGTTGATTTTTATTCATGATTCAATTACCTAAGGATTTAGACACAAAGTGGAGATGTGATGAAAGTAAGAGAAAAACATGAGTATGTGGGCCATTGGATTGGCGGGGTGAGAGTGTTCACAGGATATCCTCATGATGCATCATGATTAGGGCATGGATACTATTCTAGAGTACCATTCCGGTGGCGATGCTTGTGCGGTATTTGGTGACTACGGGTAGTGCCATGGTCCATGGCGGAGGTGAATTGACCACAGGATGCCTACATGATGAGTCATGTATTAGTGCGTGAGGTTCTCTCCACGATGCGGGACGTGGGCTCGTAACTCCTAGAATACCTAGGATACTTACCGTAGTTACCGTAATAGTTTAAGTCATAGCGAGGATTGAACCCTTCAAGATGAAGAACGATTAAGGACTTGCCCTCGGACCTATGTAGTATTGGATGCATAGAATCCGAACAAGTGCGCATTAGTGTCATGTAACATAAATAACTGCATTAAGGATTAAGCGCACATTCACACACAACATCAATATGGTAGTCCTCTTAGTTTGCTTTGTGACAAGTGTGTGCTTTCTAAGTAGGAGAAATTGATGTATTATATCCTAGCATTAGTTGAATGAACCGACGTGCCCACAGTTTCTATACAGGATAAAGTGAATAAAAAAGACTAAAGAGGAATTGATGCTTCAAGTGTTGTTTATTTCATTCATGTAATTGTTGTAATTTGCTTCCACTGTTTAAATGTAACTTTGATGTAATAATTTTTTTTTAAATTCCTTGTAAAATTGTACGCAAAGAAGTGTAAAGATTATGTGAAACATTGAATTTGGTCTTATTTGGAATTCGGGGTGTTACAGAGTGGTATCAGAGTTACGCTTCCAAGTAGTACAAATTTATAAGGAATGACACCCTAGAGTGGACATTATAGTGTGATTTGGGTATAGAGATTTAAATGTAAGTCACTTACATTTGTGTTGCTCTATGATTTATGCTTCTTCTTCTCCTTTCTTCAAGATGGCAAACCACATCGACCCAGCCGGTGATGATGACTGGCACATTATCGAGGAAGAGGACTACTCCGGACAAGCTGATTCCGACGAAGAAGATCCCGAGGAATTTGAGGAGGAATGGCCTGAGTCCTGAGAGATCACTCTGCCTCCAGATTCATCTGATGATTCCTCCGACGAGGAAGAGCCAGTTCCGAGCAGTCTAATTGTGTCTCTTCAGAGGCAGGTGGAGACTCAGAGGGAGAGAGCAGAGCTACTGCATGCCCAGTGTGCGAAGTGCAAGGAGGATATTACAACTCTTAGTCATCGTATTTGGGATCTCGAGAAGAGTAAGAACATGTACGATGTACTGAAGGAAGAAGTGGTAGAACTACGGGAAGAGCTTCGAGAAGCCAAGAGGAACCGTAGGAACTAGAATGTTGTATCTTCTTACTGTGTCAGAAATGTTTTAAATTTGAATGTACAAAGTTTGAATTCAATGAAATGAAGAGTTGACTTAAATTCATGTTTTCTACTTTGGATTTAATGAATCTTTTGCATCAGAATATGGCTGGAAGAAGAGCTAGAAACCGAGAAGGGCTCGACTTAGAAACAGAGTTAGCGAGAGTCTATCAGACCCTCAATGCCGTTGCCATGAATCAGAACCAGGGGAGGATGCCTGCGAATCCAGTACCTGACGTAATCAAACTCGTGGAATCATTCAAGAGGATGAAACCACCCATGTTTGAGGGGAAGTCGGACCCTGATGCGGCTGACAATTGGGTCAGGAAGGTCGAGACTACCTTTGAAGTCTTGGAAACTTCGGAAGCCAGCAAGGTGAAGTTGGCTGCACTGCAGTTCGAGAAGGACATGGCTGTTTGGTGGCAGTCCATGAAGCGGACGATGGGAGATCTTTTTCTTGGTTGGGAGGAATTCTTGGAGGAGTTCCGCAGTCACTATTTTCCATCTGATGTCCAGGAGAAGAAGGCCATGGAATTCCTGGCACTGCAGCAAGGCGGTATGTCGGTTAGAGAATATGAGATAAGGTTTATTCAACTTTCGAGGATTGCACCCAAACTTGTGATGGACAAGGCAAAGAAAGCTCAGAAGTTCGAGCATGGATTATGGCCAAGTCTGAGATCAAGGATGATACTCCTTGGTATCAGGAGGTTTAACAAGCTAGTCAAACGAGCTATAGCCATCGAGGCGGATATGGAGCAGTTCCATTCTGTTCAGAACCGGAGGAACAACTGGAATGTGGGGAAGAGGCCCGCAATTTCTGGGCATGTCAGAGGGCATCCGCTGGCTCAAAGGTTCAAACCTACTAGGGCAAACGCTGTCAATATGGCTGGAAGACCCGAGAATGTTTGGGTGAGACCTCCTATGACTTGTTTCAACTGTGGAGAGACAGGCCACTACAAGTCTCATTGCCCTAAACTGCAATATGTTGTCCATAATGGACCAACTCAGTAGACCGGGAAGAAGCTGTACTAGCAGGGACGAGTATTTGTCTTGATTGAAGTTGACGCTGATGAAGTGGATCACGTCATCACTGGTACGAGGGAGGATGTTTAGAAGTTTTTCTGTTGTTCTCTTTTCCCTGCTTTATTTAGTAAACTGTTATGTAACGAGTGTGTGTTTTGTAACAGGAGAACTTTATTTGAATAAAAAAAAGCTGTTGTTTTGTTCGATACTGGATCCTCTCACACTTTTATATCACCTAAGTTTGCTAAAGTTTTGGGAGTTGAATCGAAGGTCTTTCCAGGCAAGGTCTTAGCAGTAGCTACTCCATCAGGGGAGACTTTATCCACTAATCTGTACTATGCGGACTGCGAGATCGTGATTGGAGACAAGATTTTCAGGATTGATCTGATCGAGCTGAATGTCCTGGGAGTTGATGTTATCATTGGCACTGATTGGATGTTGGTGTACAGTGTGAACATCGAGTGCAAGACCAAGGAAGTAACAGTGAAGGCTCCAGGGGGTCCAGAAGTCACTTTCCAGGGAAAGAAGAGATGTTCAGATTTTGTGGCTGCTATCAGCAAGAAGAAGGTTCCTGTAGAGGTGCAGCAAATTCCAGTGGTTCGGAATTACCCGACTGTATTCTTGGAAGATTTGCCCGGGTTACCCCCGCATCATGATGCAGAGTTCAGCATCACTAATCAGCCAGGGAGCGTACCCATTTCCAAGGCACCGTATAGGATGGCGCCTGTGGAGCAGGATGAAATCAAACGGCAGATTGAGAAACTCTTGGAGAAAGGCTTTATTCAACCGAGTGCGTTGCCTTGGGGAGCACCGATGTTGTTGGTAAAGAAGAAAGATGGTTTGATCAGGATATGCATCGATTACTGAGAGTTGAATAGGGTCACTGTTCAGAACAAGTATCCTATTCCCCGAATTAATGACCTGTTCAATCGTTTACAAGGAGCAGTTGTTTTCTCCAAAATAGATCTTCGATCGGGATGCCATCAGGTTCGAGTGAAAACTGAAGTTGTTCATAAGACTGCGTTCAGAACTAGACATGGGCATTACGAATTCTTAGTTATGCCATTTGGAGTGACGAATGCACCTGCAATCTTTATGGACATGATGAACAGAGTTCTGAGGCCGTTTATTGATTCTTTCGTCGTGGTGTTTATCGACGATATTCTTGTGTACTCCAAGTCGGAAGAGGAGCACACTGAGCATCTGGCTGAAGTTTTGAAGAAGCTTCAAGAGCATGGGTTGTATGCCAAGTTATCCAAGTGCGATTTCTAGAAGTCTGAAGTGGCATTCCTAGGTCACATCCTTTCTAAGGAGTGAGTGGCAACTGATCCGCAGAAGATAGAGGTGGTGAAGGATTGGTCAAGGCCTACTACAGTGAAGGAAATCAGGAGTTTCCTTGGGCTAACTGGATACTACAGAAAGTTCATTCAAGGCTATGCTTAGATAGTCGTGCCCCTCACTGGTCTGACCAAGAAGAATGTGAACTTCAAGTGGACCAAACAGTGCGAGGCAAGATTTCAGGAGTTGAAAGAGAAGCTGACTACTGCTCATATTTTAGCTTTTCCTAGAGCAGGTATTGAGTATGATGTTTACAGTGATGCTTCACATCATGGGCTTGGTTGTGTTTTAATGTAAGAAGGAAAAGTGATCGCTTATGGGTCTAGACAAGTAAGACCGCATGAGAAGAATTATCCGACCCATGACGTGGAGTTGGCTGCGATTATCTTCTCCTTGAAGCAATGGAGACATTATGTGTACGGTGAGAAATTGAACATGTACACGAACCACAAAAGCTTGAAGTACATCTATCAGCAGAAGGACCTGAATCTGAGACAACGGAGATGGCTAGAGGTACTTGAGGACATTCGTCCAAAGATTAAGTACCATCCTAGGAAGGCTAATGTTGTTGCTGATGCACTTAGCCGTAACAGCAGTCTGGCTAGTTTGATTACAACTCAGAGGCATCTTGCAGAGGTGTTGGATCGGGCTGGTATTGAAATCATTCTACAAGGCTTGGGATCCTCTTTAGCTCAGTTGAGGCTTCATCCTACGCTGAATGAAAGGATTATAGCAAGTCAGAAGGAAGATGTAGAGATTCAGAAGAGGAAGGAGCAGGTTGGTGGTGGCAGGTTGTCTGGGTTCCAGATCAGGGATGAAGTGTTGTAGTTTGGAGAGAGACTGTGTTCTGGATCAAGCAGAATTGATGGAGAGTATTCTTCAGGAGGCACATGCTACTCTTTTGTCTGTACATCCTGGGAGTAACAAGATGTGTAAGGACATTAAGCAACATTTCTGGTGGTCAGGTTTGAAGTGGGATGTGGCTGAGTTTGTAGCAAGTGTGAGATCTGTCAGCAGGTCAAAGCCGAGAATAGAAGCTCGGAGGTTTATTGCAACTATTACCTATTTCGGAGTGGAAGTGGAATAACATCAGCATGGATTTGATCATGGGTTTACCCAAGAGTTCGAAGGGTAATGATGCGATTTGGATCATAGTCGATTGGCTAACCAAGTCCGCTCACTTCTTGGCTATGAAACTCACTTCATCTATGGACAAGTTGGCCGAGCTGTATGTTGGAAAGATCATCAGGCTTCATGGTGTTCCGTTAACCATTGTGTCTGATTGAGATGCGCAGTTTACTTCGCATTTCTGGAGGAGTCTTCAGACAGTTCTTGGTACTAAGACGGATTTCCGCACTGCCTTCCATCCTCAGACTGATGGACAGACTGAGAGAGTCAATCAGTTCTTAAGGATATGCTTTAGTGCTGTGTTCTAGATTTTGGAGGCAAGTTGGGAAAGGCATCTAGCTCTGGTGGAGTATGCCTACAACAACAGTTTTCAGAATAGTATCGGGATGGCACCGTACTAAGCTCTGTATGGCAGGAAGTGCAGAACACCTATTTGCTTGTTTGAAGTTGGAGAGTGGCAGATGTTTGGGCCTAAGATCGTGCAGCAGACCTCTGAAAAGATTGTTTTGAACAAGAAGAGGTTGGTGGATGCTCAGAGTAGGCAGAAGAGCTATGCAGACAACCGGAGGAGGGACCTTGAGTTCGAGGTTGGTGACTTTGTCTTTTGAAGGTATCACCTAGCAAAGGTGTGATTCGTTTTGGCAGAGGCGGAAAATTAGCCCCAAGGTTCATAGGCCCATATAAGATATTGAAGCAGATTGGAAAAATTGCTTACCAGTTGGAATTGCCGAAGGAGTTATCTCAGGTGCACAATGTCTTCCATGTGTCTATGCTGAGAGGTTACATTTCAGATCCGAGTCACCATTTGCCTAAAGTGCCAGAGGGTTTGCAGTTGGATCTGATTTACATTAAGCTCCCAGTTGAGATTGTAGATCGTCGGGAGAAAGTCTTGAGGAACAAGACGATACCGATGGTCAAGGTAGTCTAGAGAAACCAGTTGGTTGAACAGGCTACTTGGAAATCTGAGGAGAGGATGATGAATGATCATCCTGAGCTCTTTGTTTGATTTGTATCTTCTTCTCTTTTCTTTTCTTTTCTTTTCTTCTTGTTGAATTCTGTTTTCTCAATCTTTAAGTGTAGTTCCGGGGACGGAACAATTCTAAGGAGAGAGTGTTGTAACATCCTGAATTTTAATTATAATTTAATAAGAGTTTGTTGATTTCTACATTTTTACACGTACACATTCATGTGCATTTTCCCTAGAAAATTATTTATTTTTATAACACGAACAAATATTTTAATCCTTTCTTTTATTTTTAAAGCCTATTTTAAATTCTAATGCCTAATTGTTTATCTAAAGCCCACCCTAATTAATTAATTATTTTAATAGTCCATTGAGTTCTAAGCCCACTAATTTGAAGCCCACTAGTTTAAATCTCTTTTAATTGTCATGACTTGTAGTGTAGACTAGTTTTGTAGATAATTAATTAATTAATCATGTACAACTAGTAACTAGGGGTGCTACATTTGACACGTGCATTGCAGTAGCACGTGCCTTGGTGTATGAATAGTAGGTCGGAAATTGAGAGAGAGGGGATGGGTGAGTTGGTGTAGTGGAGAGGTAGTTTTGTGTTCATGGGTGGTTTCTACAACTTCTTAATACATCCTAGCCCTTTATCTTTAACCATTTAGATCAATCCTAGCCCTCCATTTCACCCAAAAATTAGTATAAATACCCCCTAGTTTCTCTTCATGTAGTACATTAGAAAATTTATAAAGAAAGAAAGAAAGAAAGCAACACAAAAATGAGAAAAAGATTGAGAAAAAGTGAGAAAAAGATTGAGTTGTGTGCTAGTTTGTGTGTGTTCATCCCCATTGGAGGCCAGCCAATTCATCAAGGAGCAAGGAAGGCTCGGGTTCCACCAAGCACAAGGAGGAGAAGGCAATTTGTGGCACAACCTAGAAGGAGAAGGATCACTCTTTGTTCAAGGAGGTTTCTAGGAGTTGTTTTCATTTGTGTTTCTTCAAAATAGGTGGGTGATTTCTCAAGCTTCTAGCTAGATACCATGCTAGGATTGAATTTGTGATCATGCTAAAATGAATAAGAAAGAAATTGCCATGCTTTTGTTTAAGGAGATTAAGAAGAAAACATCAAAATAATCTACATGAAAAAAAATAGTAGAATACATAGAATGTGCATGGGAAATTGTGTGTGATGAATCGGTAGTTATTGCTTGCTAAATTGATTGAAATATGAATTGTTGTGAAACTTGTCTATGAATGAAATGAAAGATACAATAAGTGGACTTTGTGATTAGGGATAGATGATTGAATTTAATTTAATTAAGCATGAAATGTTAAATAAATGAAATTGTGATAAAATTGTGTTAATGTGCTTTATACAAGTAGAATTGTGATAATTGAAGTTATTTAGCCCTAGTTGTCTCTTAAATTTTGTAGTTGGGAAACTAAGATTAAATTGATCAATTGAATATTTAGTAAGGAATGAAGAAAAGAAAGATTGTGTTTTTTTTTAACTCAATGAGAATGAGAGAAATTGCTAACAAGAAGATTTTGTAGAAACAAATGTCTTTATGTCAACATGGGTCTATTTTAAACCTATGGTTTAAACCAACTAAGGGAGAAAGAGTTTTGTGTTTAAAAAATTAAATTTCCATGAAAATTATGAAAATGAAAGCTACTATTTTCTTCAGAAATTATACTCAGGAAAAATTTACTTTTTATAAGAACTATTCAAATGAGAAAAATCGAGATTTTGTAAAGTAATCTAGAAACAGTACAGTCGACTGGCCATTTTTCACAGTAGACTGAACTGACTGTCTATTCTTGAGATTTAAAGTTTCGCAGGACAGTCGACTGGCCATTTTTCACAGTCAACTGAACTGACTGTCTGTTGTTGAGTTTTAAAGTTTCGCAGGACAGTCGACTGAACTGTTCTAATTGTTGATTTTTGAGTTCTGAATTATTCATGAATGGTATTTCTATAACGTTTGACTTATTATGATTTGAATTTTGAGAAGAAGTAATAAGATTTTTTGGATATGTGTCACGCCCCGCTTCCCAAAAGGAATATGGAATACGGATACGAGACAAAAGGCCAGCGAATGATTTTCATCATCCATAAGCTGTTCAAGAAATATTTACAACATTCACAAGAATCATCAGAGTTGGAAGCAAAAGATACAACCAGGCATGCATAATTGAAACAAGATACCAACAGAAATTACTTGAACCAAATATAATAATCTCAAATAATCAAATTCTTAACAAGTCAAATATTCTGGGTCACATCGCCCAAATACAAGATAAATATTCAAGTAATCAAGTACATCTTATTCAAGTTTAAGTAACAATAATATCAAGAATCATAAAGCAGAAAATCCAGCACTAATACAGCATCTTGCTAATACCATTTGGCAACCGACCATCCTGATCTGCAATTAGTAAATTTGCAGGAGAAGGAAGAAGAAAAACATGTACCCGTCAATTGCAAGTTACGTCACTTATAATGTAGGATACAAGTACATGGAATCGGTAAATCTATATAACAACCTAGCATGGTATAATCATGAATACAGGACATAAATCATAGCATGGCAAGATGTGCAAATATAATAGCATGTGTCGAGTGTCAAGTAAACAAGTGTCATGCATCAAGTAACTAGTATCAAGAATCACGTAATCATGTAGCATGTATCAAGTATCAAATCTCATGTATCATGTAGTCAAGTGTCAAGTGGGCATGTATCATGTTCAAGTATCAAGTAGGTATGTATCATGTTCAAGTATCATGTATCAAGTCTTGTAGTTATTACTATCTAGGTAGAACTTCATGCACCCCAAAAACATAACACATGGTTGCTACAACAAACAGTTTCACTTTAGATTTCATAGGGGACCATACAGGGCAGTGTACTTAGGGACAAGCTCCAAGTATCATGTAATCATGTATTATGTAAACAAGCTCCAAAATCCAAACAAGCTCCAGTGTCATCTATGTACGTGTCATGTATATCGTGTCAAGCTCCACATGTAAACAAGCTCCAATAACCACTAGGTTTTTCCGAGTACACGTTTCTGCACTATCCACTACTAGATTTTTTTCTTGACCCCGGCTTGGTTAATTTATTATTAATGTCAAACATGAATGGAGGTGTGCAAAACATATCGAGAATAACATGGCATGATCATGTGACAAGTACAAGTTTCAAGATAAATATGTACGTGTGCAAGATATCTCATAAACGAGTAAAATATGCAAATCTCAAGTTCAAAACAGTAAGACCATACTGTAGTAAAATAGTGATTACCAGTGTTACAAATATCCAAATCTGGATCTGTCAAAGGATCTGGAAAATAGACTTCCACACGAATCTATCGAATATAAATAATTCATATATTAATTCACAAAAACATAGCTCAAAACTGATTTGAATACAGAAAATAGGTTCAGCCAGAAATCAGGAAAACGAATTCAGGAATAGGAAAACAGCACGAAAACACATTAAATAAATCCACAAAAAATCTAGAGTATTCCCCTATTGGTCTAGTATCTAAATCTAAAGTTTAAGAATTTTCCAGTGAAATTAGATCAGTCATCAAAAATAAGAAAGCATCAAGAAATCATAGTTTGGCAAATCTGGAATTCCCAACACTGCTGTACGAAAACTAAGACATCTCGCAACCAGTAAAACGAAATCCAATTCTGCCAAAGGGGTATGAAAATAGATCAAATATACTAACTTTCATATTTCACAAATATTTTTCATACAGTAAAAGGAGTCATAGTGAAAATAAGGTTCTTTACAGAACAGCGAGCAAAATACAGCAAGTATAGATTTTATAAACGAGCATGAAAAAATACATAAAACTCATCAATAAAATTCACCAAAATTCTGGGTAATCCCTAACTAGATACAGAAACAATGACCAAAGTTTTGGATCGAAATAATTTATGTAGCACAGTTAATTAAATTATTTAGTCATCAAGAACATCGAAAAACAAAATCTGGAAAAGATCGACACCTCTATAGTAAAACAGTCATAATTCACTCATACGAAAACGAAATCAAGCAAGGTTAGAGGGGTTTGAAAATAGATGAAATTCTCTAAAACTCATGTTTTATACCGAAATTAAGATACTGACTTCAAGACAGTCCAAAACAGCAAACAAAATAGATCAGCGACAAAATACAGATTTTTCCCTTTTACCACAACTCAACATATATCATACAAAACTTGTTCAAAACACAACCAAATATGAATTAGAGTCTACCAAGTTTCTAAACATCATAAATTAGGGTATCTAACATGTCCACACCAAATATATTACTTGGGTCTCAACCAAAACACGAATTCTCACAAAAGTCTCACATACATGATCAAAATCAAGAACGGGTAAATCCTAAGTTAATTCATGTCCATATTGTGTCGTGATTCATCTATGGTCAAATTTTCATAATAGAGACAAAACTCATCAAACATAAACAAACAAGAGTCATCTCTAGACCCAACTACACTATAGGTGGTATTTTTGACTTGTATCAAACAAATGAATTGGAGTACAAGTTACTTGCCTTAATCGAGATGAAGAATAACAAAATCCAAGAGTAACGAAAAAAACCCACGAACGAAAATCCACGAATCCACGAATCCAAGCAACTAGAGCGAAAGTCTCCACACGAACAAAACTCCAAAAGCGAAAGATGACGGCTATGGTGGCTTGCGGCCACGAGAGAACACCAAGAAAGCGAGACGAGAGATTAAGTGGTGGTGTGAGAGGGTTGGATGGCCAAGGGGATGAGGGATCGGGTTTGGGGTGTTGCCGGGGTGGTATGCGGTTGAGAGGTGGAGTAGGGGGCTATCGGCCGGGCTACTCGAGTGTGCACAGGCCGGAGGTAGGGGGGTCGACCTGGGCTGTGTGCAGGTGCGGCTCAAGCAAGGAGGAAGGGGGAGGCCGGGATGCTTGAAGTTAGGGTTAGGGTTTGGATGAGAGGGATTAGAGAGAGTATATATATATGGGGATTAGGGTTTAGAAATACAAGTTGGGTTAATGGGTATTTGGGTTGTGGGTAATTAGGAGTAGTAGTAAGTTACCAATGAGTTTTGGATTTTCGGTCAATTAAATAGGAATACAAATAGGATTGGGAATTTTATTTGGCTTTGAAAATCTTATTAGGGATCAAAATAATAGGATTGGGAAAATAGGACAACCAATCACCACCACCACAACACCCAAAAACAATTAAAAAAATAAAGAGAACGAGACCAAAATGAAGAAAGAACAACCTAATGAAGAATGAAACAAAAGAGACAACCAATCACACACAAGGAACTCAAAATGAAATAAAACAAATATATATCTATACTATTATTAAGCCAACCCCAATTTTAGCGGCTTTTTACCATCATGCCCTCATAGACATAACACACCTAAAAAATAATACAGGGTTAAATCTGTCAATTTTAACCTAATTGACAGATTATTTCACAATTATTTCACACAGACTTGATCTTAGCAATTTGTTCAAAATTTTGCATGCATGCATCTATACTATTATTAAGCCAACCCCTATTTTAGCGGCTTTTTACTATCATGCCCTCATAGACATAACACACCTAAAAAATAATACAGGGTTAAATCTGTCAATTTTAACCTAATTGACAGATTATTTTACAATTATTTCACACAGACTTGATCTTAGCAATTTGTTCAAAATTCTGCATGCATGCATTCGAAATCTAATTTTCTCTTCACAATTATTTCACACAGACTTTTAAGCCAACCCCTATTTTAGCGGCTTTTTACTATCATGCCCTCATAGACATAACACACCTAAAAAATAATACAGGATTAAATCTGTCAATTTTAACCTAATTGACAGATTATTTCACAATTATTTCACACAGACTTGATCTTATCAATTTGTTCAAAATTCTGCATGCATGCATTCGAAATCTAATTTTCTCTTCACAATTATTTCACACAGACTTTTAAGCCAACCCCTATTTTAGCGGCTTTTTACTATCATGCCCTCATAGACATAACACACCTAAAAAATAATACAGGGTTAAATCTGTCAATTTTAACCTAATTGACAGATTATTTCACAATTATTTCACACAGACTTGATCTTAGCAATTTGTTCAAAATTCTGCATGCATGCATTCGAAATCTAATTTTCTCTTCACAATTATTTCACACAGACTTGATCTTAGCAATTTGTTCAATATTCTGCATGCAGTAAATAGTCGCTAATATCTATACTATTATTAAGCCAACCCCAATTTTAGCGGCTTTTTACCATCATGCCCTCATAGACATAACACACCTAAAAAATAATACAGGGTTAAATCTGTCAATTTTAACCTAATTGACAGATTATTTCACAATTATTTCACACAGACTTGATCTTAGCAATTTGTTCAAAATTCTGCATGCATGCATCTATACTATTATTAAGCCAACCCCTATTTTAGCGGCTTTTTACTATCATGCCCTCATAGACATAACACACCTAAAAAATAATACAGGGTTAAATCTGTCAATTTTAACCTAATTGACAGATTATTTCACAATTATTTCACACAGACTTGATCTTAGCAATTTGTTCAAAATTCTGCATGCATGCATTCGAAATCTAATTTTCTCTTCACAATTATTTCACACAGACTTGATCTTAGCAATTTGTTCAATATTCTGCATGCAGTAAATAGTCGCTAATATCTATACTATTATTAAGCCAACCCCAATTTTAGCGGCTTTTTACCATCATGCCCTCATAGACATAACACACCTAAAAAATAATACAGGGTTAAATCTGTCAATTTTAACCTAATTGACAGATTATTTCACAATTATTTCACACAGACTTGATCTTAGCAATTTGTTCAAAATTCTGCATGCATGCATCTATACTATTATTAAGCCAACCCCTATTTTAGCGGCTTTTTACTATCATGCCCTCATAGACATAACACACCTAAAAAATAATACAGGGTTAAATCTGTCAATTTTAACCTAATTGACAGATTATTTCACAATTATTTCACACAGACTTGATCTTAGCAATTTGTTCAAAATTCTGCATGCATGCATTCGAAATCTAATTTTCTCTTCACAATTATTTCACACAGACTTTTAAGCCAACCCCTATTTTAGCGGCTTTTTACTATCATGCCCTCATAGACATAACACACCTAAAAAATAATACAGGATTAAATCTGTCAATTTTAACCTAATTGACAGATTATTTCACAATTATTTCACACAGACTTGATCTTATCAATTTGTTCAAAGTTCTGCATGCATGCATTCGAAATCTAATTTTCTCTTCACAATTATTTCACACAGACTTTTAAGCCAACCCCTATTTTAGCGGCTTTTTACTATCATGCCCTCATAGACATAACACACCTAAAAAATAATACAGGGTTAAATCTGTCAATTTTAACCTAATTGACAGATTATTTCACAATTATTTCACACAGACTTGATCTTAGCAATTTGTTCAAAATTCTGCATGCATGCATTCGAAATCTAATTTTCTCTTCACAATTATTTCACACAGACTTGATCTTAGCAATTTGTTCAATATTCTGCATGCATGCATTCGTGATCTTAACAATAATAATTGACCATGGAATTATTCTCTTCACAATTATTTCACACAGACTTGATCTTAGCAATTTGTTCAAAATTCTGCATGCATGCATTCTTTTTTTTTTTTTTTTGAGTTACATGCATGCATTCTTGATCTTAACAATAATAATTGACCATGGAATTATTCTCTTCACAATTATTTCACACAGACTTGATCTTAGCAATTTGTTCAAAATTCTGCATGCATGCATTCTTTATCTTAACAATAATAATTGACCATGGAATTATTCTCTTCACAATTATTTCACACAGACTTGATCTTAGCAATTTGTTCAAAATTCAGCATGCATGCATTCTTGATCTTAACAATAATAATTGGCCATGGAATTATTCATCTCCAACCTTAATTTCTTTCCACGTCTCAAGTTGAGATTTAAAAAATAACGTCTCTTCAAGCTGAGATTTAAAAAAGAAAAAGAAAAAAAAAGTAGCACCGTGGACCCCACCATGCAAACGATAAGCTTAGCTCGAAGACTTCACTGATGAAGGTAACATGAAGGTAACATGCGAAAACTTCACTGCTGGCAATTATTCTTTTTAAATTAGTGCCGACCGTCAAAGGTCCCGTAAACATCTCCAGAAAGAAAATCCAATCCAATCCAATCCAATCTGAGATTCATTCTTCTGCTCTCTTTCAAACACCTGACTTTACTCGCTCTCTCTCTCGATTATATCGGAATCCCACCTTATAATTTGCCGGAGGTAATAACCCAACTGATATTACTTCAATTTACTGCAATTATTTTCCCATTCTCATGTAGGGATCCTTCAATGCTTAATTTCAGGTTAGTTAATTAAAAATTGTTAGAGATTATTAGTCAATTCTCATGTAGGGATCCTTCAATGCTTAATCCACTATGTATTCTTAACTTTAAGTGATATTCAGGAGTTTTGCACACAGATTAAGAAAGGGTGAGATAAACATTTGTTTCCTTCTATACCCTTATTAATAAGTCTCCATGATTTAATTACTAATTCTTTTTCCAATACAAATTCTGTTTTCAAGAAATTGTAATTAATGTTTTCTCAATTTCAAGACATTCTTTTTACACCAACTCTTTGAGATGGTGAGTTGGCATTAATTTTATGAAGAAAATAAAATCTAGAAAGTTGAAAGTACAATTTTCTAAGAATTTTTGATAGGATTAAGATGAGTAATTAAGATAAAATTTCAACATAAATAAGGGCTTTCTTGGAAAAAAATGGAAAAAAGTTGGATAATATCACATAAAGTGAAACAAGAAAAAACCCCTAAATATCACTTAAAGTGAAACGGAGGGAGTAGAAAATTTGAAACATTAATTATCCATTTTGTTAAGAGTAATTACATATTTATACAGGAGATTACTACGAGTGTTGTATGTGGTGAAAATTTCTCAATTATACCGTGAGGGCAACACACTGGCTAATCGGGTTGCTAATCACAGTCATTTGATCGGGAAAGATGCAAGGTGGGTGACCCAATTCCTGGTTGAGCCCATGTAAGTTGGATGTTTATGAAGATTGTTATCTTAGAGGTTATTTTTTGTAGTTGCTTTTCTGATTATGAAAAAAATTTGATACCAGTGGAATGTTTTACTTTATCGCACTTTTTTCAAACAATCGTAGTATTTACATAAAAAAGAAAAAAAAATATTAGGGCGTGCATCGCACGCGTGCAAATAGCTAGTTGAAAACAACTTCAACATACGGTTCAGAAAAATACGAGAGAGAAAATACACCAAAATGAAAAATATACTAAAAAATACACAAAATGAAAAAAAACAGGGGTTACAATATAATTCTTTTTGTAATTAAAGATACAAATATTTGTTGAACATAAAGAAAATTGTGAAGAGCAAAATGAGATTTTGACTTATAAATTATTGGGTAGATTTTAATGTGAAATTGTCTAAGAATATACATGTTGTGCATAGAGAATTTGTTGAAAAGAAACATGATGAATTGTGAAATTTGTGAATAAGTATAATGAACATGAAAAGAGAATTTAGACTAGAATTTTAGCTAAGTACTCACATTGGCAAGAATGAAAGTTTTGAAAAGAGAAATGTGATAAATTGTGACCAAGTTTGGGTGTTGAATAATGATTGATATTTTAAGTCCGATGTAGGGGTGACGCTAAATTCTAGAATGTTGATTTTTATTCATGATTCAATTACCTGAGGATTTAGATACATAGTTGGGATGTGATGAAAGTAAAAGAAAAACATGAGTATGAGGGTCATTGGATTGGCGGCGTGAGAGTGTTCACAGGATATCCTCATAATGCGTCATGATTAGGGCGTGGATACTAATCCAGAGTACCATCCCGGTGGCGATGCTTGTGGGGTATTTGGTGACTACGGGTAGTGCCATGGTCCATGGCGGAGGTGAATTGACCATAGGATGCCTGCATCATGAGTCATGTGTCAATGCGTGGGGTTCTCTCTAGGATGCCTAGACGTGGGCTCGTAACTCATAGAATACCTAGGATACTCACCATAGTTACCGTAGTAGTTTTAGTAATAGCGAGGGATTGAACCCTACAAGATGAAGAATGATTAAGGGCTTGCCCTCCAACCTATGTAGTATGGGATGCCTAGAATCCAAACAAGGGCACATTAGTGTCATGTAACCTAAATAACTACATTCAGGATTAAGTGCACATTCACACACGACATCAATAGGGTAGTCCCCCTTAGTTTGCTTTGTGAAAAGTGTGTGCTTTCTAAGTAAGAGAAATTTATGTATTATATCATAGCGTCAGTTGAATGAACTGACGTGCCCACAGTTTCTATGCAAGATAAAGTGAATGAAAAAGACTAAAAAGGAATTGATGCTTAAAGAATTATTCAACTGTTGTTTATTTCATTCATGTAATTATTGTAATTTGTTTCCGCTGATTAAATGTAACTTTGATGTAATAAAAGTTTTTAAATTCCTTGTAAAATTATACGAAGAGAAGTGTAAAGATCCTGTGGAACTTCAAATTCTCTCTTATTTGGAATTCAGGGTGTTACATCTCTTAGAGGCACTAAAGGACTTGTTGCCTTATTCACCAGATATAGTAAACCCACGGGACTCCTCCTGTTGTGAAGGAGTAGGGCGATGACTACTAGTTCGTCGATCCTGCCAGGGACGATGTAAAGGGCTTGAAGGACCTCATCCTTAAAATGTCAAAATTCTACCATGTTGATGGGTGCTTCTTCTTTCCCGTTGTTCCTTTGAACTGATCGACAAACTGGAGTTGGGCTTCTTTGCTCGTGATGGGGAGGAGTCCTTCTCTGTCCTCTAGGAGAGGGAGATCTTCTTCGCCTTTAAGGACATGGAACCTTATGGATTAGAGTCACGAAGTTTGACTTCCATTGAAATGCTAAGGATGCCGTGAGCCAGAAATCATTAACAGTTGTAACAAAATCACCACCAATGATATTCCAGTAATGCTAATAAAAATATCATTTCTTCAAACATATAAACAACTAAGGAATTTGATTTCCATGAAAATCTATCAATTCTTCCAAACATATGCTTGTCACTTATCAAACAAGGTAATATAAAGGGAGATCAGGGATTTCCTTGCACATTCTCACGTACTAAAGATCTCCTAATTTTAAAGTGTCTACTTGAAGCCTAAACCTTCCCAAGAGTGGGCTCCAAAAGTATTGGTTGGGCCCTGTAGCGCCCCGAATTCATAACATAGTAACTCGTGACACTCTCCAGGATCTTCCTTCAAATGAGTCACAACACAACAAAAATCACAGAAAATTTAAAACTTTTATTACATCAAATTGTTATTACAATGTCCAATGATTTACAACAATTACAAATAATTGGTACAACATGAATGTACAATAAAAATTTGGACAGTAACTTCCACTTGGATGCTTTCCCCTGCTTCTGCTTTCCCGTGCTCCTAACTCGGTAGTCCTGTACTGATAACTGTGGGTACTTCAGTTGATTATAACTGACGAAATGCTATACCCGGCTATCCTCTCTACGCCATAGTATAACAATTCCAACCTCAACAACCACAAATAATATTTGATGCAAAGAAAAAGGTGATGTCAAACAAGTGTCGGTGTATGCCATGACCTAATCTAATGCACACTATGCACTCATGCTCCTAAAGCTAATGCACGCTTGGTTGAAGGATATGCATCTCATACTACACACCCCCCAACCAAACAATGTTCTTTAATGGGGCTCGATCCCTTACTATGCATCCTAACCTTATGCTCTCTCCTGTTTCTAACTCCAGTGATGGTGAGGCTGCAGGCCCCTGGGTGACTTCCAGTCACTGCTGTTAATAGTGGTATCCAAATCCTCTTAGTTTTATCCACTATGCCCGGGATTTCAGTCGCAGGCTTACCCTGTGTGACTGTAATCAAATCGGCTTACTCGATATGTTGCTGTATCTACGTCTCCTCAGACCTCACCAAACGCCGATATATGCGCACAAAGGCTCCATTACCGAGTGATTAGAGCAACTCCCGATAGAGATAGAGTCTAGCTGTCCGGGACATCGTCTAATCCATTTGTTCACATTGATCGACAAAGGACCTGACGGATATAAGATTTCCCCAACTCCGCTACACTCATACACTAGAATAGAACTTGCAGTCTAGACGATGTCAACACTCCAAACCTCCTCAGAAGTTGTTACGGATCATAAAGGCATTTCTGCTGAGACAACGGAGCCCCCAACAGAGTTTTCACCACTCCCAGGGCAGCTCGGGGTCCCTGTCCACATTAAACGAACCTAGGGTTCGGTCGGGGGCGATGACGCCATGCGTCCCCCTGACAGGCAAACATCCTCGCTAGTGCTTGTCCTTAAATTCAAATAAGACTCGATCTAGTCCTACCAAAGTATCCATGCTACACCTTTCCCTTAGTTAGGTGATCTATCTACCATAACCAATCCCTATCTCGATAATTAACTTGCTTGCCATGATCAACTAGTTCAATTCCTTTAGTAGACTCTCCCTAGTCAGTCACCTTTACCCAAAAATAGATCTCAACCCATTTCACACTAGGACTCAACTAGCCCTCTAGTCGGCCCAAGAGTTGACCCGCTTCGGCCCACACTTGGCACGAACCAACTCTGTCGATCGCCGCAACCATCATCTACGCTTGGAGTTCGATCGCAACCTCGGCCCGACCAACAAGTAGCTCCCGCTAAACTTAACGCTCCACGGTCCTCGACAAGTGGTAACTCCTAACACAAACCATGGAATCCATTCATGCACGATGAGTAAGTCGGCGCACGAGTCATCTCCTCCAATGCGTTCGATGTACATTCCACCTGCCTAGATTTGTCAACAAGACTAAATCTTAGGGTTTCAACTTAACCAAAGTTGTAATACCCTGAATTTTTATTAAATGTGAAATTGTTGATTTTACGTGTTGTGCACGTGCAAAATTGTGTATAAATATTTTCTTATTAAATGATTTTTTATAACATGAGCAAATAATTAATTTCTTTCCTTCTCTTTTCTTTTAAGCCCATTTTTAGAAGCCTGAATTTTTTTTCTAAATAAAGCTCAACCTAATGAATTAATTATTTTTTTCTAAAAGCCCGCTATTTTAAAAGCCCATGAATTAACTACCTTTTAATTAACTTGTCATGTAGACACATATTTTTTTTGTAGACAATTAATTAATTTATAATGTACAACTTTAATTAAGGGGACACTAGTTGGGACACGTGTTTGCACGTGTGTGTGCTATGCACACCTTTCTTGGCCGGATTGCATGAGAGAGAGAGAGTGGGGGTGTGGATTAGTGGAGTGGTGATTTTTGTGTTCATGGGTGGTTGCTACAACTTCCTGTTGTATCCTAGCCATTTATTTACAACCATCTAATGCAATCCTAGCCCTCCATTCCACCCTAAAAACTACTATAAATACCCCCCCTCCCCCCTTTATGTATACAACACTAAGAAATATTTTGAAAAGAAAGAAAACTATATAGGGGAGTAAAAGATTGAGAGAGTAAAAAGATTGAGTGCTTTAGTGTGTGTGTTTTTGGAGGCCGGCTACTACAACCCACGGCAAGGAGAGGCTCAGTTTCACCAAGTGCAAGGCGGAGGAAAAATTGTGGTGGCTCATTCTAGGAGGAGAAGGACCAATCGTGTTCAAGGAGATTCTAGGAGCTTTGTAGTATTTTCTTCAAATAGGTGGATGTTTTTCTATACTTCTAATGTTAGACATCATGCTAGGGATTTTGATACGTATGCATGCTAAAAGAACTAATAAGATAATCACTTGTGGACTTTAAAAAAGGACTTGCTAGACGAATGAGTAAATGCTTGATGAATTGCGTGCTATTGGTTATATTTCATGTTTAATGTAGTTAAAGTAACTTATTGCCATGAAATTGTGGAATTAGAACCATGTAATTGTAGAAAAATATTCATATTTTGGTTAGTAGATGAATTATTAAATTTTTGCGCTTATTGAACCATTGTAATACTTGCTCAAGAAATGCAACCTTGATTATAAGATTGTGAATAAAAAGGGGAAAAACAGAAATCTACACTTTTTAATAAAGTCTTAATGCAACGAGTTGAGTAGAGGATTTGTTTAAGTGGAATTTTGCAATTTGTAAACATAGAATACAAATTAGAGTGAAAATACTTGTTTTAATGTCAAAAATATATCCATGATCTACCCTAAATTGCAACCTGGTGCAATAGACAATCGACCAAATTAGAGTCGACAGTGGACTGTCAGGTAATAAATTTCGGATTCTAGTTGCAGAACAGTTGACCGACTGTATTGTAACAGTCGACTGCCTTGACTATTGGTTTTCGAGTTTTAAAATCTTTGCAGAACAGTCGACTGACTGTATTGTAACAGTCGACTGCCCTGAGTATTTGTCTTTGAGTTTTAAATTCTCGCAGAACAGCCGACTGACTATGTTTTGACAATCGACAGCCCTGAAGTTCAAATGATATCCAGTTTTTATGAGATAATTTTCTATAACCTTTGGCTTAGTATATTTGAGACTATTTTTGCAAGAAAGAACTTACTATAAATCGTTAGCTTAAATTGTCTTTGGATAAAGAAAAGTGTATTGATTAAGAGATGATTTGAAAAGTTTTTTGATAATGAAAGAAAAATGAAAGTATGAATGTTAGATTTAGTATTGATAAAATGAGAATAAGGGAATTATGTGGAAAGAATGAACTATTGAATATGACAAATTGAATTTCTTTGTTTATGCATGATATTGTACATGAAATTGGAATTTTTAATGACATGATGAGTTATGAAGGATATTATGAATATGAATATACAAATGCTATGAACATGAAAAGAAATATTGTCGTTAATCATGGAAAAAGATCTTATGAGTATGAAAAACTCGGTGTTGTAATTATGAGTTGAAATTAAGAACTAAGGCGTAGCTAAGCTTTATACCGGCAATAAAAGAAATATTGAGATGAAATTTGAAATAAAAAGACCAAGATTTGGGTCATGAGAAATGATTGAATAAGACCGGTATAGTGGAAGTGCTAATCCGAAGGGATTGATTTTGTTCATGATTCAATTAAATTAAGGACTAGATACATAGTGAAGATGTGATGAACGTAAGAGACAAACATGAGTATGAGGGCCATTGGATGGGCAGCACGAGAGTATTTACAGGATGTCCCATGAAGCATCATGATTAGGGCATGGATACTACTCCAGAGTACCATCCCGGTGGCGACGCTTATGGGGTGATCGAATGACTGCAGATGGTGTCACATTTATGGTAGGAGGTGAATTACCACAGGATGCCTGTATGATGAGTCATGTATCAGTGCGTCGGGATTCTCTCCAGGCCTCCTAGACGTGAGTTCGTAGTTCATAGAATGCCTAAGATACTTACTGTAGTTACAGGAGTAGATTAAGTCATGGCGAGGGATTGAACCCTACAAGATGAAGAATGATTAAGGGCTTGTCCTCGGACCTATGTAGTATGGGCTGCATAGACTCTGAACAAGTGCGCATTAGTATCATATAATGTAAACAACTGCATTAAGGACTAAGTGCATATCACAACACGACATCAATAGGAAAGTTCCTTGTAGTTTGTCTTGTGATCAAGTTTGTGGTTGTTCAAGTATGAAAAATCGTTATACTGTTTCCGACATAGAGAGGATGATCATGTATAATATTTCGTTAGTTGAATGAACTGACGCGTCCAGAGTTTTATATGCAGGGTAAAGAGGTTGGCAAATTGAAGTATACATGCTGCTCAAAGATTGATTTAAATGTTGTATATTTGTTTCATGTAATTACTGTAAATTGCTTCCACTGTAATAATGTAAATGTATCATGTAACTCTGATGTAAGAAATATTTTAATTTCCTTTGTAAAATTGTACGAAAGAAGTGAAAAGATCCTGTGGAACTTCGAATTCAGACTGTTTTAGAATTCGGGGTATTACAAAAGTATCCCAACAAGGTGCACTACACTAGGAGTAAGTCCTAACCCATGAATCCACAAAACGGGGTTCTAAGATTCCTAAAAACAATAATTTAAGTTTCCAAACAGCAAGCACACACATGGCGTTCATGCCAAAACAGAGTTATTCCCGTTCCCGTTCCCTTGAGGAATCGCGATCGGTCGCTCCCCATGCTTCTACTCAAAGTAGACAACAAGTACAAGCACACAATGGGCATGGATCTTATCCCAAAGTGGTCTACAATAATATGCCAACGTCCAATACAGTTTCCACTTCTAACATTGGACATTGTTGTGTATATTGGGGTCTACAAGCAACTATGGGATACTCTTAGCAAGAAACTTTAGATCACTTAAGTCCTAACTCATAATCACATCCTTGACATGTTTCTTGACCTCAAACAACAACCCTAAGCTAGTGAAGTACAAGTTCAAACCCATTTCTATGAACATGGTGCAAACCAGTGAGCTCTATGTTTCACTGTGTTTATTTCATTACTTGCAAAAATCATATAAAATTGAATATTTGTCCAAATCAAGATTTATTGGTCATTCCAGAAATTTCTATGTGTCTACTAAAAGTTCCTAGTTATAAAGCTCTTAAGATAAGGTCGTTTAGACACTCTTATGGGTCCATCTTTAACAAGTATACAGACTTCCAGAACAACAGATCAGATCAACACAGTCATGGGATAAATCTATTTAACATATCATATGGTGTTAGATCATCATGAAATTTTAGAATCTACTTCCTGAAACATGACGTAACAACACTTCCAAAATCAAGTGATTCTACCAAGTAGATTTTCAGTTATGTTCTTTTGAATGTCATCCAAAAATAGGGCAGTAACAACAACAGTTCTGTTTACTAAAATTTCTAGTTCATTTGCATGATATTATTGACATAGCTACAATGGTCCAAATCTCATGAAATTTGAAACGTAGGTCTTAGATACACTGGAAAAAGACATACTAAAATTTCAGATCATTCCCATAAGCATGCAGTGAGATACAAGTCATTCTTTCCACAACAGTAACCATAAAAACTGCTTCTTTCTATTCTGACCAGCATGCAAGTTCGTAATTTATTTTAATAAAAAAAAATCAAAAAAATCCATAAAATTTTTTGAAGGTGTACGTCACCTATAGGATCATCCTCTAAAAATTTCACAACAAAATTCCTCGTGGTGTTCATTCAATAAGCTACGGACTGACAATAAAAATTCAGTCTTTTTAACAGGATTTTCTGTTTGACTACTTAACACAAAATGGGTTATTTAAGTTCATTCCTAGGGCATGCATGTCACCTTTTTAGTCATCAAACACCATTCAACCATCCAAAAACAAGCCAAGAGATTGGAAACACCCACCTTTGCTAGTAGCTTGTTCTTTTGCTTGTAGGTCCTCCTTTTTAACTCCTATGGAAATTCTTGTTTCTTTATCCTTGCTTTGGCTTTTTGTTCTTCTTCTCCTTGGATTGTTCTTCCTCTTCTCACTCCAAATTTCAGTAACTATGGTGTAGAGAATGAAGTTTGGAGGCTTAGGAAAGAGTAAGAGTTGTGAAAGAGAATGGTAGAAGAGATGGGATTTTAAAACAAAACGAGAAGAGTAGGAGAAAGGGGTGGCCGGATTTTGAGACTATCGGGAACGAAGAGAACATCACATCAAGAATTTGGTTGGGATAGAGAGGAGGTGATGTGACAAAGGTATCATGATGTTTTTATTCAAACACCAAGAAACCCTACCTAACCCTAACTTGTTTCCCTCATTCTTTCCCTCCTAGTTGGCCGGCCATGGGTTGGGCTTGACCCATTTTGATTTTGTTCAAGTGTTGCCTTGTTGTTTTGTTTCATTTGGGCTTCACAAGTCCAACTCAAAACATGTACATATATGTATATATGTTTATATACACATTCATATGCATAATTGTAGGTTATTAGTAAGAAAATAATTTCTTTAACCAAAAAATATAATTTTATAGCTAGTAGAATCTAGTTTGTATACAAGACGTATTCGTCAAAAATTTAGGGTTGTTACATCACTCCCTCCTTAGAATAGTTTTGTCCTCAGAACTACACTTAGTGGGAGAAAACAGAAATGGAGAAGAATGAAAATTTTCACATAAATAATTCCGGGTAGGTCTCCTGCATCCGGCTCTCTAGCTCCCAAGTAACTTCTTCGACGAATTGATTCCTCCAGAGAACCTTGACCATCGGATTTCTCAGCACCTTCTCGTGAAGATCGATTATCTGCAAAGGTCGTTCCTTGTAGGAGAGATCCACTTGCAAGTCTTCTGAAATTTCAGGTAGTTAATGACTCGGGTCTGGCACGTACTTCCTCAGCATGGAGACGTGAAAAACATTATGCACCTGGGCTAACTCAGGGGGTAGGTCAAACCTGTAGGCGGCTTTCCCAATCCTTTTCAAGATTTTATAGGGTCCAATGTACCTTGGGGCCAGCTTGCCATCCCTTCCAAATCTAACTACGCCTTTGGTCGGTGAGACCTTCAAGAATACGAAATCTCCTTCCTCAAATTCTAGCTCTCTACGGTGGGTGTTGGCATAGCTCTTCTGCCTACTCTGTGCGATTTGTAGACTCTTTCTTATTAATTTGATCTTCTCCGAAGTCTGCTGCACCATTTCTGGTCCGAATACCTGCGTCTCGCCCACTTCATACCAACATACGGGTGTCCTACACTTCCTCCCATACAAAGCTTCGAATGGAGCCATCCTGATACTAGCCTGGTAACTATTGTTGTAAGCAAATTCAACCAGTGATAGGTGCTTCTCCCAGCTCCCCTCGAAGTCCAAGATGCATGCTCGGAGCATATCCTCCAAAATTCTGTTCACCCTTTCTGTTTGTCCATCGGTCTGTGGGTGAAAAGTAGTGCTGAGATTTGTCTTTGTCCCCAACGCTGTTTGTAGACCGTTCCAAAACGGTGAGGTTTACCTCATGTCTCTGTCGAAAACTATAGATATTGATACACAATGTAGTTTCACGATCTCTTGAATGCAGACTTCTGCTAACTTCTCCAAAGACTAAGTGGTCCTTACCGGTATAAAATGTGCTAATTTCGTTAACCGGTCCACGACCACCCAAATGGAATCATTTCCTCGGGGACTTCTTGGTAATCCTATAACGAAATCCATACTGATGTCCTCCCACTTCCACACTGGAATGGGAAAGGGCTGTAGTAACCCTCCGAGCCTCTGATTTTCTGCCTTTACCCTCTGACAAGTGAGACATCTGGCCACAAACTCCACTATATCTTGCTTCATTCCAGCCCACCAGTAGAACGGCTTCACGTCTCGATACATCTTCGTGCTCCCTGGATGAACTGCCAGTAAGGTGGTGTGCGCTTCCTTCATGATCTCCTCCCTAAGATTCTCCGCCCTTGGCACACACAACCGATCTCCAAACCATAGCACTCCTTCTTTAACATTGAAATCGGGAAGTTTCCCTTTGTTCACTTGCTCTTTGAGTGCCTGTGTCTCTGCATCGCCATCTTGACTCCTCTTCACTCGGTCCTTCAGACTTAGTTGGAGTTCTAATCGAGCTAACATAGCACTCAACCCTTGAGAAACCATTTCGATACCGGATCTCCTTATCTCTTCTTCTAACTCCTTTGTCATAGTTGTTAGCATGGAAATGCTCCTCTTCCTACTGAGTGCATCTGCCACAACGTTGTCCTTCCCTGGATGGTACAAAATCTCGGACCTGATATCTTCTAACACTTCCAACCATCGCCTCTACCTCAGATTTAAGTCCTTCTGCTGATAGATATATTTTAAGCTCTTGTGGTCTGTGTACATCTCCACCTTTTCTCCGTAGATATAACGTCTCCATATTTTCAAGGCAAAGATGATAGCAGCTAGCTCTAAGTCGTGAGTTGGATAGTTCTTCTCATGTGGTCGGAGCTGCCTTGACCCATAGGCAATGAACTTCCCTTCTTGCATCAGAATGCATCCGAAACCCAAGTTAGATGCATCGCTGTAGATCACATACCCTTTATCTGGTTGAGGTAAGACCAAAACCGGTGCTGATATTAGTCGGTTCTTCAGCTCCTGGAAACTGGCTTCACACTTATCGGTCCATTCAAACTTCTTTTCCTTCCTGGTCAAAGCTGTGAGGGGTACCGCAATCTTGGCATAATCCATAATGAACTTCCTGTAGTACCGGTCAAACCCAAAAATCTCATAACTTCCTTCACTGTCCTTGGCTGAGGCCATTCCTTCACCACCTCTATCTTTTGTGGGTCAGTGGCCACTCCCTCCTTAGAAAGGACATGGCCAAGGAAAGCTACTTTCGTCTTCCAGAATTCGCACTTGGAAAGCTTCGCGTACGACTCTTGCTCTTAAAGCTTGCTCAGAACTGCAGACAAATGCTCGGCATGATCTTCCTCAGTCTTTGAGTACACCAAAATGTTGTCTATGAAGACCACCACAAATGAGTCGATGAATAGCCGTATGACCTGATTCATCAAATCCATGAAGACGGCTGGAGCATTGGTCACTCCAAATGGCATCACCAAAAACTCATAGTGCCCATGCTGTGTCCTGAAAGCTGTCTTGGATATGTCTTCCTCCTTGACATGGACCTGATGGTAACCTGACCGTAGATCTATCTTTGAGAATACTACGGGTCCTTGTAGCTGATCGAACAAGCCATTGATCCTGGGAATTGGATAGTTTTTTTGGACTGTAACTTTGTTCAATTCCCGATAGTCAATACACATCCTTGATGACCTGTCATTCTTCTTGACCAATAGTACTGGCGCTCCCCAAGGGGAGGTGCTAGGCATGATGAGTCCCTTCTGTAGCAATTTCTCTACTTGCTTCTTGGCTTCATTCTGTTCCACCGGTGTCATACGATACGGCATCTTCGATACGGGCGCGCTGCCCGGCTGGATCACGATACTGAACTCTACATCTCTTGGTAGGGGTAAACCTGGTAACTCCTCCCAAAATACGAGTGGAAAGTCTCGATGGGTATCCCCTTGGCTTCCTTTAGCACCCTACTCCCAGCTATAGCTGCCAAAATCCTCCTGTTTTTCTTCTTCCCTTAAAACACAATCTCCAGTCTCTCGGGTGTAGCTAAGGTTACCTTCTTTGCCTTACAGTCAATGTGAAATTAAAAATGAGTCATAACACTCTCAAGGATCTTCCTTCAAATGAGTCACAACACAACAAAAATCACAGGAAATTAAAAACTTTTATTACATCAAATTCTTATTACAATGTCCAATAATTACAACAATTACAAATAATTGGTACAACATGAATGTACAATAAAAATTTGGACAGTAACTTCCACTTGGATGCTTTCCCTGCTTCTGCTTTCCCCTGCTTCTGTTTTCCCGTGCTCCCAACTCGGTAATCCTGCACTGATAACTGTGGGCACTTTAGTTGGTTACAACTGACGAAACGCTATACCCGGCTATCCTCTCTACACCATAGTATAACGATTCCAACCTCAACAAACATAAATAATATTTGATGCAAAGAAAAAGGTGATGTCAAACAAGTGTCATGTATGCAATGACCTAATCTAATGCACACTATGCACTCATGCTCCTAAAGCTAATGCACGCTTGGTTGAAGGATTTGCATCCCATACTACACACCCCCAACCAAACGACGTTCTTCAATTTAATGGGGCTCGATCCCCCTTTATGCATCCTAATCTTGTGTTCTCTCCTGTCTCTAATTCCAGTGATGCTGAGGCTGCAGGCCCTTAGTTGTATCCACTATGCCTGGGATCCCAGTCGCAGACTTATCCTGTGTGACTGTAATCAAATCGGCTTACCTGATATGTTACAGTATCTACGTCTCCCCGGGCCTCACCAAAAGCCGATATATAGGCACAAGGGCTCCATTATCGAGTGATTAGAGCAACTCCCGATAGAGATAGAGTCTAGCTCTCCAGGACATCGTCTAATCCGTCTGTCCACATTGATCGACAAAGGACCTGACGGATATAAGGTTTCCCCAATTCCACTATGCTCGTCCTTACACTAGAATAGAACTTGCAGTCGAGACGACATCAACACTCCAAACCTCCTCAAATGTTGTTACGGATCATAAAGGCATTTCTGCCGAGACAGCGGAGCCTTCAACAGAGTTGTCACCACTCCCAGGGTAGCTCGGGGTCCCTGTCCGCATTGAACGAACCTAGGAATCGGTCGGGGGCGATGAGACCATGCATCCCCCTGATAGACGAACACCCTCGTTAGTGCCTGTCCTTACATTCACACAAGACTCGGTTTAGTCCTACCAAAGTATCCATGTTACACCTTTCCCTTAGTTAGGCGATCTATCTACCATAACCAATCTCTATCTCGATAATCAACTTGCCTGCCATGATCAACTAGTTCAATTCCTTTAGTAGACTCTCCCTAGTCAGTCACCTTTACCCAAAAATAGATCTCAACCCATTTCACACTAGGACTCAACTAGCCCTCTAGTCCGGCCCAAGAGTTGATCCTCCTCGGCCCACACTTGGCACGAACCACGACGAATCGACTCCGTCGATCGCTGCAACCGTCATCTACGCTTGGAGTTCGATCGCAACCTCGGCCCGACCTACAAGTAGCTCCCGCTAAACTTAACGCTCCACGGTCCTCGACTGTAAAAAGAAATTCACAGTTCAAATCTTGCTTCGATCATTGATGATCATATTCATGATGTGATTGTTTTTCCAACTCCAATGAGTATATCCGACAACCAGAATAGCCGAAGGAAAAGACCAAATATGAAAAGTTTATCTTTTGTCTTAGTGAAGCGAGTCATGGACATTTTCCAAATCAAATAGTTTCGGGAATAGATGAGGTTCTCAGCGGTGATCATAAAATTATCCTTCATGCGAGTTGAATGATATGGCATGGATGTCATAATCATTGTTGGATTAGTATTGGGAGGCTTAATGGATTTTGGAACCAACGATCACAAAACAATTAGAATCAATTAGATCCAAGATACAAACCTTAACGAGAACTCTAACAATTAAGCGAAGAGCAAGAGCATATATAGGTGATTCAAGATAGGAATCTAACAAATCATATGTTTGTCGGAGACGAACAAACAACGAAACTTAATCACCCCAAAAACCCGAGATCTCCATAATAAGGTGGATGAAGAGAAGGTGATAATAGAGTAGTAGAGGTGGAGGAAAGAGGGAAGGATGCAGAAGAATGCTAGGTATATAAAGTATTTAGAGGAAAACTATATATCTTTAGAGCTATAGTTGCATATTTGTGTCTAGTTCCCCATTGGTTTGCTCGGGAAAATAATTTTGAAACACTAGAATAAATATATCAATTCCATTATCTTCATCAAAATTTCAATTCTTGAATCAAACTCTTCCTTTATTCATTACATATATGGAAAGACAGCACGAGAAAATGTGTTGTAACTAGGCCGCACACGTTAAGAATTTCTACAACAACATTTACCGGAAGGGTCACATATCCCTCCAAGTTCAAACCGAAGAGTATACATGCAATATTTGAAGCACATATAGCTATTGGTATTATTAATGCAGGTGTCTAAGCTTATGCACTGCACAGACGGTTTGGTTTCATCGTCTGCCTTCACAACAACTGCCAAAAAAAAAAAACGGAAAAAGAAATTCTATTGTTACAACTACAAAGAAACAAATTTACTTGTACAAATTGTAAATTCAAATCCCCTGTAGATAACCCAACTTATAAACTAATCTCACCCTCCCCTATTTGGCAAAGGGGTAATGCTACACCTACTACCAAATCTACTACATTTTTCTTTACTACCTTAGGTGGCACACTATTAGTGAAGGTTATTGTAGAGTAGGTAGTAGAAAAATCCAATAGTGGTGTGCCACCTAAGGTAGTAAAGAGAAAGATAATAGATTTGATAGTAGGTGTAGCATTACCCTTGGCAAAGTGATTATTCAGTTACATTTTGCAGTAACCGTCCACATGCATGGAGAAATTAATTAGATGTTTTCAATGGGATAAAAACTTTTTTTTAAGATGGTCGTAATTACACACTCCTACACTTTATCCGAGTATATATTAACCATACACACTCCTACACTCCTACAAAGAGTAATTACACACTCCTACACTTTATCCGAGTATATATTAACCATACACACTCCTACACTCCTACACTTTGTGTGGTCACTACGTACACCTCACCGCATACACAGAGAGAGAGATGGTTATCTATATAATAAAAAACAAAGAAATCTATCAAGTGGCTCTCCTTTAATATCTAAAATCAAAGGCTCAGATCTAACCTCACAAAACATATTTTTCCACCAAAAGTTTCTCCAAAAAGTCAAATTCAAATTTCCAAAACAACTCATTTATTTATTTAATTATTTCTCTCTCTCCCTCTCTCTCTATATATATAAAAAGGGGTACGAGCAACTTGCTCATTTAGTAAATAAACAATTGATGATGTGGCATACATGTGATTGAAAAATCATTAAAAGGGTTAGTTGTGCAATGTATCACATGCATGCTACATAATCAATTGCTCATTTACTAAATGAGCAAGTTCCTCATATCGCTTTTACCCATATATATATGTGGAAATATGGACTTTTATTTAGAACTAATTAGGGTCATACTATTCAAACTTCAGCTACATAATTGTTGATTTACTGTTTACAAGATTTTTCATATACTGTGTCGTTCTGAAAACGTGTCATAGGCACGTGGCCATCGACAAATCTAGTTAAACAATAAAGTTTCTCCTTTAGATGCAAAAGAAGTACGCACGTGAATTTCATCATTCCTCTAATTTTTATTTATTTATTTATTTTTTGAATATTTTTCTCTAGTTTATTGATCCTCGTTTTATGGAAGTTTATCTATCCATGTTGGTCATTCATATGAAATACGAATTCAGATCCTCCCCAGTGAATTTATTGACTGGCGAGGTCATATACTGCCCTTCCAGTGATTGGGATTTTTTTCCAAACCGACCTACTTTTTGAAAGTTTTTTCCAAACCGACCTACTTTTTTTTTTAATTTCCAAAACGACACATTCGGTCTTTAAAAGACCGAGTTTAGCACAAAATAAGTCGGTTTTTGTGCGAGACCAAAGACCGAGTGTTAGAATTCGATTTTTCGAATTCTAACACTCGGTCTTTGAAAAACCGAGTTATTTTGTGCTAAACTCGGTCTTTCAAAAACCGAGTGTGTTATTTTGGTAAATACTTTCAAACGTGGGTCAGTTTGGTAAATACTTTCAAAAGTGGGTCATTTTGGTAATAAGTTCCTATTCCTGAGTATATCAGAATTCCTTTATAAAATACAAAAAAAATTACAGGAATAACTCATACAACAAACCAGATTGAAAGATAGAAATGATGGTAATTTTGAGATACAAAATAGAAAATTATTATTATTTCCAAAACTTAATGGATATATCATTGTAGGAAATGATAAATTTCATACATGGTTACAATTAATTATAAGTTCTCAATATGGTACATTAACTATTGAGATTTAAGAGGTTAGTTTGTTTCGTTAAAACAACACAGTAAATGAGAGTTTCGCCCTACAAAAGCGTGGTGAAAAAATGCCAATATTAATTACAGAAAAAATGCCAATATTAATTACTGAAAAAATAAAGCAAAAAAAAAAAACCTATTTTCCAGCACAATATTTTGGTTTGTATAAACAATAAAAAATATTCTTCAACTGTTTAGTGAAAACACTCTCCTGCACAAGAAGAAAAGTCCACGCTAATACAAACTAATTTCTTAAATGACAAACCAATAAGGACTAAGCAACTACTCTATAACACGGCTGATAGAGTAGAATTTGATACTCAAATCCAGAGAATTACTTGATATAATTGTGCCAAATAATCATCCTCACTTATCACATGCTTTTATGGTAAGAAACCATGCAGAATAGAAAATAGAAAATCATAAATGATCATTAATTATAAAAAATTTAATAACAATACAAAATTTGATGGTTATTTTATACCAACTACTGAGCATCTCCCAAACCAAATTATGGGTGGTGCATGGTTTAGCAAGTTTGATGCTAAAACTGAATTCTGGAAATAAAGATTGCTGACAAAACTTCCAACTAATTAACAGCATTTAGTTGCCCACAATCTCACGTGTAGGAAAGCATAATGCCATTTAGGTGCGCCATAGGGTCTCATGAATATTATTGTCCGACGCTGGTATGTCTGTTTTTTATGTCTGTTTTATTAAAAACTTTTTAATGAAACTAGAGAGGCTTTAGCCAACCCTTGTGATAAAAAAAAAACATAGAGCAAGGTAAACCAATTACTCGATGAGATATAGATAAAATAATGCTTTCTTTTTCGGAAAAGGAAACAGAAGAAAAAAGGAGAACTAAAAGTTAATGTAAACACATAACATCTCTTTATTTTCCTAAAGCCTCACATAAACTAGTATTGCAATTTGCAAACAGATGTTAGTAATGATTTTGGGCAAGAGTAATGATTGTTCTTATAAAAAATGAGGAAAAAGAGGTTCGTTCGTACTGTTCTGGTAAGTTCACTAAGGTGGAAAAAAACTATTCCACATACAAAAAGAAGCTTTTAGCAATCATAAATTCTGTGAAAATTCTAAGAATATATCCTGTTCTCATGAATTTGAAATTTAAACTAATAATCAATCAGTAACTTTATGGAAAAGATAGTTCAATTACAGGAGAAAGAAATTCTCGTAAAATTAGATGGTAAATATATCTTTTTGATTTCCTTTATATTATGAAACATATTCCTGGTATGAGTAATATTCTTTCTAGGCAAAATGGTATAGGAGGAAATTACTAGAGAAAGATTTACCTATATACATATATGAGATTAGGGAAGAGCCTATGGTATAGGAGGAAATTATCTCCTATGGCGCACGAAAAACTCAATCACCTCAACCGAAATTCAAGAACCACACCGTTCAATCCTCATAACATAAAACATACAGTGATGCAAAATCACTATATTTGAACATGTTTTGCCCACTTATCAACGAGGTTGTAAAATGAACGGTTTTTCAGCAATCGAACAATTGTGACCACTCAATACAGAGCAAAACATATTCAATTACTGACGTACCAATAAAGAAACTAATATCTAGTGAAGAACTAATTCTTTTACCATAAGATGTATATAGACCACCTCCAGGAAGATCACTACTCTTAGGGATAGTCACCATGATAAATCTATTTTTAACGAAGATATTTTTCCTTGTAGAAGATTCATCTCTACTGCCACTTCTCCCAACAGAATAGAAGAATCTACCTCATTCAAAAATGAGAACGAGAATGGAGTGAGTTAGAAACAATAAAAATATCAGTTCTGATCCTGCCGTCAAAAGATGTTGATAGAATCCATGGTCGCGATCAAACTAAATCTTAAAAAAAATGGTGGATAGCTCTCTTAATGTACCAATAACTGTTATATATGAAGATTTCAACCTGGTGAGTCTTCATGCGCTCCTAGATACAGTAGCATTAGTAAGCGTAATTAGACGAGCAGCAATTCCTGGAACTTATTACCAAAATGACCCACTTTTTGAAAGTATTTACCAAACTGACCCATGTTTGAAAGTATTTACCAAAATAACACACTCGGTCTTTGAAAGACCGAGTGTGTCGTTTTGGAAATTAAAAAAAAATGTAGGTCGGTTTGGGAAAAACTTTCAAAAAGTAGGTCGGTTTGGGAAACAAATCCCAGTGATTTTCACTGGAGATGATTTGAATCCGTAAAATTTGATATGCCGCTCTACGAAGGCCCGAAATTGGATGAGGGTTAATTTATATTCCATGAGGGACCTTTTTGTGAATATTTATGAATTAAAAGAATATCAGGCTCTGCTAATTTTCTTCTCAAAAGATGAACGAGCCGCCTTTCTCTGGGCAAAAAATGGATATGGACTGTATAAAATTGACGGTGGAAATTAATCTAGGAAGCTAAGAATTTTATGTGAGATAACCCTAATATTGCTACACCAGAACATTGAAAGTTGATATGGGGTAGATGACGCGGCCTCATCCGGGCCATCAGATCCCCTCAAATTTCGCTCCTCTATAAATATCAGGTCAAAGTAGGTCAAACGGGCTTCAGCCCATTCAGGTCCACAGGCAAACGGGTCCGACCCGGTCCGTTAGGGTCTCAGACCCGTTTACCCCTACCTATAAATACCAGATCCCCTCCTCACTTCCAAAGGTAATCAACTTTTCCCCACATGAACCCTAGCTACTGTTGCTTTCTCAATGACTGACTAGATCGTCGGAGGGTCTGTCGTCGGGATTTCTCCCTGTATTTCTAGACAGTGTGCAGGTACAAGAGTTCGAGCCGAGCCTCTGAGATCCGAGATGAGCTACTTCATCCGAGCCGAGCTACTAGATCCGAGCCGAGCACTCGACCTCTACCTCTCTCCTGCTACCCCCGAGCCGACCCTGCAGCCTAGGATCGGATCGACGCCAGTACCACATCTTCCGCAACACAAATTACAAGAACTCAAACCTGTTGTCCCCACACCCCAAAAACAAACAACATCAGGTTGGCGTTGTCTGTGGGAAACCTGTAGGTACTGTCGTCAGTTCGATCCCAGTCAGGGACGTCATCTCAAATCCGAGCTCTTTCATGGCTCCCAAAGCAAGGATGGTCGTCACCTCCGGACGTCATCCTGATCCTCCTCCCCATCACAGCCGCGCAGACGCCCAGAGCTCTAATCAAACACTGGTCAATGGCGTAGCCGGACCCGGACCAGGCACTTCTCACTCTGTCGCAACTGACTTGCGGTGCTTCATCCAAAATCGACAGGCCAGTCGACTAAGGGGAGGGACCGCTTCCAACTCGGTTCCGAACCAGGGAAGACAGCCGACCCCAGAACGGGAGCCGGGACACAGCCGCTCAACCCGAGGACCTCAACCATCGCGTGACCTGGTGGGGCAAGCACCAGTCACGAGGGCTGAGTTTCAGAATTTTAGGGACGAGGTCCTCCAGGCAATCCGAGGTGGTCCTAGGACCGAGACGCACAACGACTCCATTCCTCAGCCAAAACAAGAAGACGCTCGCTTGAACAAGAAAATGCCGTCCTTTGATGCCTCAGAGAGATGGAGAACCGCCTCGCCCATCTCGGCGAGGGCGGGCCGATGCCCGACCAAGGTTATAGGCCGATCCGACCCCCATTCTTTGCTCAAATCTTCGAAGCCGAAATCCCCAGAAATTTCAGGCCTCCCAAATTCGAGACATACAACGGCAAGGGTGATCCCGCTAGTCAAATGGAAGGGTTCAAAACCCTCATGCTGATTCACAGTGCATCGGATCCTCTCCTATGCCGTGCTTTCCCTGCCACACTGCGTGGCCCAGCTATGGAATGGTTCTCGAAGCTCTTCCCCGGTTCGGTCTTTTCGTTCGACTAGTTAGAAGCGAGTTTTCTAGCCCACTTTGTGACCAGCAGAAAGGTCGAAAAGATGAGCGCATCCTTTCTGGACCTCAGACAGAAGGAAGGGGAGCCACTCCGCGAGTTCGTTCGGCAGTTCACTACCGAGGCGAAGTCGGTCTTCTCTCTCGATGCGGGCATCGCTTCCGCAGCTTTCCGACACAATGTTCTCAACGACCAGCTCAAGGCTTCCTTAGCCAAGAAACCGCCCATCGACTTTCCCGACCTACGCAACAGAGTCGAGAAATACATTCGGGCGGAAGAGGCCCTACACCCGAGGGCGCCAAAGAAGCCATGGCCAAAGGGAAGCGCAAGGTGGACGACACCGAGCCCATCAAGAAAGTCACGAAAGAGGCAGCCAATCTGAAGAGAATTCCTCCGGTCCCCCACTTTGAAAGGTATACCCCGCTGACCCAGAATGTGTCGGCAATCCTGATGGAGATTGAGGATAAAAGGATCGTCCGACTCCTCCCCGACCAAGAAACAATAAGAAGCGGGACCAGAGACTCTACTGTCGATTCCACCGAGACAATGGGCACGAGACGGACAACTTTCGGGCCCTCAAAGATGAGATCGAGGCCCTCATCCAACGAGGGTACCTGAGGGAGTTCACCCGGGATAACCCAAGAGACTGGAGGGATCCAAGGAATCCGAGGCCTCCGCCTGCCCCTCGAACGATCAACCGGTGACCCGAACGGGACCCCGAGCCCGAGGAGACTAGAGGGCAGGCCATCCTACACTACATCCATAGAGGACCCATGGGAGGGGAATCCAATACTTCCCGTAAGGCTTTCGGCCGAAAGGTTAACTCCGTTCGAAACCATCCCTCCCCCCAGATTTAGCAAGCGGCCAGTCTCCTTCTCCTGAGAAGACTTGAAGGGAGTCCGACTCCTGCACTGCGACGCACTCGTCATCAGCCTCGTCCTGACCAACTTCAAAGTCCGTCGAATTCTCATTGACAACGGAAGCTCCGCTAACATCCTCTTCTTGGAAGCATTCGAGAACCTCAAGCTCCCCTAAGATAAGTTAAAGCCGGCCGGGTACACCCTGCACGAATTCTCGGGCATCCCGGTACAAATTGAAGGGATCGTGACACTGGATGTAACAGCTGACATGACCCTCGTCATATGGACCGAATCAATGAACTTAATGGTGGTCAATGTCAAGGCGGCATACAAAGCCATTCTCGGCCGACCCGGGCTCTGCTCGTTTCAGGTCGTCCCCTCGGCCTACCACTTGAAGTTGAAGTTCCCCACTGACCACGGGGTCGGTGTTGTCCGAGGGAATTACGAGTCGGCATGTTTGTGCTACATAACCGCAGTATGAGGTGGGGTGTTTCTCCTTGATGCAGTCGAGCTTCCACCTGAAAGAAGCCAGCCTAAGTCAGAACCTGCAAACAAATTAGAGGAGGTCTCATTCGAGGCCGAAGACAAGTCTAAGTGGTTCCGTGTGAGCCACTCCCTTTCCTCCGGTCTGAAGTCAGGTCTAATTAATTGTGTCCGCTGCAATATCGACCTCTTCGCTTGGACCCGTCCGACATGCCCGGGATTTTTGAAGACCTGATCATGCACAAGCTGAGTGTTACCCCGGGTTCTAAGATGATCCATAAGAAGCAACGCAAGTTCACCCCGAAGTGGCAACAAGCAGTGAATGTGGAGGTGGACAAACTGTTGTCCGCCCGGTTCATTCAAGAGGTCAGCTACCCCGAGTGGCTGGCTAATATCGTGATGGTGAAGAAGGCCAGCAGGAGCTGGAGGATCTGCATAGACTTCACGGACCTCAATAGGGCATTCCCCAAAGATCCTTTCCCCCTCCCGAGCATCGACGCTCTGATTGACGCAATGTCGGGTCGTGAGCTACTGACCTTCGGGTCGTGAGCTACTGACCTTCATGGATGCCTTTTCAGGCTATAATCAAATTCAGATGTTCCCCCCGAACATCAGCAAAACATCCTTCGTTACCGACCAGGGTCTCTACTGTTACCGGGTCATGCCCTTCGGCTCAAGAATGTCGGAGCCACATATCAGAGACCTGTCCACTGAGTTTTCAAAGATCATATCGGTAGTAACATGGAAATATACACGACGACATGCTTGTCAAGAGCCGACGAGGGCAGGACCATGTCGCCGACCTAGAGGAAGCCTTTGGCGTCCTTCGGTCCCACAACACGAGGCTCAATCCCGCAAAGTGTGCATTCGGCGTCTCCTCGGGAAAATTTTTCGGGTTCATCGTTAGCCAGCACAGCATAGAGGCAAATCCCAAGGAGATCCAGGCCATAATCGACATGGCCCCTCCCAGAAACATTAAGGAGGTTCAACGTCTCACGGGTAGATTAGTGGCCATCGGTCGCTTCCTCTCCATGTCTAGAGAGAAGTCCCTCCTCTTCTTCATGGATCTGTGGGGAGCGAAAGGCTTCGAATGGGGTGACCCCCATCAAGAGGCGTTTGACTAGTTAAAGTCCTACCTCGCCAACCCCCCACTTCTGAGCAAACCCGAACCAGGCGAACCCCTCTTTCGGTACCTTTCAGCCTCAGAAAATGCACTCTATGTTGTGCTCATCCGGGAAGATGACAGAATTCAGAAACCTCTCTACTATGTGAGCAATGTCCTGCTCTCGGCTGAGACCCGATATGCAAAGATGGAGAAGGTTGCCTACGCCCTGGTCATGGCCGCGCAAAAGCTCCGTCCTTATTTTCAGGTCCACTCAATCTAGGTTCTTATGGACAAGCCTTTGAAGGCCGTTCTCCACAAGCCTGAGAGTTCCGGCCGCTTAGTCAACTGGTCAATCGAGCAAAGCCAGTACGACATCAGCTACCAGCCCAAGATAACCATTAAGGGATAGACCCATGCCGAATTCATCATGGAGTGCACTATCTTCGAGCCGACTGACATCTAAAAGGTCGATCCAGTTTGGGAAGTTTATGTTGCGGCTCGTCTTGCGAGGTAGGAAGCGGTGCGGGTGTCATCCTCAAATTGTCCTGACAACTTCATTCTCCAGTATTCTCTTCACCTGAAATTTCTAGCCTTTAACAATGAGGCAAAATATGAGTCTATGATCGCAGGGCTCACCCTGGCGCACAAGGCGGGGGCCAAGCAAATTGGGGCCTTTAGCGACTCCCAGCGCGTGGTCAACCAGATTACTAAGGAGTACGAGGTTCATGACGCTCGGGTGGTCCGATACTTGGCGGTAGTACAACAGCTCTTGGCATCCTTCGGTTTCTCCTTTGTGGAACGGATCCCCCGAAGCAAAATGCCCATGCTGATTCCTTGTCAAAACTCGCCTTTTCATCCTTCGATGGCCTCGACCACACCGTCCTAATCGAAGTCCTCCTCAAGCCCAGCATCGACCTCCCTAAAGTCTTCTACCTCAATACCATACCTCAACCAGACAACTGGACGACTCCCATCCGGAAGTTCCTGGCGGAAGGCGAACTTCCTCAAGATCGGATCGAGGCAAGAAGGATCAGGGTCCGTTCAGAAAGGTTCATCATAATCAATGAGACACTCTTCAAGCGCTCGTACACAACAACAGACTGCAACCCTACCTTCGCTGTCTGGCCCCCAATGAGGCCAAGTACGTTCTGAAGGAACTGCATGAAGGAATCGGAGGATGTCACATGGAGAGCAGATCGCTCGCTAGAAAAGCCCTAAACCACGGGTAATACTGGCCGACCATGTTACAAGATGCCCAGGACCTCGTCAAAAAGTGTGACCTCTGCCAAAGATTCTCCTCGGTGAAAAGGCATCCACAAGCCAACCTCTACTCCCTGACCAGTCCGAACCCCTTTGCTATGTGTGGAATGGTCTTGGTCGGCCCTTTTCCAAAAGCGACGGGCCAAAGAAAGTTCCTAGTGGTGGCCATCGACTACTTCACCAAATGGATCGAGGCAGAGCTCCTGGCCACGATCACAGAACACCAAACTCAGTAATTTTTTGGGAAGCACATCATCTGTCGGTTCGGGATCCCGCATGTACTCATCACAAACAACGGGACCCAATTTGCTGGCAAGAACTTTCGGAAGTTCTGCGAAGACATCGGTGTCCAGTAGCGCTTCTCATTAATATGTCATCCTTAGTCAAACGGCCAGGCTGAAAAAGCAAATCGTTAAATTCTTAACGGCCTCAAGAAGCAGTTGGATAATTCATCTAAGGGGCTGTGGGTCGACGAGTTGCCCAACGTACTCTGGGCGCACTGGACAACGAAGAGAATCCTGACGGGCAAGTCACCGTTCAACCTAACCTACATAACAGACGCTGTTATCCCCTTGGAGATCAGGCTCCCTTCACCTAGGAAGATGGCCTTCGACGAGGAGAACAACTCAATGGACCTCAGAGCCAACTTGGATCTTATCGACGAGGTCAGGGAAAAATCCGCCGTTAGAAGAAGCATATACCAACAACGGATCAAGAGGTTTTACAACAAGAAGGTCCGTCCCACCAACATCAAGCAAGGTGACCTCGTGCTCAGAAAGCTAGCGGTATCTGACCCCAGCAAAAAGAGAAAGTAGGCCCCTAATTGGTAGGGCCCATATAAGGTCTCCGAAGTGGTACGCCCCGACACATATTGACTCACAGACCTCGGGGGCAGGATAGTAAAGAGGCCTTGGAATGCAAAACACCTCATCAAGTACCTCGAGGGGGAGGGCTAAAACAAATTATGTAATCGGCATCACATGCCTCTCTTTTGTTTTTGTGTAAATAATAAAGTGTAATCCTTATTTCACCTCTTAATTTTTATTTTTTGTGTAGATTTTCGTGCATTCGACATTCGGCATTGACCTCGAGCAATGCCCTAGCCTTCTCAAGCTGCATGGGCTAGGCGCCCGGCAATGACCTCGAGCCACACCCAAGCTTTTCCACAAACATGGGGGCTCGACATTTGGCTTACGCCGCAGACGGCGTCCTAAGTTTTCTTACAAGTCGGAGGGACGAAAAAGTCAAATTTCATTCATCATAACGCCTTGAATGGCCACAGCACAATAGAGATTATTACAACGGTTCTTTTTACCACAACCTAAGTATTTCTCGTGGGGCTTTTTCGGCTATCACGGACCATCTTGAGCCCCACCGAGCGGGTCCGTCCTCCAGTGTGCTTGTCCGGCACCACTAGCATCGCTAGTGTAGACGTCCTGGCAATGGAGCTTTGCGCATCAGCGGGCCTCACCATTTTCAGATAGAGGGTCAGTGAGGAACCCAAGACAGAGGGGCCTCTTCCCCCAAAAGGGCCAAACAGAGATCCGCCTGTGTCGAGCATGACTTTCAACCTCTGAATCTCCAGCTCCTTCTCTACCACAACCTCACGAAGAATGGACTCAGAGGTCGGTCACCTGGTGGAGGTGTCAGACATTGACCAGTTCATCTTGACACTCCCCCAGTCTCGGTCGGCTATAGCCTTCTTCAGGCACGCCACCTCTAAGCTGAGCTCATTGGGCTTGTTCATGAAATAGCTTACAACAGCTTCTCGATCGCGGGCCTATTTGCAATAGTGGACCATGACACTCTCTTTGGACTCTAGCCTGTTCCGAAGTCGTTGGACCTCAGCAGAACTGAGGTCGGCTCCTAGGATCTCGTCCATCTGACAAAAAGGTGAGGAAACAAGAATTCACTTCAAGCTACCAAAAGATGTGTAAGTCATAGCAGGTCGGCCAAAAATACGATTATATTAATTCCAAAAATTAGTTACAAAAAGCGGTGACCAGTCTGCGCTCGGCAAATACAAAAAGAGAGAAAATGCAAAAAACTACTTCTGAGGGGGGATCTGCACCTCTTCGTCGACCATCTCCCCTGCCTCTCTCTCCACAAGTGGGTCGCTCGGTGCCTCGTCACCCTCGCCCCTAGGGGTCAGCGGAAGAACGGCAGGGCTCCCAACCGTAGTAGAGGTGGTCGATTTTGGCTTGGGGGTAAAGGGGTAAAAAGTGCTCCTTTGTCCGATCATATGCCTCGTCTTGGGCATTCATCACCTCCTCCAAAGCTGCCATCGCCAGCTCCTCGTACTCCGCAACCGCCATCCCCCGAACCTCCGCCAAGGCACGAAGGTGCTGGTCCTGATGAGAGGCGAGGTCGGCTTGAAGGGCCTGCGCGACCCCCTGAGCTGTCGTCAGCTCGACCTTCAAATTCTTCGCTTCTCGAAGGTACCGATCGACATTCCGCTTCTCGGCATTGACCTCCTTCTCGAAGCATCTCTTCAGCTGTGCCCCAGTCATCAATGCCTAGTTGAAGAGAGACAAGAATGAGGAAAGAGTGTCAAGTACAAAGAGTTAAACAAACAGCAAACCAACACTTACCACCACTTGGGCTTGAGCCCACTTCATGTAGGCCGTCTCCACCGTCTCAATCGCCAGAATGGACCGATCGCAAACCATGGCGAGGTTATCTACAACCTCGATTGAGATCAGGCCCTCAGCCAGTGAGTCCCCTCCTTGACCACCCAGTCGGGGTGAACGGCCTTAGCCCCCTCTTACCCACCATCTGCTGGGCGTCGGGGCGCAAGGCGGGGGTCCTTGCCTTTAAGACCTCAACAACCATGGCTGCTAGAGCTCGGTGTCGATTCGGGTGCGTCTCTAACTGAGGGGGCCTTCTTCGACATCTTATGGGGGCGCTCCGAGCCCCCCTGGGTGGACCCCGCCTTTGGCGCAGCCTTCTCGAGCCTCCTCTTTTGGGCCAGAGCCAGTAGGGTTTTCCTTGCGTCGAGCTTTGACTGATCCATCGCTACAGAGAGAAAGGGGGAATGTTAACACCAAAGCAGAAAATTAAATGAAAATGAAACAACAACATACAAGGGTCAACTGGGCTCAGTCCGGCTCGGGCTAAGTGCGACTCTGTCACGTTCGGCCAACCGATGTTGTGCCCCTCTACAATTCTATCAACATCAGGCTACTCTGCCTCAGTCAAGTCCCTCTGCCTCGGGGGTTTGTGGTTCGGCTTGTAGAAATTCCAAGCTGCAGGAATTTCCCAAGGTTCCTCGCTTCCGACCACGAAATACTTGGCCTTCCACCCCTTTATGGAATTCGGATGCCCGTGCACCACTATCTTGTGGGGACAAGGTGAGAAGTAGAAGATGCCCTCCTAATCCCCGAGCGAGTTCACCCCCAAGATAACCCAGAAATATTTCAGCTTTAGAGGCACCTTCTTCTCCTCGCACTTCAGAATGAAGCAGACTAACTGCTTCCACGAATTGGGGCCGTACTGCATCAGACATAGCTCCCCACACCTCAACACCCTCTTGATGAATGGGTGCAGCGGCAGCCTCAGTCCCGAGACGAAGGCATCCTCAGAAAGCATACAGAAGCCAGGGGCCAACTCGGTGGTGGGGCGGAGACCAGTGCTCGGAATCATCAGCTCGTACTGTGGCCCAATGAAGTAGCTAGCCCTTATCACGGGCATATAGTCAGCCTTCAGGACACACTGAACCCTGTCCATCCGTATCTGGGATCGGCCCGGTAAAACAACCTCCACGCCAAATTGAACCAAGTTTTTTAAATAGTTAGGATACATCCCGATCGACCATGGGTTCTTGTAGTAGGGGACGTCGAGCGCGTATGCTGGCTCGAACTCGTCTGGTTTCCTCGGACTATCCGGCAGGCGCAACTTCCTCTTCTTCTACCGGATGTGAGGAGCCTTCGGCAGAGATGGTGTTGCCGAAGGTGGGAGAGGGGGGAGAACCTCTCCTTCCTCACTACCTTCCTCATCCGCCTCTCCCTCAGCTCCTCCCTCATGGCCTCCCTACTCCACCCCTCCTTCCTCAAACTCCTTGCCTAATACCTCAGCCTCTCCAGTGGAAGCTGACTCTACCACCTTCGGCTTGCAGCTTTGGAGTGGCACCACATCCAAAACTTGGTCGTCTAAAGCCCAGGATGTGGAGTCCGACTAACGATCCCCCTCCAAAACTTAGTCATATAGATCCCAGGACGTGAAGATTGACTGACGATCCCCTTCAGCCTGACCAGAAGTACTTGCGTTGGAACCAGACGTAGAGCACGACATAACAAAAAAATACTAACCTGTATTTCGTGAACAGAGAGATCAACAGAAAAGTCGTCGCCGGTGGGTAGAGAGAAAAGCTCCTGTTTTTTAGAAAGAGAAAGCAAAGTGAAGAAATGGGAAGTGGGGTGGAGGATTTATAGAGTGACTAACTACTCCTCGAATTCTGCATTAGAATCCTGACTGTTCAATCTTAATCATCAAGATCTAACGAATGATGAGATTTCGACTCCTCGAATTCTGCATTGGAATCCTGACCGTCCAATCTTGATCATCAAGATCTAAAGGCTGATGAGATTTTGATGCCTCGAATTCTACGTTGGAATCCGGATCGATTCAATCTTGATCATCAAGATCTAACGGCTGAAGATTTCGACGCCTCGAATTCTACCCCCATGACATCAGCAATACATACAATGCCCTGGCTTTCACAACAGGCAATATGGGCTCGATGTTCTGCACTGACCTCAAGCCACTCCCTAGTTTTCGCAGTAAGAATGGGGGGCTCGACGATCGCCAGTAACCTCGAGCCACCCCTGGCATTCGCAGCAAGCATGGGAGCACGACGCTCGCATGTAATATCCCGATCAATTATTAATAATATTATTTTTATTATTATTTAATTATTTAATTATTTTTATTTTATTTTTTTCTGATTTGAAATATCTCTTTTTGGCATGATAAATCAAATTTGGATGGCTAGGTTTTGTTGATAGGATTAAACCTAGGATCTAGGATTAATTAAGATACATAAGAGTTTAAGGGGTATTCTTCTAGAAGCCTCTCTCCTCCACCTCACCCCTACACCATACCTCCACCTCACCCCCCCCCCCTCCTCTCCTAGGTAAGGCCGGCCTCCATTGTACCTAAGGGGTTTTTTGAAAATCCCCTTGGTGCTTTTTGCACTCTCCCCCTTATCTTCCACCCTATAAATACCCCCTCCCCTCACCTCTTGCCTCATTTACCAAAAAATGAGAGGAAAAGAAAGAGAAGAAAAGCCATAACTAGAGAGTTTTCATTTGTAGGTTTTCCATAGGAGTTTCATAGGAGACTAAGGGGAAGGAGAAGGTGCTTTGGGCTAGTCCTTCCTAATTAGAAGTATACAAGGTGGGGGTCTCTCTAACTTTATTTTGTGTTGTTTTGTTGTCTTTTGTTGTTTATGTTTGTGTGTTGTTTTTGTTTTCTTTTTGTGAATGTTTTGTGGAGTTGTTGTTCTCCTTGATGCATATGTTGTTGTGTGTTCTAAAACAACTTGGACTAAATCCTAAGCATATGAATGATGGTATGAATCAAAAAGACCACATGAGAAGGATGGATGGTAGAACTCAACCAAAGGTTGAATCTTTAAGTTTTTATCATGGTTATTTTGTTAAAAATATACAACTTGGACTAATTGACATGAGCATAAGAAGATTTGTGTAGTAGTAATGTTTACATACCAATTTTTGGTGTTTTAGAACTCAACAACTGTTAAAAACAAGTCTTTTATTTGTTTATTGCTCTCTACTTTGTTAAATATCAAATCTTGCTAAAAAGGTAGACTTGTTGTATGTAGGAACTAAGAGGTTAAAGAAAAGAAGGTTGTAATAAATAGGACTTGTAATTTATAAGAAGGTGGATTTTATTGTATGTAGCACTTGTAATTTATAAAAAGTAGATTTTTGTAATATGTAGAAATTATAGTTCATAAAAATAGATTTTTGTAATATTTTAAGACTTGTAATTCATAAAAAGAAGTAGTCTTGTAATAACTAGTAAAGATCCATACTTAAAGTTGTAGTAGATACTCATCCTTGAGTTGTAGTAAATATTCATGCTTAAAGTTGTAGTAGATACTCATGCTTGTGTTGTAGTGAATATTCATGCTTAAATTGTATTAAATATCCATGCTTAAGTGTAGTAAAGATCCATGCTTAAAGTTATAGTAGATACTCATGCTCGAGTTGTAGTAAACATTCATGCTTAAAGTTATAGTAGATACTCATGCTTGAGTTGTACTGAATATTCATGCTTAAGTTGTAGTAAATATCCATGCTTAAGTATAGTAAATATTCATGCTTAAAGTTGTAGTAGATACTAATGCTTGAGTTGTAGTAAATATTTATGCTTAAGGTTTTAGTAGATATTCATGCTTGAGTGTAGTGAATATTCATGCTTAAGTCGTAGTAAATATCCATACTTAAGTATAGTAAAGTTCATGCTTAAAGTTGTAGTAGATACTCATGCTTAAGTAATAGTAAAGGATCATGCTTAAGTAGTAGTAAAAGGATCATGCTTAAGTATTAGTAAATGAATCATGCTTAAGTATTAGTAAAAGAATCATGCTTAAGTAGTAGTAAAGATCCATGCTTAAGTAGTAGTAAAAGAATCATGCTTAAGTATTAGTAAAAGAATCATGCTTAAGTAGTAGTAAAGATCCATGCTTAAGTAGTAGTAAAAGAATCATGCTTAAGTAGTAGTAAAGATCCATGCTTAAGTAGTAGTAAAAGAATCATGCTCAAGTAGTAGTAAAGATCCATGCTTAAGTTGTAGTGAAAGAATCATACTTGAGTTATATGTAGAATTCATGCTTGAGTTAAAGAATCATGCTAGGATTTGAGTTAAAGAATCATACTTGAGTTATATGTAGAATTCGTGCTTGTGTTAAAGAATCATGCTTGAGTTATAGGTAGAAACCATGCTTGAGTTATATGTAGAATTTATGCTTGAGTTAATGAATCATGCTTGAGTTATATGTAGAAACCATGCTTGAGTTATTGTAGTTTTAGTAAAGAACCCATCATGTTTGAGTTGTCGTAAAGAACCAATTATGTTTGAGTTGTAATTATTCTAGACTCAAAAGAACCCATTCGTGCTTGAGTTACATGTGTAGTTATTCTAGATTCAAAAGAGCCCATGCATACTTGAATGGTATATTGTAGCATTCTAGTTAAAGAACCCGTGCTTGAATTGTATGTGGTAGTATTGTAGTGAAAGATTAAAAGGAACCCATGAACCCATGCTTGAGCTATATGTTCTAGTTTAACTATTGTAATAAACCTATGTTCCATGTTTGTTCTAGTTGACTTTAAGAAGAAACCCATAAAACTAGCACCATGGTAGTTCTAATTCAATTGATAAGAGAATCCATGCATTTAGTTTCTAGGTGATTTTAGCTCGAACTTGAGAAAGAAACCAAGAATCTAGTTGCATGTAGTTCTAGTTTTGGAAAAAGAACCATGGATTCTAGTTGTATGAGGTTCTAATTAAATTGGACCATATCATGTGAACATTCTTTATCTTCAGGGCTAATAAGGATTGGAAAAGTCACTAATAATTGTTAGCTTGATAAAAGCTAGTCTAGGGTCTTCTAATTACCCTAAGGGTCATCGACCATCAAGACCCGCATCTTACCACCTTGGAGACTGGATAAATCTCACCTCGGGCACCGACGAATCTTAACCGGTGTGGGTTGATCGTGGGCCGAGAGTGTTGATAGGATCCGAGTTAGGGGTAGTGATGAGCGAGGAAGATCCCGTCACTAGTGTCTTGGATCGATGGGCCATGAGTTGGACCATGATAATCTAAGTTGAAAATTCTGTAAGATTGTTTAGGATTAGTGACATCATTAGGGTAGTAACTTATAAAGGTCTTACTTAACCATTTTGCCGAAAGAGAGGATTTGGTATTAGGGGTGACACCTTATGACCCAACTCGTCCTATAGGCCGACACTAGGTGGTGTTATTGGGTTGTACCTTCCCATCAAAGGGATAGTACGGTGCCTTCTCAAGAGTTAGGAGCACGGGTTGTGCATCTGACAATGCTAAATCCTGAAGTACCATGATAAGGGTGAGCGGAGTTAGGGGATGGACCCCGGAACTCCTTCATGTTCTATGACGGGGAAGCGAACATGCCATAAACTACGTTTTATGAGCTAGGGGGCCACAAAGGAAGTTTCGAGCTAACCTGTGTTGTAGTTAACTCCGAAGGTTCGTTTGGTTTTTGAGTGAGGTCCGGTGCGCCGGGTAGTAGTGGCAAACATAGACACCATGAGCGTACTACATTGGTGGGACTTGACCACGTCTGCAACCTTATCAGTCACGTTGTATCTGTTACGAACCGGTTGTGTACAAAAGTATAATTTCATAACGCAGGTTCAAATCCGTAAATATGGAGAACGGCTTGATATGGACGTATGTAGTTATGGGATGCATACGACTCAAGATTCTCACTTGCATTAGAATAAGAGCATCCTAGCTTAGTTGACATTGCATTAGGTTTTAAGGCATTGCACTCACGAACACTTAAACTACACCGACACCTTTACCATGCTTGTTTTGTTTGTTTTTGAGATTCACTCCTAGTCATCAGCCTTAAAGCATCAGTATATGTACTGACATTCCCACTCTAATAGATTGTGGATACAGGACCACCAGCTCGGGAGAACTCTAGTCACGGCATGACTTCCAAGTGAAGCCGATGTTTATTGTTTTATTCTTGTATACTTTGATGTAATATATTGAACAATGGAAACACTCGTATTGTAATATTGTATTAAGTAAAAAGTTTTAAATTTTTCCAATTTATTGTGTATTGTGGCTAATTGAATGTAAGATTCTGGCTTATGTCACGGTTTCCCAGTTTACGGAAATCGGGGCGTTACAGAGTGGTATTAGAGTCGACTTCAATTTATAGCCCAACACAGTCGGGAAATAAACTTAGATGCCTTGTAGGAGTTAGGTTTTTAGCTTGTTGTAGATATTTATAATTGTTGTTTCCTTCAACTTATGTTTTATAATATTTCTATATCTTGGCTAATACCCGTGTCCACTCCTTGCAGGATGGCGGATGGAGCGATTTCCCATGAGAATGGGTGGGCACATGGGATCACGGTCGAGGTGGACTCAGATCTAGAGCACATCACTGACGACAATGGGTCACCATTGGAGTTGGGTTGGCCAATGGGGCCGCAGCAGCTATCGCAGCAGGGGGTGCCCCTGCAAATAGCCAGATCCCAGTACCGCCACCCCCGCCACCGCCCCCACTTACAGTGGAACAGACCTTTGAGCAGGTCTTCCGCGACCTCGCAACGTGGGGTTGGTGCCATGCCTGTCTCGAGAACAGGATGGACTCTTGCGAGTTCGTAGTCCTCAACACTGAGAGGGATGTGGCAGAATTGAGGAGGGCCAAGGCCAGGGCTGATCGCAGGACAGTGGTCATGAAGCACACTCACTGTGTGCAATTCATGCGCCTACAGCGCAAGTGCGTGGAGCTTCAGGCGCAGATCACATAGCTGCAGGCACTACTTGGACCACCAAATGCTGAGGGGGACCCAGCAGGAGACACTAGCAGTACCGATTAGGTAGTTAGGTGCCCGTAGGTTATTTTGTGGTTTTGTCATTTTGCTACCTATATGTACGGTATGATGTAAGGAAAAGAATGAATATGTAAGATATCGGGTTATAATGAAATGAAGTTTAGCTTTGCGTTTTCTACATGTCTTATGTGCATGTTGAGATTGGATGGATGTTATTTTTGGAATATTATAATATGATGCCTCTGTATGTTCCATATTTTTTTCTCTATCAGATGTCTAGCAGAACCAGAAGCGGTAGGATCGACAATTTGAGGGCGAAGGCAGTGGAGGCAATGTAGGTCTGGATTTAGTAGCAAAATTTGCTCGTATGTACCAAGCTTTGGGTGACCTAGCAGAGGCAAGCTGAAAATAATGTGTAGCTACAGGGAGAACCCGCAGGTAACCATGGAGTAGCAGCTACCGATCCCGTCAGGATGGTCGAATCCTTCCGAAGGATGAGGCCACCCATTTTTTAGGGTAAGGCAGACCCGACAGTGGCTGACGACTGGATTCATCAAGTCGAGACAGTGTTTGAGGTGATGCTGACATTGGAGGATGGCAACATTAGGTTGGCCAGCATTCTTCTAGAGAAAGACGCCGGGGTCTGGTGGCAGTCGACAAAAAAGGGCATAGGCGAAGGACCCATTGGCTGGGAAGATTTCTTAGGAGAGTTCAGTCAGCACTACTTTCTCCTAGATGTGCAGGAGGAAACGGCCATGGAATTCTTCAACCTAAAGCAAGGAAGCATGACGGTTCGTGAATACGAAACCAAGTTCACATAGCTGTCTCGCTATTCTCCAGAAATGGTACAGGATGAGGTCAAGAAGACCAAGAGGTTTGAGCAGGGGCTTAGGCCCATACTTAGAACCAAAATGGTACCTTTTTGCATTTGGAGGTTCGAGAAATTGGTCCTTCATGCAGCTACAACGGAGTTGGATCTTAGCAGAGGACCCGAAGCACAACTTAATATAGGAGGGTGGAACAAGGGAAAGAGGCCAGCACCATCGTCAGGATTCAGGAACCAGGGTGGAAATCAGAAATTTCAGAAGACTGTTAGCAACACCGGAGGCGCCAAGACAGGGGGCTGTTTCCTATGCGGCGAGCAAGAACACTTCAAGAACCAGTGCCCAAAGAAGAACTTTCGGAGTGATACCCGCACATGTTACAATTGTGGGAAGATTGGCCATGTTTGGCCAGACTGTCCCCAGCTTCGGAGGGGCAACGGTAGGCCAGCTCCTAAGGCAAACAGTAAAAGGAAAGGGGATTGCCCACCAAGGGTGAGTATTTGCACTCACGGAGGAGGACGCCGATGAAGACGAGGGAGTCATGACCGGTAGGTGAAGAAATTATGGCTAAGTTTATTATAGTATTTTGAATATTTTTGGCATAAGACAATATTGATGTAAACACTTTTCTAAACATGATGGGTTAATATAAATGAAATCCAGGCAACTATTTTATTTAATAGTCAGTCATCGCATTCTTTTGTGTCTGAAGTATTCTCAAAGAAGTTGAATTGCACCTAGGAGGCAACTCCGGAATCGGTTTTGTTGGTCGCTAGCCCATCTAGAGCAACTCTCCCTACAAATTCGTGCTATAAGGGATGCAATCTCCTGATTGACGGAGAGACCCTGAGTATAGATTTGCTAGAGCTGGACTTTGCAGGGACGGATGTGATTATTAGGATGGATTGGATGTCTAGGCATAAGGCTAGCATCAATTGCAAGGAGAAGAGGGTAACCATTACCCCATCCGGAGGACCAGAACTTGTGTTCCAAGGAAAGAAGAAGCAGAGTGAAGAAATTCTTGCAGCTGCAACTGGAGTACGTATGCCAAGTGTAGTCAAGGTGATACCAATTGTACGAAAATTTCCCTGCGTACTTTTGGAAGAATTACCTGGACTCCAATCACATAGAGATGTTGAGTTCAGCATTACTATCCAGCCAGGCAGCGCACTAGTGTCTAAGACACAGTATCTGATGGCATCAGTAGAGCAGAAAGAAGTGAAGGAGCAAATTGAAAAATTGCTAGAGGATGGATTCATCAGGCCAATTGCCTCACCCTGGGGAGCGCCCGTGCTACTTGTGAAGAAGAAGAATCGAACCGCGAGAATGTGCATCGATTACCGGGAGTTGAACAAGGTTACTGTTCAAAACCGGTACCCCATTCCCAGGATCGATGACTTGTTTGATCAGCTCCAGAGAGCGACTGTATTCTCAAAGATTGATTTGCGTTCAGGCTATCATCAACTTCGGGTCAAAGAAGAAGATATACCCAAGACAGCATTCCGAACTCGGCACGGTCATTACGAGTTTTTGGTGATGCCATTCGGGGTGACCAATGCTCCAGCGATCTTCATGGACATGATGAACCGCATCTTGCAGCCATTCATCGATTCATTCGTGGTTGTCTTCTTAGACGATATCTTGGTATATTCAAAAACAGAAAAGGAGCATGCCGAGCATCTAACTGCAGTCTTGATCAAGCTACGGGAGCATAAACTTTATACCAAACTGTCAAAGTGTGAATTCTGAAAATCGGAAGTGGCATTCTTGGGCCATGCCTTTCTAAGGAGGAAGTGGCTACAGACCCGCAGAAGATCGAGGCAGTAAAAAGTTGGCCTCAGCCGAGAACTGTGAAGGAGGTCAGAAGCTTCTTAGGCATGACAGGGTACTACAAGAAGTCATCCAGAACTATGCCAGAATTGCTGTACCACTTACGGCACTGACCAAGAAAAACGTAAGTTTTGATTGGACTAAGAAATGTGAAGGGAGTTTCCAAGAGCTGAAGAACAAATTGATTTCTGCACCGATTTTGGTTCTACCTCCACCAGATAAAGGATATGTCATCTTCAGTGATGCTTCGTTTTTGGGATTCGAGTGTGTCCTGATGTAAGAAGGAAAGGTCATAGCATACGGATCGAGACAACTCCGACCACATGGGAAGAATTACCCGACACACGACTTGGAATTGGCTGCGATAATCTTTGCTCTGAAATTGTGGCGGCACTATGTCTATGGGTCGAAGGTAGAAATGTTTACCGACCATAAAAGCCTGAAGTATATATACCAGCAAAAGGATTTGAATCTCAGGTAGAGCCGATGGTTGGAGGTTTTGGAAGACATTAGACCGAAAATTTTATACCATCCGGAAAAAGCAAACGTCATGGCAGATGCGCTCAGCAGAAAAAGAAGTGTAGCCACGCTCATTGCAACAAGAAGAGAGCTAAAGGACAAAATCAGACAAGCCGGTATCGAAATAATTGTTCAAGATTTGAGCACAGTTTTAGCACGTCTGGAATTGCAACCGAGTCTGTGACCGAGTCAAGAAGGCTCAATTGGGTGATGCAGAGATTGAAGAACAAAAGCGGCTAGTCAATGAAGGAAAAGCCTCAGAGTTCAGTGTAAAGGAAGGGTCGCTTTGGTTTGGAAGCAGGTTGTGTGTGCCTAAGGTTGATGAGTTCCGGGAAGATATCATGAAAGAAGCACACTCCACCTTACTCACAGTTCACCAAGGAAGTACAAAGATGTATAAAGACATAAAACAGCATTTCTGGTGGGCTGGAATGAAGCGGGATGTGGCAAGATTCGTGGCCAAATGCCTTACATGTCAGAAAGTTAAGGCAGAAAACCAGAAACCAGGAGGTCTACTGCAGCCACTGCCCATTCCAGAGTGGAAATGGGAGAACATCAGCATGGATTTCATCACGAGACTGCCCAGAAGATCAAAAGGGAACGACTTAATTTGGGGAATAGTGGTGCAACACCCCGAATTGTACGATACCTAAATATATATATGTATATATGTATATTGTGTGTATGCGTGCACATGATTGTAGTGTTTTGGTTGATTTTGCTATCATTAGTGTGCGGTTAGGTTTGTGGGGCGGTTCAGGATGGTTGCGTTCTAGAAGATGCACGAGAATGAGGAGGACCGATACTGGTATAAACATTAGTTTTTGGTACGAAACCTATGCAAATATAACATCGTATGATACTACGATGGGTATATCTTGCGTAGACTCGATAAACCCCTCATCTTGCATCTAAGAACCCATTTAAGAGCGAAAAATAGGCAGCCAACCTATTGTACCCCAAAACCATTGGCTAGACCATGGTTTCCACCCCAAAACCATCCTACCCCCTAGAAACTAGCCCCCTCTTTCCCCCTCTCTTTCCCTACTCTTTTCCATCAAAAACCCCTTCATTCTTCTCCCTTGTTCTGAAAATTTCAGAACTCAAACCAAAGAAAAGAAGAGAAGAAGAGAAAAGAAGAAAGATTGAAGAAGGAGCTCTTGGAGTGATTCTTGAGGAAGGGAAGCTCAAAGAAATCAACTACTCTACAATCAACTCAGGGTGGGGAGTTTCTCTAAACCTTTCTTTTTGTTTATTGATTGATTTCTTGCATGCATGTGTGGTAGTAAGAGTTAGAATGAATGTTATAGAAGATTGGAAGTTGAAATCAGAAACTAGAACTGGAATCTTAATCTGTATGCTATTTTCTAGATTTTCCCGAGAGCAAACCACATGGAATCTGATCATGAAATTTTTACAGATTGTTCCTTTATATGTCTAGATGATTCATGAATTATTTTGGATTTTCCTGAGATCATTTAGTATTTTAATAAAATCCATTTTTGGAACAGTGCCATAAGGCAGTAGTAGAAATTGGTTACTATGATGCCTGAGATTGTTGGAATTTTGATAATTAATTGGAGCAAGATCTTAATCTAAAAATTTTTACCTTGTTTTCCCACTTGTATCTAGACTCTACAGAAAAATCAGAAAAACATTTGGATGAAGTTACAGGCATATTAAAAATTGATCTTTCATCAGTAGCTAGAACTGTAACTGAAGAACAAGATGATTTTTGTGCTTAATTGAAATATGAAGAACTCAGTGTAGACTGGGAGTTTGGACATGAAATCTTTTGCATGTTGTTGTTCATTATGTAGTCTAAATTCTTTACTGTCAATTTTGTGACTATTGGATGAGTATAATGAGTATAGGATTTATGATGATTTTATTAGCACATATTGTGCTGGTTTCAGTCAGATTTGACACCCTGTAGAGATGACACAATCGAGGCTCCTTAAGGGCAGATTTTGAGGAAGTGTTTCCTTAGAGAATTGTACTAGACCTCAAGAGCTTTCCAAAAAGACCTATTTGAGTTGTTTCTAGTAAGTGATTGATTTATTATGATTTTTATAATACTGGACAGAGACCAGGATTTGAGCTGAGTGCTCTGATTGAGATAGTCTTGGTGTATGACTTGGTACACGTGTGAGTAATGTGTGTGTTAGGGTGATCTAGTAGCATATTTTGGACTTATGACCAACTAGAGGATTGTTGAGGACATCCACACCTTTCCATAGAACTTGGGTTTATAGCATTCTGATGTTTGAGCAGTGTTTTATGTTACCAGTAAGGTGCAGCCCGTGTACAGAAAATACACAGGCTGAGGCTTGAGAGACCATTTTGAGGACCTAAATGGTAGAATTTGAGGTTATGATCAAGTAGGAAGTTGTAGCCTAGGTTCTTACCTTTCCGGATTGGGCTTGTATACCCCAATTGGAGTTGTATCGAGGGAGTTATGATCTTTTCAAGTTTCGTGAAGAAACTCCGTAAGTTGCTTAGTCTTGGGTGTTGACTAGGTATTGTGAGGACTTTTCCCCTGTGTACTATTGGAGTTGATAAATCTTTTATGGGGACATTTGGTATCTGTGTTGGTTTTGTTAACTCCCATAGTGGGATGCGTGACTCGAATTATTCACTAGGATAAGGGATACCCTGCATCTGTCGACCCTAAGTTATGAACTTCCACCAAAGCGTAGGACATCCGAGCCGTGCCATTGATATAAGTTCACAGCCGGGATAGGGGTGAACACATACATTCACAGTCGGGTTAGGAGTGAATGTAGGCCATGGTGCTGGACAAATCCATGCCCGGGGAAGTGGCGAACCGGACTGGTATCGCCAGGGCCATAGGTCGATAGGCAAGTTTTTGGAAGCAATCTTATCTTTTACCCAAAGTGATTAGAATGAGGCTGGAATTAGAGGGATGCATTAGGGATTTAGTAATTGCATTAGTACTAGTAGACCATAGTCGGTGTTGTACCTTCCTGTCGTAGGGATATATTTTCGGCACTCATGAGTGAGTCCTTGGCTCGTATCTCGATCTGTTAATTCCCAAAGTTTTGCCGAAGTAAGGAACGGAAGGCTAGGGGGACTTGACCCTCGAGGCTATCACGTTCCTATGCATGTGGGTTTTGTTTATATATATCAGTTCACAGCCGGGTTAGGGGTGAACACGCATGCGTTAGTCCACAGTCGGGTTGGGAATGGACACACGAATTACATGGTCTTGCGACCAAATTTAACGCGGCTTTCTGAAGAGGTCCGTATGTGGGTGCCGAGTGGCAAACACGACCACCACTTAGGCACTACAGTGGCGGAACTAGACCGACCAACTGCAACCTCCTTGGGCAACGGACAAGTCTATTGGGAACTGGTTGAGTACAAGAGTAGGGTGCATGGCGAGGGTTTGAATCCCTGAAATTTGGAGAAAGACAACTAGATTTGGGGGCGTATGTAGTATGGGATGCATTCGTTCACCAAAGTCTTTCTTGCATTAGAGTGAGGCATGTGATTTGCTGCATCTAGTCATAGGGTCATGGCATATCACTGCACTAGAACTCGAATCCATTAAACCCTTGTTTTGGCACATTACTTTTTCTTTTGCATAAATTATGGTTGTGATTGTAATTTAGAGGATCGCTGTTATTATCAGCTTTGCGTCAGTCAAAGTACTGACGTTCCCCACCTTGTAGGTATCCGGAGCCGATTTACAGGCACTGCGGGGCTCGGGTTGGTTCAAGAATCCAAGGGACATATGCAAGTACTATTATATTGTTGTAAATCTTGTAATTTCTAATTGGATATTGTAACACTTGTAAATATAATATTTATATGGAATAAAAGTTTTAAATTTTCCTGTACTTTCTGTGATTGTGGCTATTTTGAAGTTCGACTCCTGGAGTAGGGTCTCAGGTTCCCGGTAGGGGGATTTGGGGTGCTACAAGTGGACCGTTTGACAAAGTTCGCACATTTTCTTCCAGTAAAGACGACTTGGTTAGTGGAAAAGCTAGCAGAGGTCTACATCAAGGGCATTGTAAAGCTACATGGGGTACCAGTGTCGATCGTTTCTGATCGAGATGCAAGGTTTACATCTCGATTTTGGCAGAGTCTACAAGAAGCTTTAGGAACGAGATCAGATTTTAGCACAGCCTTCCACCTGCAGACTGATGGGCAGACAGAGAGAGTTAACAGAATTCCCGAGGATATGTTGAGAGAGTGCATAATGGACTTCGGAGGGAGCTGGGAACGACACTTAGCATTGGTAGAGTTTGCATATAATAACAGCTATCAATTAAGTATCGAGTCCATATGAAGCTTTGTTTGGAAGGAGATGTAGGACCCCCGTGTGCTAAATCGAAGTAGAAGAAAGGCAGATGTTCGGACCTAAAATAGTGCAGAAAACATACGAAATGATCGAGCTAATCAGAAAGAGGATGCAAGTAGTACAAAGCAGGCAGAAGAGCTACGCCGACAACCGCTGACAAGATTTGGAATTTGAAGAAGGTGATTCGGTATTTCTGAAAGTCTCACCTACAAGGGGAGTGATCAGGTTCAGAAAGGGTGGCAAGTTAGCACCAAGATATATTGAACCCTACCAGATTTTGAAGAGGATCGGGAAGATGGCATACAGACTAGAGCTACCAGCTGAATTGTCCCAGGTGCATGATGTATTTCATGTTTCAATGCTGAGGAAATATGTACCAGATCCGAGACATCAACTGCCAGACATTTCCGAAGACCTACGAGTGGATCTTACATATAAGGAGCGGCCAGTGAAAACTATCGATCGTCAGGATAAAGTTCTAAGGAAAAAGACATTTCCGATGTTCAAGGTTCTTTGGAAAACCAGTTTGTGGAGGAAGCCACTTGGGAGACGGAAAGCCGAATGAAGCTTTCTTTTCCCGAGTTATTTTGAGTGTTGTTTTTGTTTTCTGTTCTTCCTACTTAGTGCAGTTATGAGGACAGAACTAGTTTAAGGAGGGATTATTGTAATATCCCGATCAATTATTAATAATATTATTTTTATTATTATTTAATTATTTTTATTTCATTTTTTTCAGATTTGAAATATCTTTTTTTGTCATGATAAATCAAATTTGGATGGCTATGTTTTGTTTGTAGAATTAAACCTAGGATGTAGGATTAGTTAAGATACATAAGAGTTTAAAGGGTATTCTTCTAGAAGCCTCTCTCCTCCACCTCACCCCTCCACCATACCTCAACCTCACCCCCCCCACCCCCCCTCCCCCCCCTCTCCTAGGTAAGGCCAGCCTCCATTGTACCCAAGGGGGTTTTTGAAAATCCCCTTGGTGCTTTTTGCACTCTCCCCCTTATCTTCCACCCTATAAATACCCCCTCCCCTTACCACTTGCCTCATTTACCAAAAATTGTGAGGAAAAGAAATAGAAGAAAAGCCCTAACTAGAGAGTTTTCATTTGTAGGTTTTCCATAGGAGTTTCATAGGAGACTAAGGGGAAGGAGAAGGTGCTTTTGGGCTAGTCCTTCCTAATTAGAAGTATACAAGGTGGGGGTCTCTCTAACTTTATTTTGTGTTGTTTTGTTGTCTTTTGTTGTGTATGTTTGTGTGTTGTTTTTGTTCTCTTTTTGTGTATGTTTTGTGGTGTTGTTGTTCTCCTTGATGTATATGTTGTTGTGTGTTCTAAAACAACTTGGACTAAATCCTAAGCATATGAATGATGGTATGAATCAAAAAGACCACATGAGAAGGATGGATGGCAGAACTCAACCAAAGGTTGAATCTTTAAGTTTTTATCATGGTTATTTCGTTAAAAATATACAACTTGGACTAATTGACATGAGCATAAGAAGATTTGTGTAGTAGTAATGTTTACATACCCATTTTTGGGGTTGTAGAACTCAACAACTGTTAAAAACAAGTCTTTTATTTGTTTATTGCTCTCTACTTTGTTAAATATCAAATCTTGCTAAAAAGGTAGACTTATTGTATGTAGGAACTAAGAGGTTAAAGAAAAGAATATTGTAATAAATAGGACTTGTAATTTATAAGAAGGTGAATTTTATTGTATGTAGGACTTGTAATTTATAAAAAGTAGATTTTTGTAATATGTAGAAATTGTAGTTCATAAAGATAGATTTTTGTAATATTTTAAGACTTGTAATTCATAAAGAGAAGTAGTCTTGTAATAGCTAGTAAAGATCCATGCTTAAAGTTGTATTAGATACTCATGCTTGAGTTGTAGTAAATATTCATGCTTAAAGTTGTAGTAGATACTCATGCTTGAGTTGTAGTGCATATTCATGCTTAAGTTGTAGTAAATATCCATGCTTAAGTGTAGTAAAGTTCATGCTTAAAGTTGTAGTAGGTACTCATGCTTAAGTAGTAGTAAAAGGATCATGCTTAAGTAGTAGTAAAAGGATCATGCCTAAGTGGTAGTAACAGAATCATGCTTAAGTAGTTGTAAAAGAATCATGCTTAAGTAGTAGTAAAGATCCATGCTTAAGTAGTAGTAGAAGAATCATGCGTAAGTAGTAGTAAAGATCCATGCTTAAGTAGTAGTAAAAGAATCATGCTCAAGTAGTAGTAAAGATCCATGCTTAAGTTGTAGTGAAAGAATCACACTTGAGTTATATGTAGAATTCATGCTTGAGTTAAAGAATCATGCTTGGGTTGTAGGAAGGAACCATGCTTGTGTTATATGTAGAATTTATGCTTGAGTCAAAGAATCATACTTGAGTTATATGTAGAATTCATGCTTGAGTTAAAGAATCATACTTGAGTTATAGGTAGGAACCATGCTTGAGTTAAATGTAGAATTCATGCTTGAGTTAAAGAATCATGCTTGAGTTATATGTAGAAACCATGCTTGAGTTATATGTAGAAACCATGCTTGAGTAATTGTAGTTTTATTAAAGAACCCATCATGTTTGAGTTGTTGTAAAGAACCCATCATATTTGAGTTGTAATTATTCTAGACTCAAAAGAACCCATTCGTGCTTGAGTTACATGTGTAGTTATTCTATATTCAAAAGAGCCCATGCATGCTTGAATGGTATATTGTAGCATTCTAGTTAAAGAACCCATGCTTGAATTGTCTATGGTAGTATTGTAGTGAAGGATTAAAAGGAACCCATGAACCCATGCTTGAGCTATATGTTCTAGTTTAACTATTGTAATAAACCTATGTTCCATGTTTGTTCTAGTCGACCTTAAGAAGAAACCCATGAAACTAGCACCATGGTAGTTCTAGTTCAATTGATAAGAGAATCCATGCATTTAGTTTCTAGGTGATTCTAGCAAAAACTTGAGAAAGAAACCAATAATCTAGTTGCAAGTAGTTCTAGTTCAATTTGGGAAAAAGAACCATGGATTCTAGTTGTATGAGGTTCTAATTAAATTGGCCCATATCATGCGAACATTCTTTATCTTCTTGTGTAATAAGGGTTGGGAAAGTCACTAATAATTGTTAGCTTGATAAAAGCTAGTCTAGGGTTTTCTAATTACCCTAGGGGTCATCGACCATCAAGACCCGCATCTTACCACCTTGGAGACTATGGATAAATCTCACCTCGGGCACCGACGGATCTTAACCGGTGTGAGTTGGTCGTGGCCGAGAGTGTTGATAGGATCCGAGTTAGGGGTAGTGATGAGAGAGGAAGATCCCGTCACTAGTGTCTTGGATCGATGGACAATGAGTTGGACCATGATAATCTAAGTTGAAAGTCCTGTTAGATTGTTTATGATTAGTGACATCATTAGGGTGGTAACTTATAACGGTCTTTATTTAACCATTTTGCCAAAATAGAGGAGTTGGTATTAGGGGTGACACCTTATGACCCAACTCGTCCTATAGGCCGACACTAGGTGTTGTTATTGAGTTGTACCTTCCCGGCAAACTGATAGGTACGGTGCCTTCTCAAGTGTTGGGAGCACGGGTTGCGTGTCTCACATTGTTAATTCCTGAAGTACCATGATAAGGGCAGGGCGGAGCTAGGGGATGGACCCCGGAACTCCGTCACGTTCTATGCCGGGGAAGCGAACAGGGCACAGACTATGGTCTATGAGCTAGGGAGGCCACAGGGGATGCTTCGAGCTAACCTGTGTTGTAGTTAACTCCGAAGGTTCGTCTGGTTTTTGAGTGAGGTCCGATGCGCCGGATAATTGTGGCAAACATAGACACCATGAGCGTACTGCATTGGTGGGACTTGACCACATCTGCAACCTCAACAGTCACGTTGTATCTGTCAGGAACAGGTTATGTACAAAAGTAGAAATTCATAATGCGGGTTCAAATTCCTAAATATGGAGAACGGCTTGATATGGACGTATGTAGTTATGGGATGCATACGACTCCAGATTCTCGCTTGCATTAGAATAAGAGCATCCTAGCTTAGTTGACATTGTATTAAGTTTGAAGGCATTGCACTCACGAACACTTAAACTATATCGAAACCTTTACCATGCTTGTTATGTTTGTTTTTTAGATTCACTCCTAGTCATCAGCCTTTAAGCGTCTGTATATGTACTGACGTCCCCACTCTAATAGGTTGTGGATACAGGACCACCAACTCGGGATAACTCTAGTCAAGGCATGACTTCCAAGTGAAGAACCCGATGTTTATTGTTTCATTCTTGTATACTCTGATGTAATATATTGAACAATGGAAACACTCTGCTTGTAATATTGTATTAAGTAATAAGTTTTAAATTTTTCCCGTTTTTCTGTGTAGTGTGGCTAATAGAATATAAGATTCTGGCTTATGTCACGGTTTCCCAGTCTATGGAAATCGGGGCGTTACTGACGATCCCCTTCAGCCCGACCAGAAGAACTCGCTTCGGAACCGGACGTAGAGCGCGGCATAACAAAATAATACTAACCTGTATTTTGTGAACGGAGAGATCAACAGAAAAGTCGTCACCGGTGGGTAGAGAGAAAAGCTCCTGTTTTTTAGAAAGAGAAAGCAAAGTGAAGAAATGGGGAGTGGGGTGGAGGATTTAAAGAGTGACTAACTACACCTCGAATTCCGCACTGGAATCCTGACCGTTCAATCTTAATCATCAAGATGTAATATCCCGGACGGATATTACATTGTATAAATTATTATTTTTAAATTAAAATATTTTTAATTGGGAATTACTTGGTTTTTCAAATAAAAAGTTATCCGTATATATACACTAGTAAGTATATATATATGCATTGTATCAGTTTTGTGTACTTGTATAAAAATCTTGAAAAACACATTTTTGAGAAAAATGCCTGGAAAATCCTGTGCAGATATTAAAAATTATTATTTTATTATTATTTTATTTTTATTTCCAGAATTGAAATATTTTTGGTGGACATCACCCGGTTTTGTTAATAAACATTATATATGTATATATACTAGTCGGTATACGACTGTTTTGCATCAAGTTTATACTAAAATCTTCCGAGCCAATAATAAAATAAAATTATTTTATTTCTCGGAATTAAATTATTTTTGTACTGATTTGTTCGTTTTCACGAACGAAAAATATCTGTATATTCAGATATATGCACGGATTTGAATCGTGTCGATTTCGGGCGATTGTACAAATCGTGTTGTATGTGATTTAGGAAAATTATATTTTATTTTTGATCCATTATGATGAGATGGAGGGTAGGGATTAGATTAGGGGGGTGATTGCAATAATTATTTGCAAATAAATCCCCAATTGATTAACCATGAGAACTGTTGACATGTGGCTTCATTCCCACCCACAAAAATTCACCCCTTGCATTATAAAACACCCCCAAACCCCTCCCCCATTACCCTTGGCCGGACTCCCTCCATTAGGACAAGAAACCCATCCATTTTTAAAGTGTTTCCATCTCATTTCATCTCATTCTACACCTCTTTCTACTTCTTGTTTTACTTGTTTTAATTTAGTAAAAAGATTGAGAAAGAAAAGAAAGAAAAGTTTCAAATCAAAAGACAAGAAAGCTAGGCTTTCATGGGTTCCATTTTCAAGGGGTGTTCTTGAGATGAGGAGCAAGAACAAGCAAGGAGGAGAAGTGGCAAGTCCTTCCTACTAGTTCTTTAAGGTGGGGGGTTTCTCACTCTTGAATTGTTTTAGTTATTTTAGGGATTATTATGGTCGTATGTTGTTGTAATGAGTTAATTTCCTGTGCAAATGGACTAGATTTAAGAGTGTGTAAAATTTGAAGTGGTAGAACACGAATTATAACGATAAAGATTCGATTTTGTCACTCTAGGGTTAGATATAATTAAATGTGTTAAAAGAGGAATTTTGACCCAAAATTTATTGGAGATGTTCTTGGGGGTGTTATTACCATGCTAGAAATTTTGTGAATTTTTCGGAGTCATTTTGTTGGGTGAAACGATCATTTCCCCCAAAACAGCGAAGGGTTGAGCCAAAAACAGAACGCTCGTTGTTTTGGGGTTAGAGTCGTAGTGTGTTCGGGGGGCTGGAAATGGGTGTTCCATACCGAATTTGAAGAGGAGACCAATAAAGGAGATGTATTAGACGTCCTATCTTTTCCGAATTGACCTCTCGGGTTAAATTCCGATAAGAGACAAAAGTTATGACCGTTACAAAAATAGTAACTAGCTGTTTGGTTGAACGTTGCTGTTTTGGTTGCTTGATACTTTTGAGTGTCTTACTGGTTGAATCTGAGGAGCCAACCAACTAGAGAGTTGTAGTACACATTCTCCCCTTTCCGAATTGACCTCTCAGGTTAAATTTCAATAAGAGACGCAAAAGTTATGGCCGTTGCAAATCAGGACAGTGGTTCGGCTGAGAAGCTCACTGTTCTGTTTGGTTGTCATTTTTGAGCCCCTTACTGGATGAATTTGAGGAACCGAACAACTAGAGAGTTGTAGTAAACATCTTCTCCTTTCCGAATGACCTCTCGGGTTAAATTCTGATAAGTAGAATATGAGTTATGGTCATTGGAAAATATAGAAACTAGATGTCTGACTGAATGCTTGCTGTTTCACTTCTTTGTTATTTTTGAGTGTCTTACTTGTAGAGTCCGAGGAGGAGAACAACTAGAGAGTTGTAGTAGACGTTCTCCCCTTTCCGAATTGACCTCTCACGTTAAATTCTGACAAGCGGAGTAGAAGTTATGGGCTTTGAAAGTTTTCAGCTTTGCTGTGTATTTGGTGGGTTGGAATTGTATCTGTCTTGATTCCTTATAGTTTTTGAGTATCTTACTCATTGAATCTGAGGAGCCGACCAACTAGAGAGTTTTAGGGGACGTTCTCAACCTTTCCGAATTGACCTCTTGGGTTAAATTCTGATAAGTGGAACAAAAGTTAGTCTTTCAAAGTTTCAGCTTCTTTTGTAAGTCTGCTGTTTTGTTGTTGTTTGCGTATATTCGAGGTCAGGAATTTGGAATTCCTTCTGGGATCTGAGAAAGTGGTCAACTAGGGAGTTGTAGTAGGTGTTCCCACCTTTTCAAATTCTCCAGTTTTGTTAGATTCCGATAAGTAGAGCAAAAGTTACAAGCTACGGAAGTTTCATCTTTTTATTGAAAATCTGTAGTTTGGTAATTGTTTGCGTATGTTCGAGGTCAGGAATTTGGAATTCCTTCTGGAATTTAAGAAAGTGGTCAACTAGGGAGTTGCAGTAGATGTTCCCACCTTTTTAAATTGCCCAGTTTCGTTAGATTCCTGTAAGTAGAGCTAAAGTTACAAGCTCCGGAATTTTCATCTTTTTATCGAAAATCTGTAGTTTGGTAATTGTTTGCGTATGTTCGAGGTCAGGAATTTGGAATTCCTTAGGGATTCGGAGAAAGTGGTCAACTAGGAAGTCTTAGTAGGTGTTCCCACCTTTTCCAATTGTCCAGTTTCGTTAGATTCCGACGAGTAGAGCAAAAGTTATAAGCTACAGAGTTTCATCTTTTTATTTAAAATCTGTAGTTTGGTAATTGTTTGCATATGTTCGAGGTCAGGAATTTGGAATTCCTTCTGTAATCTGAGAAAGTGTTCAACTACAGAGTTTTAGTAGATGCTCCCACCTTTTCAAATTGCCCAGTTTTGTTAGTTTCCGACGAGTAGAGCAAAAGTTACAAGCTACGGAAGTTTCATCTGTTTATTGAAAATCGGTAGTTTGGTAACTGTTTGCATATGTTCGAGGGTCAGGAATTTGGAATTTCTTACGGAATCTGAGAAAGTGGTCAACTAGGGAGTTGTTGTAGATGTTCCCACCCTTTCAAATTGCCCAGTTTTGTTAGATTCCGACGAGGAGAGCGAAAGTTACCAGCTTGCAAAGTTTCAGCTTTTTATTGAAAATTTACAGTTTGGGTAAACTATTTGCGTATGTTGGATGGACCGGATTTTGGATTCCTTACAGAATCTGAAAGAGTGTTCCACTAGAGAGTTGTGGTAGATATTCTTCTGTTGCTTCTAATTATAGAAGATCAAGTTTTACTTGTAAGCACGTTTGGTTGCTTCCAGGTTGATTACATGTATGGTTGTTTTTATGTGTCGTTTTGCTCATACATAGCTCGACTAGCCCGTATGAAGTTGTAATCTTATACGTAGCTTGTTTGGCTCGTATATATGTTGTGGTCTCATACGCGGCTCGACTGACTCGTATGTAGCTGTTGGTCTCATATGCAGCTTATTTGGCTCGTATGTATGTTGTTGTCTGATACGCGGCTCGCTTGGCCCGTATGTAGCTGTTGGTCTCATGCGTAGCTTATTTGTCTTGTGTGTATATTGTTGTCTCATACGCGGCTCGCTTGGCCCGTATGTTGTCTCATGCGTAGCTTATTTGGCTCGTATGTATGTTGTTGTCTCATACGCGGCTCGACTAGTTCATATGTAGTTGTTGGTCTCATACATAGCTTATTTGGCTCGTATGTATGTTGTTTTCTCACACGCAACTCGCTTGGCTCGTATGTAGTTGTTAGTCCCATACATAGCTTGTTTAGCTCGTATCTGTTTTTGGGTTACTCGTATATAGCTTCTTAGCTAATACAAAGTTTGTTGTGCTCAACTAGGGTGATATCAATCCCTTGGGCTATCGACCATCAAGACGTGTGTTTTTCTTACTCCTAAGGGACTGTGGACGAGTCACTCCTTGTGTACTGTTAGATCTTAACCGAGTTGGTTGATCGTGGACCGGAGTATTGACGAAATCCATGTTCACGGTAGTAGCATGCAAATACGTTCGTATTGCCGGGATCTAGGATCAATAGGCCATGAACCAGATCCTTAGAGATTCTGGTATGTCTAGGTTGAGCAGTTTAGTAGAGTTATATTGCGAAGTCTAACTTAAGACCTAGCATGTTGTGTTTATACTGCTGTCATCCCTAGGATTGTTCAGGGTTAGTGACATCGTTAAGGTAGTAACTTATGACTATTACTACTTAACCATTACTTATTATCATTATTCGCCGAAGGGAAAAAGTTGGTGTTAAGGGAGATTCCTTATGACCCGACTTGTCCTATAGGCCGACAATAGGGGGTGTTATTGGTTTGTACCTTCCCGTCAAAGGGATACGTAGGTGCCTTCTCACGAGTTGGGAGCATGGGTTGCGTATTTCGCACTGTTAATTCCTAAAATACCATGACTTATGGGTGCCACAGGGTAGGCTTCGTACTATCATGTGCTTGCGAGACCCTATGCAATAGTGGCAAACACGATCACCACTATAGTGACTACAGCAACGGAACTAGATCATACTTGCAACCTTGTTTTGAGTGAGGTCCGATACTCCGAGTAGTAGTGGCAAATGGAGACACCATGAGTGTACTGCATTGATGGAGACTTGACCCCTTCTGCAACCTCACCAGTCACGTTGTATTGTCAGGAATAGGTTGTGTGCAAACTAGAATTCATAATGTGGGTTTAAATCCCTATATATGAAGAAATGACTTGTTATAGGGTGTATGTAGTATGAGCTGCATACTGTTCCGGAGACTTGCTTGCAGTAGAATAAGAGCATCCTTGTATTAGTAATCTTGCATTAGAGTCTAAGTCATAACATACACTGACACATCAAATATATATACACGTTCCTCTTTTCATCAATCTGTTTGCTATAGTTGTGATTCGCTACTAGTTATTAGCCTTAAAGCGTCAGTATATGTACTGACGTCTCTACTTCAATAGGTATTGGATTGCAGAAGTATAGGTACTGGATTGAGAAGTACATGTACAGGATTCAGGAGGACTCAAGGCAAGAGAAGCAATGAGTCGATTTCATTTTATGTTTCCGCTGTAATATATGTTGTAATTTCATTTGTGACAATTATTGTAATTTATTCATTGTTGTAATTTGTTTATTGTTGGGGAAGCATCCAAGTGAAATACCAAGTGTTGTTCTTTATTCACTGTACTCTGATATAATTTGTTGAAAGTTGTAACACTTGGGATTGTAAAGGTATTATTGTAACACTGTTATAATTTATTGCAATTTTGTAACATTCGGACTTGTAATACATTTGTGTTGAATAAAAAGTTTTAAATTTTTCTGTTTTTTCTGTGTATTGTGGCTAATTGAATAAAAGATTCTGGCTTAGGTTACGGTTTTCCAGTTACCGAAAATCGGGGTGTTACAGAGTGGTATCAGAGCCGACTTCAATTTACATTCCAACATAGTAGGAAAATTAAACTTGGATGCCTTTTAGGAGTCGAGTTTTAGCTAGTTGTCGACAATTATAATTCATATTGTAGTTTCTTTCAACTTGTGTTTTTATAATTTTTCTATATCTAGACTAATCTTAGTATATGCGTTTGAAGGATGGTGTTCGAGGATATCCTAACCGAGGAGGTGTTGATGGAAGGGAGTGAGCCGATTTCAAGGGATGATCTGATGATCTTGAGCGAGGAGCCGAAGGAGCTTTCACCACCGCAGGAGCTAAGTGTGGATCAACGCACAACGGCGGCAGCCAGCATACGTTAGGAAATAAAGAAGTTGAGGAGGTGTAGGACAAGAAGAGATCGTCAAGCTAAGCTACCGAGAGATGCTTGCAAAGCTGCATTAGCAGGCCTGGCAGAGGAGCAGGAATACTTTAATTCTAGATTGGCACAACTACAGTATGAATGGGAGCAAGTCCAGGGGACCACGGAGGTTGTAACATGCCATTTCTGTGAAGAAGTTGGACACAAGAGATCAGTCTGTCCACGACAATAAGGGAAAAGATCTGCACCAGCATCAGGGTTCGAGGACCAAGGTCAGGAGCAGAACACTCAGAAGACGGAGAGCAAACTTAGAGGCGCCAAGACAGAAAGTTATTTCCTATGTGGGGAGTGAGGTCATTTCATGATCCAGTTCCCGAGGAAGGACCCTCAGATGGATACCCGTGTTTGTTATAATTGTGGGGAGATTGGTCATATCAGGCCAAACTGTCTCCAGTTTCATAAGAAAAGGAAGGAACAACAAATATTAGCCCTGAAAATGAACAACAAAGGGTAGGAGCCTGTTCACCAAGAGTAAAAGTTCGCACTACGAAAAGCAAGCTGAAGAAGGAAGGAGAGCCAATACTAGTATGTACATATGGAACTGCAATTAAGTTTAAGAGTTGTATTTTGAAATTTATTTTGGACTAAGAAGTACTATATGATGTAACACTTTTTGTAATCAGTTGGATTTATATATATATGGAATCCGTACAGCTGTTTTGTTCAAACTTGGTTCATCATATTCATTTGTCTGAATTATTTTTCAAGAGTTGTGTGTGGAAGGTGACTCTAGATTTGGTTTGTTTAAATACACCATCTGGAGCGTCAGCTTTGAGCAAATTATAGGAGAGAATCCTAGAAGTCAGAAGTGATGTTCGTAGGCCATGTCCTATTCTATGGAGGGAGTGGCTACCGAAGTGCAAAAGATTAAGGTAGTGAAGTATTAGCCTCATCCAAAGACCACGAAGGAAGTAAGAAGCAAGATGATGAGATCAGTCACGCCAGTATTGAAGTAATTACTCAAGATTGAAGTTCAGTTTTGACACGAAGGGAGCCACAGCCGAGTCTAAGTGAGCAAGTCAGAAGGCTTAGGCAGAAAATGTAGGGATTGAAGCACCAAAGCGGCAAGTTGATTAAGGAAAATTTCAGAATATCAGTGTGGAATTCGTCACAGGATTACCCAGAAGTTCGAAAATGTATTACTCAAGTTGGGTTATTAGGGATCAGATTGACAAAGTCTGCACATTTTCTTCCGATAAAGATGACTTAGTCGCTAGAGGAATTAGCGGGAGTCCACATTGGAGGCATAAGTAAGCAACATGGAGTGCCAGCGTCAGTAGTTCTGACCAAGATTCGAAAGTTACGTCTCGACTTCGGCAGATTCTTCAGGCAACTTTGGGATCAAGGTTGGGTTCTTTGGAGAACCAGTTCGTGGATCAGTCATTTGGGAGCCGGAAAACCGTATAAGCTTTCTTTCACCGAGTTATTTAGTGTATGGATGTTTGTCTGTTTTCCTAACTTAACGTAGTTTTGATGAAAAAACTATTCTAAGCAGTGAGTATTGTAATATCCCGGACAGATATTATATTGTATAAATTATTATTTTTAAATTAAAATATTTTTAATTGGGAATTACTTGGTTTTTCAAATAAAAAGTTATCCGGATATATATACTAGTAAGTATATATATGGATTGTATCAGTTTTGTGCACTGGTACATAAATCTTAAAAAACGCATTTTAGAGAAAAATGTCTGAAAAATTCCTGACAGATATTAAAATTTTTTATTCTATTCTTATTTCCAGAATTGAGATATTTTTGGTGGACATCACCCTGTTTTGTTAATAAACATTATATATGTATATATACTACTCGGTATACGACTATTTTGCATCAAATTGATACTGGAATCATCCGAGTCAGTAATAAAATTATTTTATTTTATTTCTCGGAATTAAATTATTTTTATACTGATTTGTTCGTTTTCACGAACGAAAAATATCTGTATATTCAGATTTATGCACGGATTTGAATCGTGTCGATTTCAAGCGAATGTACAAATCGTGTAGTATGTGATTTAGGAAAATTATATTTTATTTTTGATCCTTCATGATGAGATGGAGGGTAGGGATTAGATTAGGGGGGTGATTGCAATAATTATTTGCAAATAAATCCCCAAATGATTAACCATGAGAACCATTGACATGTGGCTTCATTCCCACCCACACAAATTCACCCCTTGCATTATAAAACACCCTCAAACCCCTCCCCCATTACCCTTGGCTAGCCTCCCTCCATTAGGACAAGAAACCCATCCATTTTTGAAGTATTTCCATCTCATTTCATCTCATTCTACACCACTTCCTTCTACAAATTTCTACTTCTTGTTTTAGTTGTTTTAATTTAGTAAAAAGATTGAGAAAAAAAAGAAAGAGAGGATCAAATCAAAAGAAGAGAAAGCTAGGGTTTCATGGGTTCCATTTTCAAGGGGTGTTCTTGAGAGGAGCAAGAACAAGCAAGGTGGAGAAGTGGCTAGTCCTTCCAACTATTTCTCCAAGGTGGGGGTTTCTCACTCTTGAATTATTTTAGTTATTTTAGGGATTATTATGGTCGTATGTTGTTTTAATGAGTTAATTTCTTGTGCAAATAGACTAGATTTAAAAGCATATGAAATTTGAAGTTGTAGAACACGAATTGGAACGATAAAGATTCAATTTTGTCACTTAAGGGTTAGATTTAATTAACCGTGTTAAAAGAGGAATTTTGACCCGAAATTTATTGGAGATATTCTTAGGGGTGTTATTATCATGCTAGAACTTTTGTGGATTTTTCGGAGTCATTTTGATGGATGAAACGATCGTTTCCCCCAAAATAGCGATGGGTTGAGCCAAAAACAGAACGCTCGTTGTTTTAGGGTTAGAGTCGCAGTGTGTTCGGGGGGCTGGAAATGGGTGTTCCTTACAGAATTTGAAGAGGAGACCAACTAGGGAGTTGTAGTAAACGTCATCTCCTTTCCGAATTGACCTCTCAGGTTAAATTCCGATAAGAGACGCAAAAGTTATGACCGTTACAAAAACAACAACTAGCTGTTTGGCTGAACGTTGCTGTTTTGGTTGCTTGATACTTTTGAATGTCTTACTGGTTGAATCTGCGGAGCCGAACAACTAGAGAGTTGTAGTACACATTCTCCCCTTTCCGAATTGTTCTCTTAGGTTAAATTCCAATTAGAGACGCAAAAGTTATGGCCATTGCAAATCAGGACAGCGAGTTCGGCTAAGAAGCTCACTGTTCTGTTTGGTTGTCATTTTAGCCCCTTACTGGATGAATTTGAGGAGCCGACCAACTAGAGAGTTGTAGTAGACATCTTCCCTTTTCCGAATTGATATCTCGGGTTAAATTTCGATAAGCGGAATAGGAGTTATGGTCTTTGGAAAATACAACAACTAGCTGTCTGACTGAATGCTTGCTGTTTCACTTCTTTGTTATTTTTGAGTGTCTTACTTGTAGAATCTGAGTAGGAGACAAACTAGAGAGTTGTAGTAGGTGTTCTCCCCTTTTCGAATTGACCTCTCAGGTTAAATTCCGACAAGCGGAGTAGAAGTTATGGGCTTTGAAAGTTTTCAGCTTGGCTGTGTATTTGGTGGGTTGGAATTGTACCTGTCTTGATTCCTTGTAGTTTTTGAGTGTCTTACTCGGTGAATCTGAGGAGCCGACCAACTAGAGAGTTGTAGTGGACGTTCTCACCTTTTCTGAATTGACCTCTTGGGTTAAATTTCGATAAGTGGAACAAAAGTTACAGTCTTTCAAAGTTTCAGCTTCTTTTGTAAGTCTGCTATTTTGTTATTGTTTGCACATGTTCGAGGTCAGAAATTTAGAATTCCTTCTGGGATCTGAGAAATTGGTAAACTAGGGAGTTATGGTAGATATTCCCACCTTTTTAAATTGTCCACTTTTGTTAGATTCCGATAAGTAGAGCAAAAGTTACAAGCTAAAGAAGTTTCATCTTTTTATTGAAAATCTGTAGTTTGGTAATTGTTTGCGTATGTTCGAGGTCAGGAATTTGGAATTCCTTCTGGAATATGAGAAAGTGGTGAACTAAGGAGTTGTATTAGATATTCCCACCTTTTCAAATTGCCCAGTTTTATTAGATTCCGATAAGTAAAGCAAAAGTTACAAGCTACAGAAGTTTCATCATTTATTTATTGAAAATTTGTACATTGGTAATTGTTTGCGTATGTTCGAGGTCTGAAATTTAGAATTCCTTATGGAATCTGAGAAAGTGGTCAACTAGGAAGTTTTAGTAGGTGTTCCCACCTTTTCAAATTTTTCAGTTTCGTTAGATTCCGACGAGTATAGCAAAAGTTACAGAGCTACAGAAGTTTCATCTTTTTATTGAAAATCTGTAGTTTGTTAATTGTTTGCATATGTTCGAGGTCAGGAATTTGGAATTTCTTCTGGAATCTGAGAAAGTGTTCAACTAGAGAGTTGTACTAGATATTTCCACCTTTTCAAATTGCCCAGTTTCGTTAGATTCTGACGAGTAGAGCATAAGTTACAAGATATGGAAGTTTCATTTGTTTATTGAAAATCGGTAGTTTGGTAACTGTTTGCATATGTTCGAGGGTCAGTAATTTGGAATTCCTTACGGAATCTGAGAAAGTGGTCATCTAGGGAGTTGTAGTAGATGTTCCCACCTTTTCAAATTGCCTAGTTTCGTTAGATTCCAACGAGTAGAGCAAAAGTTACCAGCTTGCAAAGTTTCAGCTTTTTGTTGAAAATCTGCAGTTTGGGTAAACTATTTGCGTGTGTTCGATTGACCAGATTTTGGATTCCTTACAGAATCTGAAATAGTGTTCCACTAGAGAGTTGTGGTACATATTCTTTTGTTGCTTCTAATTATAGAAGATCAAGTTTTGCTAGTAAGAATGTTTGGTTTCTTTTAGGTTGATTACCTGTATGGTAGTTCTTATATGTGTTTTGCTCATATATGGCTTGCCTGGCCCGTATGAAGTTGTGGTCTCATATATAGCTTATTTGGCTCATATGTATGTTGTTGTCTCATATGCGACTCGACTGGCTCGTATGTAGCTGTTAGTCTCATACGTAGCTTCTTTGGCTCATATGTATGTTATTGTCTTATACGCTGCTCGCCTGGCCCATATGTAGCTGTTGGTCTCATGCCTAGCTTATTTGGCTCGTATGTATGATGTTGTTTCATACGCGGCTCGCCTGGCCAGTATGTAACTGTTGGTCTCATACGTAGCTTATTTGGCTCGTATGTATGTTGTTGTCTCATATACGGCTCGACTGGCCCGTATGTAGCTATTAGTCTCATACGTAGCTTATTTGGCTCGTATGTATGTTGTTGTCTCATAAGCAGCTTGCCTGGCTCGTATATAGTTGTTGGTCCCATACGTAGCTTGTTTAGCTCGTATGTGTTTTTGAGTTACTCGTATGTAGATTCTTAGCTAATATAAAGTTTTTTGTGCTCATCTAGGGTGATATTGTTGCCCTAGGGCTATCGTCCATCAAGACGTGTGTTTTCCTTACTCCTAAGGGACTGTGGACGAGTTACTCCTTGTGTATTGTCAGATCTTAACCAAGTTGGTTGATCGCAGACCGGAGTATTGACGTAATCCAAGTTCAGGGTTGTAGCATGCGAATACGTTCGTATTGCCGGGGTCTTGGATCGATAGGCCATGAACCAGATTCTTAGAAATTTTGGTAAGTCTAGGTTGAGCAGCCAAGTAGAGTTATTTTGCGAAGTCTAACTTAAGACCTTGTATGTTGTGTTTATACTGTTGTCATCCTTAGGATTATTCAGGGTTAGTGACATCGTTAGGGTAGTAACTTATGGCTTTTACCATTTAACCATTACTTATTATCATTATTCGCCGAAGAAAAAGAGTTGGTGTTAAGGGTGATCCCTTATGATCCGACCTGTCCTATAGGCCGGCACTAGGCGTTGTTATTGGGTTGTACCTTCCCATCAAAGGGATATGTACGGTGCCTTCTCACGAGTTGGGAGCATAGGTTGCGTATCTCTCACTATTAATTCCTAAAATACCGTGACTTATGGGTGTCACAGGGTAAGCTTCGTGCTATCCTGTGCTTGCGAGACCCTATGTTCGTTTGTTTTTTGAATGAGGTCCGGTACGCTGGGCAATAGTGGCAAACTTGATCACCACTATAGTGATTGCAGTAAGAGAACTAGACCGTACATGCAACCTCGTTTTGAGTGAGGTCTGGTACTCCGGGTAGTAGTGGCAAACGGAGATACCAAGAGTGTACTGCATTGATGGGGACTTGAACCCTTCTGCAACCTTACCAGTCACGTTGTGTTGTCAGGAACAGGTTATGTGCAAACTAGTATTCATAACGTGGGTTCAAATCTCTATATATGAAGAAACGGCTTGTTATGGGGCGTATATAGTATGGGCTGCATACTGTTCCGGAGACTTGCTTGCATTAGAATAAGAGCATCCTTGCATTAGTAATCTTGCATTAGAGTCTAAGTTATAACATACACTAACACATCAAATATATATACACGTTCCTCTTTTCATCAATCTGTTTTCAATAGTTGAGATTCGCTGCTAGTTATCAGCCTTAAAGCGTCAGTATATGTGCTGACGTCCCCACTTCAATAGGTATTGGATTGCAGAAGTACAGGTACTCGATTGCAGAAGTACATGTACATGATTCAGGAGGACTCAAGGCAAGAGAAGTAAGGAGTCGATTTCATTTTAAGTTTTCGCTGTAATATATGTTGTAATTTCATTTTTAACAATTATTGTAATTTGTTTATTGTTGGAGAAGTATCCAAGTGAAATACCAAGTGTTGTTCTTTATTTATTGTACTATGATGTAATTTGTTGAAAGTTGTAACACTTGGGATTGTAAGAGTATTATTGTAACACTGTTATAATGTATTGCAATTTTGTAACATTCGGACTTGTAATACATTTGTGTTGAATAAAAAATTTTAAATTTTCCTGTTTTTTCTGTGTATTATGGCTAATTGAAGAAAAGATTCTAGTATATGTCACGGTTTCCCAGTTACCGGAAATCGGCGCATTACACAAGATCTAACGGCTGATGAGATTTCGACTTTTCGAATTCCGCATTGGAATCCTGACCGTTCAATCTTGATCATCAAGATATAAAGGCTGATGAGATTTTGACGCCTCGAATTCTACGTTGGAATCCGGATCGATTCAATCTTGGTCATTAAGATCTAACAATTGAAGATTTCAACGCCTCGAATTCCACCTCCATGACGTCAGCATCACATACAACACCCTGTCTTTCACAACAGGCAATGTAGGCTCGACGCTCGGCACTGACCTCAAGCCACCCCATAGCTTTTGCAGTAAGCATTAGGGGCTCGACGCTCGCCAGTAACCTCAAGCCACCCCTGGCATTCGCAGTAAGCATGGGAGCTCGATGCTCACCAGTGACCTCGAGCCACCCTCTGGCTTTCACAGCAAGCAGGGTGGGCTCGACGCTCGATAGTGACCTCGAGCCACCCCCTGGCTTTCACAGCAAGCAGGGTGGGCTCGACGCTCGGCAGTGACCTCGAGCCACCCCTAGCTTTCACAGCAGGCATGGGGGCTCGACGCTCGCCGGTGACCTCGAGCCAGCCCCTAGCTTTCACAGCAAGCATGGGGGCTTGATGCTCGGCAGTTTCCTCGAGCACCCCCAGGCTTTCACAGCAGGCATGGCGGCTCGATGCTCAGCAGTGACCTTGAGCGACCCCCTATCTTTTATAGCAGCAGGGTGGGCTCGACGCTCGGCAGTGACCTCGAACCACCCCCTACCTTTCACAGCAAGCATGGGGGGCTCGACGATCGGCAGTGACGTCGAGCCACCCCTAGCTTTCATAACAAGAAGGGTGGGTTCGACGCTCGGCAGTGACCTTGAGCCACTACCTAGCTTTCGTAGCAAGCTATGGGGCTCGACCCTCGGCAGTGACCTCGAGCCCCCACCTAGCTTTTGCAGCAAGCTTTGGGGCTCGACGCTCGGCAGTGACCTCGAGCCCCCACCTAGCTTTTGCAGCAAGTTATGGGGCTCGATGATCGGTAGTGATCTCAAGCCACCACCTAGCTTTCGCAGCAAGCTATGGGGCTCGACGCTCGGCAGCGACCTCGAGCCACCCCTTAGGTTTCGCAGCAAGCTATGGGGCTCGATGCTCGACAGTGACCTCGAGCCACCACCTAGCTTTCGCGGCAAGCTATGGGGCTCGACGCTCAGCACTGACCTCGAGCCACCACCTAGCTTTCCAACAAGCTATGGGGCTCGACGCTCGGCAACGACCTCGAGCGACCCCAAAGCTTTCGCAGCAAGCATGGGGGCTCGATGCTCGGTAGTGACCTCGAGCCATACCTAGCTTTCACACAAGCAAGGGGGCTCGATGCTCGTCAATGACCTCGAGCCACCCCCTAGCTTTCACAGCAAGCAGGGTGGGTTTGATGCTCGGCAGTGACCTCGAGCCACCACCTAGCTTTCACACAAGCTATGGGGCTCGACGCTCAGCAGGGACCTCGAGCCACCACCTAGCTTTCACACAAGCTATGGAGCTCGACGCTCGGCAGCAACCTCGAGCTACCACCTTGCTTTTCACATAAGTTATGGGGCTCAACGCTCGGCAGTGACCTCGAGCCCCCACCTAGCTTTCACACAAGTTATGGGGCTCGACGCTCGGTAGCGACCTCATGCCACCACATGGCTTTCACACAAGCTATGGGGCTCGTCGCTCGGAAGTGACCTCGAGCCACCATCTAGCTTTCACACAAGCGATGGAGCTCGGCGCTTGGCACTAGACGCTCGGCACCCAAGCATGGAGGCTCGAACACCGATGCTCGACCCTCGAACGCTCGTCATAAGCTCCGAGCCAATTCCTGGCTCTATCACAGGCCAGGGCTCGACGCTCGATGCTCGGCTCCCGACCCTTGGTCCTGAGGCGGCCGACCCTTTGTTCTCGGCTCTCGATGCCCCTTCTTCTCCAGGGGATCTCCTTTGTCCTACCCCACTTACCACTCCAAGAAACTACAAATCATACTCGCCAAACACACCGCTCCACTTTTCCCACGGAGACAGACTACTCCTCCACGGCTGGCTTACGCAGCCCTCTAGGAGTGGGGGGCTCCTGATATGGGGTAGATGACATGGCCTCATCTGGGCCATCAAATCCCCTCAAATTTTTCTCCTCCATGATCATCTGGTCAAAGTCGGTAGAACGGGCTTCAGCCCATTTAGGCCCACAGGCAAACGGGTCCAACCCGGTCCGTTAGGGTCTCAGACCCGTTTACCCCTACCTATAAATATCAGACCCCCTCCTCACATTCAAAGAAAATAAACTTTTTCCCACTTGAACCCTAACTTTTGTTGCTTTCTCAGTGACTGACTAGATCGTCAGAGGGCCTGTCGCCGGGATTTCTCTCGGTATTTCTAGGCAGTGTGCAGGTACAAGAGTCCGAGCCGAGCCTCGAAGATCCGAGCTGAGCTACTAGATCCGAGCCGAGCACCCGGCCTCTATCTCTCTCCTACTACCCCCGAGCCGACCCCACAGACTAGGATCGGATCGATGCCTGTACCACATCTTTCGCTACACAAATTACAAGAACTCACACCTGTTGCCCCCGCACCCCAAAAACAAACAACTTCAAAATTTGTTTTATTTTTAACCCTAATATTGCTACACCAGAACTTTGAAAGTTGTTTTATTTTATTGTATCAGAAATAAAATCTAATGAAACTCTTAAAGTTAGATTGAATTCGTCACTTTGGTGCATTAACTTACATGTTGTGGAAACTAGGGAGAGAAGAAACAAAAAAAAAGAAAAGAAGAAGTAAATTCTAGTTTAATTTACAAGCAGAAAAGCGCCTGATTAGGGACATAGCAAAAGAAAGTCAGAGGAAACTCTATAAAAATTCGAAGTATAAACATTTTTTCTATATTTCATTTTAAGTATATACTTACCGAAGGTGAAGAGGACAGTTAGAAGAAGGATAGCAACAGTCACATTAACAGCATTTGAACCACTGGTAGCCATTTCCCGGTTTCTCACCTATTTACTTAATTTCTCTAACAATTTCATGGCTTGAATCTATCTAGCATGTCATTATTATTAGTAGTTCTAACTGTTCATGAATGTAAAAAGAATAAAATAGTTCTAGAATTTAGATATAGTCTTGTAATAAAAAAAGTATAGATATCTATATAATAAAACACAAAGAAAGCTATCAAGTGGCTCTCCTTCAATTCCCCCAAAAATCAAAGGCCCAGATCTAACCTCACAAAACATATTTTTTCTCCCAAAAGTTTCCCCCCAAAACTCAAATTCAAATCCACAACCCAAAATAACTCCTATATTTATTTTATTTTATTTTATTTTTCTCTCTCTCCCTCCCTCTTCTATTCAAAAAATTAAGAAAATAAAAAAATTTTAAAATTTTTAAAAATTAAAAAACTAAAAAAATTTAAAAATTAAAAATTTAAAAACTTTTAAAATAATTTTTTCAAAAATCAAAAAAATCATATAATATGTTTTTTGTTGGACCCCCAAAAGTTTCTCATATAATATGTTTGCTACTTCAATTAATTTGCTGGACCTCTAAAACTATTTTATATGATCAAACAAGATGCACCGTTCCGAAGACGTGCCGTAGGCACGTGTCAACGGGCAAACCTAGTAGTCTAATAAATTTTCATGAATAATTAGTAAACAAAGATATACTGATTTCTTCTGAAAAAGGAGCAGGCATGTGAATTGAAATGCAAATTATATCTACTTTTGTTATTATACTAATAAGAAAGAGAGTGTCTACCCCTCTCTCCTTCCTCTATTTTGCAATAAAGAAATGAGAGCAGATGAGAGTAAAAATGACGGACCATTTGCACCGCTTGATCGCTGTACGAATCTCGTGGAGATCTCACAACTGCTTATGAGTCACATATAAGCCTATCACCCAAATCCAACCTGGCATGGACTGGGTTGCATCCCCTATTCAGAGGACCCGGGAATACTCCACAATAAGATTTCCACACCTATAAATATAGCCCTACCTCTACAGTAACCAGGTAACCGCAATTTTCACCACTAAAGTCATTCTTAATTCGCTAGTTATTGACTTGAGCGTCGGAGGGTTTGTCACTGGAAGTCCTCTCGGTGTCTCACACTTTTTTGCAGGTGTCCGACGACAGTCGAACCACTTAGATCCACCCAATCCATCACGTCAACCTCACATCGGAGTCAGATCAGAGGCCGAGATCTGAGTTTCCTCTTCCTAAAAGAACTCACATTATCTGTTGCTCCAACACCTATAAACAATCAGCATCAGATTGACGCCATCTGTGGGAAACACAGATCCGAGCCCCTTCTTTAGAATCTACCCATGATTCTCTCTCCCTATCTCTCCCAAAGCCTAGAAGATTCTACCTGGGGGTCGTCTGTCCGACTCTCCACTTCCTCCTCCATGCCCGATGCAAAGTTGGGCGGCGACCCAAAGGTCCCGACAACCACAGGACCAAGGATTAAAGAAGCCCGCCCCACTCGCTTCCCACTCAGTGGCATAAGAGGTCGCTCATCCGGTGATCTCCGACCTGAGAAATGTCATTAGCAGTGGATAGAATGAGGACAACCTCGGAAACCGCCTCAACCGACTCGGAGGGGGGGAAGCCCGCGGACCGCAATAGGGGTCGGACTCTCCACTCCTCTCATGGTCAAGATAGGGAGCATAGCCGCTCCCCAAGGCTCGTCGACTCTGGAACAACCGTGAATACGAGGGTCACATGATCAGAGTGGAATTCCATGTATTTCGGAATGAAATTCTCCAGGCGATCCGAGGTGGGGTTTGGACCGAGCAACATGCTGACCGAGCCCGAGGGTCGGGCCCGAGAACAATGAGTCCCACGGGCTAACCTGGTCCGAGGGACGGGAGGACCCCATCCTCAAATGACTGCAAGAAATGGAAGGTTGTCTTGCTCGGATCGTCGAAGGCGGGAGGCAGTCCGAACAAAGATACCGGCCAAACATGCCACCTTCTCCTCCCATATCATCGACGCTCCCGTCGCAAGGAGTTTCAAGACCCCAGCTTTTGAGACCTACAATCGAGAAAAAGATCATGCTGATCACATCGAGGGTTTCAAAACCCTCATGTTGTTTCACAATGTCTCAGATCCTTCTCTCTGTCGTGCATTCCAGGCCACCTTAAGAGGCCCCGCACGGAAATGGTTCACCAAACTCGGCCCCAGTTCGACTTACTCCTTCGACCAGCTCGAGGAGAGTTTTCTCGCTCACTTCATGACCATCCGAAAGGCTGAGAAGACGAGCACCTCTTTGCTGGACCTCAGACAAACGGACGGGGAATCCCTCATAAACTTTGTACAAAAGTTCACTTCAGAGGCTTGGTCGATCTCCTCCCTTGATGCTAGGGTAGCTGCGGTGGCTTTCTCACACAATGTTCGCTATGACTCATTGACGGCCTCCCTGGCCAAGAAGCCACCTATCGATTTCCCCGACCTTTTCCATAGAAGCGAGAACCACATCCGGGTCTAAGAGGCCCTCCACCTGGGAGGTCGGAAATGTTCCCCTAAAGCAAAAAGGAAGGCAGACAGCTCCGAGCCTTCCAAGAAAGCCCAGAAAGATACCTCTGGGCAGAGGTGCCCTCCCCCGCATCCACAGTTCGATAAGTTCACCCCGCTCAACGCGAGCGTGTCAGTCATCTTGATAGAAATAGAGCGCGACGACATACTCTAGCACTGTCCTCGGTCCAACAACACCAATAAGAAAAGGGAAAGGAGGTACTACTGTCGTTTCCATTGGGGCCATGGACACGACATTAACAATTGTCGAGGCCCTCATCCGGAGGGGTTATCTTGCCAAATTCACGTGCAATGGCCCGAGAGCCTCTCCGCCCCCTCATCGGGGGAACAAACATCTAGAGACAAAGCCTGAACATCAGAATGCCAATTATTTGTCCATCCTCCACTACGTCCATGGCGTGCCCATGGGGGGAGAGTCTAGCTCTTCCCGCAAGGCCTTCATCTGGGAGGTAAACTCCATTCACAACTATCCCCCTCCCCGTGGCCTTGGGTTGACTCCCTCTTTCTCGAATGAAGACCTCTAAGGAGTTCAGTTCCCGCGCTGTGACACCCTGGTCATAAGTCTTGTGCTTGACAATCACGAGGTCCACTGTATTTTCGTCGGCAATGGGCATTCGGTGAATATCATGTTCCTTGCGGCCTTCGAAGCCTTGAAACTCTCTCGGGAGAGGCTGAAACAAGCAGAGTACACCCTCCACGGCTTCTCCGGTGCCTCAGTCCAGATCAAGGGAATTGTCACCCTGGATGTCATTGCAGGGAAATTCCCGACCTCCCGAACGGAGGCGATGGAGTTCATGGTGGTCAAAGCCACCTTTAACGCTGTTCTAGGTCGACCCGACCTCATTTCGCTCCAAGTGGTACCTTCGGCCTACCACATGTGCATGAAGTTCCCAACTAAATATGGGGTTAGGGTCGTCAAGGGAAATCAAGAGGAAACTCGGGCCTCTTACGCCGCTACGGTAGGGGGCACTATCCTCCCCTAGAAGCTGTTGATCTCCTGTAAGACCGAAGTTCAATAAGTTCCGAACCGGCATACGAGCTTGAGGAGATCCCTTTCTCCAAGTTCAAACCTATCAAATGCTTCAAGATGAGCAAGTTGCTCCCCCTTGACCTCAAGGAGGAAGTTACCTGTTGTATCACTGCAATCAAGACCTGTTCGTTTGGATGCTCTTGGATATGCCGAGAATAACCAAGGATCTCATCATGCATAGGCTGAGCGTCCACCTAGACTTCAAGCTGGTACAACAGAGACGCCGTAAGTTTACCCCCGAGAGGCAACATGCGATGAAGGAAGAAGTCGACAAAATCCTCTCTGCCCGGTTCATCCAAGAGGTGAATTATCCAGAATGGTTGTCTAACGTCGTACTGTTCAAGAAGGCCAACAGCAAATAGAGGATGTGTATCGACTTTACCGACCTCAACAAGGCCTTCACAAAAGATCCATTCCCCCTCCCAGCATCGATGCCCTAATCGATGCTACATCTGGACACGAATTATTGAGCTTCATGGATGAATACTCCGGCTACAACTAGATTCAGATGTACCCCTGAACATTCCAAAAATGACCTTTATCACCGACCAGGGGCTTTACTGCTACAGGGTCATGCCCTTTGGATTGAAGAATGCGGGTGCCACTTACCAAAGGCACATTAATCGGGTCTTCAAAGAACAGATTGGTCGGAATATGGAGGTCTACGTCAACGACATGCTTTTCAAAATCCTCTGAGGGAAAGACCATTTGAAAGATGTGGGAGAGGCCTTCGGGGTCCTGAGAATGCATAACGTGAGACTCAACCCCTCCAAGTGTGCCTTAGGCGTCACCGCAGGAAAGTTCCTTGTCTTTATGGTTAGCCAACGAGAGAAAGAGGAAAACCACGAGAAAATTCAGGTCATCCTAGACATGGCCCCTCCAAGGAATGTCAAAGAAGTGTAGTGGCTCATCGGTCGTCTCGCCGCTATCGGCCATTTTCTTTCAAGGTTGGGGGAGAAGTCTGTCCCTTTCTTTAAGGCCCTTTGGGGGGCGAAGAACTTCGAATGGGGAGAGCCTCAGCAGTAGACTTTTGATAAGCTCAAGGAATACCTCTCCAATCCCCCTTTCCTCATCAAGCCTGAGCCTGGTGAGGTGCTATACCTCCAGGCGGCTTTGGACTAGGCCCTCAGCACAATCCAAATTAGGGAGAAGGATGGAGCTCAAAAGTCCATCTATTACGTCATCAAAATCCTTCGCAACGCCGAGCTTCGATACCCAAAAATGAGAAAAGTCGCCTATGCCTTGGTCATGGTCGATCGAAAGCACTGCCTTTACCTACAGGCTCATTTCATTCAGGTCCTCACGGACTAGCCAATGAAGCAAGTCCTCCATAAACCGGAGACATCGGGCTGCCTAATCAGGTGGTCCATCGAGCTAAGCCTGCACAACATCAGCTACAAGCCGAGGACGGCCATTAAGGGCATGCGATTGCCAAATTCATTACCTAATGCGCCATTACAGAATGCCCTAAGACTCCACACGATACACCCATATGGGAACACTATGTGGATGGGTCATCCTGTGAAGAGGGTAGTAAGGCTGGAGTCATCTTGAGTGGTCAAGACGGCTTCATCCTCCTGTACTCCCTGCACTTCAACTTCAAGGTATCTAACAACGAAGTGGAGTACAAAGCCCTGGTAGCCGGACTCCTCCTAGCCCGAAAAGTGGGTGAAAAATGAGTCAAAGCCTTCAACGAATCCCAACTCATCATCAATCAAGTGTGTGGAGAATATGAAGCCCGCGATACCCGAAAGGTTAAATATCTGGCCCATGTCAAGCTCCTATTGCTCGACTTTCAGGACACTTACATCGACATGATCCCTTGTGAAATGAATAGCAAGGCAGACACCCTATCCAAATTGGCATCCTTCTCTTTCAAGGGTCTAGGTCGGACAGTTCTGGTGGAGGTCCTCGTTTGACCAAGCATTGACAAGGAAAATTCCGAAGTACTCTGTCTAGACCCGCCTGCCCAGAAACTGACCTGGATGGAACCCATCCTGAACTACCTGAGAAATCGGAAGCTTCCCCAAGATGCCTCTAAGGCTAGAAAGAACAGGGTCACAGCTGAGTGGTTCATGCTTATCGACGACATGCTCTTTAAGCATTCCTACACAAAGTTCGATGGCAGGCCATACCTCCGATGCATGTCACTGGAAGAGGCCAAGTATGCGCTCGAGGAAACACATGCATGAATCAGCAGCTGCCACATAGGTAACAGATCACTTGCGAGGAAAGTACTCAACCATGGGTACTACTGGCTAAGAAGTATGGTTAAGAAGTATAGACCATGCCAAAGGTTCTCCTCGGTCCTCCATTTTCCCCAAGGCAATCTTAAGTTCCTTGCCAGTCCAAAACCTTTGCCATTTGGGGGATGGACCTGGTCAGACCATTCCCCAAAGCCACAGGCCAGAGGAGCTTCCTCATTATGGCTATCAACTATTTTATGAAATGGGTCAAGGCAGAGCCTATGCCACTATCACATAGCATCAGGCCCAATAATTCTTCTAGAAGTACATCATCTACCAGTTCGGATCCCAAGAATCTTCATCACCGACAATGGTATTCAATTCGCAGGAAAAGGCTTCCATAAATTCTGCGAAGACCTTGGAATTCAACAGATTTTCTCCTCCATCTCACACCCACAGTCCAATGGCCAGGTCGAGAACGCCAACAAAAAAATCCTCGATGGCCTCAAGAAGTGACTAGACAAATCCCTTAAGGGACCGTGGGTTGACAAGCTGCCTAGCATATTGTGGTCCTACTGAACGACCAAGAGAATCTCCAGGGGTGAATTGCCCTTTAACCCGACCTTCAGAACCGATGCAGTAATCACCTGGAAGTCGGGTTGCCATCGCCATGGGTCATGAACTTTGACAAGGATTCCAACTCCAACGGCCTCAGGGCCAACCTTGACCTCTTCGATGAAGTTCGAGAAAGGGCGACCATCAGAAGAAACATCTACCAATAGAAGGTAGAGCAATTTTACAATCAGAAGTTCCGGCCCGTGGACATCAAAGAAGATGACCTAGTGCTCAAGCGCCTTGAAATAGCCGATCCGAGCAAGAGGGGGAAACTAGTGCCTAACTGGGAAGGCCGTATAGGGTCTCCAAAGTGGTCCGCTCTGGCACATACAACTTCAAGACCCGGGGGGCAGGGTAGTCAAGAGGACCTGGAATGAAGAACATTAGGTTAAATTCCACAACGACAGCTAGGGGTTCACACTTGTAAAAAGACCTTCAAAATCCGAGCCATATACTTTCCTTTAGCTGTCAATGAATAGAATTTAATTTTCATTCCAAATTCAACTTATTTTGATGCTTGCAATGGGCACCCGATGCCCAGCCTCAATCCTTGAAGGATATCCCCCTCGGGGTTAGCATCTGATGTCGAAGGCTTCGACACTAAATATCTTTGAAGGATGTCCTCTGAGAACCCCTTCGGGGTTGGCATCCGATGCCGAAAGCTTCAACGCCAAATATCCTTGAAGGATGTCCTCCAATAACTCTCTTGCGGTTGGCATTCGACACCGAAGGCTTCAATGCCAAATATAATTGTAGGATATCTTCCTCAGAATGGCATTTGATGCCGAAGCTTCAACGCCAAAAACTCTTAGAGGACCCCCCCTCACAGTGTGGGTCCGATGTGGAAAGTTCCTCGCCAAAAACCCTGAAGGGTACCTCCTTCGACATGTCATCTGACGTTGAGGGTATACATGCTAGAAATAATATGCAAACCACACACATGAAAAAAGAGTTCAGATAAAAAAGCTTGTCATTAAAAAGAAAAATAGTTACAAGGGGGCAGTGGCCAGTCCGCATTTTGGCAATTACTACATAACCAAGTAAACTATTGCCTACACCCTCTTCTACTCGTGTTGCACTTGCACCGGCTAGGGTCGCTCATCGCGAGCCATGTGGTCACCTCACACTTCAGCATCGGCTCACAACCGGCCTATGCTTCGGCTCATCGCCATCTCCAACGCCTCGAGTGTAAAAGAAGCATCACACATGCCCTAAGTGCAGAGGTGGTGCCCCGAGATGGAAAGCGTTGATGATGAAAGATGCCTGCCAGGCCAAGCAGGGCGATGACCCCATGCAGGGGATTCCAAAAAGGAATGCACCGTACGTTCCCGGCCCCGACGACGAGAGTGTTCTCTCTGAGGAAGGGAACTCTCATCCTTGCCCCGGCTAGGGACAAAAGATCCCGGAATTCGGGATACCTTTACTGACCACAATAAGGAGTACTCATCTCCTCTCAAAGCTTCACTAAAGCAGCAACATCCACATGAGGGGTCCTAGCCAGAAGGCCCCACCAAGTATCGAGGGAAAAGAATAGAGAAATGTTGTTGCCCCATGGGACTCAGTAGGAAATACTTCGGATATTGAAATTTCGGACAAAGATGGGTCTCCTAACTGAACAATGATGCCGGTGGGGCCGAGCCCAGCCCTTCTGGCCATTTTCCCACTGTCCACGATCCACGGACGAATCTTTGAGCTGCTCACCACAGGCCCCGCTGAATACCGAGACATCACAAGTTGAAGATGGGAGCTTGGGAAAGTTGTGAATCTAACATCCAACGACATAAATTTTATAGACACCACGGAGAACTCCCTAACTACACGCATTTACTGCAAGATATGCTACATTTCCCTAGGCGCATTGAATGCATCAACAGGTGACGTAAGCAAACACATGTTGTGTCACGTGACTGGCGAGTCCCAGATAGTTCCCCGGCATGTGATCCAAGGCCGACCCTCACTAGTTCTTATGGGCTTTACCCTCTACGGCCTTAGCGTATGGGCCAGGAGCAGTCACAAAGCCTCACCTCGTTGCTCTCTCAAAGTAGTTTAAGAGGCTGACACTTTATAACTCGGTCGTCTGGACGCCGCATTTTACACCGACGCTTCAACAAGAACGAGTCTACCAGTTCTACAGTCCACATGAGCCATCAACAAGATTGCTATTAATCAAGAAAATTACAAGGGCGGTGGCCAGTCCGCAGTTGGCAAATCAAATCATTACAACAAAATTATAGTCATGTTGCAGTTAAACTGTCATACATTAAGCCTCCTGCAGCGGCTATCAGACATGACGAACAAGCACCAGATCACAGCTCCCGCCTCTCAGGAGAATCCTTAAGCCCGCCGCGAAGGGGTACATTCGACCCCGGCCATCAGATACCGACGACAATCATCTGGTCTCAGAATCCGAGACATACCTTATGAGGTTTCAACAGGATCCCATGAACTAAAGCTGCTAGTACGAGAAGTCCCAGCCGTGCAAAATGCCCCCGACCCGTGGACAAGCCTGACCGCGAATGGTCTACGCCTCTCGGGACTCGGAGGTAAATCCTCAGATTTCAGAATATGGGGCAATTAGCTCGAAACCACAAGCACGAGTTCCGATCCCCCCTGGGTCGAACACTCAGATAACGAAGCCCCCACTCAATGTCTTGACCATGCCCTCCTGCTATATGAGAATCGAGTGAGGGTGAATGGGGCTTATAAGTAGTTGAAGTTAGCCATGAAAGTCCCAACACTTATTGCGGTCAACGCTCAACCCTCGAGATCGATAGTGACTGCAATTGTTAGAGAATATGACACAAGCAAGACCTTGTGATCTCCTTATTTTCCTGTTAGGCATTAAAGAAATTAGGGTCGGGCCTGCAATCCAAGGCAGACAGTCAGAGGATCAAATGCCAAGAAACAAACTCGAAGATCGAAAGGAAAACCATTTTATTTCATCAAACAAACAAGTACAAATGCGGTGGCCAGCCAGCAAAAAAGGTGAAAATACAAGCGACCTAGCTTCCTACATTGGGGACGGGGTGTAATGCCCCAATTTTCATTTAATGAAAATTATTTTATTTTGCACGTAGTGTGCACTTGCAATATTTTGATAATTATTTTCATTATGATGAGTATAGATATTTATATATGTGCTCTTTAATTATTTTTATATAAAGCCCATTTTTTTCAAATAGACAAAAGCCTTTCTTTTTAAAAGCCCAAATCTAATTTATTGGTTATCTTTTTATAATTATTATTTTGGCCCATAAACTAAAGCCCATGAGCTATTTTATTTTAAATACAACTTGTAATGTAGAATACATTTTAAAGATTATTTTTATGTAAAAATATAATGTACAAATTTTTAAATGGAGACCAAGTTGCATGCACGTGCATTGCACGTACACGTGCAAAATGCACATGATGAGCATGGCCAGTTTGGAGCTTTTGGAGGGAAAAGGGAAAATTTGAGTTGAGTCATGGGTGGTGGTTACTTGATCATGGTTGGTTATTGTAACTCCTCCTTGAATCCTAGCCTTTTAATCCTAACTCCTAAGTTAATCCTAGCCTTCCATTTTCCTAAACTTTTAGTATAAATACCCCCCCTAGCCTAGTTATTCTTGTGCTTATTATTTCCTCCAAACCTATAGTCTAAAATACATTATTTAGTAGTATACAAGTGAGTAAAAGATTGAGAGCTTGTGAGGGGTTTGTGCTTGCAACAAGGCCGGCATCAATAGGTGCTCTCGGTTTGGCTTGGTGGAGGCTCGTGTGCGCGCATCAAGGAGGAGGATCGCTCTCTTTGCAAGGACATTGGTTTAGGAGGTGTTGCTAAGTGTAGTCTCTCCAATTAAGGTGGGTAAATTTTCTATATGTCTAATTAGGAAGCATGCTAGAGTTGAATTGAAAGAATGATGCATGAAAAAGATTAATAAGAGTCATTTAATTAGAAAATGGCTTATTGATTGATTGGAATGTGGATATGTAATTATATGTGGTTCTATCGTTAAATTTAAGTTGTGAGTAAATTGATTATAGCCACGGATTGATGAAGGAAACTTCATTATTAACATTGAGAACTATATGCAAAAGTTAGTAGATTGACAATATTACTTTAAGTGCTTAAATGGACTTTTTGTGATAATGTTGTGATGGATGAATTAAGATATAGGTTGTATGTTTGGGAAGTGATTGCTAATAAAAAGATTAGGGTTGTTAAACTTGATAAGAAATGTCGAAAAAGAAATGTGGTGGTGGTAGTTTATAATTTGAATTAATTATATGAAAATTATGTGTTAATTATTGAAAAAATTATTTTTATTATACTGGAGTATAATTTATGTTGAGAATAGCCAATCTGGACATTTACAGCATATTTAGTAAATGCAAAATTAAATGAGAGCTTGTTGAACATCGAAATGCTTACTAAACAGAGAGGATAGAGTTAACTAGACCACGGGTTGAAATATGACAACATGAGCGCATAGCTCAAGTGGTCGGGATGATCTTAATCGCTACAGTGGGTCGGCGAGTCGCTGGTTCGAATCCCCTTAGCACAATAATTTTTGTATTTTTGACAAAAAATAAATAACGGCAGCCAAGAGCATTTAATGCTTTCAGCGCTCTTCATTAACGCATACAGCATTCGTCCTAGTGGTCTGTGCCTTAGGTTGGTTTCCCTGTGGTTGTGGGTTCGATCCCTGGCTTCGGCTGTGTTTAAGTTGGGGAAAAAAATATTTTTTTTGGTGTTTTTGTTGATTGAAAAATTATGAAAAAAATATATTTATTATTCTAAAAATATGGGGGATTTATGAAAAATAATTTGGGAATTATTTACATGAAATGGAGTATGTTTTGAGAATAAATGTCCTACACTTGTATATTATGAAAGTTATACTTTGAAAAAGGACTTGAAATAAAATGTTAGAAAAGTAGTGTAAGAAAGATAGAAATTATATGTAGTGACGCGATATGAATTATTCTCATTGGAGAATAATGTGAAAATTATGAAATGTGAATATTCATTTTAGTGATGTGATTTTAATGTGAAATTGATAATTGATGAAATATATAATGATTAATTGAATTCCATGTGTGGCTATGAACTCATGAATAAATTAGGAATCATGCTATTGAAGAAAAAAAATCTGTTATGATTATGAAGATGAACTTATGAGCTGTAAATGCTCAATTTTGAAAATTGTGAATTGGAATTGAAACAAAAGAGTTGCTAAGTCTCTCCCGGCATTTGGAAAGAAATGAAATGAAATTTGAAATGAAAGACCAAGGTTGGTCATGTTTGAATGAATGAATAAGTCCGGTTTAGTGGAGAGGCTAACTCTAGAGCTTTGATTTTGTTCATGATTCTAATAAAAACTAAGGATTAGTACATAGTGGAGACGTGATGAAAGTGAGAGAAAAACACGAGTATGAGAACTAGAGTTTACGGTGCGGGTGTGAGCCACAGAATGCATGCTTGATGAGTCAAGACATGGCGTGGGCACTACTTAGTAATGATCGGATTTTAGCCACGCTTGTGGGATGTTTGGTGACTGCAAGAGGATCGTGTGCCATGAAGGATGCTGAATTGCCACAGAATGCATGCTTGATGAGTCAAGACATGGCGTGGGATTCCCCTCCAGGTCTTCTATACACGAGTTTGTACTCATAGATCATCTAGGATACTCACCGTAGTTACAGTAGTAGATTAAGACATGACGAGGAATTGAACCCTACAAAGATGAAGAACGATTAAGTGGCTTGCCCTCGGACCTATGTAGTATGGGATGCATAGAATCCGAACAAGTGTGCATTAGTGTCATGTAACATAAATAACTGCATTAAGGACTAAGTGCACAATCACAACACGACATCAATAGGGTAGTCCCTCTAGTTTGATATGTGACAAATTTGTGTTTGTTAAATATGGAAAATGAGTTATACTATTTTCGACATAGAGAGGATGGCCGTGTATAATGTTCGTCGGTTGAATAAACTGACGTACCCACAGTTTTGTATGCAGGGTAAATGACATGATAAAGATTAAAGGGGAACAGGTGCTTAAAGATTATTCAATGTTGTTGTACATTATTTAAATGTTGTAAATTTAGTTCCGCTGTGCAATGTAAAGTGTAAAGTTTCATGTAAACTCTGATGTAAAGTGAAAAGTTGTAATTTCCTTGTAAAATTTTACTAAATGAAGTGTAAAAATCCTGTGGAATCTCGAATTCAGTGTATTTTGGAATTCGGGACGTTACAGAGTGGTATCAGAGCCACGCTTCATACTTGTACAAATTTATAAGGAACGACACCCTAGAAGTGGACATTAGAGTGTGTGTTTGAGTCTAGAGATTTAAATGTAAGTGACTTACATTTGTGTTTCTCTATGACTTATGCTTCTTCCTCCCTATTTCTAAGATGGTTGATCACTTCGACCCTACTGGAGACGACAACTGGCATATCATCGAGGAAGAGTACCATCCTGGACAAGCAGATTCAGAGGAAGAGTACTACCTAGGGCAAGCAGATTCTGACGGAGAAGAATGGCCTGAATCCCGAGAGATCACCCCACCTCCGAATTCATCTGATGACTCTTCTGACGAAGAAGAAGAACCAGTTCCAAATGGTCTTATGATATCTCTTCAGAGGTAGGTATAAACACTGCAGGAGAGAGTCGGATTATTGGAGGCTCAATTGGCAAAGCGTAAGGACGACTTTGCAGTTCTCAGTCATCAGGTATGGGAACTGGAGAAGAGGAAGAATCTGACCGATTGCTGAAGGAAGAAGTTGATGAACTACGGGGAGAACTTCGAGAAGCGAAGAAGAATTGTAGGAGTTAGACTGTTGTAGATTCTACTGTTTTCATTCTGATGTCAAGAAATGTTTTTCAATTCGAATGTATAAAGTTTGGAATTCAATGAAATGAAAGTTGATTTAAAATTCATGTCTTATACTTCAAATTTAATGGATCTTTTGCATCAGAATATGGCTAAAAGAGGAGCTAGAAACGGTGAAGGTCTGGATCTGGAAACGGAACTTGCGAGGGTCTATCAGACACTCAACGCCGTGGCCATGAATTAGAACCAAGGAAGGGTGCCTGCGAATCCGGTGCCCGAAGCGATCAAACTAGTGGAATCGTTCAAATGGATGAAACCACCTGTGTTCGAAGGGAAGTCAGACCATGATGTGGCTGACAACTGGATTCGTCAGGTAGAGACGATCTTTGAAGTGCTGGAGACCCTTGAAGGTAGTAAGGTGAAGTTGGCGACTCTGCAACTTGAGAAGGACATGGCTGTGTGGTGGCAGTCGATGAAGAGGACAATGGGAGGCATAGTTCTCGGCTGGGAGGAATTTTTGGAAGAATTCCGCAGTCACTACTTCCCCTTCGACGTCCAAGAGAAGAAGGCTATGGAGTTTCTATCACTACAGCAAGGTGGCATGTCCGTGAGGGAGTACGAGACCAAGTTTACTCAGCTCTCTAGGTATGCTCCGGAATTAGTGATGGGTGAGGCTAAGAAGGCTCGTAACCTCGAGCATGGATTGAGGCCGAGCTTGAGGTCCCGAATGATACCTCTTGGTATCAGAAGATTTGACAAGTTGGTCAAGACAGCAGCAGCCACGGAAGCAGACATGGAGCACTTTCATGTTGTTCAGAATCGGAGGAACAACTGGCAGTATGGAAAGAGGCCTGCCAATTCTGGGAGTTTCGAGGGACAACCATCTGCACAAAGGTTCAAACCGACAGGGGCGAATGCTATTAGTGTGGCTGGAGGACCTGGGAACAATGTGGTGAGACCTCTTGCGGTAAATTGCTTCAACTGTGGTGAGACGGGACATTACCAATCTCAATGCCCCAAGCCACAGAATGATAATCGCAATGTACCAATGCAACAGACTGGAAAGAGACCGTACCAACCAGGGCGAGTATTTGCCTTGACGGAAGCTAATGCCGATGAGGTGGATCATGTCATCATTGGTACGAGGGCAGATGTTTAGAGGTTTATGTCATTTCTTTTTTCTGTTTATTCAGTGAACTGTTACGTAATGAGTATGTATTAAGTAACAGGAGAACTTTATCTTAATGGAATGAAAGCTGTTGTGTTGTTCGATACTGGATCCTCTCATACTTTTGTGTCTCCTAAATTTGCTAAAGTGTTGGAAGTTGAACCGAAGATCTTTCTAGGCAAGATCTTAGCAGTAGCTACTCCATCATGGGAAACTTTAACCACTAATCGGTATTATGCTGATTGCAAGATTGTGATTGGGGACAAAATCTTCGGAATTGATCTAATCGAGCTAACTATCTTGGGAGTCGATGTTATCATTGGCATTGATTGGATGTCGGTGTACAGTGCAAGCATCGAGTGTAAGACCAAGACGGTAACAGTGAAGGCTCCAGGAGGACCTGAAGTCACTTTCCAAGGGAAGAAGAAGTGTTCTAGGTTGGTGGCAGCTATCCGCAAGGAAGAGACTCCTGTGGAAGTGCAAGGGATTCCTGTGGTTCGGGACTATCCGACTGTGTTCTTGGATGATTTTCCTGGGTTACCCCCACATCGTGATGTAGAGTTCAGCATCACTGTTCAACCGGGAAATGCACCCATTTCTAAGGTACCGTATAGGATGGCTCTAGTGGAACAGGATGAGGTGAAACGGCAGATTGAGGAACTGTTGGAGAAAGGCTTTATTCAACCTAGTGCGTCACCTTGGGAAGCACCAGTGCTTTTGGTAAAGAAGAAGGATGGATCGATGAGAATGTGCATCGACTACCGAGAGCTGAATAAAGTCACTGTTCAGAATAAGTATCCTATTCCCCGAATTGATGACTTGTTCGATCGTCTACAAGGAGCAGCTGTTTTCTCCAAAACAGATCTTCGATCAGGATACCACCAAGTTCGAGTGAAAGTTGAAGATGTGCATCAAACTGCATTTAGAACTCGACATGGGCATTACGGATTCTTAGTTATGCCATTTGGAGTGACGAATGCCCCCGCAATCTTCATGGACTTCATGAACAGCGTTCTGAGGCCGTTCATTGATTCTTTCGTCGTGGTGTTTATCAATGATATCCTCGTGTACTCCAAGACAGTGGAGGAGCACACCGAGCATCTGGCAGCAGTTTTGAAGAAGCTGGAAGAGCAGAAGTTGTATGCCAAGCTATCCAAGTGTGATTGCTGGAAATCTGAAGTGGCATTCCTAGGTCACATCCTTTCTAAGGAGGGAGTGGCAACTGACCCTCAGAAGATAGAGGCAGTGAGAGATTGGGCTAGGCCTACTAAAGTGAAGGAAGTCAGAAGTTTTCTTGGAATGCGTGGATACTATAGGAGATTCATTCAAGGTTATGCTCAGATAGCCGTACCGCTTACTGGTCTGACCAAGAAGAATGTGAACTTCAAGTTATGCTCAGTTTATCCAGTTTGATTACAACTCAGAAGCATCTGATTGAGGAATTCGACCGAGCCGGTATTGAAGTTGTCTTGCAAGGATTGGGAGCATCTTTGGCTCAGCTGAGGCTTCAGCCTACTTTGAATACAAGAATCATTGCAAGTCAGGAGGTTGATGCTGATATTTTGGAGATGAAGGAGCAGGTTGGTGCTGGCAGGTTGCCCGAATTTCAAATCAATGATGGAGTGCTGTGGTTTGGAGAGAGGCTGTGTGTTCCAAATCAGACGGACCTGAAAGAGAGTATTCTTCAGGAGGTGCATGCTACTCTTTTGTCGGTACATCCTGGAAGCACTAAGATGTACAGAAACATCAAACCGCATTTCTGGTGGTCAGGTTTGAAGTGGGATGTGGCTGAATTTGTGGCGAAGTGTGAGGTTTGTCAGCAAGTCAAAGCCGAAAATCAGAGACCCGGAGGTCTGTTACAGCCGTTGCCTATTTCGGAATGGAAGTGGGATAACATCAGTACGGATATCATTACGGGATTGCCTAAGAGTCCTAAAGGCAATGATGTGATTTGGGTTATAGTCGATCGACTAACCAAGTCCGCTCACTTTTTGGCGATGAAACTCACTGCTTCGATGGACAAGTTAGCTGAGTTGTATGTTGGCGAGATCGTCTGGCTCCATGGTGTTCCATCAACTATTGTGTCTGATCGAGATGTGCGGTTTACTTCGCATTTCTGGAGGAGTCTTCAGACAGCTTTGGGTACCAAGACGGATTTCAGCACTGCTTTTCATCCGCAAACCGATGGGCAGACCGAGAGAGTCAACCGTGTTCTTGAGGATATGTTTCGGTGTTGTGTACTAGACTTTGGAGGCAGTTGGGAAAGACATTTACCTTTGGTACAGTTTGCCTACAACAACAGTTTTCAGACTAGCATTGGGATGGTGCCGTACGAAGCTCTGTATGGCAGGAAGTGCAGAACACCTGTTTGTTGGTTTGAAGTTGGGGAGCGTCAGTTGTTTGGTCCTGAGCTTGTACAGAAAACCTCTGAGAAGATTGATCTGATCAGGAAAAGGTTGGTAGAGGCTCAGAGCAGGCAGAAAAGCTATGCAGACAACCGGAGAAGGGACCTTGAGTTTGAGGTAGGTGACTTCATCTTTCTGAAAGTATCGCCCAATAAAGGTGTGATTCGATTTGGCAAAGGCGGGAAATTAGCCCCAAGGTTTATAGGCCCCTACAAGATATTGAAAAGGATCGGGAAAACTGCTTACCGGCTTGAATTACCGGAAGAGTTATCTCAGGTGCACAATGTCTTTCATGTGTCTATGCTGAGAGGTTATATTCCACATCCGAGTCATCATTTGCCTGAAGTGCCGGAAGGTTTGCAGTTGGATCTGAATTACATCGAGTCTCCTGTCGAGATTGTTGATCGTCGAGAGAAAGTCTTGAGGAATAAGACGATACCGATGGTCAAGGTAGTCTGGAGAAACCATTTGGTTGAAGAGGCTACTTGGGAGTCTGAGGAGAGGATGTTGAAGGATTAGCCTGAGCTTTTTGCTTGATTTGTATTTTGTATTTTGTATCATTGTATTTTTCTTCCTCTCGTGCTTGTGATGAGTGTTGTATTTTGTTTCTCACTCTTGACTGTAGTTCCGGGGACGGAACTATTCTAAGGAGGGAGTGTTGTAATGCCCCGATTTTCATTTAATGAAAATTATTTTATTTTGCACGTAGTGTGCACGTGCAATATTTTGATAATTATTTTTATTATGATGAGTATAGATATTTATATATGTGCTCTTTAATTATTTTTATATAAAGCCATTTTTTTCAAATAGACAAAAGCCTTTCTTTTTAAAACCCCTAATCTAATTTATTGGTTATCTTTTTATAATTATTATTTTGGCCCATAAACTAAAGCCCATGAGCTATTTTATTTTAAATACAACTTGTAATGTAGAATACATTTTAAAGATTATTTTTATGTAAAAATATAATGTACAAATTTTTAAATGGAGACCAAGTTGCATGCACGTGCATTGCACGTACACGTGCAAAATGCACATGATGAGCATGGCCGGTTTGGAGCTTTTGGAGGGAAAAGGAAAAATTTGAGTGGAGTCATGGGTGGTGGTTACTTGATCATGGTTGGTCATTGTAACTCCTCCTTGAATCCTAGCCTTTTAATCCTAACTCCTAAGTTAATCCTAGCCTTCCATTTTCCTAAACTTTTAGTATAAATACCCCCCCCCCCTAGCCTAGTTATTCTTGTGCTTATTATTTCCTCCAAACCTATAGTCTAAAATAAATTATTTAGAAGTATACAAGTGAGTAAAAGATTGAGAGTTTGTGAGGGGTTTGTGCTTGCAACAAGGCCGGCATCAATAGGTGCTCTCGGTTTGGCTTGGTGGAGGATCGTGTGCGCGCATCAAGGAGGAGGATCGCTCTCTTTGCAAGGACATTGGTTTAGAAGGTGTTGCTAAGTGTAGTCTCTCCATTTAAGGTGGGTAAATTTTCTATATTTCTAATTAGGAACCATGCTAGAGTTGAATTGAAAGAATGATGGATGAAAAAGATTAATAAGAGTACAAGAAAATGGCTTATTGATTGATTGGAATGTGGATATGTAATTATATGTGGTTCTATCGTTAAATTTAAGTTACGAGTAAATTGATTATAGCCACGGATTGATGAAGGAAACTTCATTATTAACATTGAGAACTATATGCAAAAGTTAGTAGATTGACAATATTACTTTATGTGCTTAAATGGACTTTTTGTGATAATGTTGTGATGGATGAATTAAGATATAGGTTGTATGTTTGGGAAGTGATTAAAAACAGGGAATTGATTGCTAATAAAAAGATTAGGGTTGTTAAACTTGATAAGAAATGTCGAAAAAGAAATGTGGTGGTGGTAGTTTATAATTCGAATTAATTATATGAAAATTATGTGTTAATTATTGAAAAAATTATTTTTATTATACTGAAGTATAATTTATGTGGAGAATAGCCAATCTGGACATTTACAGCATATTTAGTAAATGAAAAATTAAATGAGAGCTTGTTGAACATCGAAATGCTTACTAAACAGAGAGGATAGAGTTAACTAGACCACGGGTTGAAATATGACAACATGAGCGCATAGCTCAAGTGGTCGGGATGATCCTAATCGCTACAGTGGGTCGGCGAGTCGCTGGTTCGAATCCCCTTAGCACAATAATTTTTGTATTTTTGACAAAAAATAAATAACGGCAGCCAAGAGCATTTAATGCTTTCAGCGCTCTTCATTAACGCATACAGCATTCGTCCTAGTGGTCTGTGCCTTAGGTTGGTTTCCCTGTGGTTGTGGGTTCGATCCCTGGCTTCGGCTGTGTTTAAGTTGGGGAAAAAAATATTTTTTTTGGTGTTTTTGTTGATTGAAAAATTATGAAAAAAATATATTTATTATTCTAAAAATATGGGGGATTTATGAAAAATAATTTGGGAATTATTTACATGAAATGGAGTATGTTTTGAGAATAAATGTCCTACACTTGTATATTATGAAAGTTATACTTTGAAAAAGGACTTGAAATAAAATGTTAGAAAAGTAGTGTAAGAAAGATAGAAATTATATGTAGTGACGCGATATGAATTATTCTCATTGGAGAATAATGTGAAAATTATGAAATGTGAATATTCATTTTAGTGATGTGATTTTAATGTGAAATTGATAATTGATGAAATATATAATGATTAATTGAATTCCATGTGTGGCTATGGACTCATGAATAAATTAGGAATCATGCTATTGAAGAAAAAAAATCTGTTATGATTATGAAGATGAACTTATGAGCTGTAAATGCTCAATTTTGAAAATTGTGAATTGGAATTGAAACAAAAGAGTAGCTAAGTCTCCCCCGGCATTTGGAAAGAAATGAAATGAAATTTGAAATGAAAGACCAAGGTTGGTCATGTTTGAATGAATGAATAAGTCCGGTTTAGTGGAGAGGCTAACTCTGGAGCTTTGATTTTGTTCATGATTCTAATAAAAACTAAGGATTAGTACATAGTGGAGACGTGATGAAAGTAAGAGAAAAACACGATTATGAGAACTAGAGTTTACGGTGCGGGTGTAAGCCACAGAATGCATGCTTGATGAGTCAAGACATGGCGTGGGCACTACTCGTTAATGATCGGACTTTAGCCACGCTTGAGGGATGTTTGGTGACTGCAAGAGGATCGTGTGCCATGAAGGAGGCTGAATTGCTACAGAATGCATGCTTGATGGGTCAAGACATGGCGTGGGATTCCCCTCCAGGTTTTCTGTACACGAGCTTGTACTCATAGATCATCTAGGATACTCACCGTAGTTACAGTAGTAGATTAAGACATGACGAGGGATTGAACCCTACAAAAATGAAGAACGATTAAGAGGCTTGCCCTCAGACCTATGTAGTATAGGATGCATAAAATCCGAACAAGTGTGCATTAGTGTCATGTAACATAAATAACTGCATTAAGGACTAAGTGCACAATCACAACACGATATCAATAGGGTAGTCCCTCTAGTTTGATATGTGACAAGTTTGTGTTTGTTAAATTTGGAAAATGAGTTATACTATTTCCGGCATAGAGAGGATGGCCGTGTATGATGTTCGTCGGTTGAATAAACTGATGTACCCACAGTTTTGTATGCAGGATAAATGACATGATAAAGATTAAAGAGGAACAGATGCTTAAAGATTATTCAATGTTGTTGTACATTATTTAAATGTTGTAAATTTACTTCCGCTGTGCAATGTAAAGTGTAAAGTTTCATGTAAACTCTGATGTAAAGTGAAAAGTTTTAGTTTCCTTGTAAAATTGTACTAAATGAAGTGTAAAGATCCTGTGGAATCTCGAATTCAGTGTATTTTGGAATTCGGGGCGTTACACGGGGCCCTCCTCCTCGGTTACGGGGGTAGAGATGATTGCGTCGTGGTTCGCCAAATCCTCCCCAACTTTGGGGCCAACCCCTTCATCATTCGACTCGGGGGGAGGTCGATCCTCAGGTGCCTTGCCTCAACATCCTTGAGGGCTCTCTCGTACCCCTTGTCCTCAGCCCTGACAATCTCGACCAGGGCCCCATTATATTCTTTCTTCCACTTTGTTGCCTTGCCTGCCACCCTTCCTTCTCCTAGATCAGCTGGTCCCTTTGCTTTGAAAGCTTCGCTCGAGACTCCCTCTCCTTGGCTAGGTCTACTTTCAGCTAGCTTATACGATCCTGAAGGTCACCGGCCCGCGAAAGGAGTTTGGCTTCGACTGCTTCATGCTGCGCATCTCGCTGAAGTCAGTCTCGTCTTTGCTTCAGCTCGGATCCTTAAATGGTTGCCTGCACAAGATCATCAGGGTGCATTTAGTCAAGCAAAGGGCAGCAATTAGAACAGAAATGGAGGAAAAACTGACCTGAACTGAAGCCTGCGCCCAACCGACGTAAATTTCCTCTGCCTTTGAAATTGGCAAGGTCACGAGGTGTGGCGAGATAGGAAACAATCTCCAATGCAGTAGTCCGACTGATCGACGCCTCCATCTCTTTCACAAACCAGGAAGGTACCCACACCTTCGCCAACATGGGAGGTTTGGCCGACGTAGCGACACCGGCCGTGGGCAACATGGGAGGTCTCTTCCCCTCCTTTTTGACGGTTGATCCGACCACTTTGGTCTTGGAGAGTTCGCCCCTATCACCTTCTTGTTTGGAAGTTCCTCCACATCTGAAGGCGGACACTTCTACGAGGTCTCCCCCTCTGGAGCTTTAACGTTGGCTTCAGCCTTCATCCTCGCCTTCTCCTCCAAAGCCTTTTTCTCGACCCTCATCTTCTTATGCTTCCCTTTTATGAGCTCGGGATCCACCATCTTCGAGAATCTCGGACGGAAGACGTGCAGTCACAAAAATGAGGTTGAAGGAGAGCTAATGAACGTGACCAACAACTGAGGTTGTATATATAGAAGAGAGACCTCGATAACTATGCCAAGTGCATAATCACATTTGGAAACATGTGAGCACAAGTCAAATGCACCTTTCCTCGACCTTCGACATGTTCCCCGAGACTGAGCCTCAAGAGAGTTCAGAGCGGCGAGATGGTTCACCACAACCTCATAGGGGCATCCATGGCTGAGTGATGGATTATTGCATGTGCACAAAATCGCAACAAGTAGTATAGTTTAAATGAAAAGAGTGTCGAACCCACAAGGACTAATTATTTTTATTGAACACTAAAATTTACCAAATTAACTACTATTTGGAGAATCGAAGATTTGATAAAAATAGCATCTAAACTAAATTAAACTAAATGTAAAACTAAACAAATTAAAAGGAATCAAAATCTAAAATTATAGGATTTATTAATAGCAAAACTAGTTATAGGGCTTTTAATTTCACCTATTTAATCTCAAACAATTCATAATTCCAATAGACTAAAAACACTACTTTTCCAAGTTGTAGACCAAAATCCCCTAATTATTTAATGTCTTCTCTCGAATAATAACAAACATATCCCCAACTAATAATTCATCATATCTCCATATAAATTTAATTATTTGAAGATTCATAATGTTTTATGGATTTCTATACGGTCATATTAATCGCGGTAAATTATCTCTAATTTTGCCCAATCAATGATGTTCAATTTTATAGTTCTAAATCACAAGTTACCCCTTAACATCTCCCATGATTCAATAATTTAAACAATAGTTGGCCAAACAATTGCAAGTATTAAGGTCAAAACTTAAACACGCAACCATGGAAAAATAGAAGAATAAAATAACATGAAATTAGAAATATGTTCTCAAAACTTGGCTACATCGAAGTCCTAGAAAAATATATTTAGTTCAAGATAAATTGTAACTAATACACATATTGGATTGCATAATAATAATAAGAAGAAACTCATTTCTGCAGAAAAATCCAAGCCTCTTTTCTTCTTCCTCAGTTTCCGTGCAGCCCTCTGTTTCTTTTTATTTTTCTGTTCTTTTCTTTTCCTTCCAGCCGCAATCCCCTCTCCCTTCTCATTTTTTATCTTTTTTTTTGTTTTCTTCCTAGCTTCCGGACCCATGCCCTCTTCCTTTTTCCATGTGCAGTCGCCACTTCTTTATATAAGGAGAGGGGTGTTCTAAATTAGGTTAGGGTTAGTTTAATTAGGATTAGATAGTTAATTAATTAATTAAAATCTACAGATTCAGATTAATCTATTAGATTTTGAACTAATCAATAAACTAACCCTAAATTAAATCCACTCAACTTTCAACCAGAGCTGTTTCTTTTCTTCATAATTTTTTATTACAAAATTTCATTCCACCCTCTAGTTGACCATAATATATTACATTGGTTCTTCAAGTGGCCAATTTATGGAAACGTTCATTAGAGTGCTCGAATTTTTCAAAAACTGTCATCTAGAATCAATTTATCCTTAATTTTACCAAAACTTCCACCTTTTTCACTTATCCATTTTCTTCCTTCAAAATCAAACAAATAAATAAAAATAAGTTGAAAGGAGATAAATTTTATAGAAATAAACGAGAACTTGCAATTTTAATACATAAAAGAGTAATAAAACTCTTGTAAAAAGTACACACATCAAATACCCCCAAACTTAAGATTTTGCTTGTCCTCGAGGAAAAGAAAACCATAAATAAAACGATTATAATCATAATTAGTCTGAACTCATCTTACTAAGAGATCTTATCATGCAGACTTCAAATATTCAACTTAGTGCATAAATAATAGCAAATAAAGAAAAACAAAGCGTACTCACTTTCTCCAGTGCAATTATTGATACATAATTTCCAACCCAATCATATTTGTTATGCATCTAACCCAACTGAATCATGTAACAACTCAATATTTGATCACCCGTTCTCAAAACTACAAACCGAGTAGCAAACTAGAGTTTTTTTTTTGCCTCTAAGTTGTCACTTGCCTTTTGATGAGAATGCAAACATTTGTGATGGATTCACCTGGTTACTCAATAAGTCACACACTTAGATTGCTTTTGCATACTCATATTTCAAGTTGCCATTTGGCGTAAAAGTAAACATTAGTAATGAATACATTGGAGTAGATAAAAATTTATTCATTCAAATATTTAATCACAATCACTTTATTTCCTTCAACTCTATTTAGGACTAGACCAAAGAGGATTATCACAAGAAAACCGAATCAACATCGAGATGCAAGACCAGCAAGGGTTTCCACCACCTGGAAAGAACGGGAAGAAGCAGACTGCCAAAAGGGAAGAGGATACGGCTCACGACATCACATTTCTCTTTTATATATAATCACATGACTCTCAAAATTTTGTATGGAATTTGAACTTCAATAATCCTAAAAAAAACAAGTACGCTTAATCTTTCTTTATAAGATATTGTCAATATAAATAAAAAAGAATTGCAATGCTTTAGCATAATAAAGAACTCAAGAGCATAATGGTCATCCTAATTTAAGCCCTTTTTTTTTTCTTTTATATAAAAATAAAAATTTCAACCCCTTCCCCCAAACTTAAATATCACATTGTCAGAAATTGGTAAAAGAAAAGGAAAAATAAAAATAAATAAATAAAATAATGGGAAAAGTTTAGAATTGCCTTGCTGATTCATGTTAAAATTCTTGATGAGTGTCGTTCATTATTTCAGTTATATCCGGAGTTGTAGAATATATATGTAAATTGTTTCGGTTCCTGGTAGTTTATTGGTGCGTGCCCCTTATCAGGAGAAAGGTTTCGCCTCTTCCTCTTGGCAAGACGACGACCACGAGGAGGCGAGGTCCCACTCTTCCTCCTCTTCACCAGTGCCAGGGGACACTTTTCCTGGGTACTGATATCCATGAACTCTGGATCTTCGCTCGTGACCTCAATAGTAGCTCCATCCGCAGGCAACTCTGAGCCCCGTGCTTTAGCACTTACCCCCTCAATGTCAACCACATCCGATGCGGGGCATGCAAATGTTGCTGTTCAGCTTTGGTTGCCTTCAATGAGGAGTGAGCAGAAGCCTCGAAGGACAAAGACCCATTGCCTCCTGAGGATGATGCCGAACTTCTAGGTTGATTGGCAAATATGTCTGATGAACTCATATTTTTTTAGAAAAAAGAAATAATTGTCTGTCGCGCTCCGCTTCCCAAAATACAGGAATACGAGTACATATTGAAGGTCCAGCGAATGGTGTAAACACCATCCATAAGCTGTACCAGTCTAACTCAACAATATGAATAACAATCACAACCACGCAAGAAAATATAATCACATAAACAAAGAACAACTTCAATTATGAAATGATTCTGTAACCCCCATTCCCAATAATAAGTATTTTTCGTGTATTTGCTATAACTTGATTTTATAATGTTATTTTGTGCTAAATTCATTTCGGATTTTAATTAAAGTATTTTGTAATCGAAAATTTATTCATTTCGAATAATGGTGTGTTTTAATCTTACTTTCTATATCTTATGGATCAACTGTTTATACTTGAGCCTAAAACAAATAGATTATTACTATTGGATTATTTTAGTAATAATTGTTAAACCCGAATATTATTTTGTTGTACGATTTTATTATTATTAGGATTATAGTAATTAACTGTTATTTCTTGATTATTCAATTCAAATTTATTTATCGAATTACTTTATTTTCGTACTTGATCTAATTTCCATGGCGAATTCCGATTTATTTTCAAGCCAATTTATATTCTCCCCATGTGTGTTATTTATTTATTTATTTGGATTTAAATTTTCATTCATGAAATTCTTTGTTCTTCTTGATGAACCATTTTCTTGTTGAGCCTATTTTCTTTTATTTTATTGTAGGTATTTTTATCTGGACCCTATTGATTTAGATCTATCTCTTACTTGAACCCTAAAATCCAATTTGAATTGTTCTTGACCCAAAACCGCTATTATTGGACCCTAAACCACTAACCCAATACCCTAATTGTACCATATAAATATAACCCAAATGCAAATCCTAAAAATTACACAATTTTGAAACCCTAGCCGCTTATTCTCTCTCCTCCCTTTCTCTCTTCCCGTTGTTTTCCCGCTCAAAGTTACTGTACATCATCTTCCCCAAAACTTCTTCTCCTCCCGGCTGTCTTCTCTGACCCTCCCCCATCTTCTGGCGACCACCCCTTGTTGCCCCTCCCCATGCCGCCTCCTAGTGCCACCCCCAAAACCCCCTGCTCCCACCCTTCCGCTCTCGTCGACAGATAACCAAATTCCTTCCTGCTTCGTCTATGTTTCGATCGCCGACCACCAGCACCAACCCCGATGCCGCTCGAATGCGACGGCACCACCCGCCGTTCCGCCGTCGACATCAGCCTCGCTGCCGTTACTGCTAGCCCTTGCTATTCCGCTGCTGTCTCTCTGTGCTCTCTGTTGTTTGTGTTTTATTGCACATATATTGTACGTGTTAAATCGTGTGGTTCGTGGGTTCGTTGCTTTGGGATCTTTATCCTGTTATTCTTGGTATTCGTTTTCGCCGATTATATGGCAAGTCACCGTCCTCTTGAATTGTTAATTGTATCAAATTCAAGTTTTGTTGAAACTCTTGCAAGTAGATCCCTTGTTTATCGTATTATACTTTGTTCATCTCTTCGTTAGGTCTATTGAGGGATTACATGAGCTCACCCCAATATTCTTGATATTGTGCTACTTTTGACTCCAAAGATTGGATCTTTCATGCATTCATGTAGAATTGATAATAGGGTTAACTGTATAATCATGACACAATTAATTATTGTAGAAACAACTACTAGGTTGTATGTTTGGTTGATTGTTTGTTGTTTGATCGATGATGATTTAGTGTATGCATATGATTTTATTCTTACCATCATGTTATTGCTCCTATCATGTTGATTACACAATTTATTGACTAAAGAGTTGATACCCATCATGTTTAATTAATTTATTTTCATTAAAAATCACCAGAACCTGTATATTGCACTACAACACGGATCGTCTTCTCTGGCATTTTTTATTAGATTCACCGGCTAAATGCCGGTGTAGAACACACCGGCATTTTTGAAAACGCAGGTAGAAATGCCGGGAAAGCGGGTGTCGCTATAGAGTGGGGTCTACACCGGCATTTTTAAAAAATGTCGGTATAGATGGACAACCTACACCGGCATTTTAAAAACGCCGCCGAATGTGTATTTTCGGTTGAAAATTTAAAAAAAAAATTTAAAGGGCAAACATCTACCCCGGCGCTTTACAAACGCCGGGGTAGGTATAAAAAAAATAATTAAATGAGGCCATTTGAAATGCATCACTGGCAGCTAATTAAGTTGCATTTACTAAATATGGAAGTTCTTAAGCCATGCAATGTCAAGCCAGTCATATACTACGCAACACTAGTACATAAATGAAGTTTTACACACAGTAGAACATAAATGAAGTTTAAAGTGTGAATCTCTCACATCATGCCATCAAAATAGGTTCTCGTGGTTCCATTTAGAGCTCCCGATAAAGAAGTAACACTCAATACCCAATCCTCAGTAGTGTTCTCATAGCTTTCAAATACCTAAGATTTTAAAAGTAAACATGTATAAGAATTGAACTCTTGACCAAAATGGAAGCAAAATTGGAGATGAGAAAGCATGCACATACCTTGTCAGCTAGCATCTGCTGTAATACTCGAATAACCTATGCTCCAGCCGAGTGTCCAACAAGGTGCATAGGATGGTGTTCGTCCCACTCCAGGTAATTCCCTGATCAAATTGAGATGAAGCTTTGGATCGACACAAATCTCAAATATCCCCAGCTCTGTTAATTAATCCCCCTCTTAAAAACTGCAGAAATTTTTCTTACCTTGATCATAGGCCTTCCCAAACCTCGAATGCCCATATATTAGGCTGTGCTCCTCTGCATAATCAACTTGCCCTCCCTTCAAATAGTAGAACAGTTTGCGAGCTGTGAAACCAAAGAAAAATCAAATTAGGCTGTGCTCCTCATCACTACCCAACACTTGCACAATGCATGCACATAATAGACCAAAGAAAATCAAATTGAAGAATCTTCCAAGCATTTCTATCCTCACAAACTATTTGGGTAACTATGATAACCAAACTATTTGGGTAACTATGATATGATGTTTAAGATGCTCCTAAGTTAGTTCAAGCTCCTCCGCTTGCTGGGAACAGGAAAAGCCTGATTCCTATAGCACAATCCGAAATTTTGTATCGGTTGCAAAACAGGGGTTTGCTCCTGAAGTATGGCCCAAATCAGAGCACAAACATATGTACAGTTTAAGCACCAAAGAGCACTTAGCACTGAGTACAAGCACAAAGACGATTCAGGCATGAATGCATGAATCAAAATAAAGATTTCTAACATTCCGTTTACAACCATCATACCATTCATAAATTTCAAATGAAAGCATGCGGTGGTGATGAGAATCATATTCATCACCTTAGTGTTCTTGGGTTTGGCTAGATGTTCAGAATGTTGGGATCGTGAAAAGGTTTGCATCCATGCCAAAAATCAGGCATTTAACATCGACCGATATAACATTTCTTATATCGATCAGTTGAAGTTTAAATAGTTATGAACTTATAATTCTCTATCAAGGCTATTCATATTGCCATTTCAAGATCTTCAATGAATGCCATCTCAAATTCACAGGTTCTACGAAAGAAGAAATGCAGATTTATGAATTTTGGGAATCTTGTTTACTAGCAAACACAAGCAAAATTAGAATAAATTAATAATATACATGCAAATTATCATCAATTTGCAAGTAGGAACAATCTAACAATTGCACACTCTCAACAGAGAATTAATAATATACAGAGAACCTCAACAGAGAATTAACTTAGGAGCATCTTAAACACTAATATGAATATGAATATATAATAATTTGCAAGTAGGAACAATCTAACAATTGCACACTCTCAACAGAGAATTAATAAAAGTGTCTTTGATAGTGTTTGATCTAATACAGCTTCTAACACTAATATGAATATATAATAACTTGAAAAGAAACACATTTCCAACTACTCCTGCATGTTAACAACAAATTCTCAACCTAGAATAGACTAGGAATTCATTCATCCAAGTGACATAAAAAAAACAATAATCTTTAAGGATTAAGCTCTCGCAACAGAATTCTTAGAAACATACAATAATTTACAGAAAATGGCATAAATTAGTCACTGTGAATACCACAATAAGTAGGAATACTATAGCCTTAAATTTTGAACAAATTCAGGTTCACTCAACTAGATAACTACTTATCACCAATGAGTGATTACACTCATTAACACTAACAGCATAAAATACATTAATAAAACCTATTTTCCCTTCATAGTAAAAACATCAAATGAAGCAAATCAGCAATAAATGTACATAAAATTGATGAAATCAAGACAACTACTAACAGCTTAAAATCGCTTACATTGAGATCCGCCTCATTAATTCAAGCTCCTCCGCTTCCCGCCGTTCCCACATCAAGAGCAAATCTACATAAAATTGATGGAATTAAGAACAATCAAACAACAACAATCCCAGACCTAGGGTTTGTGTAGAGAGAAAGTGAGAAGAGATAATTTTTTTTTGTTCTTAATTCAAGAACAAACCTAGAGTTTGTGTTGAGGAAGGGGTGACGACGAGGGAGGTGCCGAGGCGGCGATGGGGAAAGGGCCGACATCGTGGTAGGGGGGCAGCGATGGAGCTGCGATGGGGGAAGGGGCAACGTCGGAGGAAGGGGCGGCGATGGGGGATGGGGCGATGGCAGGGGAGGGGCGGCGATGGGGCGGCGATGGGGCGACGTCGGGGTAGGGGGTGGGGGAAGGGAGGGGTGCGGATTTGTGAGCAGGGAGATGGAGAGAGAGAGAGAGCGAGTGAAAAATGGGGGAAAATAAGTAAAATGAGAGAGAGAGAGAGAGAGAGCAAGTGCGTTTCTACTTATCCATAACCTACACCAGCATTTCCATGCAAAAATGCTGGTGTATACCTACCTATGCCGGCATTTTTCAAAAACGTCGGGGTAGAGTTGGTTTTCTTGTTCCTTCAGATTATCTGGTTTCTACTGTAACAACCCTGATTTTTGACGAATGCGTCTTGTGAACAGACGAGCGCTACTAGTTATAACAATTGTACATCTTTGGTTCAAGCAATTGTTTTCTCACTAATACCCTACATCGTACATGCAAATATACCTATAGATATATATATGTGTATATGTACATGTTTTGAGTCGGATTGTAAGCCCAAATGAAACCAAACAAACCATCAACACTTGAACCCAACCAAGTGGGTCAAGCCATGTATGGCCGGCCTAGTCTTGGAGGGAAAGAGAAGGAGGAAAAATGAGTTAGGGTTTCTTAGGGTTTGAACCAAAAGACACCATGATGGTTTTGTGAAGTGCCCATCCCATCACCACCCAAATGAGTGATAAATCCAATATATCCACATTTTGGAGCAATAATCTGAATGCAATTAGACAGTTAAATTCTCTATATGTGGTAATTTACTCTTCTTTTCTCTTTTCCATAGGAAACAGCCTGAAAGCAACTAAACAAAGCAGAATTCAAGATTTACTCCAGACTGTGAGGATGATACACAGGAAGCTGCAGAACACAAGTCGACTGGTTCTTCAAATTAGTCGACTGGACAGAGGAGGTTGAATTCCGAAGCTGCGCAGTACAGTCGACACACTCCAAAAGACAGTCGACTTGACTGACTAATTATGAATCTACAGAATTCACGACACAGTCGACTGATTCCAAAACCAGTCGACTGACATTCAGCGGGAGTTAAAAGATAAGAATAGATGAAGATTCATCCTCATCCAAATCCAAATCAAAGTGAGCTGCCAAAATCTAGGAAACAGATATGGGATGACTGCAAATAACAACTTCCCAACAATCAAAGTTAAAAACCTGGGTTTGGCGAGTAAGAAGATCGACTCAATCCATATCAGGCGCGTGAAGAGATAAGAATTTGGAGTTTAAGATCTGCAGATAAGGGCAAGAGAAACTATAAGAAGAAGGGGGGAACCATACACCAGATATCTCATATCTATCATCGACCATCTATCAATCAAGCATTAATCTATCAGCATCGAATAAGGAAGGAGATGAAGTGCACTGAAGGACAAGATCAAGTCGATTTCAAAGCTGAACATCATAAAAATTAGTGCTACTTTTTCTCTCTCCCGTTTTTCTTGTTGTTATTGTAGAGTCATGAATTCTAAATATTTAATCAATAAAAGTTTTATTATGTGCAACTAATTTCCTTGTTGAGCAGATTGAAACCATAGTTATGTAATGTTTATTATCTTCTAAAACACTACTTTTATTACTTATTGATTAAACCTGGTTGTCCTGATCAAAATTATAATATGAATCAACATTTGTTAGAAAGTTCTTCAAATCAGTCGACGGAGAGCTAGCAACAGTCGACTGATCTGAAGAATCTGATATTATCAAGTTAGCCTATTATAAAATTGACTCTGTTATATGAGTATAGAGATGACCTATATCTTGTGCTCATACTTGTAACACAGGAATCTTTTAGGTTCTTGGTTAAATCAACTTGAAGGATCTACATTTGATACCAACTTCTAGAACTTTAAGTGTTTGTTATTTCCATAGTTCCCATGCTTTCTTCAAGTGCAACTTAGTAGATACCATGCTAAATACTTAAGGAAAGAAACGAATTAGAGTAGATACCATGCCTAATTCTTGGCTTAGGAAAATCTTAACTCTAAGGAGTAGATACCATGCCCTTAAAGGAACAAACATGAGTGATTAGAGCAGTGTAGAAGTTAATATAGCATTCGTGATTATAGGTGGAAGTCATGCCCAACTATTTTAATAAATATTTGTGATTCAAATTGAGAACTACTTGATCTAGATCTAAATCTCTTTTCCTTTCTAAACAGACTTTTAGAACAAACTTTATGACAAACATTTCTGATTATTGATTAGTAAGTTAATTACTACAATCTCTGTGGGATTGACCCTTGCTTTTCACTACGCTTCTATAAACGATTCGTACACTTGTGAGGTTTTAATTTGTATCTAATTCATCTATTTATTTAGATAGCTGAGATTTACAACAAGTTTTTGGCGCCGCTGCTGGGGATTGTTTAGTATTTTAACTTACAAATCAATAAAACTCTTTTTATTTTTTGTTTCTTTTCTTTTATTATATTTTCTTTTAGGTTACACTCTGCACAGACAGATTCAGATCAGTCGACTGTCTCCAAGGATCAGTCGACAGTACAGCGAATTATTCCAAAAGTAACAATGGGTAAGGAAGTACCAAATCGAGTACCAATGCAAGACAAATTCATTCCTAAGAATATTGAGCAACCTTCTGGCATAGCTTATCAACCTAATGTCACAGGGAATATAGATATATCACCTCAATTACTCAGCATGGTTTCCTACTTCAGTGGCAAACTAGACGAGGATCCTCACCTCCATTTGCAAGATTTCTTTGATCTTTGCAGAACGCAAAGCGTCCAAGGGCTTACCCCCGATCAAATCAGGTTAATTTTGTTTCCATTTTCACTAAAACTTAATGCTAAATTGTGGTATAATTCTTTGGAACCAGGATCAATTCAGTCATTGGAGCAATTGTCAACAAAGTTCTTGAAGGAATTCTTTCCAGCTCAGAAAACCAAACAACTAAAAAGGGAAATTCAACTCTTCCAACAAAAAGATGGCAATTTATTCTTCGAGGCATCGAAGGACTTCAAGAACAAGCTTCTCAAGTGTCCTACGCACAACATGCCTAAGGATGATCAAGTACAAGCATTTTATGAGGGTTTAAATGACACTAACAAAGCAATTGTAGATTCAGCTTGCAATGGAATCTTGATGAGGAAGAGTGGTGAGGAAGCCATCGAGCTATTTGAAGAACTCAGTGAGAACTCACAACAATTCTCAACAAGGGGAAGGGGCCTTTCGAAAAAACAGGGAGTTTACGAAATTTCTAGTAATAATAACATGAAATTAGAAATGGTAACCATGAACAAAAAAATTGATATGCTTGTTAATGCAATTTCGACGTTGGGTGGCGTAAAAAACCAAACAAAAGAAATTTGTGCAATTTGTTCTCATTCTGATCATACAACTAATATATGTCCAATGTCTTCTTTCACAGATTAGGAGCATGCAAACTACGTCGGACAGGGAGTGTTTCCACCAAAGAACAACCCCTTCTCGAACACGTACAACCCAGGGTGGAGAAACCATCCAAATTTTTCATGGAGCAATAATCAAAACCATCAAGGCACTCAATTCGCACAAGGGCATGCGTAGCAATTCCAGATTGGGAATGGGTTTGATCGACCAGTACAAGAACAGAAGAAGTTGGATTTCGAATCCACCGTTCTTCAATTACTCCCACAGCAACTTCAAACAAGCAACCAACAAGGACAGGCCATTCAGAAATTGGAGACTCAAATTGGTCAAATTGCTAAGGAGTTAAGTGAACGAAAGGCAGGAGAACTCCCTTCACAAACTATACCAGACCATAGACAAGAACAGCTCAAATCAGTGACAACCCTGAGAAGTGGTAAGATAATCGACAGCAGAGTTGGAACAAATGCAGATGAATCAAACACACAACCATCAAAATTTTTGGGTTCCAACAAGGTAAGTGACAAAGAGTGGGCAGTATTGCCACCATTCCCTCAAAGGTTAGTCAAGCAAAAGAAAGAACAACATTTATTTGATATCTTTGAAACTCTCAGGAAGGTAGAAATCAATATTCTCCTACTTGATGCTATTAAACAAATTCCTTCTTATGTCAAATTTTTGAAAGAATGCTGTACTCACATGAAAACGTTTCAGTTTAGGGAGGATGTGGCTCTAACAGAAGAAGTGAGTGCGGTGTTAGTGAAGAAACCACCTCCTAAGTTGAAGGATCCAGGCAGTTTTACCATTCCTTGCAGGGTTGGTGAACATTTCTTTGAAAAGACACTGTTAGATTTGGGGGCAAGCATCAATCTTCTTCCATACTCTGTTTACGAAGAACTAGGATTGGGAAAACTCAAACCGACATCAATCACTTTGCAATTGGCTAATCGTAGCATCAAAAGACCTAGAGGTATTTTGGAAGATGTTTTAGTTCAGGTAAATGATTTTATTTTGCCTGCAGATTTTGTTGTTTTGGATACAGAAGACTCTTCAATGCTATCTTCTTTACCTATCATCTTAGGTAGACCCTTTATGAGTACTGCTAATATGAAAATTTGTGTTAAAAAGGGCACTATAAGTATGAAAATAAATGGTGAAAAGATTGAGTTTAAAATGTTTGATGCACCAAAATTACCACACGATGATCATGAATGTTATAAAATTGATGTGGTTCAGGAGATTGTTGACCAAACATTTCAGGTACATAGCGTCGTTCCACTACAAGCCACAATTACACACTCTCTAACACTTTCTCAAGTTGAATAGGAATATGATGATTGGAGGAGTGCAGAGACAATACATACCCTTGACAATCCAAAATCATATTCAGGTAAGTTTGCACCTGTGTTTGAAAATCTTGTGTCTAATAATACTTTTGTTTCTTCTTTTACCAGGACACCAGACGTGGAACTAAAGCCGCTACCTGAACACTTGAAATATGCATATTTGGGTGAAAACGAGACGTTGCCTGTGATAGTTGCTGCAAACTTGAAGATACAGGAAGAAGAGACGCTGTTGAGAGTATTGCGAGAACACAAGGGTGCATTAAGGTGGATCATTGCAGATAGGCTTATGTCAAGATGGTACGGTCCATACGTTGTTACAAAGGTTTTCCCACATGGAGCATTGGAGGTTCATAGCAAGAGAAAAATCAAACATTCAAGGTGAATGGGCATAGTGGGAAACCTTATAGTGAGATGAGTTTTGAGCCGCAAGAGGAAGATATTGCCTAAACTCGTCCAGTCTAGCTGAAGATAAGAAACACAGCGCTTATTGGGAGGTAACCCAATTTTCAGGGGAGTACTTACACTTTCTCTTTATTTCTCTTTATTTCTCTTTATTCATTTCTTTATTAATTAACACATGCCTATTTTAAGTTTTTATTTCAAACATTGAGGACAATGTTCCATATAAGTTTGGGGGTATTTATTCACATTTGGAGTCTTTTAATTTTGACCATTCCAACATTTAATGATTTGAGCTCAGTTACTATAGGTAGAGAGTGGAAAACAAGTATTAATTGTTGTCTTCATCTTTAAAAATGTTAATAACTTATCATATGGGTCATACTTGAAACTTTTATATATGTGGTCGTGTCAATTCGACGAATTTTGAAAGAGAATAGCAAGTTCAACTGTGAGTAAACTTAAATACACAAATTGTGAGTTTTGAGCCTTATATATTTTTTGAGAGAGTCATACACTTGAAGATCTCAGTTGACTGCATTTATCTACATTCTTGAGATGAACTAGAACTTGTTCTTGCTACTTTTCAAAACTTATTTTGATTTTTGCATAAAAACTTGAAAATGATTAAGGCACCTAAGATTCTATCACCAAAGACAAATAGCCTACCCAACATCAATTATTCACTAGCTAGTTGCCCCTTTGAAGCCAATAAAAGCTTTCTTTTTGTAAGACACATCATCCTTAACCATGCCTAGATGAATAGGTTACCTTACCTATATCTATTGAGTTAGTAGAGCAAGAATTGTAAAAGAGATGTGGTATGTCAAGTTGGAGGGGTTGAAATATAAAGAAAAGTTGGAGGATTTGTCATAAGAAAAAAATAAAAAGTGCTCATCAAATAAAAATTGCTATGAGTCATGGGTGGTGGAAAGGTGTTGGTACAAATAAAGTATAGGCCTGTAATATATGGCCTCATACTAATTTAAAAAAAAAAAAAGGAAGAAAAATAATCTCTTAGAACAATGCAAGTTGCTGTACTAATTCTTTAGAAATTTTGTATTCCTTTTTCCCTTCATTGCTTCAACCCTCACCCATGGCCCCATTACAACCTATATAAGACCTTTTGATCTAAGTAATGTGCAAAAATCAATGTTGTGAAGATGTAGTACCAAGATCAAGCATATGGTTTCACCCAAGTAATGAATATTTGTCACGAGATCTAATTTGAAATTTCCATGTCAATGAGAGCTATATTTCTTTGGGAGTGTATGCCATGGTGAGATTTTGGAGTTGAAATATAGTTGAGCTTGCTAACCTTAATCATGATTATGTTGCTTAGGCATTGGCCACACTACTATTTGATGTTCAAGTTGAGTATTCTTGTGAATAAGTGATTAACATTTAAATTAAAACTTTTTAGACCTATCTTAATGCTTTTTCTAACCTTGACACCAAAAGTAGCAAGTTCTCTGAGGTAGATGTTGGGAGGGTCAAGATGTTCAAACGATACTTGTAGTTTTATTTTGCTTGAGGACAAGCAAAAGCTAAGTTTGGGGGTATTTGATAAATCCAATATATCCACATTTTGGAGCAATAATCTGAATGCAATTAGACAGTTAAATTCTCTATATGTGGTAATTTACTCTTCTTTTCTCTTTTCCATAGGAAACAGCCTGAAAGCAACTAAACGAAGCAGAATTCAAGATTTACTCCTGATTGTGAGGATGATACACAGGAAGCTAGAGAACACAAGTCGACTGGTTCTTCAAATTAGTCGACTGGACAGAGGAGGTTGAATTCCAAAGCTGCACAGTACAGTCGACTCACTCCAAAAGATAGTCGACTTGAATGACTAATTATGAATCTACAGAATTCACGACACAATCGACTGATTCTAAAACCAGTCGACTGGCATTCAGCGGGAGTTAAAAGATAAGAACAGATGAAGATTCATCGTCATCCAAATCCAAATCAAAGTGAGCTGCCAAAATCTAGGAAACAGATATGGGATGACTGCAAATAACAACTTCTCAACAATCAAAGTTAAAAACCCAGGTTTTGTGAGTAAGAAGATCGACTCAATCCATATCAGGCGAGTGAAGAGATAAGAATCTGGAGTTTAAGATCTACAGATAAGTGCAAGAGAAACTATAAGAAGAAGGGGGGAACCATACACCAGATATCTCATATCTATCATCAACCATCTATCAATCAAGCATTAATCTATCAGCATCGAATAAGGAAGGAGATGAAGTGCACTGAAGGACAAGATCAAGTCGACTAAGGAGAAGCAGTTCAAGTCGACTTCAAGGCTGAACATCATAAAAATCAGTGCTACTTTTTCTCTCTCCCGCTTTTCTTGTTCTTATTGTAGAGTCATGAATTCTAAATATTTAATCAATAAAAGTTTTATTATGTGCAACTAATTTCATTGTTGGGCAGATTGAAACCGTAGTTATGTAATATTTATTATCTTCTAAAACACTACTTTTATCACTTATTGATTAAACCTGGTTGTCCTGATCAAAATTATAATATGAATCAACATTTGTTAGAAAGTTCTTCAAATCAGTCGACTGAGAACTAGCAACAGTCGACTGATCTGAAGAATCTGATATTATCAAGTTAGCCTATTATAAAATTGACTCTGTTATATGAGTATAGAGATGACCTATATCTTGTGCTCATACTTGTAACACAGGAATCTTTTAGGTTCTTGGTTTAATCAACTTGAAGGATCTAGATTTGATACCAACTTCTAGAACTTTTAGTGTTTGTTATTTCCATAGTTCCCATGCTTTCTTCAAGTGCAACTTAGTAGACACCATGCTAAATACTTAAGGAAAGAAACGAATTAGAGTAGATACCATGCCTAATTCTTGGCTTAGGGAAATCTTAACTTTAAGGAGTAGATACCATGCTCTTAAAGGAACAAACATGAGTGATTAGAGCAGTGTAGAAGTTAATATAGCATTCGTGACTATAGGTGGAAATCATGCCCAACTATTTTAATAAATATTTGTGATTCGAATTGAGAACTACTTGATCTAGATCTAAATCTCTTTTCCTTTCTAAACAGACTTTTAGAACAAACTTTATGATACACATTTCTGATTATTGATTAGTAAGTTAATTACTATAATCTCTGTGGGATCGACCCTTGCTTTTCACTACGCTTCTATAAATGATTCGTACACTTGCGAGGTTTTAATTTGTGTCTAGTTCATCTATTTATTTAGATAGCTGAGATTTACATCAATGAGCCAATATCCAAATTGATGAGACATTTCTCATTTTTCCCATGCTCCAAATCAGCCCAAGCTTCTCTCCCACACTTCTCATTGTTGTTATAAACCCTCACACTCCTCCATTCTCCCTTACAAAAACTCGTACTACTCTTACACTCTTCCTATACCTCCAAAACTCTATTCCTCTAACTCCTAGCTACTGATATGGGAAGAGAAGAAGAAGGAATGCCAAGGAAAAGGAGAACAAGGAGCTCAAGCAAGGAGGAGAACAAGGATTAAGAAGCATCAAGAAGGAGGTCTTTCTCAAGCAAAACCAACAACCAACAAGGTGGGTGTTTCCAATATCTTGTGTTTTTATTCAAGGATGTTTGTAATGATGTTTGATAACTGAAAAAGTGACATGCATGCTATAGGAATGAACTTAGACAACGTTTTGTGTTAAGTAGTCTAGAACAGAAATTTGCTGTTAAAAGACTGAATCTTGGGTGTTAGTCCGTGGCTCATTGCATGAACACCACTTGGAATTTTGATCTGAATTTTTTAGAGAATGATCCTATAGGTGTCTTACACCTTCAGTAAATTTTGTGGATTTTTATGATTTTTCTTGCTATTTAAATAAATTACAAACATGCATGCTGGTCAGAATAGAAAGAAGCTGTTTTTATGGTTACTGTTGTGGAAAGATTGACTTGGAATTCACTGCATGTTTATGGGATTGATCTGAAATTTTAGTATGTTGCTTTTAGATGTATCTAAGATCTATATTTCAAATTTCATGAGATTTGGACCACTATGGCTATGTCAATTAAATCGTGCAAAATGTACTAGATATTTTAGTGTGCAGAACTACTATTGATTCTGCTATGTTTTTGGATGGTAATCAAAGAGGCATATTTGGAGATTTACTTGATGGAATCCCTTGATTTCTAAGTTTGTTGTAAGATCATGTGTCAGGAAATAGATTCTAAAATTTTATGATGATCTGACACCATATGATATTTTAATTAGATTTTACCCCATGACTATGTCGACATGATGTTTCTGTTCTGAGATACTGTACACTTGTTAAAGATGGACCCATAAGAGTGTCTAGATGACCTCATCTGAAGATCCTTATAACTAGGGACTTGTAGTAGACACTTAGAACTTTCTGGAGTAATAAATAAATCCTGATTTGGACAAGTATTCGATTTTATATGATTTTTGTAAGTAAGGACAGAAACACAGTGAGACATAGAGCTCACTGGTTTGCACCAAGTTCATAGAAACAAGTTTGAACTTGTATCTTTCTAGCTTAGAGTTGTTGTTTAAGGTCAAGAAACATTTTATAAGTGTAAGGATGAGTTAGAACTTAGGTGATCTAAGGTTCTTGCAAGGAATAGCTCTTTTGACATTACTTATAGACCCCCAAATAGACAAGCGTAGTTCAACGTTTCGTAGTGGAAATTGTATAGGATGTTGGGGGTATGGTTGTAGACAACTTTGGGAAGATATTCATGCACATTGTGTATTCGTACTTGCTGTCTACCTTGAGTAGAAGCATGGAGAGCGCCCGACCACGATTCCTCAAAGGAACGGGACCGGGAGTGACTCCGTTTGGGCATAACCGCTAAGTGTGAGTTTGCTGTTTGGGAACTTGAATTGTCATTTTTAGGACCCTTAGAACCCCTTTTTGAGTATTCGTGGGTTAGGATTTTACTCCTAGGCTAGTGTGTCTTGTTTGGATACATGGGTTAAGTTGAGACCTTGAGGTTGAGTCTTGTTGACCAAATCTAGATGAGTAGAATGTCACATCGAACGCGTCGGAGGAGATGACTCGTGCACCGATGTATTTGTCGTAAATGGATGGATTCCATGATTTGTGTTTGGAGCTACCACCTGTCAAGGATCGTGGAGCGTTAAGTTTTAGCAGAAAGCTATTTTTTTGATCGGGCCGAGGTTGCGATCTAACTCCAATCATCGATGTAGTTGCGGCAATCGGTGGGGACGATTCGCCGTTGGTTCGTGCCAAGTATGGGCCGAACTAGAGGGCTAGTTAAGTACTAGTGTGGAATGATTGAGGTCGATTATTGATAAAGGTAACAAATTGAGGAGAGTCTACAAATAGAATTGAATTAGTCGATCATGGCAATCAAAGTGGTTTATTGAGTTAGGGATTTTGGGAATAGTGGATTTATCGCCTAACTAAGAGGATGGATGATATGAGGAAATGAAAGAAAAATCAGAGTTTGGCTAGAGGGGTAGTTTGGGCAATCGGTAGACAAACCTACAATGAATTCTTAACCTTGTTCCTTAGTCTTGGAGTGGGGTAGCTTGATAAATTTTGGTAGGATTAGATTGAGTCTGGGTTGAATGTAAGGATAGGCACTAGCGAGGGTGTTCAGCTGTCAGGGGGACGTTGTCTCGACTGCAAGTTCTGCTCTAGTATAAGGACGAGTATAGCGGAGTTGGGGAAACCTTATATCCGTCATGTCCTTTGTTGACCGATGCGGGCAGGAGGTTCTTAGAGGAAGTCCCCACAAGAGTGAGACTCTATGGGAAAGATCCAAAGTCCTCCGGCATGGGGGCCCTGGTGCCTGTATATCAGTTTTTGGTGAGGTCCGGGGAGTCAACATATCGGGTAAGCCGATGTAGAAAGACGGTCAATATATCGGGTAAGCCGATTTAATTACAATTATGTAGGATAAGCCTGTAACTCACCATGGTTTCAGTCATACAGGGTAAGCCTGCCACTGACTAGTCACGCAGGGATAGGCCTGAGGGCTGGCATCCCGGGTGTAGTGGGTAAAACTAATAGATCTGGACACCACTAGTGACTAGCAGGGTAAGCCTGCAGCCTCACCATCACTGGAATCAGAGGCAGGATAGAGCACAAGGTTAGGATGCATGACGAGGGATCGAGCCTACAATCATGTGATACAAACTCTTTGGAAAGTATGTAGTATGGGATGCATACATTTTCATCGAAGTTGATTTTGGGGTAGTATGTAGTATGGGATGCATACGTTCCCAAATGAATTGCATTAGAGTAAGTGCATCGTGTGTATTCATTGTTTTGTGCATTGGTTTAGGCTATGGCATACACCGACAATTGTTTGACATCACCTTTTTCTTTACATCAAAAATTATTTGTGTTTGTTGAGGTTGGAATCGTTACACTATGGCGTAGAGAGGATAGCCGGGTATAGCATTTTGTCAGTTGTAATCAATTGACATGCCCACAGTTATCAGTGCAGGACTGCCGAGTTTGGAGCGCAGGAAAGCAGAAGCAGGGGGAAGCATCCAAGTGAAATTTACTGTCCAAACTTCATTGTACATTCTTGTTCTAACAATTTATTGTAAATGTTGTAATCATTGGACATTGTAATAACAATTTAATGTAATAAAAGTTTTTAATTTCCTGTGATTTTTGGTGTGTTGTGACTGATTTGAAGGAAGATCCTGGAAGAGTTTCACGTGTCCCTATATTAGGAATTCAGAGCGCTACATCTACCGTGGCGTTTCTACCAAAACGCCGGAGTAGAAACGTCAGAGTAGAACTATTTTGTTGTAGTGTTGCTTGCTGACCTGTTTGTTGACTGATAGTTTTGAACCAGTAAACGATCTTAAAACAAATTACCTTCTGAATATGAATCCTAGCCTTATCTTTCTAGTTTCCAGAACATCTTGAATTTTTGAATTCCGAGTTTTGTAGAAAAAGTTATGCCCGGTTTACTATTGCTGCATTTTTAATTCCAGATTTACAATTCTTGTATCTTTCATGTTTAAACAGTAAAGAGGCTGATCAAATGATAAAGTATTGCTCTAATAATTTCCAGATTATTAGTTTACATGTTTAGGAGTATAATAAATATTTTTAATGAGTTTTATCTTGAGTTTTCGCTAATTCTAAAAAGTTAATAACATGATGTCGATATTCTGCCTGAACATGAAATCTGTAAAGAAATATGTGTTTGACCTAGCTACTGTTGTCGGAATTTGAACTTTAAATATGCGTTGGAACCGTGTAGAATTCTAGTTTCTAGAACTTCTGACGGATTCAGTTTTTGAGGTCTGAAACAATGGAAAACTGTATTTTTGTACAGACTACTATTACTGTCCAGAATTTTATATTTCAGTTTTTAATGTTTTACTTATTCTTGTTTCGTACTATTGCATGAATTAATGTATGTATGTCGCATTGCATGTTCCCAAAGTGTTATTATCACCTTTCTAATTGTCCTATCCATGTTATCATCCTATTGTTCCCCTATTGATACTATTGTTCACCCAATGTTTCATAATTGCATATAATATTATTGCATTAATAAAATAATTAACAAGCCGGGGTTTAAGGAAATGACTTGAGTAGTGAATAATATAGTGACTGTGTCAGCCAGTGTTTATCGATTGATTGTGGAGCGCTGACTACAGTACCCTAACCTTTCGTGTATTGCATCAATGAATCGTATCAATGTATCAATGTATCAATGAATCAGTGAATCATCGTAATGTATCGAACAACAATAATGTATCATATCAATGATTATCGTACTGACACATGATCTATAGAATTCACCACTCAGTCTAAACAAAATTGATTGTATGCAATAAACCTGTAGTATGGGATGTAGTAGTACGTGCATTAGTTAGGATTAAAATGAATAATAGATCTAAGAATTTGCATCACATCGGCATTGCATACTGTTCATCATTGTTCCTATCGATTTCAAATATTGTCTAAGTGTTATTGATGCTATTGAATATTGTTATTGAATATTCAACCATTGTTTATACCATTGCATCGTTTACCATGATATTGATTATAGTTATCGTCCCATGTTATTGACTTATCCATTGAAATCATTGTTATACCGTTATTCCATTGTTCCTTGCTTTCTCTACTTGCTATCCATGACTTGCTCTAAGGATAATTTTTCTTATCTTTTTAGATGAAGTGTTTACAGGTGTTGATGGAGAGTTGCCTCACGGATTGGGAGAACAATATTAGTGAAGGAATTGATAGCATCGCCGCTTAATAAATTATTGTTTTATCATTGAGACTTAATTATTGAACTATTGGTTTTTCATTGTATTGTGGGCTTATATCGGGAATTTTATTATTGTTTCCAGATGTTGAATTATTATTGTACTTGGATATTATATATTGCTTCAGTTCAAGTATTATTATTCATGAGATTGTTATTATTGCCTAGGCAATTGTTCTGTATTGATTAAATTGTTGAGTTGACCGAATAAACAGCTTATGGGCGACGTTAGTCATTTGCTGGGCCAATGTCATGTACTCATATTCCGTATTTTTGGGAAGAGGGGCGTGAAAGATTCAAATCATAATATCCAACAACTGGGATAAAACAAACTTCGGGTCATAAAAGCCCAAAACAAAGTACAATATCAATAACAATGTTCAAAGGGAAAAATAGCTTAATGATAATTCAAACAATCTATTCTTGGACTCCATCTTCTAGAATCGTTGCTCACTAATTCCTTCTGGTATCACTCCTTCAGTACCTATAAACTCGTGATCTAAAAATAAAGAAAATAATGCCCTTAGAGTAAGTAATGGACAGAAAGCAGAGGGAAACAGAGAATATAAAAGGCATGGTATATCAAGAATGAAGGAATGGATCAAAGTCAAGGACAGAAAACAAAGAATGACAATAATGTTAAGGGTCTATGTTTAATCATGGAATAATTAATATTTCACTTCAAGTCCAATATCGATGACAGTATACGGGATCAAGCATAAGATTTCAATGTAGGGTTATTATTCATTTTATTAACCTATCTAATGCACGTACTACTGCGTCCCATTCCACAGGTTCGATGCATACAAACAGTGAACGTTTTAGACTGATGGTGAACTCAACAAATCGTGTACTCGGTAACAAGATGACAAGATATCATGATAACGTGATAACACAATGGCATGCCTTTCTCCACCTTCCATGTAAATAAACCATGCAAGCAAGAAGGGCCCTACTGAGTAATGTTTCCGATTGTTCACTACCATGTCATCCCTTAATACCCTAGCTTGTTACTATTTTATTTCATCCTATATGAGCATGCAAGAAGATGTCAAGGTTGTGTATTACTAGGTGTGACTAATTCTACTCATTACCGATAAATCAAGAAATATTTATATTAAATCAACATAAATTGTACAATCTGGACAGCAAGATGTTACTGTACAAAAATATATATTACCGATGCTATAGAAGAGCAAACCTGGATCCGTCAAAAGTTCTAGAAACTAGACTCTCTTCCGGTTCTAGTGAATATACATACGGCAAATATAAATCACAGAAACTAGGTTCAACTTTTTATTCTTTACAGATTTTATGTTTAGGCAACAGCTTAGAGATTGTATTTATATATATGTTTCAGGTTAGAAAACTGATCAATTAAGTCTACAAAAATTCAGGGTGATACATATGCATGTCTAGTCTCCATCAAATTAATTTCATATTTTAAATTTACTTTTAACATGTTCTGTTCATTAATAAATCAGGGTGATACATATAAAATTGTGAATCTGGTGGAAATCCACACCCAACAGTACTAAAAGACTGATATCTAGCAGATTATATATTGGAATTCAATTCCGTCGAATGTTCGGGAAAATAGACACATGGTGCTACAATTTCTGTTTACAAAGTTTATTCAAATTACTACAGTAACATATTCAAAAGTTTGATACAAAAAAATAAATAGACAGCGGGCTAGAAAATAATTTAACATAAATTGGCAATATTTTCATCACACAAGCATACAATATTTTGGAAATAAATGAACAAAAGTTTTACTTGGTGATTAACATGCAATTCTAAGATTAATGACTCAATTTAGAATCATGGCAATTAATTCATCAAATCAAATTCAATCAGAAAGATTCAATTCGTAAAACAACTCTATAACATGGATCTAGTTATTTTCATGTATTACGTGCATATGCAATGTGCAATAGAGACTAGAGTTTGAGTCGAAGATATTGGCACGAAGTCAAGAATATCTTGGGTTAGCTCGTGTAAACCCTCAATATACTCAACGAAAGATGAATAGTATAACAATACGAAAATAATTGGGAACTACTTGCGGAGATCAAAAGTGTTCTTGAACATGAAAAATAAACTCGTTCAAGAGAGACTTGCCTGTTAGAGGGTAATTTCGAATACGATAGAATAACGGGATGAGATTCCTGATGGCGACACATGCTAGACACGTACCCACAAGAGCATGCACACTACGTGCAAAGAAGCACAGCAGCAACAAAGCAACCAGTGATCCAAGCCAAAATAACACACAACAATTCCACCCAACAGCAAACAACAAGCAAAGAGCAAACAACCAAGCACCCTAATCACAGAGCAAATAGCAAACTACCCTCCCCGAAATAGCAAATAGCAAAGTCAGGGGGAGAGAGAGAGAGAGCACAGCGGGGACAGCGACGGCTGCGGCTCGATGGCGCGGCGGTGCAGTCGAGGGGGCTCAGGGATCAACGTCGCGCCGTCGAGGGGACTCGGGGATCGACGGGGAGGACAGCGAGGGGAGCAACCATGGTAGAGTGCTTCGAAGCAATGATGATGGGGTGGAGCTTCGTCGGAAATGGCAACGGGATGGAGGTGAGGAGCACAGGGATGCGAGGAGGAGGAGTAGCGGAGGACTGTGGTGGACGATGGTGATCAGCAGGGGATGACGACGAAGCAGGAGGGGGGGCAGTGACTGGGGGCAGTCGATGGGTTTGGTCGATGAAGTGGACGATGATAGCGGGGGCTCTATGGAGGGTCAACGAGGATGAGGACAGACGAATGCGAGGACAAGGCAGGAGGTCGAGATGGATGGCTAGCGATGTGGAACTGGCAAGGGGGATAATCAGGATGGGGATGGGTTTCGGGAAAGTAGAAGAGATGAAGGGGATGATGGAGGATCTGGGTAGGGTAATAGGCTGCTGATAATTAGGGTGGTTAGGGTTAAGATTAGATTAGTATATATAAGGTTATGGGATGGTGGGGTTGGTGGGTTTTGGGTCGGAATCCAATAGGAAAATAATAGGGTTTTGGGTTTAGATAAATAGGATAAACAATTAGGATAATAATAGATTAAATTAGAGCACTCAATACACAAAATATTCAAATAGGTTGTTAAACACGATTTTACAGGGTTCACCAGAAAATATAATTAATCGAAAGAATACAATTAGATTAAGATTTAGCTTTTCACAATAATTAGAATAGTCATATGTAAATAATATACTTGGTTTGTGCTTTAAAATAATAATAAAAATAATAATAATAATAATAATAAAAATACTAATAATAATAATAATAACAAAAATAACAATTATAATAATAATATCAATAATAATAATATAGATAATAATAATGATAACATTAATAGTAATAGTAATGACAAGATTATATTACAAGTAGGGATTGAGTTTAACAAATTTATTAAAATAATCCAAATAGCAGTAATATAAATAGTCAATCAATTAGGAATAGAAAATAAAGTTACAATATACAATCGTTCGAAGTAAATATAATTGTTGATTAGAAAAACACTTTAATAGGAGATCCAAAACAAATTAAAAAAAACAAAATGAATTTATAAATAATTGAAATACGGAAAATAATCAGGAAATATGTATAGACAGAAATGGGGGTTACAATCCTACCCACCTTACAAAAAGAATTTCGTAATCGAAATTCATTCTAGTAGGCAGTAGAACAGAATCAAAGCAGGACTTATGAGATAACAAAGTAGGAAGGATAGAAGAAGAGAACTGAAGTAATGGAAGCACCAGAATAAGAAAGAACATAGGTAAGATTGATGTCGAATAATAAATCGACAAATGATGATGAGTGGAAAGTACGAAAAAGAACTGAACGATGCAAAGAAGGAGAATCAACAGGAGAATCTTGGGACCTGTGGGTTATGGGCCCACCACGCTTCCGTTGCGCAATTCTGATGGTGATGTTCCAAGATGCAGACATGTCGTTGTAGCCCACGTGACGCCAATCGACGAATCGAGCAGGACGAAAAATGATGAGACACCGAAATCAAAGAGAATATGGATAGGAAAATAATGAATTTATACTCAATAAGGAGTCAACGAAGGAGGACGACTGCAAGGAACGGAAGGAAACAAGGAATGAAAGGATTGAAAATGAAGGGACTAGAAGTGGATTGGATAGCATTAGTATCTAGATTATATTAAAGTTATTACATGTTCATGTGATCAATGTGGTGCGCATATTATTGAGTTAACCAGGCTAGAGCCAAACTTGACTAACATATTAGCCAAATAGGACTAACACCTTAGCCAAACCTGGGCTCTGATACCACTAAAAACCCGTCACGCCCCGCTTTGCAAAATCTAGGAATACGAGTACGTAACGAAGGCTTAGCGAATGATGTAAACACCATCCATAAGTTGTACCAGTCTAACTGCACAATATGAATAACAATCACAAACACGCAAGATAATACAATTACATAAACAAAGAACAACTTCAATAATGAAATGATTCAACACATAATATCCAACATCTGGGATAAAACAAACTCCGGGTCATAAAAGCCCAAAACAAAGTACAATATCAATAACAATGTTCAAAGGGAAAAATAGCATACAGATAATTCAAACAATCTATTCCATGACTCCATCTTCTAGAATCGTTGTTCACCAATTCCTTCTGGTATCACTCCTTCAGTACATATAAACTCGTGATCTAAAAATAGACAAATTAATGTCCTTAGAGCAAGTCATGGATAGAAAGTAGAGGGAGACAGAGAATAATAAATGGCATGGTATATCAAGAATGAAGGAATGGATCAATGTCATGGACAAAAACAAGGAATGGCAATAATGTCAAGGGCCTATGTTTAATCATGCAATAATTAATAATTTCAATTCAAGTCAAATATCGATGATGGTATACGAGACCAAGTATGAGATGCCAATGTAGGGTTATTAATTTAATTATTTTATTAACCTATCTAATGCACGTACTACCACGTCCCATTCCATAGGTTCGATGCATACAAACAGTGAACGTTTTAGACTGATGGTGAACTCAACAAATCATGTACTCGGCAACAAGATGACAAGTTATTATGATAACGTGATAACACAATGGCAAGCATCTCCTTCTTCCATGTAAATAAACCAAGCAAGCAAGAAGGGCCCTACCGAGTACAGTTTCCGATTGTTCACTACCAAGTCATCCCTTAATACCCCATCTTGTTAATATTTTATTTCATCCTATGTGAGCATGCAAAGATGTCAAGGTTATGTAATGCTAGGTGTGACTAATTCTACTCATTACAGACAAACTAAGAAACATTTATATTAAATCAACACAATTCCTACAATCTGGACAGCAGGACGTTACTGTACAAAAATAGATATTACCGATCCTACAGAAGAGCAAATCTGGATCCGTTAGAAGTTCTAGAAACTAGACTCTCTGCAGGTTCCGGCGAATATACATATGACATTTAAATGAAAGAACCTAGGTTCAAACTCTTATTCTTTACAGATTTTATGTTCAGGCATTAGATTATAGATTGTGTTTACATATATGTTTCAGGTAAGAAAACTCATCAATTAAATCCACAGAAATTCATGGTGATACCTATGCATGTCTAGTCTCAGCCAAATTAATTTCATAATTTAATTTTACTGTTAACGTGTTCTGTTCATTAATAAATCAGGGTGATACACATAAAATTGTGAATCTGGAAATCCAGACCCAGCAGTACTAAATGATTGATATCTAGCAGATTATATACCAGAATTCAATTTCGTTGAATGTTCTGGACAATAGACACATGGGGCTACAATTCCTGTGTACAAAGTTTATTCCAATTACTATAGTAACAGTGTCACGCCCCAATTTCCATGCACTAGAAGACCATGACATAAGCCAGAATCTTTTCCTTCAATTAGCCACAATACACAGAAAAAATAGGAAAATTTAAAACATTTTATTCAACACAAATATATTACAAGTCCGAATGTTATAAAACTGCAATACATTACATCAGTGTTACAATAATTCCATACAAGCCCAAGTGTTACAAACTTTCAATAAAAATTACTTCAGAGTATAATGAATAATATATAACACTTGGTACTTTCACTTGGACGCTTCTCAACTTAAATAAATTTACAACAGATGTTACAATTGAAATAAAAGCAATAGGTACTGACATTTCCACTTCAATAGGTACTGGATTGCAAAACTACAGGTACAGGATTCAGGAGGATTCAAGGCAAGAGGAGCAAAGTATTGCTTTAATTTCAATAGGTACTGACATTTCAATATCAAACCCGAGTGTTACAATAATTCAAGAGGAGTAAAGAATTGAAAGGAATATTGAACCCGGGCTTGTATGGAATTGAAATGTAGCCCGGATATATTGAACCCGGGCTTGTATGGAATTCAAAACATTTCAAGGAGGTAATATCCATCAAAACATTTCAATTCTGAAAATAAAATAAAATAATAATAAAATAATAACTTTTTTAATATCAAACCCGGATATTTAAGACATTTTCTCAAAAACACATTTTGCAGGATTTTGTATAAGTGCACAAAACCGATACAATGCATATATACTCATATATATATATATATATATATATATATATATATATATATATATATATATATATATATATATATATATATATATAAGTTTTTATTAGTAAAACCAAGTAATTTTTATGAGAAATATTTTAATTTTAAAAATAATAATAATACAGATATAATATCCTACCAGGATATTACAATACTCCCTCCTTAGAATAGTTCTGTCATCAGAACTACGTTTAGTCAGGAGAAATGAAAACAGCAGATACAAAATAACACAGTCATAGGGAATGTGATGAACTATTATTGAACAAACCGTTGCATGGATTCCATATATATATATATATATATATATATATATATATATATATATATATATATATATATATATATCCATATATATATATCCATTTAGTTACAAAATGTGTTATATCATACATTACTTAAAGTCCAAAATAAAATTCAAAATGCAACTTCAACCTTAGTTGAACCCCCTTCTATGCACACCAGTGATGACTTTCTCGCCATTATTGACATCATCTTATGTAAGTGCAAACACTCGCCCTTGGCGAAGCGGCTCCTTTCCATTGTGGTTCATCTCTGGGCTGATCTGCAGTTATTCTTCTGAAACTGGGAATAATTTGGTCGGATATGACCAATCTTCCCACATTTGTAATAGACACGATTATCCATCTGAGGGTCCTTCCTTGGGCACTAGCTCATGAAATGACCTTGCTCTCCACACAGCAAACATCTCCCTGGCTTTGTGCCTTCGAGTTGGCCATCTGGTTTCTGAATCTTCTGCTTCTGACCTTGGTTCTCGAATCCTGATGCTGGTGCAGATTTCTTTCCCTTGTTCCACCCTCCAGCGTTTGCTTGCGGTTCTGGTCCTCGGTTCATATCAAGCTCCGTTGTTGCCGCACGGCAGACCAACTTCTCGAACCTCCGAATGCACAAAGGTACCATCCTGGTTCTGAGTGCAGGTGTGAGCCCTTGCTCAAATCTCTTGGCCTTCTTGACCTCATCTTCTACCATCTCTAGAGCATATCGGGATAGTTGCGTGAACTTGGTCTCGTACTCACGAAATGTCAGGCTTCCCTATTTCAGGTTGAAGAACTCCATGGCCTTGTCTTCTTGCACATCCAAAGGAAAGTAGTGCTACGTGATCTCCCCTAAGAAGTCTTCCCAGGTAATGGGTCCTTCGCCCATGCCCCTCTTCACCGACTGCCACCAGACCCCGGCGTCTTTCTCTAGTAGAATGCTTGTCAATTTGACCTTGCTATCATCTGGTGTTAGCATCACCTCAAACAATGTCTCAACTTGATGAATCCATTCCTCAGCTGTCGTGGGGTCTGCCTTGCCCTAAAAAACAGGCGGCCTCATCCTTCGAAAAGATTCGACAATCTTGACAGGATCGGTAGCTGCTACTCCCGAGTTACCTGTGGGTACTCCTTGTTGCTGCACATTATTTCGGCTTGCCTCTGCCAGGTCTCTGAATGCCTAGTACAAACGGGCGAATTCTGCCCCTATATCCAGACCTGTGCCATTGCCTCCACTACCCTCGCCCTCATTCGGGTCGTTTCTACCACTCCTGGTTCCGCGAGACATATGGTAGAAAGCATTAAACATGGGTATTAACCCAGATATAGAAAAATTATAAAACATAAGTTTAAAATAATTATATGAATTATAATTGTCAACAACTAGCTAAAACCCAACTCCTATAAGGCATCCAAGTTTAATTTTCCAACTGTGTTGGACTGTAAATTGAAGTTGGCTCTGATACCACTCTGTAACACTCCGATTTCTATACACTGGGAAACCGTGACATAAGCAAGAATCTTTTCCTTCAATTAGCCACAATACACAGAAAAAATAGGAAAATTTAAAACTTTTATTCAACTCAAATGTATTACAAGTCCGAATATTATAAAACTGCAATACATTACATCAGTGTTACAATAATGCCATACAAGCTCAAGTGTTACAAACTTTCAATAAAAATTACATCAGAGTACAATCAATAATATATAACACTTGGTACTTTTACTTGGATGCTTCTCAACATAAATAAATTTTACAACAGATGTTACAATTAAAATAAAGTCAACACTTTGCTCCTCTGGCCTTGAATCCCCTGAATCATGTACCTGTAGTTTTGCAATCCAGTATCTATTGAAGTGGGAACGTTAGTACATATACTGACGCTTTAAGGCTGATGACAAGCAGCGATTCTCAATTTTAAACAAACAGATTGATGAAAAGAGAAAACTGTATATATAATTTGTCACGCCCCGCTTCCCAAAAATATGGAATACGAGCACGTGACGAAGCCCAGCGAATGATTTTTTACATCATCCATAAGCTGTAGGATCGACTCAGCATCAATCAAGAATATAACTAGATTTATATATAACCAAGCATGTATGAATAACTTATCAAGCAACAGGAAACAATTTAAACAAGTAAAAATATTCAAATAGTTTCCATGTCTGGATCAAGTGTAAACTCGGAAGCAAGTCTTATACAGCAGGAGAAATAAATACCTTAAGAAAAGCAACTATTCAAACAAGTCCTTGCTCCAAGCAAAATCTGAAATGTCTGCTCGCCAATTCCAGCAGGTAGATTGTCTCCAAAGTCTGTTTACTAAATATAACAGGGAAACAAAGGGGAAACAAGAGAAAATGCCCTTAGTGCAAGCTAGGGCCACAAATAGTGAAAGCAAGTACAAGTAAGGGAAAAACAAGAATTGGAATCAAGAATAAGCAGAGTTATAAGAAGTAGTAGGCAAATTCAAAGACTAGCTAGCAAGAGGGAACATCTTAATAACTAGATTGGATAGCAACTGCTAGTGGTGTAACACATGTCAGGTATACCTATAGGGGTACTAAATATCAAGCGACAAACCTCAAGTCTAGTGTCATATGTTATTTCAAATGTCAGGTCTCAAATGTCAAGTCCAAGTATCAAGTTGTCTAGCTCAAGTTATCAAGTTATCTAGTCTCAAGTGTCAAGTTATCTAGTTCAAAATTATCAAGTTCAAGTCTAGTGGTGATTACTATCTAGGTAGCACGACATGCATCCATTCTTTTACTACATGGTTGCTACAGTCAAACAATTTCGTTTAGACCTAGTAATGGATTTTATAGGGCGGCGTACTCAGGTATCAAGTATCAAGCAAGCCATGGTTCATGAATCGAAAATTAAATAACAAGTTCACGAAGCAAGTTCGCGAATCCACAAGCAAGTTCAAGAACCGCACAATGGGTTCAAGAATCAAACAAGTTCATGAGCCGAGTAACCGACTCCATGAATCGAACAAGATACAACAAGTTCATGAACCAAGTATTGGGAAACACGGGCCCCCTTCCGAGTACACTTATCTATATTGTCCATTCTATAGTCTTTCCCATAACCCCGGCTTGTTATTTTTATTAACTCTTATCAAGCAAGCATACAAGTAAAATGTTGTGATTTAATTCTAGGAAAAATTGGGGGTATCCCATATAGTGTCCAGCAGCTACATATAAAATTTGGGGTCAAACGCTCGCTGTTTACACAGCTAAAATAATTCGCAAAGTAAATAATTACTGCAGTTTTGCAAAACTAAGTCCACTGACACAGCTGCAGTATAACTGCCATAACTCCTAGACCGTAGCTCCAAATTCGATCAACTTGGAGTCTATCGACATCTACACATCCGGATCTACATTTTATCTTCAGGGCTCGGGCCCAAATTCCAATGATAGAAGGGTCAAAACCGCAAAATAACATTCAGACAGCAACACTCAGAATTTATTTACTAATGTAGGTTTCATGGAAATGTGTAATTTGGTGTCTAAGTTGTTAAGTAGCATAAATACATATTCGTGGATGTCAATACAGCAACTAATAAATATTTTCCAAGTCATAATAGTCGCAAATTCGTCAAAATACTAAATATATATGTATCTACAAATTTTAGGGCTCCTTAATTCATATGTCCATGTGATTCATGTGTTCAAGGGGGTAAGAGTCCAATTAATTATTATTTAATACGAGGAAGTTTTGTGACTCTTAGAATTGTGGGTTTGAAGGTTCAAAATTGATTTACAATGATATTTCAAAGGGGAGTCACAATCTAACTATTTGCAGTATTTCAAGGAGGTTTGTACTAGAACAATAAGATGTACAAGGTTACTTGCCGTAAATCGACGATTAAAAACTCCGCTTGTTGAAGCAATTGAGAAGAAAAATCCCCGAAGATGTCCTCGAAAAGCGCATCCAAAAATTGATCGGAGATCGAGTTTTCCCCGCACACAGGATCGGCCCAAAACAGCGAATAGCGATCGGATCTGGCACGGCAAAACAGGGAACAGCGAAATCGTCCAATCAGATCGAGTCAAAGCAGCGGATCCCAGGCCAGAACAGCGTACAGCGGAATCGGGATCTGCTGTGGCCAGAACACGGGACAGCGGAACGCCCAATCAGATCTCTCCTGTGCACCGGATCCAATCCCAGAACAGCGAACACGGGCTCAGGATCTGCTGCGGAACGAACACAGGACACCGATCAAGCGCACGGATCTTGAAGAGATCGGACGGCTGTGATTCGCTCCCGCCTAAATCCTCTTCTTCTTCGTTCGATCTTCTTCTTCGTTCTTCGTTCGACTGAGTAGAACTCGAGAGAGGAGCGACGGCGTGGCTGCTTCGCTGGCGGTGACTACGGCAACGACGGAGTGCGGCGACGGCGACGACGTCGAGAAGCGACGGCACGGCGGTGGCGATGGCTGCTCTGCTCGTGGGTTCGAACAGAAGGTGAGAGCGGGAGCGGCGTTGGGGTTCGGCGGCGATGGAGTGGGGACGATGGCAGTGGTCTGGTGGTGGTTGTGAAGACGAGAGGGAGACGAGGCGGATCGGAGTGGGTTAAAGGCGATGCGAAGGATACGGAGAAGGGAACGGGGTGATTAGCGGCGGTAGGGAATTAGGGTTAAACAGTAGAGGGGTAATTAGGGTTAGGGTAGGGTTTTATATACTAGGTTAGCGGGTTTGCGGGTTTGAGAGTTTAGGGGATCCGTTTCAAAAAGGGTCCAACAGAAGAAATGGTCAAAATGCACAACAATGGGGATTAGAGAGATAAACGAGAAGAATCGGTCTATTTCTCATGAAGAACGGTGCAAGTGGCCCACAATCGAATTTGATAAAAGAACCCACAAATTCGAGTTGAGACAAAAATAATGATTTTATTCGAACTGAAATAAAATACGGGATCTCAAATAGACAAAAGAGTACAATTGAGAAAAAAATACGGTATAAAATACAAATCCGGGGAAACAGGAGTTACAAATCCTACCCACCTTACACAAAAATTTCGTCCTCGAAATTTGCTTAGGCGGTACATAGGACAGGGTAAAGTAACTTAGGGGCGGGTAACAAACAAGGGATCCAAAGAAAAGTCAACTTGGTGCTAACACCAAAATAAGAAGGGAGTGGATAACAACGAGGTCAAATGGATGGCATGAAAGAGAATAACAGTATCTAAAAGATCTAAATAACGCAAGATAATAAATACGATGAAGGAGTAGGCAGAACTGAAACCAAGGAGATGGAAGACAGGAAAGAATTGAATCCAATAATGAATGAGTACATGATGGCAGGATGGAAAGCGAGAAGGAAATAACCGGTATCAAAAACGAAGAAGAACACTGAACACCACAAGACTTGCAAGATAACAAGGCAAGGAGGTGAACGAATAGAAAGAGCTGGAATCGAAGAAGGGAGCGACAAGGGAAAGATGCACCACGCAATGAGTCAATGGATGAGAACAAAAGCAAGAGATAGGGGACAGCAAATGGTGCAAGGAATGGAACAAAACAAAATACAAGGAAAGAGAAGCAACAACATGATCCTGGGTCCTGTGGGTCATGGGCCCACCACGTTTCCGCTGCGCTACTCTGATGGTGACACTCCAAGCTCCAGACATATCGTTGTAGACAACGTGACACCAAGCGACGATCCGAGCAGGAAGAAAGGAATGGGACGCCAAGATCAAGGAGAGTATAGGCTCCAAATAGAGATAGACAATAATGCAAAATGGATATAAGGCTTGAGCTTCAATCTTCATAATTAAAAGAAAGAATATATATATCAAAATTAATGGCTTTTAACAGAAATAATAACACCACAATATCAATAATAATAATATCCATAGTAACAAAATAATAATAACAATAATAAAAAATTGAATATAACAATGATAATAATAAAATTAGTAATAATAGTAACAAAATAATAATAATAACAATAATAATAACAAAAATCAAAATCGTCATAATCATACAGGTAATAATAACATAATAAAAATATCGACAATACTAATAATAACGATAACACATACACAACATAATAGAATTCAACACACCCATGAAAACAATGCAATAATAATAATAATAATAATAATAGCCTTAAAAATAATATCAATAATGATAATAAATAATATGGTAATAGCAATAATAACAATAATATCAATAAAGTAACAGTAATAATAATAAAAATAATAACAGTAATAAAGGTGATGAAAACGATAATAATAACATCAATTGAATGATAGTAATATTAATAATACAATAATAACGAAAATATTCTTTTACCATCAGTTTCATGATACAAGTAACGAGTCTTGAAATATCAATTAGTAATAGGTAGAAAATCTTGCCTCCTTAACATCAAGTTGCATATTTGCCTTCACGACATCAGGTTTCAAATTGCCATCCAAATATTCGGCTGCACATTTTGCCTCGCCGATATCCAGTTGCAATTTGCCTCCATTGACATCGAGTTGCATATATGTCATCTCGACATTAGGTTGCACCGAAGTAGTGAAATGTATGTAAAATTGAGCATGCTCGGGCTCAAAACAAATTAATAATAATAATAATAGTAACGTTAAAAATAATAATATCAATAACAATAATAACAAAATATCAATATTATTAACAATAAGAATAACAATGATGAGAATAATAATCATAACAATAATAATATCAGTAATCGCAAAAAGAATGATAGCAATAATAATAATACCAACGATAATATTAAAATATTAACAGCACTAGCAAAAGTAATAATATAAGACAAGATATAGTTTGAGCCCAACATTTTTGTGGAAGTAATTTAATATTAACGATAATAATAAAATAATGAAAACAACAATAAGAATATCAATAGTAGTAACAATAACAATAATACTAGTAATGATAATGAAAATAATAACAATAATAATAATGGTAGTAATAATAGCATTATACAACAAAATAAGAATTTGTCCTATCTAATAATAATTCAGTAGAAATATATAGTCGATTGAAAATGAAAAGTGAGTTAAAATACATCATCGTTCGAAATAACAAAATCCTTGTTTAGAAAGATCTTTATAGAAGATCGAAAATAAATATAATAATTAATAATCAAAATATAGAAAGTATTCGGAAAAAAAAGTAATTATAAGGAGAAAAATAAGTAGGAGAAAAATGAAGCTATACCCAATAAAGAGTTAAAAGAATGATGACTAGAAGGGACAAAAGAGAATTAAGGAATTGAATACGAAGGAAGAAGGACGAGGGGCAAAATCGGAATTAAAGAGAATATAGCATGGAAGAAATAATCAACATGATACTCAACATGAATCAACAAATAAAAGTGAATGCAAGGTAGGGAAAGCAATGAACGACATATGAGTTGAAATGAGAATGAATTAACGAGGCAAGCAGAAAATAAGAGATCGCTTGCACCAAAATCAAACGAATAGGGGTACGGAAGAATAAATTTGTACCCAATAAAGAATTAACAAATCAGGACAAATGCAAGAGATGGAAAGAAGCAATGAATCAAAGAATTGAATGTGAAGGGATCAAAATGGATGGGATAAGACTTGTGTCCAGATCGAGTTGATTATTAAATTATTCATGGGTTTGCATGGCCTGTTTAAAGTTGAGTTAATCCTGACTGAGTCAAGCATGTCTAATGTATTAGTTAACTAACACATTAGCCAACCTGGCTCTGATACCACTAAAAACCTTGTCACGCCCCGCTTCCCAAAAATATGGAATACGAGCACGTGACGAAGCCCAGCGAATGATTTTTTACATCATCCATAAGCTGTAGGATCGACTCAGCATCAATCAAGAATATAACTAGATTTATATATAACCAAGCATGTATGAATAACTTATCAAGCAACAGGAAACAATTTAAACAAGTAATAATATTCAAAGAGTTTCCATGTCTGGATCAAGTGTAAACTCGGAAGCAAGTCTTATACAGCAGGAGAAATAAATACCTTAAGAAAAGCAACTATTCAAACAAGTCCTTGCTCCAAGCAAAATCTGAAATGTCTGCTCGCCAATTCCAGCAGGTAGCTTGTCTCCAAAGTCTGTTTACTAAATATAACAGGGAAACAAAGGGGAAACAAGAGAAAATGCCCTTAGTGCAAGCTAGGGCCACAAATAGTGAAAGCAAGTACAAGTAAGGGAAAAACAAGAATTGGAATCAAGAATAAGCAGAGTTATAAGAAGTAGTAGGCAAATTCAAAGACTAGCTAGCAAGAGGAAACATCTTAATAACTAGATTGGATAGCAACTGCTAGTGGTGTAACACATGTCAGGTATACCTATAGGGGTACTAAATATCAAGCGACAAACCTCAAGTCTAGTGTCATATGTTATTTCAAATGTCAGGTCTCAAATGTCAAGTCCAAGTATCAAGTTGTCTAGCTCAAGTTATCAAGTTATCTAGTCTCAAGTGTCAAGTTATCTAGTTCAAAATTATCAAGTTCAAGTCTAGTGGTGATTACTATCTAGGTAGCATGACATGCATCCATTCTTTTACTACATGGTTGCTACAGTCAAACAATTTCGTTTAGACCTAGTAATAGATTTTATAGGGCTGCATACTTAGGTATCAAGTATCAAGCAAGCCATGGTTCATGAATCGAAAATTAAATAACAAGTTCACGAAGCAAGTTCGCGAATCCACAAGCAAGTTCAAGAACCGCACAATGGGTTCAAGAATCAAACAAGTTCATGAGCCGAGTAACCGACTCCATGAATCGAACAAGATACAACAAGTTCATGAACCAAGTATTGGGAAACACAGGCCCCCTTCCGAGTACACTTATCTATATTGTCCATTCTATGGTCTTTCCCATAACCCCGGCTTGTTATTTTTATTAACTCTTATCAAGCAAGCATACAAGTAAAATGTTGTGATTTAATTCTAAGAAAAATTGGGGGTATCCCATATAGTGTCCAGCAGCTACATATAAAATTTGGGGTCAAACGCTCGCTGTTTACACAGCTAAAATAATTCGCAAAGTAAATAATTACAGCTGTTTTGCAAAACTAAGTCCACTGACACAGCTGCAGTATAACTGCCGTAACTCCTAGACCGTAGCTCCAAATTCGATCAACTTGGAGTCTATCGACATCTACACATCCGGATCTACATTTTATCTTCAGGGCTCGGGCCCAAATTCCAATGATAGAAGGGTCGAAACTGCAAAATAACATTCAGACAGCAACACTCAGAATTTATTTACTAATGTAGGTTTCATGGAAATGTGTAATTTGGTGTCTAAGTTGTTAAGTAGCATAAATACATATTCGTGGATGTCAATACAGCAACTAATAAATATTTTCCAAGTCATAATAGTCGCAAATTCGTCAAAATACTAAATATATATGTATCTACAAATTTTAGGGCTCCTTAATTCATATGTCCATGTGATTCATGTGTTCAAGGGGGTAAGAGTCCAATTGATTATTATTTAATACGAAGAAGTTTTGTGACTCTTAGAATTGTGGGTTTGAAGGTTCAAAATTGATTTACAATGATATTTCAAAGGGGAGTCACAATCTAACTATTTGCAGTATTTCAAGGAGGCTTGTACTAGAACAATAAGATGTACAAGGTTACTTGCCTTAAATCGACGATTAAAAACTCCGCTTGTTGAAGCAATTGAGAAGAAAAATCCCCGAAGATGTCCTCGAAAAGCGCGTCCAAAAATTGATCGGAGATCGAGTTTTCCCCGCACACAGGATCGGCCCAAAACAGCGAATAGCGATCGGATCTGGCACGGCAAAACAGGGAACAGCGGAATCGTCCAATCAGATCGAGTCAAAGCAGCGGATCCCAGGCCAGAACAGCGTACAGCGGAATCGGGATCTGCTGTGGCCAGAACACGGGACAGCGGAACGCCCAATCAGATCTCTCCTGTGCACCGAATCCAATCCCAGAACAGCGAACACGGACTCAGGATCTGCTGCGGAACGAACACAGGACACCGATCAAGCGCACGAATCTTGAAGAGATCGGACGGCTGTGATTCGCTCCCGCCTAAATCCTCTTCTTCTTCGTTCGATCTTCTTCTTCGTTCTTCGTTCGACTGAGTAGAACTCGAGAGAGGAGCGACGACGTGGCTGCTTCGCTGGCGGTGACTACGGCAACGACGGAGTGCGGCGACGGCGACGACGTCGAGAAGCGACGGCGCGGCGGTGGCGATGGCTGCTCTGCTCGTGGGTTCGAACAGAGGGTGAGAGCGGGAGCGGCGTTGGGGTTCGGCGGCGATGGAGTGGGGACGATGGCGGTGGTCTGGTGGTGGTTGTGAAGACGAGAGGGAGACGAGGCGGATCGGAGTGGGTTAAAGGCGATGCGAAGGATACGGAGAAGGGAACGGAGTGATTAGCGGCGGTAGGGAATTAGGGTTAAACAGTAGAGGGGTAATTAGGGTTAGGGTAGGGTTTTATATACTAGGTTAGCGGGTTTGCGGGTTTGAGAGTTTAGGGGATCCGTTTCAAAAAGGGTCCAACAGAAGAAATGGTCAAAATGCACAACAATGGGGATTAGAGAGATAAACGAGAAGAATCGGTCTATTTCTCATGAAGAACGGTGCAAGTGGCCCACAATCGAATTTGATAAAAGAACCCACAAATTCGAGCTGAGACAAAAATAATGATTTTATTCGAACTGAAATAAAATACGGGATCTCAAATAGACAAAAGAGTACAATTGAGAAAAAAATACGGTATAAAATACAAATCCGGGGAAACAGGAGTTACAAATCCTACCCACCTTACACAAAAATTTCGTCCTCGAAATTTGCTTAGGCGGTACATAGGACAGGGTAAAGTAACTTAGGGGCGGGTAACAAACAAGGGATCCAAAGAAAAGTCAACTTGGTGCTAACACCAAAATAAGAAGGGAGTGGATAACAACGAGGTCAAATGGATGGCATGAAAGAGAATAACAGTATCTAAAAGATCTAAATAACGCAAGATAATAAATACGATGAAGGAGTAGGCAGAACTGAAACCAAGGAGATGGAAGACAGGAAAGAATTGAATCCAATAATGAATGAGTACATGATGGCAGGATGGAAAGCGAGAAGGAAATAACCGGTATCAAAAACGAAGAAGAACACTGAACACCACAAGACTTGCAAGATAACAAGGCAAGGAGGTGAACGAATAGAAAGAGCTGGAATCGAAGAAGGGAGCGACAAGGGAAAGATGCACCACGCAATGAGTCAATGGATGAGAACAAAAGCAAGAGATAGGGGACAGCAAATGGTGCAAGGAATGGAACAAAACAAAATACAAGGAAAGAGAAGCAACAACATGATCCTGGGTCCTGTGGGTCATGGGCCCACCACGTTTCCGCTGCGCTACTCTGATGGTGACACTCCAAGCTCCAGACATATCGTTGTAGACAACGTGACACCAAGCGACGATCCGAGCAGGAAGAAAGGAATGGGACGCCAAGATCAAGGAGAGTATAGGCTCCAAATAGAGATAGACAATAATGCAAAATGGATATAAGGCTTGAGCTTCAATCTTCATAATTAAAAGAAAGAATATATATATCAAAATTAATGGCTTTTAACAGAAATAATAACACCACAATATCAATAATAATAATATCCATAGTAACAAAATAATAATAACAATAATAAAAAATTGAATATAACAATGATAATAATAAAATTAGTAATAATAGTAACAAAATAATAATAATAACAATAATAATAACAAAAATCAAAATCGTCATAATCATACAGGTAATAATAACATAATAAAAATATCGACAATACTAATAATAACGATAACACATACACAACATAATAGAATTCAACACACCCATGAAAACAATGCAATAATAATAATAATAATAATAATAGCCTTAAAAATAATATCAATAATGATAATAAATAATATGGTAATAGCAATAATAACAATAATATCAATAAAGTAACAGTAATAATAATAAAAATAATAACAGTAATAAAGGTGATGAAAACGATAATAATAACATCAATTGAATGATAGTAATATTAATAATACAATAATAACGAAAATATTCTTTTACCATCAGTTTCATGATACAAGTAACGAGTCTTGAAATATCAATTAGTAATAGGTAGAAAATCTTGCCTCCTTAACATCAAGTTGCATATTTGCCTTCACGACATCAGGTTTCAAATTGCCATCCAAATATTCGGCTGCACATTTTGCCTCGCCGATATCCAGTTGCAATTTGCCTCCATTGATTCCGTACAAAAGCACGAAAACGATACAGTACATATACGTACATTTATCTGTCTATAATTTTTATTAGTTAAAATGAATAATCTCTACCGAAAATATTTTAAATCAGAAATAATAATAAAAATAATTTTATTACCGGCTCGGAAGATTTCAGTACCAATTTGATACAATACAGATGTATACAGACTGATATATATATATATATATATATATATATATATATATATATATATATATATATATATATATATATAATGTTTATTAACAAAACCGGGTAATATCCATCAAAACATTTCAATTCTGAAAATAAAATAAAATTATAACAAAATAATAACTTTTTTATTATCAAACCCGGATATTTCAGACATTTTCTCAAAAACACATTTTGTTTGATTTTGTACAAGTGCACAAAACTGATACAATGCATATATATATATAAGTTTTTATTAGTAAAACCGAGTAATTTTTATGAGAAATATTTTAATTTTGAAAATAATAATAATATATATATAATATCCTATCGGGATATTACAATACTCCCTCCTTAGAATAGTTCTGTCCTCAGAACTACGTTTAGTCAGGAGAAATGGAAACAGCAGATACAAAATAACATAGACATAGGGAATGTCATGAACTATTCTTGAACAAACCGTTGCATGGATTCCACATATATATAGAAATGAAAACAGCAGATACAAAATAACACAGACATAGGGAATGTCATGAACTATTCTTGAACAAACCGTTGCATGGATTCCACATATATATATATATATATATATATATATATATATATATATATATATATATATATATATATATATATATATATATATATATATATATCCATTCGGTTACAAAAAGTGTTATATGATACATTACTTAAAGTCCAAAATAAAATTCAAAATGAAACTTCAACCTTAGTTGTACCCCCTTCTATGCACACCAGTGATGACTTTCTCGCCATTATTGACATCATCTTATGTAAGTGCAAACACTTGCCCTTGGCAAAGCGGCTCCTTTCCTTTGTGGTTCATCTCTGGGGCTGATCTCCTGTTATTCTTCTGAAACTGGGGACAATCTGGTCGGATATAACCAATCTTTCCACATTTGTAACAGACACGGGTATCCATCTGAGGGTCCTTCCTTGGGCACTGGCTCATGAAATGACCTTGCTCACCACACAGGAAACATCTCCCTGGCTTTGTGCCTCCGAGTTTGTCGTCTGGTTTCTGAATCTTCTGCTTCTGACCTTGGTTCTCGAATCCTGATGCTGGTGCAGATCTCTTTCCCTTGTTCCACCCTCCAGTGCTTGCTTGCGGTTCTGGTCCTCAGTTCATATCAAGCTCCGTCGTTGCCGCATGGCGGACCAACTTCTCGAACCTCTGAATGCACAAAGGTTCCATCCTAGTTCTGAGTGCAGGTGTGAGCCCTTGCTCAAATCTCTTGGCCTTCTTGACCTCATCTTCTACCATCTCTGGAGCATATCGGAACAGTTGCGTGAACTTGGTCTCGTACTCGCGAACCGTCAGGCTTCCCTATTTCAGGTTGAAGAACTCCATGGCCTTGTCTTCTTGCACATCCAAAGGAAAGTAGTGCTGCGTGAACTCCCCTAAGAAGTCTTCCTAGGTAATGGGTCCTTCGCCCATGGCCCTCTTCACCGACTGCCAGCAGACCCCGACGTCTTTCTCTAGTAGAATGCTTGTCAATCTGACCTTGCTATCATCTGGTGTTAGCATCACCTCAAACACTGTCTCGACTTGACGAACCCATTCGTCAGCTGCCGTCGGGTCTGCCTTGCCCTAAAAAACTGGCGGCCTCATCCTTTGGAAAGATTCGACCATCTTGATAGGATCGGTAGCTGCTACTCCCGAGTTACCTGAGGGTGCTCCTTGTTGCTGAACATTATTTCGGCTTGCCTCTGCCAGGTCTCTGAATGCCTGGTACAAACGGGCAAATTCTGCCCTCATATCCATACCTACGCCATTGCCTCCACTACCCTCGCCCTCATTCGGGTCGTTTCTACCACCCCTGGTTCCGCGAGACATCTGGTAGAAAGCAATAAACATGGGTATTAACCCAGATATAGAAAAATTATAAAACATAAGTTGAAAACAATAATATGAATTATAATTGTCTACAACTAGCTAAAACCCAACTCCTATAAGGCATTCAAGTTTAATTTTCCTACTGTATTGGACTGTAAATTGAAGTCGACTCTGATACCACTCTGTAATGCTCCGATTTCTATACACTGGGAAACCGTGACATAAGCAAGAATCTTTTCCTTCAATTAGACACAATACACAGAAAAAACAGGAAAATTTAAAACTTTTATTCAACTCAAATGTATTACAAGTCCGAATATTATAAAACTGCAATACATTATATCAGTGTTACAATAATGCCTACAAGCTCAAGTGTTACAAACTTTCAATAAAAATTACATCAGAGTACAATCAATAATGTATAACACTTGGTACTTTTACTTGGATGCTTCTCAACATAAATAAATATACAACAGATGTTACAATTGAAATAAAGTCAACACTTTGCTCCTCTGGCCCTGAATCCCCTGAATCCTGTACCTGTAGTTTTGCAATCCAGTATCTATTGAAGTGGGAACGTTAGTACATATACTGACGCTTTAAGGCTGTTGACAAGCAGCGATTCTCAACTTTAAACAAACAGATTGATGAAAAGAGAAAACTGTATATATAATTGATGTGTCTATGTATGCTATGACTTAGACTCTAAAGAACCTACTCATCTCTAACCCTCCATTTGATCATGATTTAACAAAATAAAAGACATTTTTCCAAAAATCACATACTACATGATTTCGTACAAACGAACGAAATCGATATAGTACATATACGTACATATATCTGACTATAATTTTTATTAGTTAAAATGAATAATCTCTACCGAAAATATTTTAATTCAGAAATAATATTAAAAATAATTTTATTACCGGCTCGGAAGATTTCAATACCAATTTAATACAATACAGATGTATACACACTGATATATATATAGGGTAAAAGGGATATGAGCAACTTGCTCATTTAGTAAATGAGCAATTGATTATGTGGCATGCATGTGATACATTGAACAACTAAATCTTTTAATGATTTTCCAATCACATGCATGCCACATCATCAATTGCTCATTTACTAAATGAGCAAGTTGCTCATACCCCTTTTTCCCATATATATATATATATATATATATATATATATATATATACATATATAATGTTTATTAACAAAACCGGGTAATATCCATCAAAACATTTCAGTTCTGAAAATAAATTAAAATAATAATAAAATAATAACTTTTTTAATATCAAACCCGAATATTTCAGACATTTTCTCAAAAAACACATTTTGCAGGATTTTGTACAAGTGCACAAAACCGATACAATGCAGATATATACTTACTTATATATATATATATATATATATGTATATATATATATATATATATATATATATATATATATATATATATATATATATATAGACAGATAGATAAGTTTTTATTAGTAAAACCGAGTAATTTTTATGAGAAATATTTTAATTTTAAAAATAATAATAATACAGATATAATATCCTACCGGGATATTACAATACTCCCTCCTTAGTATAGTTCTGTCCTCAGAACTACGTTTAGTTAGGAGAAATGAAAACCGCAGATACAAAATAACACAAACATAGGGAATGTGATGAACTATTATTGAACAAACCGTTGCATGGATTCCACACACACACACACACACACACACACACACACACACACACACACACACACACACACACATATATATATATGTATATATCCATTCGGTTACAAAACGTGTTATATCATACATTACTTAAAGTCCAAAATAAAATTCAAAATGCAACTTCAACCTTAGTTGTACCCCCTTCTGTGCACACTAGTGATGACTTTCTCACCATTATTAACATCATCTTATGTAAGTGCCAACACTCGCCCTTGGCAAAGCGGCTCCTTTCCTTTGTGGTTCATCTCTGGGGCTGATCTGCTGTTATTCTTCTGAAACTGGGGACAAACTGGTCGGATATGACCAATCTTCCCACATTTGTAACAGACACGGGTATCCATCTGAGGGTCCTTCCTTGGGCACTGGCTCATGAAATGACCTTGCTCACCACACAGGAAACATCTCCCTGGCTTGGTGCCTCCGAGTTTGCCGTCTGGTTTCTAAATCTTCTGCTTCTGACCTTGGTTCTCGAATCCTGAAGCTGGTGCAGATCTCTTTCCCTTGTTCCACCCTCCAGGGTTCGCTTGCGGTTCTGGTCTTCGGTTCATATCAAGCTCCGTCGTTGCCGCACGGCGGACCAACTTCTCGAACCTCCGAATGCACAAAGGTTCCATCCTGCTTCTGAGTGCAGGTCTGAGCCCTTGCTCAAATCTCTTGGCCTTCTTGACCTCATCTTCTACCATCTCTAGAGCATATTGGGACAGTTGCGTCAACTTGGTCTCGTACTCACGATCCGTCAGGCTTCCCTGATTCAGGTTGAAGAACTCCATGGTGTTGTCTTCTTGCACATCCAAAGAAAAGTAGTGCTGCCTGAGCTCCCCTAAGAAGTCTTCCCAGGTAATGGGTCCTTCGCTTGCCCCTCTTCACCGACTGCCACCAGACCCCGGCATCTTTCTCTAGTAAAATGCTTGTCAATCTGACCTTGTTATAATCTGGTGTTAGCATCACCTCAAACACTCTATCGACTTGACGAATCCATTCGTCAGCTGCCGTCGGGTTTGCCTTGCCCTAAAAAATAGGTGGCATCATCCTTCAAAAAGATTCAACCATCTTGACAGGGTCGGTAGCTACTACTCACGAGTTACCTGTGGGTGCTCCTTGTTGCTGCACATTATTTCGGCTTGCCTCTGCCCGTTCTCTGAATGCCTAGTACATACGGCCAAATTTTGCCCCTATATCCAGACCTGCACCATTGCCTCCACTACCCTCGCCCTCATTCGGGTCGTTTCTACCACTCCTGGTTCTGCGAGACATGTGGTAGAAAGCAATAAACATGGGTATTAACCCAGATATAGAAAAATTATAAAACATAAGTTGAAAGAAACAAATATGAATTGTAATTGTCTACAAGTAGCTAAAACCAAACTCCTATAAGGCATCCAAGTTTAATTTTCCTACTGTGTTGGACTGTAAATTAAAGTCGGCTCTAATACCACTCTGTAACGCTCAGATTTCTATACACTGGGAAACCGTGACATAAGCAAGAATCTTTTCCTTCAATTAGCCACAATACACAGAAAAAACAGGAAAATTTAAAACTTTTTATTCAACACAAATGTATTACAAGTTCGAATGTTATAAAACTGCAATACATTACATCAGTGTTACAATAATGCCATACAAGCCCAAGTATTACAAACTTTCAATAAAAATTACATCAGAGATGAATAATATATAACACTTGGTACTTTCACTTGGATGCTTCTCAACATAAATAAATTTACAACAGATGTTACAATTGAAATAAAGTCAACACTTTGCTCCTCTTGCCTTGAATCCTCCTGAATCCTGTACCTGTAGTTTTGCAATCCAGTACCTATTGAAGTGGAGACGTTAGTACATATACTGACGCTTTAAGGTTGATGACAAGTAGTGATTCTCAACTTTAAACAAACAGATTGATGAAAAGAGAAAAGTGTATATATAATTGGTGTGTCTGTGTATACTATGACTTAGACTCTAATGCACGATTAACTGATGCAATGATACACTTATTCTAATGCAAGGGAACAGTATGCAGTCCACATTACATACGTCTATATCAAGTCGTTTCTCCATATTTAGGGAACCCGCATCATGAATTCTACTTTTGTACCCATCCTATTCCTGACAGAATACTACATGACTGGTGAGGTTGCAGATACGGTATAGTTCCGCTGCTACGGTACAATAGTGGTGTCTATGTTTGCCACTATTTACCCGGCGAACCGGACCTCATTCAAAAGCCAACACGAACCACAAGATACTAGCCAACCTTGAGCCGTGCTCTCAACTTGTCATGAGAAGGCATAGAACCTGACGGGATCATAGGGTCTATTTTCCTAGGAAAATCTCCTATTCTTATCATGGCACTTCAGGAATTAATAGCCGAGATATGGATCCCGTGCTCCCAACTAATCATGAAAAAGCACCGCCCGTATTCCTTTGACAGGGGGATACATCCCAATAACACCACCTAGTGTCGGCCTATAGGAGAAGTCGGATTATAAGGTATCATCCTTAACACCAACTCCCACCCTTCGGCAAATCATAGATAAAAATGGTTAAGTAACAGTTACTACCCTAACGATGTCACTAACCCTAACCAATCAAATGAGGCCGTACGAGCTACATGTACTCTCAACCTAGAGTCGTACTCTCAACTTGCCATGAGACGGCTCCAAAAGATTCAAACAAGCGAGACATGCCACCGTGCTTCCAACTTATAATGAAAAAGCACCGCACGTATCCCTCTTCCAGAGAGTGTAACAATTGTTTACACAATTTACCAAGTCTCAACCTAGACTTCATAAGATCTCCTCGGATCCACTCATCGCCTATCTAATCAAGATAATTACTACATACAAGCCCAATGATATACGCAAGAACAAACAACTACATACGAGCCAGGTGGACTACGTATAAGACGTACCAATACTTATTACATGACTTATGAGCACAAGAAATACTTATTACTTATAATCAAGTATATGATTCAAACTACTAACAATTCATGAAAACTCCAGTTAATGTGAACTAAAATTTCGTGTATAAGCTTACTAACAAAAACTTGATCTTTTATACACAAAAGAAACATAAAAAGCCTTCTAACAACCTAGAAGCAATTAAACATGCTACTCTTATCGGAATTCAACAAAATTAGACTTTTTGAAAAGGTGAGAATATCTACTGCAACTCTCTAGTTAAAAACTTTCTCAGATTCAATCAATAAGAGGTAGAAAAACCTCGAACAATATACACAGCGAGCTTCAGCCAAAAAGGCCAGCTGTTGTGACTTTGTAAAAGTCATAACTCATACTCCACTTATCGGAATTTGACCAAATAGGACATTTTGGAAATGTGAGAACCCCTAATACAAATCTCTAGTTGATAACCTTCTCAGATTCAGATATAAAAAGGTAGAAAAACTTCGAACAATCTAAATAGCGAACTTCAGCCAATTAAGGCCAGCTGCTATGACTTGTAAGAGTCATAACTCCTACTCCGCTTATCAAAATCTAACCAAATAAGACATTTTGGAAAGATCAGAACATCTACTAAAACTTTCTAGTTAATAACTTTCTCAGATTCCTTATGGAATTCAAATCCCTGCTCTTCGAACACAATTCAAGAACAACAAAAAGGACAGCAAATACTGAAACTTGTAAAGCTCATAACTTTCGCTATGCTTATCAGAATCAAACAAAATTAAAATTTTTGGAAAGCTGAGAACATCTAATACAACTTCCTAGTTAACAACTTTCTCAGATTCCTTATGGAATTCAAATCTCTGCTTTTCGAACACAATTTAAGAACAACAAAAGGACAACAAAACCTGAAACTTGTAAAGCTCATAACTTTTGCTATACTTATCGAAATCTAACAAAATTGAACTTTTTGGAAAGCTCAGAACATCTACTACAACTTCTCAATTAACAACTTTCTCAGATTCCTTATGGAATTCAAATCCTTACTTTTTGAACAAAATTCATGAGCAACAAAGACAGCACAAAGCTGAAACTTCTAAACCTCGTAACTTCTGCAATTCTTGTCGGAATCTAATAAAATTGCACATTTTGAAAAGCTCGGAACATCTAGTACAAATTTTTAGTGGACCACTTTTTCAGATTTCTTATAGAGCTCAAAATCCAGCTCTTTGAATACAACTCAAAAACGACAAAAAGCACAGCAAAAGCTAAAACTTGTAAAGCTTATAACTTTTGCTATACTTATTGGAATCTAACAAAATTGGAATTTCTGGAAAGGGGAGAACATCTACTACAATTTTCTAGTTGACCACTTATTCAGATTCCTTATAGAGCTCAAAATCCAGCTCTTTGAACAAAATTCAAGAACGAACAAAAATCACAGCAAAAGCTGAAACTTGTAAAGCTTATAACTTTTGCTATACGTATTGGAATCTAGAAAAATTGGTCATTTTGGAAAGGGGAGAACATCTACTACAACTTTCTAGTTAACAACTTCTTCAGATTCTGTAAGGAACTCAAAATCCAACTCCTTAAACATAATACAAAAAGCAACAAAGACAGCCTAAAAGCTGAAACTTCAAATGCTCATGATTTTTGCTATACGTGTCGGAATCTAACAAAATTGGACTTTCTGGAAAGCTAATAACATCTACTACAACTTCCTAGTTAACAACTTTTTCAGATTCCGAATGGAACTCAAAATCTGGCTCTTTGAACACAATATAAAGATAACAAAAGCACAACAAAAAGCTGAAACTTCTGAAGCTCATAACTTTTGCTATACTAATATGAATCTAGCAAAATTGGCCATTTTGGAAAAGGGAGAACACCTACTACAACTTTCTAGTTGACCACTTTTTCAGATTCCGTAAGGAACTCAAAACAGTCCTTTGAACACAATACAAGGACAACAAAAAGCATAGCAAAAAGCTGAAACTTCCAAAGCTCATAAAATTTGCTATACTTATCCGAATCTAGCAAAATTGGACATTTTGGAAAGGAGAGAACACCTACTACAATTTTCTAGTTGACCACTTTTTCAGATTCCATAAGGAACTCAAGTTTATGCTCTTCAAACACATCTCAAGATTAACCCAAAAAATAGCAGTTTTTTTTTTCCTTGATTGCTTGCTGTTTTGGGAAATCAATTTACTTAGCCTAGTAAATTAACCCAAGAAAGTCAACAAAAATTAAAGCATGATAGTAACACATATGAGAACCTCTCAAATTAATTTGGAGTCAAAATTCCAACTTTAACACAAGTAATTAATTCTAACTACATACTAGTTTAGGGTTGATTCTTTAGTGCTCTAATTAAGTTCTACCTCTTCAATCTTTATATGCCTTTTATTCTAGTCCGTAAACATGACTATGCATATGAAATTAGTCCAAGTTCTTGAATTTATTAGCAATGATAACAATAATAATAACTATAACAAATATGAGATGAGAAACCCCCTACCCAACAATTTGTAGGAAGGACTTTCTAGCTCTTTCTTCTCCTTCCTTGTTCTTGCTTCTCTTCAAGAACACTCAAGCAAAATAACCCACTCTTTTTCTTTTGATTTTGATCTCGTTTTTTTTTCTATTCTTCTCAAAATTTTTTTCTAAGTAAAAACAAGTAAAAGAAGATAAAGAAATATAAGAGAAGGAGAGATGGAGTGTGATGAGAATGAAATGATGGGAAAAACCCCTTGGGAGTTGGCCAGCCTATTATAGGAGAGGGAGAGAAAGAGAGATGTTGTATAGGGAGAGAGCCACTTGTTCTCTCATTTGTGGCTCAAACAAATTGCAAATTTCAATTGCAAATTTAAATTGCAATTAACACCCTACTCATCTCCAACCCTCCATTTGATCGTGATTGATCAAAATAAAATACATTTTCCAAAAAATCACATACTACATGATTTCGTACAAACTCACAAAATGGATACAGTACATATACGTACATATATCTGTCTATACAGATAATTTTTATTAGTTAAAACGAATAATCTCTACCGAAAATATTTTAATTCAGAAATAATAATAAAAATAATTTTATTACCGGCTCGGAAGATTTCAGTACCAATTTGATACAATACAGATGTATACAGACTGGTATATATATATATATATATATATATATATATATATATATATATATATATATAATGTTTATTAACAAAACCGGCTAATATCCATCAAAACATTTCAATTATGAAAATAAAAATAAAATAATAATAAAATAATAATTTTTTAATATCAAACCTGGATATGTCAGATACTTTCTCAAAAATGCATTTTGCAGGATTTTGTACAAGTGCACTAAACCGATACAATGCATATATATACTTACTTGTATAAATATATACAGATAAGTTTTTATTAGTAAAACCGAGTAATTTCTATGAGAAATATTTTAATTTTAAAAATAAGAATAATACAAATATAATATCCGACCGGAATATTACAAACTGGTTCAAAAGTTTGATACAAAAATGAAATAGACAGTTGGCCGGAAAATAATTTAACATAAATTGGCAATATTTTCGTCACACAAACATACAATGTTATGGAAATAAATGAACAAAAGTTTTATTTGGTGATTAACATCTAAGATTAATGATGCAATTTAGAATCATGGCAATTATTTCATCAAATCAAATTCAATCGGAAAGATTCAATTCATCAAACAACTCTATAACATGGATCGTTATTTTCATGTATTACGTGCATATGCAATGTGCAATGGAGACTATGGTTTGAGTCAAAGATATTGGCACAAAGTCAAGAATATCTTGGGTTAGCTCTTGTAAACCCTCAATATACTCCACGGAAGATGAATAATATAACAATACGAAAATAATTGGGAACTACTTGCGGAGATCAAAAGAGTTCTTGAACAAGAAAAATAAACTAGTTCAAGAGAGACTTGCCTATTAGACGGTAAATTCGAATACGATAGAACAAAGGAATGAGAATCCCAATGGCAACACGTGGAAGATACGTACAACACACGTAGCCATAAGAGCATGTGCACACTACGTTCAAGGAAACACAGCAGCAACAAAGCAACCAGTGATCCAAGCCAAAATAGCACACAACAATTCCACCCATCAGCAAATAGCCAAACACCCCAATCACACAGCAAATAGCAAACTCCCTTCCTCGAACAGCAAACAACCAACTCAGGGGGAGAGAAAGAGAGCGCGCAACGGGGGACAGTGGAGGCTGCAGCTCGACGGAGCGATGGTGCAGTAGAGGGAGCTCGGGGATCGACGGGGAGAACAGCGAGGGGAGCAGCCATGGTGGAGAGCTTCGAAGTAATGGTGATGGAATGGAGCTTCGTCAGCAATGGCAATAGGATGGAGGTGAGGAGCACAGGGATGCGAGGAGAAGGAGTAACGGAGGACTACGATGGACGATGGTGATCAGCAGGGGATGGCGACGAGGCTGAGGGAGGGCGGTGACTGGGGGGCAGTTGATGAAGAGGACGATGGTGGGGGCTCTGTGGAGGGTCGACGAGGTTGAGGACGGGCGGCTGCGGGGAAGAGGCCAGAGGTCGAGTTGGATGGTTGGGGATGAGGAACTGGCGAGGGGGATGATCAGGATGGGGATGGGTTTTGGGAAAGTAGAAGAGAGGAAGGGGATGATGAAGGATCTGGGGTAGGGTAATAGGCGGCTAATGGTTAGGGTGATTAGGGTTAAGATTAAATTAGTATATATATGGTTATGGGATGGTGGGATTGATGGGTTTTGGGTCGAAATCCAATAGGAAAATAATAAGGTTTTGGGTTTAGATAAATAGGATAAAAAATTAGGATAAAAATAGATTAAATTAGATTACTCAATACACAAAATATTCAAATAGGTTGTGCAACACGATTTTATAGGGTTCAATAGAAAATAGAATTAATTGAAAGAATACAATTAGATTAAGATTTAACTTTTCACAATTATTAGAATAGTTATATAAATAATATAATTGGTTTGTACTTTAAAATAATAATAATAATAGATGGATTAAAATCCACGGGCATTCACAATAACATAAGTTGGATTTTTAATATACAATCAAAAGAAATAATAATGACAATAATAATAATAATAATAATATTAATAATAACAACAACTATAAAAATAATAATGCTAATAATAATAATAGCAAAAATAACAATAATAATAATATAGATTATAATAATGATAGCAATAATAGTAATAGTAATAACAAGATTATATAACAAATAGGGATTGGGTTTAACAAATTTATTAAAATAATCCAAACAACAATAATATAAATAGTCGATCAATTAGGAATAGAAAATAAAGTTAAAATATACCATCGTTCAAAATAAATATAATTGTTGATTAGAAGAACACTTTAATAGGAGATCCAAAACTATTTTTTTTTAAAAAACAGAATGAATTTATAAATAATTGAAATATAGAAAATATTCAGGAAATATGTATAGACAGAAACGGGGGTTACATTGTCCCAGAAGGAGTAAGGTAGGGAGACTTACAAAGGAAGGAGCAAATTCTCGATTAACGAGTCACATGATGCCCCTTCGATAACCATGAACGAACGTGGAATGTCGTTTGGAAGGCCAGTGTCACGTGGTGACTAGATCTAAGCTTTCTCAAGGCTTCAATTTCGTCGTGCCTTTGACGTGGCATCCAAGGCTGACCCTCATGAGGAGAATTTTCAAGGCTTCAATTATGCTATGCCCTCGGCATCGCATCCGAGGCAACCCACATGAGAGGCTTTCTCAAGGATTCAATTTTGCTGCGCCCTCATCATGTCATCCGAGGCTGACCCTCGTGAGGGGCTTTCTCAAGGACTCAATTTCACCGTGCCTTCGGCGTGGCATCCGAGGTCGACCATCATGTGGAGATTTTTTATGGCTTCAATTTTGCCGCGCCCTTGGCGTGGCATCCGAGGCCAACCCTCATGAGGATATTTCTTAAAGCATCAATTTTGCCATGCCTTCAGCGTCACATCTGAGGCCAACCCTCATGAAGGGCTTTCTTAAGGCTTCAATTTCACCGCGCTCTCATCATGGCATCTGTGGCCGACCAGTGTGAGGGGCTTTCTAAATACCCCAATTTTTTCGCGCACTCAGCATGGCATTTAATGCTGACCCTCATGAAAAGATTTCTCAAGGCTTCAATTTTGCCATGCCTTCAGCATCGCATCCGAGGCTGACCCTCATGAGTGATATTTTTGAGGCTTCAATTTTGCCGCATCCTCCGCGTAGCTATCATGGCCTACCCTCATAAGGAAAATTTTCAAGGCTTCGACTTCTCCACGCTATTGGCATTACATTCGATGCCGACCCTCATGAGGAACTTTCCTAAGGCTTCGACTTCACCATGCTTTCGGCATGGCATCCGAGGCTGACCATTCATAAGGAGATTTCTCAAGGCTTCAATTTCGCCATGCCTTTGGCGTTGCATCTGAGGTCGTCCGTTATGAGGGACTTTTTCGAGGCTTCAATTTTGCCACATTCTCGGTGTTGCATCCGAGGCCGACCCTCATAAGGAATTTTTTCAAGGCTTCATTTTTGTCACGCCCTAGGCATCGCACCTGAGGCCGACCCTCATCAGGAACTTTCCCAAGTCTTCGACTTCACCATGCATTAAGCATGAAATGCGATGCCGACCCACGTGAAGAGCTCACTAGGCCTCCCAACCTCCATGCCTTCAGCGAGTCGTTCGAGGTCGACCCCCACCGGGACCCCAAGCAAGAGAGACTCACTCCATCCCATAGATTCATGCCACAATTAGACACTCCCTATTTCAATACGTGCAGACTGCCCTTGTGTACGTGACACCTACTGTCACGCCCCGCTTCCCAAAATATGGAAATACGAGCATGTAATGAAGGCCCAACGAATGATGCAAACACCATCCATAAGTTGTACCATTCTTACTCAACAATATATAAGAGAATACAACCACGGAAGGAAAGAATAACCACATAAACAATGAATAAACTCCAAAAAAATCATGAAATAAATTCACCAAATAATATTCAACATCTGGGAAAAAGTAAACTTCAGGTCATAACATCTTGGAATACAAATTATGATAAAAGCAATAAAATAAGCAAATAACAAGAGATAACTATAGTAGTCTAATGGTCTAGCTCCGATCTTCAGAGAGTTTTCTCATCAATTCCTTCTGGTAGTCATCCTTCAGTACCTATAAATTCTTGATCTAAGAAGAAAGAAAATAATGTCCTTAAAGCATGTCATGGACAATAAGTAGAGAAAACAATGAATAATAGGAATATGGTTCATCAAAAGAAAAGGAACGGGATCAAAGTCAATAACAAAACAAAGTCAAAGATTGGTAATTGTGTCAAAGGTCTATATTAATCATGCATTAATTGATAATGTCAATTTAAGTTCTATATTGATGACGATATACGGGATCAAGCATGAGATGTCAAATGCGGGTTATTAATTTTTTTATTAACATATCTAGTGCATGTACTACTGCGTCCCATATATTCCATACCATAGGTTCTGTGCATACAAACACTGAACGTTTTAGACTGTGATGGTGAATTCACGGATCGTGTACTCGACGTCGATAACAATAATTTACAATCAAGAATTAACATTCAATCATTTGCAATCAATTCTCCTTTCAATCAATATTTCTCCTCCTTCCATGTCAAGTGTTCATGTGAGCAAGAAGGCCTTTACCGAGTACAGTTTCCGATCGTTCACTACCAAGTCAACCCATGATACCCTGGCTTGTTAATATTTTTTTTCATCCTATGTGAGCATGCAAGAAGGTGTCAAGGTTTTATTATGCTAGGTGTAACTAATTCTACTCGTTACAGACAAAGCAAGAAGCAAACATATTAAATTAACACAAATCACACAACCTGGACAATAGGACGTTATTGTACAAAAACAAAAATTCCTGCTGCTACAGTAAAGCAAATTTGGATCCGTCAGAAATTCAAGAAGCTAGACTCTCTTTCGATTCCAGTGAATATATAAAAGACATGTAAAAGCTAAAGAAACTAGGTTGAAACTCCTATTCTTTTCAGATTTTATGTTCATGCAGCAGGTTATAAATTGTATTCAAACATATGAATTAGGTCAAAAAACTCCTCAATTAAATCTACAAAAATTCAAGGTGGTTCCTACCTATGTCTAGTCTCAGTCAAATTAATCTCATATTTTAATTTTACTGTTATCATGTTCTATTTATTTATAAAATAGAAAGATATGCATGAAATTGTGAATCAGGAAATCTGAACCTAGCAATACTAAAAGACTGATATCCAATAGATTATAACTCGAAATTCAATTTTGTCAGATGTTCTGGAAAATACACACATTTGGCTACAATTCATATTTACAAAGTTTGTTCAAATTACCAAAGCATCAGGTTCGAAAGTTTAATACAAAAAAAATGCAAACAGCAGGCCAGAAATTAATTTGATATGAATACACAACAATTACATCATACACGCATATAATTCATGATAATTGATAGACAAAGTGCTATTTTATGATTAACATGCAATTTTCAAGATTTATTATGAAATTTATAATCATGGTAATTAACTTATCAAATCAATTTCAATTGGAAAGATTCAATACATCAAACAACTCTATAACCTGGATCTACCTATGTTTTTATGTAATTCGTGCATATGCAATGTGCAATAGACTCTAGGTTCGAGTCAAAGATAGAGGCACGAATTCAAGAATATTGGGGTTAGCTCGTGTAAACCCTCAAGATACTCAATGGAATTCAAATAGCAATATGATAAAAAGGATTGTGATCTACTTGTGGAGATCAAAGAAATTCTTGAACAATACAATAAACTAGTACAAGAAAGAGAATTTCCTTTTAGACGATTAATTTGAATATGCAAGAATAACGGAATGAGAATCCTGGGAGACGAAACACAGACAACGCACGTAGAACCAACACGTGCGAACCCGTGCAAAACATCACACAGTGACTTCAAATCCCACTAAACAGCACACAGCAACTGTAGAACCCCGTATTTTCAAATATTATTTTAAATATTTGAAAATGAATTTAAATGAATTTTGAGGATTTAATAAATATTTTCAGAAAATGTATCTTGTTACACGTGCAAAACACGTGCAAATACATTTTGAGAAGTTTGAAAATTTAGTTTTCTTTATGAAAAATCATTATTTAATATTTGGGATTTATTTAGTATTTTTTCAGATTTTTCTGAAATTAATTAGAACAATTTGCAATTTTTGAGAAAAAAGGACCTTTTTGCAAATTTGACATTTTTAGGGGTTAAAGTGCAAAATGTATATCCTGGACGTTTTGAACAGTATTGGTTGAGATTTAGAATTGTATTTTTCCTTTAAATCCTAATTTAAATGAATTTTGGTCGAATTTCCAAGACTATACCTATATATATGTGAAGTTGTCTTTTAGAAAGGATTATTTTGCAAAAGTGGGGTAAAACCCTAAACTCTTTATCCCAGGTATTTAAAAGGATTTTGCAGCCGTCATTGCTGCACAAAATACCAATTTTGAGATTGGTTTTGGAGGAGCAAGAGAATTTTTGGATCTAACAAAAACGAAAGCTTTTCGTTGAATCTTCTCAATTCAAAGGTGAGTGACATTGTGTGTTTTGTTTTGTTTTGTGAATGATATAAATTTGTCTTGTTGTTGATCTATGTATGCGGGTGGCAATGTGGTTTGATTTGATGTTGTGAATGATATAGATCTTGAAATTGTGGTATGATTCATGTGAATAATGATTGTTGTTCGTACCATGTTGTGAGATCTACGAATGATTAGTAGATATTTGTTTATAAAATCGTATTGCTAAAGGCATGATTAAGATTTGAGTATGGTTACGATCGGATGTGGAACATCTGGATCTTATATATTGTAAATCAGATTTTTATTAAGAGTTGTGAAAGAAATTTAGTAATGAGAAACCCTAATGAAAGGATTAGTGATCTAGAACATGAGAACTTGAGTTTTGACATTTGATGTTTTGAGTAATATACCCATAATGAAGATTATTTGAGATTTGTCATTTTGCCTGAATACGAACTATTTTCATAAACAATGAATCTTTAGAAAACCTCAGTTTTGATTATTGTATTCAGACCTAAGTTATGAAAACTGTAGGCCGACAGCCGACTTGTCTAATTATCAGTCGACTGGTACGACCCTACTGATGTATCATTAGCCTTTTGAAAATCCGATCTGGACAGCCGACTGAGACCTTTGTTCAGTCGACTGGTATACTTAGAACTTATTTTGTAAAATTATGTCAGTTTCTTGTCTGGACAGTCGACCGATGATTTCTTAAGTCGACTTATATGACTTAGTTTATTTTGTTAAATTTTGGATATTTGTCCTTCTAGACAGTCGACTTACTACAGTATAAGTCGACTGGTACTGATAAGTTTGTAACTTGAGTGTTCCTTGAGTGTTTGGTTCTCAGATAATTCAGTCTATACTTGACATTCAGTTCAGTATTTGATTAAGCATTTGACTTTGAGATATTCAGTTAAGTATTTGATTTGAGACATTCAGTTGAGCCACTTTGTTTAGTGGAACTTTGCTTTAGACATTTGAGTTGAGTATCTAGAGGTGTGTGACCCTAGTATACCGGCGTTGAGTTATTTTGTTGAGGCCAATTGAGGCATTTCAGTTATTCAGTTTTTATTTTAGGCCGGTAGGGCACATCACTCTAGGAGATTCGTTGAGTAATTAAATAACCCACAAATAATAAGGACATGCACTAGTGGTGATATGATGAACGGGAACATGGGTTATGCACCTCAGTATGGCTTTAAATGTGGGATTTAATCTCCGGAATTATCCAAGCAACATTCTTGAGATGTGGAATTTATCTCCGGAATTATCCAGGTAAATTACCTGCGATGTGAGATATTTCTCCGGAATTATCCAAGTGGTTGCTTGAGATGTGGGATTGATCTTCGGAATTATCAAAGTCGAGGCGACGCACATATGGTATTCATGTGATGATGTGTCAATGTTTAGATGTGGGATGATCTCCGGAATTATCCAGGAAAATTACCTGAGATGTGGGATCTATCTCCGGAATTATCAAGCATGGGCTAATTCTCACACTTTATTTTTATCTTGTAGTAGTCATCGTGATAGGATTAGTTGCATAGCGGGGGATTGAACCCTATGAAGTGAAGACATTAAGGGCTTGCACCGAACCTATGTAGAATGGGATGCATAGACTTCGACAAGTACGCATTAGAGAGTCCGCATATAGAATTTGTGTTTTCTTGACTTAGTTTTATGCATGTGGTTTTTCTGGTTTTCTACACTTAACACTTGGTTTAGTAACACTTGTTCTTGCATTTCTTGCTATCTCATGAATTATGTATTTTGGTTCACTATATGTTACTTATGAATCCATGCTTAAGTTTTATTTATGTTGTTTGTTGTTTTATGTCACTCACACCATTTATGACTGACCCCTTTAGTTTGGGGGTTAGGGATCATCTCTAGCCTCATATGTTGCAGGTTGTTGCTTAGAGTTTGGAGGTTGGATGCCAGAGTTGGTTTTTGAGAAAAAGTGATTTAATAAGAGTTTTGTGTAAAATTTGTAATAGCAGTTTTGTGATAAATTTGTGTTGTAATAAAAAGAAATTTATGAGTTGAGTTGTTTTGAATTCCGCTGTGCTTAGTAAAAGTTTGTTGTAATAAAAGAAGTTTGTTGTAATAAAAGTTGAAAATTTTAGTGGTGTTGGTTGTGTTTAATATTATATTGAAGTGGATTGCTGGGACTGTGCCACGTATTTTCTAAGTTATCATATTAGAAATTCGGGGCACTACAGCAACTGCAGTGAATTTCTTCTCTCTTCTTCTCTCGAACATCGAACAACAAATGGCAACGGGGAAGAGAGTAGGAGCAGCGGGGATCGTGGCTTGACGGCGGGGCTAGGCACTGGCTTCGATGAGGCAGCGACCGGCAGGGACAAAGCGGTCGACTAAGGTGACGGACGACGGCAGTGGGGACTCCACGGTGATGCCCTGTTTTGGAAGAAAACAGGGGAATTCGGAGTGAAACAGGGGACGAAGTCGACGAACAGGGGCTTCAGGACTAGATTCGGCAGTCGATGGATGGGCAGAGGGCAGAGCACACTCGATGAGGTGGCGACAAGGTGTTGACGGAGGCAAGCCTCGATGAGGAGGGATGAGGGCGACAATGGTGCAGTCAAGGCGGTCGATGGGTTCTTCGGTTGGCCGTTGGGCATTCGACGATGGGATGACGGCGCTCAGAGGTGGATGAAGATGGGAGGGACGATGGGTGTTGCGGTGGTTGGATGAGCAACGGTGTTGAAGACGAAGGAGGAAGGCGGGATGGGTTCGAAAGACTGAAACAGAAGGGGAGATATGAGAGCGGAAGAGGAATGAGAAGGATTAGATTAGGGAAATCAATATTTCGGGTTAATGGGTATTTATAGGGTAATTTGAGATATAGGGTTATTGGGTAGTTGGGTTTTAGATCCAATAACTGAAAATAGATAGGATATGAATATAACGGATCAACATAAACCCAAACACAAAAGAATAGGATATCTGATAAAATATGATTTATAACAAAATATGATTTGTATTACATTATAGAAATTTATATGAAATAACTACAAATACAATTATTAAATAGAAATAGATTTTTAAGAATCAATCAAGAGTAATAATAATAATAATAATAATAATAATAATAATAATAATAATAATAATAATAATAATAACAAAAATAATAATGATAATAACAATCATAATAATAATAATAATAATAACGATAACAATTATAATAATAACAACAATATTAATAATGAAACTAACAATACTAATGCTAATAAAAATAAATTAACAATAATAATGTTAATAATAATAATAGCAATAATAAATAGTAATAACAAGATTTATATAACAAATTGGAATTGGGTTTAACAAATTTACTAAATTAGTCCAATTAGCAATAATACCTTTGATTTGGGTTAAAACGTAAATAGTTAATCAATTAGAAATAGAGAACGAGTTCAAATATACCATTATTCGAAATAAATATAATTTTCGATTAGAAAATCATTTTAATATAAAATTCAAAACGAATTTAACAAACAATGAATTTATAAATATCGAAATACAAAAAATATTCAGGAAATACGTATTTGCGGGAATGGGGGTTACACCTACCATGGACCAACTACTCCTCGAAGATGATTGAAAGGTCACCTCCGAGAGTGGGGTGGGGTGGGGTAGGGGGGGCTTATAATGAGGGTAAAATGGCGAACGATCTGCATCGTCGATCCTGACACGAATCTCAAGGAGATCTCGCAACTACTTACGGGCCACCTATAAGCCCATCCCCCAAATCCAACCCAACATGGATCGGGTGGCATCCCCTAAACAGGGGACCCAGGAATACTCCACAATCAAATTCCCACACCTATAAAAATAGCCCTTCCTCCACAGTAACCAGGTAATCATAATTTTCACCACTGAAGCAATTCTTAATTCTCTGGTTATTGACTTGAGTGTCGGAGGGTCTGTCGCCGAGTGTCCTCCCGGTGTCTCACACTTTTTTGCAGGTGTTCGAAAATGGTCGAACCACCCAATCCATCACGTTAGCCTCACAGCAGAGTCGGATTGGATATCGAGATCTGAGTTTCCTCTTTCCAAAAGAACTCACATTATCTGTTGCTCCCACACCTGTAAACAAGCAGCATCAAGAGCAAAAAGAGGAATCCTCATCTATTAACAAGTGTAATACACACATGTTCAAAAAAAGTAAAACAAAACAAAAAAAGCCCCAAACCCCTCCAAGCTAGCCATGGTCTCTTTCCCTTCCACTTTCAAAATCGAAATCCTCCGTTCCTCCTCACACCCCCCTTCCCCCATGATGCAAGTTGTCGCCGTACGCCGCCTTCGTATGCACACCGCACCACACCATCGCTCTCAGTTATCCATATCACTTGAGGAAGGGAGAAGGCTGTTGAGCCCTGACCGGATTAGGCAGGGGCGGTACTGGAGGTAGAGGGAGTGGCGATGGTAAGGCCAAAGGTGGGAGGAGTCGGTGATGCCGAGATGACATGGTGGAAGGAGGGGGTATGACGACAGAGAAGATATGGTAGGGGAATTGGTGGTGATTTTGTGGGATTGGAGGGTGAAGGAATTTGAGGATGAGATGAGGGAGAGCTAGGTTAAGGAGAAGATGAGGAGGGCGGTGGCGGCAGAGGCGGTGGCACGGCCAGGGCGGTGGTGGAAGGGTTTGGGACTTTTTTTTGTTTTGCTTTGTTTCTATTAAAATGTGCGTACTGCACATGCCAATTTAAATTAAAATTACTACTTCTCATATCCTTGCTCTATTTCAAAATAGAGAAAGGGGGAGGGGTAGATAACCCTCTCTCCTATTAGTATAATATATAGATATAAGATTTTTAAACTAAACTTATATACTATATCCATGCATGTTAATGTAGGTAACCCCCCACTATTTCTCCACACAAATTTGGAAGTGACGATGTATCCATTAATCAAACCTTAGAAATAGTCAAACATTCTACAGATGTTATTAGATGAATTATTCATAAATGATTTTGCTATTTTTGATTTTTTGAAAATTATGTTCAATATTATTGGAAAGTTACATACAGGGGAGTACCTGAATTTCAGGGGCCCTTAATCAATTCCTCAGATGGGGTCTTTTGCATGTTGACAAAATAAAAATGACAATTATTTAAATACAAACAAACTTGTCGATTGCACCATTTTGAGATGGGGTCAATTCTTAAATTCTTTGTTTTTTTCTCTGTTTTCTTTTTTCATGTCCGAAATCATACTTTCTAGGGTACATGTTTCAAATATTAAATAAACTAAACAAAATTTAAATAAAAAAGTTAAGGAACAATAACACTTAGTTATTGCAAGTTGTAAAGTTCACTTTTCCTTCAAATCTTCAATCATTTTCTTCAATTTCAGCCCCAAATCAAAAAATTGAATAACTCTTCTTCTCCAAATATATTCTGAAATTTTAAAATAATTGTTACGCCCTGCTTCCCAAAATACGGAATAAGAGTACGTAACGTAGGCCCAGTGAATGATATAATCATATAGTCTAACTCAACAATATGAAATAACAATCACAACCATGCAAGGAGATATAATCATATAAACAAGATCAACTTCAATAATAAATGGAGTAATCCAAATAATAATCCAACATCTGAGATAAAACAAACTCCCGGTCATAAAAACTCAAAACAAAGTATAATGTCAAAGACAATGTTCAGAAGAAATAAATCTAGCAAAAAAGTAAACTAAGCCGCGCAATCTTTGGTTCCATCTTCTAGAATCGTTGCTCACCAATTCCTTCTGGTATTGTCCCTTCAGTACCTGTAAACACGTGGTCTAAAAAGAGAGAAAATAATATCCTTAGAGCAAGTCATGGACAACAAGTTGAGAAAACAGGGAATAATAGGAACGTGGTATATCAAAAGAAGAGACAAGATCAAAGTCAATAACAAAATTCAAAGATTGGCAATAATGTGAAGGATCTATGTTTAATCATGCATTTAATTAATAGTTCCAATTCAAGTCCAATGTTGATAACAATATATAGGATCAAGCATGAAATGTCAAGTGCGGGTTATTAATCATTTTGTTAGCCTATTTAGTGCACGTACTACTGCTCCAATTCTACAGGTTCGGCGCAAGCATACAGTGAACGCTTTAGACTGATAGTGAATTCACAGATCATGTACTCGACCCAGTAGTCAGTGATTAATGTTCAGTGACAGTAATTATCAAGCAGTATTTTATGGCCATCAATCAGTACAAGTCAAGCCGTAGGGCCCAAGCGAGTACTGTTTCCGATTGTTCACTACCAAGTCATCCCATAATACCCTGGCTTGTTAACATTTTATTTCATCCTATGTGAGCATGCAAGAAGGTGTCAATCTTGTATCATGCTAGGTGTGACTAATTCTACTCGTTACAAACAAAACAAAAGGCAAACATATTAAATTAACAAAAATCACACAATCTGGACAGCATGACGTTGTTGTACAAAAACACAGATTCTAGCTGCTACAAGAGAGAAAATATGGATCCGTCAGAAATTATAGAAACTAGATTCTCTACTGGTTCCAGCGAATATATACTCGACATATAAAAGTTACAGAATCTAGGTCGAAAATCCTATTCTTTTCAGATTTTATGTTCAGCCAGCAGTTTATAGATTGAATTCACATATATGTTTTAGGTCAAAAAACTCATCAATTAAATCTACAAAAATTCAGGGTGATTCCTACACATATCTATTCTCGACCAAATTAATTTCATATTTTTATTTTACTGTTATCATGTTCTATTTAATTATGAAGCAGAAAGATATGCATGAATTTGTGAATCTAGAAATTCAGACACATTTATACTAAAATACTGATATCTAAAAGATTATAACTCGGAAATCAAATTCGTCAAAAGTTTTGGAAAGTAGACTCATGGGGCTATAATTCATATTCAGAAAATTGTTTCAAATTACAACAGTAATAAGGTCGAAAATCTGATACAAAAAGACACAAACAGCAGGCCAGAGTATATTTTGATATGAATAGGCAACAATTTTATCATACAACCATATAGTTCATGCTACTTAATAAGCAAAGTGATGCTAGATGTTTAACAAGCAGATTTCTAGGTTTAAGATGTAATTTACAGGCATGGTAATCAACTCTTTAGATCAAATCCGATCGAACATATTCAATTCAACAAATAATTCAATAACATAGATCTAGTTATTTTTCAAGGAATCGTACATATGCAATGTGCAAGAGGAACTAGGTTTGAGATCAAAGATGTAGGCACGATGTTAAGAATATATAGGGCTGGCTCGTGTAAACCCTTAATACTCTTAACATAATTCAAATAGCAATATGATTAAAAGATTGGGATCTACTTGCGGAAATCAAAGAATCTTGAACACAAACAATAAAGAGGTTCAATGACAGACTTTCCTGTTAGATGATAATTTCAAATATAACAGAATAATGGGATGAGAATCTCGGGCGACGAACCACAAAAAACACGTGTGCTCTACGTGCAACACCAACTCAGCAAAACAACTCCAACACAACCAGCAAGCAGCAAAACCCAATGCCCAAACACCAAATGGCGTGCCCAGCCAATCAAATCCTTTCCTCTCTCCACCAAAACAGCACACATAAACAGCATCGAATTCCTCCCCTCTTCTTCTCCCGAACACCGAACAACAATTGGCAACGGGGAAGAGAGAGGTGTTGTGCAATCCAGCTATCTAAATAAATAGATAAACTAGACACAAATTAAAACCTCGCAAGTGTACGAATCGTTTATAGAAGCGTAGTGAAAAGTAAGGGTCGATCCCACAGAGATTGTAGTACTTAACTCACTAATCAATAAATCAAAGAAAAAATGCAAATCATGAAGTTTTGTTCTAAAAGTCTGATTGGAAGGAAATGAAAGAGATAAAAATCTAAATTAAGTAGCATCACAATTTGAGTCACGAATATCTATTAAAGTAGTTGGGCTTTGATTTCCACCTATAGTCAATAATGCTAAGTCGTATACTACTCCAATTACTCATGTTTGTTCCTTTAAGGGCATGGTATCTACTCCTTAAAGTTAATGTTTCCCTAAGCCAAGAATTAGGCATGGTATCTACTCTAATTCGTTTCTTTCCCTAAGTATTTAGCATGGTATCTACTATGTTGCACTTGAAGAAAGCATATGAACAATGGAAACGAACAAACACTCAAAGTTCTAGAAATTGGTATCAGATCTAGATCCTTCAAGTTGATTAAATCAAGAACCCCTAAAGATTCCTGTGTTACAAGTTATGAGCACGAGATACGGGTCGTCTCTATGCTCATATAACAGATTCAGATTTATAATACGCAAACTTGATAATCTCAGGTTCTGCATGGCAGTCGACTTGCTGTCACTCTCAGTCGACTGCTCTTAGAACTTCTGAACAAGTTTGATATATTATAAATCTATACCAATACTCTCAGGTTTAATCAATAAGTAATAGAGTAGCATTCAGAAGAATATAAGCATTACATGACTACGACTTCAATCTACCCAACTATGAAATTAGTTGCAAATAATACAACCTTTATTGATTAATAAAATAAAATTCATGACTCTACAACAAAAATAAAAGTAAAAGGAAGAACAGAAGAACACTGATTTGTATGATGTTGAAATTGAGCCCAATCAGCAGTCGACTTGTTCTCCTCCTTCTTGATGCTAGTCTCTTGATGCTTGCTGGTCTCTCCCCTTTTGATGGTAGATGATTCTCCCTTTATTATAGTTTCTCTTGTCCTTGTTTGCAGATATCAAGTTCCTGATTTCTTATCTCTTCACGCATAGGACTGAGTCCATCTTCTTACTTGCCAATCCTGGTCATTAGCTTTGATTGTTGGAAAAGTTGTTATTCACAGATAACTTGGGTTTGGATAACTTAATCTTGCTTCGGATTTGGATGAGGATGAATCTTCAACTATCTTATCTTTTAACTCGGCTGGATACCAGTCGACTGGTTTTGGAATCAGTCGACTGTGTCGAGACATCTGTGGATTCGTAATTCATCAATCAAGTCGACTGTCTTTGGAGTAAGTCGATTGTACAGAGCAGCTTCAACCTTTCTGTCCAGTCGACTGTTGGAAGAACCAGTCGATTTATGCTCTGCAGTTTCTGTGTATCATCCTCTCAGTCTGTATTAGCCTTGAATCTGCTTCGTTTAGCTGTTTTTAGGTTGTTTCCTATGGAAAAGAGAAAAGAAGAGTAAAATAACACATATAGAGCATTTAAATGTCTAATTGCATTAAGATTATTGCTTCTAAATGTGGATATTATTGGATTCATCAAGAGGGAGCGGCGGGTATTGTGGCTTGGTGGCGGGGTTAGTCACTGGCTTCGACAGGGAGGCGACTGGCAGGGACGAGGCAGTCAAATGAGGTGATGGACAATGGCAGTGGGGACTCCGCGGCGATGCTCTGTTTTGGAAGAAAACAGGGGAAATCGCAGGGAAACAAGGGATGAAGTCGACAAACAGGGGCTTCGGGATTCGACCAGGCAGTCGATGGATGAGCACAAGGCGGAGCACAGTCAATGAGGCGGCGATGAGGTGTTGACGAAAGAGAGCCTCGGTGAGGAGGGATGAGGGCAACAATGATGCAGTCGAGGTGGTCAATGGGTTCTTCAGTTGGCCATTGGGCACTCGACGACGGGATGATGACGCTCGGAGGCGGATGAAGATGGGTGGGATGATGGGAGTTACGGTGGTTGGATGAGTGGCGGTATTGACGTGAAGGAGGAAGGCGGGATGAGTTCGAAAGACAGAAACAAAGGGGGAGAGATGAGAGCGGCGGAGGAGAGAGAAGGATTAATTTAGGGTAATTAATATTTAGGGTTAATGGGTATTTATAGGGTAATTTGAGATATAGGGTTATTGGGTAATTGGGTTTTAGATCCAATAAATGAAAGTAGATAGGATATGAGTATAACGAATCAACATGAACCCAAACACAAAGAATAAGATATTTGATAAAATATTATTTATAACAAAAATATAATTTACATTACATTATAGAAATTTATATTAAATAACTGCAAATGCAATTATTAAATAGAAATAGGTCTTTAAGAATCTGTCAAGCGTAATAATAATAACAATAATAATATTAATAATAATAATAACAATAACAATAATAATAGTAAAAAAATAATAAAGATAATAACAATTATAATAGTAGGAATAATAATAACGATAACAATTATAATAATAACAACAATACCAACAATACTAATGCTACTAAAAATAAATTAACAACAATAATAATAATAATAATAATGATAATGATAATAATAATAATAATAATAATAATAATAATAATAATAATAATAATAATAATAATAATAATAATAATAATAATAATAATAATAATAATAATAATCTATACTATTATTAAGCAAAGTCCCATTTTGGTGGCTTTTTACTATCATGCCCTCATAAATATAACACACATAGAAAATAATGTAGGGTTAGATCCGTCAAATTTTACCCCTCATACCTACACAGAAAAGGGTTAAAACCGTAATTATCACACAAACAAACTATCCCTCCCCCCCCCCCCCCCGGTCGATTCTTCTACCTCTCTCTCAAATCAAAACCCCTTCCCTGTCCTCTGTACTCATCCTCCCCCCCCAAAAAAGATCACATCTTTCCCTCTCTCTCGAACCTTCTGCTCCCCTCCCATGGCGACCGCGGCGATCGAGACGAATCCGCTACTTCAGGACTTCGAGTTCCCGCCCTTCGATACGGTGGAGGCGGCGCACGTGCGGCCAGGGGTGGCTTGAACAGGTTTGATAATGAAGATGATGAATATATATGGGATCTTTAATTACATATGTACAATTTATTAATTTATATATATATGCAGATTTGTTTTAGGATGATTGTTCTATTGTTTTAACTTTTTCGATGAATATGATATTTTGTTTTGAAAGAGAAACTAAAACCTTCTATTCAATTAAGTATGAGATTTACCATTTTGAAGGACTTTTTTTAAATGATCACAGGTGTCTTCCGTTGTACACAGGTAAATATTGATGGATACCCAAATGGATCTTGTAGGTTTCTGAGAAACCTCTTTATGTACATGCTTAGTTGGTTTGGATCCCTAAATGGATCCTACAGAATCTTAGGGATCTGCAAGTAGATCTTCTATGGTCCAACCAGAATACGATCTCTTACTACCTAAATGTGAATGATAAAATATACAGTCTACAATTGCCTTTCACTTAAATTTCATGTACCTCAGTTCTTTTGTAAAATAATTTGGTACATAATGTTGACGTCCGCTCTCCGAGATAATTTTTGATTTGTTCCAGATAAATTTGTGTTAAAATTGGATATTGATTTTTTGATGTTGCATTTCTCTACAGGAAATTATTAAAGATTTGATGGGAAGGCTACCACACATGAAAGAGCTTATGGATATGTATTGTGGCCCTGATAGAGTAACTGCAAAGCAACAACAGCAGGAATTGGAAAGAGTGGCGAAGACTATACCTGAGAATGTACCATCCTCTGTGAAGAGGTTCACTGATCGTGCAGTCCTTTCACTTCAGGTTTTACCACACCCATTTCATTTTCCTTTGTGTTATACATGTACTTGGAATTTGAAAACTATTTCTTTTTGTCCAATACTATTGCTTATGATCACCTGAAAGTTTTATCTTGTGAATTATAATGCTGTGAAGCTTCAGAGTGAACAAAGGGTTGCTGGAAATCCTTAAAATAGCCCATCCGAAGTGTAATCCTGCCTAATATTTTGTTAGCTTGACTTTATGGTTTCAAAAAGGGAAATTAGAGAAGCAAGTTCTGGAATTTAGTTTGACCTCCAGTTTCAATACAAGTTTTTTTATACAATGGCAGAGGGTAGTGCACTGCCATAGCTGTGAGGGTCCCTATTCTTGGTTGCGATGTCTGGTAGTCATCTACTATTTCTAACTCTAAGAGCATCCACTATCGTTAGCTATATTTCTAAAAAATGGAAAATTTAAGTTTTTCGTTACCACTATCGTTCGTTAAAAACTTAGATTTTAGAAAAGTGGTGAAGTGAGCTGCCAAATATAGCAGCAAAATATAGCAATCTCCAAATATAGAAGACGGAAGATCTTATTCCGTATGTAATCTTTTTCCAATATTAAAAGATGTTGGACGGAAGATCTTCTTCCATCCGCCAACTTTTACTGCACAAAAAAAGAGAGATGGAAGTAGATCTTCCACCCTCTAATTTTATTATATAAAAAAAATAATAAAAGAAGATAGATCTTCTATCTCACTTTTTTTTATAAGTTTTTTTTTAAGGTACACACAAATTTAATTAATAATAATAAAAATTTGCCTCAGAAGATCTGGGAATTCCCCCCCCCCCCCCCTAAATTTATGAAAACGCCACTCCATATTTACAAAATTGCCATTATAGAAAAGAAAAGAAAATTCGGGGGATGGAAGATGTTCTTCTGTCCCAGACATTCATCCAAAGTTATCTTTTGATATTTACGAAACTGCCATCGGATATTTAGAAAAATGCCATTAAAAAAAATTGTTAGATGGAAGATCATCTTTCGTCCCTTCTATTTTTTCGTTTTTAACGACTGCAACGCTCTCCATCTTCTCCTATTTCCAAAATTCGGGGGATGCTCTAAGAGACGTTGGAATTTGGAGGGTTGACTGTTCATTGGCTGAACTTGCAGAGTTGCTAATTAAGATAACCTACTAGAGCCTAAGGTCCTCTTTTCATTTTTTCCTCAGCAAGGGATCTACACCCAACAAACTAGAGGCTGATGTTTATTAGACAAGCAGTTGTAAATTTTGTGAAATCTCCCAAGTTGATTTCTTATGTTGAAAAAAGCAGTTCTACACTGACTTAGTTTCATGGATTTCCTCAGCCTTTTTCTCATTTTTTACACTTTCAATAACTATGTGGCTATAATGATATCATTGTATCTTCTTTTTAGTATTATTATGTACATATTGTTTCAACAAATTAGTCATGAATACGAACATTAAATTCCGTATTATTTGCAGAGCAACCCAGGATGGGGCTGGAACAGGAAATGTCAGTTCATGGATAAGCTTGCATGGGAGGTTACCCAGCACTACAAAAAATAAGGTTGAATTTTCCAAGGATACGAAGATTTTGCAGAAGCAGGCATCTGTTGCAAGCAGTTTTTATTTATAAATTGTACTTTATTTTACTTGCAGCTTTGCTTTATTTTCATGAGAATAAGTCTGTTATTAAGTTTTTGTTGTAATCTGGAATTTTTACTGTAGGTCATTTGAAGATTTGCAGTGCTTGCAGACCAAGATTGTAATATGTAGCAGATTTTGGCAATATTGCTGTTGATTTTTACATATTTGGTACCTGAGATCTTAATTTTTTTTCCTTTGTACACAGGTAAATATTGATTTTAACTTGGCAGATTGTTTCTTTTTCTTTTTATTGAGGAAATAGACAGCTATCTAAGATAGCTAGCCATCCGCACTTGGAATATTGTTTCTTTACAGGTTACAGTAATATAACTGATCCTGTATTCACAGATTGGCATATCTATCCTTTTGCAGGCTGCAGCCAAAGTAATGAGGGAAGAAAAGGTTGGTTAAGTTTTGCACTAAAATTTTATATATGAACTTTCATTTTCTTTATAATTTTTATGTATTCTACTTATTATATGACTGAAAGAATTGGAGAGTAATATGAATTTGTTTTTTCATTATCTTCCTGTTTAGGAAATTGTCTCAAATGATTCATAACATATATGAGTCTTTTCACTTCTATGTGAGTATTATATCACTTTGTAAAATTAAATTTTCTTCCTGTTCTCATTGAAGTATGTATGTTTAAGCAACTTTATCCGTTAGTCACTCTTTTTGTGTGTTTTGAGTATAAAATTTATGCAGTTTATATCTAAACTATTATTAAGCAAAGCCCTATTTTGGCGGCTTTTTACTATCATGCCCTCATAAACATATAAAGTTAAAAAAATAATGTAGGGTTAATTCTGTCAAATTTTAGTATATTTTAGTTTTCCATGCATTTTAATGTACTTGGAAAAGCCATTACCCCTTCACAATCCATACTGTAAGTGATAATGAATTTTAGTACTCAACCTGTACAAAGTGCCCGGAAGTTTTCTGCTGTCTTAGGCACATCATCGCCAAAATGACCTATCACAATCCTACCAACAGGACTTTCCTTCCCGATGCTTATATCAAAATAGACTTTGTGGGTAACTTTAGACTGAACTGCAGTATCCTGTAACTCCATTGGAGAGTACAAAACCAGATAAGGAAGTCTATCAAATTTCAACAAATTCACTTCATAGGGAAGCTCTATTATCTAATTATTACTGCACGATCAGGAGTAAGTGACACTATATAAAGGAATACAACAATGATACTGTGATAGTAGTTTTATGAGGCGTTTGGTAAATTCTGTGGGCATTTAGCTTTGGGGCATCTCAACTTTCTGAGTGGGATAATTGTAGTTATCTCAACTCCAAAAGAGAACCCCAAACATGCAATCTAAGAATAAGAGATATGCAGAATAAGATCAATTACGGTCGCGTATGTTTGCGTATGTTTCTAATTTAATTTAAGCGGTTCTAGCCAAAGATTGTTGACTCTCTCATACTGAACTTATTTTGTTTAAAATTATTGCCCTTGCAAAAATATGGTTGTTATTTTTTTTGTTTCAAGTTTTCAAGTCATGTAAATATGCTTTATGTACGCGTGCATCGCACGTGCATTATACTAGTAATAATAATAATAAGGTTAAATAACATAGTAGGAATTGGATTTAACAAATTTATTAAAATAGTCTAAATAATAATAATATATTTGATTTGGGATAAAACATAAATAATTGATCAATTAGGAATAGAAACAAGGCTAAATACACTATTATTCGAAAAAAATATAATTATCGATTGGAAAAGAATATAAAATTGAAAAACGAATTTAACAAATAATAAATTTATAAATATCGAAATACAGAAAATATTTAGGAAATACGTATTTGCAGGAATGGGGGTTATAATCCTACCCACCTTAAAAAAAGAATTTTGTCCTCGAAATTCATTCTGGCAGGCAGTAGGACAAAATCAAAGCAGAACTCAAGAAATAACCATGCAGGAAAATTAGAATAAGAGAACTGAAGTGATGGAAGCACCGGAATAAGAAGGACATAGATAAGGTTGATGTCGAATAATAAATCGACAAATGATGATGAGTGGAAAGGATGAAAAAGAACTGAAGGTTTCAAAGAAGAAGGAACAACAATAGAATCTTGGGACCTGTGGGTTATGGGCCCTCCACGCTTCTGCTGCGCTACTTTGATGGTGATGTTCCAGGCAGCATTCATGTCTTTGTAGACCATGTGACTCCAATCGGCCAACCGAGCAGGAAGAAAAAGGATGAGACACCGAAATCAAAGAGAATATGGGTAGGAAAAGAATGAGTTTATACTCAATAAAGAATCAACGAAGGAGGACGACTACAAGGGATGGAAGGAAAACAAGGAAAGGAAGAATTGAATACGAAGGTGATCAGAACTGGATCGAATTTGGATTACTATCCAGATTATATGAAAGTTACTACCTGTTCATGTGATCAACGTGGTGTGTATATTATTGAGTTAAACTGGCTAGAGCCTAAACCTGGCTAACATATTGGCCAAATATGACTAATACATTGGCTAAAACTGAGCTCTGATACTACTAAAAACATGTCACGCCCTGCTTCCCAAAATATGGAATACGAGTACGTAACGTAGGCCCAGGGAATGATGTAAACACCATCCATAAGCTGTACCATTCTAACTCAACAATATCAAATAACAATCACAACCACGCAAGGAGATATAATCACATAAACAAGATCAACTTCAATAATAAATGAAATGATCCAAATAATAATCCAACATCTGGGATAAAACAAACTCCGAATCATAAAAGCCCAAAACAAAGTATAATGTCAAAGACAATGTTCAAAAGAAATAAATCTAGCAAAAAAGTAAACTGAGTAGCGCAATCTTTGGGTCCATCTTCTAGAATCGTTGCTCACCAATTCCATCTGGTATTGTCCCTTCAGTACCTGTAAACTCGTGATCTAAAAAAAGAGAAAATAATGTCCTAAGAGCAAGAGTAGAGAAGACAGGGAATAATAGAAACATGGTATATCAAAAGAAGGGACGAAAACAAAGTCAATAGAAAAATTCAAAGATTGGCAATAATGTCAAGGGTCTATGTTTAATCATGCATTTAATTAATAGTTCCAATTCAAGTCCAATGTTGATGACAGTATACGGGATCAAGCATGTAATGTTCAGTGTGGGTAATTAATCATTTTATTAGCCTATCTAGTGAAAGTACTATTGCGTCCCATTCCACAGGTTTGGCGCAAGCACACAGTGAACACTTTAGACTGATGGTGAATTCACAGATCATGTACTCGGCCCAGTAATCAGTGATTAATGTTCAGTGACAGTAATTATCAAGAACTATTTTATGGCTATCAGTCAGTATAAGTCAAGCAGTAGGACCCGACCGAGTACAGTTTTCGATTGTTCACTACTAAGACAACCCATAATACCCCGGCTTGTTAACATTTTATTTCATCCTATGTGAGCATGCAAGAAGGTGTCAATGTTGTATCATGCTAGGTGCGACTAATTCTACTCGTTACAGACAAAACAAAAAGAAAACATATTAAATTAACACAAATCACGCAATCTGGACAACATGACGTTGCTGTACAAAAACACAGATTACCGCAACTAAATGAAAGAAAATTTGGATCCGTTAGAAATTAAAGAAACTAGATTCTCTGCAGGTTCCAATGAATATATACACAACATATAAAAGTTACAGAAACTAGGTCGAAAATCCTATTCTTTTTAGATTTTATATTCTGGCAGCAGGTTATAGAATGTGTTCACATATATCTTTTAGGTCAGAAAACTTATCAATTAAATCTACAAAAATTTAGGAGGATTCCTACACATGTCTATTATCAGTCAAATTAGTTTCATATTTTTATTTTACTGTTATCATGTTCTATTTTATTATGAAAACGAAAGATATGCATGAATTGGCGAATTTGGAAATTCAGACATAGTTGTACTAAAATACTGATATCTAACAGATTATAACTCAGAATTCAATTCCATCAAAAGTTCTGGAAAGTAGACTTATGGGGATATAATTCATATTCTGAAAATTATTTCAAATTACAACAGTAACAGGGTCAAAAATCTGATACAAAAAGACACAAACAGCAAGCCATAGTATATTTTGATATGAATAGGCAACAATTTTATCATACAACCATATAGTTCATGCTAGTTAATAATCAAAGTGATGCTAGATGTTTAACATGCAGGTTTCTAAGTTTAAGATGTACTTTACAGGTGATATGGCTAAAAATGGGATTAAATCGGAACCATTTGAACTGGGCACGAATCTTAAAGTTCACAACGGCAAAACGGTAATCTCACCTTCAGGCGGGTTCGAAATGGGAACTAGGTTTCTTCTCTAGGGCCCAACAACCTACGAACGGATTTGTTCAACTAGGTACGGGTCCCAAACCGTTAAGAGATAGTTTGGGAGGATATGGAGGAATCTTGATCCGTCCTTATCCTTAGGAGGTGGTTCTAACCACCTCTATCCAGCCACACCGGGGATTAGAGATCTGTTCTTATCTCGAAGCAGACCCCCGCGGCGACTATAAAACCCCCTACCTCCTACCATTACAAGGTGATCACTTTTTGCCTACCTAAAGCTTTTTTCATATTCTTTTCCGAGTATTGACAAGAGCGTCGGAGGGTTTGTCGCCGAGATCAACCCCGGTTTCTCAAACTTTGTGCAGGTCAGCGGCAGCACCAAGGAGCCAACGTATCAACAATGGAAGTGGTTAGGTTTGACCTCTTCGATTCCTCACGAACCTACAAATTCATCTGATTGCCCCCACACCGAAATCAGCAGTAACAGATTGGTGCCATCTGTGGTTAGTCGAATAGCAATCCGACCTACTCCATCAACAAAAGCCATTCCTAGCTATGCGTCCGAAGAGAGGGAAGTCCGCATCCTCCAACCGTAGAACAAACTCCATTCTTCCTCCGCCTCCGGAGGATCTCCCTCCGCCCGTCCAACCGGCCCAGCTGCTTGAACAACAAATTCCTTAATCCGTTCAGCAGCCTCTATGGCCTCAAGTGGCTGTTCGGGAACACTCTCGACGGAGACGCCAGAAGCAACCCCTGCATAAGGTCCACATCTCCGTACAAAACCCTTCCACTGACTCCATGGCCTCCCATAGCCCTCCAATGCCGAAAGATCTGCGAGATGTTCTCAACTATCGGCAGAACGATACAGTTCTTCGGATCTTCTTGGACAAGAGGCGAACTCGTGACGAGAACTCTCGCCGGGAGCATCAGAGGGACCGGTCCCTCTGCAGGGCAGATCGCAGAGGGTCCAACTCTCCCAGGAGGCGGAGAGAGTCACTCCAGCATCGCCAGAGAACAAGTGGCTCCCCGGCTGGCCGTCCTGCCCCTCGAGCTCATCGGGAGCAGGAGGCCCCCGTCATGAGGGCAGAATTCCAACAGTTCCAGGAGGCGGTCCTATGGGCACTCAATGTCGCCCCCAACAACGACCAACGGGCTCCCAGTCCTCGGTCAGCTTCGAGCCATCGCCGCCGCTCTCCCAATCCTCGACTAGCTCGGAGCCATCGCCGTCACTATCCCAGTCCTCAGCTGGCTCCGAGCCATCGCCATCGCACCCCTAGTCCACGACCTACTCTAAGCTATCGTCGCCGCAGCCCTAGCCCTCTTCTACATGAAGATGAGTCTCGCAGCTCAGCGAGGCATGACCAAAGGGAGGATTCTGTCTACCACCATCTCCACGAGATGGAGAGGGGCCTTCGCCAGATCGACAAAGATGAAGAACAACGGGCGAGGATCCTCTGCCTGAGCAGGCCCCCATTCTCCCGCACTATCATGGAGGCCTCCATCCCAGAGAACTTCAAGCCTCCACACTTTGAGTCTTACACCGGGGAGTCGAACCTTGCTGATCACATTGAGAGTTTCAAAACTCTCATGATGATCCATCATCCCTCCGACGCCGTTCTCTGCAAGACCTTCTCGGCCACGCTCAAGGGGCTCGCTCGAGAGTGGTATTCCAGATTTGCTCTGACCTCCATCTTCTCCTTCGACCAGTTCGAAGGTCTCTTCCTCACACACTTCGTGAGCAGCCACCGCTCTGAGAAAACAAGCACTTCATTGCTCTTCCTCAGCCAAAATAAGAGCAAGCGGATGAGGGATTATGTCAAGTAGTTCATCGCGGAGGCCAGGTCCATCGCCTCCCGAGATCAGTCAGTAGCTTCGGCTGCTTTCCAATCCAATGTCATTAACCCTGATCTCAGGGCATCCCTGGCCAAGAAGCCTCCTCGAGACTTCTTTGAGCTCCTTCTCTGGAGTGAGAAGAATATCCAGGCTGAAAAAGCTCTCAACTAACCCACTCTTGAGGGGTCATCTTCTAGGAACAAACGGAAGACTGCTGAGGAAGAAGGAGCTGAGAAGCTCTAAAAAGACAACGGAGGTCAACGTCGCCCTCTCTTCCACTTCGAAAAGTTCACTCCGCTCAATGCGATTGTCTCTGCCATCTTGATGGAAATTGGGAACGAGGGTATTCTACCGCCACCTCCAAAGATGAACACCCCCGGGAAGAAGAGAAATCGGGATAAGTGGTGTCGCTTCCATCGGGACCACGGGCACGACACAGACGACTGTCGGGCTCTAAAAGATGACATCGAGGCCCTTATTCAGAGAGGACAGCTCACCAGGTTCGTAAGGAGGGACAGGGCTGATCCATCTCTGCCCCCAGGGGGGCTAACAGGCAAATCGAACAACATGCGGAGACCCCGGATGTCGTAGTAGAGGCCATCCTACACCTTATACACGAAGGCCCAATGGGGGAAGATTCCAACTCCTCCCGAAAAGCCTTTGTTCGGGAAGTGAACGCCGTGCAGAGCCATCCCCCTCCGAAGGGTCTTGGAGGTCCCAGTCACGTTCTCCGATAGAGACTTGGAGGGCATCTGCGCGCCCCATTGCGGCCCCCTTGTTATTATCCTCCGAAAGTGTAACACCCCGAATTCCAAAATACAACTGAATTCGAAGTTCCACAGGATCTTTACACTTCTTTCGTACAATTTTACAAGGAAATAAAAACTTTTCTTTCATCAGAGTTCACAATTACATTACATATTTACAGCGAAAGCAAATTACAACGATTTACATGAATTGAAATGTACAACTCTTGAATCAATCTTTAATCAGCATGCATTCTTTAGTCTTATTAACCACTTTAACCTGCATAAAATCTATGGGCGCGTCAGTTCATTCAACTGACGAAATATTATATACGACCATCCTCTCTATGCCGAAAATAGTATAACGATTCTCAATACTTAACAACCACAAACTTGTTGACAAACAAAGCTAAAGGGACTATTGATGTCCTGTTGTGAATGTGCACTTAGTCCTTAATGCAATTATTTGTATTAGATGACACTGATGCACACTTGTTCAGAGTCTATGCAGTCCATACTACATAGGTCCGAGGGAAAGCCCTTAATCGTTCTTCAACTTGTAGGGTTCAATCCCTCGCCATGACTTAATCTACTACTGTAACTACGGTAAGTATCCTAGATATTTTCTGACCTACGAACTCAAGTCGAGGCGCCCTGGAGGGAATCCCAACGCCCTGACACATGACTCATTATGCAGGCATCCTGTGGTAATTCATCTCCTACCATAGACATGACACCACTCGCAGTCGTCAAACACCCCACAAGCATTGCCACCAGGACTGTACTCTGGAGCAGTATCCACGTTCTATCATGACTCATCATGGGACATCCGATGAATACTCTCACGCCGCCAATCAGATGACCCTCATACTCAATATTTTTCTCTTATTTTCATCACATCTTCACTATGTATCTAATCCTTAATTTAATTGAATCATGAATAAAAATCAACTTTTAGAATGTAGCACTTCCATTATATCGGTCTTATTCATTTAATTCACATGACCCAACCTTGGTCTTCTCATTTCAAATATCATTTCACAATTCTTTCATTGCCGGTATAAGGCTTGGCTATATCCTAATTCTCAATTTCAACTCAAAATTGCAACATCGAGTTTTCATACTCATAATTTCTTTTTCATGATTAATCATAATTCACATTTCATGTTCACAACATTCATGCAATCATATTCATAATTCATCAAAAGTCATCATGTCATTAAACTTCAATTTCATATACCATGTCAATCTCAATTCATTCAAACACATGAGTTTCAATAATCTCATTTAATCCTCGTGCTATCGTTCATTTCCTTAATTCTAAAAGGTCACAAGTCGTATTTTTATTCACAACCAACATTCAATTTAAACAATGAAAGTCCATACGTACCACATTTAATTTTTCTTTCATTCAAACTTCTCTTTTATCACCACATAATTTTTCTTATGCAAATAAATACTTTTTATAATTTTTCCCAAAGTAAAACTCCATAGGATTCTACCCAATTTTTCACTTCTAACTCACTTTTATTTAGTCAAAAGTAGTACCCAAATATTTTTCATAACAACTACATTTTTAAAGAATAATTTACATATTTTTTTCAGATTTGTAAAGTCAAAAATTTAATGAAAAACCTTAAAAAATCAAATTTCTCAAAACTGCCGAACACAGGCTTCGAACCCGAGACCTGAGTGAAACCAACCGCAACCGCAAGCCAACTAGGCTAGGGTGCAACCACGTTAAGAGAAGGGAATAATAGGGTTAAGTGTTTTGGGTTTCGGGTTTTGGATTTTTTGTTCAAAACGAAAAATAAAAGGCGGAGCCTAGGTTCAAACTCGAGACCACAGGGACACCGACCCGTTACTGTAGCGCCCAAGCACCCCACGACCACTTGGTCTAAGTGACCAGATCGTCTCAAAAAGGTTTGGGATTGTTTGATTCGATTCTTGTTCTCTACTAATTATTAAAAATTCCCAAAGCGATTTTTGTTCTTTTTCTTCTCTTTTTGAAACATAACTATCCAGATTTTGAAACATAGATAAATATAGTAAACCAGTAATTTTAAACTCATTATTTGCCTATAAAACATGCATTTTTGGTCTTATTTTAAGTTGTAGGTCCATAGTGTCGACAGTGAGAATAAAACATAGTTGCACACAATTGAATCCAATTTTCTACAAAATACTTCATTCCTCCATCCCTTTATTTACTAGCATTCTACAATCTTTTTAAAACACAAATTTCTCCTTTTGCTACAATAGAGTTATTTTAATTTAAACAATCACTTTCACAAGATACATTCAACTTGTCTCAAAATGTATAGATTTCTTAACACAATATGGTTCTTAACTATCTAGCATGGCAAAATATGACATCTTCTAGCAATTTAATTCATAATTTATCAACTAGCAATCATTTCAACAAACATCTTCTAAATTATCGATTCATCTCTATATGAGCAAACATGGAGTCAACTTCACTTAAGTTTTCATTGATAATTCTACCAAAACATTCCTAGCATAGTAACTCGAATTAGAAGTATTAGAAACACCCACCTAGTTGGAGAAAAACGAATAGAAAGCTCCTAGAATGCACGAATGGACCCTTATCCTCCTAAGTTGCGCCTAAAAAATAGCCTCCTCCTCCTTGGATGTAGCAACCCGAGCTCCCCCCTATTGCAGTTTCGGCCTTTCCTTGGTTGAGCACACACAAAAATATCCCCTCAATCTTTTACTCACCAAAACTCTCAATCTTTTCTCACTCTAATCCTTTCTTTCTTTAATAAATTTCTAGTATACTAAAAGAGAAGAACTAGGGGGTATTTATACATTTTTTTTGGTGAGAATAGATGGCTAGGATTAAATAAAATGGTTAGAGATCAAAGGCTAGGATGAGTTAGGGAGTTGTAGCAACTACCCATGATCACATAACCACCTCAATCCACAACTCCACTCTCTCCATCTCTCCTTGCTCCATCCGGCCTAGGGTAGGTGTGCAATGCACACTCTAGTGCTTGCACGTGCCAACTAGTACTCCCTCCTTATAAGTGTACAAGTGCATAAAAAATTTATTTGTTCATAAAAGTCTACAATACAAGTTCAATTATTTTAAAAGAGAAATAAGTTAACTGGGCTCATTAATGGGCTAATTTAACCATGGGTTTAAATAATTAAAATAGTTAATTAATAAAGTGGGCTAAAAAGACAATTTGGGCTTTAGATTTTAATTAGGCTTTAAAAGAAAATTACTTTTTGAAAAATGAGGGAGAACAAATACTAAAAAAAGTATTTATACGAAAAATTTATACAAATGAGATCACACGTGCAAAACACGTGAAATCACAAAACCTCATAAATGAAAACTAGGGTGTTACAACACTCCCTCCTTAGAATAGTTCCATCCCCGGAACTACAATTAAAGAGTGAGAAAACAAACACAAGAAAAGAAAATACAATCAAACAAAGTGCTCAGAATGATCTTTCATCATCCTCTCCTCAGATTCCCAAGTAGCCTCTTCAACCAACTGGTTTCTCCAACTATCTTGACCATCGGTATTGTCTTATTCCTCAATACTTTCTCCCGACGATCAACAATCTCAACTGGGAGCTCAATGTAAGTCAGATCCAACTGCAAACCTTCTGGCACTTCGGACAAATGATGACTTGGATATGGAATGTAACCTCTCAGCATAGACACATGAAAGACATTGTGCACCTGAGACAACTCTTCCGGTAAATCAAGCCGGTAAGCAGTTTTTCCGATCTTTTTCAATATCTTATACGAGCCTATGAACCTCGTGGCTAACTTTCCACCCTTGCCGAATCGGATTACGCCTTTGCTGGGCGATACCTTCAGAAAGACAAAGTCACCAACCTCAAACTCAAGGTCCCTCCTCCAGTTGTCTGCATAGCTCTTCTGCCTACTCTGAGCTCCCACCAATCTCTTCCTGATCAGATCTCAATCTTTTCAGAGGTCTACTGCACAATCTCAGGCCCAAACATCTGACGCTCCGCAACTTCGAACCAACAGACAGGCGTCCTGCACTTCCTGCCATACAAAGCTTCGTACGGCACCATCCCAATGCTAGTCTGAAAACTGTTGTATTAGGCAAACTCCACCAAAGATAAATACCTTTCCCAACTGCCTCCAAAGTCTAATACACAGCACAGAAGCATGTCCTCAAGAATACGGATGACTCTCTTGGTCTGCCAATCGGTCTGAGGATGAAAAGTAGTGCTGAAATCTGTCTTGGTACCCAAAGCTGTCTGAAGACTCCTCCAGAAATGCGAAGTAAACCGCGCATCTCGATCAGACACAATGGTCAACGGAATACCATGAAGCCTGACGATCTCACCAACATACATCTCAGCTAATCTGTCCATCGAAGCAGTGAGTTTCATCGCCAAGAAGTGAGCGGACTTGGTTAGTCGATCGATTATGACCGAAATCGCATCATTGCCTTTAGGACTCTTAGACAAAACTGTGATGAAATCCATACTGATGTTATCCCACTTCCACTCCGGAATAGGTAACGGTTGCAATAGACCTCCAGTAGACCTCCAGGTTTCTAATTCTCGGCTTTGACTTGTTGACAAATCTCACACCTCGACATAAATTCAGCCACATCCCGTTTCAAACCTGACCACCAGAAATGTTGTTTAATATCCTTATACATCTTGGTACTCCCAGGATGTACTGACAAAAGAGTAGCATGTGCCTCCTGAAGAATACTTTCTTTCAAGTCCGACTGATCCGGAATACACAGCCTCTCGCCAAACCACAGCACTTCACCCCTGATTTGAAATCCGAGCAACTTGACAGCACCAGTCTGCTCCTTCATCTTCTGAATCTCTGCATCTTCCTTCTGACTTGTAATAATCCTTCCATTCAGCGTCGATTGAAGTCTCAACTGAGCTAAAGATGATCCCAAGCCTTGCAGAACAACTTCAATACCAGCCTGATCCAACTCCTCTACTAGCTACCTTTGAGTTGTAATCAAACTCGTCAGACCGCTCTTGCGGCTAAGTGCATCAGCAATAATATTAGCCTTCCCAGGATGATACTAAATCTCCGGACGAATGTCCTCAAGTACCTCCAGCCATCTCCTTTGCCTCAGGTTCAGATCCTTCTGCTGATAGATGTACTTCAAGCTTTTATGGTTTGTGTACATGTTCAGCTTCTCACCATACACATAGTGTCTCCATTGCTTTAATGCGAAGATAATCGCAGTCAACTCTAGATCATGAGTCGGACAATTCTTCTCATGCAGTCTTAGTTGCCTAGACCCATAAGCGATTACTTTTCTTCTTGCATTAAGACACAACCAAGCCCACGATGTGATGCATCGCTGTAGACATCATATTCAACGCCAGCTTTAGGCAAAGCCAAAATGGATGCAGTAGTCAGCCTTTCTTTCAACTCCTGAAAGCTTGCCTCTCACTATTCGGTCCACTTGAAGTTCACATTCTTCTTGGTCAGACCAGTGAGCGGCATGGCTATCTGAGCGTAGCCCTGGATAAATCTCCTGTAATATCCAGTTAGCCCAAGTAAACTCCTGATTTCCTTCACTGTAGTAGTCCTTGCCCAATCTCTCACTGCCTCTATCTTCTGAGGATCAGTTGCCACTCCCTCCTTAGAAAGGATGTAACCTAGGAATGCCACTTCAGATTTCCAGAAATCACACTTGGACAACTTGGCATACAACTCTTGCTCCTGAAGCTTCCTCAAAACTGCTGCCAAATGTTCTGTGTGCTCCTCTTCCGACTTGGAGTACACGAGAATATCGTCGATAAACACCACGACGAAAGAATCAATGAACGGCCTCAGAACTCTGTTCATCATGTCCATGAACATTGCAGGTGCATTCGTCACTCCAAACGGCATAACTAAGAATTCATAATGCCCGTGTCGAGTTTTGAATGCAGTCTTATGCACGTCTTCAGCTTTCACTCGAACTTGATGATATCCTGATCGAAGATCTATTTTGGAGAAAATAGCTGCTCCTTGTAGACGATCGAATAAGTCATCAATTCGTGGAATAGGATATTTATTCTGAACAGTGACCTTATTCAGCTCTTGATAATCGATGCACATTCTCATCGATCCATCCTTCTTCTTTACCAAAAGCACAGGCGCTCGCCAAGGTGACGCACTCTGTTGAATAAAGCCTTTCTCCAACAGTTCCTCAATCTGCCGTTTGATCTCATCCTGCTCCACAGGCACCATCCTATACGGTGCTGTGGAAATAGGTGCACTCCCTGGCTAAATAGTGATGCTGAACTACACATCACGGTGCGGGGGTAACCCAGGAAATCTTCCAAGAACACAGTCGGATAATCCCGAACCATAGGAATTTGCTGCACCTCTATAGGAATCCCTCTCTTCTGGCTGATAGCAGCAACCAAATCTGAACATCTTCTCTTCCCTTGGAAAGTGACTTCAGGTCCACCTGGAGCCTTCACTGTTACTGTCTTGGTCTTGCACTCGATGTTCGCACTGTACACCGACATCCAATCAATTCCAATGATAACATCGACTCCCAAAACATTCAGCTCGATCAGATCGATCCCAAAAATTCTATCTCCAATCACGATCTCGTAGTCAGCATAGTACCGATCAGTGGTTAGAGTCTCTCCTGACAGAGTAGCTACTGCTAAAACCTTGCCTGGAAATATCTTCGGTTCGACTCCCAGAACTTTAGCAAACTTAGGTGATACAAAAATATGAGAGGACCCAGTATCGAACAAAACAACAACTTTCTTTCCATTCAAAATAAGTTCTCTTTTTACATAACACACACTCGTCATATAACAGTTCACTAATTAACAGAAAAAAGAGAACAAAAAACACTCCTAAACATCCTCCCTCATACCAGTGATGACGTGATCCACCTCATCAGCGTCAGCTTCAGTCAAGGCAAATACTCGCCCATGCTGGTACGACTTCTTCCCGGTCTACTGAGTTGGTCCATTGCGGACGACATCCTGCAGTTTTGGGTAGTGAGACTTGTAGTGGCCTGTCTTTCCACAGTTGAAACAAGTTACTGGAGGTCTCGCCCAAGTATTCCCGGGTCTTCTTACCACTTGAACAGCGTTTGCACCTGTAGGCTTGAACCTTTGAGCCGGTGGCTGTCCCCTGACATTGCCAGCAACTGCGGGCCTCTTCCTCGCATTCCAGTTGTTCCTCCGATTCTGAACAGCGTGAAATTGCTCCATGACTGTCTCCGTGGCTGCCGCTCGTTTGACCAGCTTGTCAAACCTCCTGATACCGAGGGGTATCATCCTGGATCTCAAACTTGGCCTCAAACCATCCTCGAACTTACGAGCCTTCTTCGCCTCATCCATCACCAATTCGGGAGCATACCTTGAAAGCTGAGTGAATCTAGTCTCATACTCCCTAACCGACATGCCGCCCTGCTGCAGTGACAGAAACTCCATGGCCTTCTTCTCCTGGACGTCTGAGAGAAAATAATGACTGCAGAATTCCTCTAAGAATTCCTCCCAGCCAAGAACCAAGCCTCCCATCATCCGCTCCATCTACTGCCACCACACAGCCGCATCCTTCTCGAATTGCAGAGTCGCCAACTTCACCTTGCTGCCCTCCGGAGTCTCCAAGACTTCGAAGATAGTCTCTACCTGTCGGATCCAATTGTCAGCCATGTCAGGGTCCAACTTCCCCTCAAACACCGTTGGTTTCATCCACTTGAATGATACCACGAGTTTGATTGCTTCGAGTACTGGATTCACCGGCACCCTTCCTTGATTCTGATTCATGGCAACGGCATTGAGTGTCTGATAGACCCTCGCTAGCTCCGTTTCCAAGTACAGACCTTCACCATTTCGAGCTCGTCTTCTAGCCATATTCTGATGCAAAAGACCCATTAAATTCCAAGTATAAACATGAACTTTTAAGTCAACTTTTCATTTAATTAAATTTCAAACTTTATATATTCGAATTTAAAACATTCCTAACATCAAAATGAAATCAGTAGAAGATACAACAGTTAACTCCTACGGTTCCTCTTGGCTTCACGAAGCTCTCCCTGTAGTTCCTCCACCTCCTCCTTCAGTACATCGGTCATGTTTTTCCTCTTCTCGAGTTCCCAAACACGATGACTGAGAACTGCAAAATCATCCTTGTGCTTTGCCAAATGAGCCTCTAGTAGTCCGACTCTCTCCTGTAGAGTCTCTACCTGCCTCTGAAGAGACACAATGAGCTTACCCGGAACTGGTTCCTCTTTGTTAGAAGAAGATGAATCTGGAGGTGGAGTGATCTCTCGGGATTCAGGCCATTCCTCTTCCACTTCTTTGGGATCTTCCTCCGCTGAATCAGCTTGCCCGGGTTAGTAATCTTCCTCAATGATGTGCCAATGGTCATCTCCAGCTGGGTTGAAGTGGTCCGCCATCTTAAAGATAGAGAGGAAGAAGCATAAATCATAGACCAACAAAAATGTAAGTGACTTACATTTAAATCTCTAGACTCAACACACACTCTAATGTCCACTTCTAGGGTATTGTTCCTTATAAACTTGTACTATTTAGAAGCGTGCTCTGATACCACTTTTTAACACCCTGAATTCCAAAATACAACTGAATTCGAAGTTCCACAGGATCTTTACACTTCTTTCGTACAATTTAACAAGGAAATAAAAACTTTTCATTCATTAGAGTTTACAATTACATTACATATTTACCGCGGAAGCAAATTACAACAATTTACATGAATTGAAATGTACAACTCCTGAATCAATCTTTAATCAGCATGCATTATTTAGTCTTGTTAACCACTTTACCCTGCATAAAATCTGTGGGCACGTCAGTTCATTCAATTGACGAAATATTATACACGGCCATCATTTCTATGCCAAAAACAGTATAACGATTCTCAATACTTAACAACCACAAACTTGTTCACAAACAATGTTAAAGGGACTATCCTATTGATGTCGTGTTGTGAATGTGCACTTAGTCCTTAATGCAATTATTTGTATTAGATGACACTAATGTGATGAACCCAATAATATTCACATTTAGGAGCAATAATCTTAGTGCAATTAGACATTTAAATGCTCTATATGTGTTATTTTACTCTTCTTTTCTCTTTTCCATAGGAAACAGCCTAAAAGCACCAAAACGAAGCAGATTCCAGACTAATACAGACTGAGAGGATGATATACAGGGAACTGCAGAGCAACAGTCGACTGGTTCTTCAACAGTCGACTGGACAGAGAGGCTGAAGCTGCTCAGCACAGTCGACTGCTTCCAAAGCCAGTCAACTGGCATTCGGCGGAGTCAAAAGATAAGAACAGCGATGAATCATCCTCATCCAAACCCAAGTTATATGCGAATAACAACTTCTCCAACAAATCAAAGCTAGAGATCGGGGATTGGCAAGAGCACGTGGTTAGCAGAAAAGGAAGAAAAGAAGAAAAGAGAAATAAATAAAACGCCGATCAAATAAGGAAAGAAATAAAGGACAAAATTTTGTCGTTGTCCTCTACTTATACCTCGCCGCTTTGGAGCAGACCCACAGCACTGTCTTTGTAAGAGAAGAGGACAGGACACAGAGGCTCATCTACTACGTGAGTAAGGTCCTCCGAGACGCTGAACTCCGTTACCCGAAGCTAGAGAAGTTGGCCCTTACCTTGGTCATGGCGGCCCGAAAGCGTATCCAGATCTTCAGTGATTCGTAGCTAGTCGTGAATCAAGTATCTGGGGAGTACGAAGCAAGAGATGAGTGCATGGCCAAGTACCTAGCGAAGGTAAAGGGACTACTGGCTTTATTTGAAGATGCTCGACTCCAGCAGGTTCCCCGAGAGGAAAACGCATAAGCGGATGCCCTCTCAAGGCTTGCCTCCTCCTCCCTCTAGGGTCTGGAGCGAACCGTACTGATAGAGGTCCTCCTGAGGCCAAGTATTGAGGAAGACATCTTAGAGCTGATAGAGACTATGCCCCTCACACTTGGGGAGAATTGGATGAAGCCCCTACTTGACTACCTTAGAGATGGATTTCTTCTAGTAGACCCGAGAGAGGCAAGAAGGGTCAGGACCAGAGCCAAGTGGTAGACACTCCTCGATGGAGTCATGTACAAACTCTCCTACACTCAGATTGACGGTAGACCCTACCTGAGGTGTCTCTCCCACTAAGAAGCACTATATGCCCTAAAAGAGGCCCATGACGGTATGTGTGGCATGCACTTTGGAGCAAGAATGCTCGGAACAGGTTGCTGAAGTCCAAGAGATTGATTTTCTTGCATTTGGACGTCGGTGGCAAGAGCGCTCGGTGCTGGTTGCCAAAGTCCAAGAGATTGGCACGTGGCGCACTGACCATTTGACCATTGACCAGTCAAAGGCCTGTTGAGTTTCTTGTTGTCTTGCGGTTGATGGGCCGGGCTTTTGAGTTTTCGAAACCCGTTAGTCTCGATTTGCGTGCGGCTTCTGTAAAACTTCACCCCCACTCCCCACTTGCTCATTTCTCTAGTTTTTACTCAGGTGACTAGTTTTCACTAGCGGGAGCTTCAGGTGAGAATTTACCGACTTCCAGTGTTCTTTCTGACCATCTCTGTCACTTCAAGGTAACTCAATACTTAGCTTATTTTTTAGAAAAATGTCTAGCTTACAGCTGTGGCCAGAGACCTCCCCCCCTCTCGCTCATGAGCCGAACTCGAGACAAGATCTTCAAATCGACAAGGGGAAAGCCGTAGAAAGGCCCGCTTCAGTCGTAGTGGAGATAATAGTTGAGAACCCACAGAGGATGGGGGAGTTCGGCAGGTTGCCCGGGGTTCTGACCTGACTTTAGAGGGTTTGGGAACTGCCGGAGGAGCATGCCGAACGAATCATGTACGGAATGGGGCGGAGCTTCGAAAAGAATGACACAAGGGACACTTTGGAGGTTGACGATACCATCTCTATACTCAACGAGGCAAACTTGGCCCCAACTCGGGAGTGTTTTCAGATCTCGGAGGAGTTTGAGCTAATGCTTCCCAGACCTGGAGTAATGGCCAATTCACCCATGTCGGTGAATATGTGCTTCTAACCGATCAATGCTTTCATAGTCGGGGCGCGGCTACCTCTCCACCCCTTTGGTGTGGAGGTGCTGCGGTGGTTCCAGATCAGTCCCATTCAGCTCATGCCGAACGGGTGGAGGGTGATCAACGGGTTCATCCTCCACTGTCAGGCTGCGGAGATTGAGCCGGACCTAAGAGTGCTCCGGACCCTCTACTAGCTTCATCAGCAATACAGGTCGGAGTTTAGGTTCTACCTGGCTCCGAGGCACGGTGCCAGACTCGTCAGTTGCTCGGACTTGATAAAGTACTGAAGGGACAAGTACTTTCTCGTCCAGAGTGGAGAGCTGTAGAGCATCCCGACGACCTGGGTCGAAGAGGTGTCGAAAAGAGTGAGGGAGAGTCCGGTGCTTTACCTCGATGAAGAAAACAGGGTTCGAACTCTTCTCGACCGACCGAAGCTCAATTGGAGGGACCTGATAGAGGAGGTGCTCTTCAGGGGGCGTCTCAGCTGCATAAACCCCAGTATGCGGTCTATTATTTTTTATTTTTTATTTTTGGGTTTAGTTTACTTGTGCATAATCAACTCTTCCTTTTGTGCAGAAACTATGGACTTCGAGCTCATGCTGGCGCAATGCGAGGTTTTGAGCAGCAAGGCCCCGAGGAAGAGGAAGAGGGTCGTCTCGAAGGTGTCTTCTCCAAGACCGAAGACTGTCTCAGCAGCTATAGAGCAGGTGGCTGTGCCGGCCACTGTGGTCCAAAGGCCATCGACCCTAGCAGAGACTTCGGCCTCGGCAGAGACAGGGGACTTCCCTTTAGTTGCCGCTTTGGGTATGGAGGTCGCACCTCTGACGACCGAAGCCGAGGTGTTCTTGACCGAGGAACACAAAATGATCTTCGTCCTAAATTGGCAGGTCCGGAAGCTCGACAGCTTCCTCGGTGACTCGACGTCGAGCATGCAGGCGGTTCGGCATCTGGCTATACCGAAGGATAGGGCTGCCATGGACATCGGCGGAGTAGGGACGACGTGCTCGAGATTGCTCGAGCCGCAGTATCGGTAAGCATTACTTCTCCAGAGTGTAGTTGTATACTTGTACCCTTTCTTAGTTCTCAATGCGACTGTTTTCTTTTTTTGCAAATAACTTTCCACTTTGGTAATCTAATGGAAAAGATGACCGAACTCTAGAAAGAGTTGAAGCAGGAGACGGACAGGGCTCGGACAGAGAAGGCTCGGATCGCCAATGAGCTCGAGTAGCTGAAGGCCGAAGCTGGGGGGAAGACGACAAGGATGGATTACCTCGACGGTCTAGTGGTGAAGCTTGAGGCCAACATTGTTGTTCTGCTCCAACAGAAGGAGTCGGTAGCGAAGGAGAGGGAGGAGGCCGACGAGGCCACCAAGAAAGTCACTGCCAAGGAGGCCGAAACAGAGGCAATGGAGAGGGCACAGGGGTTCCTTGTGGTCAACATGGCAAAGGCCTACGCCCGGGCCCTCAAGCAAGTTATGGAGAGCTACCCTGAGGTGGACTGCTCCGGATGGCGCCTCTTTCCCGACCACGACACAGGATTCGACGACGCCTCCGAGGAAGAAGAAAGAAGGATACGATGACGTAGAGGTAGAGGTCATTGAGCCCGAAGTGGAGACCGGCTCGGATGCCATAACCTTGGCGATCGTTGCCCCCACGAGTGGGTCGGAGCCTTCAACGACCGACAGCCACGGCAAAGAGGTTCGGCCTTGACTTGTAATTCAGTTTTGATAAGAAATATATTGCCTAATCGCAGACTGGTCATCGCTTGTAACTTGAATTTCAATGAAATGAACTTTTTGAAATCTTTTTTGGCTAAGTGTTTATTGCAATTTGTCTGATTTGATCCCGAGTTGTCTTCTGGTGGCTTCGTTTGAACAAAGTACCTTGGCTTTTTCAGATCGCCGAAGTATCTCAGTTTGTCGAATTTTCTGAGATTTCCGAAGTGTCTCGACTCCGGACTGGTCTTGGGATCACAAAGCTGGGCCTTGCTCGAACTCGAGAGAGGTTGTTTAAAGTCGAGTTGGAGTTGAACTACCTAAAGCTGACATTGGCCCGTCGCACCTCTGAGCTGAAATGGCTAAAGGAGAAGGCTCACGAAGTGCCCCCAAAGGAGAGGAGACGTGTCCCTCGATGGCCGTTAGCTAGGGCTTAAGACTCAAATTCCTTCGTCCGTCTCTGTTTGAAGTCAGGGCTGAGAGAGATGGGCTGAAGAATGTGGTACTCGAGAAGAGCTTGGAGGCAGCGCAACTTTGAAGGACCATCACCGAGGCTTCTCGTGCGGGTAGCTCGACTCAAATGCCATGCCTGAAGATCAGAGTGACGGATGAGTTGTTGAAGGAAAGGGTTGTAGAGTTAGAGGCGGAGAACAATCGGCTTCAGCGGCTTTCTGAGGGGAGTAACGTCAGGAGCACTTTCTGCCCCCGAGGCAAGTACGCACAAGGGAGGTCATTCCACGAGTTGTTGTTATGCTCGCCCCCCGTCGTGAGGCGCCCTGGTGATGCACAGAGTGGAGTAGCTGGTTCGTCGAGCAGAGTGTCTGTTGGGACAACACTTAGGCTCTCAGGTGCCGACGATGTAAATCGGCTCGCCAGTCGGGATACCTCCACGGAAGTAAGGCCACAGCAACACGGTGCTCGCCGGCCTCGTTTTGTCACTTAAGAGAAGCATCCCGCTCCTCAGGAGGGTTTAGGGCAGATTCTTGAAACTTTGTAATCTGTTTCGAATGAGTTATGCCTTGATGTAAAGATGAGTCGTTGGTCTATGGTTAGACTTTTACCTCAAATTTTAATGAAATGGAAAACTCATTTCTCGAACTTGTGTTTTGTTATTGTTTGCATGCATGTCAATAGGTGTGGAACATCCCAGGTCGCCAAAGTTGACGAGATTGAATGCTCGGTGCAGGTTGTCGAAGTCCAAGAGATTTTTTTTCTCTCATTTGAACGTCGGTGGCAAGAGTGCTCGGCGCAGGTTGCCGAAGTCCAAAAGATTGATTTTTCTCGCATTTGGGCGTCGGTGTCAAGAGCGCTCGGCACAAGTTGCCGAAGTCCCAGAGAGATTGATTTTTCTCGTATTTGGACGTCGGTGGCAAGAGTGCTCGGTGCAGGTTGCCAAAGTCCAAGAGATTGATTTTTCTCGCATTTGGGCGTCAGTGGCAAGAGTACTCGGCACAGGTTGCCGAAGTCCCAGAGAGATTTTTCTCGCATTTGGATGTCGGTGCCAAGAACACTTGGCACACGTTGCCGAAGTACAAGAGATTGATTTCTCGTGTTTGGATGTCGCCCTAGCTCGTCGTTGGAGAATGTCAAAAGTCGTGGGAGCAATTTCGAATGGTGAACCACTTTGTATTTGCTTTGAAGCGAGTAGATAAAGCAGAATCAAACCAAGTGTTGGACTCCGAGCGTGTCGTTGAGGGAATGTCAATAGCTGTGGGAGCAATTCTGAATGGTGAACCACTTCATACTCACTTATAAGGAAGTAGTTGAAGCGGAATCGAACCAAGTGTTGGACTATGAGCTTGTCGTTTAGGGAATGTCAACAGCTGTGAGAGCAATTCCGAATGGTGAACCACTTCGTACTCGCTTAGAAGCAAGTAGTTGAAGCAGAATCGAAACAAGTGTTGGACTCTGAGCTTGTCGCTTAGGGAATGTCAACAGTTGTAGGAGCAATTCTAATTGGTGAACCACTTCGTACTCGCTTAGAAGCAAGTAGTTGAAGCAGAATCGAACCAAGTGTTAGACTCCGAGCTTGTTGTTTAGGGAATGTCAACAGCTGTGGGAGCAATTCCGAATGGTGAACCACTTCGTACTTGCTTAGAAGCAAGTAGTTGAAGTGGAATCGAATCAAGTGTTGGATTCCGATCTTGTCGTTTTAATGTTTTTATTTTTTTAAACACCAAAGTAATATGATTAGAATGCTTAAAATAGAGAACTTGCAGGGGTAGATTGTTTTTATTGAAAACACTTAGGCGGCTGCTTCTAAGTTGCGAGCCGCCTTACACTTTGATAAGGAAAATAAAAAAACATCGACATGTTTTATGGAGTGTTCTTGGGGAAGTTGCCTGGAGCGGTGTTCAGACACCCTTTTGGTACTTCATCAAGTGTTCCACGTTCCATGTCCTTGGTATCCTCCTGCCCCCTGGTTCTTCAAGTTGATACGCGCCTGGGCGAATAACTCTAGAGACCCTATACGGGCCTTCCCAATTGGGTGCTAACTTGCCCTTTTTGCTCAGAATGGAGGTCGACAGCTTCCAGCGTACTAGGTCCCGCTCTTTAAGATTAGCTGGTCGGACTTTCTTGTTGTAGGACTGAGTGATCCTACGTCGGTACGTCTCTTGTCTGATGGAAGCTCTTTCACAGATTTCATCGATAAGGTCCAAACTGTTGCGAATCTAGTTTGCGTTCTGCTCTTCATTATAAGCGATCAGTCGCGGGGAAGGTAGGCCGACCTCGAGAGGGATAATGGCTTCGGAGCCATAAGTAAGATTGAAAGGGGATTCTCCTGTCAAAGTTCTCTTCGTGGTGCAGTAGCTCCATAGCACGTTGGGCAGCTGTTCGACCCATAATCCCTTGGTGGATTTATCGAGCTTCTTCTTCAGGCCAGAGAGTATTTTTCGATTGGCGTTCCCTACTTGGCCGTTGGACTGAGGATGGGATATTGAGGAGAACCGCTGCTGGATGCCGAGGTTGGCGCTGAAGTTTCGAAAGGTTACCCCTACGAACTGGGTTCCGTTGTCGGTTACGAGGATAAGGGGTACACCGAACTGGAAAATAATGTTCTTACAAAAAAACTTCTGAAACTTGTTCTTAGTGATCATTGCAAGTGGTTCGGCCTCGATCCACTTGGAGAAGTAATCTATCGCCACGACCAGGAACTTTAGCTGGCCCGACACAGGAGGGAATGGTCCGAGCAAGTCCATCCCCCACATTACGAAAGGGATCGGACTCGCCAAGGAGGAGAGCTGGGCTTGTGGTAGGCGACGGATTGGAGAGAATCTCTGGCAGGAGCTGCATTGGCGGACGTACTCTTTGGAGTCACTAAGCAATGCGGGCCAGAAGTAGCTGTAATTTAAGATTTTACGGGTGAGGGACCTTGCTCCTAAGTGCGCGCCGCACATGCCGTAATGGGCCTCCTTCAGGGCATAGAGTGCTTCTTCAGGGGAGAGACACCTCGGTAGGGTCTGCCATCAATCTAAATGTAGGAGCATTTGTACATGACTCCATCGAGGAGTGTGTACCGCTCGGCTCTGGTCCTGACCCTTCTTGCCTCTCTCGAGTCTGTTGGAAGAAATCCGTTTCTGAGGTACTCAAGTAAGGGCTTCATCCAATTCTCTCCAAGTGTGAGGGGCATAGTCTCCATTGGCTCTAAGATTTCTTCCTCAATACTTGGTCTCAGGAGGACCTCTATCAGTGCGGTTCGCTCCAGACCCCGGAGGGAAGAGGAGGCGAGCCTTGTGAGGGCATCCGCCCGTTCATTTTCCTCTCGAGGAACTCGCTGGAGTCGAGCATCTTCAAATAAAGCTAGTAGTCCCTTTACCTTTGCCAGGTGCTTGGCCATGCGCTCATCTCTTGGTTCGTACTCCCCAGACACTTGATTCACGACTAGTTGTGAATCATTGAAGATCTGAATACGCTTGGCCCTTGCTTTGCAGGCCATGCAGAGCCCCGCTATGAGGGCCACGTACTCGGCTTCTTTGTTCGATGCACAGAAGTTTATGCGGAGGGAGTACTGCAGAACGAAACCGTCTGGGTCGGTCTGGATGATGCCAGCTCTATTTCTGTTAGCGCATGAGGATCTGTCAACATAAATAGTCCAGACCAGGGGTTCGGTAGCTGACTCGCAAGGGTCGCGAATGGTGCTCTCCACAATGAATTCCGCTAGGGCTTGTGCCCTTATAGCGGTTCTGGGTTGGTAGCTGATGTCATGCTGGCTCAGCTCTATGGACCATTTCATCAAGCGTCCATATGTCTCGGGCTTGTGGAGAACTTGCTTCAGCGGCTGGTCGGTAAGAACGACCACCGAATGAGACTGAAAGTAGGGGCGAAGCTTTTTGGGCTGCCGTGACCAAGGCAAGGGCCATCTTCTCTAGCTTCGGGTAACGGAGTTCAGCATCCCGGAGGACCTTACTCACGTAGTAGATGGTCATCTGCATTCTATCTTCTTCTCTTACGAAGACCGCGTTGAGGGTCTGCTCCGAAGCGGCAAGGTATAGGTAAAGGACCTCCCCGGGCCTTGGCTTGCCCAAGAGTAGGGGGTTGGCTAAGTACGCCTAGAGCTGGTCGAAGGACTCTTGTTGCTGTTTTCCCCATTCAAAACCTTTAGCCCCACTGAGGACCTTGAAGAAGGGAGGCACTTCTCCCCGGATTTGGAGAGGAAAAGCCCAATTGCTGCAAGGCACCCGGTGAGCCTCTGCACATCTTTAATGTTGGAGGGGGAGCCATGTTGAGTATGTCCTGGATCTTCTTGGGGTTAGTTCACCGGAAGTCGGTAAACTCTCGCCTGAAGCTCCCACTAGTGAAAACTAGTTGCTTGAGTAAAAACTAGAGAAATGAGCAAGTGAGGAGTGGGGATGAAGTTTTATGGAAGCTGCACGCAAATCAGGACTAACAGGATTAAAAAACTCAAAAGCTCGGCCAATCAACCACAAGACGACAAGAAACTCAACAGGCCTTTGACTGGTCAACGGTCAAACGGTCAGCGTGCCACGGGCCAATCTCTTGGACTTCGGCAAATTGCTCTGAGCGCTTTTGCCATCGACATCCAAATGCGAGAAAATCAATCTCTTGGACTTCGGCAAACTGTGCCGAGCACTTTAGCCACCGACGTCCAAACATGAGAAAAAGTCCCTCTTGGACTTCGGCAACCTGTGTCGAGCGCTCTTGCCACCGACGTTCAAATGCGAGAAAATCAATCTCTTGGAATTCGGCAACCTGCGCCGAGCACTTTAGCCACCGACGTCCAAACCTGAGAAAAAGTCCCTCTTGGACTTCGGCAAACTGTGCCGAGCGCTCTTGCCACCGACGTCCAAATGTGAGAAAAAAATCCTCTTGGACTTCGGCAACCTGTGTCGAGCGCTCTTGCCACCGATGTTCAAATGCGAGAAAATCAATCTCTTGGAATTCGGCAACCTGCGCCGAGCACTTTAGCCACCGACGTCCAAACATGAGAAAAAGTCCCTCTTGGACTTCGGCAAACTGTGCCGAGCGCTCTTGCCACCGACGTCCAAATGTGAGAAAAAAATCCTCTTGGACTTCGGCAACCTGTGTCGAGCGCTCTTGCCACCGATGTTCAAATGCGAGAAAATCAATCTCTTGGAATTCGGCAACCTGCGCCGAGCACTTTAGCCACCGACGTCCAAACATGAGAAAAAGTCCCTCTTGGACTTCGGCAACCTGTGCTGTGCACTCTTGCCACCGACGTCCAAATAGGGGAAAATCAATCTCTTTGACTTCGGCAACCTGTGCCGAGCGCTCTTGCCACTGACGTCCAAATGCGAGAAAATCAATCTCTTGGACTTCGGCAACCTGCCCCGAGCACTCTTGCCACTGATATCCAAACATGAGAAAAAATCCCTCTTGGACTTCGGCAACCTGTGCCGAGCGCTCTTGCCACCGACGTCCAAATGCGAGAAAAAATCCCTCTTGGACTTCGGCAACCTGTGCCGAGTGCTCTTGCCACCGACGTCCAAATTTGAGAAAAATCAATCTCTTGGACTTCGGCAACCTGTGCCGAGCACTCTTGCCACCGACATCCAGGAAAATCAATCTCTTGGACTTCGGCAACCTGCGCCGAGCACTCTTGCCACCGACGTCCATATGCGAGAAAATCAATCTCTTGGACTTCGGCAAACTATGCCGAGCGCTCATGCCATTGACGTCCAAATGCGAGAAAATCAATCTCTTGGACTTCGGCAACCTGTGCCGAGCTCTCTTGCCACCGACGTCCACATGTGAGAAAATCAATCTCTTGGACTTCGGCAACCTGCGCCGAGCACTCTTGCCACCGACGTCCATATGCGAGAAAATCAATCTCTTGGACTTCGGCAACCTGTGCTGAGCACTCTTGCCACTGACATCTAAATGCGAGAAAAATCAATCTCTTGGACTTCGGCAACCTGCACCGAGCACTCTTGCCACCGAAATCCAAACGTGAGAAAAAAATCTCTCTTGGACTTCGGCAACCTATGCCGAGCGCTCTTGCCACTGACGTCCAAAGGTGAGAAAAAATCCCTCTTGGACTTCGGCAATCTGTGCTGAGCGCTCTTGCCACCGACGTCCAAATGCGAGAAAAACCACTCCTGGAATTCGGCAACCTGTGCCGATGGCTCTTGCCACCGACGTACAAATACGAGAAAATACTCTGACCAGTCAACGGTCAACAGTCAACCCAGACATGTGTCATCCTCTCGAGGTTCCTATGACCTCGACACCGTACGTCGAACCCCTTCGACCTCGGCCTCCACCCAGACACGTGTAATCCTCTCGAGGTCCCTCTCGACCTCGGCACCATAAGTCGAACCCCTTCGACCTCGACCTCCATCTAAACACGTGTCAACCTACGGAAGTGGCTGAATGGAGTTGACGATAGATGCTGAGCGTTCTTACCACCGACCCCCAAATGGGGGAAAAGAACGCTTTCGCGTCAAGAGAGCCGTCCGATCTCTAGGAATTTCTTGCCTGAGCCGGATAAGCGCCTCTGATTCAACCATGTCACCAAAGCTCAGATCCACCCTCAGATCGTTCAGATATTCGCGCCAGCAAATGACGAACGAATCAGATTCTTCCACGTCGATAATAAGGTGATTAATTCTATTTTTTATTTATTAATTCGAATTATATATTTAAAAAATAGCAAAAATGATTAAAAATTCAGAAAAAATAATTAAAAATTCTAAAAAATAATTATAAATTTGGGGAAATATTTTTGAGCCCCTAGGTAAATAGTTATTGGTTAGAATAGTTAATTAAAGCTCTCGAAAAATAAATCATCACTTTGCAAAATTGAATAAATGATTCGAAAAATAATGTAAAAATTGAGAAAAATCACCAGAAATCCAGAAGATCCTAAGAACAATCTTGGGCGTGTTACCAGCTCAGAAAAGCACCGTTACCTCTCGAACAAGATTCGAACCCCCTTTAAGAACTCCGATAAAGTCATGTACGCTATTGAAACAACAAAACTACTCCCCAAAGGCTATAGCAGACAGTATTTAGGAGTGGGGGGCTCATGATATAGCTAAAATGGGAATAAATCGGAACTGTTCGAACTGGGCACGAATCTTAAAGTTCACAAGGGCAAAACAGTAATATCACCTTCAGGCGGGTCCGAAATGGGAACTGGATTTCTTTTCTAGGGCCCAATAACCCACGAACGGATCTGTTCAACTGGGTATGGGTCCCAACCCATTAAGATACAGTTCGAGAGGATATGGAGGAATCTTGATCCATCCTTATCCTTAGGAGGTGGTTCTAACCACCTCTATCCAGCCACACCGGGGATTAGAGATCCGTTCTTATCTCGAAGCAGATCCCCTTGGCGACTACAAAAACCCCCTACCTCCTACTATTAGTGTTGCGCTGGTTGGATGAGCGGCGGTGTTAAAGACAAAGGAGGAAGGCGGGATGGGTTCGAAAGATGGAAACAAAGGGGGAGAGATGAGAGCGGCGGAGGAGAGAGAAGGATTTGATTAGGGTAATTAATATTTAGGGTTAATGGGTATTTATAGGGTAATTTGAGATATAGGGTTATTGGGTAATTGGGTTTTAAATCTAATAAATGAAAGTAGATAGGATATGAGTATAACGGATCAACATAAACCCACACACAAAGAATAATATATTTGATAAAATATGATTTATAGCAAAAATATAATTTGCATTACATTATAGAAATTTATATGAAATAATTCCAAATACAATTATTAATGTAATACCCCATAATTTCTAATATGTAAATATATATATCTAATATGAATTTGGGTTGTCCTATAGAAATATTGTATAGGGGGATTTCATAAAAAATTTCGGTTGTTGAAGAAAGTAGCCCACGGTTGGATGAGAAAAGCCATCGTGCTGTTGAAAATTGTGGGGATGAATGATGACGTCATCATCCCAAGGTGGGCCCGGCTTGATTGAAAGGTTTAATGGATTGGTTTGGATTTCGGTAACATGTAGAGATATACACGTTGATTTGAGGGATATTGAGCAATATAATCCCATATCGGGAGTTGTACAAAAATAATTTGAGTATAAATACAAATGCCTATGATCAAGAGTCACCTAATTGGTTAACCACCTTTTGAGAGGCAGCCTGTGGTGGGCATTTGTACTACATAGTATCTAAATTGTATTCTAAAAATATTAAAATTGTCTGAGTATTGGGGCGGGGCATTACAATTAAATAGAAATGGATTTTTAAGAATAAATCAAGAGTAATAATAATAAAAATAATAATATTAATAATAATAATAACAATAACAATAATAATAGTAACAAAAATAATAATGATAATAACAATCATAATAGTAATAATAAGAACAATACTAACAATACTAATGCTAATAAAAATAAATTAACAACAACAACAACAACAACAACAACAACAACAACAACAACAAGAACAACAACAACAACAATAATAATAATAATAATAATAATAAGGTTAAATAACATAATAGGAATTGGATCTAACAAATTTATTAAAATAGTCCAAATAATAATAATATATTTGATTTGGGTTAAAACATAAATAATTGATCAATTAAGAATAGAAACAAGGTTAAATACACTATTATTCGAAATAAATATAATTATCGATTAGAAAAACACTTTAATATAAAATCGAAAACGAATTTAACAAATAATGAATTTATAAATATCGAAATACAGAAAATATTCAGGAATTACGTATTTGTGAGAATGGGGGTTACAATAAAATACTAATTAAATGATTTAAAGAATCCTGCATACAAACAACAAAAACTAATTGAAATTAGAAGGAAATCAGAAGTTAGAACATACCCACTTCAATCGAGTACAAAATTGTGCAACGGAAGAAGTCCTGGGATGTTGGAGGGTGGAAGGCATTCTCAGATTGGGATCGGTTGTCGACGAGGAGTGGAGGAGTTCGGTGGGTCGGGGTCCTCGGGAATGATGGAAGTGGTCGGTGTGATGGGATTGGGGTCTTCTTTTTTCTTTTTCGGGAGGATGATGATAGAATTGAGAGAATGAGAAAAAAACTAAATAGACGTTTAGAATTTCTAGGCTTATAGGTTCAAAAACTGATCCAAAAAACAAACTGTATAATTTTTTCAGTCCAATATTACATACATATATATAAGGAACTTCAAAAATATGGGGCCCCTCTAAAATTGGGGGCCCAAAGTAGCTGTTTGTGCTGCTGTGGCTCAAGTCTGCCTCTGGTTACACACATCGTCAATTGTTGGAATTATTGGAATTATTGGACAATTACATACATCGAGAAGTTTAGGGTTTCTTTTCAATTGAATAAGTTTTGTATATAGAAATAAGATTTTAAAACAAAAGTTAATTATTAATTGCGAACATATGCATGTGATGATGGTAAAAATCACAGCAAATCAGGGCCGTGTGATTCCTGTACTAATCTCAAAGCTTCCACAGGCAGATTAACCATCACATGCCTCTTTTACAGGTCTGGGCCTTCTCCAAGACATGGGCTTCTTTCAAGCCCATAAAAAGTGACAGACTAGGCCCACTAGGAGAGACACCCAGCACATAAAGGCAAGGAGTTAAATTTCTTATACCCTAACAAGAAGATCTTATCTCTTGAGTGGGAGGAACATAAAAGAGATAAGGAACTCATATCGATCCAATGGTTCCAGATCGATCTCTTGATATGTTCCTCAGGCCTATAAATACCCCCCACCCCTCTACAGCCAGAATGTAATAAAAAATTCTCTAGTTTCTCTATCATACTTTCTCTCTTTCTGGTTCTGACTAGAGCGACGGAGGGTCTGGGTCTGTCACCGAGGCCACCCCCCCTCCGTGTTTCAGGTTTTTTGCAGGTTCATCGGCCGCATCAGCAACAGTTGGATTCAGATGACGGTGGTCAATCGACGATCCAGATTCAATCCCAAGAGCTCTAACCGCATTTCACGGCTAAGGTCAAAGGTCAGATTTTTAGTAGTTCCCATCAATTATTAACTCACTATCTGCTTGCTCCCACACCAAAATAAGCAGCAATAGGTTGGCATCGTCTGTGGGAAGACTACACAAGTAAGACTTGCCACCACGACTAAGAGGTAGAGGCACAGCCTCAAGCCGCCGCCCTAACTCTATTCGTCAACCAGCTCCTCCTATGGAAGATCTGATTCCTCCTCAACAGTCACCCTTACAGCCTGATCACGCTCCTTCCAACGTAGAGCCACCGGGGGGCTCCGAACATGAATAACATCCTCATTATGACCGCATCTCAGTTCATAATGCTTCAATTGATTCGATGGCCTCACGAGGCCCTCAGGGGTCTAGAGATCTTCTCCAGTTCATCAGTGCCAGGCAATAAGAAACCGAACTGCAAATCCAATTGGCACGCCCGATCTGAGGCCTCCCGATTGGGACATCAGGCAGACCAGAGAACCCATTTTCCTAGACAAAGATCAAGGCAGTCCTCCTCTCATAGGGGGCGATCAATAGTGAGGAGCCTAACTCATAAGAGTCGAAGGCTTCCTGTGCAGAACCGAGGGAAGAACGCCCTAGTCACTGGGCCGAATTGGATAAGTTCAAGCTTGACATTGTCCATGCTTTCCAAGGAAGCCAAGATCTGGGCCAACCCCCTAACAAAGGATCCACCGACTCAACTGGATCCCAGAGGAAGGACGACCAAGTCCTTCGCCGTATACAAGTAGTAGAAAATCATCTAGAACAGATGAAGAATGAGAGAAACTACTCGAGCAGGGCCTACGGCCCTAGTCGATCTCCTTTCAGCAAAGCTATCCTCGATCCACCCATCCTAAGGGGCTTCAAGGCTCCTCAATTCGAACCCTACAATGGAGAATTATACCCTAATGACCATATCGAGAGCTTCAAAACACTCATGATGGTCTATAATGCCACTGATGCACTCATGTGTCGGACATTTCCCACAACACTAAAAGGACTAGCAAGAGAATGGTATTCATGCCTGACTCCAGGATCAATATTTTCTTTCGATCAGCTCGAAGAGCTTTTCATTGTGCACTTCATTACTAGCCATAGGGCTGAAAAGACAAGTGTTTCCCTTTTAGAACTGAAACAGAGAGATGGAGAACTGCTAAAGGACTGTTGCGCCCTGAATTTCCAATATAATATCTCAGAAATACGTGGCACAATTTCCAGAATCAACTTCAATGTAATCATAAACATAGCAACCAAATACAAGGAAAATTAAAAACTTTTATTACATCAATTGTTTACTAAGCACAGCGGAAAATTAAACACCTTAAATTAAAATTACTTTCTTTCACAACACATTCTTTTACAATTTACATAAGCCATATATCCTTCTACCCCATGCATCCAAATCCCAAGCTAAAGGTACCTACCTGTAAAATATGAGGCTAGAGATAACCCTAATCCCCAAAACTATATGGGTCAGCCATAATGGTTTGAGTGACATAAAAATAAATGCAACATAAATAAAACATGAAACATAGAATCATAAACAACATGTGCCAACATCAAGAATAAATGAAATAAAAAATAACAATAAATAAAACTTGAAAACATCAAGTGAAACTAGACTAAGTGTCAAGTGTAGAAAAATAGAAAACAATATGCATAAAATCAAGTCAAGAAAACATCAATGCTATATGCTGATTCTCTAATGCATACTTGTCGGATTCTATGCATCCCATACTACATAGGTCTGGTGCAAGCCCTTATCGTTCTCCATTTGATAGGGTTTAATCCCCCGCTATACTACTAATCCTACTACTATGACTACTATAAGATTTAGACATTCTGCAAGTATTGGTTCTCGCCCTTGGAATATTGGAAACCAATCTCACTCCGCAGATCATGCTGTGGCTCTTACGACCATCGTTCCGGAATACTGGGGACTGCCTCACTCCGCAGGTCATCCTGGAACCCTCATTGTACAAACATCCCATGAGCGTCGCTCTCGTTCTTGAAATACTGGAGATCAATCCCACTCCGCAGATCATTCTGTGGCCCATACGTCTATCGTCCCGGAATACTATGGAATATCTCACGTTTGCACTCATTTCATCATATCACCATCTAGTGCCTGTCCTAATCTTGTTAAGTTAATTAATTAATTTCGAATCTCCTAGAGTTGGTGTAACCTACCTGACTCAACTCAACTGATCAACAACAAAGCAACAACTGGCCAAACCACCAAATCTCAACTGCCGGTATCTAGGGTCCCACACACCCTCTAGAGACTCACATCACAAAATAAATCTTTCTTCTTAGTAACTTCATATCAATGTTAACTTACTCACAAAAAATTCATTCATTCATATTGTTTGTATATGAGTATATATATAGGAAATTCTCATTACTGATTATGAAGTATACACAAAATATATCTTTTACTGAATATGAAGTATGCACAAATATATCTCTTTTACAGAAATAGGAGTATATGCACAAATGTATATCTTTTACTGAATATGAAGTATGCACAAAATATATCTTTTACTGAATAGGAGTATATGCACAAATGTATATCTTTTACTGAATATGAAGTATGCAAAAAATATATCTTTTACTGAATAGGAGTATATGCACAAATGTATATCTTTTACTAATCTGAAACATATGAGCATTTATATATACATGATTACTGATATACAGAAAGTATCCCTTTTTATTGAGTATAAAGTGTTAATTTGTATATATATAATATAGAAAGAAAACCCCTTTCACTATGAAGTATATGCAGAAATATAGTAGAAGCTCTTTTAATTGAAAGTGAAACATATGCAGACATATAGATAACGACCATATCCAGATCTTTATAGAAGTTGGCCTTCTATTGATTTTAAGTATAAGTAGAAATATAGCAGTTGAACTATATGCAAGATATAGAAGATTGAACTATAGCAGGATATAGGAAATTGAACTATAGCAGGATACACAAAATTGAACTATAGCAGGATATAGGAATTACTATATTGTTGAAGTAAATGTAGGTTGTAAAAAAAAAGAAATCATATGCAAGTTATAGGGGTTGGTCCCCAAATGCAAACACAAGGAAAAATACCACACACCATACTTATGATTACTACTTAAACAAGATATTGGATGTTCATGTGGAGGAGGATTCATCATGTGTGCACATGCATAGCAGTGCAGCAGTATCTGTAGTAAAAAGAAAATTGATACTCACAAAAACCCACACAACTTACTAATTGATTGAAGACATATGAATGGTTTTCCTTGGTGGTAAAATAAGGTATATTAGGACTTTGGAGGCATCAGTATACATACTCCAGTATGACAATTCTATATGTGTATATATTTACATAGGTATGAACAGTAACCGGCTAGTTCTGCATACCATGTAATGGGTCTAAAATCCCTCTTCATGAAGCAAGCTGTGTGTGTGTGTGTGTGTGTGTGTGTGTGTGTGTGTGTGTGTGTGTATAGGTCAATAATGCAATGGACATACCCAGTTGCTGATTCAAGACTCAACCAAAAATCAATTTTTGTAAGAACTCAGTATCAGTTTTTAAGAAAAACAAATTCAACTTGCACATGAAGGAAATGAAGAATTCTTCTTCGAATCTGATTTCCTCTTAAAGTTCATTATGTGTGATTGTCAAATCCTACACAAACAGTCTTGTTATTTCAGTCCTCACATTGGCCAAATCCATCAAAAATCCACAATTCTTTAAAACAATATAAAGGTGAATGTGTATGTGTGTATGTTATTAGGTGTATATGCACATAAAGAAATCAGTTAAGCTTTGCAGTCTCATCGATAGGGAGTAGTGTGATGTTGAGATGATCGCAGTATGACACACAGCAAGATCTAATCGAGGACTTTACAAACACACAAAATTCCTCTTTTGATTTGTACACAAACAGACCCAAAATACAACATCCCATCTTTCACTTCAAAACATTGTTTCTTTTAGTGTTATAACTTGTTATACACATACCCCGTTCACCTACATTAGTGTATCAATGATTATAAACAATTATAACGACATTTCAACAAGTTTATGCATCAACAGTGCACATATACCTATCAATAGTAGCAGACTTAACCCTTTGTTCAAATTGTGCATCATACCCATATATAATTGTCCATTCCAACAATTCAGCAAGCAAGTAGATGAAAGCAACCTACTCATAATTTCTATTAGGTTCTTTAACAATCACAAGTCATCAAATTAGGGTTTTGGTCATCAATAGTATAGTTTCAAGAAAAGATTCAACTTTTAATTCATCTACTCATTGAGATTCATTATATCTTCATACAATCATCCAACATGCTTTCTAATAGATAAGTCATCACATATACATGCTTAGAACAATGAGAAAACAAACACAAGTCACTCACCTCAATGAAGAAATTAATCGAATTAATAAAGAATGAGAAAAGGCTCTTCTTTTGCAAAATCCAAGATCATCGCTTTGAAACTCCAAGAAATTAATAGCAAAAATATATTTTATTTTTTTACAGAAGAGAGGGACGGCTGTAGTGGCCATAATATAGGCTGAAATCTGGAGTTTAGGGTTTTACAAGTTTATGGAAACATTCCTTAACAAATTATTACTTTACATATATAAACCTTTCTTTAATAAAGTAATTAAATACATTAAATAAATTAAAATAAAACCAAATCTTTTTACTACTATGTTATCCAACTATCAAGCATAACCCAGAAATTAAAAAATTCGGATTTGCAGTCAAAGTGGTAATTTTGCACAAAAGTTATTCTTTTTGTAATATTTGCAAATATGTCATAAAATATTCATAAAAAATCTAGAAAATTCAGAAATTATATCTACAAATAAATATTAAAATTTTCAATTAAAAGTTTTTGAATTTTACTTTCCAAGAAAACATTTGCACAAGATCCACTTAAATTCCATATTTGCAAAAACACCATATTTGTTTAAATCTTTACCAAATCAACTCTTAATAAAACTTAAATAGATTCTATTTTCAATGATGATCATGGCAGGCCAAAAAAATTAGTTGAAACGAATTTTCATTATTTGTTTGAGATCCAAACAGATTTTTAAATAAAAGATCATCTCTTTCGAAGTATTTACAAAAATAGTTTCTTTATTCAGAAAAATCCCGAAATTTAGGATATACTTAATTATAAATAGGAGAATGTATTCAGAAATTTAAAAGTTGATATTTGTACCCCAAAAATATTTGCTCCTGTTTTGCACGTGTAAAATTGAGAAATTCATAAAATAGTCAAATAAATTCAAATAAATCTGAAAATTAAAATATCATAAATAAATGAGAAAAATCAATCATTAACCATAAAGTTTTAAGAACTCAAAATTTTCTGACTTTGCACGTGTGTTGCACGTGCAAAATTGCAATTTCAAGAAAATAGTCAAAATACTCAACTTTACCAATATAATATTATTTAATAATGCAAAATAAGTAATTTTATTTTGTAGTGTGTTACAAGGACTTCGTCAAACATTTTACATCGGAAGCAAGGTCAATTTCCTCTTTGGACTCTTCGGTGGCGGCTGCAGCCTTGCGTCACAACGTCATGCATAAAGAACTAAAAGCATCCCTCGCCAAGAGGCCACCTTGAGATTTCACTGAGCTCCTAGAAAGGAGTAAAAAGTACATCAGGTTCGAGGAAGCTCTCAATCCACGAGTCAAGAAAGAGTCAATTTTCGGGAACAAACGGAAGAACACAAGTGAGGAAACACCCAAGAAGTTTCAGAAAAACGGTGCAAGTCAACGCCGTCCTCCTCCTGAACCCCACTTCAAAAAATTTGCTCCTTTGAATGCAAATGTGTCTGCCATACTCATGGCGGTTGAAAAAGATGGGATAGTTCGTCCACCTCCCAGAATGAAAATGGTTAGCAAGAGAAGAGACAAGGGCCTGTGCTGCACATTTTACAGAGGCCATGGGCATACTACGAATAATTGCGAAGCCCTCAAACAAGAGATTAAAGACTTGATTCAGCGTGGCTATCTCTGTAATTCATCCAATAAACAATAATGTAGAAAACCCTCCGCCACGGGGGGATAATAAGCGTCCAGAAAGGCCTTTTGAATCACGAGACTCCGAGCGAGCACATGGCCATTCTACACACCATCCATGGAGGACCTATGGGAGGAGAATCTAGCTCCTCTCATAAAGCCTTTGTAAGGGAAGTTAATTCGGTTCATAACACTCCACCCCAAAAGGGTTCGGGCCTCTCTATATCTTTCTCTGATAAAGATCTCGAGGGTGTCAAAACGCCTTATTGCGGAGCACTGGTTATCAATGTAGGCATGAAAAATCATGAGGCATGACGTATCCTCATAGACAATGATAGTTCAGTGAACATCCTCTTCATGGTTGCATTTGATGTGCTAAAGCTCTCTCGAGATCGACTCAAGCCAGTCAGTTATACACTTCACGGCTTCTCAGGTGCACCTGTCTAAGTCGACGTATTTGTTGCACTCGATGTGGTGGCAGGAAAAGCCCCATCAACTCAAACATAATCTTTAGACTTCCTGGTAATCAACGTCAAATCCACGTACAATGCTATATTTGGCCGCCCTGTACTAGCCGCTTTTCATGCCGTCGCCTCCGCGTTTCACATGAAAATGAAATTTCTGACAACAGCAAGCATAGGCCAGGTAGTGGAAAGCCAGCAGGCAGCACGTGCGTGCTACACTGCTACCATGGGGGGTTCGGTTCCCCCCTCCATGCCAAAGAGCTACTGCAGGATAACAATCATAGTATCACAAAGCCTGCAAACGAAGTCGAAGTTGCTACACAGGGCAGTCGAATCGAGAATTTTAAATTTTGTCAAGTTATCTCCTCCCAGTTTCGAGTATGTCCTCATCAGAACACAACAATACACTTAAATCCCCCACCCGAAGCCACTCCGCTCATTCAACGGAAACAAATAATCTTGCCTAAACACATTGATGCATCAGAAGATTTCTTTCTTTATGCAAAACAACGAGGGACTCCTTCCAAAACAGGCAAGTCCAGATAAGGTCTACCAAGTTGTTCGCCTAACAGCTCATCAACTTGAAAAACCGGGTGGCAAGGATATGACAGTAGGGACTCGAAATGAGCAACACCTCAAGGAATACAACGAGAGCGTTTGAAACGCTTCTCCTAATTGTATAATTTTTTAAAAAAATTGTAATGAAGGCCGGCCACTAGAGCAGACATTTAGTTTTTCCTTTCAATAAAGACCACTTTCACTAATGGTAATGCATGTAATAAGGGCCAACCATTAGAGCAGCCCCTTAGTTTATTTCTCAATAAAATTTGCCAGTTTATTTCATCGCATCTCACTCAATTTATTAAAGCAAACAATGAGCTAAAATGCCCAACTTATACCTAGAGTGGCGCTAAACACTCGTTACAAGCTTTCTACAAGACAAGTTCAGAATCTAGGTCCGTGACTCGGAGTTACTCTCGGAACATGCAATCCCATGCATTCAGAGTACAACTCACTGTTCGATCTATTCCTGAAACTAGTTAAAGTTCCTTGAAGACTTATACAACGAGTTGAGTGCCAAACTTATACACATAAACAGCACCAAAAACTCATTACAAGTTTTCCCGTAAGACGGGTTCGGAGTCCATACCCATTGCTTGAAGATACTCTAATAATTTGCAATGAAGCAAGTTCACAGTGCGCTTTGCCATTCGATCTACTCGTGCAATCCATTAGCGCCTCGACAACTAGTTCGGAGTCCATACCCATGGCTCAAAAGAGACTCTATCAATTCACCAAGAAGCGAGTTCAAAGTGCACTTTGCCATTTGATCTGCTCCTGCAACCTGTTAATAGTCAAACTAACAAGTTCGGAATCCATACCTATGGCTCAATGTTACTGTCGCAACCTGCAATTACACATGTTCAGAGTTCAACTCGCCATTCGATGTATTCCTGAAACTAGTTAAATTTCCTCAAGGACAGATTAAAAGGTCCAAAATTGTGGATCGTACTTACTCTAGCAACATTTGAAAAAACAACACTTAGAGTTCAACTCTCCACTCGATGTGACTCTCACAACTTGTTAGAGGACCCATACAGCAAGTTTGGAAAACAACTCTCATTTAGAGTAGTCCCTACAACTAGCTGAGTTCAAGATAGTGAAATTCCAAACTCCATTATACACCGTCAACAGTTCGTTAGCTATACGCAATAGACTTGATGCCATATTATTTAGCTACAAAGAGCCCAGTCGATGGCACCCCAATCTTAATAGCAAGGATCAGGCACGTAGAGAGGTCATCAAATCACAGAACTATCACAAACCCACATGTTCAGGTTCAGTAGTACTATAGATATTTACAAGTACAAAATCATCAATCATACAACTCGATCTACAAGCTGTCCTTGCGACTTAGTGGGCGAGAAACATTGTTCCTAAGAGATACAAGCCTCCTTGTGGGTTGCCTGGCGCCCACCTCTTTTCCTAGACCACCAGCATCTCTGGTAGAAAACGTTGATCCCATGGATTGAGATTGCTGGCCGGCACACGAGGCTCGCGACTCTCCACCAACAAAAGTCAAACTCAACAAAGCCGACCCGCCACTCAGGGCATCACCGGGATGCCGAGGGGGCACCAACGCTATTGGCACAGTTTTCCTAACAACCAACCCGACTCCTCCAACCGTTGCACTCTCTTTCGCATTAGTCGTGGCGCCTTCCTTCACTTCGACCGTTGATTCCTTTTTTGCACTAACGATGTGCGAGGTGCTTACCGTCCGTAACCCACCAAGTCTCGCTTGAAGTCGATAAAACTCCAAGTCTTTCTCGACGACTATTTCTCTGAGTAGAGGACACTCTCCAATACTATCTTTTGTCACTTTCGGAGGCAATGGCAAGTTGACCAGACGATCGGAACACAAGAGTGCTAACTCGCAATCCCTCTCAACGAGCACCGACTTAAGGCGAACGGACTCCAGCCATTCATCATCTGACTGAACACGCAAACGGTCGACTGCCAATTCCATTATGCGCAGTCACTTGCGAAGACACTCAACCACGTCACTACATTAGTTTTTCCGGGATCCTACGATCGTCTGTCAATAATTCCAAAATCATGGTCAAACAAAGGAACAAAATACTAGGTGTCACGAGCAAGCATCGCTTCAAAGCATATCAACACAATACGACAAGTGATAACAAATCTAGAAGATAGTTTTTCCAAACACTAAAAGGAAGATACATGAATGCGGTGGCCATTCCGCAATTAGGTGTAACCCCTGTTTTCCATTTTATATATTTTTTGGATGTATTTTTTTTCTGAGTGTTTATTCATATTGTATATCTTTTTGAACCTTGTTTTGGATCTCCATTCTCAATATGTTCATCTAATTGAATTTCACCTTTAGTGGATTTTCTTGGTTCAATTGTTAGTTTATTATTTCGTCTCTGTTTGATCGAGTTATTATTTTTTATCCTCTTTATTTTATATTGTTCATGCCCTATTTTAATTATCCATTTTGTGCCCATCTCATTATTTTGGACCATCCTACTTTTATTTGGATCTTTCATTTAACCCTACTGAATTTCTTTGAATAAACCTTATCAACCCATTATTTCACTACTGAATCTTTTTCACCTTAACCCTATAGTCCATTAAAAAAACAAAAAAATCCTGTACCCGTTTCACCTCCAAGCCGTTAACTATACCCAGTCACCACCTAACCCTAATTCTCTCACCTATATATATAAGCCTACCCTGTTATATTCCCCAAAACCCTAGCTATTTTACCATCTCCTACCTTCCCTCCCGATCCTCTACTCTGTGTGCACCCTGTGCTCCTCTCCCGAAACACATCCCGACCTCCTCTTCATCCCTGTTCCCAAATGCCCTTACACCTGACGCAACACTGCCAGTTCAGCACCTCCCTGAGCTGTGCCTCCCCTCGTCGACTGCAGCGTTGCACAACTCTAGTTGCCGACCCTTTGCTAGTGCTTCCTCCCGAGCAATGCCAGCCAGTCACTCAGCCACCCTGCGACCCCAGCCTCCAGGCGCTCAGCCACCTCCCTGTCGTGACCTCCTCTCAAAGATAGTAGCAACGCCAGTAGCTGCACCCAATGTACTGTTGTCCCGCCGTCGTGCCGCCGCCGTTCTCCCGTCACCGTGCACCGAGTTGTGTTGGATTTGATCTTGTGTGCGAGTGCTGCTTTTGGTTGCGTGTGATCTCGAGTTGTGATCGTTGTTAGTGTGTTCGTGATTCGTTCGCTTGAGTTTGTCACCCAGGAATCCGTTCCCGTTATTCTCGCTCTTTGCATCGGTTCCGTCGTCAACTATAAGACAAGTAACATGTATTCTTTTTTTGTTGTATAATACAAGTACTAAATAGCGCATGTAGTGTAATGTGTTGATCCATTTATAGTTGTCTCGTACACACACGACATGAAATAACTTAGATATAATAAATTCTTCATGTATACATGCATTTTGTTCGTGAATTATAAGGTGTTGTATGATCTTGTATGGTTGATGTGTTAGGAGTAGTATGACTTGTTGTAGACGTATTAAATACCATATACCATGTTGCTTGGACATCTAGTATACGCTATTTCATATTTTGTTATGATTTGGATGTGTTTCATATGAACTAATTGATTTTATGCTTGAAGAAGATTTCTGTTTTTGTTGTTATCCCGTTTTTGTTCAGTATTTTAGACCCTATTAAGGTCAGTACATGAAAATTATTTGAGAATATAAATTATAGAGAGTTCTGTCTACTTTCCAGAATTTTTGACAAATCTCAATTTCGATTTGTTAGTTGCAAGTTATTGTTGTTTTACTATAGAGGTGTAGGAAATTCCAGATTCTGTTTCCTAAGAATTCTGTATGGTTATTTATTTTTATACTGATGCTAAAGATAAAATTTTGATCCAATATTTTGATGTGTACAACTAGACTTGATTGGAATTAAACCCCTAATTTTTGTGGATTTAATTGCTGACTTTCATGAACTATTTTATACTTGCAAACAACTACTATACTTGCAGAATTTTCGTGCTGTTTTATAAAGAAATATAATTTCGACATGATTCTATTTGCTTTTTATAAAAGCTTTGTGAATATGAATTTTATCCTACTGTATCTACTTTATCAACCTTTTGATGGATCTAGAATTCGATTTATATTTTGTAATTTATTACTATTTTGGTACTGCTTTGTTTATGATTCCAGATTTACAAATCTGCTATATCTTGCTGCTTCCAGATTTATTTGTCTATACTATCTATATTGGAAAATTATGAAACTTTATTTTTTGATACTAAACATACTAGGGAATGCCCCAGATTTTTCTTGGATTTAATAAGTAAGTTTTTATGCCGTTTTCCTGTTTATGAATACAAACTTCTAATTTCTGGCTAAACATATTTTCTGGATACAATTCTATTTTGAGTCATGTCTTTGTGAAATACCATATGACTTATATATATTTGCTGGATTCAGTTAAGAGTCTATTTTCCAAATTTTCCGACGGATCCAGATTTGCATATTTGTGGCAACAGGAATCCCAGATTTGTACAGTACTGTCTTGCTGTCCTGAACTAGAATTTTCGCTGTCCTAACCTTTTATAAGTTGTCTATCACCTGTACATATGTATCTTCCCATCTGAACCTATTACCTGTTTATGCCATGTTATTCTTACTCTGTTTTGTGACACATATGCCTTTTTTGATAATAATAACAAACAACCAAGTCGGGGTTAAGTGAAAGACCTTAGTAGTAGACAATATAGGTATGTGTACTCAGAAGGGGGCCGTGTTTCCCGTTACTTGATGCCATGATTTCATGATTACATGATTCATGCCTGTTATTACTATCTGATTATATGTCACTATGTTTCATGATTACATAATTCATGCCTGTTATTACTACCTAATTATATGATGCCATGATTCGTGATGATTCATGCCTGTTACTTACTATATGATTATATGTTGTCATGTTTCATGACTACATGATTCATGCATGTTCTTGTTGCCGCATTTCACGACTACGTGATTTGTGCAGGTTACCTGTTACATGACGCCTGAGTACATGGCTATGGAAACCCTCCACTAGATCTAAATGCAATTTGCATGTAAGTAGGAATCATGTGGTAAAAACCTGGGACGCATGAAGTGCTACCTAGATAGAAATAAATACATGACTTGACATAACATGATACCTGTTACATGCTTCTGTTACATGATACCTGTACATTTTAGTTGACAACTGTTACATGTTTACCTGCTTGCATGATGCCTATTACCTGTTACATGTTATAACAACTGTTAGCACACTACATTACTTGATTCTGTTCATGATTTATGCTAGTTGTTCTATTTGTTGCCATGTCTATTCCATGCTATGTTTGCTTCCGATGTTACTCTATGATTGTTATTCTTTTTCTGTACTTGTGCCTGCACTACAAGCGGCTCGTAACTTGCATTGACGGGGGTTTTGTTTCTCTTTCCTTTTTTCTGTAATTTGTTAAATTGAAGATTATGGTGATCAGCTGCCCTATGGAGTAAGTGATCTAAGATTCTAGTTGCTGGAGTTCTTGATATAATTTACTTTCCTGCTATTCTTGAATAAATGTAATTTGCTACATGAATTTTGTATTGGGCAATGTGACCTAGAATTATTAACTTGTTCAGATCGGGTTTATTTGAGATTTATTTATTTTGTTTCAAGTAAATCCTGTTGGTATATTAATTGATTCATGCATGCGTGGTGGGTTTCTCCTTGGTTACTTCTTATTATTCCTGTAAAATATTGTAAAGATCTAACAGCTTATGGATGATGAAAATCATTCGCTGGACTTAGTTATGTATCCGTATTCCGTATTCTCTTTTTGGGAAGCGGGGCGTGACAAGTTTTTAGTTGTATCAGAGCTCAGGTTTGGCTAATGTATTAGTTTGACTGATATATTAGACAAGTTTTGCTCGATCTGGGATTGGCTTAACTGTACACAAACCATGCATACATGAATAAATTATAATCAACTTTGATCTGGATGCTGACTGTTTTTGATTTTGTGTAGACCATGCCTCGCAGAGGTTCCACTTCTCATTCTCAGGAAGATCATCCCGGGCTTGAGGCCATTACCAATATGTTGGAACGGTTGATCAATATGCAGTAAAATCACAGTGACCTTGTGATGGCTGCTTTGGAAGCTTTTCGGGTTCCGAATCTCGCTGTGCTTCCACAGGCAGTTCTCCTTCATCGTCTGGGTACGATTACAGATTTTATGCAGCCGCATCCTGACAGATTCTCGAGCAATGAGATGCCTTTGGAGGCAAAACAGTTGCTGATCAGGATAGAGCAGTTACTTTTGGCAGCACGAGTTGCCGATGCTAATCGAATGAATGTAGTGACCATCCAGCTGGTGGACCTGGCCGACATTTGGTGGAGGTTCGAGTTCGAAAGGCTCGTGCGGCCTATTACTTGGGCCACGTTCACTAGGAGCTTCTTGTAGAAGTTCTTCCCTAGCAGCACTCGAGTTGAAATGGAGCAATAGTTCCTGGCCCTGAAATAGGGTGGTCGTTGTTCTATTATTGAAATTTTGTTACATATTGTCCATGAAATGTTGTAACATGAGACTTTCTTGAAACAGGGTCCAAGTCTGTGGATGAGTATGCAACAGAATTTACCAGACTTTGTCGCTTTGCAGCCATTCTTGTGGAGAACGAGGAGGACAGGGCTCATAGATTCAGGCTGGGACTTGAGCGAGATATTAAGGTGTAGCTCGTCTCCCTTCGGTTGCGTACTTATGCTAAGGCTCTTGAGGCATCTCGAGCTCAGGAGCAGGCTCGTGGTGGGATGGCTCCTCCCCAGCGGACTGTTCCGAACTCTGTTATTGCTAGGCCTTCTAGTGGGCCGATTCGGAGGCCTGTCCCAGTTCATCCTGTCAGGGCAGTTCCTTACCCTTCTGCTGCTCCTCGGACAGAGGGATTCTGTGATTTCTGCCAAATGACCAGGCATGTGCGCAGAGACTACAGGTGTGCCAATTGCCACTATTTTAGATGTGGAGCTACTGACCATTGAATGCGGTATTGCCTTCAGCGAAGAATGGCTCTTCTAGCTGGGGGTCTAGTTCAGCAGGTAGCCCCAGCTCGTGGTTCTGTCAGGCCATCGCTTCCTCCTCAGTGCTAGATTGTCGGTCAGAGGACCACTGCCCCCAGGAGAGGTCAGGCTTTCAACCTAACTGCTGCAGATACTGAGACAGCAGAAGGTGTTGTTGCAGGTATATTTTTCTTTTTGCTGTTTTGTTGTTTGTTTCTTCCCTTAGCTTCTTTCATTTATCTTGCATTATTCCTTCATAATATCTTTCTGCATTGTGTTTTCTTCACCCTTGACCACCAATTCCTTTTCTCTCGTTTTGATTCTATCTTAGGTATTGTCCTTGTTTGTTCTTTTCCTGCTCATGTACTCTTTGATTCCGGGGCAACCCATTCCTTTATCTCTTCCCGCTTTGTGGCTCGCCATACGTTGGAGTGCAACATCATGTCAGAGGCTTGGAACATTGTGACAGGTGGCAGTGTTGTCGTTTGTTCCCGGGAGTGCAGGCAGAGTTCCATAGTTATTGGCAGCACAAATTTTAAGGCTAGCCTGATTGTAATTGGGAATTCAGGATTCGACGTTATTCTCAGTATGGATTGGTTGGGTGAATCCCACGCTATTATTGATTGCCGTGCTAAGAAAGTTGTATTATGGATCCCAGGTCGCGCAGAGTTTGAGTTCCATGCCGAGGAGATGCCCCTTGGCCGAGCTGTGACTGCAATTGATTAGGAGGTTTGTGTGATGGAATTTCATTCAGGCTGTGAGGCTGCACCTCCAGTAGTGCGGGATTTCCTGAATGCTTTTCCAGAGGAGTTGCCTAGCTTACCCACTGATAGGGATGTGGAGTTCGGTATTCAAGTTCAACTTGGCATGGCGCCAATATCGAAGAGTTCCTACATAATGCCACCGGTTGAGCTAGCAGAGCTTAAGGTGCAGATTCAGGAGTTGCTTAATTTGGGATTCATCATACCCAGTGTTTCGCTGTGGGGTGCTCCAGTCTTTTTTTCAACAAGAAGGACGGTAGTCATTGACAGTGCGTTGATTATCGGAAACTGAACAGTGTGACTATGAAGAACCAGTATTCACTGCCCAAGATCGACGACTTATTTGATCAGTTGAGCGGAGCAACTATTTTCTCGAAGTTGGATCTTCGTTCTGGGTATCATCAGGTCAAGGTGAAGGCGAATAAGCTCTATAGGAAACTCAGCAAGTGTGAGTTTTGGCTCGACAGACTTACCTTCTTGGGGAACATTATCTTGAGCGATGGTATTTCAGTGGATCCGTCCATGGTTGAAGCTATGAAGAATTGGCCAGTTTCCAAGTCAGTTTCAGATGTGAGGAGTTTCCTTGGTCTAGCTGGCTATTATCGGAAATTCGTCCATGATTTTTCGAAGATAGTAGGACCATTGACTAAGCTGACAAGGAAGGATCAGAAGTTCTGTTGGTCTGAGGCTTGCAGTGAGGCTTTTGCTGAGTTGAAGAGCAGGATGATGTTAGCACCAGTGTTGACTATTCCAGATGGTTCAGGCAGATTTTTAGTTCACTGTGATGCTTTTGACAAGGGTCTTGGAGAGTTCTGATGCAGAAGGGCCGAGTTGTTGCTTATGCATGAAGACAGTTGAGGCCGCATGGGAAGAACTATCCGACTCATGACTTGTAGTTAGCGGCAGTGATCTATGCTTTGAAGCTGTGGAGACACTATTTACTTGGAGACCGAGTGGAGATCTTTACAGACCACAAAAGTCTCAAGTACATCTTCACCCAGAAGGAGGTGAACATGAGGCAAAGGCATTGTTGGAACTTATGGCCAATTATGTCATCAGTTTGCAAAACCATCCTGGTATAGTGAACTTGGTGCCAAATGCTTTGAGCAGGAGACCGACAACTATGTTTCTGACTTAGCAGAAAGAATTGGTTGAGCAAATGCAGAGTTTGGAGTTGGATGTGTTATTGCCGAGTTCTGATCGGAGTTGTTTGATGCTTCATTTTCTGTCATCTCTTGTTGAGCAGATCAAAGAGGCTCAGGCTAGTGATGAGCAGTTGCAGGGTTTCAGGATAGAAGTTGAGGATAGTTCCAAAATGGATATGGTTATTCATGCTGATGGATCACTTCGTTTTGGGTCCAGGATGTGTGTCCCGAAGGGTGAAGTTCGTCAGAGGATGGTTGAGGAAGCCCACTAGTCATCGTATTGTATTCATCCTAGAGGTACTAAGATGTACCGCGACTTGAAGCTTCATTTCTGGTGGCATGGTATGAAGAGGGCTGTTGCTCGGTTTGTGTCTCAGTGTTCGGTCTGCCAGCAAGTGAAAGCAGAGCATCAGAGAACCACCAGACTTCTTCAACCACTTTCCATTCCGGAGTGGAAGTGGAAACACATCACTATGGATTTTGTGACTGCTTTGCCAAGGAGTCCTAAGGATCATAATGCTATTTGGGTGATTGTCAACCGACTGACGAAGAGTGCTTACTTCATTCCCTTCCGAGTTGGACAGTGTACTGAGAGCCTAGCTAAGAGGTACATTCTAGAGATCTTCAGACTTCATAGGATTCCAGTCAGTATTATATCCGATCGGGATACGAGATTCAGATCTCAATTTTAGGAGAGTCTTCAGTGTAGTTTGGGGAGTAAATTGAAGTACAGTATAGCTTTTCATCCCCAGACTGATGGACAGTCAGAAAGGACCATCCAGACTCTAGAGGACATGTTGAGGTCCTGTATGTTGCAATTTGGTGGATCATGGTAGGATCATTTGCATCTCGTAGAGTTCTCGTACAATAACAGCTTTCAGGCTAGTCTTAAAGCTGCACCGTTCGAGGTACTTTATGGGCGGAAGTGCAGATTACCAGTGAGCTGGGATGACACTGGTGAGAGGAAATTGTTGGGTCCGAAGTTGATCACTAGGACAGTTGATGCAATGTCTCAGATTAGGAAGCATCTTCAGGCAGCTCAAGATAGGCAGAGGCAATGGGCTGATGTCCATCGGAGAGCTTTGGAGTTTGAGGTTGGTGACCATGTTTTCCTAAAGGTATCGGCGAGGTGTCATTCGATTTGGTGATGGGGGCAAGCACAGCCCTAGGTTCATTGGACCGTTCGATATTGTGGAACGAGTAGGCATGGTGGCCAATCGTCTTGCATTGCCACCAGCTTTATCAGGAGTGCACGATATTTTTCATATCTCACAACTCATGAGATACATCCGCGATGAGAGGCATGTGATCGACTATTCTGAGTTGACCGTTCGGCCGGATTTGACTTATGAGATTCCGCCAGTTGCTATTTTGGATCGGCGGGAGAAAGTGCTTAAGAACAAAGTCATCAAGCCGGTTCGTGTTTCTTGGAATCCTCACTTGTCGGGTAAGTCGACCTGGGAGTTACAGGAGGAGATTCAACAGAAGTTTCCCCATCTGTTTGAGTAGCTTTTTGTTTTTTTTCTTTCTTCTCTTTTCGGGGTTACCCTATGTACTTCTTGTTTGAATTTCAAATAAGAAATTCTTGTTGTTGGTAGGTAAGATTTGTAACCCCTGTTTTCTATTTTATATATTTTGTGGATGTATTTTTCTTTTTAAGTGTTTATTCATATTGTATCTCTTTTTGAACCTTGTTTTGGATCAACATTCTCATTATATTCATCTAATAGATTTTCTCCTTTATTTGATCTTCTTGGTTCAGTTGTCCGTCTATTGTTTCGTTTCTGTTTGATCGGGCTATTGTTTTTTATCCTTTTTATTTTATATTGTTCATGCCCAATTTTAATTATCCATTTTTTGCCCATTTCATTATTTTTTACCATCCTATTTTTATTTGGATCTTTCATTTAAACCTATTGAATCTCTTTAAATAAACTCTATTAAACCCATTATTTCACTACTGAATCTTTATCACCTCAACCCCATAGTCCATTTTAAAACAAAAAAAAAGTTCTCGTACCCGTTTCACCTCCAATCCGTTAACTATACCCAGTCACCACCTAACCCTAATTCTCTCACATATATATATAAGCCTACCCTATTATATTCCCTAAAACCCTAGCCGTTTTACCATCCCCTCCCTTCCCTCCCGATCCTCTACTCTTTGTGCACCCTGTGCTCCTCTCCCGAAACCCATCCCGACCTCCTTTTCATCCCTGGTCCCCGATGCCCACGCAGCCGACGCAGCGCTGCCAGTTCAGCACATCCCTGCGCTGTACCTCCTGTCGTCGACTGCAGTGCTGCTGAGATCCAGTCGTGACCTTCCGCTGGTGCTTCCTCCCGAGCAATGCCAGCCAATCGCTCAGCCACCCTACGACCCCAGCCGCCAGGCCCTCAGCCACCTCCCTATCGCGAACTCCTATCATAGATAACAGCAACGCCAGCAACTGCACCCACTGTACTGCTATCCCACCATCGTGCCACCGCCGTTCTCCCATCGCCGTGCACCGGGTTGTGTTGGATTTGATCTTGTGTGCGAGTGCTGCTTTTGGTTGCGTGTGATCTCGAGTTGTGATAATTGTTAGTGTGTTCGTGATTCGTTCACTTGAGTTCATCACTCGGGAATCCTTTCCCGTTATTCTCACTCTTTGCATCGGTTCCATCATCAACTATAAGGCAAGTAACTTTTATTCTTTTTTTGTTTTATAATACAAGTACTAAATACCGCCTATAGTGTAGTGCTTCAGGATCTATCCCCATGAAACCCTTGTTATATCCGGTCTCTATGTGTTGATCTATCCGTAGTTGTCTCGTACACACACGACATGAAATAACTTAGATATAATAAATTCTTGATGTATACATGCATGTTGTTCGTGATTTATGAGGTATTGTATGATCTTGTATGCTTGATGTGTTAGGATTAGTATAACTTGTTCTAGACGTGTTAAATACCCTATACCATGTTGCTCGAACATCTAGTATACCATATTTCGCGTTTTGTTATGATTTGGATGCGTTTCATATGAACTAGTTGATTTTATGCTTGAAGAAAATTTCTGGTTTTTTTGTTACCCTATTATTGTTCAGTATTTTAGACCCTATTAAGGTCAGTAAATGAAAACTATTTGTGAATATGAATTATACCAAATTCTGTGTACTTTCCAGAATTTTTGACAAATCTCAGTTTAGATTTGTGAGTTGCAAGTTATTGCTGTTTTACTACAGAGGTGTAGGAAATTCCAGATTCTGTTTTGTATGAATTCTGTATGGTTATTTATTTTTATACTGATGCTAAAGATAAAATTTTCACCCAATATTTTGATGTGTACAACTAGAACTGATTGGGATTAAACCCCTAATTTTTGTGGATTTAATTGCTGACTTTCATGAGCTATTCTATACTTGCAAACAACTACTATACTTACAGAATTCTCGTGCTGTTCTATAAAGAAACATAATTCGACCTGATTCTATTTGCTTATTATAAAAACTTTGTGAGTACGAGTTTTATCCTACTGTATCTACTTTATTAACCTTTTGATGGATCTGTAATTCGATTTATATTTTGTAATTTATTACTGTTTTGGTACTGCTGTGTTTATGATTCCAGATTTACAAATCTGTAGTATCTTGCTGCTTCCTGATTTTATATGTTTATACTATCTGTATTGGAAATTATGAAACTTTATTTTCTGATACTAAACATACTAGGGAATACACCAGATTTTTCTTGGATTTAGTATTAAGTTTTTATGCCGTTTTCCTGTTTATGAATATAAACTTCTAATTTCTGGCTGAACTTGTTTTCCGAATACAATTCAGTTTCGAGTCATGTCTTTGTGAAAAACCATATGACTTATATATATTTTCTGGATTTGGTCGAGAGTTTATTTTCCAGATTTTCTGAGAGATCTAGGTTTGCATATTTGTGGCAACGAGAATCCCAGATTTGGTGCAGTAATGTCTTGCTGTCCTGGACTAGAATTTTCGTTGTCCTAACCTTTTATGAGTTGTCTTTCACTTGTACCTGTTTAACTTCGAACCTGTACCTGTTACCTGTTCATGCCATATTATTCTTGCTCTATTTTGTGACACGTATATGCCTGTTTTAATAATAATAACAAATATCCAAGTCGGGGTTAAGGGAAAGACCTTAGTAGTGGACAATATAGGTATGTGTACTCAGAAGGGGGCCGTGTTTCCCATTACTTGATGCCATTATTTCATGATTACATGATTCATGCCTGTTATTACTATCTGATTATATGTCGCCATGTTTCATGATTACATGATTCATGCATGTTATTACTAGATGATTATATAATGCCATGATTCGTGATAATTCATGCCTGTTACTTACTATATGATTATATGTTGCCATGTTCATGACTACATGATTCATGTCTGTTCCTCTTGCTGCGATTTCACGACTATGTGATTCGTGCCTATTACCTGTTACATGACACCTGAGAACACGACCATATAAAAACCCACTACTAAATCTAAACGCAATTTTCATGTAAGTAGCAACCATGTGGTAAAAACCTGGGACGCATGAAGGGCTACCTAGAGAGAAATAAATACATGACTTGACATAACATGATACCTGTTACATGATACCAGTACATGCTTGTAATACCCCAGATTTTAAAATAATGTCTTAAGATTTATAAATGAATTTAAAATGATTTTTGGTCATATAATAAATACTTTTCTGAAAATTTATCCTTTTACACGTGCAAATATTTCTTGGAAAGTTCAAAGTCAAAAATTATTTTGGGAAAACCCATTATTTATTATTTGAGATTATTTGTGATTTTTCTCGATTTTTCCGATAATTATTGGACCTATTTGCAAATATTAACAAAAGAAGGATTTTTGTGCAAAATTACCAATTGAAGTGAAAACTCTATATTTTTGGATATTTGGACTGGGTATAATGCCTAGACAACTCAGGGTTAAAAATTTTACTTTTTTTTTGATGAATTTGATTTATTTTACAAGTTTCGATAAAAGATGACCTTCTGCAAAATTGTTATTTTGACGGGGTAAAAGTGCAAATTCATTTTCTGGGCCTTTTAAATAGTGCCGGCTGACTTTATGATGGTTTTTTTTTTTTAAATCTCAAATAAATTGGTTTTATCAAGTTTCCAAATATATGTATCTATATATGTAAAGATGTGTTTTAAAAAGAGTATTTTTGCAAATGTGTTCAAAACCCTAAACCTTGAATCCCAACCTACTTAAGGGTGGAGTGCAGCCGTCTTTCGCTGCACAGTACAAGGGATTTCATTATTTTATTTGGAATTTGAAAGCAAAAGATCTTGGATTTCTTACGAAGGAAGGATTTTTCGTATTGCTTTATTATCTTCGTTTGATCTCTTTAACAAGGTGAATGACATGTTTTGTTTTCTTTTGTTTTATATATGTTGTATGAGATGATCTATAGATTAGAAAGCATGCTACGAGTTTTTTTGATGACATATGATGTTTTGATGAGTAGATGAATTAAAAGTGAATCTTTTCATGAAACTATATTATTGATAATTGAAACCCTAATTTGTTGACTTGAGATTGTTAAATAACTGAATAGAAATCATGAGTAGGTTGTTTTCCCTAACATATTTGCTGTTTGACTTGTTGAGAAGTGTGGTATGAAGGTATTGCATAAAGTGGATAAAAATATTACCTTTACCTGGGTACAAATGCATAACTCAACTTGGGGGTTTTTCATTGAGTAGAAACTTGATTAGTGATTGTTATAATTGCTCATTAGTATGGACAAATTATTGTGAATGATTGTGGATGAGTTTTATGGCTATTGAATCTAAGAATTAAGTCTTGGTGTTTTGAGAAAAAGGGGTTTAGATTTGGATCTATGCATTATGATCAATTTGGGGATTTAGGGATTTTGTGAAGTTTTGAGAAGTTTTCAATTAGATATGATTAGTTTTAGTACTGAGATTAAATCTAAATATTTCACTTTTTCTATTTGATGAGTTTTGAAGTTTTCTTGGAGCACAAACATGTGTACATATATCTTATTTCGTCGTTTTCGAAGAAATTGGGTTTTTGTGTGTTTTAATGGAGTTTTGATTGGATTTCAATTATTTGGTTCTGAGATAGTTTTAAACTCTTTACTACTCTTATTGATGGATTTTTGAAGTCTAAACGGATGTTAATATTCGTATTCAAATATATATGTATATAAGATGTCGTTTTGAAAGATTTTTGGGTAAAACTCCTATTTCTGGATCTTGATATGTTTTGATGTGTTTTAATAACTCCTATATGTTATACATGTTACAATTAATCATCCCAAGAAATTAGTTCTTCAAATTTGTGATTTTTACAAAGTGGAATCATGTATCGGTTAAAACATGCACAACCTTTAAACTGCAGTCTGGAGGTTTAACTGTCAACCGACCAATGCCGACAGTCGACGGTCGGGGTCCTGGCTGAAGTATTTTCTTGAGTCTCAAATTTTCCTGCGGGACAGTCGAATGACTACCTTATACAGTCGACTATCTCTGCTCTGAATTAATGTTTTCTTTAAGTGTTGGATTTTCCTGCAGGTTAGTCGACTGTCCAGATTACACAGTCGACTGCTACTGCTCTGACTGATGTTTTCTTGAGTTTTCTGATGCTTCTTTCGAACAATTGTTCTTTCAGTATTATATTGTTTTAAAAGATGTTTTGCATTGTTTACAGAGAATTATATTTTATTTATGATGGAGTTTTAAATGTATTCTTTTGGACCTTATTTGAGTTATACGTGCTTTCAAAGGAATTAATGTTTTGTGATATTCTATAACCTAAAAATATGGTTTTCAGTTATTTGATGGATTTAATATTTTATTTGGATTCTGGAATTATATATAAGATTTGGTTTTTGTTGATTGGAGAAGTATCTTCGTATAATCATTTTGACGATGGATTTGTGAGTTGTTGAAAGTTTTGGTTTTGATGGATGAGTTGTGAATCTCTAGGAGTTGAGTGGGAGTCCTGTGAACCGACAAATGAGATTTGTGGATTTAGACCTGCGGGGTCTTGAGTTTGTTTTGTGGAATTAAGTCCAGCAGGATACACTAACTCTAGAGAGGGGAAGTTTTGTGTTTTTAATAATAACCATCCTAAGGACAGGCACTAGTGGAGATGTGATGGAACTTAGGAAATGTAAGTATATGCTCTGGTCTGTTAGTCCAACGGATGCGTTCCAGGACTGTTTGTTGTTCTGTCTCGAAAGGACATTTGTATGTTAGCGTGTCGAGGGTCTATAGGCCTATTCACGGAGTATGCAAGGTGCATTCGCGTGTCGAGGGTCGGCAGGCATATTCACGGAATGTACCTGGTGTATCTGCACGTTGAGGGCCTTGGAAGCCTATTCGTGGGGTACACGGTTGGGAGGTGATTCTCCGGTTTTTGAGCTATTCTTACATAATGCTTGCGCGTCAAGGGCTGTGGTGCCTATTCGCAGAGTATTCTGGATCTTGTTTCCATCACTGTAGTAGGATTAGTTGCATAACGAGGGGTTTAACCCTATAAAGTGAAGAACGATAAGGGCTTGCACCGGACCTATGTAGTATGGAATGCATAGAATCCGACAAATATGCATTAGAGAATCAGCATATAGCATTGATGTTTCTTGACTTGGTTTTATGCATGTTGTTTTCTGTTTTCTACACTTGACACTTAGTCTAGTTTCACTTGTTGTTTTCATGCTCTACTATTTACTATCTTATATTCCTTGATGTTTTCGTGATTTATTTATTGTTGTTTCATACTTCATTCATTGTCACTATTGATATGTGTTGCTTATGAATTTATTCTTTATGTTTATTCATGTTACTTTTCTTTGATGTCACTCACACCGTTATGGCTGACCCCTGTAGTTTTGGGGGTTAGGGTTATCTCTAGCCTCATGTTTTACAAGTAGGTGCTTATAGCTTAGGATTTGGATGCTTGTGCTTCAATGTTAAAAGAGTTTATGTAAATTGTAAAAGAAAGTGTTGTAAAAGAAAAGATTGTAATTCAAGGTGTTTTGTATTCCGCTGTATTTTGAAAACAAGTGATGTAATAAAAGTTAAAATAAAAATTATCTGTATTTTTGGCTATGTTTACTATTGCAATTAAAGTTGATGCTGGAAATTGTGCCACGTATTTCTGAGATATCATATTGGAAATTCGGGGCGCTACAGAGATTGGTATCAGAGCATGCTTCAATAGTAATAATAGACATAGTATGAAAATAAACCTAGGTGTGGACACTAGAGCGTGAGTACCTAGGCATGGATATTAGAGTGTGAGTATCACATAGAGTTAGAACATAATGTTTTGGTTTAGGGTATGGTTGGGGTTTTGCCATGGGATATGGATATGGATGTGAATTGTGCTGTGATGTTCTAACTTTACCCTCATTTTGCAGTATTCAGTAGAATGGCAGGACCCAGGACTAGGAATGGTGGTAATGGTGATGGGGCAGAAGGTTTCCATGGAGCAGGACTTGATCTTGAGACTGAGATTGCCAGGGTGTATCAGACCTTGAACACATTCATGGCAGCTAATATGGCGTAGAATCATAATCAGAATCAGGGGGCAGGACTAGTGTTTGTTAATGCTGATCCTATCAAGCAGGTTGAGTCCTTCAAGTAGATGAAGCCACCTGTGTTTGAGGGGCAGTCTAATCCAGATAGGGCTGATGATTTGATTAAACAGATGGAGATGGTCTTTGAAGTCTTGGAAACTCTAGTAATCAATAAGGTGAAGTTGGCTGTGATGTAATTAGAGAAGGATGCTGATATTTGGTGGCAGTCAGTGAAGAGGACGTTTAGGGATCAGCAAATGACTTGGGAGGCTTTTATAGATGAATTCAGGGATTGATTCTTTCCTCCGGATATTCAGGAGAGGAAGGCAACGAAATTCTTGAATCTGCGGCAAGGCAGCATGACAGTGCATGAATATGAGACAAAGTTCGCTCAACTGTCAAGATATGCACCGGAGCTGATTGTGGATGAAGCAAAGAAGGCCAAGAAGTTTGAGCAGGGCGTGAGGCTGAATTTGAGCTCGAAGATGATTCCATTGGGCATCAAGAGGTTTGATAAGCTTGTCAGGAGAGCAGCTATGACAGAAGAAGATATGGATCAGTTCTAGAAAAAGCAGAAGACTTGGAACAGGAGTAAGAGGCCAGTAGATAATCAGAGTGAGAAGGAGTTCCCAGCGAAGCATGGCAAGTTCAGTAGGCCCGTGCAGAAGGCACTCGCTTTCAAGGCGTGACTTGTTTCAACTGTGGAGAGGCAGGTCATTATCAGGCAGCATGCACCAAGCCTTGGAAGGTGCAAGTTTGTTATTAGTGTGGTCGTGAAGGGCATCTCAGACAAAACTGTCCGTAGTTGAAGAAGGATGGTGCAGGCGGAGGCAAAGTTCAGAGGTAGGGACGAGTGTTCGCATTGACTGAGGAGGATGCGGGTAACTCAGGGATGTGATCCAGGGTGTGCAAGAATTTTGAATTTATTCATTTATGTATTAAGTAAAACTTTATTTGAGATTAAATTGGAGATGTGAGTATCAATCTTCATGTAACAGAATTTGTTTTAGTTAATAGAATAAAAGCAGAAGTTTATTTAATACTGGTTCTTTGCATACATTTGTGTCGCCCCATTATTTTTGCAAGCTTTAGGTGTGGAACCTAAGGTGTTTCCAGGCAGGATCTTGGCGGTGGCAACACCATCAGGAGAAGAGCATTCCATGCACTTGACAGAGGTATTACAAAAGTTGCAAGAGCGTTACATGTATGCCAAGCTGTCGAAGTGTAAGTTTTTGAAGTTTGAGATGGCTTTCCTTAGTCATGTACTTTCTAAGGAGGGAGTGGCCACTGATCCTCGGAAGGTTGGAGCAGATTGTGGAAGGTCAGAGTTGGATGCCGGGGTTCAGAGGTTGTTGCAGCAGGTTTCCGAAGGTAAGTTATCAGAGATGCGCAGCGGAAGGTTTTTCTTGAACCCTTTGTATGATTGTGTTCCTTCTGTGTGTTTGTATTTCTTTGTTGGAATGTATTCTCTTGTGCAATTGTATTTCTTAAACTATGTTTCCGTTTATGAGATTTCAATTCCTTCGTTTATTTTGTTTGGACCCTATTAGTAGTAGTTCTGAGAACAGTACTATTCTAAGGAGGGAGTGATGTAATACCCCAGATTTTTAAAATAATTTTTTAAGATTTATAAATGAATTTAAAATGATTTTTGGTGATTTAATAAATACTTTTCTGAAAATTTATCTTTTTACACGTGCAAAACACATGCAAATGTTTCTAGGAAAGTTCAAAGTCAAAAATTATTTTGGGAAAACTCATTATTTATTATTTGAGATTATTTGGGATTTTTCTAGATTTTTCCGATAATTATTGGACATATGTGCAAATATTACAAAAGACTTTTGTGCAAAATTACCAATTGGAGTGAACTCCAGATTTTTGGATTTTTGGGCTGGGTATAATTCCTAGTCAACTCAGGGTTAAAAAGTTTACTTTTTGTTTTGATGAATTTGATTTATTTTACAAGTTTCGATAAAAGATGATCTTCTTGCCAAATTGTCATTTTGAGGGGGTAAAAGTGCAAATTCATTTTCTGGACCTTTTAAATAGTGCAGGCTGACTTTATGATAGTTGTTTTTGTTTTTAAATCTTAAATAAATTGGCTTTATCAAGTTTCCAAATATATCAATCTATATATGTAAAGATATGTTTTAAAAGGAGTATTTTTGTAAATGTGTTCAAAAACCTTAAACCTTGAATCCCGTCCTACTTAAGGGTGGAGTGCAGCCATCTTTAGCTACATAACACAAAGGATTTCATTATTTTATTTTCTTGGAAGATTAAAGCAAAAGATCTTGGATTTCTTGCATAGGAGGGATTTTTCGTATTGCTTTATTATCTTCGTTTGATCTCTTCAACAAGGTGAGTGACATGTTTTGTTTTGTTTTGTTTTATATATGTTGTAGGTGATGAGCTATAGATTAGAAAGCATGCTAGAATTTTGTATGGTGATATATGAAGTTTTGATGAGTAGTTGAATTAAAAGTGAATCCTTTCATAAAACTATATTATTGATAATTGAAACCCTAATTTGTTGACTTGAGATTGTTAAAGAACTGAATAGAAATCATGAGTAGGTTGTTTTGATGAGTAGATGAATTAAAAGTGAATCCTTTCATGAAACTATATTATTGATAATTGAAACCCTAATTTGTTGACTTGAGATTGTAAAAGAATTGAATAGAAATCATGAGTAAGTTGTTTTCCCTCACATATTTACTATTTTGACTTGTTGAGAAGTGTGGTATGAAGGTATTGCATAAAGTGGATAAAAAGATTATCTTTACTTGGGTACAAATGCATAACTCTACTTGGGAGTTTTTCGTTGAGTAGAAACTTGATTAGTGATTGTTATAATAGCTCATAAGCATGGACAAATTATTGTGAAATATTGTGGATGAGTTTGATGGATATTGAATCTAAGAATTAAGTCTTGGAGTGAGAGAAAGGGGTTTAGATTTGGATCTATGCATTATAATCAGGTTGGGGATTTCGTGATTTTGTGAAGTTTTGAGAAGTTTTCAGTTAGATATGATTGGTTTTAGTATTGAGATTAAATCTAAATATTTCACTATTTCTAATTTATGGGTTTTGAAGTTTTCTTGGCACACAAACATGTGTACACATATCTTATTTCGTCGTTTTCGAAGAAATTGGGTTTTCGTTTGTTTTGATGGAGTTTTGATTGAATTTCAATTATTTTGGTTCTGAGATAGTTTTAAACTCTTTACTACTCTTATTGATGGATTTTTGAAGTCTAAACTGATGTTAAAATTTGTATTCGAACATATATGTATATAAGATGTTGTTTTGAAAGATTTTTGTGTAAAACTCTTATTTCGAGATCTTGATATGTTTTGATGTGTTTTAATAACTCCTATATGTTATGCAAGTTACAATTAATTATCTCAGGAAATTAGTTTTTCAAATTTGTGATTTTTACAAAGTGGAATCGTGTATCGGTTAAAACATGCACAACCTTTAAACTGCAGTCTGGAGTTCTGACAGTCGACCGACCAATGTCGACAGTCGACTGTCGGGGTCCTGGGTGAAGTATTTTCTTGAGTCTTGAATTTTCCTGTGGGACAGTCGACTGTCTCTGCTCTGAATTAATGTTTTCTTTAAGTGTTGGATTTTCCTGAGGGACAGTCAACTGTCCAGATTACACAGTCGACTACTACTGCTCTGACTGATCTTTTCTTGAGTTTTCTGATGCTGCTTTTGAACGATTGTTCTTTCAATATTAAACTGTTTTAAAAGATGTTTTGCAATGTTTACAGAGAATTATATTTTATTTACGATGGATTTTTAAATGTATTCTTTTGGACCTTATTTGAGTTATACGTGCTTTCAAAGGAATTAATGTTTTGTGATATTCTACAACCTAAAAATATGGTTTTCAGTTATTTGATGGATTTAATAATTTGTTTGGATTCTGGAATTGTATATAAGATTTGTTTTTTGTTGATTAGAGAAGTATCTTCGTATAATCATTTTGTCGATGGATTTGTGAGTTGTTGAAAGTTTTGGTTTTGATGGATGAGTTGTGAATCTCTAGGAGTTGAGTGGGAGTCCTGTGAGCTGGCAAATGAGATTTGTGGATTTATACCTGCGGGGTCTTGGGTTTGTTCTGTGGAATTAAGCCTGGCAAGATACACTAACTGTAGAGAGGGGAAGTTTTGTGTTTTTAATAATAACCAACCTAAGGATAGGCACTAGAGTAGATGTGATGGAACTTGGGAAACGTAAGTATATACTCTGGTCTGTTAGTCCAACGGATGCGTTTGTCACGCCCCGCTTCCCAAAAAGGAATACAGAATACGAATACGCGACAAAAGCCCAGCGAATGATTTTCATCATCCATAAGCTGTTCAGGAATCTTTACAATATATCACAATATAATCAGAGTCGGAAGCCAGAAAAGTCAACCACATGCACAAATAAACCAAATACCAACAAAAATATTTGAAATAAAATATATTAATCTCAAATAGTCATGATCTGAAATATACAAACAATCCTGGGTTACATTGCCCAAATACAGGATAAATATCCAAGTAGCAGATACAATGTTCAAAATAAGCAACAGGAAATAAATGAAGATAGGAAAAGCTCCAGCCAACTAAAACTTTAGTTAACATACTCCATCGAGCAGCTGATCACCAAAATTTGCAATTAATAATTGCAGGAGCAGGAAAGAGAAAATAAGTACCCGTCAATTGCAAGTTATGGGCCACTTATAATGTAGGATACAAGTACATGAGAAATGTTGTTGGAATCTAGATACCTAAATAAATAGATAAAACTAGACACAAATTATAAAAACCTCGCAAGTGCACGAATCGAATCGTAGTAATAGCAAGGGTCGATCCCACAGAGATTGTAGTCTTCAACTTACTAATCAATAAAACTAATAATAAATGATGAAGGGTTGTTGTAGAAATCTAAAAGAATTAAAAAGATTAAACTAAGAAAGATGAGTTTGAATCACAAATATCTCTTGAATAGTTGGGTTGTTGATTTCCACCAATAGTTAGTAATGCTAAGTAACCTTCTGAATTTACTTCCAATTACTCATGTTGTTCACTTCAAGGGCATGGTATCTACTCCTTAAAGTATTGTTTCCCTAAGCCAAGAATTAGGCATGGTATCTACTCTAATTCGTTTCTTCCCCTAAGTATTTTAGCATGGTATCTACTAAGTCATACTTAGAGAAAACATAAGAACAGTGGAAACGAACAAACACTTAAAGTTCTAGAAATTGGTATCAGATCTAGATCCTCTAAGTTGATTGAACCAAGAACCCCTAAAGATTCCTTTGTTACAAATTATGGGCACGAGATTCGGTCGTCTCAATATGCTTCATATAACAGATTTAGATAAATGATAACATAAACTTGATATTCTCACGTGCTGTATGTCAGTCGACTGGCTCTCACCTCAGTCGACTGCTCTCAGACTTCAAGATCCAAGTTTGATGACCATTAATCCATGTAAATTCAACCAGATTCAATCAATAAGTAATTAGAAGATCTCAGAAGAATATAGCACTACATAACTACGGTTTCGATCTACCCAACTATGAAATTAGTTCCACATAATAATACTTTTATTGCTTAACAAGTTCAAATACATGATCAACATAAAAGAATAAAGAGAGAAGAAGAAATAAACTAATGGATTCCGGCAATATGGTCGACTGTCTGTCACACAGTCGACTGCCTTCTGGATGCTGGATCTTCTCTCTCCTTCTTCGATGTTGATGGAGTGAAGCACGGGTTGATGACTTGATGGTTGGGAACTCTCTGATTAAGTTGCGTCCACGAGATAGATTTGATGATCCTTGGATGGAGTTGTGGAGTTGAGAGAGCGGAGAGAGGCCGTTCTGGAGATGGTATTCTGATATTTATAGAGTACGGCTGAGAATTAGGGTTTCCCCTTTTTCAGGAAGATCTTTCTTTATTTGATTTGATGATTAATATCTTTCTCTTTTCTCCTTTCTTTCCTTATCTGTTCACTTGGAAAATACCCTGTCTTTAGATTTGATTCGCTGCATAAAATCTTGATTCAAATAGATTTGAAATCAGATTCAGGTGTATCTTCGAATATCTTATCTGTTTACTCCGCCGCAGACCAGTCGACTTGTCTTCAAACCAGTCGACTGAGTCGAGACTTATGTAGATTTCACCTTTGATCATACCAGTCGACTGTCTTTGAGAGTAAGTCGACTGTGTCGATAGTTGTGGAAAATCAGCTTCTCTTGTTCAGTCTCCTGGTTGAGGAACCAGTCGACTGATCCTCTACAGTTTGCTGTGTATTATTCTTGAAGTCCTAAATCTGCTTCGTTTTGCTGCTATAAGCTGTTTCCTATGGAAAAGAGAAAATAGGAGTTAAATACCATATAGAGAGCTTTTAAATGTCTAATTATATTAAGATTATTGCTCTAAAAAGTGAATAATAATGTGTTCATCAAGAAACTAAACAAATCTAAACAATAGCAGAAACAAGTATAGCCTGGTATAGCAGAATCTACTAGCATGGTATACTAACAGTACAAATGAATGTGTATAGTATAGTGTCATATGGCAACTAACAGTATCCAGTAACAGTAATTTCAGTATATCAGTGTAACAGTATAATAGTATCAGTCCAACAGTATCAGTCTAACAGTATCAGTCTTATGTTCTTACAGTCTTTTGTGTATTACTAGCTAGGTAGCACTTCATGCGCCCCAAAAACTAAACACATGGTTGCTACAACAAACAGTTTCGCTTTTAGATTTCGTAGTGGACCATAATGGGGCAGTGTACTCAGGTATCAGTAACAGTAGAATTAGCAGTAAAGTAACAGTAAGAACCTAGTGGTTCTCTTCTCCTCTACACCTTCCTATAGGAAGTAATGTAGACAGGGTCAGATAACAATAATAGTAGCAGTAGCAGTAACAGTAACAGTAACTGTATGGAACACTAGTTCCCTTCCAAGTACACGTTTCCATATTTTCCTCTACTAGATCTTCCCTTAAGAAACCCCGGCTTGGTTACTTTTATTATGGTCATCAAACAGGCATGAATGTGTACGAAATAGTGTCAAACTAACATGGTATAATCAGTATTAAGTTCAGGGAAACAAATAAGCATGCATAGATGATATACAGTCTCATAAACGAGCAACACAGTGTATGTTCATATTCAGGACAGCAAGACAGTAAAGTACTAAAACAGTAATTCCCACTACTACAAACATCCAAATCTGAACTCCAAGATTATTAAAACTCCATGATCAAGAATCCCACGGACGGCCAAGATCAAACCATGATCAAGAAGATCAAGAAGATCATTATGAGATCGCGAAGATCCGACGGCCTACAACAAGATATCAAGAATCAACGGCCCAAATCAAATAGCTAATGATCTTGATGATCAAGATCAAACCAAACGGACGGCTCAGGATCGAAGTTGATCAAATCCCATGCACATCAACTCAGGGAATGGCATGGCTCAGACGACGACGGGATGGGCCGGCGATGGCGGCGGCGCGCTGAGGGTGGGGCAGTGGTGGCCGCAGGGTAGTTGTCGACTGGAACTGGTTTGCTACCGCAGGTGGCTGCGGCCAGGGGGAGTGTGCGCTGGGATGATGACGGCACGGGGAAAGGAGTTGCCGGGCAGTTGTAGTGTCGGGAGGAGTTGCTGGCGTTGTAGTGGGTGCTACTATCGATGGTAAGGAGATGGCAAGGTGCAGTAGGTTGCTGCAGGATGCTCACTGACGTCGCTGTGGGAAGGCAGGGGAAGACGACGCAGTGAAGTTGCGCTGCAGAGGTGGAGAGGAGTCGCGACTGGTTGTCTGACAGGGGGCACATCGGGGTTGCTATCGGAGTCTGGGGTGCACCGCAGAGAAGATGTTGTGGGTGGCACTGAGGTGGAGAACAAGGTGAGCGGGAGAGGGAGATGAGAGGTCGGGAGAGACGGGGGAGGGAAGACGAAGCGGCGCAAGGAGTTGGGGAGTTGGCATGGGTTTCGAAGTAGCATGGGGTTTAAATATAGGTTGGGAAGTTTACGGTTAGGTGTATAGGTGGGTTACGGGTTGGGCTGACACATGTGGGTAATGGGTTTAGGGTGCAGGGTTATTTAAATGGGTTTAATGGGTTGCGCTTATAGGGTTAGATGGGTTATAGTATTAGGGTTTTTAAAATTAAATAGGAAAATTAAATAACAAATAAAAATATTCTGTACAAAAAAAAATGTAATTTGCATTACAAAATAGTATTTATTTAAAATAGATACAATATAATTAGCATATAGAAATAGATTTTCAATAACCCGCCAAAATTAGTAATAATAATAACAATAATAACAGTAATAATAATAAGAGAAATAATAACAAAACTAGGAATTGTATTTCAATATAAACCCATAGAAAATATTTACAATAAGATTACTTACCGAAAATTAGATTTTAAATTGAAGAGTCAAGAATACATTTTAACAAAAATAGTTCGAAAGCTGAAATTTAATTTACAAAAATTTTAAATACAGGAAATACACAGAAAATACATTTTTGGGAAAACAGGGGTTACAATCCTACCCACCTTACAACAAAATTTCATCCTCGAAATTTGCTTAGGCGGTACATAGGACAGGACAAAAGCAACTTAGGAAGGGTAACAAAGCAGAGGGGAAAGGAACAAAGCAGGGGCAAAACCAGAATTAGAAGGAAGGGGATAACAATGATGGGGTCAAATGGAATGCAGAAAGAGAATAAACAGTATCAAAAAGGAAAGAATCAACACCAGATAACAAAGCAATAAGGGAGTCGGCAGAACTGAAATCAAAGAGAGAAAAGACAGGGAAGAATTGAATCAAACAATATGTCAACGGATGAGAACAATTGCAAGAGATAGGAAAAACCAAAACAATGCAAGGAAGGAGAAGCAACAATATGATTCTGGGACCTGTGGATTATGGTCCCACCACGCTTCCGCTGCGCCACTCTGATTGTGACGTTCCATGTTGTAGATAAGTCGTTATAGACCACGTGACAACCAGCGACGATCCGAGCAAGAAGAAAAAAATGAGACACCAGATTAAAATTGGGTTTTAGAGCAGGGCTTTAATTTAAATAATTAGGTCAAAACTAATGGGCGTTAAAAAAAATAATATTAATAATACAAAAATCAACACATATTAATAATAAAATAATACTAAATAAATAATAAAAATAATAATAACAATATTAATCATCATAATCATACTAGTAAAAATAATAATAATAATAATAAAATATAACAATACCGGTAAGGATAATAATACAGACAGAAAATAATTTGGGGTTCATCATTTTGGTGAAAGTAATTCAATATCAACATCAAGAATAAAATAGTAAGAAAAATACAATAATAATAATAATAGTAATTGTAATAACAATAATAATAAGGAAAACAATAATAATAGTAGTAAAAATTCTTTAATGTGGGTTCACCTCATTTATATCCATCTGTAGAGTTGCCTTCTTGACATCAAGTTGCAGGTTTGCCTCCACGACATCAGGTTGCAGGTTACCATCTGGATATTCGGCTGCATATTTTGCCTTCCTGATATCCAGTTGTAATTTGCCCCCATTGACGTCTAGTTGCAGGTTTGCCATCTCGATATTCAGTTGCAACAAAACGATGAATGAGATGATGCAATCTTCCACATGTACTTAGATATTGATTGCTCAATTTAAGTACGAAGTCACGTTTTGAAATTTGTGATATTAAAATACACAGTTATTCAAAATAACAAAATTTTTGTTTTAGAAAACAATTTTATAGAAGATCCCAAAATATAATAAATAATAATCGAAATACACAAAATATTCTATATATATATATATATATATATATATATATATATATATATATATATATATGTATATGTATGTATGTATAAAGAAAATATAGGCAGTAGAAGAATGAATTTTATACTCAATAAAGAGTCAACAAAGGAGGACGACTACAAGGGATGAAAAAAATAAGAAATCAAAGAATTCAATATGAAGGAAGAGGAACGAGGAGGCACAAGCAGAATTTGAAGAGGATATAGCAGGAAAAGAATAACTAGCATGATACTCAAAATGAATCAACAAATGAAGGTGAATGAAAGAATCAATGAAATATGGGTACGGAAAGAACGATACTATACCCAATAAGGAATCAACAAATGAGAACGACAAATGGAGACGGAAGAAACAAGGAATCAAGGGATCGAATAAGAATGGATCAAATGAATGGAATATGACTTGTATCAGATCAATGTTGATTTATGATTCATTTATGCATGCATGGTTGGTGAAATGTTGAGCAGATCCCAGTACGAGCCAAGCTTGTCTAATATATTAGGCAACTAATACATAAGCCAAACCTGGTGCTCTGATACCACTAAAAACTCTGTCACGCCCAGCTTCCTAAAAAGGAATACAGAATACAGATACGCGAAAAAAGCCCAGCGAATGATTTTCATGATCCATAAGCTGTTCAAGAATCTTTACAATATATCACAATATAATCAGAGTCGGAAGCCAGCAAAGTCAACCACATGGACATATGAACCAAATACCAACAAAAATATTTGAAATAAAATATATTAATCTCAAATAGTCATAATCTGAAATAGACAAACAATCCTGGGTTACATTGCCCAAATACAAGATAAATATCCAAGTAGCAGATACAATGTTCAAAATGAGCAACAGAAAATAAATGAAGATAGCAAAAGCTCCAGCCAACTAGAACTTTAGATCACATACTCCATCGGGCAGCTGATCACCAAAATCTGCAATTGATAATTGTAGGAGAAGGAAAGAGAAAACAAGTACCCGTCAATTGCAGGTTACGGGCCACTTATAATGTAGGATACAAGTACATGAGAAACTAAACAAATCTAAATAATAGCAGAAACAGGTATAGCATGGTATAGCAGAATCAACTAGTATGGTATACTAACAGTACAAATGAATGTGTACAGTATAGTGTCATATGGCAACTAACAGTATCCAGTAAAAGTAATTTCAGTATATCAGTGTAACAGTATAACAGTATCAGTCCAACAGTATCAGTCTAACAGTATCAGTCTGACAGTATCAGTCTTATGTTCTTACAGTCTTGTGTGTATTACTAGCTAGGTAGCACTTCATGCACCCCAAAAACATAACACATGGTTACTACAACAAACAGTTTCGCTTTTAGATTTCGTAGTGGACCATAATGGGGCAGTGTACTTAGGTATCAGTAACAGTAGCAGTAGCAGTAAAGGAACAGTAAGAACCTAGTGGTTCTCTTATCCTCTAAACCTTCCTATAGGAAGTAATGTAGATAGGATCAGATAACAGTAACAGTAGCAGTAGCAGTAACAGTAACAATAACAGTAAGAGTTGCAGTATGGAACACTAGTTCCCTTCCAAGTATACGTTTCCATATTTTCCACTACTAGATCTTCCCTTAAGAAATCCCGGCTTGGTTACTTTTATTATGGTCATCAAGCAGGCATGGATGTGTACGAAATAGTGTCAAACTAACATGGTATAATCAGTATTAAGTTCAGGGAAACAAATAAACATGCATAGATGATATACAGTCACATAAACGAGCAACACAGTGTATGTTCATATTCAGGATAGCAAGACAGTAAAGTACTAAAATAGTGATTCCCACTACTACAAACATCCAAATTTAGATCCGTCGATGGATTTGGAAAATAGACTTCCACACGAATCCAGCGAGTGTAAATAAGTCATATAGTAATTCACAACATCATAACTCAAAACAGATTTGAAAATAGAAAACATGTTCGGTCAGAAATCAATAAAACGAATTCACAGTCAGAAAAACAGTATTAAAACTTCTCAAATAAATCCAGGAAAAATCTGGGGTATTCCCCTATATGTCTAGAATCAAAATATAAAGTTTCATAATATTCCAATAAAATTTGTTCAGTCATAAAAAATAAGAAAACATCAAGAAACGATACTTTGGCCAATCTGGAATTCCCGACACTGCTGTACGAAAACTGAAATATCTCGCAAGCTGTGAAACGAAATCTAAATCCGCCAAAGAGAGATGAAAATAGATAAAATATGCTAACTTTTGTATTTCACAAATATTATTCATACATTAAAAGAAATCATAGTGAAAATAAGGTTCTTTACAGAACAGCGAGCAAAATACAGCAAGTATAGATTTCATAAACGAGTATGAAACAACACATAAAACTCACCAATAAAATTCACCAAAATTCTGGGTAATCCCTAGATATGTATAGAAAGATTGACCAAAGTTTTGGGTCAAAAAAATATATGTAGCATAGTTCTTTAAAATGATTTGTTATCAAAATTAACGAAAAACAGAATCTGGAATATATTGACACCTCTGTAGTAAAATAGACATAACTCAGTCATACGAAATCAAAATCGAGGAAGGTCAAAGAGGTTTGAAAGTAGACGAAATTATCTAAAACTCATGTTTTATACCGAAATTGAGATACTAACTTTAAAACAGTCCAAAACGGCAAACAAAACTGAACAGTGACAAACTACAGATTTTTTCCCTTTAACAACAACTCAACAAAGATCATACCAATCTTGTTCGAAACACAACCAAACATGAAATCGAGTCTACCAAGTATCTAAATATCATAATCTAGGGTGTCTAGCATTTCTACACCGAAAATAACACATGGGTCTTAACCAAATCACGAGTTCTCACAAAAGTCTCACATACATGTTCAAAATCAAGAACGAGCAAATCCTAAGTTAATTCATGTCCGTATTGTGTTGTGAGTCATCTATGGTCAATTTTTCACAATAGAGACAAAACTCATCAAGCATATCACAAACAAGAGTCGTCTCTAGATCCAACTATACTATAGGTGAACTTTTTGACTTGTATCAAACAAATGAATTGGAGTACAAGTTACTTGCCTTAACCGGGGATGAAAGCATGAAAATCAAGAATAACAGGAATGGATTCCTAGCAACAAACTAATGAACGGATCGAACACGAACCACAATCACAAACAAGATCACGAATCCAAAGAACAAATAACCCACGAACACGATCGGACGACTGAGATCAAAAGATCAAGATATCAAGGCAATCAGATCAGATCGAACGACTCTGATCAAAGATTAAGATCAAGATCGAGATGTGATCAGTATCTTGTTGATGAAGATGATGATCAGATCAGATCGGCGATCGGACGGCCACCAGTCAAAGCAATCAAGAACTCCCTGATGACGATGATCATGATGATCGACGGCCCAAAATAAAGATGATCAAGAACTCCAAGATGATCAAAACTCCATGATCAAGAATCCCACGGACGGCCAAGATAAAACCAAGATCAAGAAGATCAAGAAGATCATTATGAGATCGCGAAGATCCGACGGCCTACAACAAGATATCAAGAATCAACGGCCCAAATCAAATAGCTAATAATCTTGATGATCAAGATCAAACCAAACGAACGGCTCACGATCGAAATTGATCAAAACTCATGCACATCAACTCAGGGCAATGGCTTGGCCTAGGGTTGATGGCGGACGGCGATGGGATGGTGCAGCGACGGCGGCGGCACGCTCAGGGTGGCGCTGTGGTGGCCGCAGGGTGGTTGTCGAAAAGTGCTAGCTTGCTGCTGCAGGTGGCTGCGGCCAGGGGGAGTGTGTGTTGGGATGATGATGGCACAGGGAAAGGAATCGCCAGGCAGTTGCAGTGTCGGAAGGAGTTGCTGGCATTGTAGTGGGTGCTGCTGTCGATGGTAAGGAGATGGCGAGGTGCAGGAGGTTGCTGCAAGATGCTCATCGACGTCACTGTGGGAAGGCAAGGGAAGACAACGCAGTGAAGCTGCACCGCAGAGGTGGAAAGGAGTCGCAACTGGTGGTCAGACAAGGGGCGCGTCAGAGTTGCTGTCGGAGTCTGGGCTGCACCGCTGAGAAGCTGTTGTGGGCGGTGCCGATGTGGAAAACAGGGTGAGGGGGAGAGGGAAATGAGAGGTTGGGAGAGACGGGGGAGGGAAGACGAAGCAGCGCAAGGAGTTGGGGAGTTGGCATGGGTTTCGAAGTAGAATGGGGTTTAAATATAGGTTGGGAAGTTTAGGGTTAGGGGTGTAGGTGTGTTATGGGTTGGGCTGACACATGTGGGTAATGGGTAGAGTTATTGGGTAAGTGTAATAGGGAAATGGGTTTAGGGTGCTGGGTTATTTAAATGGGTTTAATGGGTTGGGCTTATAGGGTTAAATGGGTTATAGTATTAGGGTTTTTAAAATTAAATAGGAAAATTAAATAACATATAAAAATATTATTTACAAAAAAAAATGTAATTTGCATTACAAAATAATATTTATTTAAAATAGATACAATATAATTAGCACATAGAAATAGATTTTCAATAACTCGCCAAAATTAGTAATAATAATAACAATAATAACAGTAATAATAATAAGAGAAATAATAACAAAACTAGGAATTGTATTTCAATATAAACTCATAGAAAATAGTTACAATAGATTACTTACCGAAAATTAGATTTTAAATTGAAGAGTCAAGAATACATTTTAACAAAAATAGTTCGAAAGCTGAAATTAGTTTACAAAAATTTTAAATAAAGGAAATACACAGAAAATACATTTTTGGGAAAATAGGGGTTACAGCGTTCCAGGACTGTTTGTTGTTCTATCTCGAGAGGACATTTGTATGTTCGCGTGTCGAGGGTCTGTAGGCCTTTTCATGAAGCATGCAGGGTGCTTTCGTGTGTCGTGGTTCGGCAGGCCTATTCACGGAATGTACCTAGTGTATCTGCACGTTGAGGGCCTTGCAAGCCTATTCGTGGGGTACACGGTTGGAAGGTGATTCTCCAGTTTTTGAGCTATTCTTACATGATGCTTGTGCGTCGAGGGCTGTGGTGCCTATTCGCGGAGTATTCTGGATTTTGATTTCTTCACCGTAGTAGGATTAGTTGCATAACGAGGGGTTTAACCCTATAAAGTGGAGAACGATAAGGGCTTGCATCGGACCCTTGTAGTATGGAATGCATAGAATCCGATAAGTATGCATTAGAGAGTCAGCATATAGCTTGATGTTTCTTGACTTGGTTTTATGCATGTTGTTTTCTGTTTTCTACACTTGACACTTAGTCTAGTTTCACTTGTTATTTTCATGCTGTACTATTTACTATCTTATATTCCTTGATGTTTTTATGATTTGTTTATTGCTATTTCATACTTTTTTCATTGTCACTGTTGATATGTGTTGCTTATGAATTTATTCTTCATGTTTATTCATGTTACTTTTCTTTGATGTCACTCACACCGTTATGGCTGACCTTTGTAGTTTTGGGGGTTAGGCTTATCTCTAGCCTCATTTTTACAGGTGGATGCTTATAGCTTGGGATTTGGATGCTTGTGCTAGAATGTTAAAATAGCTTATGTAAATTGTAAAAGAAAGTGTTGTAAAAGATAAGATTGTAATTCAAGGTGTTTTGTATTCCGCTGTGTTTTGAAAACAAGTGATGTAATAAAAGTTTAAATAAAGTTGGCTATGTTTACTATTGCAATTGAAGTTGATGCTAGGAATTATGCCAGGTATTTATGAGATATCATATTGGAAATTCGGGGCGCTACAATGCTACTTGATACCTGTTACATGTTTACCTGCTTGCATGATGCCTGTTACCTGTTACATGTTATATTCACCGATTAGCACACTACATTACTTGATTCTGTTCATGATTTATGTTAGTTGTTCTATTTGTTGCTATGTCTATTCCATGCTATGTTTGCTTCCGATGTTACTCTATGTTGGTTATTCTTTTCCTGTACTTGTGCCTGCACTACAAGCGGCCCGTAACTTGTATTGACAGGCATTTTGTTTCTCTTTCCTTTTTTCTGCAATTTGTTAAATTGCAGATTTTGGTGATCAGCTGCCTGATGGAGTAGGATATCTAAGATTCCTGCTGGTGGAGTTCTTGCTATAATTTACTTTACTGCTATTCTTGAATAAATGTAATTTGCTACATGAATTTTGTGTTGGGTAATGTGACCCAGAATTATTGACTTGTTCAAATCAGGTTTATTTGAGATTTATTTATTTTGTTTCAAGTAAATCCTGTTGGTATATTAATTGATTCATTCATGTGTGGTTAGTTTCTCCTTGGTTACTTCTTGTTATTCCTGTGAACTGTTGTAAAGATCTTGACAGCTTATGGATGATGAAAGTCATTCGCTGGACTTAGTCACGTATCTGTATTCCATATTCTTTTTTGGGAAGTGGGGCGTGACATTAGGCATCACAGAAAGTAAATTACAAGTTTCAAACAAAACAAATCAAGAATAGCCTAAAAGAAAAAGGACATATCATGCATCCACCTATTTCGGTGCCACCACAGATAAGGAACCCCCAGCTACATCCTTTCCCTTGTCCTTCTTTCCAGAGCCACCCCTCGTGCCACCCACAGGAGTGCCGATCCCACCATTATCCTTCCTTCCCATATCAAGGGGCTGACCAGGTCGAAGGGTCACATGGTAGCCTTTCCCATCGAAACTGGGAACACGCTCCACCACGTGTGGAATAGATCTGGCATAAGACTTCAACCTCACCCCTTGCAGCTTGGATTTGCACTCAGCATGATCCTTGGCCACCTCGACCTACAGTTCCGAGGCCGCATCAGAATGAGCCTTCCTCCAACTCCAGCAGAAGATCGGCGTTCTTCTTCTCCAACGCCTTCTCTCTCTCTCTTTGGATGCCTCCGGCTCAAGGCGCATCTCCTCCTTACCCGCCGCCAACGCCTCTAAATCAAGGCGCATCTCCTCCTTACTCGCTGCCAATGCCACCAACTCAAGGTGCACCTCATTTTCCTTCTTCTTCAGGCATTCCAACTCCGCCTTGTACTCCTTGATGGCCCTTTTCTTGTCATTCTTGGTGCGAGAGATACGAGCCCTAATGTTCTTCTCCTTGGCCGCATAAAAGTCTATCAAATGCCCGAAGTGGCTCATCGCCTGAAATAAGGAGAAAACGGTTAAAACGTTACGATATAAGGAAGGAAGGTGCAAGCTAAGCAACAAAAGGGACTAGATCATACCGTCACATGTGCCCTCGCAATCTTTAAGACCGATCTCTCGGAAGGCTCCATCTTCAAACTCTCTCTATTAGCAGGAGTAGGAATGTGGCGACAGGCTTCAAGGCAAGCAGCGGAATTCTCCAAAAAGTTCTCCTGATGTTTCACATTTCATTCGGGGGTGTAGACCATGTCCCCCTAATTATCAAGCACTGTGGCAGGCATAACAGTCAATGAGGCTGATGCAACACTAGCCACGACCGCAGCTAAGAAAGAACCTTCCTCAACAGCAGGCGGTACCCCTACAAAGGGCTCATTCCGTGCAACAGGATCCAGGGGCAGTAAGTCCTGGGAAGAAGAAGGATGCATCGCCGACCTCTTTCGCTTCTTCGGCTCGTCCTCCCTCTTCTTCCGTAGCACATCCAGATCTGCCAAAATATCTTCGAAATCCATTCCTGTTCTTCCTGTAAGATGAAACACGAAGAAATTAAAACTCGTAAGATCAAAAGAAATCAACAGAGACATGAATAAAATAACCAGAAAGCAACAAAAGCATGGATAACTTGGCATGAAGGCAACAACAGTAAAATTGTACTAGGAACAACCAGTCCAAGACCGTCTTCAAAGAGTACTTTGTTAGTGATGTCTTACCAAGCCAACACCTTCAGTCCAAGAAGGGCATCACTAAAGCTTTTCTCTTCCAAGGTCATTACCGGCTCCGCCCTCACCACCAAAGGAACTGTCCTCCTCCAATTAGTGGGGATCCCCCACGACTCGGCACTCCGAAAAACGAGAAACTTCTCCTTCCAACATTTAATCGACGAGGATGCTTCAACTAACCCCCGATTCTTACGAGGGCTAAGGTACCGATGCTCCTCCGCTTTGCTAAGTTGAATGAGTTTGAAGTGTCGCCTAAACACATCCAAGCTCGGCTCAGCTCCGAGCCTGCAACATTGTAAGAAAAATCTTAAAACATGTTTCAACACATTCGGTATCAGTAGCACTGGACACAACCGATACCAGTTAAGCAACTCTTTACCGAAGGGATGAAAGGGCAAACAAAGCCTTACAAAGATGGCATCGCACGGGAAGAAACAATATTCCTCTGACATGGCATGACAAGCCCTAACTCTAGGACCAGGCATGATCAAGGATAGGGAACAAGTTTAAGCTAGGTAGAAAGCATATTCTGGTGACAAAAAAAATTGAAATTATCAAGAACGACGAGAATTCCAATTCTGGACAACATAACATTGCTACACCAAAACTGAGATTCCCGCCACCATAGGAATGCAAATCTAGATTTGTCAGAAAATCTAAAAATTAGACTTCCTGCCGGTTCCAGCGCATATAAACAAGATACATAGAAGTGGTAACAACTGAAGTCAAAACAGCAAACTACACATAATTCATGTTCAGCCAAAATTTGTAAAATTGTGTTTATAAGTAAGAAACAGGTATGAAAATTCATTAATTAATTCCAGGAAAATTAGGAAATTCTCTCTAGTGTGTCTAATATCATCATGCAAAATTTCAAGTCATTACCTTACAAGCAGCATTGCTAATTTAATTGTAAATCAAAGTGATGCAACAAATTTATGAATCTGGAATTCCACGACACAGCAGAAGTAAAATTACGATAAATCACAAACTACAACTCGGAATTCAATTCAGTCAAAAAGGGTAGTAAACTAGAAATCTGAGGCTACATTTTATGTTTAGAACTCAAGTCCAGATTCTGATGTTATCGGGGTCGAAACACCAAGCAAAAATTGGAATAGAAACATAGATGGTTTCTTTTATATAGAAAGTGACATGATTAGTAACTAATATGAGTCCAAATTAATGTGTGATGCAAATTAGGGTGTAATAGATATCAAATCAGCAAGTCACATTTATTTCTCAACTCAAAGAAGGTAAGATCAACACATACATCATACAACATACATCTACAAGTCAAGGTGGTTCTTAGTTTCATGTGTTCAAATAATTATGAGATAAAATGGATTCAACAAATTGTGAAACGAATATATCAACGAAAGATTATGACTCTTATGATTATGGATTTGATAAGGAAAAATAAGATCGTCAAACGATAAGCCAAAGGGAGTCACAACTACGATCTACATGCAGTATTTTCAAATAAAAGCTTGTACTAGAACAATAAATTGTACAAGAATATACTTACCTTGATTGGATGAGGACATTGATCGCTGAACGAGATCAGATGGATCGGATCGGCGCTGATCTTGATGGTGATCAAGATCAATGAAGATCGGTGGCTCAGATCAGATCTGATCTGATCAAGTTGATGGAGATCAGATCAGATTTGATGATCGTCACGATCTTGATGAGATCGGATGGCTGAGATTCAAACAACCAACCTTCTTCTTCACTTATAGCGACGGGGTGAGAGACAGTGGTGGGGACCGGCAGTGACTGCAGCGACGGTAGGAGGCTGGGGGGTGATGGGTTTCGGCATGCTGCGATGGTGTTGGACAGGGGATCCAGCAATGGAGAAGGTGGCGGTGGTTGCGAGGATCTGCGATAGGGTGGTGATGGCGATGAGCGGCAATGGCGGTTGGCACCAGGGGTCACCGGGGTGTGCACAGGGCGTCTCGGGAGATTATGACGGAGGGCTGCAGTGGAGGTCGACGGAATGCAGATGGGCTTCGAAGTCGAAGGAGGAGAAAGAGGAGGACGGTGAGGGTGATCGGAGGGTGGCTCGCCTAGTGGAGTTCCTGGTGCAAAGGAGGCGAGCGGGGCTGACCGACGATGGACGGAGGACGGCGGTGGCGAGTGAGTGGGACGAGGGCGAAGAGGAGTAGGGTCGGGAACTCTGAGGAAGAAGATGGAGTACTGTGACGGCTGGGGGGGGGTGCACATTGAATAGGGGGTAGGGTAGGGTTTGGGTTAGGTTTAATAGGGTATTTATGAATAGGGTTATAGGGTATTGGGGTTATTGGGTACAGGTTGATCCGATAAGAGGGAAATAGAATAAATAGGAAATAAAAATAGGATTAATAATACACTATACAATGCACAAATTTTTCATAGGTTGCACAAATTTTTTTTTACACGGTTTAATTGAAAGAATACATTTAGATTAACATTTAATTTTTCACAAATATTTAGTATAGTCATATATAATAATATGCTTGGTTTGTATGTATTAAAATAACAATAATAGTAATAATAGTAATGATAATAATGATACATATATATCAAAATGCAATTCAAGTTTGACAGATTTTATTAAAATCCAAATAGCAATATTATAATTGGTTTGGGCTAAAATATAAAATAGTCAATCAATTATTCGAAATACAATTTTCGAAATTAAAATACAATATAATATAAAATAAAATTAAAATACACGGTTATTCGAAATAAATAAAATGTTTGAATAATAAAATAAGATAGAAAATTTCTTAGAAACCAGAATAATATTTTGTTAACGATCAATTGAAAATGTAATTGCTGAAAAAAGAATTTAAAAGTGTGAAGAAAATTATAAAAAATTTAAATACAGAAAATTCACGGAAAATACATAAATACAAGAAGAGGGATTACAGAAACAGATCTTTCGGTGGCACAGTATCAAGAGATCAATGGCAAGATTTGTATCCCAGTGTTTGGTTTGTTAGAAAGTGAAGGCAGAACATCAAAGGACCACTAGACTCCTTCAACCTCTTCCAATCCTGAAGTGGAAATGGGAGAACATTTCCATGGATTTTATGATGGCATTGCCAAAGAGTCCTAAGGGCCATAATGCGATTTGGATAATTGTGGATCGATTGACGAAGAGTGCTCATTTCATTCCGTTAAGAGTTGATCAGTCTACCGAGAGCCTGGCTAAAAAGTACATGCACAAAGTTATGAGATTGCATGGAGTGCTTGTCAGCATTTTATCAGACAGAGATGCGAGGTTCAGATCTCATTTTTGGGAGTCTTCAGAGAAGTTTGGGAAGTAAGTAGAACTTCAGCACTGCTTTCCCCCCGCAGACCGACGGGCAATTTGAGAGGACGATCCAAACAATGGAGAACATGTTGAGGTCTTGTGTTCTTCAGTTTGGAGGTTCGTGGGAGGATCATCTGCACTTGGTCGAGTTCTCGTTCAATAACAGCTACCAAGAAAGTCTCAAGGCAGCTCTGAAAGAGGCACTCTGTGGTCGCAAATGTCGATTGTCAGTCTCTTGGGAGGACATCGGCGAGAGGAAACTTTTGGAGACTGAGTTGATCACCAGGACAATTGACGCAGTGGCTCAGATCAGGAAGCACTTGCAGGCAGATCAGGACAGGCAGAAGAAGTGGGCCAATTGTCACCGGAGGCCTTTAGAGTTTGTGGCAGGCGACCCTGTTTTTCTCAAAGTGTCACCATGGAGAAGTGTTATCCATTTTGGTGGTGGGGGTAAGCTAAGTACCCGATTCATCGGTCCATTGGATATTATGGAATGAGTGGTCAAGGTAGCGTACACGCTCGCATTGCCACCGGCCTTGTCTGGAGTCCATGATGTGTTCCATGTCTTCCAGCTCAGGAAGTATATCAGGGACGACAGCCATGTGATTGACTACTCTGAGTTGTCCGTGAGACCAGACTTGTCATGCGAGGTTCGACCAATCTCCATTTTGGACAAACGTGAGAAAGTTCTAAAGAATAAGTTCATCAAGCTGGTTCGGGACTCATGGAATCCTCACTCGCCTGGTGAGTCGACTTGGGAACTGGAGGAGGAAATCCACAAGAATTTCCCTCATCTCTTCGAGTAGGTTTCTTTTTCTTTTTCTTGGGGGTTCCCTATGACCCGCTTGAATGAACTTCGAGGACAAAATTCTTCTTGTAAGGTGAGTAGGATTTGTAACCCCTGTTTCCGATTTTTTCGGATTTTCTTTTGGAAATTTTTTCCCTTCTCATTCCCGTAATCTGTTATTTTAATGATAAATTTTTTGTATTCATCTTCTTTCAATCCATTTTATTTTCATTATTGAACCCTGAGATTCTTGTACACTCTATTTTTAATTATTGTGTATGGGGTATTTGATCCATCTATTATATTATTTTATTATTTAACTTCTTTTAATTTAACCCATTAATTAATTTATTTTCCTTGTTGGATCATAACCCGTTAACCTAAGCCAATTTTTTGTTGGACTCTAACACATTAACCCAAATCCAGTAACCCATTCCCCCATTATCTGCCAATTGACCAAATCAATCCCCTCTCCATGTTCACCTCCCCTCAATTCCCATCTTTACTACCTAACCACTACCCCATTCCCACTAAATCCCAACTAAAACCCTCTAATCTCTCAACCAACCTATTAATCACCTAATTAATCAATTAGTCACCCTCTAATTATTAATCAGCACTCTCTGTCTCTCTCCTCACTAATCTTCTTCCTCTGTTTCTTTCTCCCGAAACCAACATACCCAATCATCCCCCTTGCCCCCTCGTCTTCCACCATTGCTGCTAACTGCGAGCGCCACTGCCTCACTGATTGCAACACCCCCATCCCAGTCGCCCCTTCATCTTCACCATCACCACGACCGTTTTCCTCATCGACCTAGCAACTCAACCACCTCGCCATCACCCCCTGCGTCCCCTGCATCCGCTAGCTAACCGTTGTGCCCCCTTCCCTCGCAACCCTCTCGACCTCGTCGCGCCTCCGCCATTTCCATCGACTACACCGCTCGAGCCCCGTCACTGCTGCAACCATCGACGACACCCCATTATCGTCGCCTTCCTCTTAGCCAGCGCTGACCCTGCCTCTTCTCTGTCGAGCCACCTCGACTCTTGCATCCTCGAGCGCCATTATCTCTGCCACCAGACCACCCCATCACCGTTGCTCTCCCCTACTACCATTGCCGCCTTTATCCATTGTTGAGAGTCATTGCCGACCACCACCGCTCGACCTCTTTGCTGCCTCGTCCTCGTTCACCCACTGCCACTTCTGCTGTCGAGCACCCCTGTCTTCACCACCGACAGCACTGCAACGGCACCTTTACCTCTTCACCGCCTTGCTACCACCATCGACGTTCCCTTGGTGCTCGCTGCCTTATCAGCCAAACACCCTGCGGCCGTCGCCCTTGCTACCTCCTGCTGTTGGTTGTCGCTAGCCGTGAGTGGCCGCTGCCTCTTGTGTTGCCACTATCACCGTGTGTTCCCCATGCCTCACTTGTCGTTGCACCGCCGTGCATTTTCGTCGGGACTCTTGTTCACGTTATTCTTTTATAATTGAAATCATTGCAAAAAAGACAAGTCTCTCTTGAACTAATAAGTTATTTTTGTTCAAGAAATTTTTGATCTCCGCAAGTAGATCATATTTCAATATCGTAGCATATTGCTTGAAACCTTTCAAAGGGACTACTACGGATTCTTTGGCGAAACCAAGTAGTAGTCTTCTTTTTGTGTCATTCCCTTGATTCAAACCCAAGCCGTATTATATATTATCAGATGCATACACTACACAATACATAGATTAGAAACATCTTATGTAGAAGAATGATGCACTACAACACACGATGGATTTACCGGCGTATATTCCCCGGCGTTTTACCAGAAACGCCGGGGTAGGAAGAGACCAGGAATAGGGCATCAAACAGGATGGTTATACACCGGCAGCCTCTATAAAATGCCGGGAAATTATGATATTCACCGGCGTTTTTTATTAAAACGCCGGCGAAGGCTATATTCACCGGCGTTTTAATAAAACACGCCGGTGAAAGTATACAGATAAAAAAATCTTCTCCCATTCACCGGCGTTTTTAGTTAAAACGCCAGTATAGGGTCTTAGAATAATTTTCCCCCAAACCCTCTACCATTTCCTCATTCGATCGCAAAAAAAAAACCCCTAATTTTTCCCGCTCTCTCGCGCTCTCCCGCTTTCCCCAATTTCCCCAAACCCTATACGTATACTTTTCCCAAAATTTTCATTTCTCTCCTTTCCCCATCGACGTCTCCCTCTCCCGCCGTCGTTGTTTTCCCCCTCCCCCGCCGTCGCCCCTTCCCCCATTGCCGCACCTGCCCCCTTCGCCCGCCCCCCATCCTCCATCGCGGCCCCCTGCCATCCCCCTCATATAGTCGAACCATGGAGGTAGCCTCGCTCATCAATTCTGATTAGTTGGTTGGTAGCAGGTGATAGGGTGCTTGTTGAGAAGTTATGCCTCGATAAGTTCAACTTTGCTCACGGAGATGTGGTGATTTTCAAGTGAGTTAAATTGGATTTGGTGAGTAGAGTAGAGGAATTGTGTTTCTTTTTGTTTGTGAAAGTTGTATGTTTTTTTTGTTGGGCTCCAAGTGATCATAAGGAGACGTATGTGAAGAGAATAATTGGTTTGTCGGATGACTGGGTTTCACTTCCTGAGACTTCTGATGTAGTGAAGGTACCGCAGGGGCATTGTTGGGCTGAGGGGGACAATTCGTCTACTATCTGGGATTCAAGGTCCTTTGGCCCTGTGAGTTACATTTAAGCCCTTATCGTTTTCTTTCTTGTTTAGATGTGGTTGCAGTTTGGAAAGAATTTGTCGTCATTATGTGTTTAGTTGCTCGTTGATGAGTTCTGCGTTGACAGGAGATTGGGCTAATTCCATTTGTTCTTGTAAGGCCTTATGGTTCTGGTTATGTATTTTCTGCTTTTTATCGTTCCAACATGACCATTTGACACATCTGAAGAGATGTTATCTGGACTTTTCAGTTTAAGCAAATAACTTGAACTAGTAATGGGATGAGGTTGTTTGAGTTGGAAAGGGAAAAAAAAGGCAATCCTTTTGATGGGTTTTTGGTTGAATGGATTTTGGAACAGGTTGGATGTGTACATTTATGATATCTAAAATTGTCTGAAAATTCGTCAGAAGTGCGATCGTTGGCACTAACACCCACCTGGTTGGTAGCTACTGTGATGACTATCTTTGTTGCTGTTTCTCTACTCCTGGAATGTTCAATTCACCGATTGAGTAATGTAAGTTATATATCTGATTTAACACTTGGTAATATGCTTTCTAGATAGTACGATTGCTTAAACGCTTACCATAATGATCAAATTGTTGGATGAGTATTTGATAACGTATCATGAAAACTATTATCTTTGGGAGTTTGGCAGGTTGATGCCATTATTTCAATATTTTAAGTTATTTACTTAATTTGGTAATGACTTTGCTTTTTATTTTCTAGTGGTTGAAGAAGACTCGTAGAGGTCCATTATTTGAAGCCTTGGAGAAGATGAAAGAAGGTATGCTATTAATTTACTCAGTGATGCAGGTTTTTCTTACATATTCTTGCTAAGGTGAACAAAAAAAATTAGACCACACGTTTGCAAGAATAATTTTTGTACTATTGTTTGTCTATGAACTTCAATATCAAGGTTCCTAGTTGATTTATAGATTCAAACTTTGTGCTACAGAACTGATGTTGTTGGGCTTTATATCGCTGCTCCTAATGGCTAGCTCAAGAACTATTTCTAGCATATGCATTGACTCAAAGTTCTATAACAGTAAATTTTCACCTTGTGATAAGTCTGAGATTGAGGAGGGGACATCAGATATTGAGAATAGCCCACCTCACAGTAGGAAGCAATTGCTGGGATATGCTCTTTACCATTCTTTTCGAAGGATGTTGGGTGGACTAAATCAGAAGACCTGTTCAGAGGTATGTAATAGAATCAATCATAATTAAGTTGCAATTTTACTAACTTATCACAGTTATATGTATTTTGTTCTTCAATTTGATTTATGCATATTGTTTTCTTCTCTCTCAGGGCACAATTTGTATAATGTGTTCCTCTATTAGATGACTTCTACAATCCTTAACTCGATTCTTGCGTTATTTCTGATGTAAAAAAGTTTGTTCTCTTATGCAGGGTCATGAACCATTTGTTTCATACGAAGGTCTTGAACAACTGCATCGGTTCATCTTTGTTATGGCCATAACTCATGTATCTTACAGTTGTTTGATGATGTTGCTGGCTATAATAAAGGTAAGGACTTCCTCACATAATAATTTCAGTTTATTGATTCAAATGGTGATTCTTTTATGAGGTTCCATTTTCTTCTTTCTTGGTCATTTTGTGCCTCAGACGGATGCAAACCCCTATGTTTATCAACTAACATTTTCAAGAAAACTGTTTCCCAGTTTAAAGTGAAATTTGAATTTTTTTTGTTGAATGAGTTAAACTCTGCAACCAGAAACAGCAGGTTTACCATTAATGTTCATTGGCCATCTTTATTTTTTATCCTCAGTAGTTCATAGTTGCCTTGCCTAAAGCTTCCCACAACTCATTGATGCATATTGCTTTGTAAATTACAAGGGTTGAAAACTTCAAGTGAGTGGCACTCACTGATTGTGCTTCTCTAATTTATCATGAATCATCCTACTGAGTGCATTTTGCATATGGATCTATATTGATTTGGATCAATATTTAGTTATATTTTTGAGATATAGTTCTTACTACCAGTGAAAGGTGCAAACACTCCACTCAAGAAAGATAGCTAAAGTAAATTTGTTATTGATCCATTTTGATTTTTTTTATAAATGTGCAATGGGGATACAAAGTGGAGATAAAAGAAATGATTAGCTTGGATTAGAGTTTTGAGAACTTCATGTATTACATTTTGGTTAAAATAATAATGAGAGGTATTTCAATTGCAAACTGAGTCTCAGATAAACAAATATTTAGATTATTAGTATTGTAGATACCTTCACACCTGCACTTGGGTTACCATTATATTTAGACATGCTCATAGTGGTTATGGGATTAGAGTAAGCTCTATAAAACATATATGATCATGTCCTTGCATAACTATTACGAGCATCTAAAAGTGATGCTGAAGTTACAAAAAACTCTATGCAGTGTTTCTAACAAACTATATGCATTCCAGGTAAATTCAAGCTAATGATCAAGAAGGAGATGGTTGAGCTTAAAGGTAGATATGCTGCTTCCTCATATAATATGTTTCCTACTTCAATTAATTTGCTTGACCTCTAAAACTATTTTATATAATCAAACTAGGTTCACCGTTCCGAAAACGTGTCGTAGGGCAAACCTAGTACATTTATACATTGTAAATAGAAGAAAAATAATTACATATTCTAAGGATTTTTTGATTGACACGTGCACAAAATAAAACTACGTGTAAAGCACGTACTAATAAATATTCATATACAAAATAAATTCTAGAGAACAAAACAAATATTTATAAATAATCGAAATACAACATATGTAAAATATTTATATTAATAATGTTACAAATATTACACGTAATGGGATAAAATACATGTGTGTAACACACAAAGACAAAATTGTCATAACTCAATTTTGCGGGGTGTTACACTCCCCCCCCCCCCCCTCGCCCAACCCTAGAGCATCTATAGTCATTGGCCAAATATCAAAAAATGGAAATTTTGGCCAAAATCTGTAGTAGTCGTTGGCCAAATACCCATATTTTGGGTTTGAGGTGAACAGTTGACTGCCAAAAATGGGAGAAGAAATGGAAAAAGCCAAAATTTAGGTTTCGGAATATGATATCTCGTCCATCGAACAAATTTGTTTTTTTCTTAATTGAATAGATATCTCGTCCGATCGAATATTTAAAAAAAAAATCAAAAAAGTCAAATAACAAGTTGATATCCCATCCAACTCGTTTTCATCTGAATTTTTTTCCTATACATCTAACCTATAGTTAGTTCTCTGGGTGGATTCACTCAAAATTTCGCAGAATTTTTTTTATCGGACGAGATATCATATCCCGTCCTATATTTTTTGGAAAAGAAAAAAAAACCTCACACAAGAAATCATCTTCCGTCTATACGTAAAAGCCAAATTTTGGGTTTAGACGACTACAACTCATTTCTATAATTTCTATTGGTATATGTCAAATACCCATATTTTGGGTTTAGACTACTACAGATGCTCTTATAATAGTTCTATCCTCATAACTTACTAGGCTAAAAATTGTACCATGAACACACCTTATAAAAAAATTTTAAAATATATATTATAATAATGCATAATGTAAAAAAATAATATATACTTAAAATAAGGTAAATATAGAATAAAGGAAATATGAATGTCCAGTAAGATATACGAAGGTAATAAGAGCTCAAAGGAAGAAAGATTAATAAAGACAAAAAACATGGAAGTATTAAACAATCTAGAAAAATTAGTAGAACAAAAGAAATTTGTTAGTGATAGATAATGTAGACTAGCAAAATACTTTTTATAAAAAATGATAATAGGTTAAGTATTAGACAGTATAGTAAAATATAGATTAAGTAATTGATTGCGAAAGAAATTGAAAAACAAAGTGAATTGAAAAGAATAAAGAGAAGCATAGTAAATAGATGTTTTAAAAAATTATTTATAAGCTTAGTTAGCAAAATTAATGAAAGTAATAAGAAGTAGATTGAAAAATATACATGAATAAAAATAAAGATCATAGCGAGAAAGTAATAAAGACACAAAGGTAAGAAAGAAATTAGTTTTAATAAAATGTAAGGATTCTCGACCAAAGTGGTAAAAGAGTTAAGAAGAAAGATATTTAGAAATATAGTAAAATTTACATAGTTAAAATACAAAGTAAACGTATAAAGTATAAATAATAAAAGTAGAAAGCTTAGCTTAATAGAGTATAGTAAAGATGTAAAACAATTTAGGCAACTCTGAACAAAAGACTAGAAAAATACAAAGATTGAAATAGTATAGATAAATTGTAATGAAGTAGGGAAAGGTTGGAAACAAAATACACTAAGAGCGAAAATAAAGATTAAGTAGCTTAAAATTTTGACTATGATAAGAAGAGCAGTATTATGATAAAGAAATAAATAGTAAAAATGAAAGTAAAAATATCGAAGTATAGAGCAAACTGATACATAATTGAGTAAAGTATTATGATTGAAAAGTTGTCAGCAATTATTAATAAGAATTTTTTTAAAATTCAAGAAAAGAGAAGTACACTAAAAGAAAACGTGAATAATAAAATGATTAGAATCATAAACTACACTAGGATTATATATTTCGAGACGAAAGAAAGTAGTAATTTAAGAGAGGACTGTTGGATAAAAGTCTGAAAAATATATGAGTGTTAAACTTTTTTTAAAAGTATAAACAATATAAGATAAGTATAAATTAATGGTGTGTATAAAAATAATATTATAAAAATTTCATTTGCAAACGGTATTTAATAACTATATATGCGATTCAGAATTAAATATATTGAATAGTGATTAGTATATATCAAATTACCTATAAATTGTAAAGTGTAAAAAGAAAATCCACACATATTATTTTATACGTAAATAAGCGTAAAAGCTATATGACAAAACAACAATGCTATAACATGATAGTTATAAGCAATTTGAGAAACAAAATTAAATAGTAGTAAATGTAACAATATATTATTGATAATATATAATATTAATTGTATAGAAATAAAATGTAGATAGTAAACAAAAGTATAAATAATAAAAGTGATATTATATGAGTAGCAACCAAATATAAGATAAATTAGCGATAAAATATAAAACAAAATGAAGTGGAATAAAAATACAATAATACTAACATATGCAAAGACAAAGTATATATATAAAATTAAGATAGCAAAAATTGTTAATGGTAAATCGTAATAATATAACTTGAGAAGAAAATAATAATAATAATAGTAACACATATAAAATAGACATAGAAGCAAGTATAAATAATAATTGTAGTTAAGTAAATAAGTATAACTATATTATAAATAATAAAGTTGAAGTAATATAGGATAAGTTGTAAAACATTATAAAATAGTATACATAAGTACAAAAGAATACAATAGTGATATAAAAGTAGAAATGAAAGTGCGGGATAGTAAAAGTAGGAAATAAAGTCGAAAATGACAACGATGGAATATTAAAATAGAAATATAGAATATAATTATCGAATATAAAATTAGTAGTAATGAAATGATTTATATAATTAAGACAAAAATAGAATAAAATATATGCATGAGCTTAAATACAAATGTGAATGGGAAAATTAATTATGTAGTGCAGTAAATTAAGATAATAAACATAAATAATTATATATTATATAGTAATGTAGTAATTAGATAAGTATAAAACAGTATTGTAACCCCTGTTTTCCCAAAAATATATTTTTGTGTATTTTCTGTATTTAAAATTTTTGCAAATTATTTTTTTCGGTTTTCAAATTCTTTTGTCAAATTGTATCATTAGATCTCCTATTAAAATCTGTTTTCGATCAATAACATTATTTGTAAATATTTTCTATGATTATTATATTGTAATACAATTCTTATTTATTATTCTTTTTTTTATTATTACTCTTATTAGTATTATTGTTATTAGTATTATGGTTATTATTGATATTTTTGACTGGTTATTAAAAATCCACTTTTATTTACTAATGGTATTTGTAGTTATTTCAAATAAACTCTATAGTGTAATGCAAATTACATTTTTTTTATGTAGATCATATTTTTATCTAATTTTTTTATAAATATTTTCTATTGTATTTAATAATTCTATTCTTAATGGATTTTAACCCATTTAAACCCAACCAACCAAAACCCATTTCCCTAATTAACCCTCCAACTCGTTTTGACACTTCAGCCATCACCCCTAATAACCTACCCACTACCCTGTTTACATTAACCCTAATACCCATAACAAATAACTCAAACCCTATCAAACCTATACCATTAAGCCCATCAACACCGCAAACCCGTTTGCAACCCAATACCCATACTTTGTTTCGTGTTTGGTTGTGTTTTATTTCGTGTTTGGTTGTGTTTGGTGATTGGTTGTGTTTTGGATGAGTTTTTGACAAACTAGTGGATTTTGTGCATATGCAATATTTTCAGTTTTACTGGCTTTCTCGTTTTGATCAATATTTTGGTCCCTATTAAGGACAATATTTGAAAATATTTTTTGAACATGATTTGTAGAGAATTCTATCTATTTTCTAACCCTTTTGACGGATCTCATATTCGATTTACGAGTTGTGAGTTATGTCTATTTTACTACAGAGGTGTAGAGTGGTTTACAGATTTTGTTTTCTATGAATTCTGAAGAGTAATCTATTTTTATTCTAGTATTAAAATTACTATTTTGATCTGAAATTTTGCTCAGTAGTTCTACACTTTATTGGGGTTTACCCAGAATTTTTGTGAATTTATTTGATGAGTTTTACAAACTGTTCTTTGTTCCCAAACAATTTCTATACTAGCAGATTTTTCATACTGTTCAATAAAGAACCTGATTTTCGACCTATTTCTACTTGCTGTTTGTAAAATATTTCTGAACATGAAAGTTAGCCTATTGTATCTATCTTATTATCCTTTTGACAGATTTAGATTTCAATTTACATTTTGTGAGATATTGCTGTTTTCGTACAGCAGTGTTTACAATTCCAGATTTACAAAACCGTCATATCTTGTTGTTTTCTGAATTTACTTGAATACTCTATTTTTATTGGAAAATTATGAAACTTAATTTTCTGTTACTATACATATAGAAAAATATCCCAGATTTTTCGTGGATTTAAATAATTAATTTTCATGCTGATTTCCTGACATTGAATACAATCTTCTGATTTCTGGCAGAACATATTTTCTGGTTTCAATTTAGTTTTGAGTTATGTCTTTGTGAAACACTACATGATATATATATATTTGCTGGATTTGATCGGGAGTCTAGTTTCCAGATTTTTTGACGGATCCAGATTTTCATGTTTGTAGCAACGGGAATCACTGTTTTAGTGTAGTACTGTCTTGCTGTCCTGAACTAGAAATTTGGTTGTTTTATCCTTTTGTGTGTTATCTTTCATCCGTACGTATTTATCTTGCAACATGAACTTGTTACTTGTTTATGACATGTTATATTTGCCCTGTTTGTGACACATACATGCTTGTTTGGTAATAATAATAAACATCTAAGCCGGGGTTAAAGGGAAAGATCTAATAGTGGAAAATACAGAAACGTGTACTCGGAAAGGGATCTATTGATCCTACGTGATATTTAGAGCTTGATATCTGGTTGTTTGGAGCTTGACACATGATTACTTGACACTTGCACACTTGACATAGAGCTTGATATTTTGGGTATTTGGAGGTTGTTATTTGGTTATGTGGAGCTTGTTTGGAGCTTGTTATTTGGTTATTTGGAGCTTGTTATCTGGTTACTTGGAGCTTCATTGTTTGAGAGCTTGTCCCTGAGTACACTGCCGTCTATGGTCCACTATGAAATCTAAAATGAAACTGTGTTGACTATAGCAACCATGTAGTAAAAATATGGATGCATGAAGTGCTACCTAGATAGTAATAATACAAGACTTGAACATGATCACTTGACACTTGATACTTGATTACTTGTATATGATACATGATACATGATGCCTGATACTTGTTCACTTGTTACTTGCTACCCGTTACTTGTACTTGATACTTGACACTTGATACTTGTTACTTATTTACATGATACTTGTTCACTTGACACTTGATACATGCTACTTAGACTTGTTTACCTTGCCATGCTAGTTGTTATACTTTATTATTATGCCTATTCCATGTTATTTGTAACTCCTGTTTCCCGTGTCTGTAATTTTTATACTGTATTTTTCATTCCTTATATTCTCGTATTCAATGGTGATCTTGTATTTTGTTTTCATACGAATAAAATCACTAATTTGTTTCGACTCAATTTTTGGTCCTTTTGTCTAATTTAATTGTATGTGCTCTTTGCGTCGTTCTTCATGAAGAATTGACCAATTCTTCTCATTTATCTCTTTAATCCCCATTTTATTGCATTTTGACCAATTCTCCTGTTGGATCCCATTTGAAGCGGATACCCTAAAAGCCACAAACCCGAAACCCTACTATATAAACCCTATCTCCTAACCCTAACCCTAACCCCTACCCTATACTGTTAAAACCCAACAACCCGCCGCTACCCCCACGTCTCCTTCGTCCGCGCTTCTCGCATCGCCAAACAACCCAATCCCATCACCTCCGATCTCCATCACCTTCACCTTCGACCATCAACCAAACTCCGAACCCAACTCCGCCATTGCCCAAGCTCCGAGAAAACCCACTCCTCACCATTGCCAGTCTCCTCATCCCCTCACCATCACGATTCCCTCTCCTCGTCGACCCCAACCATCACCTCAGCACCCAACCATCGTCGTCCACCATCGAACCCAACTCCACCCTCTGTTCGAACCCAAAAGCAGAGTTGCCGCCGTGCATTGCGTCGCTTCTCGACGTCGCGCTACTTTTCCGCCGCCGTCATCGTTGTTACGCCGTCGCCTCGTCACTGTCGCAGGACCCCGCCGTCGCCTCGTCACTGTCGCAGGACCCCGCCGTCGCCAAATCTCGCTCTCGCTACTGGTTTGTCGAAGAAGTGAATGAAGAAGAAGAACAAAAGATTAAGGCGGGATCAAATCCCAACCATCGGATTGCATCAAGATCCGTGCGAACGGGCTAGATCTGATCACTGTTCGGTGTTTGCCCATAGCGAAACCCAGATCCGCTGTACCTTGTTCTGGCCAGATCCGCTGCTTTGGAGCGTTTTGATTCGCTGAGTTTGCCGCTTCGCTATTTTGCCGCGCCAGATCCCAGAAGCGTGTTCGCTGTTTTGGAGCGATCTGGTGTGGGGGAAAACTCGATCTACGGTCTATCTTCGCACGTGCTTCACATGTGTTTTTGGGAGACTTCTTCCAGGATTTTTCGATCCAATTTCCTTTCACAAGTGGATCTAATCGTCGTCAATTAAGGCAAGTAATCCTCTTGTACACATTTTTGTTCTAGTACAAGCATCCCTTAAAAAATACTACAAATAGTTAGAATTGTGACTCCTCCTTGACTATCGTTGTTGATCAATATTAAACCTCCGCAATTTCATAATCTTAAGAGTCACAATAATTTCATTGTATTATATTACAACTACTTGGACTCATCTTATCCCCTGAACACATGGACACATGAAATTAGGGAGCCCTAAATTTGTAGACACATGTTATATTTGTATTTGATGAACTTGAAACCATTTGGCTTAAAAAACAATTATTATTTGCTGTTTTGACAACCATTATCATGTGTTTATATCATACAATAACTTAGATGCCTAATAACAAATTTTCTTGTAATCTATTTTAGTAAGTTATTCCAACATGTTGCTGTCCTGAATCTTGTTTTGCTGTTTTGACCCATTTAACATTAGAATCTGAACCCGAGCCCTGAATAGAAAATGTAGCTCTAGATGTCTAGATGTCGATAGTCTCCGAAATTAGTGTGATGCTGAGCCATACAGTTGCCTTTAGAATTGTGTTTCTTGCATCCTTTATTTTATTAATTAATCATTAGTCTAATATTTTTTCTATTAATAGAAAGGATGATCTCAAGCTTTATGAGTTGTATGTTGTGGTTGCATCTTTGATTCACCCAAATATTTCTAGTTGATTTTATCAGTTCATTTATAAAAATAAAAAAAATGCATGAGAAAATGAGAGGAAGCTGATGTTCGGTGTTTATTATTCTGTTGATGACAAACACATTAACTAGTCAGTCTTACTCAGTTCCAAATTATGAGAATTTTAACCGAATTCATTAGTTATTTGAAAATAAGAAATTAAGAACCGAACATGCATATTCTTACATACTCCTAGTTTGTAAGTGTAAAATAATTGTTGTTTTTGGGTGCAGAAATTTTTATAGTAATCTCTCTGCTTGATGTTTATACAAAAATTTGCATCCTGAAATCTAATAAGTCTTATTCAAATAATGATAATACATCAAGTTTATATATTAGGTCCTGTTTATAATCTTATAATTTAGAAAGAGTGTGATCAGCATAAATCTTAATTTTATGAATTCTCTTATTCCAATTTGACCTAAGGGATTAAGTTACTAATTATGTAGCTGATGTTTGGTATGGGTTTAGTAAGAAACATTTGCAAAATTTCCTAATTATGTATAGTTCTGATCCAATTCTCTAATTCTTCTCTTATTAAATATATTGACAACCGGTATGCATTTTTTTTTATAATTCTAGTTTGTAAGAGTATAATGTATGCAGGGAAGGTCAAATCTGAGTCTTTTTCATCAACTTCTTGTAGAGCATTAACATGAATTCACTAGGTTTCTCTCAGGACAACACTATGGGTGGTAACAGAAGTGTAGAGCATTAACTTCTTGTAGAGCATTATGATCACAGAGATCACTGAGAAGTCATTATGGCTCTCTGAATATGAGATTGGTTTTGACATGGTATATTTAACTATTGGTGATGCATTCATTATGCTTCCTCATACGATTTCCTAATCTTCATGAAATGTGATATTCAAAAAGTTCTAAGCCTAAATAGTGAAGAAATTAGTGTGATGCTGAGCCATACAGTTGCCTTTAGAATTGTGTTTCTTGCATCCTTGACAAAAGATTGTTCAAAGCATCTGCTTCCAATTTTGAGGAAAGTATCCACCCAATCTGAATACGACTTTCGAAACCCTAAACGATCTCCCCTCGACATCTCTAACTTGGATAGAGGTAAAATTCCAATGTTAAGTTTTTTTTTATTTTTTATTGTTTATATACATCCAAAATCAGTACTGTTTTGAATCTTTTTAGAATCTTGATTAGAAATATATGTTCTTTACGCCTAATTTATATAACTTTATGGTGTTTGTAGGTATGGAAGGCCAAGATGGAAGTGCTAATACCATGGATAATCCTATAATCGATAATATGAATTGAGGAAGGTATTTGGTTTTGTCTAAATTTTTGAGTTTTCCCCTTCGAATGAGGTGACGGTTCTCATTATGCTTTTATGCCTATATCTGGGCTGAAGATGAACTGCTTCTTTTAATGCTCATGCTTTGAATTCAATATTTTGGTTATGGCTGTGATGATTTTCATACTATTATGCATTGAACTGAATATTATGATATTCACACTTTTGTGGATGTGATGATATTCAGACTCATTCTGCACTAAAGATGAACTCATTCAATAATTTCTGAAACTGGGCAATGATGAATTTAATTTGGTTATATATATATGATATTCACACCATTATTGCGAGGTTCTAGTGATGGAAGAATTTCTAAATCTGAGTAATAATGAACTTGTCTCTTTTACTTTCGGAGTTGGTTTTGACATCTACAATTACAATATGGCATTAGTTTTGACATTGCGTCTCTGAATATGAAATTGGTTTTGACATGGGTATATTATGTAATATCCCGGACGGATATTACCGTATATAAATTATTATTTTATTATTATTTTGTTATTATTCCAAAATTGAATTATTTTGGTGATTTTCAACCGGTTTATTCATAGACATCACCTGTACCCAGATATCAGTCAGTATACATCCGTATTGTATCAAATTGATACTGTGATCTTCCGAACTAATAATAAAATTTATTTTATTATTATTTCCGAGAATTAATTATTTTTATACGGATTATGCAAAGATTTTCGGTATACAGACATATATGCGCACATACGTGTAGTATGTCGATTGGTACATTATACAAATTGTGTGTTGTGTATTTTTGGACAACACTTGTTTTGTTATGACAAAACTCAATTAGATTGTTAGGGTTTGATTAGGAGGTTAAACCTAGGGTTACAAAGGCATAAGAGAATTAGGAGGTAATCTTCTAGAAACTCCCCTCCCTCACATAACACCTCCCCCACACCATACCCTACACCTCACCCCTAATCCCTACATGGTATGGCCGGCCCCCAAAGGAGGGAATGGTTTTGTGCAATTGTGTGGGTGCACATTGCAAATATCCACCCTTCTCTCCTCCTATAAATACCCCCTCCTTCTCCTCCTTCTCTCATTTTAGAAAACAAAAAGAAAGAAAGAAAAGAAAGGAAAAGAAAGAGAGAACCTAATGTTAACTTGAGAGTTTTGTTTTGTAGGTTGTTTAGAAGCTTTCTAAAATCTAGGGGAAGGAGAAGGCTAGCAAGCAAGTCTTTCCAATAGAAAATAAGGTGTGGGGTTCTCCATTTGATTGTTTGTTTGTTTGTTTATTTGTTTGTTTGTTTGTTTTGTTGTTTGACTTCTCCTTCTACCTTCTTGTTTTGTTTTGTTTTTTAGGTTTGTTCTTGTGAATGGGTGTGTGTGAATGTTGTGATAAATAAAAGAAAGAAAGAAGGTAGTAGTAGTAACTACAAAAGAACATATAAAGATCACATCTTTATTATTGTAATTGTTGTTCTATGTATGATTGTGGACTAAAAAGACATATTGCATATAATCTTGAACATACAACCAATTGTGGGTTGTAGGACTTGTAGGAATTGGCATATGAACATTTTACAACCATTGTGGGTTGTAGGACCTTGATTGAACATTGGACTAATAATAATAAGTGTATGTTTATTGTAATAAAAAGATCTTTTGTTAACCACTAGTTGTAGAAAATTAAAAAGATCTTCCTTTTACTAAACACTAGTTGTAGATTAAAAAGACCTTTCTTTTTATTAATCACTAGTTGTAGATTAAAAAGATCTTTTCTTTTTTATTAATCACTTGTTGTAGAATTAAAAAGATCTTCTCTTTTTTTTATTAATCACTAGTTGTAGCTATTAAAAAGATCTTTTCTTTTAATCACTAGTTGTAGAATAAATGAAAAAGATCTTTTCTTTCATATTTACTAGTTGTAGAGTAAAGTAAGATAAAAATGCTCTTTTCTTTTATCACTAGTAATAATAAAGATTAGTAAGCCACTAAGTAGTAGCATGCTAAAATATAAAGTAGTAGTATGTGATTAAATGAGGTAGTAGTAGCATGTATGTTAATTAATAAGGTAGTAGTAGTATGGGTGATTAAATAAAGTAGTAGTATGGTTGATATAAAGTGGTAGTATGTTGATTAAAGGAAGAAGTAGTAGTAAGTAGTATAGATGTTTATGTCCATAAAGTAGTAGTAGTAAGTTGTATGTTATGTTCTTGATAAGAATGAAGTAGGAGTAGTAGTAGATAATTGTGTGTTATGTTTTGATTGAAATGGGAGTAGTAGTAGTAGTAGTAAAATGTTGTAGGATCACTTCTAAAAATATTTAGAAGTAATATCCATGCTTCAAATGTTGTAGGATCACTTCTAAAAATATTTAGAAGTAGTATTCATGCTACAAATGTTGTAGGATCATTTCTAAAAATGTTTAGAAGCCATATTCATGCTTCAAATGTTGTAGGATCACTTCTAAAAATATTTAGAAGTAGTATTCATGCTACAAATGTTGTAAGATCATTTCTAAAAATGTTTAGAAGCCATATTCATGCTTCAAATGTTGTAGGATCATTTCTAAAAATATTTGGAAGCCATATTCATGCTACAAATGTTGTAGGACCACTTCTAAAAATATTTAGAAGCAATACCCATGTTTAGAATGTTGTAGGATGCTTAATAAAAATATCCTACCATATTTTTATGCTTAATTAGTTGTAGGATGCTTTCTAAAAATATCCTATAATGCTATTTCATGTTAGAATGTTGTAGGACTTTTTCTAAAAATATCCTACCATGTTTTCATGCTTAATTAGTTGTAGGATGTCTTCTAAAAATATCCTACCATGTTTTCATGCTTAATTAGTTGTAGGATGTCTTCTAAAAATATCCTACCATGTTTTTATGCTTAGTTAGTTGTAGGATTTCTTCTATAAATATCCTATCATGTTTAGAATATCGTAGGATTTCTTCTATAATTATCCTATCATGTTTAGAATGTTGTAGGATTATTTCTACAAATATCCTATCATGCTTTTATACTTGAAATGTTGTAGGATGATTTCTAAAAATATCCTACCATGCTTTATGTTTAGAATGTTGTAGGATTATTTCTAAAAATATCCTATCATGCTTTTATACTTGAAATATTGTAGGATTCAATCTAAGAGTTTCCTACCATGTTTAGATCTACTCATTTATGCTTAGAATGTTGTAGGACACAATCTAAGAGTTTCCTACCATGCTTAGATTATTCTATTTATGCTTAGAATGTTGTAGGATACAATCTAAGAGTTTCCTACCATGCTTAGATTATTCTATTTATGCTTAGAATGTTGTAGGATACAATCTAAGAGTTTCCTACCATGCTTAGATTATTCTATTTATGCTTGGAATGTTGTAGGATGCAATCTAAGAGTTCCTACCATGTTTAGATTAATTGTGCCTAGAATGTTGTAGGATCTATGATAAGATTACTTACCATACTAGAAGTATATATACATATATACTTAGGAATGTTGAATGTTCATACTAGTAGTTACCCATGTTTAGTAAAACATTCATGTTTAGTAGTTATTTATGCTTAATAAAGATTCATGCTTGGATGATAGTAGGAAAGTTGCATATCATGCTAGTTTAATTGTAGGTATGTGATATACCATGTTAGCTTAATTGTGGGTAAGTGATATACCATGCTAGTTAATAGTAGGTATGTGATATACCATGTTAGTTTAATTATAGATATGCCATGCTAGCTTAACTACAAGTAAGTTGTATGCCATGCTAGCTTAATTGTAAGTAAGTTGTATGTCATGCTAGTTTAGATTGTGAGTAAGTTGTATACCATGCTAGGTTATATGAATAATCATGTTTACATGGTACCCATGCTTTGATAAGTGTTTGTTCATGCTATGTTAGTGGATGAGCATGATTCATGCTAAGTAAGTAGGTATCGTGCTAATTATTAATCATGTTAAGTTAATGATAGCCATACTATGATATTCATGCTTAGAATAAAGAAACTACCCATGGCTAGTTGTAGTGATTTTATGTTGCGTTCTATACCATGCTAAAGTTCAAATACTTGCTTAAAATATTGTAGGAGTAGTGTTAGAACTACCTACTATGTCTTGGAATGTTGCTTGTTCATACTAGTTGGGTTGTGGTGATTAGTAATGATAAGTAGTAAGCTTCCATGATCAATTTGTAACCTATGCTTGACTATAGTGGACTTCATTTCTAGGTCGTAAACGATTTTCATGCTTGGGCTTGATGTAAGCGTAAGCATTAATCACATTCATACATAGGAGTATCATGGTGGTTGTGTTACATGATTGGATTACCATAGGAAGATGCTTACGAGTGTATGTCATGCTTAAGGCATTATAGGTCGAAGTAATAAGATCGGGAAGATCACTAGTGATAGTTAGTTGATAAAGGCCGTTTTGTCGCCTTCGGTTCTTCCTTAGTAGAATACCGATCATAGACTACTAGTAGATTCCTCTGTTGCTTCTAATAATAGATGACCAAGTTTGTTAGTAAGCAGGTTTGGTTGCTTCTAGGATTGATTACCTGTATGGTTGTTTGCACATGGTTATGCTCGTACGTGGCTCGACTGGCCCGTATATAGCTGTGGTTCTCATACGTAGCTTAGTTGGCTCGTATGTAGGTTGTTGTCTCGTACGCGGCTCGACTGGCCCGTGCGTAGCTGTTGGTCTCATACGCGGCTTATTTGGCTGGTATGTACGTGGTTATCTCCTACGAGGCCCGCCTGGCTCATAGGTAGTTATTGTTTCATACGTAGCTTAATTGGCTCGTATGTGGTTGTTACTCGTGTATAGCTTGTTGGCTAGTACACGGTTCGTTGTGCTTGTCTAGGGTGATATTACCACCCTAAGGGCTATCGACCGTCAAGACATATGATTTCTACCCTAAGGAACTGTGGAGGAGTCACTCCTTGTGTACCGTCGAATCTTAACCAGGGTAGTTTAATCGAGGACCGGAGTATAGACAGAATCCAAGTCTAGGGTAGCGGCATGCGTGTATATTCACACGGCCAAAGTCTTGGATCGATGAGCCACGAACCGGATCCTGAGGGATTCTGGTAAGTCTAGGTTGAGCAGCCTAGTAGAGTTGTCTTGTGAAGCCTAATTTAAGGCCTAGCATGTTGTGCTTATAATATTGTCATCCCTAGGATTGTTCGAGTCAGGGACATCATTAGGGTAGTGACTTACAAGGATCATTTTAACCCTTGCCAGGAGAGAGGAGTCAGTTGTAGGGGGCCCCTTACACTAACTCGTCCCTTGAGGCAGATCATAGGTGGTGTATTGGGTTGTACCTTCCCGTCAAAGGGATACGCACGGTGCCGTCTCACAAGTTGAGGACACGGGTTGCGTATCTCGCTCTGTTAATTCCTGAGGTACCGTGGCTGGGGGTGCCGCAGGATGCATTATGCAGTCCTGCGCTTGCGATACCCCAGAGGGGGCCACAGGGTAGGCTTCGTGCTACCCTGTGCTTGCGAAACCCTATAGTTTGATTTTGTTGTGACGCCCGATACATTGGGTTCGTCTATTTTGAGAGAGGTCCGGTTGGCCGGGTCGCAGTGGCAAACATAGACACCACTGGCGAAATGCAATAGTGGGACTTGACCACGTCTGCAACCTCATTAGCCACGTGTAGGTGTCGGGAACAGGTTGAGTACAATTAGAATGTGTAACGCGGGTTCAATCCCTATATATGGAGAAACGGCTTGAGATGGAGTCGCATGTAGTATGGGCTGCATGTTGCTTTCGGAGACTTGCTGACATTAGAATAGGAAGCGTCCTAGTTCTATTTGAATATCGCATTAGAGTCTAGTCCTAGCACTCACGAACACTTAAACTACACCAACACCATTGCTATATTTTGTATATTGTTTGGGAGATTCGCTGCTATATGATCAGCCTTTAAGCGTCAGTGAATACTGACGTCCCCACTTCCATAGGTACTGGATCGCCGAAGTACAAGGGCGAAATTCAGGAGGACTCAAGGCAAGGAAAGCAAGGAGTCAGTGTTATGTTTAGTTCCGCTGCAGTATATGTATTGATTATGCATTAGTTGAGAAGTACTCTGATGTAAGATGTTGAAGGTTGTAATACTTAGAAATGTAAAAGTAATATTGTAACTCTATTGTAAGGTATTACAGTTGTACAATATTCAGACTTGTAACACATTGTGTATTGAATAAAAAGTTTTAAATTCTCCTGTTTTTTCTGTGTATTGTGACTAATTGAAGAAAAGGTCTTGGCTCGTGTCACGGTTTCCCGGTGTCGGAAATCGGGGCGCTACATATTACGCTGTTGGTGATGCATTCGTTATGCTTCCTCAGAGAATTTTCTTAAGTTCATGAAATGTGATATTCAAAAATTTCTGAGCCTAGATAGTGAAGAAATTAGTTGTTCTGTATATACAGATTTGTGTTTCTTGCAAAATATCCTTATTGTTTCGTTTGTAAATACTTTAAGTAGACAACAAACTATTGTAGTTTCAGCTACTTTCAATTAAATTTAGTAGAAGTTGTTTCTTCATAACTCAACATCTCGTAATAGCTCATTTTCAACTTGGGTGTTATAATTTTTCATTATTATCAACTTCGATCAATCTCAGGAGTGAACTGGTTCACATAGGTTACAAGCACAAAGATGAGTACAAACAAAGCAATTGAGAAGTGGCAGAGCAACATCATCCGACAGTTACAAGCACAATACTACAAACAAAGACTTGACTTATTATTGTTCTGAGCCTACAATGTTTAGAATTTTGTTTAATCTTTTGTATAATCTTTAGAATTTTGTATAAAGATGAAAATTCCAAAGATGAGTAAGACATGTATGAGAATTTTTGAAGTTGTATCATTGAGTAAGCCTAATGTTATTTCAGTTATATCATTGATTGATATTTGTATACTTCTTGGATTGTTCTGGGCTTACAAAATCATGGATGTGTTTCTGTTTGTTCTGAGATTACTGATACTTCTTGGTCTGTCTCTGATTGTTCTGGGCTTACAAAATTTGATAATTCATGGTCTGTTTCAGTGTGTTCTGAGCTTACAAAATTTTCATACTTCTTGGTCTGTTTGTGTTCTGAGCAAGGGCAAAATTTGATACTGCATGATCTGTTAGTGTTAGTTCTGAGATTACAAAATTTGATAATTCATGGTCTGTTATTGTTGGTTCTGAGCTTACAAAATTTTCATACTTCATGTTCTGTTTGCGTTGGTTCTGAGCTTACAAAATCTGTATACATCATGCTCTGTTTGTGTTAGTTCTGAGCTTACAAAATTTTGATACTTCTTGGTCTGTTTCTGTCAGTTCTGAGCTTACAAAATTATCATACTTCATGGTCTGTTACTGTAGGTTCTGAGCTTACAAAATTTGTACACATCATGCTCTGTTTGTGTTAGTTCTGAGCTTACAAAATTTTGATACTTCTTGGTCTGTTTCTGTCAGTTCTAAGCTTACAAAATTTTGATACTTCATGCTGCGTAATACACCAAAACAATCACAAAATTTCAATCATGACACCAAAACAATAATGAACTGAATATCTGGAAAAAATTCGATCTTCGTAGAAATGTAAGGTAATACTTTACAAAAACATGTACAACGTAACAAATGTTCTTCACATCTGACACTTTACAAAAAACTGAAACTTAACCCAAACTGTACAACGTAATAAATTGTTCAGTAGTTTGCTGCAAATGTCAACTTTTCGCGTAGTCCACTGTTCAGTAGCTCCAAGAAGCACAAGAAGCACTTCATGCTGGAATCAACCTGAAATCAAAATCAAACATAACTCATTTAACGTGGAAACGACAAAATAATTACAAAATATAGTCAGCTCAAAACACAAAAAATCATGTACTAAATATGGTAGGCTCAGAAAAACAAACGCTGAAGATGAAGTTCAAAATTTGTTACCTCGGCAAAAATAGAAACTGAGAAACAAGTAGCTTGGGAGCAAACAGAAACAGATAATGAAGTATCAAATGGTTGTAAGCTCATAACAAACAGAGACAGAGTAATACAATGAAGTGTCACAGTTTGTAAGCTCAGAACTAACACAAACAGATCATGAGGTTACAAATTTTGTAAGCTCAGAACTAACACAAACAGATCATGAAGCATCAAATTTTACCCTTGCTCAGGACTAACACAAACAGACCATGAAGTATCAAATTTTGCAAGCTCATAAATAATACAAGCAGAGTCTGAAGTATCAAATTTTGCAAGCTCATAACCAACACAAACAGAGCATGTAGTATAAAATTTGGTAAACCAAGAACAAACAGAAACACATCATGAAGTATCAAATTTTGTTAACTCAGAACAAACAGAAAAATGAATTCTTCGAAACTAGACAGATAGTATCAAATTGTGTATGCTCAGGACAAACAGAAGCTGGGCATGAAGTTTCGAATTTTGTAAACTCAGAACAACATACACTGAACATGGGGGTAATAAAAAACCAGTAGGCTCAGAACACACTATTCATAACTAGGGCTGCATTGGGGTGCCGCGCCAACTAGGATATGATAGATATATAATCAAGAATAAATACAACAAATTGAAATAATTATTCAGATCATAAAGTGTTTAGCATCACTGCCTACACCAACACACCATCACTGCCTAATATATAGTTTATTGTATAATGTCAAGATCTGTTTGTGTTTCTTCTGAGCTGACAAAATTTGATACTTCATGATCTGCTTGTGTTGTGCGGAGCTTATCATCAACTGTCTTATATATATATAGTAAGTCTATTAAGAGCTTGGGAGCTGAAATCCTTATCTAGAGCGGGGGTTTTTAGCCATTCGTTCGTGATTGATCGCGACGGAACGACTCATATTCGGTACCGCTTATCTTCAGAATGTTTGGGGGTAAAAGGGGTAAAATCAAAAACTCCTATCTCTTATCTTCTCACACTCAATCGACCAAGCACACAGAATAGACTTACTCATGAATATATATAGACTAAAAAAAACCAGTAGGCTCAGAACACACTATTCATATGTAGGGCTGCATTGGAGTGCCGCGCCAACTAGGATATGATAGATATATAATCAAGAATACTTAAAACAGGATTGAAATAATTATTCAGATCATAAAGTGTTTAGCATCACTGCCTAACCCAACACACCGAAGGAGAGAATCAAACACCAAACGGCGTAAATGAGTATCCACCACATATGTATCCAACGTTCTGAGCTTACAAAAATTATACTGATACTATCAATCATTGTGAGTCATCGGTGCATCAAAATTTGATTAATTGAGCTACTCTCAAGTCACATATTCAAAATCAATTTCATCATTGCCTACATGCAAAACCGAATGAAAATGCAAGAAATTAAATAGAAATCATAAAAGCATTTATGAGAGTCAAACACTTCCCTCCGGAATCTGGGAGAGGCAGAACCCAATGAGCCGAGAAATCGAAACCCATATCGCGGTTTGGGTTTTCCGTCGAAGAGAGAGAACGAACTTGTGAGAGCTCTTCTTTGGTGCTAAGACGACAAAGAACATATATTTCTAATCAAGATACTAAAAAGATTCAAAACAGTACTGATTTTGGTTGTCAATATATTTAATAAGAGAAGAATTAGAGAATTGGATCGGAACTATACATAATTAGGAAATTTTGCAAATGTTTCTTACAAAACCCATACCAAACATCAGCTACATAATTAGTAACTTAATCCCTTAGGTCAAATTGGAATAAGAGAATTCATAAAATTAAGATTTATGCTGATCACACTCTTTCTAAATTATAAGATTATAAACAGGACCTAATATATAAACTTGATGTATTATCATTATTTGAATAAGACTTATTAGATTTCAGGATGCAAATTTTTGTATAAACATCAAGCAGAGATATTACTATAAAAAATTTCTGCACCCAAAAACAACAATTATTTTACACGTACAAACTAGGAGTATGTAAGAATATGCATGTTCGGTTCTTAATTTCTTATTTTCAAATAATTAATGAATTCGGTTAAAATTCTCATAATTTGGAACTGAGTAAGACTGACTAGTTAATGTGTTTGCCATCAACAGAATAATAAACACCAAACATCAGCTTCCTCTCATTTTCTCATGCATTATTTTTATTTTTATAAATGAACTGATAAAATCAACTAGAAATATTTGGGTGAATCAAAGATGCAACCACAACATACAACTCATAAAGCTTGAGATCATCCTTTCTATTAATAGAAAAAAATATTAGACTAATGATTAATTAATAAAATAAAGGATGCAAGAAACACAATTCTAAAGGCAACTGTATGGCTCAGCATCACACTAATTTCTTCACTATTTAGGCTCAAAACTTTTTGAATATCACATTTCATGAAGATTAGGAAATTGTCTGAGGAAGCATAATGAATGCATCACCAATAGTGAAATATACCATGTCAAAACCAATCTCATATTCAGAGAGCCATAATGACTTCTCAGTGATCTCAGTGATCATAATGAAAGACTATTGAAGGATAGAGCCTCAGAAACACAACTCATATTCAAAGAAGCAGCAGAAGTGTAATGCACCATGACAAAACAAAGTGCAAAACTAAAAGAGACCCAAATTAAGTTCATCATTGCCCAAATTTAGAAAATCTTCAATCCCTAAATTATGAATGAAGCATAACAGTGTAATATCATCACAGTCATAACCAAATTAGGTGCATTAGTGTAATATCACCACATTGTAATCTCATAATGAAGCATAATAGTGTGATTTCATCACTGCCATAGCAAAAATATTGACATCAAAGCATGAGCATCAAATCAGCAGCCACCTTAGCCCAGATTCAGGAAAAATAATGCATCAGAACACTTCCAAACTTGCCCAGTTTCAGAAAAAATGAGAGCAACAACAAGCTCATTGCCAAAAATAAAATTAATGGGGTAATTCTAATAAAGATATCAACTTTACCTCTACCCAAGTTGAAATTTGACCTCTACCCAAGTTGGAGATGGAGATGGAGATCAGTTTAGGGTTTCTATTCGAATCGATGAGGAATCGAACCCTAATCGGAAGCTGGGTTTGACGTCGAAGAGAGAGAGAGAGAGAGCCTCACAACCCTAATTGAAATTTGGGTCTTCGATCGCAGAGAGAAAGAAATAGACCACTGAGACCATCGGATTTGGAGGCTAGGGTTTCTCATCGAAGTGAGTGAATGAGCTCAAGAAAGTAGAAATCGTAGAAGGAGAATGGGGGTTTCTCTCCGACGATTAGGGTTTCATCGAAGAAGGAGAGCGCGGGAGTATGAAAAGGAGAGGAGACTAGGGTTTCTTACGATCGAAGAGAGAGCGGGAGTGAGATGGGAGCCAGGAAGCCAAAAGATAGGGAGAGGGGGAAAATGACCATTTTACCCTCATCAAAACAAGATGGCGAACGGGATCTGATCTCAGCCATTCGATCTGAATCACTCTAGATCGGATGGCTGAGATTTCTAGCTCCCGATAAGGAGCCCAGCTTCCCAACTCTTAATAGACTTACTATATATATATATATATATATATATATATATATATATATATATATATATATATATATATATATATATATACGTTGTGCACTCGGCCTTTTGGTTTGTATATCGACGATCCGAATCGTTCACATTAATCTACATGTCTATATATATTAGTCTAAATATGTAAGATCAAGTTATTTGAAATTCATTTGTCTATCTATCATGTCATTATAAAAAAAAGTTATTCAACCATACAATTTTGTAACATTTCAATGCATGAATAAATGAATTTCAAATGACTTAATTTTACATATTTAGACTAATATAGACGTGCAGATCAATGTTGTTGCCGCTGAATCTGGTGTGAGAACAATAGACAGAATTTGTAGGTTCGTAAGAACTCAAACGGTCTGAATCTAATTTCTTCCTTGTTGACAAATTGACTCCTTGGTGCTCCCGCAGACCTGCACAAACGTTCGAAACACCGGGATGGATCCCGGCGACGAACCCTTCGACGCTCTTGTCAGTACCAGAAAAAGTAAAGGGAAAGAGCTCAAGTGGACAAAGAGTGATCACCTGTGACAGTAGGAAGTAGGGAGGTATTTATAGTCACTGTGGGGATCTGTTTCAGGATCAGAATGAATCCCTACTTCCCGGTGTGGCTGGATAGGGATGGTTATAACCACCTCCTCAGGATAAGGACTAGCTAGGATTTCCACCTATCCTGTTGAACTGGTTCTTAACGGTTCGAGGCCCGTTCTCAGCTGAACAGATCCATTCATGGGTTAGCGGGTCCAAGAGGAGAGACCCGGTTCCCAATTCGGACCCATCTATAGGTGAAATTACCATCTTGCCCCTGTGACTTTAAGATTCGTACCCACTTTGAATGGTTCCGATTTAACCCCATTTTTAGCCATATCACGAGCCCCCCACTCCTAAAGACTATTAGTTATAGCCTTTGGGGAGTAGTTATGTTGTTTTAATGGCGTATAGGGATTTATCGGATTTCTCAAAGGGTGTTCGAATCCTGTTTAAGGGGTGATGGTGCTTTCCTGAGCTAGTAATGTACCTAAGTTTGCTTTTAGACCCTTCTGGATTTTTTGTGATTTTCCCCTATTTTTTAATTATTTTTTCGAATTAGTTATTTAATTTTGCAGAGTAACAATCCAATTTCAAGAAGCATCAATTAATTATTCTAACAAATAATTATTTATCCAGGAGCTTCAAAATATTTTTCCCGAATTTATAATTATTTTAAGAATTTTTTATCAATTTTTTCTGAATTTTTAATTATTTTCTCGCAATTTTTAAATAATTAATTCGAATTTTAATTAAAATAAAATGATTTATCACCGGATTTATGACGTGACGCAATCTGAATCGTCCATCGTGCGTCAGCGCGAAGTTCTGAATGATTAGACGGTGGGGCGGCGTTGAGCGACGTGGGCGGATCTGATGGCTCGTGTAGCTCGGCAGAATTTTCTCTGTATGGGCAGCTCGGAATGCCAGTCGCTCAGATTGGGATTCCAAGCGACGTGGCGCAATCTGGGGCATCCATCTGGCATCGGCGTGAATATTTTTGACAAACCCAACGGTGGATCTGTATTCGGCAACGTGGCTGAATCAGGGAAATTCATCAGGTTGTGTCACGAATTTTGAGACGATCGGATGGTTCTCATGGCTCGATAGCATTTTCTCCATATGAGCAGCTCAGTGTGCCAGTTGCTCGGATTGGAATTCTGAGCGACATGGCGCAATCTGGGGTGTCCACTTGGCATCGATGCGAATATTTTGACGATTCGATGGTGGATCTGCATTCGGCCACGTGGCTAAATCAGGGACGTTCATCAGGTTGTGGAACGAATTTTGAGGCGATTGGACGGTTCTCATGGCACGGCAGCATTTTCTCCATATGAGCAGCTCGGTGTGCCAGTCGCTCGGATTGGGATTCCGAACGACGTGGCGCAATCTGGGCCGTCTGAAGAAGATCAGGCACGAATCACGAGGTAGGAGGCGTGGATCACAAGAAAACGTGATTTCTGTTGACGCGGCGAGATCTGAGCCGTCTGATCGAGATCAGGCGCAAATCACGAGGAGAAAGTCATTTTTCTCTAATATGCAGCTCGGAATGCAAGTTGCTCGGATTTGGGTTCCAAGCGACGTGGCACGATCTGGGCTGTCTGAGGAAGATCAGGCACAAATCATGAGGCAAAAAGGCATGGATCACGAGAAAATGTGATTTCTGTCGACGTGGCGATATCTGAGCCGTCTGATTAAGATCAGGCGTGAATCACGAGGAGAAATTCGTTTTTCTCCAATACGCTGCTCGGAAGGCAAGTTGCTCGGATTTGGGTTCCGAGCGACGTGGCATGATCTGGGCCGTCTGATGAAGATCTGGTGCGAATCTTGTGACGAGAAGGCGTGGATCACGAGAAAACGTGATTTCTGTCGACGCGGCGAGATCTGAGCCGTCTGATTAAGATCAGGCGCGAATCACGAGGAGAAAGTCATTTTTCTCCAATAGGCAGCTCGTAATGCAAGTTGCTCGGATTTGGGTTCCGAGCGACGTGGCACGATCTGGGTCGTCCGATGAAGATCTGACGCGAATCCTAAGGCGAGAGGCGTGGATCACGAGAATATTGCCGTTTAGGCTTCTGGTGGGCCGCTGTGGGGGCCCAAAGCATTCGAAAGCCCACCCAAATCTGCCTTAATAGTATAAGTTTTCACCGCCCCCCTATCTCCTCATTTCTTACTTCTCACTTTCACTTCACTTTTCACTCAAGCCATTTTTTCTCTTGAGCGGCGCTGCTAGCGTTTGTGGCCAAGCGATTAACTTTCCAGCGAGCTTTCCGACCGTAGACGTCACTTCAAGGTAAATTATCTTAACCTTAACTTGAGATGTCTAGAGTGTCGTCGGGGAATGAGACCTCCACCTCTGACCAAGAGACCGACCGAGCTTTAGTGGTCCCCCCGAGCAAGGAGAAGGAAGTGGCGAGGTTGGCCATCATCGAGACTATTTGTGGAGAAGGTGAGGGGAGCAGGTGCACTGGGTCGGCTACCGTGGACGCTGTCAAGCCTCGGAATGGCCAAGAGCTACTCCGGAGACATTTTGTCGAAGGTGGTGCAAGGGAGATCGGTGAATTACGAGGAGAATAGTCCGAGGGACCCTTCCGAGGTGGACGAGATCCCCTCGGTTATGACCGAGGTGGATCTCCATCGAATTAGGAAGGGGTTCCGGATCCCGAAGAAGTACACACTGCTCCTCCCCGGTCCCGGCTTCCGAGCATGCACGGGGACGTCGCCAAACACCTCCGTCTTCCCACATGACACACTCAATGCCGGCCTTCGGCTACCCCTGCCACCATTCGTGGTCGAGGTGCTACAATGGTATGGCTTAAGTCCGGTGCAGTTCATGCCGAACATGTGGCGGCACGTCATTGCCTTCATCCTCCAGAGTCAGGCGGTGGGCGTCCAGCCTCAGCTCATCATTCTTCGCAACCTCTACCGGATTTGCCGAATGAGCAAGATGGAGTACCGGTACTACTTGTCGCCGAGGAGGGGGTCAAATTGATCGAGAACCCGGACTCCAATAAGCATTGGAAGGAGAAGTATTTTTTGATCTGAGATCCCGAGTCATGGAGCTTTCCGACTGTATGGAAGGAGGATGTTCCGAAGTGGGTGAAGGCCGAGTCGGTACTGACTAAGGAAGAAGAGGAGGTCGTGTCGAAGATCCTTGGTCTTCCGACCCTCGGTTGGAAAGATATTACCGAGGAGGTCCTTTTCAGTGGGGGTCTTAGTCCGATCGACCCTAGTACGCTCCATCTGTTTTTACTTCTTTTTCCTTAGCTTATATATGTTTCTTTTTATATCGCTAACTCTTTCTCTAATTTTACTTCTTCAAAAGCCCCCGGCATGGACTTCAAGGCTCTCATGGCGAAGAGGGGTGCAGCAGCGGCGAAGGCGACAGACAGTAAGAAGAGGAAGAGGACGACGATGGGGCCCCCTTCTGGCTGAGCAGCTCAGATACCCTCGGCTCCTACGGCCATCGTTGACATGGTCAGCGACTCCCCCCTCAGCTCCACAGGTCATGTTCCTATCAACCGCGGCCCCTGAGTCTTCGAGCGGGGCGTTCTCGGCCGGAGACGCACTGGCCCTCGAGGTGCCACCGCTTACAGCTGAAGCAGAGGCCATCCTTACCGAGGAACACAAGAAGCTCTTCGTCCCGGACTGGAGAGTGATGAAGCTCGACAGCTTCCTCGGTGACACGGCAATGAGCATGTAGGTCGTGCGCCACTTGCCGACCCCGAAGGATCGCGCGGCACTGAAAGCTGGCACGGTCGGCAACGACGCGTTGGAGATTGCTCGAGCAACGATGTCGGTAAGTATTCTTTCTCTGCCCTCCTAAATTTCAGAGTTCATGGTTGTTGGTTCTCATGCTCTTCTCCTTCTGTTTTAAGACCATCTGCCACTTCAATCACATGCTCGAACTGTTCGCCGAGCAGGAGAAGGAGCTGAAGGCATCGAACGACCGGGAGCGGGCGGAGCGTGCCAAGGCAGTGAAGTTGTTCGAGGCCGAGCAACGGCTCTCGGCGTCCCGAGTTACTGAGGTCGGTGCCCTAGAGGCTGCTCTTGCCAAGGCGCTCGAGCGCACAGCGGCCAAAGTGGCGAAGGTCGAGGAGTTGGAGAAGGAGAAGGCTCGAGTCGAGGAGGAGCTGGCGAAGGCCCTGAAGGCATCGGAGGAGGCGCTGAAGGAGCGAGAGGTGAAGGTGGACGAGGCGAGGAGGGCCATCCAAGACGAGGCGAAGGCCCATATGATGACCAACATGGAGGAAGCCTACGCTCGGGTCCTCAAACATGTTGCGGCTCGTCTCCTCGACTTCGACGGCTCGGGGTACCACCTATACGACCCGATAGAAGGCAAAGAGATCATTCCCCTAGCCGAGGTCGAGCCCGAAGGGAAAGGTGAAGAAGCCGAAGGTAGTGACGAGGAGGTGGCGAATCCCGAAGGGGCGCTCGTGACATTACCGAGCGAGAGCGCCTTGGAGCAACACCTCGAGGTGGCTCCTTGACTTAGTTGCCTCTCTTTTTTTTTCTTTCTTTTGTTCTCTATGTATTGCCTCGTTGCGGACTGGCCACCGCCTTTGCTTTAAATGAAAAAAATTCTATCTCTTTTATTGTCTAAGCATTGGAGAAGTTTTTTTTTTTTTTTTTTTTTTTTGTCTAAGTGTCGGAGAAGTTTCGAATTTTGTCTAAGTGTACGAGTCGTGTAAACTTAGTAGCTCCGTGCTCTGGCTCTTTTCAGATCGTCGAAGCGCTACAAGTCACCGAAGTACCTCGGATGGCCAAAGTGGCTCGTCTCAAGGTTGATCTAGGGGCGACGAGATTGGGGCTCACGAGGAACCAAGAGCGGCTTCGCGAAGTGGAGTCGGATCTCTGTAAAGCAAAGTAAGAGCTGAATCACCTGCGGTCAACCCTAGTTCGTCGAGACATAGAGAGGAGACGATTGGAAGATAGGATTAACGAGATGATCCCCGAAGGCGACGACGTGGGCTCGTCGGCGGCTGCCAACCTCGGTTTGAAGCTTAAGCGCCTTCGTCACTCCTGTCTAAGGTAACAGCGGAGAGGGACGAGCTGAAGAAGGTGACCTTCGATAAGAGCATGGAGGTTGCTCACCTTCAGCGGACGATCACCGATGGCTCTCGAGGGGCAGGCTCGATGCGACTGCCTCGTTTAAAGATAATAATAGGAGTGTATTGCACATTGCAAGCAAGCTGGGATTCCATGAGCGAGTGAAGCACAAAGAGATTGATTACCACTATGTTCGTGAACGTTATGAAGCATGGACTATTTCACTTCATTCTGTTACCTATTCATAGCAAACAACAGACTTCTTCACCAAATCTCACACTATTCAGAGATTGCAATACTTGGTGGGAAAACTCACTATAATACCCCTCAAAATAGCATATAACTATTTTTTTGCATAATAATTCGTGCACAATTGAGTATTGCACACTATTATGTATTTTCTAATCACTATCAGTTTTAATTGAGAAATTGCAGATATACGAGCTGTTCTGAACCCGATGAGATAGACTCAGGATATCTTCTTAATTTAACTGTGGATTTGTCCCGATTGTTTTGACCAAAAAATTTTTGGGAAAAAATTATAATTTCTATAAAACATATATTTTATAGATTTTAAATTATATATATATTGGTTATTTTAAATTCAGCTAGTGTTTGAATTGAATATATATTAAATTGTGCACTAGGGTTAGGGTTAGGGTTAGTGTTAGGGTATGGTGACCTAGGGTTCCTTGACCTAACCTAGGGTTAGGAACCCTAGCATCATGTGATCATGGATTGGATCTTGATGAAGATCCAATGGTGGAAACAATTTACCATGTGTGTTGACTTTTATAGAATGATAAGCTCCATGAAGCTTCTAGAAGTTGTGTGTTGGTACTAAATCTCATCCCTCCATCTCCACAAACCCGACCCATCTTCATCCTAGCCCTCCATCCCCCATCAATTTCTGGCCCCATCCTCCAAAACTCTAGAACTCCATCTCTTATAAATCCCCCACTCCATTCTCTTCTCATCTCCTTTTCTTGTCTTGATTGTTTCAAAAAAAAAGGAAGGAAGGGAAAAAGGTGAAGTTTTTTTAGGAGTAGAGAAGTTTTAGTAGAGAGGAAGAAGTTTAGTAGGAGTTGCGCCAAGCTTCTACAAGAGCAAGTGTTGATTGCTCAGTTATCTAAATGAAAAGATAATCTAAACACAAATTAAAAACCTCGCAAGTGTACGAATCGTTTACAGAAGCGTAGTGAAAAGCAAGGGTCGATCCCACAGAGATTGTAGTAATTAACTTACTAATCAATAATCAGAGTGTTTTAATTAAGTCCTGTTTTTAAGGACGACTCACTTAAAGAGCGAATTATCGAGCTCGAGGCAGAGATCGCTCGTCTTTGACCACGATCTGAGGGGAGCACTGTCAGAACTACCTTTTGCACTCAGGAGGAGTATAACAGGGCGATATCATTCCGCGAGCTCGCACTTCGCTTGTCGCCCATACATTGAGACCCTGGGGATGCGCAAAGTGGCACGACAGCTTCGTCGAGCGGAGCATTTGTTGGGCCACCGTTAGATCGGGTGCGGACGATGCTTTGCGGCTCGCCGGCCTAGGGACGTCCGTTGAGGTAGGGCGTCGGCAGTACAACATTCGTCGCCCCCGTGTATCTCTTAACCGAAGTATCCCCGCCCCTAGGAGGTGCTGAAGTAGCTTTCTATAATCTTGTAATTTTGGTTTCACAAGTTTTGTATCTTGATGTAAAGTTGAGTCGGTTGTCTGTAATTAGACTTGTCTCTCAAACTTTAATGAAATAACACTTGTTTTGTGAACTTGTGTGATTTGCTAGCATTTGTAGTTGTCAACAGTTGTAGGAACAATTCTGAATGGTGGGACGCTTTATACTTACTCGTTCGTGAGTGGCAAAAGTTGTGTCGAACCAAGTGTTGAACTCCGAACTTGTTGTTTAGAGAATACCAATGGTTGTAGGAGCAATTCCGAATGGTAATCCGCTTCATACTCGCTTAGAAGTAAGTAGTTGAAGCAGAGTCGAACCAAGTGTTGGACTCCAGCCGCGTCGTTTAGAAAATATCAACAGCTGTAGGAGCAATTCTGAATGGTGATCTGCTTCGTACTCGCTTAGAAGCAAGTAGTTGAAGTGGAGTCGAACCAAGTGTTGGACTCCAAACGTGTCGTTTTGAAAGTATCAACAGCTGTAGGAGCAATTCTGAATGGTGATCCGTTTCATACTAGCTTAAAAGCAAGTAGTTGAAGCGGAGTCGAACCAAGTGTTGGACTCCAAGCGTGTCGTTTTAATGCAAATTTTTTTTTGTAAGTAGTGTTAAACTACCAAAAAATAGAGAACTTGTGAAGTAGAATTAGACTACTCAAAAATAGAGAACTTGCGGGGAAATATTGCTTTTATTGAAAACAATTGGGCGACCACTTCTATGTTGCGAGCCGCCTTTACACTTTGATAAAAAGAAAATACAAGTAAGGACTTTAGACGTATCTTATGGAGCACTCTTGGGGAAGTTGCTTGGAGCGGTATTTAGACACCCTCTTGGTACTTCATCGAGTGCTCCGCGTTCCATGTCCTCAGTATTCTCCTGCCCCCCGGGTCTTCCAGTTGATATGCGCCTGGGCAAATAACTCTGGAGACCCTATACGGACCTTTCCAATTGGGTGCCAACTTGCCTTTTTTTCTCGGATTGGAGATCGACAACTTTCAGAGCACTAGGACTCCTTCTTTAAGGTTGGCTGGTCGTACCCTCTTGTTGTAAAACTGAGTGATCCTACGGCGGTAGGTCTCTTGTCGTATTGCGGCTCTCTTGCGGACCTCGTCTGTAGTGCCCCGAATTTCTAATATAATATCTTAGAAAATACGTGACACAATTCCCAGCATCAACTTCAATGTAATACTAAACACAACCAAACACCAGTAAAATTTCTCAACTTTCATTATACTTAATCATTACTTAGCACAGTGGAATACAAAACATTTTAATCACAATTCTCTTTTCTTTACAATACTTTATTTTACAAATTACATGAGTCACTATATCAATTGAACATCAAGCATCCAAATCCGAGCCTTAAGAAATCACCTGTAAAATATGAGGCTAGAGATAACCCTAACCTCAAAACTAAAGGGGTCAGCCATAAAGGTGTGAGTGACATAAAACAAACAACATAAGTAAAGCATGGATTCATAAACAACATGTGATAAATAATAATACATAAAATATGACATAGCAAGGAAACATGTAAACCTCAAGTGAAGCTAAACTGAGTGTCAAGTGTAGAAAACAGGAAAACACATGCGTGAAACCAATCAAGAAAACATCAAGTCTATATGCTGACTCTCTAATGCGTACTTGTCAGAGTCTATGCATCCCACTCTACATAGGTCCGGTGCAAGCCCTTAACGTCTCCACATTATAGGGTTTAATCCCCACTATGCAACTAATCCTATCACGATGACTACTATGAGATAAAGATAAACTGTGAGTATTAGCACATGCCTCGATAATTCCGGAGACTATTTCACTCACACCTAGGAATCTTCGAGAATACCCCACACCGCAAGCGATGGCACCTCATCACACGAATACCACATGTGCGTCACCTCGACCCCGATAATTCCAAAGATCAATCCCACACCACAGGTAATTTCGGAGACTATTTCACTCACACCTGGATAATTCCGGGGATTATCTCACACCACAAGCCATACTGAGGTCCATAACCCATGTTCTCATTCATCATATCACCACTAGTGCCTGTCCTTATCATTTAGGTTATTTAATTACTTAACGAATCTCCTAGAGTTGGTGCACCCTACCGGACTTAACTCGACAACTGATTAACTAAAATGCCTTAACTGGCCCAAACATAAATAACTCAACTGCCAGTATACTAGGGTCACACACTCCCTCTAGAGACTCACACTCAAATGTCCAAACCAACTTTCCAACATAAATTGCTCAACTTAACATCGTGAAAACATATGTTCAATAGAAGATAAGGTATAAAATAATAAGTTATAGATTAAAGCGTTTGGAGAATAAATCATTTGAAAGAACATTCAAAAATATAAAGATACATCAGTATCAGTCGACTAATAACAAGCGTAAGTCGACTGTCCAGAAGAGAATTCTATGGTTTTAAGAAAATAATCTAAGTCTTATAAGTCAACTTTTAAAGGTCATAGGTCGACTGTCCAGAGAGAAAATTCAATAATCTTTAAGAAAATATTCTAAGTATAGCAGTCGACTGAAAAGGGTCATAGGTCGACTGTCCAGAGAGAAAAAATTACAATAACTTTGAAAATTAATTCTAAGTGTACCAGTCGACTGTAAAAGGTATAGGTCGACTGCCCAGAAGAAAATTTCCAGAAACTAAAGAACATAGCAGCCGGGTCGTATCAGTCTACTGAAAATTCATACCAGTCGACTGTCGACCTACAAACTGTATACTTTTGGTTGTGCATAATTCAACCGATACGTAGTTTTACTTTATGAAAACGATTTCTTCAAAAAGCATATTTCTTATATGTTCAAATATAACTGGTAGGACATATAATAGTCCACAAAACTAAATCAAACTACTTGAATTTATAAAAATAGAGATTTTGTTGATTTCCTTCAATCAAACATGAAATTGTGCATATCACCAAAACAGAGTTTTTTCTAAAATCAATTACTCATTGAAATTTCATCGTATACAGATCCAAACATTTAAATATCAAAATCTCAAAGAATCCTCAATTTGGGTATATTCCTCAACTCGACTAAATTCTCAACAATTTTGATTCTCAAGATATGATCTCTTGATTCATAACTTTCCATTCGAATTCCTCAAAAACTGAATTACTACTACAACTCACAACCATAATTAATTGATAACATCACCATGTCCAATTTGTTTTCAACCAAATACTCAAAATCATAAAAGGTCTCACCTTTATTAGATTCATGCATAAAATTCACCATATTCATTCAATCCAACATTAACCCAAAAGAGAACGATTACCCACATACAGTCCTATTTGCAAACAACTACGGTTTCACAAGATCCAATTTTTCATCCAATTCATAATGTGCATATTCATATTCAAACCCTAAACATGCTTTCTAGCAATAAGATTCAACATCCAAGATCCATTAAACATTCATAGATCAAACAACCAAATTGCACTAAATCACATACATAAACAAATCAACAAAACAATTACATGCAAAATACACAAAGCAAAACAAACATGTCACTCACCTCGAATGAAGAAATCCCTTAAGAAAACTTCTCTTTTGCAAAATCCAAGATCCTCTTCTTAATTCCTCCAAAATAATAATAATAATAATAATAAAACTTTATATTGTGCAGCGAATGACGGCTGCGTTTCTTTTAAATAGGCCGGAAATAGAGGATTTAGGGTTTTTAGACACATTTGCAAAATAATCCCTTTAAAATATAACTTTACATAAATAGATTCCTTTACTTGGAAACTTGATAAAATCGATCAAATTGAGATTTAAAAGCAAAATAACCTCCATATTTCTAGTCGGCACTATTTTAAAAGTCCAGAAAATAGTTTTCGACTTTCACCCTTCAAAATGACAATTTTGCAAAAAGATCCTTCTTTTTCTTAATATTTGCAAATAATCCAATTAATATCAGAAAAATCTATAAAAATTACAAATAATCCCAAATAATAAATAATGATTTTCCCTCAAATAATTTTGGCCTTTGAACTTCTCAAGAAAATATTTGCACGTGTTGTGCACATGTAAAAAGATAGATTTTCTGAAATTATTTATTAACTCTTCAAAAAAAATATTTTAATTCATTTATAAATTTTTAAAATAATATTTAAAAATACGGGGTATTACACGTCTATGAGGTCTAGGCAGTTGCGAAGCCGGTTCGCATTCTGTGCTTCATTGTAGGCTATCAGTCAAGGTGAAGGCAGGCCCATCTTTAAGGGTGTGAGGGCTTCGGATCCATATGTGAGGTTGAAGGGAAACTCCCCCGTCAGAGCTCTTTTGGTGGTGCGATAGTTCCAAAGCACGTTCGGGAGTTGCTCGACCCACAGCCCTTAGTGGATTTGTCGAGCCTCTTCTTCAGGCCAGAGCAGATTTGTCGATTTGCATTCTCTGCTTGGCCATTGGACTGAGGATGAGCTATCGAGGAGAACCGTTGCTAAATGTCGAGGTCGGCACAAAAGTTGTGAAAGGTTGCTCCCGCGAATTGAGTCCCATTTTTAGTTACGAGGATACGGGGTACCCCAAATCGGCAAATGATGTTCTTCCAAAAGAACTTCTGGACCTTGTGCTCGGTGATTGTCGAAAGAGGTTTAGCCTCGATCCATTTTGAGAAGTAGTCTATTGCTACAACTAAGAACTTCGGCTGGCCCGGAGCTAGAGGGAAGGGTTGGAGCAAATCCATCCCCCGCATTGCGAAGGGGATTGGACTCGCCAAGGAGGTGAGTTGTGCTTGGGGCAGGCGACGGATCGGGGCAAATTTCTGGTAGGAGTCGCACTGGCAGACGTACTCCTCGGAGTCACTCAGTAGTGTAGGCCATAAGTAGCCATAGTTTAAGAGTTTCCGGGTGAGGGATCTCGCTCCCAAGTGCGCGCCACACAGACCGTCATGGGCCTCCTTTAGGACATAGAGCGCTTCCTCTGGGGAGAGGCACCTCAGATAGGGTCTACCATCGATCTGGGTGTAAGTGCATTTGTACATGACACCATCAAGGAGTGTGTACCGCTCGGCTCGTGTCCTGATCCTCCTTGCCTCTTTCGGGTCTTCGGAAAGTACTCCGTCTCTGAGGTACTCGAGGAGGGGCTTCATCCATTTCTCCCCAAGTGTTAGGGGGTAGGCTTCCATCAGCTCCGGGTTGTCTTCATCAATACTTGGTCTGAGGAGGACCTCTATCAAGACGGTCCGCTCTAGACCTGGGAGGGACGAGGAGGCGAGCTTAGAGAGAGCATCCGCTTGTGGGTTTTCCTCTCGAGGAACTCGCTGGAGTTGAACATCTTCGAATAAGGCTAAAAGCTCCCTAACCTTTGCCAAGTACTTGGCCATACTCTCATCCCTTGCCTCATATTCCTCCGACACTTGGTTGACGACCAATTGCAAATCACTGGAGACTCTGACCCGCTTGGCCCCGGCTTTGCGAGCCATGCAGAGCCCCACTATAAGGGCCTCATACTCCGCTTCGTTGTTTGATGCCAGGAAGTTTAAGCAGAGGGAGTATTGGAGGACGAAAGCGTCTGGGCCGGTCAAGATAACACTAGCCCCACTTCCATCGGTGCAAGAAGATCCATCCACATAAATGGTCCAGACCAAGGGGTTGGCAGATGACTCGCAAGGGTTGGGGATGGTGCTCTCCACAATGAATTCGGTCAGAGCTTGGGCCTTGATTACCGTTCTTGGCTGGTAGCTGATGTCATGTTGGCTTAGCTCGATGAACCACTTCATCAGGCGCCCGGAGGTCTCGGGCTTGTGGAGAACTGCTTGAGCGGCTGGTCGGTAAGGAAGACCACCAAATGAGAATGGAAGTAGGGGAAAAGCTTTTGGACTGCCATAACCAAGGCAAGAGCCATCTTCTCCAGCTTTGGATAATGGAGTTCGGCATCCCGGAGGATCTTACTCACATAATATATGGGCCTTTGTGTTCTATCCTCTTCTCTTACAAGGACCACGCTGAGGGTTTGCTCCGAAGCAGCGAGATATAGGTAGAGGACCTCTCCAGGTGTTGGCTTGTTCAAGAGCGGGGGGTTAGCTAAGTATGCCTTGAGATGGTGAAGGACTTTTGTTGCTGTTCCCCCCATTCGAAGCCCTAGCCCCCCTGAGAGCCTTGAAGAAGGGGAGGCACTTTTCACCAGACTTGGATAGGAACCGTCCAATTGCTACAAGGCGCCCCGTGAGCCTCTGCACATCCTTATTGCTGGAAGGAGGAGCCATTTTGAGAATGGCCTAGTTCTTCTCAGGGTTAGCCTCTATGCCCCTCTGGCTGACCATAAATCCCAAGAACTTGCCGGATGAGATTCCAAACGCACACTTGTTCGGATTCATCCTCATATTGTGCCTCTTGAGCACCTCGAAGGCTTCTTGGAGGTTGAGGACATGTTCCTGCCCTTGGGTTCTCTTGACCAACATGTCGTCTACGTAGACTTCCATGTTTCGGCCAATCTGGTCTCGGAAGACCCTGTTCATGAGGCACTGATAAGCAACTCCCGCATTTTTCAAGCCGAACGGCATTACCCTGTAGTAGTACAGGCCCTGGTCCGTCACGAAGGAGGTCTTCGAGATGTCGGGAGGGAACATCCGAATCTGGTTGTACCCCGAGAAAGCATCCATGAAACTGAGGAGCTCGTGCCCGGAGGTTGCATCGATCAAGGCATCGATGCTTGGAAGGGAAAAGGGTCCTTTGGGCATGCCTTATTAAGATCGGCTTTCTTGACCATCACCATATTGGATAGCCACTCGGGATAGTTCACCTTCTTGATGAACCGAGCATTGAGGAGCTTTTCGACTTCTTCTTTGATCGCCTGTTGACGCTCGGGAGCAAACTTGCGGTGCTTCTGCTGAACAAGCTTGACACCCCGGGTGACGTTGAGATGGTGCATTAGGAGATCCTCAGAGATCCCGGGCATGTCAGCCACGATCCAGGCGAAGAGATCGCGGTTCTCCCTTATGCACTGAGAGATGTCTTCTTTAATGGAGGGGGAGAGTGCCTTGCTGACCCGGAACATCTTGGTGGCGTCTTCCTCTGAGAATGCCACTTCTTCTAGTTCATCCACCGGTTCGGAGATGGTCTGGCTACTCTCATTGAGCTCGAGGGCTTCTAAGGAGAGGACCGGGCCTTCCAATGAGGTCATATAGCACTTACGAGCCGCCTCTTGACTCCCTCTCACTTCTTCGACCCCTACAGGGGTGGGGAACTTCATCTTCATGTGGTAAACCGAAGGGATGGCTTGGAGAACGGTAAGGCCTGGTCGACCCAGGATCACGTTGTAGGCAGCCTTCACATCCACCACCATGAAGTCCATCGGTTCCATGCGAGTGACCGGGACTTTGCCAGCGGTGACGTCGAGAGTTATAACTCCCTCGATCGTCACCGGAACCCCAGTGAACCCATGAAGGGTGTAGCCAGCCGACTTGAGCCGGTCTCTCGATAGCTGGAGGCCTTTGAATGCCTCCAAGAAGAGGATGTTGATCGAACTTTCATTGTCCACCAGCACCCGGCGAACGTCAAAGTTGGCCATTTTGAGGTTGATGACGAGGCCATCGCAGTGGGGCATGCGAATGCCTTCCAAGCCTCTATCGAAGAACGTCACAGGGACTCCTAGGCCCTTGGGAAGAGGATGGCTTTGCACGGAGTTGACTTCCCTAACGAAGGCTTTTCGGGAAGAGTTAGAATCTCCCCTCAATGGGCCTCCGTGTATTAGGTGCAAGATGGCCTCTGCTTTGGCCTCCGGAGTCTCCGTGCACTGCTCTGTTCGCCTGTTAGCCTCCCTGGGTGGTGGAGGTGAGTCGGCTTTATCCCTCCTTACGAATCGAGCGAGCTGCCCCCTCTGGATGAAGGCCTCGATCTCGTCCTTCAGGGCCCGATAGTCATCAGTGTCATGGCCGTGGTCCCGGTGGAAGCGGCAACACTTGTCCTGGTTTCTCTTCTTCCCGGAGGTGTTCATCTTCGGAGGTGGTGGCAAGAGACCTTCATTCCTAATCTCCATCAGGATGGTGAAGACACTCTCATTAAGCGGATTGAACTTCTCGAAACGGGGGAAAGGACGCCGCTGACCTCCGTTATCCTTTTGGAGCTTCCTAGCTCCTTCTTCCTCTGTAGTCTTCCATTTGTTCCCAGAAGACGACCCCTCCAGAGTGGGGCGATTGAGAGCCTCTTTGGCTCGGATGTACTTCTCGCTCCTAAGGAGGAGCTCGGAGAAGTCCTGAGGAGGCTTCTTGGCCAAGGAAGTCCTGAGGTCGGGGTTGGTGACATTGGATTGGAAGGCTGCCGAAGCAACCGACTGATCCAATGAGGTGATGGACCTGGCCTCTGTAGTGAACCTCTTAACATAATCCCTTGGCCTTTCACCCTACTTTTAGCTGAGGAAGAGCAGCGAGGTGCTCGTCTTCTCGAAGCGGCGACTGCTCACGAAATGCATGAGGAAGAGACCTTCGAACTGGTCGAAGGAGAAGATAGATGCCGGTGCAAAACAAGAATACCACTGTCGAGCCGGCCCCTTGAGTGTGGTCGGGAAGGTCTTGCAGAGGAGGGCGTCGGATGCATGATGGATCATCATAAGAGTTTTGAAATAATCGATGTGATCTGCGGGGTCCAACTCCCCTGTGTAAGTCTCAAAGTGTGGAGGCTTGAAGTTGTCTGGGACAGGGGCCTCCATGATGGTGCGGGAGAATGGGGGCCTACTTGGGCGGAGGTTCCTCGCCCGCTGCTCCTCATCTCTATCTAGTTTGCTGAGGCACCTCTCCATCTCGTGGAGACGGCGGTAGACCGAGTCCTCCCTTCGATGATATCTTGCCAAGTTCCGAGACTTGTCCTCATGTCGAGGAGAGCTGGGGCTGCGACGGCGATGGCTCTGATTAGGCGGCAGACTGATAGAACGATGGGGGTGACTCGGAGTAGGCCGCGGACTTCGGGAGCAGCGGTGGTGATCGGGAGTAGGGCAGCGATGACTCAGAGCCGGCCTAGGACTTAGGGAACGGCGGTGATGGCTCGGAGCCGGCTTGAGACTTTGGGAGCAGCGATTATGGCGAGGAGCTGGCTGAGGGCTGGGAGCCCGATGGCCATTGTTGGGGGCGGCGTTGAGTGCCCGAAGGACCTCCTCCTGGAATTGCTAAAATTCTGCCCTTGTGATGGGGCCTCCTGCTCACGTTTTGTGCGAGCTGCAGGATGGCCTGCCAGGGAGCAAATTCGCCTTGGGCGATGTTGGGGTGATTCTCTTCGCCTCCGAGGAGAGTTGGACCCCCTATAGTCAGATCGGCATGGTGACCGATCCCTCGGGTGTTCCCGACGAGGGTTCGCATCGCGGGTTTGCCTTTCATCCAGACGGATACGAAGTTCGGGCCCAGGCTCGTTCTGCTGATTGTTGAGCACGTCCCGTAGATCCTTTGGCATTGGAAGGCTATGGGAGGCCATGGAATCTATGGAGGCATTGTGGATGGAGACCCAAACATGGTGGAGAGGATGCTTCTGGTGACTTCGCCGAGAGGGTTCCCCTACAGTAGCTCGGGGGCCCTAGAGCCTGCTGAAGGGATTGAGGGTTCAGCTGTTCGAGCGGTAATGTTGGTTGGATGGGCGGAGGAGGAGGAGGAGGAATAGTGGAGGTAGTTCTTCGGTTGGATTTCGCGGGCTTCCTCTTGGGAGGCATGGCTAGGAGTAGCTTTGGTTGAAGGAGGAAGGTTGGGTTGCTTGTCGAGCAATTTCCCACAGACGGTGCCAATCTGTTGCCGCTGAATCTGGTGTGGGGACAATAGACAGAATTTGTAGGTTCGTAGGAACTCGAACAGGCTGAATCTAATTTCTTCCTTGTTGACAAATTGACTCCTCGGTGCTCCTGCGGACCTGCACAAACATTCAAAAAACCGGGATGGATCCCTCCGACGAACCCTCCGACGCTCTTGTCAGTACCAGAAAAAGTAAAAGGGAAGAGCTCAAGTGGACAAAGAGTGATCACCTGTGACAGTAGGAGGTAGGGGGTATTTATAGTCACTGTGGGGATCTATTTCAGGATCAGAATGAATCCCTACTTCCTGGTGTGGCTGGATAGGGGTGGTTATAACCACCTCCTTAGGATAAGGACGAGCCATGATTTCCTCCTATCCTATTGAACTGGTCCCTAATGGGTCGAGGCACATTCTCAGTTGAACAGATCCGTTCATGGGTTAGCGGGTTCAAGAGGAGAGACCCGGTTCCCAATTCGGACCCGTTGTAGGGAAAATTACCATCTTGCCCCTGTGACTTTAAGATTCGTGCCCACTTTGAATGGTTCCGATTTAACCCCATTTTTATCCATATCAAATGTAAACGATTCGGATCGTCGATACGAATGCCAAAAGACTGAGTGCACAACAGAAGGGGACTCTCTATATGTGTGTGTATGTGTGCGCGTTAGCCATTTTTATCTAGATTTCATATGTAGATCGAATGAGTTTGTACAACAGGGTTTTGGTCTAGTTAGCCCTCCTGCCTTTGGCTTTATATTTCTTTTATTTTAAACTTCATTTTGGTAATATATTCAGTCTGCAAAAAATATTGTTTGGTTGTTTGTTTTGTTTCAGGTTTTTCTTGTTTTGTGGGTGCACCCGAGTGCGAAAACTGCCAAATTACATTTGCTACAATTTTCATACTGTAAAAGTAATACAATTTTGTGTTTTGCTGACGAACAATGTTCATTCATCTGAAAATTAATGATAATTGATTCACAATAATATTGCTTATCTAAACTCTAACTTTAGCCCCATCACTCTGTATTATATATATATATATATATATATATATATATATATCTTATATTAATATGAGAGAGAGTCTATTCCCTCTCTCCATTCTCTATATTGAAATAAAGAATGAAGAGTAAAGTAGAGATTCCTATTAACTAACACGTGCACTATGCATGATTTTTATTAAAAAAACAAAAACAAAATAAAAATCTTAATCCCTCAAACATAGTCTCTTCCTCTCTCACTTTTCCAACCTAAAAAATTCTCACGGCTCTTCCCGTTCCCACCCACATCCTTACTCCCGCACCCACCCTCAAGCAGCTTTAGTAATTATTATATATCTTAAACTAATAGGCCTACCCCATCTCTTCTTTCTCTATTTTGAAATAGAGAAAGGAGAGTAAAAGTAGGAATTAACACGTGCAATCCACATCAATTGCAAAATTAAAAAAGAACACAAAAAAAAACATTTCTTCTACCACATCTCCCCCAAACCCACTAACTCTAACCCTCCCTACCCCAAAACCCACCCAAATCTCCTCCGCCGCCTGTCGATCTCCTCGCTAGCGCCGGCCCGCAGATTGAGGTAAACATGTCTAACTCTCAAGATATATAGTAGTAGAGAATAGTAGTATAGACAATTGAATAAATAAATCTCTCCACCTTCTCCACTCTCATTTTCGTGAATTTTTTTTTTGGAGCTTCAACATATCAAAGGGAACTGAAGGCATGACTCTTCTCTGCTCATCATCCCAATTGTTGGTAAGCACTTCAAAATCTAAACACTTGAAAATCAGAATCTCTATCTTGCTCATCTCTCTTTTAATAAGTACATTTAATAATGAATTCACTTACCTCGATACCAGTGGTTATTTTTCTTCTCCTTAAACTTAGCTAAGAAAGAGTTTCACCCTTTCTTTTCTCTCCCCCTCTTTTTCTAACAATACCAAGAAGAAGAGGGCAGTCACTGCAAGAATTCGATCCTTCTTCAATCCCTTCGAAGACCAACCCATTATTAAAGATGCACTCAAGGTGTTTGACAAAATGCCCATCAATTTATTTATTGTGTTTCTCTTTTCGGGTATTCAGAAATTGACATAACTACCCCGTATAGGATCCTGTAGCTTTCATGGGTGGTGTCTTCACTCCCCATACAATGTGTTGCCCAAGGTCAAGGTCTGACATCTTGCCCAAGTGCATAGGAAAAAAAATCACATGTACACACATAACTTCTTTACCACATCTCCTGACTGTGACCGAACATTGCAAACCAATAACATCATTTCTCCCCATACACAGGTAATCACAAATCAAACAGTACAAAAATCACTGCCTTTACCGGTAACATGTATAGAGAAACAGTACCTATACGTGGAGTGCAATATGTATAGAGAAATAGTACCTATATGTGGAGAACCAGCTAACCAATTTGGTCTCCATCAACAATTAGGTTTTTCAATGGAGGTAAACTTCATACAACACCCTTTAGTCTATTATTTTATACCTATATGTGGAGTGCAATATGTTATATGCACACTAACTGGAATCATTTCAAAAAGGACATGTGCTATATGTGATATGCACACCAACTGATTTATTCAGATGCATGCTAATTATTTGATTATATTCCTCGCTCACATTACTATAGTAACTATTGTTAGGTTGTGTTTGCATGAATTAATACGAATGTTAGAATGCATGTGAATAGTGAATGTTGGTGATAGGTATAAACACTGAGAAATTTAATAAATGAAGTAAACATTTTTTTCCTAGGAGAATTATATGTAAAGTTCAGTGAAATATAGTATTTTATTTAGTATAAAGCAGTTGATTTTGTTTTCAACAGTAAGTGTGAAGATTCAAAGATAGTGGAAGATTTTTGATCATATTGATGGAAGTCAGACTCTTTCTTTACATCATGTATGTTATATGTATTCTTATCTCCTATTATACTTTCTTTTGAGTTAATCCTTATTGTTATTTAATGTTTCATTATATTTTTCTACATTGTATTTGATTACATATTTATTATTGATATTTAAATAATTGTCCAAAACTACACTTATTAATGTAGGATGCAAGACAAAAATAATATTTTGTCTTTCCAACTTAATAAGGCAATTTCTGCATATGCACGATGTCAGAGATTTAAAATATTGCGGTGGAAAAAGCATCGTCCTATGAGGGCACTGCTGACTTCAGATCCACACAAAATTGCACGTACGATAAGAATTTTAAAGTTAAGACAAAAACTCACCATAGTTTTGGGGTTTATGTTAAAAAACCTGTGTTTATGCACGATCAATTGTATGTAGCATTATCGCGTTGCACTTCCCATTCTGCCTTGAAGATGTTGCAGACAGATAACTCAAATAGTTCCCAAAAGACTAATGATCGTACATGTAACGTGGTATATCAAGAAGTTCTTCAAGAAGTGTGTAACTTCATGATAATCAATTGAAAGGTAAATGTCATCTTAGTAGAGTTTATCAAAGCCTTATTTATTCTTTTTTCTTTTATGTATCGTCTTCTATCAATTCAAATTGGTTCATCCCGCTAAATAAATGATTATTTTTTAATGTGATGCATTTAACTATATTTTCATTTCATGTTTTCTTTTTATGTAGGCCGACATATGATGTTCGTGTGTGAAGAATTCTGTCATTCGATAATGTAATTCCATGTTGAAATTACTAAAATATTTTGATAATGCAATGTTCAAATCAGGAATCTTTTTTTTTTTGGGGGGGGGATTGGGTATTTACGTAGCTATAAACAATAGTTGTTTAGAAAATAAATTTTGTATTTTAACTGTTTGGATTGCACTCTTTTATTATTGTGAACAATTTATTTAAGCCATCTGTTGTCTATATAATTGTGATTTACGTATGTGTAACACCCCGCAAAATTGGAAATGACAATTTTGCCTTTATGTGTTACGCACGTGTATTTTGTAACGTATTTTCATTACATATTATGATTTCGGACTATTTACGCATTTCCTGTATATTTTATCCTATTTAAATCAACCAAAATACTAAATTTCAATCTTTGCATTTTTATGTGCTTTTACGTGTTTTTGATGCATGTATCGATTATGTGTTTCCATCGCTATGTTTAATATTTTCTGTGTGTTTAAATTATTTATTTTTGGTATTCAAATCTAATTTTATAAAACAGAAATTCATTTTCCTTATTTTTGATTAAAATAATTTTGTATGTGTAACACACGTGTTTTCTACGTACGTAGCAATTACGTCGTGGAATATATAAAATTAATAAACATATTTCCGTATAGTGTAATTTTATAATTTTTAATAATTTTCCGTTGATAAAACCGAATTTCGTATTTTTATGTTTTACGTGCAAAGTACGTGTTTTTTCGGTGCGCGTATTTAAGCATATTCGTTTTCAAAATAAAATTTTGGAGTATGTGTATTTATTTTATTTGTACATGATACATTATACATTTTAATTAAATAATTTTTCACTTACATTCTAAAATAATAATATACAGTATACTATATGTCTCTAATATATAAAAGGTGTACTATGGTAATAATATGTGAATATGTGTATAGGGGGAAGGGGCCCACACATTGAAGGCCAGACGCTGCTGCTGTTTTCTGCAGTGCACACGTGGTGCTAGTGGGGGGCTCGCTCACATGCAGAGGAGAACACAGGCTGTTCTCTTGGACTCTCTCATGGCGTGGCGCAGTGGGGGCCACATTGATGGTTTCAGCTGGGCATTTCAGAGAGAGAGAGTGTGTGTGTGTAAGACCGATTTTGAGTAGTGGGGAGAGAGAGGGTTGGGAGTTTTGGGAGTTTTGGGAGTTAGGATTTTGAAGAGGTGAAAAAGGAGTTAGAAATGTGAAAGGTTGAGTGGGTAATTAAGGAGAGATTTATTAGGTGAATAATTTTGCACTTTAAACCCTCACCTCATCCTATAAATACACCCTCTTTTATCTTCTTTTGTCACACTCAAAATAAACAAAAAAAATAAAGAGAGGAAAAAGAAAAATAGAAGAGAGTTCTTGCCCTTGGAGGAGTTCTTGCTAGGAGGAGAAAAAATTGCTAGGAATTAAGAAGTTGCGTCCCATCCTTTGTTCAATCTTCATAGAGGTGGGTGGTCTCTATATTTTCTAATTCATAGGTTGATCATGCGAGAATATGATAGTATTAATATACATCAATTTGATGTGATGTGGGTGGTCTCTATATTTTCTAATTCATAGGTTGATCATGCTAGAATATGATAGTATTAATATAGATCAATTTGATGTGATGAGGGTGTTTTTGTACTTTCTAAAATAGAATATGCATGCTATTATGTTAAATGAGTAGTATAGAAATTTTGGTGAGATTATGTAGACATGCTTTTATTTGTGTCAAGAAATGTGGAGAATTTTGTAATGATTAATACACAAATTATCACCATGTTGTTTGCAAATGAGAAAAAATGAGTTTTTGCCATATGCATGTTAATTTATAATTATATAAACAATTGTTGAGATTTTCTTTTATGATAAAAAATAATTCCTTCTAAATAAAATCTGATACACATAATTTCATTTGGTTGTTGGAAATTGCTAGTTGATTAAAATGAAGAAATAAATTGCTTATTCATAAAAGAGAAGAAATAGATTTGAAATTTAGATACATTGTCAAAATATTGATTTTTTTTATCCATGAATTACTGATAGTATGTAGATTTCTATCTAAATGAACTATTTCTAAACTAATGAAAAGATTAGATCGAATGAAAATGGAAATTTTATGGAAATAATGGAATAACGGAGAGATTGAATAAAGGCCTATTAGGTGACTGAATGTCAGTGGGCGCACTTGGCCCTGTGGTCTGGCGTTGCGCTGTCCTCTGGTCGACCTGGGTTCGAGTCTCACTGGCCCAAAGTATTTTGTTTGTTTTGTTTTAAAATCATTTAAAATTTGAAGATTGGCATTTGAGGCTTTCGGTCTGGCTTCTTGACAGCCAAGTCCATTGGACTTAGCGGCTAGCGAGTGGAGCCTTGGGCGCTGGCTGAGTTGGGCGTGGGTGCGAAACCTGACCTCAACATTTTGTTTTCTTTTGGATTTTGTGGCTTTTAAGTGAGTTTTCATGAAAGGAAAATTTGGGAAAAATTCCATTATTCATATAAATTGATATGGAATCTATTAAAAATAGTTTCAGAATTTTTAAGTACATTTTGAGAAATGAAAAGAGCCATTGAGATAGTAAAAGATTTATTTTTCTTCAAAATTGTTTATTTAAGAATATGACTTTTATTTGTAGAAGAAGAGTAAATTATTGATATAGTTTCTCTTGATGAGACTATATACTTATGTTGAGTAAGAAATACTTGATGAGATTAAAATCTATTGTGAGTTCATATAGAGCTTTTGAAAGAATTGCTATGTTACTTGATTTCCTTTGATGAAACTATATGAATATGCTTGATTGTGGTTAAGAACTTTTATGTGATTAAGTTCAAAAATGAGATTTGAATCTATGCTATGAGTTCATGAAAAATAATTATTGCTTTTGAAAGATAGTGAATAAATGAATCATGAATGATGCTAAGATAAGACATTGGTCAAATTGTGAATAAGTTGAAGATATGAATACATTAAGTTAAGACATGATTATTGAAGGGTATGAGTACCCATGGATTCTTGGACATGAAAGGTTTTGATTTAGAGTTAGTAAGACCTCGGGTACCGACATTGTTGAAATAAAAGAATTGAGTTATATTTTTGAGATATAGCCATGAAGCTATCTCGGTATTTGGGATTAAGTCCGATAGGGGGTAAGACTAACTCTAGGTATGATAATTTAATCATGTCTTGAATTTAAGAACTCAGCACATAAGTGAAGATGTAGTAAGAACTAGGCAAACGTAAGTGGGGCACTCTATATAGTTGGGCGGTGGGCTTGTTGCGGCGGTTCATCGGGACTATAGACCCAGTCAGGCAGTGTACTCCGGGACTGTGGTTGCCTCGTGGGAGACGAGATTTTATTTTAAATCCGGGACTATGCGTAGTCGGGCGGATAGTTTGTCGTACTCCATGTATATACGTATACCAGGGCTAGAGAGGCATTTGCGGGAGGTTCGCATGACGAGGAGTCTGTATAACAGTCGGGCAGGGGATTTGTTGTGGCGGTTCTCCAGCACTGGGATCTGTACTCGTGGAACGTCTTAACTTTGTCTTATTACTGGGTAGTTTTCATGACGAGGGATCGAACCCTTTATTGTGGAGTACGTAGGTGCTTGCCCTCGGACTTATGTAGTATGGGATGCATAGAATCCGAACAAGTATGCATTAGTGTCATCCTAGTATAAATATCTGCATTAGGCATTAAGGCATGGCATACACATATATGTTTAGAGTAATCACATTTTAATACTTTATCTCATTCAAGTTTTGTGATTTGTTAAAGTATGGAGATCGTTGTACTATCTTCCGCATAGAGAGGATAGCCGTGTATAACATTTCATCGGTTGTAATCAACTGGCGTGCCCACAGTTTTACATGGTGGTATTGGATTTCGAAGTGGAAATGCTGCTGTCGATTTAATTGAAATTTAAAAATGTTGTAATTGTATTTTGTTGTAATTTTTTTTTTTCTTCTGCTGTGTAATAAATGTAAAGAACTCTGATATATTATGAAAAGTTTTAATTTCCTGGTAAAATTGTACGAAGTGAAGTGTAAAGATCCTGTGGAATCTCTAACTCGGACTTATTTGGTATTCGGGGCGTTACAAATGGTATCAGAGCCATGCTTCATAAGCAGTACAAATTTAAAGGGAACCCCTAGAGTGGACATTAGAAGTGTGGGTTCAGTCAATGGAGATTTAAATGTAAGTGATTTACATTTGTGTTGCTCTATAGGCTGATGTTTTCTCTCCCCTTTTCTTTTGGATGGCTGGAGTCGTGAATGAAGGTTCAATAACTACTTGCATTCAACTTCATGCATGATGTTCTTCTCTTATACATTGATGTGAGATTGTATGCGAGCATATTTTTCCTGGGTATCAGAGTGGCGAAGTGGAAGCGTGGTTGGTTGAACCTACACTCACGATACATTACACTTAGACACACCACCCTTTCAAATTATTTTTCGTGGATTTTCATTCTAGTAATTTTCGACATTCAATATTTTTCAAATAAATATTTTCTAATATTATTAAATCAATTAGATATGTGTTATTTTGACTATCTTTCCTTAGTCTTGATCTTTTTGAATTTGTTTTATCTGTCTTTCAATCTTAAAGATTTGTCCTTCGTATTTTTGTGTCACTTTATTACTTTTCGTATTATTGCAACTATTATTTTCTTCACTGATTATTTCTATTATACCTTGAATTTTGCTTATGAAATTTTCTTATGTGCATTCATTTTGTGATACTATATTTTTGATTATCTTATATTATCTTATATATTTCAATATATTTTAATAAGATTGAAATTTTCTACCTATATAAATATGACCTACCATTGTCTGTATTCGACACTATTGTTATTACATATTAATTGCTAATTTGTTCTGTTATAATCACTTTTCGCTACTTATTAATTTTTGGAGCTTCTTCAAAACAATACATACATAGTTATTGTTTTCAATTGTGTTTTCATCTCGTGCATATGCTTTATACTATTTTCATCTTAATATTATAAATCATTTACATTACTACAAATTTCTACATCCTATATTTAAAGTCTATCTATTTTAATATTTTATCGTCGTAATTTCCTACTTCATTCACAACTTTTTCATCCACTTTTATATCAGTAATTTCAAATATAATACTATATTTTATTAAACATCCCAATATCCATGAGTACATGGAAGATTAAAATTGTCCATCTCCCATTTTGGTGCAACATGATGTCGAGAGGGCAAATCTGCAACTAGACGTCAATGGAAGCAAACTGCAATTGGACGTCGGGGAGGCAGAGTCTACAACCGAATGTCAAGAAGGAAAACTACAATCGGATGTCATAAAGGGCAATTATGCAACTTGGGATCGTAGAGGCATGTCTGCAGTTGGATACCAATGAGACGAACCTACACTAGAAGAAGATTTTCTACTTAGATAACCCCTACTTGTTTTCTATAATATTTACATACCACTATTCTATTTTTTGTACTAATTTATAACCTAGCATTATATTGTTTAAACTGATTTCTATATCTGTCTTATTTTGCATATTTACTACTTAATCTCAACTATCCCGCCGTCTTCTTCTTTATTTTGAATCTTTTCATGAGTACTATTTTCAAAGTGTTTTGCTACTAACTATCTTAGATTTTAGTGTCTACTCGCCTAACAAAAATAAAATTGGTATTTAAACTTTTCTTCAATTCGTAAGTTATTTCTATATGACTAGTTTTCGCACTATTTCAATAATATGTTATTACTTTTACTACTATGACGTTTTGTTGTACTCCTACAAATCGTTTGTAGTTTTCATATAATACTATGGTTTGTTTCACCCTATAAATCTTATGCCTATGTATGTATATAATTTTGTATGTTGATTTTCTTGCTCTACTTGATAATTCGAAACTATTTCGATGTATGCCTTCTATATCTTTAATTTTTAAATCGTATGTATAATTATTATAGTTACCACACAAATTATTTTATGAGGTTAATTAGTAAACAAAATCATTTTTATGTTATTTATACTTTTAACTTTCATTCTCGTTTATTTTTCAAACTCTTATTCACTAGTCTTTTTTTAAATTGCTAATTCAATTTTCATCACACAATACCAATTCAGTTTTGCAATTTTACTATTATGTCGCTTATTACTTCGATGAATTTTGATTTCTAAATCTATTTGTAAATTATCCATTGTTTTCAGAAACTATTCCATAATTAATGGCTGAGTTTATTTTTCCCTTTTTCTAAATGTTTTACCTAACATTATTTTTGTATGAAAATTTCTATCAGTATAACTGATCTTTTGTTACATTTATTTCTTATGCTATTTTCCTAGTTTTCTCATTCCATTCTTATAAAATTTTGATACTCATTGTTCCTATATAGGGTTTGCCTTGCTTTTCCTCATTGCTTATCTTCATACTACATTAATTTTCTAGATGTTTATAGTTTTCTATAGATAATAAAATATTTTTCTTTGGCATGTACAAAATACAACCTGTACTCTAGCAAGTTCCTGGGACGGAACTACTCTAGGGGGGGAGAGTGTAACACCCTGCAAAATTGGAAATGACAAATTTTTCATTGTGTGTTATGCACGTGTCTTTTGTAACGTGTTTTCATTACGTATTGTAATTTCTGATTATTTATGCATTCCCCGTATATTTTTTCCTATTTAAACAACCAAAATACTAAATTTCAATCTCTACATTTTTACGTGTTTTTGATTCACGTATCGATTATGTGTTTCCATCTCTACGTATAATATTATCAGTGTGTTTAAATAAATTATTTTTGGTATTAAAATCTATTTTTATAAAATGGAATTTATTTTCCCTATTTTTGATTAAAATAATTTTGTACGTGTAACACACGTGTTTTCTACGTACGTAGGTATTACGTCGTGGAATATATAAAATTAATAAATATATTTCCTTATATCGTATTTTTATAATTTTTAACATTTTTCCGTTGATAAAACTGAATTTCGTATTTTTATGTTTTACGCGCGAAAGTACGTGTTTTTTTTGTGCACGTATTTAAGCCTATTCGTTTTCAAAATAATTTTTTAGAGTATGTGTATTTATTTTATTTGTACATGATACATTATAAATTTTAATTAAACTATTTTTCACTTACATTCTAAAATAATAATATACAGTATACTATATGTCTCTATTATATAAAAGGTGTACTATGGTAATAATATGTGAATATGTGTATAGGGAGAAGGGGCCGACACATTGAAGGCCAGATGCTACTGCTGTTGTCTGCAGTGCGCACGTGGCACTAGTCGGGGGCCCACTCACATGCAGAGGAGAACAGAGGCTGTTCTCTTGGACTCTCTCATGGCGTGGCGCAGTAGGGGCCACATTGATGGTTTCGGCTATGCATTTCTGAGAGAGAGAGAGAGTGTGTAAGACCGGTTTTGAGTAGTGGGGAGAGAGAGGGTTGGGAGTTTTGGGAGTTTTGGGAGTTAGGATTTTGAAGAGGTGAAAAAGGAGTTAGAAATGTGAAAGGTTGAGTGGGTAATTAAGGAGAGATTTATTAGGTGAATAATTTTGCACTTTAAACCCTCACCTCATCCTATAAATACACCCTCTTTTATCTTCTTTTGTCACACTCAAAATAAACAAAAAAAATAAAGAGAGGAAAAAGAAAAATAGAAGAGAGTTCTTGCCCTTGGAGGAGTTCTTGCTAGGAGGAGAAAAAATTGCTAGGAATTAAGAAGTTGCGTCCCATCCTTTGTTCAATCTTCATAGAGGTGGGTGGTCTCTATATTTTCTAATTCATAGGTTGATCATGCGAGAATATGATAGTATTAATATAGATCAATTTGATGTAATGTGGGTGGTCTCTTTATTTTCTAATTCATAAGTTGATCATGTGAGAATATGATAATATTAATGTAGATCAATTTGATGTGATGTGGGTGGTCTCTATATTTTCTAATTCATAGGTTGATCATGCTAGAATATGATAGTATTAATATACATCAATTTGATGTGATGTAGGTGTTCTTGTACTTTCTAAAATAGAATATGCATGCTATTATGTTAAATGAGTAGTATAGAAATTTTGATGAGATTATGTAGATCAAATACATGCTTTTATTTGGGTCAAGAAATGTGGAGAATTTTGTTATGATTAATACACAAATTATCACCATGTTGTTTCCAAATGAGAAAAAAATGAGTTTTTGCCATATGCATGTTAATTTATAATTATATAAGCAATTGTTGAGATTTTCGTTTATGATAAAAAATAATTCCTTCTAAAGAAAATCTGATACACATAATTTCATTAGCTTGTTAGAAATTGCTTGTTGATTAAAATGAACAAAAAATTGCTTATTCATAAAAGAGAAGAAATAGATTTGAAATTTAGATATATTGTCCAAATATTGGATTTTTTATCCATGAGTTACTGTTAGTAAGTAGATTTCAGTCTAAATGAACTATTTGTAAACTAATGAAAAGATTAGATCGAATGAAAATGTAGATTTTATGAAAATAATGGAATAACAGAGAGATTGAACAAAGGCTTATTAGGTGACTGAATGTCAGTGGGTGCACTCGGCCCTGTGGTCCGACGTTGCGCTATCTTCTGGTCGGCCTGGGTTCGAGTCTCACTGGCCCAAAGTATTTTGTTTGTTTTGTTTTAAAATCATTCAAAACCCGAAGACTGGCTTGAGGCGTTCGGTCTGGCTTCTTGACAGCCAAATCCATTGGACTTAGCAGCTAGCGGGTTGAGCCTTGGGCGCTGGCTGAGTTGGGCTTTGGTTCGAAACCTGACCTCAAGATTTTGTTTTCTTTTGGATTTTGTGGATTTTAAGTGAGTTTTCATGAAAGGAAAATTTGGGAAAAATTCCATTATTCATATAAATTAATATGGAATCTATTAAAAATAGTTTCAGGATTTTTAAGTACATTTTGAGAAATGGAAAGAGGCATTGAGATAGTAAAAGAGTTATTTGTCTTCAAAATTGTTTATTTAAGAGTATGACTTTTATTTGTAGAAGAAGAGTAAATTATTGACATTGTTTCTCTTGATGAGACCATATACTTATGTTGAGTAAGAAATACTTGATGAGATTAAAATCTATTGTGAGTTTATATTTAGCTTTTGAAAGAATTTCTATGTTACTTGATTTCCTTTGATGAGACTAAATGAATATGCTTGTTTGTGGTTAAGATCTTTTACATGATTAAGTTCATAAATGAGATTTGAATCTATGCAATGAGTTCATGAAAAAGAATTATTGCTTTTCAAAGATAGTGAATAAATGAATCATGAATGATGCTAAGATAAGACATTGATCAAATTGTGAATAAGTTGAAGATATGAAGACATTAAGTTAAGACATGATTATTGAAGGGTATGAGTACCCATAGATTCTTGTACATGAAAGGTTGTGATTTAGAGTTAGTGAGATCTCGGGTACCGGCATCGTTGAAATAAAAGAATTGAGTTATATTTTTGAGATATGGCCATGAAGCTATCTCGGTATTTGTGATTAAGTCCGGTAGGGTGTAAGACTAACTCTAGGTATGATAATTTATTAATGTCTTAAATTTAAGAACTAGGCACATAAGTGAAGATGTAGTAAGACCAAGGCAAACGTAAGTGGGGCACTCTATATAGTCGGGCGGTGGGCTTGTTGCGGTGGTTCATCGGAACTATAGACCCAGTCGGGCGATGTACTTCGGGACTGTGGTTGCCTCGTGGGAGACGAGCTTTTATTTTAAATCCGGAATTATGCCTAGTCGGGCGAATAGTTTGCCGCACTCTATGTATATACGTATACTAGGACTAGAGGGGCATTTGCAGGAGGTTCGCATGACGAGGAGTCTGTATAACAATCGGGCGAGGGATTTGTTGAGGCGGTTCTCCGGAACTGGGATCCGCACTCGTGGAACGTCTTAACTTTGTCTTATTACTGGGTAGTTGTCATGGCGAGGGATCGAACCCTTTATTATGGAGTATGTAGGTGCTTGCCCTCTAACCTATGTAGTATGGGATGCATAGAATCCGAACAAGTATGCATTAGTGTCATCCTAGTATAAATATCTGCATTAGACATTAAGGCATGACATACACTTATATGTTTAGAGTAATCACATTTTAGCACTTTATCTCATTCAAGTTTTGTGATTTGTTAAAGTATGGAGATCGTTGTACTGTCTTCCCATAGAGAGGATAGTCGTGTATAACATTTCATCGGTTGTAATCAACTGACGTGCCCACAGTTTTACATGCTGGTATTGGATTTCGAAGTGGAAATGCTGCTGTCGATTTAATTGAAAGTTAAAGATGTTGTAATTGTATTTTGTTTTAATTTATTTTTTGTCTTCCGCTGTGTAATAAATGTAAAAAACTCTGATGTATTATAAAAAGTTTTAATTTCCTTGCAAAATTGTAAGAAGTGAAGTGTAAAGATCCTGTGGAATCTCGAATTCGGTCATATTTGGAATTCGGGACGTTACAAATGGTATCAGAGCCACGCTTCATAAGTAGTACAAATTTATAAGGAACGACACCCTAGAGTGGACATTAGAAGTGTGGGTTCAGTCAATGGAGATTTAAATGTAAGTGATTTACATTTGTGTTGCTCTATAGGCTGATGTTTTCCCTCCCCTTTTCTTTTGGATGGCTGGAGTCGGGAATGAAGGTTCAATAACTACTTGCATTCAACTCCATTCATGATGTTCTTCTCATATACATTGATGTGAGATTGTATGCGAGAATGTTTTCCCTGGGTATTAGAGTGGCAAAGTGGAAGGGTGGTTGGTTGAACCTACACTCATGATATATTACATTTAGACACACCTCCCTCTCAAATTATTTTTTGTGGATTTTCATCCTAGTATTTTTTGCCATTCAATATTTTTTAAATAAATATTTTCTTATATTATTAAATCAATTGGATATGTATTATTTTGACAATCTTTCCTTAGTCTTGATTTTTTTGAATTTGTTTTATCTGTCTTTCAATCTTAAAGATTTGTCCTTCGTGTTTTTGTGTCACTTTATTACTTTTCGTATTATTGCAACTATTATTTTCTTCACTGATTATTTCTATTATACCTTGAATTTTGCTTATGAAATTTTCTTATGTGCATTCATTTTGTGATACTATATTTTTCATTATCTTATATTATCTTATATATTTCAATATATTTTAATAAGATTGAAATTTTCTTCCTATATAAATATGACCTACCGTTATGTTCTATTGTCTATATTTGACACTATTATTATTACATATTAATTGCTAATTTGTTCTGTTATAAACATATCTATCAACTTTAAACATACTTGCAAAAAGGCCAGAAAACATTTTAGATACAATACTGATCCATTATAACTCTATCACACAGCAAAAAAAAAAATCAAGAAACACTAATCGGGTAGAAACTGAGAATCAAGAAAATGGATGGCGAAGAAACAAAACCAGAAACACTATTCGGGTAAATCCAAAAATAAGAATTAAAGAGGAGTTTTAAAATTACCATAAATCGATGGAGAAAAGGGGTTAGGGTTCGAGAATGAGAGGGAGGGTTTGGAGTCAATTTTGAGTAGAGGTCAGGTTGGAGTAGAGGCCAGGTAGAATGGAGACCGGATTGGACTAGAGGTTGGAGCTGGCAATGTAGATGAGGATGAGGGAGTTTATTTTGGGTTTCGGTGAAAGGGGGAGAAGATGATGATTATGGTGGTGATGGTGGGAGGCAGGCTCGAGAAACAAAGACTGGCTGGAGGCGGGGGACAACGATGGCGTGGGGGGGCACGACGATAGCGAGGAAGTGGGAAGGGATTTGGACTAGGGTTTGTGGGAGAGAGAGATATAATTAAGAGTGGGAAACGAAAATTTGGGAGTGCGAGTGGCCGCAGCAGCGGGGCTTGGGAATTTTCGGGGCTATTGCGGCGTTTAACACAAAAAATGACGATATAGTTCATTCATATCCAGGCGTATTTTGTGAACGCTGGAGAAATAAAGAGACTTGATACTAAGATTGTCGTTTGTGTGCTTTTCCCTCGTTTCGCTCTATTTTGGTTATTAATTAAAAATTAAACAGCTTGCAAGTGATCATGGTTGTATCTTGATAATAATATAGAATCAAACTTGTTTTCATTCTTCATAATTGTTGCTGCTGATTTTGGTGTGAGAGAAAACAGATGAATTTGTGGATTCTTGAGAAAACGAATAAGGCAAACCTGTTGACCTTCACCAACGTGAGGACTAGGTGCCCGTTGCTTGTGGTTGGGAGGAACATTAAGGGCCCGCATAACGACTTCTTGAAAATCCTGGAACTCTTCCCCTGTGACTGGTGCCCCTTCAGCTTGGCAGTACCTAGGTGTGGCTCGACTTACTGGAGTATGACTTCTCCGCCGATGAAGTTGAGGGGACTCTCTTCGCCTCCTCGCGAGAGGGGATCTTCTGGTCCTCGGTCCGCAGGGGGTCCAGACTCTCGAGACCCCTAGGTACTCAGGTTGATGGACTTGTTGCTTTGGACGACTCCGACGGGAGCCCCCCTGGGCAGCCCCCCGAGACCCTAGAGGGGCCTATTCAGGAGGAGGCTGTTGAGGAAGAACATCTTGAACTAGAGGAAGAGGAGTGGCTCTTCGACTGGAGACCGCTGCCTTCCCTTTCTCTTTCGGATGCATATCTTGAAACTACTCTCGCTGATGAAGTAAGGTTGGATTGTTTTTTCGTTTTCCACAGACGGCACCAATCTCTTGCTGTTGATTTTGGTGTGGGAGTAAACAGATAAATTTGTGGATTCTTAAGAAAACGAATAAGGCAAACCTGTTGACCTTCACCAACGTGTTGACTTGTTTCTTACTGCTGCCGCGAACCTGCACAAAGTTCGATACACCGGGATGAATCCAGGTGACGAACCCTCCGACGCCCTTGTTAGTAATCAGAAACATTAAGAAAGAGCTTTAGGTAGAAAAATATTGATTACATTGTTATGGTGGGGGAGAGGGGTATTTATAGTCGCCTTAGGGATTTGTTTCGAGATAAAGACAAATTTCTACTTCCCGGTGTGGATGGATAAGATCTAGAGTTTAAATTGTTTCATAGAGATAACTATGAATTTGAATTACTCTTTATCCATCTGGGTTGATTTGTAACGGGTTGTTACCCATACCCAGTAGGACAGATCCGTTTATAGGTTATTGGGCTTTGAAGAAAGACCCAGTTTCCATTTCAGACCCATTTGCAGGTAAAATTACAGTTTTACCCCTGAGAGCTTTAAGATTCGTGCCCGATTTGAACGGTCCCGATTTGGTTCTATTTTTAGCCATATCAATAAAAATATTAGATAACTAAATTTCGTGTTATCTACATATAAATTATTATAAAAAGAATACATATAAAATTATAAAAATATTTATAGAAAAAAGGATATATATATATATATATATATATATATATATATATATATATATATATATATATGTACAAACCCTATCCCGGCGTTTAACAAGTAAAATGTCGGGATATATATCTAATTTATTTTAAAAAATAAAATTAAAATAGCTATCCCGGCGCGTATTAACCAAACGCCGTTATAGCACACGCTACCCCGGTGGTTATCATATAACACGCCGGGATGTCTATTTAATTAAAAAAAAAAAATTAATAAAATAGCTGCCTATGAGATAGAGAGAGGTTCTCCTGGCGTTTATTTGTACAATGCCGTTATAGTTTGGTCCTATCGCGGCGTTTATTCCAAACGCCGCGATAAAGAGTATGTTTTTTAAAAAAATAAAATTCCCTTCACCTATAACGGCGTGTCATAGAAACGCCGCGATAAGAATGTCGCTAAAAGCCAAGCGTTTTGCAGTGCCGGTCCAATAATTAAACAGATAACACGTGGAAAGCACATGTTGCCCCATAGAATATTATACACAATAATATTCTATTATATTGAGAATATACCTATATATCCAACAATCTCCTCCTATATTCTCAATATATTAGGCAATGCCCCGTTAAATCATTAGCTCACAAAAATAATATAGTTCACAGACTAAATCAATTATAACTCGAATAGTTCAAATGAGACTAAACCAAAATAATCAAATAGTTCAAGGACCATATCAAAACAGAATAGTTCACAATGACTAAACCAACCAGAGAAACCTGTCATAGTTTCAAAATCAACCAAAGTAGATAAACTTCGAGAACAAAATATGAGTTTTAAGGTCATGAACACAAGAGTTTTAAACTCAACAGAAGTTTTACCAAGCAAGTGACAGATTTTTTCTTAGAGAAATAAACCAAAACTATATTCTTGCAAACTGCTTTATGTTTACTCATCCATTTTGAGCAAATCATTATTCTGAAATCTATATTGACAGAGTCAACTCCTCCATCTTTGCTAGCTTATTGAAAACAAGAATATCAAGAGACACATCTCAAAGGATTCTAGTGAATTTCATAAAGTATCTAGTTCCACTAAAGAACTTAGTACAATTCAATGATAGCTTTGCAGGACGTAACGCAAGCATCACAATCAAGTTTCTTTAACAAAATAAAGAACAAGAACTATTATAGTTTCTGCATAAGAACTATACTATGTTTCATATTGCAATGATAGAACAGTCAAATCAATTATGGTTAATTCTGAATCATCAAAATTGGAATGAAACATGAATCCATAAAAGAGTTATATCATCAAAATTGGAATGATATAACAACAATTCTAAACATCGGAAACACATCGACAAGTTTTCATGCTTTCTTTTGGAATAATGAGATGATTCTAAGTAAATTATGAAAATATATAGGATCATCAAAATTGGAATGAAATTATATATTAACAGAATTTACATAGAACTTTTCAAATTATCTAAAGCATGTCAACTGCCTAAAATTGATGCTTCAGTTTGAACTTCTCTATGGCTCCAATTAGATTATAAATCTCAAAACAACTTGGATGTTAAAGCTTTTGACTCAATAGCTTTTAACTCCATTTCCCCCATAGTTTTGATAATTGATCACTTTCAAGTCTCTTAGCAAGAGAATTGGCCATACTTGTCACAATTGCACTTTATCTATGAGAAAGTTCAACTAGGCTTTTTTCAGCCTTAATATACTCCTCTTACAATTATAGAGTGAGTTATGAGCTACAGTGCATTATAGCTTGATAGTCGCATAACAGAATTAGAGAATTTACATTAAACTTCTCAAATGGATGATTAGCAATAAGTCATTCAATCCACTCAGCCTCTTCCCCTGCAGAGAATAACACATAGAGGTCTGATTTCTTGGATGAGAACGCAACGCTTGTTTTCCTATAAATCTCCATAATTTTTCTGCTCCTCCTAGTGTGAACACATATCCAATAGTTGTCGACTTTCACTAAACTTTGAGTAGCACAAAGTAAACTCTTGAGTACCACTCAGGTATCTCATTAGCCTCTTATGGGCACTCAAATGTGTATGAGATTATTAGTGAGTCTGCAGATCATACCTACCTCAAAGGCTATGTTTTTTTTTAGTGTAGATCTTTGTATACATGAGACTTTCAACATATCTCATAGTTGCACTATCATTAGGTGTCAACCTTTTTATCATGATCATAATGTGTTTCAAAACATACTTTCAATCACTATATCCCCATTTTTGAAACACATTATTGATTTATCGAGTTTGACTAAGGGTTATCCCTTGCCAACCAAAACTCATCCTTACACATAATATGATGACCACAACACTTAGGTGTTTCATGCTAAATTTATTTGGATAGCACAATTTAACTCCATTTATAATAGAGATGTTACTTCCAATCAACAAGTATGTCAATAAAACCAAGTGAATAATAGCCATTATATTTGACACACCACAAAGTTAAAGGCACTGATCTGAATTACTTAATTCATATACTAGTCTCTTTGAGCAATTTGTCAAATTATTTATACGTTAGCTATATTACATGTTTTAAAGCATATGATAATTTAACTAAATTGTAAATCTTGTTTAGTAAACATATTAGTTCAAAACTTTGCATTACAAAACTGTTAAGTACAAAAAATTTTAAATATCCTTTATGAATGACAAAATTTTCAATAGATGTAAGGATAAGAAGAATACTTATTCAATATGACAAACATGTGAGTAGACATCAAATAAATCTACCCCATTTTTCTCAGTCAATCTGTTAGCTACTAAAAAGCATTAAAATTGCTACTGAACAATCAAAATTAAGTTTTTTCTACAAAACCCCACTTACTTACTATAGTTTTAGCCCATTTCGGCAGATCAACTAATTTAAAGTATTATTGTATGACACAAAATCATCCTATTGTCTACTAAAGACTCTTCTTAGCTTATTTGCCATTCAGGTTTTTAAGTGTCAGTAGGACTAGTTCTTGATTCCAACCGTGAATCATTGAGCGTGTCTGTAGGACTAGATTATTTCATACATTTATCTTTGATGAACACATCCTCAAAGAACTCTGCCAGTCTAGATTCTTCTAACAAAAATTAGATAGATCCAACATCTGTCCACCGAACTACATTCTGCACTTTCTAAACACACACAAATATTTGTTGTAGGTCATACTTTAGGCCTTCTAGAGTCATGTACTCTAACAGATGTATCACAACACAAAATTTTCACTTTAACAAAATTATTTGAGTTTTCATGCCATGATTTACAAGGTGTATTCAATTTAGAGTGTAGTAACACATTAGAGATATGATTAACAACACAACATCACTCATAATTACTGATGAGTCTAATATTTATACAAATATTTGTATTCAATAACCCATTAAATGTGCTTGTTTTCAATTATATTATCTATAAATTGTCTTGTTTCTATAAAATTAATAAAATAGGAGTAAAATATAATTTTAATTGTTATAAGGGTGTAAAAGGAAGAAAATAAATTTACATGGATTTGGATAAGCCAAAAAGATAAAAAACTGTTATTTTAAGTTTATATAATTAAATTTAAATTTAAATATTTAATTCTGATTTTTGTGTTTGCAGATAAATCCTAATCTACAAGTGAGATGATACACCCTAATCCTGTTACATATCCAGATCTACTCCTATAAATAAACAAAGGCAGCAAAGAAATTGAGGAGCCAGCATATACAAAGAAACAAAGAGAGAGAAACAGAGATAGTTTTCTCTCTCTCTACCGCTCAGAACAAACAAAGAAGACGCAGCAGGTTTCGATCACGTGGGCTTAACCTGACGTGGCAGCGGATTCACAGAGGTTCCTTCTGAGTGCGACGGCTTCGACAGCAACGCATCACCAGGACAGGACCCCTGCTGACGTGGACGACAGGACCCAGGCGACTGTGCTGCGATCTGACAGACGACTGTGCCGCGATCTGACCAGGCGACTGTCGATCTGACCAGGCGACTGTGCTGCGATCTAATTGGCCTTCAGGGAAGCATTAGGTTCTTTTGAGACAGAGAGGGGTTTGCAATTAATTTTTTATTCTTTTTCTTCTCTCTCTAATTTTGTAATGCAATCTTTGAACAAATTTATTAATATTTTTATTATGAATATGTGGAACTAATTTCATAGTTGGGTTGATTGAAACCATAGTCATGTAATGTTATAATCTTCTAAGTGCTACTTTATTGCTTATTGATTAAATCTGAGAGTATTGGAATAGATTTGTAGTAATCAAACTAGTTCAGAAACCTAGGACGGTCAACTGAAGTGACAGCCAGTCGACTGATCCGAACCTGGGATTATAAGTTTGTGTATTGTAAATCTGAATCTATTATGTGAGCATATTGAGACGACCCGTATCTCGTGTTCATATCTTGTAACAAGGGAATCTTTAGGGGTTCTTGGTTTAATCAACTTAAAGGATCTAGATCTGATACCAATTTCTAGAACCTTGAGTGTTTGTTCGTTTCCACTGATCTTATGTTTTCTTTAAGTAAAACTTAGTAGATACCATACTAAACACTTAATGAAAGAAACGGATTAGAGTAGATACCATGCCTAATTCTTGGCTTGGGGAAACAGTACTTTAAGGAGTAGATATCATGCCCTTGAAGGGAACAAACATGAGTAATAAGAGTAGTGGATAACTTCGCATTACTGACTATAGGTGGAAATCAATGCCCAACTACTTAAATAGATATTCGTGACTCAAATCGTGACACCTCTTAATTTAGTTTTAATCTTTTCATTTCTTTTAGACTTTTAGAATAAAACTTTATGATTGGTATTTTCTTAGGTTTTATTGATTAGTAAGTTGAAATCTACAATCTCTGTGGGATCGACCCTTGCTATTGCTACGCTTCTATAAACGATTCGTGCACTTGCGAGGTTTTTAATTTGTGTCTAGTTTATCTATATATTTAGGTATCTAGAATCCATCAACAAGTTTTTGGCACCGTTGCCGGGGATTGTCTAGTATTTTAACTTACAAATCAGTAAAAATTTTTTCTCTTTATTTTATTTTATTTCTTCTTTTTCTTTTCTAACATTTTCTTTTAGTTTACTTTCTGCACAAACAGGGTCAGACCAGTCGACTGTCTCCAAGGACCAGTCGACTGTACAGTGAAGAATTCCAAAAGCAACAATGGGTGAGAATGTATTAAATCGAGTACCAATGCAAGACAAATTCATTCCAAAGAATATTGAGCAACCGTCTTGCATAGCTTTTCAACCCAAAGTCACAGGGAATATGCATCTGTCACCTCAATTACTCAGCATGGTGCCCCACTTCTTTGGCAAAACAGACGAAGATCCGCATCTACATCTACAAGACTTCTTTGATCTTTGCAGGACACAAAGCATCCAAGGGCTTACCTCTGAACAAATCAGGTTAATCTTGTTTCCTTTTTCTTTAAAACTTAATGCTAAGTTGTGGTATAATTCTTTGGAACCAGGATCAATTAATTCATGGGAGCAATTGGCGACAAAGTTCTTGAAAGAGTTCTTTCCAGCCCAGAAAACCAGACAACTAAAAAGGGAGATTCTACTCTTCCAACAAAAAGATGGCGATTTGTTTTGCGAGGCATGGAAGGACTTCAAAAATAAGCTTTTCAAGTGTCCTACGCATAACATACCTAAGGATGACCAGGTACAATCATTTTATGAGGGTTTAGATTACGCTAACAAAGCAATTGTAGATGTAGGTTGCAATGGAATGTTGATGAGGAAGAGTGCTGAGGAGGCCATAGAGTTATTTGAAGAACTCAGCGAGAACTCACAACAATTCTCAACTAGGAGGGGTCCTTCGAAAAAACAGGGAGTATACGAAATTTCTCATAATAATAACATGCAATTAGAAATGGAAACCATGAACAAAAAGATTGACATGCTTATAAATTCAACGTTGGGTGGCGTAAAAAACCAACCAAAAGAAATTTGTGCAAATTGTTTTCAATCTAACCATACAACTAATTCATGTCCCATGTTTTCTTTCGCAGATCAGGAGCACACAAACTACGAAGAACAGGGAATGTACCCGCCCCAGAACAATTTTTTTTCAAACACGTATAACCCAGGGTGGCAAAACCATCAAGGCAATCAATTCACACCAGGGCATACGCAGCAATTAGTGGGTGAGAATGGGTATGATAGGCCAGCACAAGAAAAGAATAAGTTGGATTTCGAAACCACCATTCTTCAACTACTCCAACAGCAACAGCAAACAAGCGATCAACAAGGACAGGCCATTCAAAAATTGGAATTTCAAATTGGTCAACTTGCTATGGAGTTAAGTGAAAGAAAGGAAGGAGAATTCCCATCACAAACCATACCTAACCCTAGAGGACAAGAACAGCTCCAATCAAGGACAACACTAGAGGAAGAGATTGAGTGTAAAATGTTTGCTGCACCACAATTTCCACACGATGATCATGAATGTTATAATGTTGATGTGGTTCAGGAAAGTTGTGACCAAACATTGCAGGAACATAGTGTTGAGCCATTACAAGAAACAATTACCCATCCTCCACTACTATCTCCGGTTGAAATGGAATACGATGACTGGAGGATGGCAGAGACAGTACATCACCTTGAAACTCCAACGTCATATTCAGGTAAGCTTGCACCTGCATTTGAAAAATTTGTATCTGATAACATTTGTGTTTTTCCAGACCAGTCGACTGGTGCATAGAGCCAGCTGACTGCTACCAGGATCCTAGACGTGGAGCTGAAGCCACTACATGAACACCTGGAGTATGAATATTTGGGGGACAAGCAGACATCACCTGTGACAGTTGCTACAGATTTCAGGATGCAGGAAGAAGAGAGGCTGCAGGGAGTCTTTTAAAAGCACAATGGTGCATTAAGATGGACCATTGCTGATAAACTAATGTCAAGATGGTACGGTCCATGAATTGTTGCACAGGTTTCCCCCACATGGAGCGTTGGCAAAAGCTCAACGTTCAAGGTGAATGGGCAGAGGGGGAAACCTTATAATAAGATGAGTTGTGAGCCGCGAGCCATTCAATACATTGCACAACTCATCGAGTCTAGCTGAAGACAAGAAACACAGCGCTTATTGGGAGGCAACCTAATTTTTCAGGGGAGTACTTACACTTTCTCTTTATTTCTTTTATTGCATTTAGATTTGATTTATCTTTTAGTTTATTTTATTTTAATTTTTTGGATTTTATCTTGAAGGATTGCAGAAAATTTGAAGTCGCCGGGGCGGAGCTGTTTTGAACACATGCACTGATGGCTGTTTTCGAGCAATTTGGAGTCAAAATCTGGAAAAGTGATTCGAACAGAAGTTGTATCTTATCTTCTTAGCTTTCCAGCAAAAAAAAATTCAGCCCATTTGGACATCTACAGCTCCAGATATCGCCAAAATACCGAGTGCTGCGCGTGCAGAATTTTCAAGACGAATCAGGGGAGAATTTCTGAACTTTTGCATTCTTTTTGTTTTTCTTTTTCCTTTCCCATTAAGGACAATGTGATATTTAAGTTTGGGGGGGAAGGTTTACAAATTTTGATTTATTTATAGAAAAGAAAAACAAAATTTTTTTAAAAAAGGATTTAAATTAATCTCACCATTACACTTTTGAGTTCTTAATTGTGATAAGCGTTGGAATATTTCTTTTGGGATAAACAATTTCTTATAAAGTAAGAGTAAGTATACTTATTTACTTTAGGATTGTTGAGTTTCATAATTCCTTACAAAATTGTATGAGTCATGCGATTATACATAAAAAACAAATGTGATGCTTTTTCTGTTGATTATTCTCTTTGATCTAGTCCTAAACAGAGTTTAAGTAAATAGAGTAATAATTAAAAAAAAAAAATTTGAATAAAGTCAATCTACTCCAATGTTTTGAGTTGCTTAGTAACTAGAGGTATTCATCACAAATGTTTACCTTTACGTCAAACGGCAACTTGAAATATGAGTATGCAAAGCACTTAAAGATTGTGACTTGTTGAGTAACCGGGTGGATTCATCACAAATGTTTTGCACTCGCGTCAAAAGGCAAGTGACAACTTAGAGAAGAGACAAAAAAAAAAAAAAAAAAAAAAAAAACTCTAGTTTGCTACTCGGTTTGTAGTAGAGAAAAGGGATAATCACAGCTGGAGTTGTTACATACTTTAATTAAATTAATTGCATGACAAACACGATTGGGTTGGAAATTATGAATAAATAATTGCACTGAAGAAAGTGAGTATGCTTAGTTTTACTTTATGTTCAATTGTTTATATTTTTAATTGCAATTTTGATGCTTGCATAATGAGAATTTTTGGTGTGATGGGTTGAGTCTACTATTATTTTTCCCTTGTTCATGATTTTACTTTTTGCTTGAGGACAAGCAAAATCTTAAGTTTGGGGGTATTTGATGAGTCTAATTTTTATACAAATATTTGTATTCAATAACCCATTAAATGTGCTTGTTTTCAATTATATTATCTATAAATCATCTTGTTTCTATAAAATTAATAAAATAGGAGCAAAATACAATTTTAATTGTTATAAGGGTGTAAAAGGAAGAAAATAAATTTACATGGATTTGGATAAGCCAAAAAGATAAAAATCTGTTATTTTAAGTTTATATAATTAAATTTAAATTTAAATATTTAATTCTGATTTTTGTGTTTGCAGATAAATCCTAATCTACAAGTGAGATGATACACCCTAATCCTGTTACATATCCAGATCTACTCCTATAAATAAACAAAGGCAGCAAAGAAATTGAGGAGCCAACATATACAACGAAACAAAGAGAGAGAAACAGAGATAGTTTTCTCTCTCTCTACCGCTCAGAACAAACAAAGAAGACGCAGCAGGTTTCGATCACGTGGGCTTAACCTGACATGGCAGCGGCTTCACAGAGGTTCCTTCTGAGTGCGACGGCTTCGACAGCAACGCATCACCAGGACAGGACCCCTGCTGACGTGGACGACAGGACCCAGGCGACTGTGCTGCGATCTGACAGACGACTGTGCCGCGATCTGACCAGGCGACTGTCGATCTGACCAGGCGACTGTGCTGCGATCTAATTGGCCTTCAGGGAAGCATTAGGTTCTTTTGAGACAGAGAGGGGTTTGCAATTAATTTTTTATTCTTTTTCTTCTCTCTCTAATTTTGTAATGCAATCTTTGAACAAATTTATTAATATTTTTATTATGAATATGTGGAACTAATTTCATAGTTGGGTTGATTGAAACCATAGTCATGTAATGTTATAATCTTCTAAGTGCTACTTTATTGCTTATTGATTAAATCTTAGAGTATTGGAATAGATTTATAGTAATCAAACTAGTTCAGAAACCTAGGACAGTCAACTGAAGTGACAGCCAGTCGACTGATCCGAACCTGGGATTATAAGTTTGTGTATTGTAAATCTGAATCTGTTATGTGAGCATATTGAGACGACCCGTATCTCGTGTTCATATCTTGTAACAAGGGAATCTTTAGGGGTTCTTGGTTTAATCAACTTAAGGGATCTAGATCTGATACCAATTTCTAGAACCTTGAGTGTTTGTTCGTTTCCACTGATCTTATGTTTTCTTTAAGTACAACTTAGTAGATACCATACTAAACACTTAATGAAAGAAATGGATTAGAGTAGATACCATGCCTAATTCTTGGCTTAGGGAAACAGTACTTTAAGGAGTAGATATCATGCCCTTGAAGGGAACAAACATGAGTAATAAGAGTAGTGGATAACTTCGCAATACTGACTATAGGTGGAAATCAATGCCCAACTACTTAAATAGATATTCGTGACTCAAATCGTGACACCTCTTAATTTAGTTTTAATATTTTCATTTCTTTTAGACTTTTAGAACAAAACTTTATGATTGGTATTTTCTTAGGTTTTATTGATTTGTAAGTTGAAATCTATAATCTCTGTGGGATCGACCCTTGCTATTGCTACGCTTCTATAAACGATTCGTGCACTTGCGAGGTTTTTAATTTGTGTCTAGTTTATCTATATATTTAGGTATCTAGAATCCATCAACAATTACATACGACAAACAACAGTCAATAATATAGAATTCAACATTTCACTAAGTGTTTGATTCTAATATTTATCAATATCATTTAACTGTTGTAAGTAGAGTGCAGTAGAGATTATGCCAAATGCAAACATCTCTTAAATTGTTAAAACATATTCACCACCTCTATCAAATCTGAACCTTTGATTTTTAGTAATTAACTAGATTTTAATTCATCCAAATAGCGAGTGCTACATCCTCCATATATGTATAACAAACATTCAATAATCATCTACATAGGTGATTAAATACTTCTGACCAATTATCGTCTCATCTAGTCACAAAGCTATTGAGATAACAAATATCAGAATGTATTGACTCAAGAAGTTGTGTGCTCCTAGAGACCATACTAAATGATTTTCTAGTGATCATAATCTGAGCACAACTTTCATATTTGTCATATTTAATGGAGTGTCATTTAGCAGAGTTATGAGTTTTAACAAGAACAAACAATTTAATATATAGTTCTCAAATCCTAGCCAATTTGCTATGTTCAGGAATAATACACAATTAGAACAATTATTATTAATTTTCTCATTTGTTAAACTCAACTTATACATGCTATTGACAATATATGTACATTATAAGTTAATACAAAATTACTCTACCACATTTTATAAAATTGTTTGCTTTCTCTAATGATTCTAACAATGTCCACTTGCTCAAACACAGTAAGCAGAATTTTCTTTATTCGTTCTTCATCATCTTCGAAACACTAAACGAGATAATGACTAATATGTTATAATTCAACTTTGCACACATAGTACAACGAACGAGAAAGAACAAAATGTAACTAATGGAGTCATATCTTATATTTTGTTAAACATCTTATACATCAATTTTTATTTGAAAAGCAAACATACAATCTCATCAAACTGCAAATGATGTATTACCCAATATATCTATACACATAGTATGACAAGGCACACTAAACAATTTAAAATATGCTAGTTTCAAAATGAGAATAATTATGCTCTAAAACTCCCAATTATGTGATCAAACGACCACAACGTTAACACATTCGTCACATGAAAATACTAAGAAAGATTAGAGTAGATCATACCGACACTTCAAGTTAGAAGTGTTTTCCAAATTCGATGGAGAAGCCTGTGTAGTGCAGACTTATCATACCGTGATGCAAAACCATTGTCTCCAATACACACAATTTTTAAGTAACTTTGAAGTTCCTATATTCATCAAATTGTTAAAGATTAGCCAATTAAACAAATTATTATCATTATCTAATTCACAACAATTTAATTGGAGATTCAATTTTATAGTCAACAGCTATAATTTATCCTATAAAAATAAATATTTGATCTGCAGCACATAGCTAACACAGTTATTCAAACTATATATGCAACTAAAGAACTTATATTTAATTTAGATCTGATCCAGTCCAAACATATTTGGATCTAGTCTTAACAACATTCTTATTGTTTTCACCAACTGCATCCACATCTCATATTATGCTCTCTCTTTCAACGTTAAATTCAGAACTATCAAACGTATCTAGTTTCGGAATCTTGTATGCCCAATTAAGTTTTTCTTTCTCAAAGAACAAACTGTAAATTTCAAAATCTAGAGGGTTTATTCTGAATAATTACTACTTATGTAATTGCAGTAAAGAAATGAGTTTTCTGTAAAACTTCATAATAAGCAATAATATAGAAAAATAAGTTAAATAAATCAGCACAGATCTTAAAGTTTAGAGTGGACCGTATCTTGTTGAAAATGAAGGAATAAAGGGGGTTGGATCAGATTTAGAAATATGCTGCAGCAAATCCCGTGCTCCACCCAAACATGTTCACATACGAATCAAGTAACAGCACATAATGATCCCTATCAAAAATCAGTCAGAAGCCAAACAATCCGATCTGACTTAAGTGGGAGTGGGATCTGCTCTTGGATCTGAACACACAACACCGAATTATTACCCACTCAACTGATTGTGGGGTTTGAGTTGAACGGATCCCTTCTTCATACCGAACACGCAACACCAAAGTGAACCAACGAAAACATTGGATATCACTTTCCCAATTTCCCTCAACAGATCTAACCCCTCACGAACTCTCTGATCCCTCACGATCTCAATGGAGGAGAAGTAAGACTGTGAGAAGGGGTTGGCGGTGGTCTGTGGCGGCGCCGTCGATGCTAGCGAGAGTGAAGGCACTGGCCGCTGATGGAAACGACGTAGATTCCGGCGAAAAGACTTCGAAATCTCTCCTTTCAAGAAGGAGACGAAGAAAGAGACAGAGGTCGGGCTTTTGGCTCGGGGTGGATATGCCGGAGATGTGTGGAGGGGCGGGACAGCCGTCAGATTCCGATGACTGAATTTTTTTGGAAAGTTCTCTCTTAATCTCAGGATTAATTTAATATCTTAAGATTGTTAGAGATCAAGATGAGTAATTAGGATTAGGGTTTATCTCATAGCCGCTTAAGATATTTTATCCTGCTTATCAGTATTGGAATATCACAGAGCACTAGCTCTAGACCAGCTTTTATATGAGATGAACTGGGTTTAGGATACTGGGCTTTATGCCCACTCAACCCGGTCCAATAATTAAACAGATAACACGTGGAAAGCACATATTGTCCTATAGAACATTATACACAATAATATTCTATTATATTGAGAATATACCTATATATCCAACAAGAAGAAGGATAGCAACAGTCAAATTATAAGCATTTGATGAACCTTTGGCAGCCATTTCTCACCAACTGATATTCTGCCGATTTCTCTTTTAACTTGATGACCTGAAGCATGGTACAATCATTAGTATTTATAGTTCTAATTCATGAAATTAAAGGCCAAACAAAGTGATAGTTCATTAATTTACATTTGTGTATATAATTTTAAATTTGATGGGGGTCTCGTATTAGAGATAGTCCATTAATAGTTATTAATCATGAGTAATGCAAATGGTACTATTTAACCAATTTTGGAATTAAAGGCCAAACAAAGTGAAAGTTCATTAATTTACATATGTGTATATAATTTTAATTTTAAATTTGATTGATGGGGGTCTCTCTATTAGAGATAGTCCAGTAATAGTTATTAATCATGAGTAATGCAAATGGTACTATTTAACCAATTCTGGGAGGAGTGCTCATGTGTGTATATATATATATATATATATATATATATATATATATATATATATATATATATATATATATATATATATATATATATATGGGTAAAAGTGATATGAGCAACTTGCTCATTTAGTAAATGAGCAATTGATTATGTGGCATGTATGTGATACATTGGACAACTAACCCTTTTAAAGATTGTCCAATCACATGTAGGCCACATCATCAATTGCTTATTTACTAAATGAGCAAGTTGCTCATACCACTTTTTCCCTATATATATATATATATAATAAAACACAAAGAAAGCTATCAAGTGACTCTCATTCAATCTCCTCAAAATCAAAGGCCCAAATTGATTATCACAAAACATATTTTCCCACCCAAAATTTCAAACCCCCCCCTCTCTCTTTCCCGAAATACCCCCTTATCTCTCTCTCCCTTCCCGCTCCCGCTCTCTCCCTGCTCTGCCAAATCGTCACGTTTAGGTTCCCCTTCCTCCATATCTTTAGAGTAGTTGTTCATAGAGATGGCTGATATCAAGCCTGAAGAGATCATTCATCCACCCATGGATCAGCTCCAGGGCTTTGAGTACTGCGTAGACTCCAATCCATCTTGGGGTAATTAATTTTTTAGATTTTTAGTTTATTCATGTAATAAAGCTTCAGTCTTTGATTGCTGATTTGTGTTACAGGAGAGGCAATTGCTTTGGGGTTCCAGCACTATATTTTGGCTTTGGGGACTGCTGTGATGATCCATACTTTCTTGATTCAGCAAATTGATGGAACTGATGTGAGATTCGTATTCTGAGTTCATACTTTACTTTTGATTGGAATTAAGTGATTGAATGTGGAAAAGTTTTGATTTTTAGGAATTGCTTTTGGTAGTTGTTTTGCTAGCGAGTGATTGATTAAAGATTATACTTAGAAGTGATATCATTTGATAGTTATTTTGGTCTTATGGCAGAGGTCAACAGTGTAAGAAGTTTACCCACTGAAATAATAGATTGAAAAATTTAGAGACAGAAGCAATTAGTCTTTGGTGTTATTGATTTAGTAAAAGTATCTTTAGTTGGTACAGTGAATTCTGGAGGATGAACAAATGTCCAACCCCTTGCATTGATGTACTACTAGGATGATCTAAATCCACTTATTTAATTCTGCGTCCTTATGAGATTTGTTCCAAGTTATTGTCTAGGATGCATCTTATTGATATTTATGCTAATTTTACTCTAACTATTTTTTTGTTTCCTTAAGGAAATGGTCCTCCAGTTAGGGCAAAACTTTCACCTGCATGTTCCATGGATTTAAAGAAAGATTCTTTACTTTCAACAACCCCGAATGGTATTTGAGAAAATGCATAGGAGACACATAAGCATTAAACAAAATGTTCATCTTAACCTAACAAGCTATAGTTGTAGTTTATAAACTACAATTCCCTTTGTTACGTAATTTTCTCTGAACTAAACCTCTTTGTTAGCAGCCGAACCACCTGCAAATTGGGAAGAAGTTTTTGAGGAAATCAGGAAAATGAGGGCTTCTGATGATGTGCCAGTTGACTCCATGGGATGCGAAAAAGCAGGTAGTTTTTTGCCACCTAAGGTAATATTTTTCTCAAGATCAATGCTCTGGAATCTTATACGCATATCTACATATTGAGTGGACTGCATAATTTTTGAGGCATTTAAAATGTCGATATTGATATTGTACTCATTCTAAATCATCAGAATAAATCATTGTGTCATATTTTCATGTTTGGGTGACAGTGATGTAATATTGTTGGTTCATTCAATAATCTTCCGTTAGGAGTCCAGGTGCCATGCAGAGGTTCTTTGAGAAAGGCTTACTGGCTGCTGAAACTATCATTCAAACTGATGAAGCAAGCATTGCAAACTTAATATATCCAGTATGTTCTTCTTCAAGTTTTATTTAATTTGTCAAAGTTATCATTCTTTTTTATTGCATATAAATAAGGAGGCTGCTGGAGAAATTGCATACATGTTCATGGAATCACAAGTCAATTAAGAATTAGGAGCAAATTTCTGAAAATAAAAACTATCTGGTTATTCAAACTGTCTTTACATAAAGTCTTGCTATATACAGTTAAACTGCTAGGAATTTATTTGACCATTTGTATCAAAGTTAGGTACACTGTACATGATCCGAGAAGGTAGGAAAAAGTACTGTAGTTACAATTACACTGTTCCGAGAAGGTAGGAAAAGCATCTAAAGTTGGTACACATAAATGTTGCCGTGTCTAAAGTAATCCAGGTAGGGAAATGATGGCCATTATTAGATATACCATTGGCAATTGATCATCATTCATTTTTCTCTCTTCATAATAAAGTATGCACCATTGGATGTGTAATAAAACGATAAAAGATTATGCGTACATTGTATTTGTAGTGTAGTTGGTTTCACAATTAACTGGGTAAAGACTAAAGAGCTTCGGATCCAGATCTAAATTAACCCCCAAACCTATTCCGAACCAAACCCTGAAACCCTTTTAATTCCGCAGTTCTTCTCCTTCTTCATCGATCTCCAATTCTTGAGCCCTCTTCAAACCCCCATAAATCCAAGGGAACAACTTTCTTATCTCTTTGATTTTATTTAAGTACTTCCATGTGTGTGGGCGTTCAATCGATTATTCCTTTTCGATTTTTATTTAATTTTGTTGTATTTTTAATAATTCGATTGTTTTCGATTCTGAATCAGTGGTTGAAGTGGGCTGGATCGATTCATGTCGCAGGGCAAGTGGGAGGCCGATAAGATGTATGTTTCTATCAATATATGTTTTTTGATCTTTTATTATTTTTAAAAAATATATATCTATAATTGTTGTTTATAATTTGATGTGTAGAGATGTGACCATTCTTTAGTACTTGTGTAGGCTTGATGTTTACATATATGATTATATGATGAAGCGAAATCTGCACAAGACTGCAAAATTGTTCATGGCTGAAGGGATGGTTGCAATGGATCCAGTAGGTAATTGTTTCGGTTGAACGCGATAAGGTTTAATTGTTTTATAATTGGACATACGAGGTTTGGTTATGTATTTAGGATTGATAAGTTAATGTAATCGAAGAACAAGGGCAAAACGATAAATTGTAAATTGCCCATATTGAGAATTGAGAATTTGAACATGAAATCAATGAATGAGGCAATAGTGGATAGATACGACAAGAGTGTCCCTTTGATGTCTTATAAACATTGAATTTAATATTAACATTAAGGTGAACATTTGATTAGTTGTATTTGCAGCCAATGAGTACTCAATTTTGGATTGAATTCTTGATAGACACGGCAACTTTAGATGCTTTTGTAACCTAGAGTTGCACATGAGTTTTTGGGTAAAGAAAATGAGTGCATGTTGAATATTGCAAGTGGGCCTCCATTTTGTAACTTTAGATGCAAAATAAAAGTTATTCACCCAAATATTGCAAATGAGTATCAGTTTACAATTACAATTTTAGTACAACTACAATAAATTTGTGTTTAGTAGAAATGTAAATAATGGTGATGAAAATACTGATGATAAAAATGTAAAATATCTCATTTAACAAAAGGTCTTTCAAATTTTGCTTCATCACATTTAGCAAACGGTCTTGAAATGCAATCAAGATCACATTATCAACAAAGAAATTCCCAAACAAAGCTATTATTAACAAAAAAACCCGTGGAAGATTCATTTCACATATACATCACAACAAACTTTCTCTCTCTCTATCTCTCTCAATTTCCCCTCTTTTTAATTCATACATTGTTAGCTACCTAAAAATATGACAAGGGAGAACTAACTCATACATTTTCAGGCATTAACTGCGTTAGGAAATGGATTGTTACTTACTCCAAATCAAATATGAAATTACTAATGATGAAGTCACACAATACTGTTGTAGATTCACAATACTGTATTTTTATCTCGAGATGCTGACAAATGATCCTGCAATATAAACCTGTAATATACAATAAATTATCCACGTCACTCTATAATCCTACTTCAGATTACATCAAGGTCTACCGGCAAATAAATCATCATTTATGAACGCTTGAGGAAGACGTATATTTTACTTGTTATAGGATTTTTTCATATGCTACATCGTACCAAAGACGTGCCGTAGGCAATTGTTCGTTGATAATCAAGGAAATTCTGTATCATTTGTATTTTATTTTATGCAGTTATTTAGGATTTTGGTAGTACCATTTTGTCGATAAATTGGCAATAACGAGCTTTTCATATGGAGTTTGCAGGAAGTTGATTGTTGGAGGTTGATGAGGAGATTGATTGTTGTCCAATTTGTAACATTGATCTTCGTTGTGATCCAATACAGAAGCTCAGGTTAGTTTTTTCTCTTAATTATTTCCTACACTTTTTTGTTGACTGTAGTTCCTAATCGCTTTCTCTTCCACTTTAAACAAAGTTGCTAGCACTATCACAACATCCATCTATTAAATAGTGACCATCAATTAAACAGAGTATTAAATGCAAACGTTTTTAATTCAGTTACTCGAATACACACTATCGATCTTCGCCGATTTTTAAATTGATCTCTCTGTTCTATCTCTCTCTAGCTTCAATTTTGAGACGAATGTTTGAGATCAATCAAGTAATATGAGTTCTCAAGATTAGTCTCTGCCAGTGTTAACAGCTCTTCCAATGAAGCATAGGTTAGCTTTGTTCCGGTTAATATGCAATAGTGTAAAATTATCATAAGATGACATCCTCAACCTTATTTTGCCTGTTGTCCTCAATCATCCATCTTAACCGGAACAAGTCAAAATACTACTCTTCAATAGATAAATATTCCATTCCTTCATTCAATCTTCAATAGATAAACTCACTTAACACTAATTTAAGTTTTATCATGTCAAAATACTCAAATGTGTATGTTTGTCTGTGCATGTGTGAGTGGCTGTCTGCTGAGAAGAGAATAGAAAAACTACATAAATGAAGTGGAACTTAGAGATCTCTCTACTGACTTGTTGATGCTCATATGAAAACTTATATTACTTGAATCTAGAGAGAGACAGAACACAGAGAGATACAGAACAGTATACTTGATTTTTGTCTCTCTCTCTTTCTCGGTATATTTTTGTTTTGGTTTGAGTCACAACTCGAGTCAGCTAGGTCTAACTGGTAGTTAAGAGGATGATGAATTAGAGTGAACACAAATCTCCACATCCACCCTACGCATAACTGAACCTGTTCGACTTTTGTACATCATCCAGTTTGAAAGGTATTGGTTTGAAAGCTATCATTATCCTACAAACTCTTACTATTTGTTTATTTAATTATCATTGGTTTTGATTGATTCTCGAAAAACTTTTACTGTTTGTTTGGGCACACTATTTCGTCCCATATTGAAGACTTGAAGCATTGTGTTTTTCTACAACCATGTAATTTTTTTTTTAATTTTTAGTTGGGTTGGTGGATGATGTATTAGTTGTATATTATGTTCCCTTAACTTATGTTGAATAAAGGATTATGTAAATCTGTGTAATATTTAGTATTTTGGGAGATAATCTAAGTATCTATATTAGATGATGATATAATATAGTGATGTTAAAACCCGTACTCGCAAAGTTGTGGAGTATTGGGTTCTGTGTGTGGTTTTTCAAAGGTTTTTCAAAGGTTTTTCAAAAGTTTTTCTAAAAATCCATTACGATTTCAAACAAAATTTTGCTTTTTATTTTGTATCTTGCATCATATGAAGATTTCTGCCCCCAGAGCATTATATATATGATGCCTGTGTGATGTTGGTTAGATTGGCCTGAGGATGATTGATATTAACTGCCTGTGATGTTATATTTTTAATTGTTAGCAGAATTCCGTAAGGAATTACTGTAAAAAGGCTAATATTTTAGGTCTGTCGAAATTTTTACTAAAATTCCTATTAGTATTCTAGAATAGAAATGATTTATATAGATGATGTAAGTTATAGATTAAAAAAAAACGGAAGATAAAAGCAAAAATAGATCTATTCCTATGTTGTGATTACTTTAGAACCGTTCATGTGGATCTTTATCCATTTTCCTCTTTATCGAGAATTTTCTCCTTTGACAAAGCCAAAATCTATGATAGCTTTTCTCTAATACCTCTGTTTATATTTTCTTAAGCCTGACACTAACATTTTCTCTCCTACTATCAACTTTATCACTCCTCTTGACTAAGTTGTCATCATCTTAGCTGCACATGTCAAAATCACTACAAATAATTTCTCCTTCAACTAATCCTGTATTTGGAGTTATCATCAATCTCTCCCACATGCACTCATTTTTAGGCTTATCATGTTAGATGTTAACTAAGATTAAAGGTTTCCATTCAGGGATGAAAATATTGAATAGTAAGTGTTATAGAAAAAACCCAAGGTTGAAAAGAATAGAATTTTCCATTAGGCCATTAACAAAAAAGCTCTGGCATACAAGAATGGTAGCATAGAGAACACCGATGAGTGTTAAGTACAAAATTATAATTTGGACGTCACTACATCAGATAATAGGATCAGTTCAAACTTAAAGACTTTATACTGTAAATATGTGAACAAAAGGGAAACGTGTATCTACTCCAGTACTTTCAGTAAAGTATAATATTTGAACAAAAATGTCGAGAGGCATTGGACTATGTAGTGTACATCACATGAAAAGGGTATAAAGACGATTGTGTTCTGTTTAGCAATACAAGTCCTGTGATAAGGTATGAAAATATTAGATACATGATTTTTCATCTTTGATTGTGATTTTTGGCGGGTTTAGTCGTCAACCCATCTGCAATCGTCATTTTTTCTTAATGACTGAAATGCTTGATAGTTGGGCTTATGTGTTTTTTGTGAGAGATGATGTAAGTTATAAATTAAAAGATAAAGATACATGTAGAATATCTCATACACTGAAATATATCAAAAATTGAGGCTACCAAGCATGTTTCATATCAAATTTGTAGTAGGCTCTCCAGTATATGGATACTAAGTCTAATATGGAGATGTAATTGTACTTAATCACATTTAACAAAAGGTCTTCACAGGTACATCACAACAAGCTCTCCCTCTCTCTCTCTCTCTCTATCTCTCTTTTAACCTCTTTTAAAATCATACATGGTTAACTATATGAAAATATGACAACGGAGAATTAACTCATGCAGTTTGAGGCGATAACTGCATTAGCTCTTATGTTTAAGTCACACATAGCAATTGATTTCGATCCCGATCTCCTGAAAAATTATCCTGCAAGATATAAACCAATAAACAACTTAATTCTTTACGAATATAAACCAGTAAACTACTCAATGTCTGTTACTAAATACACATCTATATAAATCATTATTCACGAAAACGTGCATATATTTAACTTTTTACAGGGCTTTTTATATGTTGCATTGTGTCCATAGGCAAACCTAGGGCTTTTTATAGGCTGCATATAAATCATTATTCACGAAAACATGCCATAGGCACATGTCCACGAGCAAACATAGCACAAGTATGTTTAGGTTGTAGGGAGAGAATTTATCTTTTTGTGTATATATGATTGTGTCAACAGTTCATATCCAATAAGTTAATATAGGCTTGGGGACTTGCAATTTCTACTCAGTTGTGTCAAGAGTACATAGTTGTAAATGTTGCTCAGCATCGATGTTAATTTGCTATGTTGTATATATTTGGAGTTTGTTAAGTGTCAAAAAGTTGCATGCTTGCATAGAACTGTTAGCATGTCCTCAATCAACTGTCATTATGAAATACCTATGATCTGCATTGTGTGCAAGCCAAACAATAGTGTATTAACTATACTCTTGGAAGCTGTTAACCTGAGATTGCTTTATATAAACTGTTTCCTTTTTGCATCGTAATTAGAAAATCAAAGTCAAGATTTTGTGTACGTGTGATTTGAATTAAAGGATTTGCGACTTGAGTTCTTATTAGAATCTCATGTAGTTGCTTTCTTTCCAGGTAATGAGAAATAAGAATAAATCTATATACTTTTACTATTTGTTTCTTTAATTATCATTGATTTTGATTGATTCTTGAAAAACTCTTACTGTTTGTGTAGGCTCACTGTTTCGTCCCGTATTGAAGACTCGAAACTTTTATTGTTTGTGTACACTTACTATTTTTAACAACCCTGTAATCTTTTTTTTTTGTAGCAGGGTTGTATATTTTGTTCCCTTAAGTTATGTAGAATAATGGATTATGTAAATCTGTGTAATATTTACGATTTTGGGAGATGATGTAAGTATATGTATAGGATGATGATATAATATAGTAATTTTAAAACCCGTACCCGTAAAGTTGTGGAGTATTGGGCTCTCTGTGTTGTTTTTCAAAGGTTTTTCAAATGTTTTTCTAAAAATTCATTACGTTTTCAAATGAATTCATGATTTTTATTTTGTATCTTGCATCATATGAAAATTTTGCCCCCACAGCCTTATATATATGATGCCTGTGTGATGTTGCTTGGATTGGCCTGGGGAGGATTGATATTAACTGCCTGTGATGCTATATTTTTAATTGTTTGCAGAATTTCATAAGAAATTGCTGTAAAAGGGCTAATATTTTAGAGGAGACTCTATCGAAATTTTCACTAAAATTCCTACAAATCCATTAGGTTTTCAAACGAAATCTTGGTTTTTATTTTGTATGTTGCATCATATCAAGATTTTTGCCCCCAGAGCCTTATATATATGATGCCTGTGTGATGTTGCTTGGACTGGCCTGGGGATGATTGATATTAACTGCCTGTGATGCTATATTTTTAATTGTTTGTAGAATTCCGTACGGAATTGCTGTAAAAGGGCTAATATTTTAGGGGATACTGTCGAAATTTTTACTAAAATTCCTACAAATCCATTATGTTTTCAAACGAAATATTGGTTTTTATTTTGTATGTTGCATCATATCAAGATTTTTGCCCCCAGAGTCATATATATGATGCCTGTGTGATGTTGCTTGGATTGGCCTGGGAAGGATTGATATTAACTATCTGTGATGTTATATTTTTAATTGTTTGCAGAATTTCGTAAGGAATTGCTGTAAAAGGGCTAATATTTTAGGGGAGACTGTCGAAATTTTAACCAAAATTCCAACAAATCCATTACGTTTTCAAACGAAATATTGGTTTTCATTTTGTAATCATATCAAGTTTTTTGCTCCCAGCCTTATATATATGATGCCTATGTGATGTTGCTTGGATTGGCCTGGGGAGGATTGATATTAACTGCCTGTGATGTTATATTTTTAATTGTTAGTAGAATTCCGTAAGGAATTGCTGTAAAAAGGTTAATATTTTAAGGGAGAATCTATCAAAATTTTTACAAAAATTTCAGTTACATAACTCTTTTTACAGGTCATGTAGATTCACAGTACTCTTTTTCAATTCCGAGCTCCTGACAAATGATTCTGCAAAAATATAAACCAATAAACATCTTAATTCAGATGACATCAATGTCTCACCCAAATACACATCTATATAAATCATTCTTCACGAAGACGTGCATATATTTAACTTTTTACAAGCCTTTTTATATGCCGCGTGCCGTAGGCACGTGTCCACATTCAAACCTAGTATGTATGTATGTATATATATATATATATATATATATATATATATATATATATATATATATATATATATATATATAGGGAAAGGATCGGTTGAGCACTCCTCTAGTGCTCACCGCGTGAACACTAGGCCTTCGGGCGTTCATATCGAAAATCCGAACCGTTCACATTGATCTACACATCTAAATTAATCTAAATATGTAAAATCAAATAATTTGAAATTTATTTGCCCATTCATTGAAGTGTTACAAAATTGTATGGCTGAAAATTATTGTTTTTATAGTCACATGATGGATGGGCAAATGAATTTCAAATGATTTGATTTTACATATTTAGACTAATTTAGATGTGTAGATCAATGTGAACGTTCGGATTTTCGATATGAACACCTGAAGGCCTAGTGTTCACGCTGTGAGCACTAGAGGAGTGCTAAACCGATCCTTTCCCTATATATATATATATAGAAAAATCTTCCATTGTGCACCACCCCTCCGTGTGCACTCGGCCTTCCCGCCTTCGTATCGATAATCCGAACCGTTCACATTGATCTACACATCTAAATTTGTCTAAATATGTAAAATCAAATTATTTTAAATTCATTTGCCCATCCTTAATGTGACTATAAAAAACAATGATTTTCAGCCATACAATTTTGTAACACTTCAATGGATGGGCAATTAAATTTCAAATGATTTGATTTTACATATTTAGACTAATTTAGATGTGAATATCAATGTGAACGGTTCGGATCGTCTTTACGAAGACGGGAAGGCCGAGTGCACACGCCGTGTGCACCATAGGTGGTGCACAACGGAAGACTTCCGACTTCCCTATATAATAATAATAATAATAATAATAATAATAATAATAATAATAATAATAATAATAATAATAATAATAATAATAATAATAATAATAATAATAATAATAAAACACAAATAAAGCTATCAAGTATGGCTCTCATTCAATCCCCCCAAAATCAATGACCCATATCTAACCGTACAAAACACATTTTCCCTCCCAAAAGTTCCTCCCAAAATTCAAATTCAAATCCCTCCAAAAACAGCTCCTTTATTTATTTCTTTATTTATCTCTCTCTCACACTCTCTCTCTCTCTCTATATATATATATATACTTATGGAAACATGGACTTTTATACCCCAATTCATAATTATTTTTCAACATATACTAATGAAAACATGGACTTTTATTTACAACTAATTATTGTCATACTATTCAAACTTGAGCTATATAATTTTTGATTTACTGCTTACAAGGCTTTTCATACGTTGTATCGTTCCGAAGACGTGTCGTAGGCAGGTGCCCACTGGCAAATCTAGTACATATATATAAATATGCAAATACAAACTTTATATAATAATTGACTATTTTCCTATTAATTGCAATTTATAACTATCGGCATATGTGGACGGGGAAATCCAGTAATGTTGCTACTTATTTTGGTGTGGGAGCAAACATATAGTGAGTTTACATTTTGAAGGAAACTACTAAAGATCTAACATTTGATCATCACCTAAAAAAGTGGTTGGACCTCCTGAGATTGGATCTGGACCGTTGATTGAACATCTTAATCTGAATCCAACGGTTGCTGACGTAGCCGATGGACTTGCAAAAAGCCTGAAACACCAGGGATGGCCCCGGCGATACCCTCCGACGCTCTCGTCAGAACGGAGAGATAAAGAGAGTTTGCGAGAGAAATTATTAATTTCCATCTGACTGAGGAAGGAGGAGGGTATATATAGGCCAGAGAAATAGTAAGGAGATTGATATGAATCCCCCCCTTAACAGATAGACTCTCTTCCTTAGAGATAAGATTATAGCCCTCATGGACTGGGGGTCTTTCTTAGTGGGCCTAGTAACTTTTAATGGGCTTAAAAGCGGCCCATGTCTTGTGGATGAGCCTGAAGAAGGTCCGGACCTGTTAAAGAGGCATGTTATGGTTAATCTGATTGTAAAAACTTTAGGATTTGTGCTGGGATTGTACGACCCTGATTTGCTGTGATTTTTACCATTATCATAAGCCCCCACTATAGGAAGGAAATTTTCTTGGCTTTTAGGAAGCAGTTCGCCTTATTTTTGAGTTTTAGTAATTTTAGTTTTCACGGACGATTGGAGATACCTGGAACTGATCAGAAGCTTCTTGAGGTGGCGAATATTTTCCTGGACTTTTCTAAAATTTTCTGTAATTTTCCACATAATTTCCCTAATTAATAGTCTTTTTCGATTGTTTTAAAACCATTCAAACTTATAATTATTTTTCGGAAAATTTTATAATTTCTGAATTTAATAATTATTTTCAGAGTTTTTAATTTGATTTTTGAATTATAAATGATTTTTGGAAATTTTTTGTCATTATATCTGATCTAACATGAGATTTGGAATGATCTCAAGCGTTGATCTTGCTTTTCTCACCCACTGATGAGATCGGGAGGTTGCAATTTAGGTGCTGTGATAAGGGGGGGATGTGGCACCATCTGGAGCATACTTTAGGCTCGACGGGCAGCTGTGACGCGAGCGAGTGGGTGATGTTGGCATGGCTTCATCAATAGCGGCTATCACGCTCGGGCTCGAGTGTCTGAGGGATCACCCTAAGTTGGCAGTTGTTACTCAGGTGTTGCAGCAGATCGTCCAGATGCATAGCGAGCTGGTAAAGGCAGTAATGGAGGCTGCTAACCAGAACACTGCTATCCCAACCCCCACTATTCCAGCCCAGGTAGCTTTTCACCCTCATCCGGGTACCGTTGCAGACTTCATGAGGCTACATCCTGATAAGTTTGCTGGGACTGAGATGCCACTAGAGGTTGAGCAGTGGCTAATCCGGATTGAGAGTTTGCTACAGGCAGCTAGGGTTGCTGATGCAGACCGTGTGGATGTGGTGAGCATCCTTTTGGTCGACTTGGCCTACATTTGGTGGAGGGCAGAGTCCGAGAGACTAGAGCGGACCTTTTCTCAGAGCTTTCTTGAGAAGTTCTTTCCTAGCATAACCCGGGTAAACATGGAGCATCAGTTTCTCGCCTTGAAACAGGTTGGTGGATTAGTTAGTGCTATGTTTTGAATTTTATTATATATTATATATGTGGTATCGTAACACTAAATTTTCTTGACACAGGGCACTAGACCCGTGGACGAGTACGCCGCGGAGTTCACCCTGCTTAGTCACTTCGCTACCACCTTGGTGGCGAATGAGGAGGACCGAGCCCGGAGGTTTCTTTTGGGGCTTGACCATGGAATTCAGGTGCACCTGGCTGCCCATCGCCTCCGTACTTATGCTGATGCGTTGGAGGCAGCTTGAGCAACGGAGCAAACTCGAGATCGTGGGCTCCTCCTCAGAGACCTGTCCAGTACCCTACAGCTATTGCCAGGCCCACTGGAGGGCCGATCAGGAGACCAGTTCCAGCCCCTCCTGCTAAGGCGGCTCCCTAACCTCCTGCTGCTCAACAGAGGGGAGGTTTCTATGACTTCTGTCAGATTCCGGGGCATGCGCGCAGGGATTACCGGCGAGCCAACTGCCGATGTATTGGGTGTGGTGCTAGTGACCACACAGTTCGGGACTGCCCGAGAGCAGGCTTGGCTAGCCTGCAGTCGCGCTGGCTCGTGATCAGGTCAGGCCGCCACTTCCTCCCCAGCATCAGATCGTCGGTCAGAGGACCGCTGCCCCAAGGAGAGGTCAGGCCTTCAACCTGATAGCAGAGAAAGCCGAGACCGCAGAGGAGGTCATTGCAGGTATATTTTTGTGTTTTTTTGTTTTATTATCTGTTTCCTACTTTATTTGTTTCTCTTTGCATCATTCAATTGTGTAGTTTTCTTTTCACATCAGTATTCCTTATTCCTTATTACCTTCACTACTCATCTTTCCCCATGTTTTTGATTCTATCTTAGGTGTCATTCTAGTTCATTCCTTTCCTACCCATGTCCCATTTGATTTCGACGAGACCCATTCCGCCGTCTCTTCCCGCTTTGTGGATCAGCATCAGTTGGAGTGCAGTGTTATGCCGACAGCTTGGAACATCACCACAGGTGGCAATGTTTTCGTTTGCTCTAGGGAGTGCAAGCAGAGCCCTATGGTAATTGGGGACGCAGATTTCAAGGCTGATCTAATAGTGATTCGGAATTCAGGGTTTGATGTGAATCTCGGCATGGATTGGTTGGGGCAGTCTCATGCTGTTATTGATTGCCGAGTGAAGAAGGTTGTATTCAGGATTGCGGGCCATACAGAATTTGAGTTCTATGTTGGGGAGACACCCCTTGGGCGTGGTAAGAAGGTGGTTGATGAGGAAGGATGTGCAATGGAGTTGCACACAGGCTGTGAGGCTGCACCTCTAGTAGAGCGAGAATTCTGGATGTGTTCCCAGAGAAATTTCCTGGGTTACCTCCATATCGAGAGGTGGAGTTCGGTACTGAGGTTCAGCCGGGTACAGTGCCGATATCGAAGAGCCTATATAGGAATGCACCGATTGAGCTTGTAGAGCTGAATGTGCATATTCAGGGTTTGTTGGTTTTCATTAGGCCCAGTGTTTCACCGTGGGGCGCTCCTATTCTGTTCGTCAATAAGAAGAACCGAAGCCGCAGACTATGCATTGATTACCGATATCTGAACATTGTCACTGTGAAGAATCGGTATCCACTACCTAGGATCGACGACTTATTTGATCAGTTAGGTAGTGCTGCAGTCTTTTCGAAGTTGGACCTTCGCTCGGGGTATCATCAGGTGAAGGTGAAGGCAGCAGATGTGCAGAAGACTGCGTTCAGGACCAGGTACGGGCTTTACGAGTTCATTAGTGATGCCCTTCGGAGTCACAAATGCCCCAGTAGTGTTTATGAGCCTGATGAACAGAGTTTTCTCCCCGTTCCTAGACAGATTTGTGGTGGTCTTCATAGATGACATCTTGGTGTACTCTCGGAACCGGAAAGAGCATGCTGAGCATATAAGGTTAGTCTTGCAGACTCTGAGGGAATATCAGCTCTATGGGAAACTCAGCATGTGTGAATTTTGGCTTGACCGGGTCACATTCTTGGGGCATATTATCTCAGGCAAGGGAATCTCTGTTGATCCATCCACGATTTCTATAGTGAAAGATTGGCCAGTGCCTAAGTCAGTTTCAGAGGTGAGAAGTTTTCTCGGGCTAACAGGATATTACCGGAAGTTTGTCCAAGAATTCTCGATGATTGTTGGGCCGTTAACTAAACTGACAGGGAAGGATAAAAAGTTTGCTTGGGATGGGGCTTGTAGTGAAGCATTTGCAGAGTTGAAGAGCAGGTTGACATAAGCGCCAATGTTGACTATACCAGATGTTTCAGGAGGTTTCGTGATTCACTGCGACGCTTCAGACAGAGGTCTAGGTGCAGTGTTGATGCAGAAGGGCCGGGTTGTTGCTTATGCATCCAGGTAGTTGAGGCCGCACGAGAAGAACTACCCTACTCATGACTTGAAGTTGGCAGCGGTGATCTTTGCTTTGAAGTTGTGGAAACAATATTTACTTGGAAACAGAGTGGAAATCTTTACTGATCACAAAAGTCTCAAGTATGTCTTCAACCAGAACGAGTTGAACATGAGGCAGAGGCGCTGTGTAGCGCCCCGAATTTTTCAATATGATATCTCAGAAATACATGGCACAATTCCCAGCATCAACCTCAATGGTAACAGTAAACATAGCCAAAACGCAGAGAAAAATTTTCAACTTTTATTACATTAATTCATTACAAAACACAGCGGAAAACAAACACCTTGAATTATATATTCTTTCTTTTACAACACATTCTTTTACAATTTACATAAGCCATAATATCATTCTAGCACATGCATCCAAATCCCAAAGCTATAGGCACCTACCTGTAAAACATGAGGCTAGAGATATCCCTAACCCCCAAAACTACAGGGGTCAGCCATAACGGTGTGAGTGACATCAAAAGAAAACAACATAAATAAAACATAAGACATAGAGTCATAAAGAACATGTATTAACAGCAAGAAATAAATGAGATAAGAAATAACAATAAATAAAACATGAAAACATCAAGTGAAACTAGGATAAGTGTTAAGTATAGAAAATTAAGAAACAACATGCATAAAGCCAAGTCAAGAAAACATCAATGGTATATGCTGATTCTCTAATGCATACTTGTCGGATTCTCTGCATCCCACAATACATAGGTCCGGTGCAAGCCCTTATCGTTCTCCACATTATAGGGTTAAATCCCTCGTTATGCAACTAATCCTACTACGATGATGGAAACAAGATCCAGAATACTCCGAGAATAGGCATTACAACCTTCGATGCGCAAGCATCATGTAAGAATAGCTAAAAAATCAGAGAATCACCTCCTTTCCGTGTACCCCACGAATAGGCTTTCGAGGCCCTCGATGTGCAGATACACCAGGTACATTCCGTGAATAGGTCTGCCATCCCTCAACACGCGTATGCACCCTACATGCTCCGTGAATAGGCCTGCAGACCCTCGACACGCGAACATACAAATGTGCTCTCGAGACAGAACAACACACAAGTCCTGGAACGCATCCTTTGGACCTAAACCAAGAGAATATACTTAAGTTTCCCAAGTTCCATCGCATCTCCACTAGTGCCTATCCTTAAGTTGGATATTATTAAAAACACAAAAAAATTCCCCTTCTCCAGAGTTAGTGCATCCTCCCGGACTTAATTCCACAACAACAAACCCAAGATCCCACTTGTCTAAATCCACAAAATCACATCTGCCGGTTCACAGGACTCCCACTCAACTCCTAGAGATTCATAACTCAACCATCAATACCAAATATTTCAATAAAACTCACAAACCCATCATTAAAACATTTGTATAAAGCAAACATTTTAAATCAACAAAAATACAATTTCATTTAATGTGCACATAATATCCCATAATTTAAATAAAATATTAAACCCATTAAATAATAGAAAAATCATATTTTTAAGTCATAGGATATCACCAAAACATCAACTCCTTTGAAAACGACATATATCTCTCTTTATAAAGTCATAGAATTGTAGTTTGAATTTTATTATAAACAAAATATAACATTATGTAAAATACTGTTATCTGTAGTAAAACATCATTTAAAATCGAAGAGCCAATCGTTTAAAGAAAACATCAGAAAACTCAATAAATCCATCAGCCAGAGCAATGACAGTTGACTGTCGTAAATGGTCGGTCGACTGTCCTGTGAAAATTTGAAAACTCAAGAAAACCCATAAGCAGTGACAGTGACAGTCGAATGTCGAGAATAACCAGTCGAATGTCCTGCGAAAATCCAAAAACTCAATAAAACTCATCAGCAAGGGCGGTGACTGTCGACTATTGAGCATGGTCATTTGACTGTCCTGCAAAAATCCAAAATTCAAGAAAACTGACAATCGACTGTCAACTTCAGTTCAAATACGAAGCATTCGACTGTTATTGCAAACAAAATCTAAAATTCAATAACTGACCAGTCGACTGTCGACTGTCAACTATAGCAGGTTACAGTTTAAAAATTTGCGCATGTTTTACTGATACATCGATTTACTTTATAAAAACGCAAATTTGTAAAAACTAAATTCCAGTAACATATAGGAGTTTATAAAACACATCAAAACATATCATGATCTCGAAAAGAGTAAATCTTTCACAAAATCCTTCAAAATCAGCAATATATATATATATATATATATATATATATATATATATATATACATATGTATGCATTCAAATACGGATTTAGGCTTCAGTTTTGGTATTAGAATTCACCAAATAAGCGCAGTATATAGTTCAAATCAACTCCGTATCGAAACAAATCAAATCTCAATCGAAAACTTCATAAAAATCACAAAACCCAATTTTGGCCTGCACATAAACAGACATATGCATATACACAGTAAGGTTCATTCTTAATCAATTTTGTTTACCTTTATACAATATCATCATACAACTCAATATATACATTCAAATCAGCAATAATATGATTGAAAACATCCTACTCATGATTTCTATTAGGTTCTTTAACAAATCTCGAGCCGTTAAATTAGGGTTTCAACATCAATAGTGTAGTTTCATGAAGAGATTCAATTGTTATTCTTCCACTTATCAACAATCCATTATATCTTCATCCAATTCCTAATGGTTTTCTAATAGACAATTCATCACATACAATATGTAGAGAACAAAAGAAAACAAACACATGTCACTCACCTTATTGAAGAATCAACCGAAGAAAAATAAAGAGAAAAAGAAAATCCTTCTTTCCGTAAGAAAACCAAGATCCTCGCTTTAAAACTTCAAGAAAATAAAAATAAGAAACCCCTTTGGGTTGTGAAGCAAAGAGAAGGCTGCACACCACCTTAAATAGGCCAGGATTCCAAAAAATTAGGGTTTTGAATAGATTTCTAAAATACATTTTTTAAATATATCTTTACATATATAGATCCTTATACTTGGAAGTTAAATAAAACCAACTTAACTGAGATTAAAAAATGAAACCACCCACTATACAATCAGCCGACACTATTTTGAAAACCCAGAAAAAATGAAATCGCACTTATGCCCCACCTAAGTGGCAATTTTGCACAAAAAAAAGCCCTCTTTATCAAAATTTACAAAATAAACCAAATTTATTAAAACAAAATGTAAACTCTTTATCTCTGAGTTGACCAGGCATCATGCCCAGCCCAAAATTCGAAAATCTAGAGTTTTCACTCCAAGTGGTAATTTTGCACAAAAGTCTCTCTTTTGTAATATTTGCGAATAGGTCTAATAATTATCAGAAAATCCAAAAAATTTAAAAATAATATCTAATAATAAATAATGAGTTTCATAAAAATAGTTTTTGACTTTGAATTTCCCAAGAAAATATTTGCACGTGTAAAAAGATAAATTTCAGAAAAAATATTTATTAAATCACAAAAAATCATTTTAATTCATTTAATAATCTTAAAAGTATTATTTAAAAATCTGGGGTATTAAACACTAGTTAGAGTTAATGACCGACTATGACATCAGTTGACAGTACCACCTCGGTAAGGTAAACTTGGTGCCAGATACATTGAGCAGGAGGCCAGTCGCCTTGTATAACATATAGGAGTTTATAAAACACATCAAAACATATCATGATCTCAAAAAGAGTAAATCTTTCACAAAATCCGTCAAAATTAGCAATATATATATATATATATATATATATATATATATATATATATATATACATATGTATGTATTCAAATACGGATTTAGGCATCAGTTTTGGTATTAGAATTCACCAAATAAGAGCAGTATATAGTTCAAATCAACTCAGTATCGAAAAAATCAAATCTCAATCGAAAACTTCATAAAAATCACAAAACCAAATTTTGGCCTGCACACAAACAGACCCGAAGCACACCTCCTTTTTAATACTCAAAACTTGATCTTTTTGACCCAACAAATCCCCTTATAACTTGTTATACACATATCCAATCAATTACATCAGTTAACCCACGAATGTATGTAACTATAACTTGCGAACAATCAAGTTTTATCCATCGAAATATTAAGAACCAAACAACATATGCATATAGACAGTAAGGTTCATTCTTAATCAATTTTGTTGACCTTTATATAATATCATCATAAAACTCAATATATAAATTCAAATCAGCAATAATATGATTGAAAACATCCTACTCATGATTTCTATTAGGTTCTTTAACAAATCTCGAGCCGTTAAATTAGGGTTTCAACATCAATAGTGTAGTTTCATGAAAAGATTCAATTTTTATTCATCCACTTATCAACAATCCATTATATCTTCATCCAATCCCTAATGGTTTTCTAATAGACAAATCATCATATACAATATGCAGAGAACAAAAGAAAACAAACACATGTCACTCACCTTATTGAAGAATCAACCGAAGAAAAATAAAGAGAATAAGAAAATCCTTCGTTTCGCAAGAAAACCATGATCCTCGCTTTAAAATTTCAAGGAAATAATAATAAGAAATTCCTTTATGTTGTGCAGCAAAGAGACGACTGCACACCACCTTAAATAGGCCAGGATTCCAAGTAATTAGGGTTTTGAATAGATTTGTAAAATAGCTCTTTTAAATATATCTTTACATATATAGATCCTTATACTTGGAAGTTAAATAAAACCAACTTAATTGGGATTTTTAAAAAAAAACACCCACTCTACAATCAGCCGGCACTGTTTTGAAAATCCAGATAAAACGAAATTGTACTTTTGCCCCCCTAAGTGGCAATTTTGTAAAAAGACCCCTCTTTATCAAAACTTACAAAATAAACCAAATTTATTAAAAATAAAACTAAACTCTTTATCTCTGAGTTGACTAGACATCATGCCCAGCTCAGAAATCCGAAAATCTGGAGTTTTCACTCCAAGTGGTAATTTTGCACAAAAGTCAATCTTTTTGTAATATTAGCAAATAGGTCCAATAATTATCAGAAAAATCCCAAAAATTCACAAATTATATCTAATAATAAATAATGAGTTTTCTCAAAATAATTTTTGACTTTGAACTTCCCAAGAAAATATTTGCACTTATTTTGCACGTGTAAAAAGATAAATTTCAGAAAAAATATTTATTAAATCACAAAAAATTATTTTAATTCATTTATTAATCTTAAAAGCATTATTTAAAAATCTAGAGTATTACATCACTCCCTCCTTAGAATAGTTCTGTCCTCAGAACTACTACTAATAGGGACCAAACAATATAAGCAAAAGAAAATGAAATCCCATAAATAGATACATAGTTTAAGAAATATAATTACACAAGAGAATGCAATCTAACAAAACAAATACAATCATACAAAAGGAACATAGTCATACAAAGAGTTTAGGAAAAACCTTCCGCATGCGATCCTCCGACTCTCACGTAGCTCCCGCTGCATTACTCTGATAACTTTCCTTCGGAAACCTGCTGCAACATCCTCTGAATCTCTGCACCTAATTTCAAACTTTCCACCATCTGCTTCAACCTTCTGAGGATCTGTGGTCACTCCCTCCTTAGAAATGATATGACCAAGAAAAGCGACCTCAAACTTCCAAAACTCACACTTTGACAGCTTGGCATACAAGCTAAGCTCTTGTAACTTTTGCAACACCTCTGTCAAGTGCATATAATGCTCTTCCTCCGACTTCGAACCTGATGATACCCCTTTATTGAAGAATTCCTCATCCTGCTTCTGTCTTCATCTGGAATCATCAACTTAGACACCACTGCAGCCACTTTCTGGTCCTTCTTCTTCTCCCGAAAAGTCACTGCGGGACTACCTGGTGCTTTCACTAACACCTCTTCCTCTTGCATTCAATTGTGGCATCAAATATTGTCATCCAATCAATGCCCACAATCACATCCAAACCCTGAACTTGCAGCTCAATGAGATCAATACCAAATAATCTCCCACCAATCTCGATATCACATCCTTCGTAATATCGATCGGCAATCAATTCTTCTCCTGACGGTCTCTGCCTGGAAACAACTTAGGTTTCATACCTAAGACTTTAGCAAAAATTTGGCCAATACAAATGTATGCGAAGAACCAGTATCAAATAAAACTTTTGCTTTTATTCCATTAACCAAAATAAATTCTGTTACATGGAGAATGATACTCAAATCTCCAATTTATTCTTAAATAAAGCTTTACTTAATACATAAATGAATGAATTCAAAATTCTTGCACACCTTGGATCACATCCTCTGAGTTACCCGCATCTTTCTCAGTCAATGCGAACACTCCCCCTTGCCTCTGAACTTTGCCTCCGCCTACACCATCCTTCTTCAATTGCAGACAATTTGGTCTGAGATGCCCTTCACGACCACACTGATAACAAACCCGCGCCTTTCGAGGCTTGGTGCATGCTGCCTGATAATGACATGCCTCTCCACAGTTGAAACAAGTCAGGCCTTGAATTGCGGGTGCCTTCTGCACTGGCTTACTGATCTTGCCCTACCTCGCTGGGAACTCCTTCTCACTCTGACTAACTGCTGGCCTCTTGTTCCTCTTCAAGGTCTCTTGCTTCTTTTGGAACTGGTCCATATCCTCTTCTATTATAGCTGCTCTCCTTACCAGCTTATCAAACCTTCTGATGCCCAATGGAATCATCCTTGACCTCAAATTCGGCCTCAAGCCCTGCTCGAATTTCTTGGCCTTCTTTGCTTCATCCACAATCAGCTCCGGAGCATACCTTGACAGCTGAGCAAACTTAGTCTCATATTCGCGCACTGTCATGCTACCTTGCTGCAGATTCAAGAATTCCGTTGCCTTTTTCTCCTGGATATCCAGAGGAAAGAAACGATCCCTAAACTCATCCAGAAAAGCCTCTCAAGTCACATGCTGATCTCCAAAAGCCCTCTTCACTGACTGCCACCAAATGCCAGCATCCTTCTCCAACTGCATCATAGCTAATTTCACCTTATTGACTACAGGGATTTCCAGAACTTCGAAGACCATCTCCATTTGTCTAATCCAATCATCAGCCTCATTTGGATCAGACTGCCCCTCAAACACAGGTGGCTTCATCCGCTTGAAGGACTCAACCTGCTTGATCGGATCAGTATTAACAAACACTGGTCCAGCCCCCTGATTCTGATTCTGATTCTGATTCTGTGCCATGCTAGCTACCATGAATGTGTTCAAGGTCCGATACACCCTGACAATCTCAGTCTCAAGATCAGGTCCTGCCCCATGGGAACCTTTAGCCCCATCACATTACCACCATTCCTGATCCTGGATCCTTGCATTATTGAATACAGCAAAATGAGGGTAAAGTTAGAGCATCACAACACAACTCATATTCACATCAATACCTCATGGTAAAACCTCAACCTTACCCCAAACCAAAACATCATGTTCTAACTCAATGTGGTACTCACACTCTGATGGCCACACCTAGATACTCACGCTCTAATTTTCATACCTAGGTTTATTTTTTATACGAAGTTTATTATTACTATTGAAGCATGCACTGATACTAATCTCTGTAGAGCTCCAAATTTCCAATATGATATCTCAGAAATATGTGGCACAATTCCCAGCATCAACCTCAATGGTAATAGTAAACATAGCCAAAATACAGAGAAATTTTTTCAACTTTTATTACATTAATTCATTACAAAACACAGCAGAAAACAAACACCTTGAAGTAAAAATTCTTTCTTTTACAACACATTCATTTACAATTTACATAAGCCATAACATCATTCTAGCACATGCATCCAAATCCCAAAGCTATAGGCACCTACCTGTAAAATATGATGCTAGAGATATCCCTAACCCCCAAAACTACAGGGGTCAGCCATAACGGTGTGAGTGACATCAAAAGAAAACAACATAAATAAAACATAAGACATAGAGTCATAAAGAACATGTATTAACAGCAAGAAATAAATGAGATAAGAAATAACAATAAATAAAACATGAAAACATCAAGTGAAACTAGGATAAGTGTTAAGTATAGAAAATTAAGAAACAACATGCATAAAGCCAAGTCAAGAAAACATCAATGCTGTATGCTGATTCTCTAATGCATACTTGTCGAATTCTCTGCATCCCACAATACATAGGTCCGGTGCAAGCCCTTATCGTTCTCCACATTATAGGGTTAAATCCCTCATTATGAAACTAATCCTACTACGATGATGGAAACAAGATCCAGAATACTCTGCGAATAGGCATCACATCCTTCGACGCGCAAGTATCATGTAAGAGTAGCTCAAAAATCGGGGAATCACCTCCCTGCTATGTACCCCACGAATAGGCTTGCGAGGCCCTCGACGTGCAGATACACCAGGTATATCCTGTGAATAGGCCTGCCACCCCTCAACACGCGAATGCACCCTGCATGCTCCGTGAATAGGCCTGCAGACCCTTGACACGCGAACATACAAATGTGCTCTCGAGACAGAACAACACACAAGTCCTGGAATGCATCCGTTGGACCTAAACTAGGAGAATATACCTAATTTTCCCAAGTTCCGTCGCATCTCCACTAGTGCCTGTCCTTCAGTTGGTTATTATTAAAAACACAAAAAAATTTCCCTTCTCTAGAGTTAGTGCATCCTGCCGGACTTAATTCCACAAAAACAAACCCAAGATCCCACTTGTCTAAATCCACAAAATCTCATATGCTGGTTCACAGGACTCCCATTCAACTCCTAGAGATTCACAACTCAAACATCAATACCAAATCTTTGAATAAAACTCACAAACTCATCATTAAAACAGTTATATAAAGGAAACCTTTTAAATCAACAAAAATCTAATTTCATTTAATGTGCTCATAATATCCCATAATTTAAATAAAATATTAAATCCATTAAATAACATAAAAATCATATTTTTAAGTCATAGGATATCACCAAAACATCAACTCCTTTGAAAACCACATATAACTCTCTTTATAAAGTCATAGAATTGTAGTTTAAATTCTATTATAAACAAAATATAACTTTCTGTAAAATACTGTAATCAGTAGCAAAACGTTATTTAAAAATAGTAGATTAATAACCCACTATATCGAAGAACCAATCCTTTAAAGAAAACATCAGAAAACTCAATAAATCCATCAGCCAGAGAAATGACAGTCGACTGTCTCAAATGGTTGGTCGACTGTCCTGCAAAAATCCGAAAACTCAAGAAAACCCATCAGCAGTGACAGTGACAGTAGACCGTCCTGCGAAAATCTGAAAACTCAATAAAACTCATCAGCCAGGACAGTGACAGTCGACAATTGAGCATGGTCAATCGACTTTCCTGCAAAAATCCAAAATTCAAAAAAACCAACAATCGACTGTCGACTTCTGTTCAAAGACGAAGCAATCGACTGTTATTACAAACAAAATCTGAAATTCAGTAACTGACCAGTCGACTGTTGACTTTAGTTCGATCGACTTTCGACTATAGCAGGTTGCTGTTTAAAAATTTGTCCATGTTTTACTGATACATCGATTTACTTTATAAAAACACAAATTTGTAAAAACTAAATTCCTGAGATAGTTAGATATAACTTGTATAACATATAGGAGTTATTAAAACACATCAAAACATGTCAAGATATCGAAAAGAGTAAATTTTTCACAAAATCCTTCAAAATCAGCAATATATATATATATATATATATATATATATATATATATATATATATATATGTATTCAAATACGAATTTAAGCATTAGTTTTAGTATTATAATTCACAAAATAAGAGCATTATATATTTCAAATCAACTCAATATCGAAACAAATCAAATCTCAATCGAAAACTTCATGAAAATCACAAAACCCAATTTTGGCCTGCACACAAACAGACCCGAAGCACACCTCCTTTTTAATACTCAAAACTTGATCTTTTTGACCCAACAAATCCTGTTATAACTTGTTATACACATACCCAATCACTTACATTAGTTAACCCACGAATATATGTAACTATAACATGCGAACAATCAAGTTTTATCCATCGAAATATCAAGAACCAAACAACATATGCATATACACAGTAAGGTTCATTCTTAATCATTTTTGTTTACCTTTATACAATATTATCATACAACTCAATATATACATTCAAATCAGCAATAATATGATTGAAAACATCCTACTCATGATTTCTATTAGGTTCTTTAACAAATTTCGAGCCGTTAAATTAGGGTTTCAACATCAATAGTGTAGTTTCATGAAGAGATTCAATTTTTATTCTTCCACTTATCAACAATCCATTATATCTTCATCCAATCCCTAATGGTTTTCTAATAGACAAATCATCACATACAATATGTAGAGAACAAAAGAAAACAAACACATGTCACTCACCTTATTGAAGAATCAACCGAAGAAAAATAAAGAGAATAAGAAAATCCCTCTTTTCGTAAGAAAACCAAGATCCTCGCTTTAAAACATCAAGAAAATAAAAATAAGAAACCCCTATGTGTTGGGAAGCAAAGAGAAGGCTACACACCACCTTAAATAGGCCGGGATTCCAAGAAATTAGGGTTTTGGATAGATTTGTAAAATACATTTTTTAAATATATCTTTACATATATAGATCCTTATACTTAGAAGTTAAATAAAACAAACTTAATTGAGATTAAAAAATGAAACCACCCACTGTACAATCAGCCGACACTATTTTGAAAACCTAGAAAAAATGAAATCGCACTTATGCCCCCCCTAAGTGGCAATTTTGAAAAAAAAAACCCCTCTTTATCAAAATTTACAAAATAAACTAAATTTATTAAAACGAAATGTAAACTCTTTATCTCTGAGTTGACTAGGCATCATGCCTAGCCCAAAATTCGAAAATCTAGAGTTTTCACTACAAGTGGTAATTTTGCACAAAAGTCTCTCTTTTGTAATATTTGCGAATAGGTCCAATAATTATCAGAAAATCTAGAAAATTCAAAAATAAAATCTAATAATAAATAATGAGTTTCATCAAAATAGTTTTTGACTTTGAATTTCCCAAGAAAATATTTGCACGTGTAAAAAGATAAATTTCAGAAAAAATATTTATTAAATCACAAAAAATCATTTTAATTCATTTAATAATGTTAAAAGCATTATTTAAAAATCTGGGGTATTAAACGCTAGTTAGAGTTAATGACCGACTATGACATCAGTTGATAGTACCACCTCGGTAAGGTGAACTTGGTGCCAGATACGTTGAGCATGAGGCCAGTCGCCATGTTCTTGACTAAGCAGAAGGAGCTTGTTGAGCAGATGAGAACGTTGGAATTGAATGTGATTTTGCTGAGTGCCGACCAGAGTTGTATGATGCTTCAGTTGCAGTCCTTGCTGGTAGAGCAGATTAAAGAAGCACAAGCAGGTGATGAGCATATATAGGGATTCAGAGCCGAAGTCAAGGCAGGTTCAAGGACCGATATGGTCATTCAATCAGATGGATCACTTCGCTTTGGGGTTAGGTTGTGTGTCCCAAAGGGGAAGTCAGGCAAAATATGCTCGAGGAAGCCTACCAGTCGGCATACTCTATTCATCCCGGTGGTACTAAGATGTATCAGGATTTGAAGCTTCACTTCTAGTGGCATGGTATGAAGAGGGCCGTAGCAAGATTTGTGTCTCAGTGCTTGATCTGCCAGCAGGTGAAGACAGAATATTAGAGAACCGCCGGTTTTCTTCAATCTCTTCCCACTTCGGAGTGGATGTGGGAGCACATCACCATGGATTTTGTGACTGTCTTGCTGAGGAGTCCCAAGGGGTACAATGCCACTTGGGTGATTGTCGATAGGCTGACGAAGAGTGCTCACTTCATCCACTTCAGAGTTGGTCAGTCTACTGAGATTCTCACCGAGAAGTACATGCAGGAGATTGTCAGGCTTCATGGGGTTCCAGTCAGCATTGTGTCCGACAGGGATACCAGGTTCAGATCTCAGTTTTGGGAGAGCCTTCAGAGCAGTCTTGGGAGCAAGTTGAAGTACAGTACAACCTTCCATCCTCAGACAAACGGGCAATCAGAAAGCACCATTCAGACATTACAGGACATATTGAGGTCCTGTGTGCTATAGTTTGGAGGGTCTTGGGAGGATCACCTGCACTTGGTAGAGTTCTCGTACAACAACAGCTACCAAGACAGTCTTAAAGCTGCACCGTACGAGGCACTATGTGGTCAGAAGTGTAGGTCACAAGTGTGCTGGGATGACATTGGTGAGAGAAAGTTGTTGGGACTAAAGTTGATCACCAGGACTGTCGATGCAGTAGCTCAGACCAGGAGGCATCTTATGGCAGCGCAAGACAGGCAGAGGAAATGGGCAGATGTCCATAAAAGACCCTTGGAGTTTACAGTGGGAGATCATGTATTCCTTAAGGTATCATCGTGGAGAGGCATTATCCGGTTTGGAGGTGGAGGCAAGCTAAGCCCCAGGTTCATCGGGCCGTTTGATATCGTAGAACTAGTAGGCAAGGTGGCTTATCGTCTTGCATTGCCACGGGCTCTATCTGGGGTGCATGATGTCTTTCATGTCTCCTAACTCAGAAGATATATCAGGGATGAGAGGCACGTGATCGACTATTCAAAGTTTTCTGTGCATCCAGATCTGCCTTGTGAGATTCCGCCAGTTTCTATCTTGGACAAGCGTGAGAAAGTGCTGAAGAACAAGGTTATCAAGCTGGTTCGGGTTTCTTAGAATCCTCACTCGCCGGGTGGGTCAACTTGGGAAATGGAGGAGGAGATCCAAAAGAAGTTCCCCCATTTGTTCAAGTAGTCTCCTTGTTTTTCTTTTCTTTTGGTATGTACCACATGTCTGAATTTCGAGGACGAAATTCTGCTTGTCAGGTGGGTAGGATTTGTAACCCCTGTTCCCTGTATTTTTATTTTTCTGCTGTATTTTATTTCATTGTACTCTATTTATCAATTCAAAATTCGGTATTTTTGTTTCCAGTTCTAAAAAAGTCATTTCTTTTGTTTGACTCAATTTTTGGGCCCAATCTATTTCAATTCCATTGTTCTTATCAGCTCTAATTTTCCATTCTTCATGGGGAATTGGCCGATTCAATTCACCTAATAAATATGGCCTAATTATATTGATTTTTGACTCAATCTCCTTTTGAATTCTACTCAAACCCACTATCCAATAACCCTAAACCCAATAAACCTATACTTTTTAAACCCTAATCACTTTTACCCTAACCCTAATTACCCTTTACTGTTTAACCCCCTTACATAGCCGCCTCCCTCCTAAATTCCACTTTTCCTCATCGCCTTCTACCTCCAGCAGAGCTCCGCCATTGCCAAATCCCCTAGCCTTTGCCATCCCTGTGCTCGTCGCCGCCTCATCATCTCCCCATCACCCTCGTCTCCATCACCCACCTCATCGTCTTCCTCATCCTCGCCCTCGTTAACCCATGACCTCGTCATCCTCCGAAACCCATTACCCTCACCCTGGTGCTCATCCTCACCGTCATTCTTTACCTCCACACCCCCTCGTCGCCTCGCCATTGCCGAACCCCCCTAGCTTTCGCCGTTACCTAACCTATCATCTCTCCCCTATTTCCTCTCCAAACAGAGCTCTGAGCCGAACCCATCGCCACCCCTATCATCACCATCGTCGCCCCTTCGTCGACTGCTCCCCAGTCGAGTCCTCGATGCCGCCGCCGCAACGCCGCCATAGCCGTCGTCGGAACTTCCCGCCATTGCCGTGAAGCTCCGCTTTGAATTCTAGCCATCTAATTTGATCATCTTGATCATCACCATCAGATTCCTTCTGGACCCTCCGATCTGATCAAGATCGATGCCATCATCAGATCAGATCTGATCTCCATCATCTTGATTAGATCAGATCAGATCAGAGCGATCTCAGCCATCTAATTGTCTTGATCTTGATCTCCATCAAGATTCATGCCGATCTGATCCATCCGATCTCGATCGTTGATCAACGTCCTTATCCAATCAAGGCAAGTATCTTCTTGTACAATTTTTTGTTCTAGTACAATCTTTATTTAAAAATACTGCAAGTAGATCGTATTTATGACTCCCTTTTGGCTTATTGTTTGACAATCTTATTTTATTCCTTATTAACTCCATGATCATAAGAGTCACAATCTTTCGTTGATATATACGTTTCACAATTTGTTGGATCCATTTTATCTCCTAATTATTTGAACACATGAAACTAAGAACTACCTTGACTTGTAGATGTATGTTGTATGATGTATGTGTTGATCTTACCTTCTTTGAGTTGAGAAATAAATGTGACTTGCTGATTTGATATCTATTAGACCCTAATTTGCATCACACATTAATTTAGACTCATATTAGTTACTAATCATGTCACTTTCTATATAAAAGAAACCATCTATGTTACTTTCCTGTTTTTACTTGTTGTTTCGACCATGATAACATCCGAATGTGGACTTGTTCTAAATATGAATTGTAGCCCCAGATGTCTAGGTTACTAACCTTTGGATGGAATTGAATTCCAAATTATAGTTTGTGATTTATCGCAGTTTTACTGCTGCTGTGTCATAGAATTCCAGATTCTTAATTTTGCTGCATCACTTTGATTTACAATTAAGTTAACAATGCTAACTGTAAGATAATGACTTAAAATTTTGCATACTGATACTACACACACTAGAGGACCTTCTAAAATTTTTCTGAAATTAGTTAATGAAGTTTCAGACCTGTTTCATACTTATAAACACAATTTTACGAACTCTGGCTAAACATAAATTATGTGGAGTTTGCTGTTTTTACTCCAGTTGTTACCACTTTCATGTATCTTGTTTATATGCGCTGGATTCGGCAAAGGGTCTAGTTTCTAGATTTTCTGAAAGATCCAGATTTGCATTCTTGTAGAAACGAGAATAGCAGTTTTGGTGCAGCCACGTCATGCTGTCCAGAATTTGAGTTCTCGTAGTTCTTAATAATTTTAATTTGTTTTGACCCTCGAATATGCCTTCTAATTATCTTAAACTTGTTCCATGTTCTCGACTATGTTTACTTGCCCTATTTCGTACACTTTCATGCTTGTCTTTGTTGGATCTTGTAGGCAAGGCAAATAACACTAGAGGGGGGGGTGAATATTGTTGTATAAAAAAATGTGGAACTTCAACTTTTCGTACTGTTAAGTCGACTGAAAAAGATATACAGTCGACTGTTGCGTCAGATAAGAAGAGTATTTTACCAAAGGGTTACAAGTTTGATCAGTCGACTTACCAGACAAGTTTTTAAAATAAAACTCAGAGAAATTCAAATTGCAAGTTGAGAGAATACAACCACAGAGAGTCAATCATAGCCAAACACAACGATGTATCCTGGTTAGGTCCACCCGACCTACATCTAGTCCCCAAGCAACTCACTTGAGATTTTCTACTATTCTTGAAAAAGTACAAGAATACTCTATGGCCTTTGACAACAACAATGTCAAATCTGTTGACCTCTCTCACCACTAGAGAGAGCAAACCCACTCTACACCCTAGAGTGAAACCGACTATACAACCAAAAGTCCTACTCTCCAACCGAGAGGACCACTCTCACAACCCGAGAGTGAAAACAACAACAAAAATTGAGTTTATAACAACCTATAGCCTTGTAAGTGATAGTGCTTTTTTATAGTGGCTATTAGGTCAACTTCTGAATTCAGTCTAAAAGAAAATCAATGTTATGCTAGACTGAAATTCAGAGAACCAAGACTTAGAGTTTGTATGCTTTTGAAAGACGTGTTCTTGTTGAAAACAAAAGACTTGTGAGTTTAAAGAATGCGTGGGAAATGTTGGGGGCCTTTGCCCAAATGACGTCTATACTCTTTTTATAGAGTTAGAAACCTTTGGACGTTGAGAGAAAAAATCCTAACTGTCATACAACGGCAGTAAAAAGGATTTGAATTTGAAAAAAAAACTAGTTTTAAAATCAGAAAACTGTCGAAACGGCTTGAACAGTCGACTGGGTTGGCATAATGAGTCGACTGGCCAGAGCTTGTATGAGTTCAGGCAGTTTTGTACTGACAGTCGACTGGTTCCAAGATGTGGTCGACTAGTACTCATACAGCTGAACTTATTCAAACTTGTTTTGACATTTTGATTTTGTAAAACACTCAGATTATTTAAAGTATGTGTGAGTGTGTGTATGACAAGGCTTTTAAAAGTTTCTAAGACTCAAAGAATTAAAAACACAATATTACACGACACTTTGTTTAATACAATTGAAGCACTTTGATTCTTGTCTTGAACTTGAGTCTTTGTCTTGAGCTTGAGCCTTTGTCTAGATGTATTGAAGCTTGATCAATTACTCTTGAAAGCTTCATCAGATTGTGTTGCCTTTGTGTATTTCACCATGGTCAAAGATTTTAGTTGGTTAGATTCTTGCTACATTTATTTATTCTTGTTTCTTATCTTGAATAATTGTAACTTGTACTTGGATTATTTTTATTGGGGCATTTTGTCCCAGACTTGTGTTTGTTCCAGACTTGATTATTTGAAATTTAGTATTCTTGTTTCTTCTTTCAAGTAATCCTGTTGACTATATTAATTCAGTTATGCATGCATGGTTGACTATTTCTCTTGTATATCTCTTGTTTATTCTTGTGTATGTTGTAAAGATCCTGACAGCTTATGAATGGTGAAAGCCATTCGCTGGACTTGTGTCTCGTGGTCGTATTCATTATTCCTTTTTGGGAAGCGGGGCGTGAAAGGATTTTTAGTGGTATCAGAGCCCCAGGTTTAACTAATGTATTAGCTCGACTAATATATTAGACAAGTTTGGGCTCGATCAAGCAATGGCTCAACAGTACAGAGACCATGCAATAACATGAATGAATTATAATCAACATTGATTTGGATGCTAATTATTTTTGGTTTTGTGCAGACCATGGCTCGCAGAGATTCCACTTCCCATCCACAGGAGGAACTGCTTGGATTAGAGGTTGTCACGAATGTGTTGGAGCGATTGATCCAAATGCAGCAGAATCACAGTGATCTTGTGATGGCCGCAATGGAGGTTGCTCGGAACTCGACTCGCGTTGTTCCTATGCAGCAGCTCTCCATCCTCGTCCGGGTACAGTGGAAGATTTCATGAGGCTACACCCTGACAAACTTTCCGGCACTGAGATGCCTTTGGAGGCCGAACAGTGGCTAATCAGGACGGAGCAGTTGTTGTTGGCAGCGAGAGTTGCTGATGCTGATCGTGTGGATGTGGTGACCATCCAGTTGGTGGATCTTGCCCACATATGGTGGAGGGCTGAGTTTGAAAGTCTCGCGCGGCCCATCGCTTGGACCACGTTTAACAGGAGCTTCTTGGAGAAGTTCTTCCCTAGCAGCACTCGAGTGGAGATGGAGCAGCAGTTCCTGGTCTTGAAATAGGTTGGTCATTGTTCTATTATTGGAACTTTGTTACATATTATTCATGCAATGTTGTAACATGAGACTCTCTTGGAAACAGGATGCCAGGTCAGTGGATGAGTACGCGGCAGAATTCACCAGGCTTAGCTGCTTCGCAGCCGTTTTAGTGGCGAACGAATAGAATCGAGCTCGGAGATTCCTTTTGGGGCTTGAGCAAGATATTAAGATGCATCTCGTCTCCCTTCATCTGTGTAATTATGCTGAGGCTCTTGAGGCAGTCCGAGCTCAGGAGTAGGCTCGCAGCAAATTGGCTCCTCCCCAGCAGACTGTTCAGCACTCTGCTGTTATTGCTAGGATTTCTGGTGGGCCGATTCGGAGGTCTGTCCCAGCCCATCCGGTCAGGCCAGTTCCTTACTCTTCTGCTGGTCCTCCGAGAGTTGGTTTTGAGACTTTTACCGACTTACTGGGAATGAGCGCAAGGATTGCAGGAGCGCCAATCACCGTTGTTTTGGCTGTGGTGCCACTGACCACTCATTGTGAGATTGCCCACAGTAGAGGATGGCTCTTCCAGTCAGGGGTCCGGTTCAACAGGAAGCGCCAGCTCATGGTCCAGTTAGGCCACCGCTTTCCCCTCAGAGCCAGATAGTCGATCAGAGGACTATGGTTCCCAGGAGAGGTCAGGCTTTCAATCTGACAGCTGCAGATGCTGAGATGGCTAAAGGTGTCACTGCAGGTATCTAGCTTTTCCTTGCTGTTATTTTCTTTGTTTCTTTCCTTGGTTTGCTCTATTCTTTCATGTTATCTATTTTACATTGCTTTTCCTCATTCTTGATCGTCATTTCTTTTACGTTGCAATTTGGCTTTATCTTAGGTGTTATCCTAGTTTTTTTATCTTCTCTTTGATTCCGGGGTGACCCATCCATTCATCTCTTCCTGCTTTGTGGCTCGGCATTCTTTGGAGTGTAGCACCATGCCTGAAGCATGGACCATTGTCACAGGTGGCAGTGTTGTTGTCTGTTCTCGAAAATGCAAATAGAGTCTCGTAGTTATTGTTGTAAGGATTTCAAGGCCGACCTGATCGTCATTGGGAATTCTGGATTCGACGTTATTCTCGGTATGGATTGGTTGGGTGAGTCCCATGCCATCATAGATTTTCGTGCCAAGAAAGTTGTATTCCGAATCCCAGATCGCGCAGAGTTTGAGTTCTATGTTGCTATTGTATTGTCATTATCAAAAAGGGGGAGAATGTTGATTCTTAATTTTGATGATTACAACACAATGCAAAGTTGTTGTTCTACTTCTTACATATTACAAGATATACAAACGCAAATGTTCTAACATGCTTCTTAAAGAAAGTTGATCAAGCACAGCTACAAACAAAGTTCTTATAGCTAATTGATCAAGAAAGCTACAAGGTTGCCAGCTTACAAGAAAAAGACGAAGGCTAAAAGCTATCTCAAGACTCAAGACTCAAGAACAAGACATATATTTCAATTTATTGTATTAAGTGTCTTGTAACAATTGTAACCTTTTTATTTTCTTTGAGTCTTAGAAATTCTGTAAAAGCCTTGTAACACACACTCACACATTATCTTTAAAATAATTGAGTGTTTTTCAAACTTAAAAAGATCGAAACAAAGATTGAAAAAGCTCAGCTGTTAAGTACCAGTCGACCGCCATAAGACACCAGTCGACTGTCTTAGTACGAAACTGACTGAACTTATTCAAACTCTGACCAGTCGACTCATAACGGCAACCCAGTCGACTGTTCAAGTCGTTTCGACAGTTTGCTGATTTCAAAATTTGATTTTTTGAATTCAAAAGTTTATTTCTGTTGGTTGACAGTTGGTACAACTGTCTGTCAATATCCAGTGATTCTAACTCTATAAATAGAGAATAGAAATCACCTGGAAAAGGTTAACAACTTATTTTTCCAAGCTTTTGTTTCCCAAGTTCTCAAGCTTTTTGTTTTAACAAGTAAAGGCATTCAAAAGCATTCACTTTCTAAGTCTTGGTTCTCTGAAATCAGTCTAGCATAACAGTGATTTCGTTTTAGACTGATTTCGGAAGTTAACCTAATAGCCACGCATAAAATCACATCCACAATAAGGCTATAGGTTGTTTGTAAACTTTTTGTTGTTGTTCTTCACTCTCGGGTTGTGAGAGTGGTTTCCTCTCGGTTGGAGAGTAGGGCTCTAGGGTGTAGAGTCAGGTTTTCACTCTTGGTGGAAGAGTGGGTTGCTTTCTCTAGTTATGAGAAAGGACTATGGGTTGGACAAGATTGTTGTCTAACGTCGTAGGGTGTTCTTGTAATTATTTTAAGAATAGTGGAAAATCTTAAGTGGGTTGCTTGGAGACTGGATGTAGGGCGGGAGAACCGAACCAGGATACATCGTGTGTACTCTGTAGTTGTATCTCTTTGAACTTGCATTTCACTTTCTTGCTGTTTAAGTTCTCTGTAAAACTTGTCTGGACAGTCGACTGTGTCTATTTGTAAGTCGACTAGTCAGACTTGTACTACTTTCACTGTAAACTTGCGTTATAAGTTGACTGGCTCTTCTATAAGTTGGCTTATCAGACTCGATTTAAAATACTCTTCTTTACTATCGCTCCAGTCGACTGATTTATCTCTTCAAGTCGACTAGTCAGAAGATAAGTTTAAATTCCTTATTTATATTTTATAAAACACTATTCTCCACCCTCTAGTGTTTCTTGCCTTGCCTACAAGATCCAACAGGGGAGATGCCCCTAGGCCGAGCTGAGACCGCAGTTGATTAGGATACTTGTGCGATGGAGTTGCACACACGCTTTGAGGCTGCGCATCTAGTAGTATGAGAATTTATGGATGTATTTCCAGAGGAGTTGCCTTGCTTACCCCCTGATATGGATGTGGAGTTTGGTATTGAAGTTCAGCCTGGTACGATGCTGATATCGAAGAGTCCCTACAGGATGGCACCGGTTGAGCTAGCAGAGTTAAAGGTTTAGATTCAGGGTTTGTTAGATTTGGGATTCATCCGGCCCAACATTTCACCGTGGGGTTCTCCAGTTCTTTTTACCAGCAAGAAGGACAGTAGTCATCGACTGTGCATCGATTATCGAGAACTGAACAGTGTTACTGTGAAGAACCGGTATCCGCTGCCTAAAATCGATGACTTGTTTGATCAGTTGTGCAGATCAGCTATTTTTTCGAAGTTGTATCTTCACTCAGGTTATCATCAAGTCAAGTTGAAAGCGAGTGATGTGCCGAAGACCACTTTCAGGACCAGATATGGACACTATGAGTTCCATGTGATGCCTTTCAGGGTCATGAATGCGCAGCTGTGTTCATGAGTCTGATGAACAAGGTCTTTTTCTCATTCCTAGATAGATTTGTGGTGGTCTTCATCGATGAAATTCGGGTGTATTCTCGGTGCCATAAGGAGCACGCTAAGCATCTTAGGTTGGTCCTTCAGACTTTGAGGGAGAATCAGCTTAGGAAACTCAGCAAGTGTGAATTTTGCTTGATGGAATCACCTTCTTGGGGCACATTATCTTGGGCGATGGTATCTCAGTGGATCCGTTCAAGGTTGCGGCTGTGAAAGATTGGCCAGTTCCCAAGTCTGTTTGGGAGGTGAGAAGTTTCCTTGGTCTAGCTGGTTATTATCGAAAATTCGTCCAAGATTTTTCGAAGATAGCAGAATTTTTGACGAAGCTGACAGGGAAGGATCAGAAGTTCTGTTGGTCTGAGGTTTGCAGTGTGGCTTTTGCTGAGTTAAAGAACAGGTTGACATCAGCGCCTGTGTTGACTATTCCAGATGGTTCAAGAAAATTTGTGGTTTACTGTGACGCTTCTAGCAAGGGTCTTGGTACAGTTCTAACTCAGAAGGGCCGAGTTGTTGCTTATGCATCTAGGCAGTTGAGGCCGCATGAGAGGAATTATCCGACACATGATTTGGAGTTAGCGGCAGCGATCTTCGCTTTGAAGCTGTGGAGACACTATTTACTTGGAGACCGAGTGGAGAACTATACCAACCACAAAAGTCTCAAGTATGTCTTCACCCAAAAGGAACTGAACATGAGGCAGAGGTGTTGGTTGGAGCTTATGGCCGATTATGACATCAGTTTGTAATAACATCCTGGTAGAGTGAACTTGGTGTTGATGCTTTGAGCAGGAGACCTACAACTATGTTCCTGACTCAACAGAAGGATCTGGTTGAGCAGATGCGGAGGTTGGAGTTGGATGTGTTGTTGCCGAGTTCTGATCGGAGTTGCATGATGTTCCAGCTTCAGTCGTCTCTTGTCGAGCAGATTAAAGTGGCTTATGCTAGTGATGTGCAGTTGCAAGGATTCAGAGCAGAGGTTGAGGCCGGTTCCAGAACGGATATGGTTGTTCAATGCTGATGGATCGCTTCGTTTTGGGTCTAGGTTGTATGTCCCGAAGGGTGAAGTTCATCAGAGGTTGCTTGAGGAAGCCCACCAGTCGTCGTATTCTATTCATCATGGTTGTACTAAGATGTATCGGGACTTGAAGCTTCATTTATGGTGGCATGGTATAAAGAGGGCTGTGGCCCGGTTTGTGTCCCAGTGTTTGATCTTCTAGCAGGTGAAGGCAGAGCATCAGAGAACTGCCGGACTTCTTCAACCGCTTCTCATCTCGGAGTGGAAGTAGGAACATATCACTATGGATTGTCAACCGCTTTTCCAGGTAGTCCCAAGGGTCACAACGCCATTTGGGTGATTATCAACCGACTAACGAAGAGTGCACACTTCATTTCCTTTCGGGTCAGACAGTCTACTGAGAGCCTAACTGAGAAGTACCTGCAAGAGATCGTCAGACTTCATGGGGTTCCAGTCAGCATTGTATCCGATAAGGATATGAGGTTCATATCTCAGTTTTGGGAGAGTCTTCATAGTAGTTTGGAGGGTGAACTAAAGTACAGTTCTACTTTTCACCCCCAGACAGACAGTCAGAGAGGACCATCCAGACTCTAGAGGACATGTTGAGGTCCTGTGAGTTGCAGTTCGGTGGATCATGCGAGGACCATTTACACCTTGTAGAGTTCTCATACAATAACAGCTTTCAAGACAGTCTCAAAGCTACACCGTTCGAGGTACTACATGGTCGGAAGTGCAGATCACCAGTGTGCTGGGATGACATTGGTGAGAGGAAGTTGTTGGGTCCGGAGTTGATCACCAGGACAGTTGATGTTGTGACTTAGATCAGGAAGCATCTTCAGGCAGCACAAGACAGGAAGCGGAGATGGGCTGATGTCCACAGGAGAGCTTTGGAGTTTGAGGGTGGTGACCATGTTTTCCTCAAGGTATCGCCGTGGCGAGGTGTCATTCGGTTTGGTGGTAGGAGCAAGCTCAGCCCTAGTTTTATCGGACTGTTTGATATTTTGGAACGAGCAGGCAAGGTGGCCTATCATCTTGCAATGCCACCGGCTTTATTAGGAGTGCATGATGTTTTCCATGTCTCACAACTTAGGAGATATATCCACGATGAGAGCCACGTGATTGACTATTCAGAGTTATCCGTGCAACCAGATTTGACTTGTGAGATTCCGCCAGTTGCTTTTGGATCGGTGGGAGAAAGTTCTGAAGAACAAGGTCCTCAGGTTGGTTAGGGTTTCTTGGAATCCTCACTTGCCGGTTAAGTCGACTTGGGAACTGGAGGAGGAGATCCAGCGGAAGTTCCCTCATCTGTCTGAGTAGCTTTTTGTATTGTTGTTGTTCCTTTTTTTTTTGGGTTACCCTATGTACTTCTTGTTTGAATTTCGAGGACGAAATTCTTCTTGTTAGGTAGGTAGGACTTGTAACCCCTGTTTTCCATTTTCTTGTATTTTGGATTTGTATTTATCTTTTTGTGTATTTGTTCTAATTGTATTCTTATATCCCTTCTGAACCGTGTATCTGATCTTCATTCTCAATACAATTCATCTATTTGTTTTGTCACCTGTGATTGATCTTCTTGGTACGAATTTGTATGCCCATTATTCTATCTCAAGATGATTTGCTGATTTTTAATCTATGTATTCATGGCATATTCTTATCGTTGTTTCCTACCCTAAAACCCTATATCCTGTATATCTTTTGGATCCTATCAATACCCAACAACCCAAATACCCTAACCCGTTACACCCTCAAACCTAATTTTCATCTCCTTTATAAAGCCACTGTCTAACTCATTAATCAAACCCTAATTACCTCTTAATTACCCTACCCTGCAGCCGCCTATACCTCCCCCCTCTCCTGTTCCATCGTCATCCCCATCACCTCTCCCCTACCTTCGGCTTCACCCCAAACCCATTCCCCATCCTGCAAACCACGACCACCACCTCCCGTTCATCTCTCCTCTCCTTCCATCGTGCTGCCACTGCACCCTCTACCCCGTGTGCACCCCGACCTGCATCCCGATCCCCTCTGACTGCCGACCACCCCTCTTGATAACTTCCCATTGCGCCGCCTACAGCCCCGATGTCACCACAGCATGTAACCCCTATTTTCACAAATACGTATTTTCCGTATATTTTTCTGTATTTAAAAATTGTTGTCAATTATTTTTTTTCGTTTACAAATTCATTGTTAAAATGTATTATTGACCTTCTGTTAAAATCTATTTTTAATTAATAATTTTATTTATAACTAGTTCCCAATGATTCTTTTTATAATACAATTTTTTTTTAATCTTATTGTATTTGCTAGTATTTGAGTATTAACTCAGTGTATACTATTTGATTTATTATTGTATTACTAATTGTTATACTTGATTTAATTATTTACTATTAATTTAAATCCTACATTTTATTTGTTATTTTATTTTCCTATTGTAATTTAAACCCAAATACCCATTTGACTAAATCCTATTCCTATTGGTTTTTATAAACCCCAAAACCCATTTCTATACCCTGTTAACTTATACCCATTTTTGAAACCCATATCCATTAAACCCAAACCCAATATCCAATAAATCCTCAATACCCATTAATTTAACTATACCCATTAACTTAAACTAACCAAACCCAATAAGCCCTAACTACCCAAATATCCACCTAACCTATTTAAACCCTCTGTTTTATTAAGCCCAAACACAATTACCCATTAAATCCTATAACCCATACCCGTTATTAAACCCTCCTACCCGTTACCATTATACCCCAGACCCGTTATTTACCCCTACCCAAACCCGGTAACACCCTTACAGCTAACCCTAAACCAATTCCTATTTAAACTCCAACCTGTTCATCTCCCAACGTCAGCCGCTCTCCCAACCCATGCACCTGTCTCTTCACCTTCTGCCGCCTCTCATCTGTTCTCCCTCTCCTTTTGCACCCGTCCTGACCTTCTTCATCCCCTCGTCAGCCTCCGTCCTCTCCTTCACTGCGTCGACGCGCCGCAGCACAGCAACGGTGTGATGTGCCCTCCGACGATAGCCGCTGCTCCTCCCGAGCGCCTATGCACAATCTCCCAACTGCTGCACTCAGACCCCCTGCTCCTCCTCCAGCAGCAACAGCAGCTAGCTGTCATCCCGGTGCACCCTGGCTGCCGCTTCATCCGCTGACGTTCGACTGCAGTAGCCCCGCAACTCTTCCCCTGCACGCCCTGCCTTCCGATGCTGCGATGACCCCAGTTTTGACGTCCCCGCAATGTCGCGATCCCCGCTGTGCACTTCCTTGCCTTCTCCCGCAGTCGACAGCTTCCCTGCCGGCGTCGCGACCCCCTGGCCGCCGTCGCCATCCACCATCAGCCCCACCACTCACCCCGCTGCCATGCCGATGCGGTTTATCATGTTTTTATGGTTTGATTGGTGGCAGTCCGATCCCTTGAGTTATGATCACCATCTGATCTTGTGATCTTCATCTTGATTGATTGATTCTTGGCCGTCCATTGGATCTTGATCATCACGCTTGATTGGATGTGGATCGTCGATATCCTCTTGATCGTCCGATTAGATCCTAGCCATCTGATCTCTTCTTGATCATCAATTTCCTTTGATCATAGTCGTTTGATCGATCGATCTTGATCGTCATCATTATCTGCACTATCAGGGAAATCTGACCATCCGATCTGATCCGATGATCTTGATCTTGATCTTCGATCTTAGCCGTCCGATTGTGTTCGTGATCTCGATCGTCTTCATCTTGTTCGTGATCGTGTGTTCATGATTGGTTTGTGATCCGTTCGGTGTGTTTGTATTCGTGCCCCGGGATCCGTTCCTATTATTCTTGTTCTTGCTCTGTTCTCGTCGTCGTCTCTTAGGCAAGTAACTTGTACTCTAATTCCTTTGTATGATACAAGTCAAAAATACCACTTATAGTGTAGTTGGGTTCTAGAGACAACTCGTGTGTGTGTTATCTTGATGGGTTTTGTCTCTATAGTGTTATTTGACCATAGTTGACTCACAACACAAATTTGACATGAAACAACTTAGGTTTTGCCCATTCTTGATTTGATCATGTATGTGGGATTTTGTGAGAATTTGGGTGTTTGTTGAGAGCCGTGTGATAGACTTGCCTTGGATATATTAATTACCCTATTTCATGGTTTTTGGACACTTGTTAGACTCGATTTCATGTTTGGTTGTGTTTGGATCAAGTTTCGTTTGAATTATGTTGATTTTGGTTTTTGAGGAATTTCTGAATTTGCCGATAATCTGTCTTGATCAGTAATTTAGACCATATTAAGGTCAGAATCTTAATTTCCCTATCAAACATGAATTGTAGAGAAATTCGTCTGATTTCCAACCCCTCTGACCTTGCTCGATTTCATTTTCGTATATGTGAGATATGACTGTTTTACTACAGAGGTGTAGATCAATTCCAGATTTCATTCTTGATGATTTTGATGACTAAAATTATTTTGATACTTGTGCTACCTAGATAGTAATCACTACAAGACTTGATACATGATACTTGAACATGATACTTGAACATGCTACATGCTTTCTTGATACTTGACAACATGATACATGAGACTTGATACATGACACATGCTACATGTTTACATGATACTTGATACTTAATGCTTGTTTACATGATACTTGTTTACTTGATACTTGATTCATGCCATTTACACTTGAACACCTTACCATGCTAGTTGTTATGCTTGATATAATGCTTATTTCATGTTATTAGTTAGTTTTTCCTATATACTTGTATCCTGCATTACAAGCGGTCCGTAACTTGCAATTGACGGGTACTTGTTTTCTCTTTTCCTCTTCCCTGTAATTGTTAAATTACATATTTTGGAGAACAGGTTCCAGACGGTATTGGTGAGATGAAGTATTAGTGCTGGATCTTGTAATTATTATTTTTGTAGTTGCTTGAACAATATTGTATTTGATTACTTGGATTTATTCTTGTGTTTGGACAATGTGACCCAGGATATATGTCTTATTTAGATCATGACTATTCAAGATTTATATATTTGGTTTCAAGTATTCTTGTTGGAATTTTGGTTCATATGTGCATGTTGGTTGATACTTTTGCTTCCAACTCTGATTATTTCGTGAGATGTTGTAAAGATTCTTGAAAAACTTATGGATGATGAAAATCATTTGCTGGGCTTTTGTCGCGTATCCGTATTCCCTATTCTATTTTGGAAAGCAGGGCATGACAAGATTTTTAGTGGTATTAGAGCCCAGGTTTGGCTAATGTATTAGTTGCCTAATATATTAGACAAGCTCGATCTGGGATCGGCACAACATTTCACCAACCATGCTTGCATGAATGAATTATAATCAACATTGATCTGGATACTAGTCTTATTCCATTCATTTGATCCCTTCTTATTCGATTTCTTTGATTCCTTGGTTCTTCTGTCTCTTTTAGTCGTTCTCATTTGTTGATTCTTTATTGGGTATAGTTTCGTTCTTTCCGTACCCATATTCCTTTGATTCTTTCATTCATCTTGTATTATTCTTCATATTATCTTTCTGCACTGTGTTTTCCTCATCCTTAATCATCAATTCATTTTCTCTTGTTTTTGATTCTATCTTAGGTGTTGTCCTTATCTATTCTTTCCCTGCTCATGTTCTCTTTGATTCCGGTGCAAGTAATCTCTTATTTCTGTTTGCCTCGTTGATTCCCTCTTATTTCAACTCGTGTACCATTCATTCCTTTCCGTGCCTTGCATTCATCCTCATTTATTGATTCGTTTTGTCCTATCCTCTTCAAATTCCGCTTGTGACCCATCGTTCCTCTTCCTTTATACTCAATTCTTTGATTTCTTATTTTTTTTCGTCCCTTGTAGTCGTCCACCTTTGTTGACTCTTTATTGAATATAAAATTCATTCTTCTCATGCCTATATTTTCTTTATAAATTTTTTTTCGAATATTTTGTGTTTCGATTAATATTTGTTATATTTTGAATCTTCTATAAAATTATTTCTAAAATAAAAATTTTTTTATTTTAAATAACTGTGTATTTTAATATCACAAATTTCAAAACGTATCTTCGTACTTAAATTGAGCAATCAATATCTAAGTACGTGTGGAAGATTGTATCATCTCGTTCATCGTTTTGTTGCAACTGGATGTCTAGATGGCAAACATGCAGCTAGACGTCAATGGAGGCAAATTGCAACTGGATATCGGGGAGGCAAAATGTGCAACCAAATATCCAGATGGCAACCTATAACCTGATGTCTTGGAGGCAAACCTACAACTTGATGTCGAGAAGGCAAGTCTACCGATGGATATAAATGAAGCGAACCCACATCAGGAATTTCTACTACTATTATTATTATTGTTTTCCTAATTATTAGTATTATTATTATTATTGTTATTACTATTACTATTATTATTATTGTATTTTTTCTATTTTATTATTGTTGTTAATATTGAATTACTTTCACAAAAATGATGAACCCGAAATTATATTCTGTCTTGCCTTATTATCCTTACTAGTATTGTAAATGTTAATATTATGATTATTATTATTATTATTACCAGTATGATTATGATGATTATTATTGTTATTATTATTTTTATTATTTTTATAATTATTATTTTATTATTTATATGTGTTGATTTTTGTATTCTTAATATTATTTTTGTTAACACCCATTAGTTTTGACCTAATTATTTACATTAAAGCCATCATCTAAAGCCCAATTTTATTCTGGTGTCTCATTCTTTTCTTCCTGCTCGGATCGTCGCTTGGTGTCACGTGGTCTACAACGACATGTCTGCAGCTTAGAACGTCACCATCAGAGTGTTGCAGCAGAAGCGTGGTGGGCCCATAACCCACAGGTCCCAGGATTCTCTTGTTGCTTCTCCTCCCTTGTATTGTTTGTTTTGTTCCATCCCTTGCATTTGTTCTCATCTATTGACTCTTTGCTTGGGTCATCTTTTTCTTGTCCATCCTTTCTTTGATTTCAGCTCTATCTATTCCTTCATCTTTTTGCTTTGTTATCTTGCAAGTCTTGTGTTGTTTTCTTCATTTTTATACCGGTTACTTCCGTCTTGCATTCCATTTGTTATCCTGCACCCATTCATTGTTTGATTCTATACTTCCCTGTCCATTCACTCTTTGATTCCAGTTCTGCCTACTCCCTATCTTGCTTTGTTATCTTATGTTGTTTCCTTTCTTTTGATACTGTTTATTCTCTTTCATGCAGCCCATTTGACATCATTGTTATCCACTCCTTCTTTTTTGGTATTGACACTGCCTTTGTTCCTTTCCCTTTAATTCTCTGTTTTGTTGCCCTTCCTCCCAGTTTGTTTTGCCTTGTCCTATGTACCGCCTAAGCAAATTTTGATGACGAAATTTGTTGTAAGGTGGGTAGGATTTGTAACCCCTGTTTTTACAAATACGTATTTTTCGTGTATTTTTCTATATTTAAAAATATGTTTTTAAATTATTTTTTTCGTTGCTTTCGCTGTTACTCTATTCTTGTCTATTTAATTTCCTGTACTTGTTGCCTGCAATACATGCGGCCCGTAACTTGCATTGACAGACGTTTGTTTTTTCTTTCCTTTTCCTGCAAACTTGTCACTTGCAGACTTTGGTGACCAGCTGCCCGATGGAGTAGATGATCAAAGATTTTAGTTGGCTGGATTCTTGCTACATTTATTTATTCTTGTTTCTTATCTTGAATAAATATAACTTGTACTTGGATTATTTGTATTGGGGCTTTTTGTCCAGACATGTGTTTTGTTCCAGACTTGATTATTTGAAATTTAGTATTATTGTTTCTTATTTCAAGTAATCCTATTAACTATATTAATTCAGTTATGCATGCATGGTTGACTATTTCTCTTATATATCTCTTGTTTATTCTTGTATATGTTGTAAAGATCCTGACAGCTTATGAATGGTGGAAGCCATTCGCTAGACTTGTATCGTGTACTCGTATTCCGTATTTTTTTTTGGAAGCGAGGCATGACAACGGTTCTTCAGGAATCAACGTAGTGAGATACGCACCGCAGCACGTATCCCTATGACAGGGGAGTACAACACCCGACTAATGCTTGCTTGAAACTAATACATTTCATAAGTATCTCTAACTAATATTTTGAGCCTACCCTAGATGTGTTATAAGGGTCTGGTTCCAACAAGATTTAACCATCTTACTAGGTCAATCCTATTCTTATAGGATTTACCAAAATCTCTAGCTCCCGTCTATCAACCCGTGGCTCTGGCGACGCGATCACCTTGCTCACCACTACCCCCATCTTGGATTTGCCTACAAATTTGGCCCACGATCATTCTCAATGACCTCATCGGTGCATGAGAATTGATCATCCAAACTTGAGGCGAAAGTCTCAATCCTAGCCTAAGGGTTGATAGCTATAGGGTATAACTTCCCTAGGCAATCCCAAAGACTCAAAACAATGATTAACCCCCCACCCATGCCTTGACAACTTTATACATGATAAATACCAGCATTTAGAGTATAGAAATACCACTAACTCTCAATCCAAGACTTTGAAGTTGAAAAAAAATCACATACTTGCCAAAAATGACAACCTCCACTAGACTGGATCTGTCCAGATCTTCGAACTCTCATATCTATTACTCTACAACTTGGAATAACATGATTCTATACTTTTTGGAAAGATAAGAGTCTCTACTCCAATTCTTTGGTTAATCATTTTCAAAGATTCTAAACACATCAATCCAGAAAAACACAAGTTCACAGACTATCTAATCTGAGCTAAAAACTGAACATAGTCCAGTTAAAATTCAAAATCAATTCAACCATAAGTCCAATACTTATAAAATTTTAGATTCAGTAACAAGACATATAAAAGTCTAACATATTCAAAAATTTCATTCATATCCATAATACGCAGAGAATTATAGTTTTTAAACTCAGCATACAAAATTCCTTCTGTTTACAGACAGGGTGCCTACATCCTTTTACAAACTATTTCTAAAACCAAATCAAATGTTATCTAACAATTCTGAAATTTTAGAAAAATGATCTCGACTCACACCACATACTACAGTAAAGGTGTTATTGCAAGATTATGCACCAATAAGTAGTTATGCATTATTGAACTTCAATTCTAAAAAGAGAAGAATCAGCTTTTGGTTCTGGACCAGTTGCCAGCCTATATTTTTTTGAAGCATCAAACGAACTCAGAAAGATGTGAAATTTGGAACTATGGTTTTTAACACATTTAAGAAGCCTAGTAAAAGTTTGGGCTTAAAATACCTTACCAATTTCGAGATATGATTTTTGGAAGAGCACCCAAGTTTTCATAAACACATCAATTTCCTACTGCTCACGGCTCCAAAAATAAATAATTGTTTGAGCTACTAAATGAACACCAAATATTTAAAAAAAAAATTAAGTATGGTCTAGACTCATAGTAGAACATAACGTAAAAATTTTGATCAAGATTCTAAGCCATTTGTAAGATAAAAATTCCTAAGCTTACAACATCACATACATATTCTTTCATGGCATCTAGGTATAAAAATGTACTCAATAATCAAGCTCAGGATGTGAAACTCAACAAATATCTATGCATGTCATCAAGCTACTATCTTTTTACTCCTACTCACAAGAATCATATAAGAAAAATAATAAAAATAGAGTTTAGAGAACCCCCACTCTTCCAAAATAGAACATGATCATAGTCTTCAAGATTGCTTCCTCCTCCAAGCTTGCCTCCTCTTGAACTTGAGTTCCTACAAAAAAAAAAGATTTCTTTTTGGCTAAAACCTACTATATTTCTTTTCTTTTCTTATACTTTTTTTTGGAGAAACAAGCTAGATGAAAATGAAGAATGAAGAAGGAGGATGGAGTTTTATAGAATGAAGGGAGGGAGAGAGAGGGGGTAGCCGGAATTTCCAAGTGGAGGGTGGAGGTGGGTTTGTGAAGTGAGTGGGAAATGGATGGTGTAGATTGAGTCAACATAGTCTTTGGAAGTTTCCTAGGAACTTCTTCATGCTCATTCTCCACCACAAACTTGGCTCCTTTTGAGCCCTTGGATCTCATCAAAATCCCACCCAATCTCATCAAATCTCATTCTAGAAGTAGGATTCCTAACCCTAGGTTATGGAACCCTAGGTCAAACAAACCCCAACCCTAACCCTAAAGCAAATCATGCATGATTATTTTCAATCCAAACAATCATGCACTAATTTAATTCAGGTATCTACTTAATTTAAATAATATATATATATATATTTGAAAAAATAATATATTTTATTCCGGGGTATTACATAGTGGGTGTCTTTCTAACTATTTTTTTGTTATATATATATATATATATATATATATATATATATATATATATATATATATATATATATATATATATATATTGTATGATGAGTGTTAGTATACCGTTTGGCTTGCTAGATAACATGAATGGAAATTCTTATTTGTTGAGTGTTAGTATACCGTTTGGCTTGCTAGATAACATTAATGGAAATTCTTATTTGTTTATAAATTAATACTTGTGCTAAGAATGCTAATTAATGGAGAAAATTGAGATCTTGAGAAGTTTTAGCATGAGATGATTAGAAATTAATAACTTTGCGGTATGTTGGAATTTAGACTTGGAATTTTTATGGTACCATGTTAATTATGTCCTTATGAACTCCACCAAATTTTGTAAATTTTGGATGTGGTTTGATATTTTAATAAATTCTATCTTGTTGCTGATATGGGGTAACAGTTCTGCTATGATTGAATTTTAACATACTGACTTGCAAAAATCATAACTCCATGATTACTATGAATCTAGAGTTGAAATTTTTACTAAATGTTCTATTATATTTCTTTATAAAATCCCCAATTTTTCATAATTTTTTGAGGATATTATATATTTTTATAAAATGCGAAACTAATAGTGGTGCAAGAAGAGGATTGAACTATTTTCGGTTGCGTCTAGATATTTTTGTCTAGTTGGATAATTCATAAATTCCTGTATACTTGGAATCATGAGCTGAAATTTTTATGTGGGGTTCTTCTATGTGTATATAACAACTTCACCAATTTTCTTAATTTTTGAACAAGGACTAATATTTTTAATAAAATCATGTTCATTACAGGAACGAAGCCCTTATATTTTCTTGTCATGATACACATGGCTTGGTTATGGAATTCATAACTCTATGGTGAAAAGGAATTTAGAATTGAAAATTTTACAATAGTGTCAGAGGTTAGTATAGAAGCTCTCCACCAAGTTTCATGATTTTAAAGTATCACTTCATAATTTTACAAAATACATCTTACTGCTGTTGTTAAGAAATAATGTTGTTACTTTCTGATAATTTACATTTGATTCAAAATATCATATCTTCTTGTATACTTAGAGTTTTTAGCCACATTTTGGATATTTATTGTTCCTACGTGTCTAGAACATTCCTATAAAACTTTATGAAATTTTGAGTTCATTTGATATTTTAAATGAGTTTATTGGTGCAACTGGTTGATAATTTCATCAAATCTGGAAGGTTTACTTGCCCCTTAGTTTTGGCTATTTTTCTTCTCCAAAATGAACTATTTTTAGGAAAGTTTTCAACTGAGATGTTAAATTAGACATAATGATATTTCTAAATAATCCAAGAACTTGAAATTCCATTATGTGATTTATGAAGATTTTCCAAAATAGCACCATTTGTAGGTGGAATAGTTAGCTCATGAATTTCGCTTAAGCCCAAAGTTCTCGTCGCTGCGTCGCTTCCCGACCGCCAGCGATCAGCCGCCCTCGCCTCGCCTCCAGCATCGCCAGTCCCCGTCACCGCAGTCGCCGAGCCTTTCCCGCCAACTCTCTATCTCTGTTGCGTTTGAAGAAGAAGCACAGAGGTTGGTTTGCATTGTTGTTTGGTGTTGCGGAGTAGGCGATCATGAATTGGTGTTTGGTGTTTGGGTTGATCTTGAGTTGGTGATGGTGTTGCTGTCTGTGATTGGCTGAGTCGCCGTTTGGTATTTTGGCCGAGAGTGTTGTTGCTGTTTTGCTGTCTCTTTGTGCGCTTTTGCTGCTGTGGATTTGTTGCACGTGTGTTTCACGTATTACGGTGTACGTGGAGTGCCCGTGTCGTCGTCAGGATTCTCATCCCGTTATTCTTTCATATTCAGAATCGTCTCCTAAAAGGCAAGCGTCTCTTGAACTCATATTGTTTCTAGTTCAAGAAAACACTCTTTGAAATCCAGCAAGTAGTAATCAATTTGAATATCACATTTAACTGAACTCGGTTCTTTATTTATTGTACCATGTTATTGATTCATAGTCTTCTCATCGTGCTATTATTATTGACTTCAATCCCAAACCGTAAATTATGTACTATGGAACATTCACATATACTGTCGTGTCATTTGCTTGACTTTGTACTGAGGTTTCGACCTGGTTCCTGACACAGAAACTTAAAACATTGCATATAGAAATTGTAGTACACTTAGTCCATATATTGTCATGTTTTGCATATATTTTCATATTTAATGAATTGTACCATGTGTATTTCATGTATTGTATAGTCTTGATATCACCTTGAAATTGTACTAGTGCTACCGGTCTTATCGATTGTACTTGTTGCATGAGTATTAATATCATCGCCCACATTGATCACATGCATGTTCATAACTGATTGTGAATAAAATATTAAACAAGTCGGGGTTAATAAGGGTTGACATAGTAGTTGATAATCTCAGAAAATGTACTCGGTAGGGCCCTTCTTGTTTACATGGAATATTGACATGGAAGGTGGACGAATACTTTCGAACTTGTGAACTTATGAACTTGTTATCTTGTTATCTTGTTATCATGTTATCTTGTTACACCGAGTACACGATCTGTAGATCCCACCACGAAGTCTAAAACGAACACTATTTTGTATGCACCGAACCTGCAGTATGAGACGCAGCAGTACGTGTATTAGTTAGGATTGATAAAAGACTTATAGACATAAATGAACACTGAACACTAACACTAATACTGAATACTGGTTATTAAACATTGATTCCTGATTTCTGAATTATTGATTATCAACTTTTGATTTTGTTACCGTTTATCATTTATTGACTCTGATATCGTTCCAATTTCTATTCTTGTTATATAGTACTTTATTTTCTATTTTACTGCTTCCTACTACATGCCGCCAGAAGCTTGCTCTAACAGGTTCTCTTCCTCTTTCTTTTGAGTTATATTATACAGGTACAGTGATGGGTAACTGAAAAGAACTCGTCGAACTGTTACTGCATTGCATATTCTCGAGCTATTTGGTAAGTTCTTGTATTCCAGATTTGGTTATTAGATTTTATTCTATTTATGTGATTATATTTTTCTGCGTGGTTATGATTATTTCTTTTCATGTTGTTGAGTTAAGACTTGTACAGGTTATGGATGATGTTAATATCATTCGCTGGGCCTTCGTCACGGACTCGTATTCCCGTATTTTGGGAAGCGGGACATGATAATTATGTATGGAAGGGGGGAACGGAATGAAGAAGAAGCAGCTTTGGCTGCTTGGTTCATTCCGTGACATGGCCATGGGGGCCCACTCGTTGAGAAGTGAAACAGTGTGCTTCTCTCCATTGATGACGTGGCAGGGGCCCACTTGGGGTTGTTGTGCACGGGAATAAAGAGTAGAGAGAGTATGGGGTATAGTCCCATACCGGAAACACAATAGAATAAAATAATAATAAATAATATAGCCTATGAACAAGAGTCACCAATCCAGTTAACCACCTTTTGAGAGGCAGCCTGTGGTGGACAGTTGTACTATACTATAAATAATTTGTCTGATAAATTGTATAAATTGTCTGAGCTAGGGGCAGGGGTGTTATAGCTTTAGCTGCTTGCGAACGAGCAAGTGCGAAGTAGCTCATCATTCGGAATTGCTCCTATAACTCGTTGAAGTTCTCTAACAACAAGTTTGGAGTCCAACACTTGGTTCGACGCCACTTTAGCCGCCTGCGAACGAACAAGTGCGAAGTAGCTCACCATTCGGAATTGCTCCTATAACTCATTGATAACTCCATACCAACTAGTTCGAAGTTCACAATCATAGTCCGAAATTGAAGTTCGGAGCTCAACTCTCCCGTTGAGTTGCTCCTCAAACTTGTCTCCCAAACGGTTCTCTCCTAGAGGGTAGGGATGATTCTTCGTCACACTCGCCTTCTGATTGGTCTTCCTCTCTACTAGATCGGAGCTCAACTCTCCCTTAGAGTTGCTCCTCAAACTTGTCTCCCAAACGACTCTTTTCTAGAGCCTGGCGATGCTCTCCTCCCGCTCACCCCCTGAGCGGCCTTTTTCTCAGAGAGTTTCGAGCCTAGCTCGTCTAGAGATGCTCCTTAGACTCGCCTCCAAGAATAGATCTTCTCAACAGTCATACAAAGCTCTTCTTAACTTCATGAAGACAAAGATATTGCGGGACTATTTTGACCATAAAGAAGGGTGATTCTTCAACTGACTTCTGAAGAGAAATTGTAGATCTTTGAGTCAGCTTCGAAACAAGGGGTCACACGCCCTGGTCTGACCTCCGTAGCACCGGTAAAGTGGGTTACAACATAGCTGAGCCGAACAAAAAATGAGGGGAAAACTTCACCTGAAGAATCGCGCTTGATCAAGATCCATCGGCTCAGATTGCACCACGTCCCTCGGAGCCAATTCCGAGCAAACGTAAATCCGAACGTGAAATTGGGGAAAACATTGCTTCAAAAATCACGCTTGATCAAGATATAACGGCTCAGATTGCGCCACGTCCCTCGGAGCCAATTCCGAGCAAACGTGGCTCCGAACATGAAATTAGGGAAAAACTCCGCCTCAAAATTTGTGTTCGATCACGATCAACGGATCAGATTCGCCCAAAAAAACAAAAAAATGAAAAGGATAAAAGGATTTAGGGGTTATAACGGGTCGGGTCCGAGCTAGTTTGGACCTAAACCCGAACCACTGGCCTCCCCTGTCCTCCTTTTCTTCTTCTCAAACTTGGTGCCAAAAACCAACCACTGCCGAACTCCTCCCTAGCCCGAAGAAGCCACGCTAAGCTTCTTCCATGTCGAAGCTCCCTCGAGCGTTGGCCTCCAACTTCGAACGCCGGTGCCAACCACAATCACCCCCCACGTCGAGCTCCCTCGCTATCTCCGAGCATGTCGAGCTCTCCTTCATGAGCTCATCTCTGCCATTATCGAGCTCCCGCACCACCGTTGAGCTCCGGAGCTGAGTTTTGACCCCGAATTCCCGAGCTCAAAGTCTATGCCACCTCCACGAGATGTGAATCCATCGCGAAGCTTCGTCGAGCTCTTCCCCTCCTACACCAAGCTCATCAGCCGAGCTCATCGTCATTAAGCTCCCATTCTTCTTCGTCAAGCTCCGAGCAACACCCAACGCTTCGAGCTCCTCGTCGCCTTCACGAGATCCAATCGAGCTCTTCTCCATCGACGAGCCGGACCTCACCTCCTGCACTCATCGAGCTCCAAGCCATTCACCTCCTCGCCAAGCTCCACGCCAAGCTCGACCTCTCCATCTCCTTCATCAACCCTGCCGACCCCTCCATTGCGTCGAGGTCCTCTCTTCGAACTCAAAAGGCGTAGTAGGAGAAGAAGATGAAGCCCTCGACAAAGCAGGAGACGAGAGAAGAAAGCGAAGAAGAAAGAAGAAGAAGGCGGGAAAGAGAGAAATATATATATATATATATATATATATATATATATATATATATATATTATCCACGCATTGACCGGCCACGTAGTGCCAACACGTGGGTTGGGGCGGGATCCGAGCAAAATGTTCCCCAAGCGTGAAAACGTAGCAAAACACCTGCCTCCCGATGCGCACGCCCCTGATCGTGATCAATGCACAAGATTGCACCTTGTGTACAGGTAAATATTTAATTGATTAATAAATTTATTTAATTGAATTAATTATTTTTTAAAAAACCGAAAGTTAATTAAAAATCGAAAAAACTAATTAAAAATTTCTAAAAATAGTTATTAATTCAAAAAATAAATTTATAATTCTGAAAATAATAATTATTAAATTAGAATAATTAATTAAATTTTTCGATAATTAATTATTTAAATTCGAAAATTGAAAAAAACAATTCAAAGAAATGATTAAAATTGGGAAAAAAATCAAAAAAATCACCAAAAACCCAAAAATTCTGAGAATAATTTTGGGTACTTTACAAGCTCAAATTGACATCGTTACACCTTTAGCAAGATCCAAACTTCCTTAAGAACTCCGATAAAATCCAGTACGCCATTAGAACAATAAAACTACTCCTCAAAGGCTGTTAAACTCAGTTTTCGGGAGTGGGGGCTCATGATATGGCTAAAAATAAGATTAAATCGAGATCATTCAAATCAAGCACGAATCTTAAAGCTCTCAGGGGTAAAACGGTAATTGCACCTACAAACGGGTCTAAAATTGGAGCTGGATCTTTCTTCAAGTCCCAATAACCCATAAATGAATCTTTCCTATTGGGTATGGGTAGCAGGCCGTGATAAACCAATTCAGATATTTAGAGAGTAATTCAAATTTATGATTTTGTCTAAGAGACAGTTTAAACCAAATCTCTTATCATGAAACGATTTAAACTTTATATCTTATCTAGAAATACTGGGACATAGGGATAAATGATTATCTTTAAACTGTCTCTAAGGGGACTATAAATACCCCTCTCCCCCACCATAACGAGGTAATCAATCTTTTTCTACAAAAAGCTATTTCATAATCTTCCTGATTATTGACAAGACCGTCGAAGGGTTCGTCGTCGGGATTAATCCCAGTGTATTGAACTTTTTTGCAGGTCAACGGCAGCAGCAATAAACCAGTCAAATGCCGGTGAAAGTAAACAGGCTTGCTTTATTGTTTCAAAAAAAAGAATCTACAAATTCACCTGTTTGCTCCCACACCAAAATTAGCAGAAACAAGTGCTATGTTAGCTCGATTAGAGTTCCAACCAAGTCTGAAGGACCAAGTGAAGAGGAGTCAAGATGGTGATGCAGAGATCCAGGCACTCAAGGAGCAAGTGAACGAATGGAAACATCCCGAGTTCAATGTTAAAGAAGGAGTGTTATGATTTGGAGATCGGTTGTGTGTGCCAAAGGTGGAGGATCTTAGGGAGGAGATCATGAAGGAAGCACCAATTCATCCAGGGAGCATGAAGATGTATCAAGATGTGAAGCAGTTCTATTGGTGGGCCGGAATGAAGCAAGATATAGTTTAGTTCGTAGCCAGATGTCTCACTTGTCAGAGGGTAATGGCAGAAAATCAGAAGCCCGGAGGGTTACTACACCCATTGCCCATTCCAGTATGGAAGTGGGAGAACATAGTACGGATTACGTCACAGGATTACTCGAGAGTCCTAAGGCGAATGATTCCATTTGGGTGGTCGTTGACCGGTTAACGAATCCAGCACATTTTATACTGGTGAGGACAACCTAGTCTTTGGAGAAGTTGGTAGAGGTCTACATTCAGGAGATCGTGAAACTACATGGTGTACCAGTGTCTATAGTTTTTGACAGAGACACGAGGTTTACCTCACGGTTTTGGAAGAATTTACAGACAACACTGGGACAAGGACATATTTAACTACAGCTTTTCACCCACAAACCTATGGACAAATGGAAAGGGTGAACAGAATTTTGGAGGATATGCTTCGAGAATGCATCTTGGACTTCAGAGGGAGCTGGGAGAAGCATCTAGCTCTTGTTGAATTTGCTTACAACAATAGCTACCAGGCTAATATCGGGATGGCCCCATTCGAAGCACTATACGGGAGGAAGTGTAGGACACCCGTATGCTAGTATGAAGTTGGCGAGAGGCAAATGTTCGGACCTGAGATTGTACAGCAGACCTCGGAGAAGGTTGAACTGATCAGAATGAGACTATAGATCGCGCAGAGTAGGCAGAAGAGCTATGCCGACACTCACCGTAGAGAGCTAGAATTTAAGGAAGGAGATTCCGTATTCTTGAAGGTCTCACCGACCAAGTGTGTAGTCAGATTTGGAAGGGATGGCAAGCTGGCATCGAGAGCATCGAGGTACACTTAACCCTACAGAGTCTTGAAAAGGGTCGGTAAGGCTGCCTGCAGGTTGAAACTACCCCCTGAGTTAGCCCAGGTGCATAAAGTTTTCCACGTCTCCATGCTGAGGAAGAATATGCCAGACCCAAGTCATCAACTGCCCAAAATTCAAGAAGACTTGCAAGTGGATCTCTCCTACAAGGAACGACCTGTGAAGATAATAGAATCGTTAAGAGAAAGTGCTGAGGAGCAAGATTATTCTGATGGTCAAGGTTCTCTAGAGGAATCAATTCTTCGAAGAAGCCACTTAGAAACTAGAGAGCCGGATGCTGGAGACTTACCCCGAGTTGTTTGGGTGATTTTCATTTTTACACCGATGATTTGTACACAAACTATTCTAAGGAGGGAGTGATGTAACAACTGTAACCCCCATTACCGCTAGTAAGTATTTTCCATGGATTTCTATATCTTGATTATTTAAAATTTATTTTGTGCTGAATTCATTTCAAATTTTTATTAAAGTGTTTTCTAATTGAAAATTATATGAATAACGGGGTATTTTGATCTTACATTCTATTTCTGATTGATCTGCTATTTATTTTGAGCCTAAAACAAATATATTATTATTATTGGATTATTTTAATGAATTCGTCAAACCCGAATACTGTTTTATTGTATAATTTTATTATTATAATGATTATGATTATCAACTGTTACTTCTTGATTATCTATTTAAAATTTATTTATTGAACTATTTTATATTCGTATTTGATCTGATTTTCTTGGCGAATTCCAATTTAATTTCAAGCCCAATTGATATTCTATTCATTTGTATTATTTATTTATCTAATTGAATTAAAATTTTCGTTCATGAACTATTTTCTCTTTTTGTTGGGCTATATATCTTGTGGATCTTATTTGATTGGATTGTGAACCCTATTGCTTTCAAATCTATCTCTTATTGAATCCTAAAACCCAATTTCAATTGTTCTTGACTAAAAACCGCTATTATCCTAAACCATTAACCCATCCTATTATACCCTATCAACACAACTCTATTGCAAACCATAAAAATTGCACGAATTAAAATCCTAGAGTCGCTTATTCTCTCTCCTCTCTCCTCTCTCCTCCTGTTCTTTTCTCCCCGTCGTTTCCCGCCCAAACCTCCAAACCCAACTACTGTTTCTCCATCTCTGACCAATCCCCGACATCCGGCGACCTCCCATCGCCGTCCTCCGTTCGCGCCACCCCGTGTCACACGCCAGCACACCCCCAAAACCCCCTCCTCTGTTCGATCGACAGTAGCGCCAAGAACCTTACCCCTGCTACTGTCGCTGCTCCCTTGTTCTGTCGACAACGCCGCTGTCGACTGCCCCAGTTTCACCGCCGACTCCAGTCGACCACCGCCGCTAGCGACACCACATGACCTACCACCCCCATTGCCATTACTGACGTTGCTGCTGTCTCTCTGTGCTATTTTGTTTGTGTTCACTTTTTGCACGTATATTGCACGTGTTAAATTGTGTGTTTGTGGGTTCGTTGCTTCGAGATTCTTATCCCGTTTTTCTTGGTATTCGTTTTCACCGTCTAACAGGCAAGTCACTGTCCTCTTGAATTGTTAATTATATCAAATTCATGTTTTGATGAAATTCTTTGCAAGTAGATCCATTTGCTATCATATTACACATTGTTCATCTCCTTCGTTGGGTCTATTGAGGGTTTACACGAGCTAACCCCAATATTCTTGACATCGTGCCACTTTGCTCCAAAAATATTGAATCTTATATACATCATATAGTATTGATGATAGAAAATTTTCATACATCTCATAACACGATTAACTATTGTAGAGACAATTGCTATGTTGTATGTTGTTTGATCGATTGATGGTTGAATGATGATAAATTAGTGTATGTATGTGTTCTAATTTTATTTGTAATGTTTTGACACTCATCATACTAATTATTTAATTTATGGACTATAGAAGTGACACCCATCATGTTTAATTAATTTATTTCATGAAAACTACCTAAAACCTGTATCTTGCTTGCTGGCTGTATGTTGACTGCTAGTTTCGACACAGTAAATGATCTTAAAATGAATAATTTTCTGAATAATAATTTTAGCCTTATATTTCTAGTTTCCAGAACATCTTGAATTTCTAAATTCCGAGTTGTTTAGCAAAAGTTGTGTATGTTTTACTACACCTGTGTTTTTACATTCAGATTTTCAGATTCTTGCACGTTTCATGTTTAAACAGTAAAAAGGCTGGTCAAATGATAAAATTTGCTCTGATAATTTTCAGATTGTTGCTTAACATATTTAGGAGTCTAATAAATATTTTTAACAAATTTATTTTTGAGTTTTTGCTGATTCTAAAATTATAATAACGTGATGTCGAATTTCTGCTTGAACATAAAATCTGTAAAGAACAATGTGTTTGACCTAGCTACTGTTGTTAGATTTTGAACTTTGACTATGAGTTGGAACTGTGTGGATGTTTAGTTTCTAGAATTCTGACGAATTCAGTTTTTTATTTCTGAAGCAGCGGGAAACTGGATTATTGTACAGACTACTCTTGCTATCCAGAATTTTATATTTCAGATTTTGATAGATTAATTATTCCTATATCGTACTATTGCATGAATTAAAGTGTGTGGATTGCATTGCATGATCCCAATGAGTTATTATCACCATTCTAATCGTCCTATCCATGCTATCGTCCTATTGTTCTATTGATACTATTATCTTTGAAATGTCCCTTAATTGCATATTGTATTGTTGCATCGATAAAATAATTAACAAGCCAGGATTTAAAGGGTGATTTAAGTTGTGAACAAACTAGAAACTGTCCTTGGAGGAGGGGCCCATGTTTGCCTAAATAATGTTCCCGCTAGTGTTTTATCGTGTGATTGTGGATTATGGCCATAACCCAACCTATCGTGTACCGTATCGTTATCGAAGACCGTATCGTACACCGAAAGGTGAATAGTGTTTACCATTCCCAAGTACATGATCTACCGACTACACGACTTAAGTCTAAAAGAAATTGATTGCATGCATCGAACCTGTGGTATGGAATATATGGGACACAGTAGTACGTGCATTAGTTAGGATTAAAATAATTAATAGAAATAATGATTGAGACATCACCGACATTGGATATTGTTGTTCATCATTGTTTCTATTGATATCAAATATTGGCTAAGTATTATTGATTTTGATCATTGATTATTGTCACCGAATATTGAATCATTGTTTATAGCCATTGCATCGATTACTGTGATATTGATTATTGTTATCGTGCCATGTTATTGATTCCTATTGATCCATTAAATTCATTGTTATACCGTTATTCCATTGTTCTTCGTTTTGTCTACTTGCTGTCCACGACTTGCTCTAAGGACAATTTTTCTCATCTTTTTAGATGAAGTATTCACAGGTAATGAAAGAGAATTGCTTGCTGGGATTGGAGAACAAAGATTCTGAAGACTTTAATGCTTTTAATTGCTTATTGTTTTATCAAACTTAATGTATTGAGACTTATTATCTACTTGTGATTGGATTATTATCGTATTGGGCTTATGTCCCGGATTTTGTTATTGTTTCTAGATGTTGGATTATTATTGTATTTGGATATTCTATATTGCTTCATTCCAAGTATTATTGTTTATGAGATTATTATTATTGCCTGCGCATTTGTTATGTATTGATTGTATTGTTGAGTTGATCGGATAAACAGCTTATGGGTGATGTTAGTCATTCGCTGGGTCAATGTCATGTACTTGTATTTTGCATTTTTGAGAAGCGGGGCGTGACAAGGTTTTTTGTGGTATCAGAGCCTTGGTTTGGATAATATATCAATCAAATATGACTAACGAAAGGAAGTTTGGCTTTGATTGATATATTTGTCAGATTTGGGTTAACCGGTTTAACTCAACAGTATGTGCAATACAGGAATCACATGAACAATTGATAACCAACTTATGATCTGGAAACTAATCTTATTTGATTCCTCTTTGATCCCTTCCATTCATTGATTCCTTATTGGGTATAAATTTCGTTCTTTTCGTACCTATATTCTTTTGATTCCGGTGTCATCCGTTCTTCTTCTTCCTGCCTGGTCCGCTAATCGACATCGCTTGTTCTACAATGACATGTCAACAGCTTGAAGTATCACCATCAGGGTGGCGCAGCGGAAGCGTGGTGGGCCTATAACCCACAGGTCCCAGGATTCTCTTATTGCTTCTCTTTCCTTGCATCGTTTACTCCTTTATTCATTCATTTGTATTGCCATCATTCACTGAATCTTTGTTTAACATCATTCTTGATCATTCCATTCTTATCCATGTTCTTTCTTATTCTGGTGTTGCCACCATTTTGTTTTTCCATTGAATTTCCAGTTTTGATTTCATCAGTTTGCTTTTGCCTTGTCCTATGTACCGTTTAAGCAAATTTCGAGGATGAAATTTTATTGTAAGGTGGGTAGGATTGTAATCCCCATTCCCGCTAATAAGTATTTTCCGTGTATTTCTATATCTTGATTATTTAAAATTTATCTTGTGCTAAATTGGTTTCAATTTTTTATTAAAGTGTTTTCTATTCGAAAATTATATTCATTTCGAATAACGAGGTATTTTGATCTTACTTTCTATTTTTGATTGATCTGCTATTTATTTTGAGCCTAAAATAAATATATTATTATTATTGGATTATTTTAATGAATTCGTCAAACCCAAATACTGTTTTATTGTATAATTTTATTATTATTATGATTATGATTATTAATTGTTATTTCTTGATTATCTATTTAAAATTCATTTATTGAACTATTTTATCTTCATATTTGATCTGATTTTCTTGGTGAATTCCAATTTAATTTCAAGCCCAATTGATATTCTATTCATTTGTATTATTTATTTATCTAATTGAATTTAAATTTTCGTTCATGAACTATTTTCTCTTTTTGTTGGGCTATATCTTGTGGATCTTATTTTATTGGATTGTGAACCCTATTGCTTTCAAACCCATCTCTTTTTGAACCTTAAAACCCAATTTCAATTGTTCTTGACCCGAAACCGCTATTATTGGATCCTAAACCATTAACCCAACATTCTAATTGTACCCTATAAATACAACTCTATTGAAAACCCTAAAATTTGCTCAAATTGAAACACTAGAGCTGCTTATTCTCTCTCGTCTCTCCTCTATCTTCTTGTTCTCTCTCTCCCCGTCGTTTCGCCCAAACCTCCAAACCCAACTACTGTTTCTTCTTCTCTGACCAATCCCCGACCTCCGATGACCCCCCATCACCGTCCTCCATTCGCGCCACCCCCTGTCGCGTGCCAGCACACCCTCGAAACCCCCTCCTCCTCTGTTCGATCGATAGCAGCGCCAAGAACCTAACCCCTGCTGCTGTCGCTGCTCCTTTGTTCCTTCGACAGCGCAGCCGTAGACCGCCCCAGTCCCGCCGCCGACTCCAGTCGACCACCACCGCCAACGACACCGCAGGACCTACCATCCCCTTTGCCATTGCCGACGTTGCTGCTGTCTCTTTGTGCTATTTTGTTTGGGTTCTCTTTTTGCACGTATATTGCACGTGTTAAATTGTGTGTTCATTGGTTCGTTGCTTCGGAATTCTTATCCCGTTATTCTTGGTATTCATTTTCACTGTCAAACAGGCAAGTCATTGTCATATTGAATTTTTAATTGTATCAAATTCAAGTTTTGTTGAAATTCTTGCAAGTAGATCAATTTTCTATCGTATTATACATTGTTCATCTACTTCATTGGGTCTATTGAGGGTTTACACGAGCTCACCCCAATATTCTTGACATCGTGCGACTTTGACTCCAAAAATATTGAATCTGGCATACATCATATAGTATTGATGATAGGAAATTTTCATGCATCTCATAACACAATTAATTATTGTAGAGACAAAAGCTAGGTTGTATGTTATTTGATCGATTGATGGCTAATTGATGATAAATTAGTGTGTGTATATGTTCTAATTTTATTTATCATGTTTTGACACTCATCAAGCTGATTATATAATTTATGGACTATAGAATTAACACCCATCATGTTTAATTAATTTATTTCATGAAAACTACCTAAAACCTGTATCTTGCTTGGTGGTTGTATGTTGACTACTTGTTTCGACCCAGTAAATGATCTTATAATGAATAATTTTTTGAATAATAATTGTAGAATTATCTTTTTAGTTTCGAAAACATCTTAAACTTTTAAATTCCGAGTTGTGTAGAAAAAGTTATGCTCGTTTTACTACAGCTGTGTTTTTACTTTCAGATTTTCAGATTCTTGTACGTTTCATGTTTAAACAGTAAAAAGGTTGATCAAATGATACAAACTTGCTCTGATAATTTCCAAATTGTTTTTTAACATATTTAGGAGTCTAATAAATATTTTTTATGAATTTATTTTTGATTTTTTGCTGATTCCAAAATTATAATAACATGATGTCGAATTTCTTCCTAAACTTGAAATCTGTAAAGAACAATGTGTTCGACCTATCTACTATTGTCAGATTTTGAACTTTAAATATGCGTTGGAACCGTGTGGAATTCTAGTTTCTAGAACTTCTGACGGATTCAATTTTCGATTTCTGAAACAACAGGAAATTGGATTTTTGTACAGACTGCTCTTGTTGTCCAAAATTTTATATTCCAGATTTTAATATATTAATTATTCCTATATCGTACTATTGCATGAATTAAAGTGTGGATTGCATTGCATGATCCCAATGAGTTATTGTCACCATTCTAATCGTCTTATCCATGTTATCGTTCTATTATTCTCCTATTGATACTATTGTCTTCGAAATGTCCCTTAATTGCATATTGTATTGTTGCATCGATAAAATTATTAACAAGCCGGGGTTTAAAGGGTGATTTAAGTAGTAAACAAAGTAGAAACTATACTTGAATAAGGGGCCCGTGTTTCCCTAAACAATGTTTCGGCTACTGTTTTATCGTGTGATTATGGATGATACCCAATCTATCGTGTACCGTATCATTGCCGAAGACCGTATTGTACACCGAAATGTGAATAGTGTTTACCATTGCCAAGTATATGATCTACTGAGTACACCACTTAAGTCTAAACAAAATTGATTGTATGTATCGAACCTGTGGTATGGAACATATGGAACACAGTAGTACGTGTATTAGTTATGATTAAAATGATTAATAGACATAAGGATTGACACATTACCGACATTGCATATTTTCATCATTGTTTCTATTGATATCGAATATTAGCTAAGTGTTATTGATTTTGATCATTGATTAGTTTTATCGAATATTGAATCATTGTTTATAGCCATTGCATCGATTACTGTGATATTGATTATTTTTATCTTACCATGTTATTGATTCCTATTGATCCATTGAATTCATTGTTATACCGTTATTCTATTGTTCTTTGTTTTCTCTACTTGTTGTCCACGACTTGCCCTAAGGACAATTTTTCTTATCTTTTTAGATGAAGTATTCATAGGTAATGAAGGAGAATTGCCTGCTGGGATTGGAGAACAAAGATTCTGAAGATTTTACTGCATTTAATTGCTTATTGTTTTATGAAACTTAATTTATTGAGACTTATTATCTAATTGTGATCGGATTATTATCGTATTAGGCTTATGTCCCGGATTTTATTATTATTTCTAGATGTTGGATTATTATTGTATTTGAATATTCTATATTGCTTCATTCCAAGTATTATTATTCATGAGATTATTATTATTGCCTGCGCATTTGTTCTGTGTTGGTTGTATTGTTGAGTTGATCAGATAAACAGCTTATGGGTGACGTTAGTCATTCGCTGGGCCAATGTCAATTACTCGTATTCCATAATTTTGGGAAGCAGAGTGTGACAACAGCCCTGATTTTTACACCTATGATTTTTACAAAAACTAAATTCTACTATTTATAAAATTATATTTTTATGATTAAAGGAATTAAATTTATTTTTATAACTAATAACCTACTACTATACATATGTACATATGTTGCTCCGTATTTCGGTGTGGGAGCAAACATATTGCTTCTTATTTATTGGGAATGAATCTGGATCAATTGACCACCATGATCAGAATTCGTCGGTTGCTGATACGGCCGATGGACCTACAAAAGGCCTGAAACACCGGGGGGTAGCCCCGGTGACACCCTCCGACGCTCAAGTCAGAACCAGAAAGAGAGAGAGTATGAGAGTGAATATTAGCAAATTGTTGATTATCTTCTGACTGAAGAGGGGGAGTGGTATTTATAGGCCTGAGAGGCATTTCAAAAGATTGATTTGAGTCCGTTGGATCGATTTAACTACCTTATCACTTTCATGTCTCTCCCCCTAAAGAGATAAGATATCCTCATTAGGAGATAAGAGATTTGACTCCTAGCCTGCATGGGTTGGGTGTCTCTCCTAGTGGGCCTAGTCTGTCACATTTAATGGGCTTGGGATAAACCCATGTCTTGGAGTGCGCTAGATCTGTAAAAGAGGCATGTGATGGCTAATCTGCTTGTAGATACTCTGAGAACTGTGTAGGAATCGTACGGCTCTAATTTGCTATGATTTTTACCATCATCATAAGCCCCCCACTCCTGGAAGGCAATTTTCTTGGCTTTTAGGGAGTAGTGCATCTTATTTTTGGAATCTGGCATGTAATCTTAGCAGTCTTGGTGTTCAGAGATATCTGGAACTTATTTGTGGCTTCTGAAGGTAGTGAATACTTTCCTGAATTTTTCCATAGTTCTTCGGATTTTTCTGAATTTTTTGGAATTTTTATAGTTCCTCGAATTTTTTTGAATTTTCTAGAATTTTTCCCAATTTAAAAATCACTTTTTTGAATTTTATAATTAATAAATTCAATTTTAATTATTTTTTAGGATTTTTAAATTGATTTTCCAAATTAAAATAATTATTTTTGAATTCTTGAATTATTTTTTCGAATTAAAATGAATTAAAGGGGTTTTTTGCAAAAAAATCGACCCGCCCACGAATCTTGACGCGATCTGGATTGCTCATTAGGTGGAAGCTCGTCCGTTGGAGAGATCGAACGACTGTATTCAAACTTCTGTGATGGAGGGCGATGTGGATGAATCAAGGACGACCATGAGGGATCGGCTCGCGCATTGAGGGAAATTGAACGGCCAAGGAGCCTAAGGAGCACTGGGGATGAAGGTGGGCAACATGGACGCATCTGAGCCATCCCTCGCACTCGAGCTCAATTATCTGAGAGATCAGAGGGTCAGGAATCGATGCGAAGACCCCCTAGCTCGGCCGACCATTTGGCCGAGCTATGGCCATTCCTTTTGATTCTAAGGGCTTTGCTGAGCTACGAGGGTCCGTGTATTCGCGGAGCTACGAGATTTCACCTTCGTCGAGCTACCACGACATCGAACCACCACCCTCTTTGACTTATCTCCTTTGCCGAGCTATGAAGCTCCGTTTTTGGCTGAGCTATGGGGATAGCTTACTTTGGCCGAGCTATGGGTTGCTGAGCTACGGGGCTTCTCAAATCTGGCCGAGCTATGAGCTTTTTTATCGGAGCTAACTCTATTTCATTTGAGTTATGGATTCGAGGATCTCTCCACCGAGCTATGAAGCAAGTGCTCTGTTTTGGGCTGAGCTATGGCGATAGCTCACTATGGCCGAGCTATGGAGAATCTGAAAGTCTCGCCGTGCTATGGTGGCTTTGAAGTTTTGCTGAGCTACGACCTACGGGCTTCGACTTGTCGCCGAGCCATGAGAGCTCCCCTGTCTCCTCCTCTCCGAGCTACGAATGGTCAAGCTCGAAGTTCTTCATCGAGTTACTGCAGTGTAGTCGTGCTACAGAGTTAAGCTCCTCGCCGTAGCCGAAGTTAGGCAAGCTCGACTGAGCTTTTGAGCCATCGAAAGTTTAGTCTTTGGATTTTGGTAGAAGGAGGCAGCCCTTGGGTTTTTTACGCTTGGTTAAGCCCTTGTATTGGGCGAGTGTGGTGACGAGCTGGTGCCTGGCGAAGTGGAGCTGCGGTCGAAGGTGGACGATGGCGGGGCTCTATTTTTGGTGCCCAAAATTTGAAGAAGAAGATGAAGAAGAAGAGATGGTGAAGTGTTGCAGGCTTGGTAGAGGAACCAGGTTTGGATCCGACTTGAAACCCTTTTGCTCTTATGTTGAGTGGAATGGGCTTTGGGTTTGGACCTGTATTCAAACCCATTTTCTTTTTCTTCCCATTCATTGAGCTGTGAGCACTTATCGAGGATTTTCGAAGCATTTTGGACTTTGGACTTGGGTTTGCATATAATAATTATAAATATATTTTTTTGTGCATATACAACAACATATATGTATTTATAATTATTTATATGTGTATACCCAGGTTTTTAGTTCATAACCCTCGATTGGTGGATCTTGTACATATATAGCCGTCCTAGGAGAGCTGTTGCAGACTTACTGTTTGATCCCAACAAGTTTATGGAGAAAGCTCTATGACGGAATTGAGCATTGAACTTGTTGTCTGGTCCCAACACGATTGTAGAGACAACTCTTCAACTGAGTTGGTGTAGAGACTATCGTTTGATCCCGGCAAGTTTGGAGACAACTCTGAGATAGTGTAGATGCAGAGACTGCCGTTTGATCCCGACAAGTTCAGAGACAACTCGTGGTCGAACTGAGTTAGAGCTTGCTATTTGATCCCAACAAGTTTAGAGAGGTAACTCTTTGACTGAGTTGGTGGAGAGCTTGTTGTTTGTTCCCAGCAAGTTTAGAGATAATTCTATAGTGGTGTTGAACATTTGTGCTTGTTGTTTGCACCCAGCAAGCGTGCAGAGAACTCCGCGACAGAGTTAGATATTTGGACTTGCTATTTGCGCCAAGCGAGTGTCTAGAGAACTCTACGATGAAATTGAACATTGAGCTTGCCATTTGATCCCGGCAAGTTTGTAGAGAACTCTGTGATGGAGTTGGATGTTGAACTTGCTGTTTGCACCCAACAAGTTTTGTTGAGAGAAAAGTCCGTGATGGGGTTAGTTATTCAGCTCGCCATTTGCGCTCGGCAAGTTTTGTGAGGGCGACTCCGTGATGGCATTGTGCATATAGCTTGCCATTTTTTCCCTGCAGGTTTGTAAAAAACTCTATAATGGAGTTGGATGTTGAACATGTTGGTTGCGCCCAGCAAGTTCTGTTGAGAGAAAACTCCATTACGGGGTTAGTTGTTAAGCTCGCCGTTTACGCCGAAAAATTTTGTCAGGGCGGCTCCGTGATGGAGCTGTGCATATAGCTTTCCATTTGTGCCCGACAAGTTTGGAGAGACAACTCTTTGACGAAGTCGGATGTCTCAGCTTGCCATTTGCGCCCAGCAAGTTTTCAGAGAACCTGTGATGGAGTTGAGCATTTGAGCTTGCCATTTGCACTCGATAAATAGTGAATTCTGTGACAGAGTCGGTTGTTTGAGCTTGCTATTCGCACCTGACATGTTTAGGGAGACAACTCTTTGACTGTGTTGACGTAGATCTCGCTGTTTGAAGTGACCAAGTTGTTGATGGGGCTTGTGTGAAAAGCAAGGCATTGAACTCGTTGTTTGGGGATAACAAGTTGTTGACGGAGCTCGAGTGAAGACAAAGGTGTTGAACTCGTTGTTTGGAGCCAACGAGTTATAGATGGAACTCATGTGTAGAGCATAGCATTGAACTCGTTGTTTGGAGCAAAAGAGCTATTTGGTGGAGCTTCAGCGAAGACCAGGTGTTGAACTCGTTGTTCGGAGTCAACGAGTTGTTGATAGAGCTCAAGTAGTGAGCGGAGCGTTGAACTCGTTTTTGGGAGCCAATGAGTTGTAGACGGATACTGAGTGAGGATCAAGGCATTGAACTCGTTGTTTGGAGCCAACGTGTTATCGATGGAGCTCAAGCGGCAATGAGAGCGTAGAACTTGTTGTTTGGAACCAACGGGTTGTATGCAGAGCTCATGCAGAGAGCAGAGCATTGAACTCGTTGTTTGGAGCAACGAGCTATTTGGTGGAGCTTGAGCGAAAACTAAGGCGTCGGACCTGTTGCTCGATGGTGATGAGTAGTTGTGTAGATCAAATGAGGTCCTTGGGACATAAAGCTTCGAATCCTTCGTGATACATTGTGCTTGACAGAGTCGGGACTCTACCGTTCGCACGGTGCTTTAAGCGATATGGAGTTGGAGCTTGCTCAAGTGAAGGTGGTCAGATAAATTTGGAGTTTGCCTGCCTAAGGAAGACTAGTCTTGAAATTATCATTAAGAGTTTAGGCGGCCCTATGGAGCTTTCAGCTGGTATGAGGCTGGTAAAGAGGTTTGTTTCTCTTAGGTAAAGTATCTCTCCAGGGTGTAGCTGGAAGAACAGCTTACACGACAGTTTGTCGTACAATGTTCGCAGGACTTTTGGTAGCGATTCTTAGCCATGAAACGTCGACTCATTGTAATTCTATTGTTGTAATGAGACTTGCAGTTTGTGGAATAAGTAGTCTTCTACGTGTCGGTGTCTTTCCTGTGATTCATCGTCTTGAGGGTTGGCTAGTCATATGAGCTGCTCTTGGAGAGAATTAGACTCTGGACTACATTTTGTATTTGTAGATATTTGTAGTGGTACTGGATCTGACCATATGAGTTTGACGATAATTCTGTGATTTGAAGAATTCCTTTCATATGTTTGATCCTTGCTGTAATGGTTGATGTGCCATCGACAGAGCTCTTTGTAGCTAAATAACAGGGCCTCAAGTTTGTTGCGTATAGCTAACGAACTGCCGATGTTGTATGATGGATTTTGGCATTGCTCCGTCTTGAATTCATCTAGTTATAGGGACAACTCTGAAGGAGATTTGTTTTCCAAACTTACCGTATGGGTCCTCTAACAAATTGTGAGAGTCACATCGAGTAGAGAGTTGAACTCTAAGTGTTGTTTTTTACGAGTGTTACTAGAGTAACTGCGATCTACGATTTTGGATCTCTTAATCTATCGTTGAGGAATATAACTAGTTGCAGGAACAGATTGAATGGCGAATTAAACTCTGAACGTGTCTAATTGCAGGTTGTGAGAGTAACTCTGAGCCATGGGTATGGATTCCGAACTTGTTAGTTTGAGTATTAACAGGTTGCAGGAGCAGATGGAATGGCAAAGCGCACTATGAACATGCTTCTTTGCAAATTGCGAGAGTCTCTATCGCGCCATGGGTATGGACTCCGAACCAGTTATGGAGGCACTAACGGATTGCAGGAGCAGATCGAATGGCGAAGTGCACTATGAACTTGCTCTATTGTAAATTGTTAGAGTCTCTTCAAGCCATGGGTATGGACACCGAATCCGTCTTACGGGAAGACTTGTAACGAGTGTTTGGTGCCTTTTATGTGTATAAGTTTGGCACTCAACTCGTTGTATAAGTCTCCAAGGAACTTTAACTAGTTTTAGGAACAGATCTATCGGTGAGTTGTGCTCTAAATGTGCAGGATTGCATGTTGCGAGAGTAACCCCCGAGTCATGGATCTGGATTCCGAACTTGTGTTGTGGAAAGCTTATAACGAGTGCTTAGCACCGCTTTAAGTGTAAGTTGGGCGTTTAGCTCGTGGTTTGCTTTAATGAATTAACAGGTTGCAGGAGCGGATCGAATGACGAAGTGCGTTTTGAACTTTCTTCATTGCAAATTGCTGGAATAACTTCGAACCATGGGTATGGACTCCGAACCCGTCTTGTAGGAAGCTTTTAACGAGTTTTTGGTGCTGTTTTTGTGTAGAAGTTTGGCACTCAACTCATTGTATGCATCTGTATAGTTGCATAAGAATTTTGCAAAAAATCGTAGTATATTTTATTAGAAAATAAAACTAAGAGGCTGCTCTAGTGGCTGGCCATTATTATAAATTGGGAAAATTTTCTAGGAAATAGAACTAAGCGGCTGCTCTAGTGGCTGGCCGTTATTACAAATTGAGAGAATTTGCTACTACTATTAAGAGAGGATGTTTGAGACGCCCTCGTTCTGCTGATGCCTCCTTGCCCCCTGGGTCTTTAAGTTGATGAGCCGTTAGGCGAACAACATGGTAGACCTTGCCTGTTTCGGAGGGAGCCCCCCATTGTTTTGTATAGAGAAAGAGAAATCTTCTGATGCACCAATGTGTTTAGGCAAGATTATTTGTTTCCGTTGAATGAGCGGAATGACTTCGAATGAGGGATTCAGTTTTATTACTGTGTTATGATGAGAACTAGTTTGGACCTGGTGAAAGATGATTTGGCAGGTTTAGAAGTTCTTGGTAAAGTTGTTTGTCGCGGTGTCTTCAAGCTCGTTTACAGTTTTCGAATTATTGTGACTGCTTTCTGGCGGTAGCTTTATGGCGTCGATGGGGAGAACCGAGCCCCCCATTATAGTGGTGTAGCATGCTCATGCTGCCTGTTGGCTTCCTACAGCTTGGCCTACGCCAGCTGTTGTTGGAAACTTCATTTTCATGTAAAATGCGGAGGCAACTGTATGGAAGGCCGCTAGGCTGGGACGGCCGAATATAGCATTGTATGCGGCTTTGACATCGACTACCATAAAGTCTAGTACTTCCATTCAAATGGCGGAGGCTTTCCCTGCTGTCACATCTAGTGTGATGACTCCTTCTACTTGAACGGGGACACCAGAGAATCTGTGGAGTGTGTAACCTGCTGGATTATGTCGGTATCGAGAGAGGTTGAGAGCCTCGAATGTGACCATAAAGAGAATGTTTACTGAGCTGCCATTGTCCACCAGGATGCGACATACCTCATGATTTAGCATGCGAAGGTTTATAACTAATGCATCACAATGAGGTGTTCGGATGCCTTCTAAGTCCTTGTCGGAGAAGGATACCGGGACCCCGGTGTGTTATCTACGGAGTTGACTTCCCTGATGAAATCTTTGCGGGAGGAGTTGGAATCTTCCCCCATCGGGCCTCCATGAATGGAGTGGAGGCCAGTCATGTGTTGAGAGACTTGCGGCTCGTATGGCCTCTCTTGACACTTATTAGCCCCCCGGGGCAGAGGGTTTTCGGTGTCATTGTCTTTCTGAACGAAGTTGGAGAGATAGCCCCTGCGAATCAGGGCTTCCAGTTCTTCTTTAAGGGCTTGACAGTTGTCAGCATTGTGTCCTTCATCTCTGTAAAATATGCACCACTTATTTTTGTCACTTCCCCTACTAGACATTGATATCGTGGGGGGGAGAGATTATTCCGTACTTCTCAACTTCCATGAGGATGGCTGACACGCTTGCAGTGAGAGGAGTGAACTATTCAAAGCGTGGTGCTGGAGTTAGATTGCGGGAACTTGCACCATTTTTCTGAAATTTCCTGGGTTCTTCCTCACTTGTATCCTTCCATTTGTTCCCGGAAGATGAATCATTCTTGCCTTGAGGATAGAGAGCTTCCTCGACCCTGATGTACTTGTCACTCCTTTCTAGGAGCTCAGTAAAACTTTTGGGTGTCTTTTTGGTGAAGGAGGCTTCAGGTCGTTGTTAGCGATGTTTGTGTCGGAAAGCTGTAGCCGCTACTGAAGACTTCAAGGAGGAAATCAACCTTGCTTCAGTTGTAAAGTGTTTGAAAAAGTCCTTCAGCAATTCTCCATCTCTTTGCTTTAGTTCTAATAGGGAGACACTGGTCTTTCCAACTCTCCGGCTTGTAACGAAGTGTGCAATGAAGAGTTCTTCGAGCTAATCGAAAGAAAATATGGATTCAGGGGTCAGACATGAATACCATTCCCTTGCTGATCCTTTCAGTGCTGCGAGAAATGTCCGAAACATGAGTGCATCGGTGGCGTTATAGATCATCATGAGTGTTTTAAAGCTCTTGATATGGTCTGTCGCGTCTGATTTTCCATTGTAGGATTTGAATTGAGGAGCCTTGAAGCCCCCTGGGATGGGTGCATTGAGGATGGCTCTGTTGAAAGGAGGTCGACTAGGGCGGCAGTCCCTGTTGAAGTAGTTTCTCTCATTCTTCATTTGTTCTAGGCAATCTTCTACTTCTTGGATATGGCAGAGGACTTGGTCATCCTTCCTTTGGGATCCACTTGATTCGGCGGATCCTTCGTTAGGTGGCAGGCCCAGATCTTGACTCCCCTGACATAAAGGATGTCAAGCTTGAACTTATCCAATTTGGACCAAGTGACTGGGGCATTTTGCCCTCTGTTCTGCACAGGAAGCCTTTGACTCTTAAGAGTTGGGATTCTCATTATTTGGTGCCCTCTGTGAGAGGAGGATTGCCTTGATCACTGTCTAGGAAATTGTATTCTCTGGCTTTCTTAATGACCTGAGTGGGAGGCCTCAGATCAGGAGTGCCTCTCGTCAAATTGGATTCGCAAATCGGTTCCTTGTTGCCTGGCACTGATGATCTGGCAGAGATCTCTAGACCCCCAGGGGCCTTGCGAGGCCATTGAATCAGCTGAATCATTATGGACTGAGACGTGGTCGTACTGAGGATGTTGTTCATGTTGGGTGCCCCCCGGTGCCTCTCCGTTGGAAGGAGCATGATTAAGCTATGGTGACTGTTGAGGAGGAATCTGATCTTACATAGGTGGAACTAGTTGATGAAGAGAGGTAGTGTGACGGCTGGAGGGCGCCCCTTTACCTCTTAGTCTTGGTGGCATGGAGACAAGCTTGACTTGTGTAGTATTTCCTACAACCGGCGCCAATTTGTTGTTGCTTATTTCGGTGTGGGAGCAAACAGTGAGTGAGTTAATAATTGAAGGAAACTACTAAAAGTCCAACCTATGACCCTGGCCATTAAATACGGTTAGAGCTCCTAGGAATGAATATGGATCTTTGATTGACAACCATGATCTGAATCCGTCGATTGTCGATGCGATCGATGGAACTGCAAAAAGTCTGAAACATCGGAGGGTGGCCCCGGCGACATACCCTCTGACGCTCAAGTCAGAACCAGAAACTAAGAGAGAGTATGAGAGTGAAAACTGGCAAATTGTTGATTACCTTCTGACTGAAGAGAGGGAGGGGTATTTATAGGCCTGAGAGACATTTCAAGAGATTGATTTATGTCTGTTGGATTGATTTAACTACCTTATCTGTTTCATGTCTCTCTCCCCTCAAGAGAAAAGATGTCATCGTTAGGGGATAAGAGATTTGACTCCTAGCCTGCATGGGATGGGTGTCTTTCTTAGTGGGCCTAGTCAGTCACTTTTTATGGGCTTGGGAGAAGCCCATGTCTTGGAGTGGGCCCAGACCTGTAAAAGAGGCCTGTGAAGGCTAATCAGCCTGTAGATACTTTGAGATCTATGCAGGAATCGTACGGCTCTGATTTGCTGCAATTTTTACCATCATCAACATATATATATATATACTAGGTTTGCTAGTGGACACGTGTCTAGGGTACGTTTCCTTGAACGATGCAGCATATAAAAAATCCTGTAAAAAGTTAAATATATGCACGTCTTCGTTAAGAATTATTTACATAGATGTGTATTTGGCAGTAGACATTGATGTATTCTGAATTAAGTTGTTTATTGAATTATATCTTGCAGGATCATTTGTGAGAAGCTCGGGATTGAAAAAGAGTACTGTGGGTTTACAACAATAATGGATCGAAATCACTTGCTATGTATGACTTTAACATAAGAGATATCATATTTGATTTGTAGCCTGCTATAAATAGCAGTTTAGTTGCTAATGCAGTTGTCGCCTCATACTGCATGAGTTAATTCCCCATTATCATATTTTCATATAGTTAACCATGTATGATTTTAAAAGTGGTTAAAAGAGAGAGAGGGAGAGAGAGAAAGAGAGAGAGAGAGAGAGATAGGGAGCTTGCTGTGATATACATGTGAAGATCTTTTCTTAAATGTGATCAAGTAAAATTACATCTCCATATTAATATATCTAGTATCCATATACTAAAGTGCCTACTGCAAATTTGATCTGAAACAGGCTTGTTGGCCCCAATTTTTGATATATTTCAGTGTATGAGATATTTTACATTCTTGGACTTATGTGTTTTGTGTGAGAGATGATGTAAGTTATAGATTAAAAAAAAAGATACATGCAGATAGAATTAATAACAGAGACGACAACATTAGGCCCAACTCCTCAAAATAATTACAGAGTGATTCACACAAAACACATAATCCCAACTATCAAACATTTCAAACATTATGAAAACATGAAGATTGCAGATGGATTGACGACTAAACCCGCCAAAAATCACGATCAAGGATGAAAAATCATTATAATTAAAAAGGAATCAATCAATTCAAAACCAATGGTCATTTCTATTCTAGAATATTAATAGGTTTTTAGTAAAAACTTCGACAGAATCTCCCCTAAAATATGAGCCATTCTACTATAATTCCTTACGGAATTCTGCTAACAATTAAAAATATAACATCACAGGCAGTTAATATCAATCCTCCCCAGGCCAATCCAATAAACATCACACAGGCATCATATATATAAGGCTCCGGGGGAAAAAAATTTCATATGATGCAAGATACAAAATAAAATCCAAGATTTCGTTTAAAAACATAATGGATTTTTAGAAAAACCTTTCAAAAAACCATACACAGAACCCAATACTCGACGAATTTGTGGGTACGGGTTTTAACATCACTATATTATATCATCATACTATACAGATACTTACATCTTCTCCCAAATACTAAATATTACAAAGATTTAAATAATCCCTCATTCTACATAACTTAAGTTAACAAAATATACAACTAATATATCATCCACCAACCATACTACAAAAAAAGGGTTGTTACAATAGGGATCAACCACAATGCTTCGAGTCTTCAATATGGATAGTTTTATCATGAAACAGTGAGCCTAAACAAACAATAAGAGTTTTTCATGAATCATTTAAAACCAATGATAATTAAAAAAACAAACCATAAGAATAAAAAAAATATCAATAATAAGCATCTAATATAATAAGGGGTTAAGCTTACCTTGCAAAGGGATATCAGATTAAGCTCGCATTCATCTCGAATAGCAACCCTTATATGTTTTAATCGAAGGAATTGCAGCTGTAACAGATGATTTTTTTTGAATGTAAGTGGACAATTATTAATTTGATAAAAGGACAATGAAAAGCTTCCCTCCATATTTTTTCCAAGTCAACATCAACCTGTAAGTTATGAAAGTAAACATTCTAATGTGAAGAACAGAAAAAGAAACATTTTTTTGATCTAATATGAAAGAGTTGTAGATGTCATTAAAAAAGAGAAACTTACATGCCCATATATAGTGATGTTATCCATTGTTGTTGTTTAATTCTGATGAAAGACTTTATCTGTATATAAAGGAGTTTGATCAGTATATAAAGGAGTTTGTTTGTTAGAGAGAGTTGTCGGTTTGTATGAACTCAGAACAGAAAATGGGGGTGTATTTGTGTAATTAAATATTATAGCATTACCTTTTCAAATTACAATGGTGTTTAGTCTTGTTGGCTGATAGTATGTATTCATAAAAGCTTCAAATCCGTAAGTGCAAATATGAAGTATACAAGTTTAAAATGAAACGATGCTATTCTACAACACAATTATTTCAAATCTAACTCATCACCGTGCATTGTTGAACATCTAACTCATCTTCTATATTCAACTTCTGTATTCAACTAATCAACTTCTGTATTCAACTTCTATATATTCAACTCATCAAAGAACTAATCAACTAATCAACTCATCAATGAACTAATCAACTTCTGTATTCAACTTCTATGTAATAAATCTAACTCATCACATATTCTACAATTATTTCAAATCTTACTCATCACAGTGCACCTCTGATGACAATATAACTCATCACAGACAAAGAAATAATGAATCAACTTCTACAAAGTATTACGAAAATATTGCACAACACAGTGCACTGTTGAACAACCTACAAACTTGATCTCCAAATCTAACTCATCAACATTCAACTAATCAATTTCAAATCAAGAAACAACATATCTCAAAATCCTGTGAGTCTGCGAGTTTCGCGAAATCATGAATCCTCCCCCACCGATATCAATGGTGGGAACACCTATAAATATTGAAATAATCAAAACTTTATCATCCAAGATTAAACTTTAGTCAGAGACTAAACTTAAAATTGTTTGAGAAAGAGACTAAACTTAAAATTTGGATGTTTACAGTTCGATATTCTGTCCATTGAGTTGTAGCTTAGAAATAAAGAGTTAAAGGGGTAATGGAAGGGTTGACGACCATATTACCACATAGCCTTTCATTCAAAAGGAAAAGCTTGATATTTGATCTAACTTCTTTAGGAATTTACATACTTAAAGGAAACTCACATAAGACATTCTTAGCTACTATAACTCTAAAAGTAGTTTCATCATCCATCACTGCTTCTATTCATTGTAATAGAAAATTCAGTGCACGTGCCAGATATCAAATTATATAGTTATACATGACCAACACTAGTAGAAAATGCTACAGTCGCAATAGAAATTTCCCTTGTAGAAGAGTACAATTCCATGGTTAGTGTATATTTGTAAGGAATTTTTCTTCATTCCCTTGTAATTGTGCTGTTGCAAAATCTCTCCTGGTTAATGTACACATTCGCAACGAAATTTTAACTATCCCTTGCGAATATTAGCCACAATAGAATATCTGCAATGGAAGTTGTACCTTGCTATCCCCATATATAAGAGAATATCAACAACAAATTCGTCTCTTGCAAGTGTGTTTTAAAAGGGATTTTTTCCATTGCTGATGAACTATTGCTACAGAGATCTACAAGATACTGATTCCCTTGCAATTGCTACCTCGCGAATGCAATTGCACACATTTTTTCTTCATTACTGATTATATTTGAATGGCTTAACCAAATTTACAAATTAAAACAATGTATTTTTACAATGAAGAACATATAATTATTTCACATATTGATTCACACAATTATATAAAGAAAACATTGTGTTTTCTAGGCTATTAACAAATAACAAATAACAAACACTCTGCAGTGCAGTTGCATTCTAGGCTATTAAGCATCAATTAATTATTCTCTATGGAGAAAATGGGCTATGAGACAAGACAGCATGTGAGACATGATTCTTTAGAAGACAATCCAAAACAACATACATATTACATTACAATCATACTTTCAGTAAAAATGAATGTTTCTACGCAAGCATCACTATCGATATATTAGTCTCAACCAATAAAGTATGCATACAGATGGGAGGTTTGGGTATGACACAACAAGGTTGCATGGGTACGTGACTTCAGAAGAAAAAAACAGATTACAGATTACAGATACATTGTGTTAAATATAATATATTTTATATTAATCTATAAGTTCAAAAAAATTGAAATATCTTATTAAAACATCAAAAAGACACAAAAAAATTGATGATGAGCATTTTTGGAGACAAACAGAGCAGAAAAAATAATTTTAGCTTTCTCAATCAAATCTAATTCTATACAATAAGTTTCGTGCAAGTGCCCTAGTAGTCTACTAGTAAAATCAGGGGTCAAAACAATGCAAAATCAATAACAATTGGATACTTTTCAAATTCAAATGGGTCTAGCATTTCATTTAAGGAATTGCAGAAATTCTCATGATCGGAGATAAGTGTAGACTATCAGTAGTGACCGTCTCAACCAATACATTTATATCATGAAACTTTAGATAAAAATATGATTCAACTTGATTCCAAATCAAGATGCAGATGAAGAGCATCAAGATGCAAACAATCATATGAAATTCCATCATGATAACTACTATGCCTGCACAGCTACGGGAAAGAGGCATAGTAGTTATCATGATGCAACTGCACTGCAGAGTAGCTATCTGACACCTACTTGTTTCCAATTTGATGTTTGAGTTTCAGGTTGAGCTCACAAATAACAAACACCAATCAACAACACTGCAAAAATAACTTCCCTTGTTGATACTTTCAGATGAACTATATCGTGCAAGGCAGTTGCATTCAGGACAATTAACCATAAATCATATACATTCACTCTTTGGGTTTTCAACCGATAGTAACATCTGATAGATAACAACATCTTTGGTCCTAAATGAACTACAGTTTAAGGTAGTTGCATTCAAGACCACTAAGGCACATGATACATGCTACGACACTTCAAGAGAAATATAGTGTGTTTGAGCGCAAATCCAATTCAGAATCTTGTGGAAAGTAGAGACTAATTGTTGATCAGACACATCATAATAGGATAAGCAAATATTTAGACAATATTTACAGTTTTTTTTTACTTCATTCTTGAAATAAATGATCTTCTAATCAGGTTTACAAATATAATCATGTTAGGAATAATTGAAGCACATGCAAATAGTCTCTTCATCTACCTACTTAGAACCTACCTTTTGTTGATGCTAGCGATTATCCTGCAAATGTAGTAGGTAAACAACAATTATTTTCGCTACAGAAAGAATTGTTTACGTATTTTTTGTCGTATGAGGTCAGTTGATCTTGTAAGAACTGGACCACATGTGCACAAAACTCGACACTTAACGCTATTATTGAAAGTTTGTCCTCATCTTTATAAGCACATTTCAAACCATTTATGAGAACTAATATATTCGTAACTTTCCAACTCATCCATGCACTTGTATGAAGTTAGTGAAGAAGAACTTTTATTGTCACTCTTGTGATAAATATTTTTCTCTGAAAATAAAGTGATCTGCATTTGAAAACAGAGTGTTTTTGAAATCCCTTCCCACTAACTCCTCCAAAAAGAGAACAGTTGGATAGTTTTTCTTGGATTATCCTCAGATTGCACACAAGTGCATTGGTTACATCCCGCATGTAAGTATTAGATCTTGTAATGTGGCAGTGGTTTAAAATATATGATTATTGACATCCTTGAAAAAAGGAAGGTGGTGCATTTTCTCTCAAAAAAGGAAGGTGGTGCACTCAAAAGTCCCTCAACTTTAGCAAAACCCAATCATACTAATGCAGAAAAGCTCAAAAACATAACCACAGTCCCTTGTTATAAAACCAGAAATTCTACAGAGTTGAAAGATTTTATATGGTAGCTACACAGTATATTAAACATCATTCGAAAATTCTCTTACTACACAATAGCCTCTTACCATCTATTTCCCAGTGGAATTTAACAGTTCGATTCTCCGTTCACTACTAAAAGAAATGTCTTCTAAATTCCAATATGATCAGCTTGTATAAATAATTTTCCAGAACTTGCATGCACTATCAGATAATGAGGAAATAAATTCTTTGCCATAATTCTTTGCCTAAATATCAAGGCCATTAGCCAAAACAAATGATAGAAATATTGGAAGTATACCTGTGAGGCCACTGACTCCCAATAATATGAACATGCTGAAAACTGGATTGCATCTGCCCGAGGATCTAATCGCCAGAACCATTCCCAATCATCATTGTATTTAAGAAAATGGGAATGCAATCTACTCTTCCAGCACCCAAGCATACCCTGAATTTTAGTTTGAAATACATACTCCCATGCTTTCGGATTTTTGTCCATAACTTAGAATTTCTGCAAACACGAGAGATGACGCTTGGTATTTATATAAAGATCAATATAAAATCGACAAATAGAAGTTCTTTGCTTAATATTACCAAAAGAATTTGCCATGTAGCTTCTAATCTGCTAAAAGGTTGATGCAACCAACCAACTGCAATAGTGAATAGATCTGACCGCTTGGCTAGAATTCCTAGACAGTTGTTGAAGCGGTTACCCCGCTTACCAATCGGCTGGCCTAACTCGTTCCATTTTAAAACTACCCTTTGACCATTACGGGGTCTCTTGGTTGTTGGATTATTACCTGTTCGTCCTCTTTTTGGGGGCCTCATCAAAGCTATGCAAAATATGTAACTTTTTGCATCAATTAAACTATAACAAAGCCATATGTAGGATTACAATTAATAGTTCAAAAAGATTGAGAATTGCATGTAACATGCTTACCCGTGTGTCGTACTCTCTCCGCCTTGGCACTTTCATAGTGATCAACGTACATTTGTCTATTCTGCCTCCAATACGCCACAACTTTCGGTACATTTTTTTCCTACTTTCTTGATCAATGAGAGCAAGTGGTGGTAGCGGTAGAGATAAAATCTCATTTATTGCAATGCCTGGTAGAAACTCATCATCACTGTCATCATCTGATTTATCCGCTTCTGGTATTTCTCCATCTACTCGTGCAAACTCCTCAATAATCTCCGGAAGAACATCATCTGCACACATTTAAGAATAAACATTTAATAGAAGTAATCAAATCATATAAACTGTAATTAACACGAAGAATAAGATAAAAATAAGCTAATATCCACCTATTCTTCTTAAACTAGCTTCAATTTTAGGGTCCCTCATCTGTCAATAAATATTAATGTCCAAGAGTTAGTCACTTTAGAATATCCTCATATGAGAAGTACAAACAAAGTCAATGAAAACTAAACAGATAGTAAGTAAACAACAATATAAATGCCAAGTTTAATGAAAGTACCTGCAGGCTATACTGTAATGGATCAGAACAGCCAGAATACAACCAAATAGGGTCTACAACAATAAAAATGTCATGTTTAATGACAGTACCTGCAGGATACATTGTAATGAGAATAGATAATTAAAACTCCTGATTAATTAATTGTCTATCTTTTAATATACAATTGATCAGGTTAACACCAAAAACATGTTGATCAGATGGTTGTATTTGATCTGATGCAAGCCCTAATTGCCGTGATTTTGATCATAGTTCAAATTAGCAAGAAAAAAATTTGACCACTGGATAGAATGAGAGTACTCTGCCAATTCTAGATACAATGATAAGTTTGACACTGCATATAACAAGAGCTAAGATAAAAGTATGTTAGAAATTTTCATTTCTAGTAATTCTATACAAAAGATGTTAGCAATACATAACATAATTAAAAAGTTTGCACAAAATTAAAGTTGCTTCATCACACAATGCTAGAGAACTGAAAGCCAAAGTTTGTTCTTTATGCAATAGCTGTCATAATAAACTTCAGCATAACTACTGGAGCCTGTCAACTGTAGCGGAATGAACAATACAAGAAGGAATAACTCTCCATGCTATCCATAAATTTTATGTAAAAAGAAACTTCGCCTTCATCTGTGTAGTGGTAAGAACATGGCTCTCTTTAACTCATTTTTTAGGCTGATGTGTTTATATAATAATAGTAAAAGTTAACTCGGTTGAATCACATTCTATAGATAGATGTGATATAAATTAGCATATACCTTCATATAGAAATATATATAGAATGCAATACTGCTGCATGAATATACAACTTACTGTCCAAATAGAGTCCATACAGTACTTTTGGGCCACAACATCATTGCTTATAGAAAAATATCAATGTAGTTCAGAAGATTAATATCACACATAAACAACAAAAGATCTCTCTAATCAATGAAGTTCTTAAAAGTTAATAATAACTGAAACAGTTGATGCCCTACTGTTCTACTCCAACTTTTTTGTTTCTCTTCATTGTTGATGAAACATTTGCCTCTATAACTTCACTATCAATTTCTGGCCTCACCAAGGAGATATCACCATCAAGTTGGATGTTCTGCGAGAAGGAAAAATTTTGAACAGGATCAACAGATCCTTCGATCTCTATTGGCCCATCTTCTTCATCATCAACAATATTACCACTATCTGGTATATCAAATATAGCTCGGGATGGCCTTCTCAAGACTACCCACATATTTTGATATATAGGACCTTCGATGTAAAAACATTGTTCAGCTTGAATTGCAAACATGAATTTATCATCTGTATATATTTCTATTCACAAGCTGAAAATCATACTCATCCTTGAGTTTTTGCATTTCGCACCAACGCACTTTGAACATTATGTATTTATATTCTTGTTGATGTCCATAATTTATCTCCACAATATCTTCAAGCTGACCACAGTACATCACATTACCTTCACGAGGATTTTTATCTTTATTGCTTGAATAACATCTTTGGGTAAAGACCTGAACAATCCCATTATTTTGGGTTGTTCTCTTTTCTTCTAGAGAAGTTATATTAAACTTGAAACCATTAACACAATACCCACCATACCTATTCACCCATGAAAGTGGACCTTTTGAAAGAGAAACAACTAGATCTGAGACAAGTTCTCCTTCAGTGACTAGGTACTCAACCTAACATGAAATAAGTAGAGTAATTTCACTTAATAATATCTTTCCATGCACACACACACATACAGAAATGAAGTAGGCTTAAGGATAGATTTATAGAATTATACGTGACTTTGAAGCCAACATGGAAAATCCTTTCTGTGAATACGATCAATTGCCCTTGTTGCATTTTTTCCCCTATATTTCTTTCTCAATTCTTTGATGTGTTTACTTCAAAAAATAATAATGATAACTTGTTAAAGAATAACATTCTATATAATAATAAAAATATTAAACTATATAGAAGGGTATAGTGAACGCACTTTCGGAAGATATCTATTTCTTCAACATTATTTAATACATATGCATGTGCTTGCTCCAACATTTCTCTAGGGTAATGTGTATCCTCCTCAATGAAATAAAACAATGAACCCTTTGCATTTCGGATAGGACGATTTAGCCTTGTTTCCACATCATGCAAATAACGTGAAACAAAGTTTAAGCATTCGTTAGCTAAATAATTTTCAGCTATTGAACCTTCATGGCGTGCTTGATTATGAACTTGTTTTTTCATAAACCCCAAATACCTAGATACAAGAAACAATCAAAAATTTATAAGTACATGTACACATGTTTCTAAGTATAATATAAAACTTTAAAATTAGGTTTATAGTCTTTAGTACCTTTCAATGGGATACATCTATCGATATTGGACAGGACCACCTACCCTAGCCTCGGCAACTAAATGTACTGTAAGGTGTACCATGATTGTGAAAAAGGATGGTGGAAAAAACACTTCTAACTTGCACATAGTCTCTAACACTTGTTGCTCTAGCTCCTCAAACTCTGATGCATCAATAACTTTTGAGCACAACTTATTAAAAAAGCCACAAAAATCTATCAACACTTTAGCAACTTCAGATTTCATGTTATGCCGGAGTGCAACAGGTATTAGTTGATGCAGTAGTATATGGCAATCATGTGTATTGAGGTTTGGAATTTTCCTATCTTGAACGTGCACATTATTGAAAATATTTGAAGAATAGCCATATGGAGATTTCACTGATTTAAGCACTTGACAAAATCTCCACATCTCTTCTTTTGACATGGTGATTACTGATGATGGTAATTGAAACCTGTTATCCCCAATATCTACAGCTTGAAGGTTCCTACGTATATCCATATCCGTCAAATCTCGACGAGCCCTTAAATCATCCTTTGATTTCTTTGAATCTTGCAGGAGCGTAGATAATATATTGTCACATATGTTTTTCTCTATATGCATTACATCCAAGTTATGTCTAATTTTAAGATCCTTCCAATATGGCAAGCGAAAGAATATACTTATTTTGTTCCACCCTGCTAGTAATTTTTGCACATTTTCATTGTTACTTATTCTCTTGCCTCTCTTCCGTTTCTTCTCCTGAACTGCATTGTCTGGCTTGAAACGATATTTTCCAAAAGTCACATTTGGAAAGCCCTCTAGCTGTTGGAAAATGTCAACTCCAGACATCTGTATTGGTACAATCCGTCTTTCAACTGTTCCATCAAACTTATTCTTATTTCGACAGAATAGATGATGTGATGGCAGCCACCTTCGATGACACCAAAAGCAAAATTTGCGATTATAAGTGAGACGCTTCCCTTCGTAATCTGTTGCACAAATAGGACATGCAAATCTACCCTTAGTCGACCAACCAGAAAGATTACCATAAGCTGGAAAATCATTTATAGTCCAGAGCACAGCTGCATGCATTTTAAATTCTTTCTTAGTGTAAGCATCGAATGTTTTAACACCAATCTCCCATAGAATATTTAGTTCATCAATAAGTGGCTCTTGAAACACGTCAATGTCATACCCAGGATCATATTTCCCAGGAATCAACAAAGATAGAAATATGTATGGTTGCTTCATACACATCCATGGAGGTAAATTATATGGCATAAGCAACACAGGCCATGTAGACCACGATGAGCTCATTAAACCAAAAGGGTTGGAATCGTCGCTTGCCAAACCCAATCTGACATTTCTTGAATCTTCAGCAAATTTTGGATACAAACGATCTAGGTGCTTCCACGCCTCTGAGTCAGCCGGATGTCGTAGTTTGCCATCATCAATACGACATTCGGAATGCCACCTCATTTCCTTAGCAATATCTTTGGACATATACAATCTTTGCAATCTGCTTATGACAGGAAAATGACGAAGAACCTTAGCCGCCACATTCGTTTGATTTGCCCCCTCTTCAGACGTACTTGCAACTGCAGTGCACTTGTTCTTTTTCCACCTAGATACCTTGCACTTTGGACATTCAACCAGGTCATTATACTCCTTATAATATAGAATGCAGTCATTTGGACACGCATCAATCTTGTTGTACTGTAGGCCTAGTGTTGCAAGAATCTTTTTAGCATCATAATATGATTTGGGTAAGCTCTCTTGCCCATTGGGGATTACTCTGCGAAGTAAATGAAGAAGCATCTCAAAATATTTTATGGACATCCCACTTATAGTTTGGAGATGGAAAAGTCTAACCATAAATGAAAGCCTAGAAAATTCAGTGCAACCATCATGTAAGTTTCGCTCATTGTCCTCTAGTAGTTTCAGAAGCTCATTAAAATATCCGAAGGGTTTCTTTTGAGATTCTTCTCCTCCATGTGCCATGTCATCATCAACATAGGTTGCAGCCATTATGTTGTCCAACATCACATTTATGTCGTCAATCCTTCAATCTTTGCTTGAACTATTTCCTCGTCTATGTTATGAGCATCCATTCCTTCTCCATGATAATCCCAAAAAATGTAGTCCTTAACCTAAACATCAATAAATGTTCACGTACTACTTCTTGATCCTCTAATGTTTTATTCAAACAATGTACACATGGGCAATATATTTTTCCTGTCTCCGAACGATAAGGATTTTCATCAGCATATTTCAAGAATGCCGCTACACCTTCTTCATATAGTTGGTTCTTAAACCTGTCTTTCTTAAGTATACTAATGAATGACTTGTTTGGAAGAATTCTCATCTGAAAGTTTACAACATTTATTATTAGTTATATAATCAAAATATTTGCAAGTGCATACATAATTAGAGTCTCATTCTTTCAAAAACTTTTTGGTACACACGTGAAATCTAGTAAGAAAGTGCAGTGAAATATTTCTGTAATGGTGTTATTCACAAGCTTTTAATGGTGTATTTCTATTAGTCTATATGCACATTAGTAAGCACACATATAAACACTACATTACATCTATGCAGTATACAAATTCCAAGAAACAACAAACAATTGAGGACAACGAAATAGAAAAGCACAACCACAACAAAAAGCTCAATAAAATATGATCATTGTTTACATCGAAAGTATGATACCCTTCTTTTATGGCTTAATAAAAGAAATAAAATTTCCAAAAAAAAAACCCTAACTTGTTCATACCCCTATGTTTTCATGAAATCTTTTATCTGAACCTCTCAATCAACAAAAGAATTAAAGAAATTTTAAACAAATAAAATATTATCTATTCCTATATGAATTGGAAAGAACATCCTGTTATGTATATGAACCTATTTGTGATTTGGAAGCCTATGCCAAAACCAAGTGTGCCCTAACTGAAAGGAGAGAGAGAAGGAGAATGAGATACCTGACATTGAAAAGGAGGCATGGAGGATGAGGCGGCAGCGGCAAGGAGCGGCGACGAGGAGTAGGGGCGACGATGAGCGGGTAGGGGCGACGAAGAGCGGCGAGAAGCGGTGACGAGGAGGCTGGAAGAAGAAAGTTGCGATTTTTGGTGGGATGCGGACGTGGGGGTGGGGGGGGGGGGAATCAGGGTTTATGTTTTGGGGGAAGGTCGTGGGGTTTTTGATCTCTTTTTTCGCTTATCAATTTTGGCCCGGGAAAGAAGATTATGTTTATTGATTTTTTTTTCTTTTTACCCGCTCAGTATTTGAGAAGTGAGGATAATTTTTAACATCAAATTGTTGAGTGGCAAAATTATCTATGTAATGCACGTGTTTATATCTAATTTATTTTTAAAAATAAATATTTTATTACTACTTTGGTAATGGAGTATTGTTTGTTACAATTGCTCCCTTGTAATTGACAACACTTGTAACGGTTGAATAAAATCTCTTGCGGATGTCAAAATATTTGCAATGAATGGGTTTGTTTGTGATTAATTTTTTGTTCATGGTAGCAACTACAAGGAATTTTTGGTGCTTGCAAATAATCCATTATTATTGCAAGGTTTTCTACTAGTGGAAATAGGTAAAAAGCTAAAATTACCTGATCATACCATGACTTGTCAGTGTTGTAGATGACAGCAGCTCCAAAGCTCCTACCAGGATTGATGCCTATCCATGAACACTGCAAACCCTATTGGAAGTGGAGCTAACACCTGCAATCTTGTAGTGAAAAATAAATTATATTATTCACATTGAAACTAAAGAAGATAATTGTGGTAATTAAATTTGACAATGACTGAAAATTAAAGTATCAAATTCATGGAGTAGAAGTCAGTCAATGCTTTACAGCTTTATAGTTTCTCTATTCCTCACTCTCTCCACTCAAACTGATTGTGAAGTGACATCCAATTGCTGATAGAGAAAATTGTGAGGAAAACTCTATACATATAATTGTTAGAAAAATTTTGAGATATAAACTATAGGTAGAAATATTTCAAATTAGTCAGATTGTTAATTACATTGTGTTCATGTTAAATAGGAGACATACCTTTCATTTATACACAAGCTCAACGCTCATCTAAGTAATGTGATGAGTACAATTTATACATAATTTTTATTAATCTTTTATGCATTAAAATTGCAAGTTCTCGTTGATTTATTTAACATTTATCATATTTCTACTGAATATTATTTATTTGTATGTTTTTGTAGGAATGAGATGGATAAGTGCAAAAGTGGGCTTTTTTGCGTGAAATCAAGGAAGAAACACAAGGCTGAAGATTTAATAATTTGATCAATCAAATGCGTGTGTTTATAAATTGGCCCATGGAAGAATCAATAAAAAATATTTTGATCAAGTAGGGGGTGAAATAAAATTTTGGTGAATTTAAATTATGATTAGTTTAAATATAAGTGGATTAATTTTAATCTATTGATTTTTAAATTAATTAATTATTAATTAATCCTATTATCTTAATTAAACTAACCTAATTATACATTAACCTACCTACAAATAATTACACCTATATATATAAAGGGCTACAGGGTGTGGCATGAGAGGAAGGGAAGCAAAAGGAGAGGTAGGTGGCGGCTGGAATAGGAGAAAAGATGAACGAAAAAAAAACACAGAAGAGAAGCAGAGAGAGGAGGAAACTGTGTGAGGCGTGAAGGAGATCAGCTTACGTGGCGACTTCGCTGACGTTAGCACGGCGTGCACTCCGAGACGGAAAATGACAGAGTCTCTCTGTGGGATTTTTGGGCGCGGTGTTCAAGACAGAAAGAGAGAGAAAGAGTTATTGTTCCGTGCGATTATCGAAGCTGTTCGGTTTGCAATTCTTTTAAAAAGCTGTCCCCTTTTGTATCTCTTTTCTCTTCATAACTAAATTTATTTTTCTAGGGCTTTGATATAGCCTAGTTTTGAGAACACAATTTTAATTCCATATTATTTTATTATTTTTTCATGGTTGTGTGTTAGATTTTTATTCTTAATGCGTACAATTGGTGGATAGACATTTGTATGATTTACTGGATCATGGAGAGACCGAGAGGTGATTTGTGATTTAGAACTATAAAATTAAACACTATTGATTGAGTGAAATTAGAGATGATTTACCACGATTGATGTGACTGTTAAGAAATCCACGGAACTTAATAAGTCTTCAATTAATTAAATTTGCATAGAAATATAACAAACTGTTAATTGGAGATATTTTTGGTGTTGTTCGAGAGAAAACATTGAATAATTTGGGAATTTCGGTCTACAACTTGGAAAAATAAATTCTTTATTCATATGGAGTTTTAAATTGTGTGTAATTAACTAGGTGAAATCAAAAGCCTTAGAATTAATTTTTCCATTAACAAATCACAAAAATATCACATCCCGTTCCTCTTAATTAATTTAGTTGAATTCTTTTCGATTAATTTAATTTAGTCTCTTTCTTTATTAGTTTCGATTTTCCAAATAGTGATTCATCTAGTAATATCAGTACTCAATAAAATAATTAGTCCATGTGGGTTTGACACTCGTTTCACTAAAACTATACAACTTGTTGCGATTCTGTACACTTGCAAATATTCACATCAAGTTTTTGGTGTCGTTGCCGGGGACTAGTTATTATTTTATTGATATTGAAAATTGCTAGACTATTACTAGTTTGGATATTTGTTTTTATTTTTGTTTTATTATTATTTTACCTATTTTTTTTCTTTTGACTTACTTTTATTTTCATTTATTATTATTATTTTTTTATATAGTTTTTTTATTTTTTTCAATACTTATATTTCAGGACATACAAATACACTATCATGGCGAACAACGATGAAAAAAGAGCTTTGAGAGATTATGCTATGCCCTCAATTCATAGAACAATATCACGCATAAAGAGGCCGGTTATTGAAGCTAACGATTTTGAGATTAAACCGGCGATTATTCTAATGATTCAACAAACTGTTCAATTTTGGGGACCACCGCACGAGGATCCTTATGTTCACATTGCAAACTTTCTAAAAATTTGTGACACTTTCAAGCACAACGAAGTAACAGATGATGCAATCAGATTGAGACTTTTTCCTTTTTCACTATGAGATAAGGCGAAGGCTTGGCTACATTATCTACCACTCGGTAGTATTACTACTTTGGAGGGACTTGCACAAAATTTTCCAGCCAAATAATTTTCACCGGCAAAGACAGCAAAACTAAAGAATGATATTGTTACATTTATTCAATTTGAGACTGAGTCTTTGTATGATGCATGGGAGAGGTACAAAGAGTTATTAAGTGTCCTCATCTTGAACTACCGAAATGGCTGCAAATTCAATTATTGTATAATGGTTTGGGAGTTACACATCGATCTATGGTTGACGCAGCAGCTGGAGGTGCACTAATGAGCAAAACTCACGAAGCAGCCTATGAGCTTTTAGAGAAGATGATATCTAATCATTATCAGTGGTTTGCAGAAAGTACAATGCCAAGAAAGTGGCGGGAGTTTTTAAACTTGATCCTATTTCTACTTTAAATGCAAAAATTGATTTTTTTTATCTAAACAAGTAGGAAATATGAATTTTAATGCAATTCCATCTAATATGATTTGTGATCTTTGTGCAAGAAATCACTCACTTACAGATTGCCAAGTGGGGAACCTTTTTCTCAATTAAATTTCAATCAAGCAAATTACGTGTCCAATTTTCAACATCAAAACAATCCTTATTCGAACACATATCATCAAGAATGGAGAAATACGCCCAATTTTTTATGGAATAGCAGTCAAGGAGCAATTAGACCACAACAGAATTTTCAACCACAAGAAAAGAAGCCGACACTTGAAGATATGTTTATGCAATACATGCAGAAGACAGATTTGGCAATACAAAATAATACGGCTTCAATTCACAATCTTGAGGCGCAAATTGGTCAGCTTTCAAATATTCTTACAGAGAGAACAGCAGGGAACTTACCAAGCAGCACAATGGTTAATCCCGATGAGCATGTCAAAGCAATAACACATAGAAACGGGAGAACAATTGTGCAGCCACAAGAAGAAATTGCCGAATGAAATGTGGTTGCAAAGGAAGAAGAGTACGAACAAATTGTAGAGGAACAAATGCAGCATGAGCAATTAACTTTTGATATTTTTAAATCCATGGAGTTTCCTACCGAAGAACAGACATCTTTTCAAAAAAATTCAAAGAGGTGGGGGAATCAAAGACATCATCATCACGGAAGAAATGACTCGAACTAGAGCTTGAACCTGATCCACACCTGAAGAGAAGAATTAGAAAAGATGTTTTGATGTTGTTGGATCTTGGCGTTACATAACCATCTCACCTCCAAGTTTCGCAGAAGACTCAAAACTTAGCGCTTTTTGGGAGGCAACCCATGTTTTCTTTTGCTGCATTTAGATTTGTTTTTTATTTTAGTTTATTATAATTATAATTTTTGATTTTATTTTGTAGGATTTCATAAATTTTGAAGTCAACAAGAGGAGCTGTTTTATACACCTACTTTGATGGCTTTTTTTGAGCAGTTTGGAGTCAGATTCTGGAAAAGTTATTCCAAGATAAATTGTAGACAATTGTCTTAGCTTTCCAGCAAAAACAAATCATCCCATTTGGACACCTACAGCTCCAGATATCGCAAAAACACTGAACGCCGTGCGTGCATAATTTTTAAGATGAATCAGGAGAGAAATTCTGAACTTCTAGCATTTTTTTTTGTTTTTGTTTTTTCTTTCCCATTGAGGACAATGTGATATTCAAGTTTGGGGGAAGGGTTACAAATTTATTTTTTATTTTATATATTTTTGAAAAGAAAAACAAAACAAAAGATATTTCAATGAGACTCATCATTACACTTTTGAGTTCTTTTTTGTGCTAAGTATTTAAATAATTTCTCTTTTAGGATAGAAAATTTCTTATAAAGCAAGATTTAGTATACTTATTTACTTTAGGATTATTGAATTTCAAAATTACATACACAATTGTAAGAGTCATGCGATTACACATAAAAGAAAAATGTGATACTTTTTCTTGTGATTATCGCCTTTGATCTAGTCCTAAATAGAGTTTAAGTAAATAGAGTAATAAAAAAAATTTATGAATAAAGTCAATCTACTCCAATGTTTTGAGTTGCTTAGTAACTAGGGGTATTCATCACCAATGTTTAGTTTTATGTCAAACGGCAACTTGAAATATGAGTATGCAAAGCACTTTAAGTTTGTGACTTGTTGAGTAACTGGGTGAATTCATCACAAATGTTTGCATTCGCGTCAAAAGGCAAGTGACAACTTAGAGAAGAGAAGGAAAAAAAAAAACTCTAGTTTGCTATTCGGTTTGTAGTAGTGAGAAGGGATAATCACAGATAGAGTTGTTACATACTATAATTACATTAATTGCATGACAAATATGATTGGGTGTGAAATTATTTTTTTTGATGTATCGGATAGAGCCCAAAGGCTCCAGCCATCAAACAATATATTAATCAATAATAACAGTATACAAATAAATAGTCGAAGGCTTTACAAGATGTAAAACAATAAAAAGCGAGCAATAAATAAACAAACAACGGCTATTGAGCCAAAAATACAGATAAAAGCGCTTCAGCAAATTCCCGCGCCGAAACAAGACAGAAGACACAACCCTCCCCCAACGAAGGCATCCCAATCCGCTAGCAGTCCAAAGAAACACTCTAGCAGCACAATGGAGGCGACGCACAGCCGAAATGTAGGGAATCAGCGAGAAGCCAAGGCTCAACTGTGCAGAAGTTGATGAAACGACGCAGAAGCAGTTTTCCTCGCAAGAATGCGAGCACTCACACGAGTAGGCAAATGATAAGTGACTTTCTTTATATAACTCCGCCTGACGGGGGGAGGGGCCTCCCTTGCCGAAGAGGGCGAAAAAATCGCAAAGACCGAAGCAGAGGCTTCGACTTTGATAGAACACGGCAGGGACACGCAAACACTGAGAGCGTCTGAAGTGACAGGTGGGGTGGACTTGGTCGAGACGTCCGAGTGAAGGAGATAAGGATCTTCAGAACTCGGAGAAATCTTACGGGAGAGGGAGAGGAAGAGATGTTTAAAAGCTGTCAAAAGCTTATAGAGTCCCGAGTGAACCCCTAAACGTTGATACCAAGAGAATAAGCATCCTGGGTAATGAAAAGAGAATGTAGCAAGTTGGGGAGAAGAAACCTTTAAAACACACGGATAGTTATAATAAAAAGAAGAATCCATAGTGACGACCATAGTCCTGTCAGGACGCGCAAGGGAATCAGAGATAACGCAGTGCAAATCGTTCCCCCTCGCAAATCGAGACCACTTAAGCGAAGGGGAAAAGGATTTAAACAAGTTAGACTTGTAATCCAGCTTCCAAATCAACGAAGGAGACAAAGAATTGGAACGGATATGGCCCTTATAAGAACCCAACCAGGGGTAGGAACCCAGAGAAGAACGAGCTTTGCGATCCTTAACTAGGATAGCAAAATTAGGATAGGGAAGGGTAACAGGAGGACCACAATTAGGGGATGAAGGAGTGGAGGCGATCGTCGTTGATGGCGAAACCGTAACAGAGGAGACGAGGTTCTGGCCCGAGACAACGCTGCTCTTGCTAGCCACCCTCTCCTGAAACTTATTAGCCAAGCTAGCAAGATACTTGCGCTTTAAAAGGGGGTAGTTTAGAAAGGAAAGAAGTTTGGCCGGAAGGAGATGACCTTTAGGAAAAAGAAGAAGTTTTTGAAGAGAAAAACATCTACTGCGAGAATGACAACACTTATCACAGAAAATGCATCTGATTTTATTCTTGCACTCGCGTTTAAAATGCCCGGGGAGAAGGCATCTGTAGCAAATCACAAGAGGATCGGTCTTACAAGAGAAAGGGGGGTTTGTGGAGGTAGCAGAACATTGAGAAAGATGGGAGATATCGGAACAAGGAGTAGGCAACTCCCTTTGCGATACTATAACCAACTCCAAATTATTAGGCCTGGCATCAAGCTCGGCGAGATGCATAGTATGAACCAAACCAACCTTGTCAACCATGATCACCTGCAGGTAAGGAACTGTACCAAAAAACGAGGGGGGGTACAATACAGTTCCAACTGCATCAAAGTAGCACCACCGAGGAGGAAAACAGTGGAGCACGAGAGGGGTAAAATACTACCCACAATGGGGATTAAAATCACCCTCCAAATAGAGAGAAAGGATGGTGAAAAGAAACGATAAGGGAAGAAAAATAGATGATGAACGCATTATTATTCACATTTAGAGGCAATAATCTTAATGAAATTAGACAATTAAAAGCTCTATATGTGGTATTTAACTCTTATTTTCTCTTTTCCATAGGAAACAGCTCAAGACAGCGAAACGAAGCAAACGCAGGATCTTAAGGATGAACTCAGAAGATTACAGAAGCATCAGTCGACTGGTTCTCCACAACAGGCGACTGGACAGAGAACTCAAGCTTACACAGATGTCTCGTCATAGTCGACTTACTCTCAAGGACAGTCGACTAGTCTGATGAATCATGAAAATACTGAAGTCTCGACACAGTCGACTTACATCCAGAGGCAGTCGACTGGTACGCGGCGGAGTAAACAGATAAGATATTCGAAGATTCATCCAAATCTAATGTCAAATCTATCTGAATCCAGATTTATGCAAATCAAATCTAAAGACTGGGGATTTTCAAGAGCACGTGGTTAACAGATAAGGAAGGAAAGAAGAAAAGAGAAAGAAATAAATCATCAAATCAAACAAGGAAGGAGTTTTCCTGAAAAAGGGCAAAACCCTAATTTTCAGCGGTGCTATATAAATATCAGAAGAGAAGCATTATAAAAGATCTCTTTTCTCGGGGAAGCGACTTAATCACAAGAGTTTCTGCGCATTTAAGTCATCAACAGGCATTATTCTATCAGCACCGAGGAAGGAGAGAGGAGATCCAGTATTCGAAGGCAGTCGACTGTGTAACAGCCAGTCGACCTTATTGCCGGAGTTCATTAGTTTATTTCTTCTCTTTCCATTCTTTTATGTTGATCATGTATTCAAACTTGTTGATTAATAAACGTATTATTATGTGGAACTAATTCTATAGTTGGGTAGACTGAAGCCGTAGTTATGTAGTGCTATATTCTTCTGAACTCTTCTATTTTACTTATTGATTGAATCCGTTTGTAGTGGTATAGATTGATGAAAACCAAACTAGTTCTCAAAGTCTGAGAGCAGTCGACTGAGGTGAGAGCCAGTCGACTGACGTACATAACTTAAGAATATTAAGTTTGCATTACCATCTATCTGAATCTGTTATATGAGCATATTGAGACGACCCGTTTCTCGTGTCCGTAATTGTAACGAAGGAATCTTTAGGGGTTCCTGGTTCAATCAACTTAAGGGATCTGGATCTGATACCAATTTCTAGAACCTTGAGTGTTTGTTCGTTTCCACTGATCTTATGTTTTCTTTAAGCACAACTTAGTAGATACCATGCTAAACACTTAATGAAAGAAACGAATTAGAGTAGATACCATGCCTAATTCTTGGCCTAAGGAAACAATACTTTAAGGAGTAGATACCATGCCCTTAAAGTGAACAAACATGAGTAATAAGAAGAAGTTAAGAAGGTGACTTAGCATTACTGACTATTGGTGGAGATCTAAACCCAACTACTTCATAAATATTTGTGATTCAACACTTCTTAATTTAGTTTAAATCTTTTTATTTCTTTTAGACTTTTAAATCAACCCTTTATGATTCTTAGTCTTTTTATTGATTAGTAAGTTAAAGTCTACAATCTCTGTGGGATCGACCCTTGCTATTGCTACGCTTTGTCAAATGATTCGTGCACTTGCGAGGTTTTTATAATTTGTGTCTAGTTTAGTCTATATATTTAGGTAACTAGAAACCAACAACAAGTTTTTGGCACCGTTGCCGGGGATTGTTTAGTATTTTAACTTACAAATCAGTAAAATCTTTTTCTTTTTATTTTATTTTATTTTTTTTCTTCTTCTTTTATAACATTTTCTTTCAGGTTACATTCTGCACAGGCAGACCAGTTGACTGTCCCAAGGATCAGTCGACTGTCCAGAGGATTTTTTTCCAAAAAGCAACAATGGGTGAAAATTTTTTAAACCGAGTACCAATGCAAGACAAATTCATTCCTAAGAATATTGAGAACCCTTCTTGCATAGCTTTTCAACCCAAAGTCACAGGGAATATGCATCTATCACCTCAATTACTCAGCATGGTGCCCCACTTCTTTGGTAGAACAGACGAAGATCCGCATCTACATTTACAAGACTTATTTGATCTTTGCAGGACACAAAGCATCCAAGGGCTTACCTCTGAACAAATCAGGTTAATCTTGTTTCCTTTTTCTCTAAAACTTAATGCTAAGTTATGGTATAATTCTTTGGAACCAGGATCAATTAATTCATGGGAGCAATTGGCAATAAAATTCTTGAAAGAGTTCTTTCCAGCCCAGAAAACCAGACAACTAAAAAGGGAGATTCTACTTTTCCAACAAAAAGATGGCGATTTGTTTTTCGAGGCGTGGAAGGATTTCAAAAACAAGCTTTTCAAGTGCCCTACGCACAACATACCCAAGGATGATCAGGTACAAGCATTTTATGAGGGTTTAAATTACGCTAATAAAGCAATTGTAGATGCAGGTTGCAATGGAATGTTGATGAGGAAGAGTGCTGAGGAGGCCATAGAGTTATTTGAAGAACTCAGCGAGAACTCACAACAATTCTCAACTAGGAGGGGTCTTTCGAAAAAACAGGGAGTATACGAAATTTCTCATAATAATAACATGCAATTAGAAATGGAAACCATAAACAAAAAGATTGATATGCTTGTGAATTCAACTTTGGGTGGCGTAAAAAACCAACCAAAAGAAATTTGTGCAAATTGTTTTCAATCTAACCATACAACTAATTCATGTCCCATGTTTTCTTTCGCAGATCAGGAGCACACAAACTACGAAGAACAGGGAATGTACCCGCCCCAGAACAATTTTTTTTCAAACACGTATGACCCAGGGTGGCAAAACCATCAAGACAATCAATTCGCACCAGGGCATACGCAGCAGTTCCAAGGTGGGAATGGGTATGATAAGCCGGCACAAGAACAGACGAAGTTGGATTTCGAATCCACCATTCTTCAATTACTCCAATAGCAACAGCAAACAAACAATCAACAAGGACAGGCCATTCAAAAATTGGAAATTCAAATTGGGCAAATTGCTACAGAGTTAAGTGGAAGAAAGGCAGGAGAATTCCCATCACAAACCATACCTAACCCTGGAGGACAAGAACAGCTCCAATCAAGGACAACACTAGAGGAAGAGATTGAATTTACAATGTTTGATGCACCACAATTTCCACACGATGATCATGAATGTTATAATATTGATGTGGTTCAGGAAAGTTGTGACCAAACATTTCAGGAACATAGTGTTGATCCATTACCAGCAACAATTGCACACCCTCCACTACTATCGCAAGTTGAAATGGAATACGATGACTGGATGATTGTAGAGACAGTACATCACCTTGAACCTCCAACATCATATTCAGGTAAGCTTGCACCTGCATTTAAAAATTTTGTGTCTGATAACATTTGTGTTTTCCCAGACCAGCCGACTGACGAGCAGGATAAGTCGACTGGTGAACATAACAAGTCGACTGGTGAATGGAATAAGTCGACTGCTACAAGGTCACCAGATGTGGAGCTGAAGCCATTACATGAATATTTGGGGAACAACCAGACAATACCTGTGACAGTTGCTGCAAAGTTCAAGATAAACGAAGAAGCAAGGCTGCAGGGAGTCTTGTAAAACCACAATGGTGCATTAAGATGGACCATTGCTGATAAACTGATGTCAAGATGGTACGGTCCATAACATGTTACAAAGGTTTCCCCCACATGGAGCATTGACGAAAAAAATCAAACGTTCTAGGTGAAAGGGCAGAGGGGGAAACCTTATAATAAGATGAGTTGTGAGCCGCGAGTCATTCAATACATGGCACAACTCATCGAGTCTAGCTGAAGACAAGAAACACAGCGCTTATTGGGAGGCAACCCAATTTTTCAGGGGAGTATTCACACTTTCCCTTTATTTTCTTTCAAGTTATTCATTATTATTTTTCTTTTAGTTATTTTTCTCTCCTTACTAGATGTGACATATGCTTATTTTTACATTTTCTTTCGAATATTGAGGACAATGTTCCATCTAAGTTTGGGGGTATTAGGGTTATTTATATTTATCATCTTTTTGAATTTTTTAGGATAAACAATTTCTTATAAAGTAAGAAGAAGGATACTTATTTACTTTAGGATTGTTGAGTTTCATAAATTCGGTACAAAATTATATGAGTCATGCAATTATACATAATAAACAAATGTGATGTTTTTTCTGGTGATCATTCCCTTTAGATCTAGTCCTAAATTGAGTTTAAGTAAATAGAGTGATAAAAAATATATGAGTATATATACTTGAATAAAGTCAATCTACTCCAATGTTTTGGGTGCTTAGTAACTAGGGGTATTCAACACCAATGTTTACCTTTACGTCAAACGGCAACTTGAAATATGAGTATGCAAAGCACTTTAGAGTTTGTGGCTTGCTGAGTAACCGGGTGGATTCATCACCAATGTTTTGCATTCGCGTAAAAAGGCGAGTGACAACTTTAGAGAAACGACTTAAAAAAAAAAAAAAAAAAAAAAAAAAAAAAAAAAAAAAAAAAAAAAAAAAAACTCTAGTTTGCTACTCGGTTTGTAGTAGAGAAAAGGGGATAATCACAGATTGAGTAAATACATACTATAACTATAATTAATTGCATGACAAGTGTAGTTGAGTTTGGAGTTATGAATAAACAATTGCACTAGAGAAAGTGGGTATGTTTAATTTTACTTTATCTGAAATTGTTTATACCTTTCTATGTTAACTCCCACATAATAAGAACTCTTGGTGATTAAGGCTGTTATTATTATACCCTTGTTCAATAATTCTAGTTTGCTTGAGGACAAGCAAAAATCCAAGTTTGGGGGTATTTGATGAACGCATTATTATTCACATTTAGAGGCAATAATCTTAATGAAATTAGACAATTAAAAGCTCTATATGTGGTATTTAACTCTTATTTTCTCTTTTCCATAGGAAACAGCTCAAGACAGCGAAACGAAGCAAACTCAGGATCTTAAGGATGAACTCAGAAGATTACAGAAGCATCAGTCGACTGGTTCTCCACAACAGGCGACTGGATAGAGAACTCAAGCTTACACAGATGTCTCGTCATAGTCGACTTACTCTCAAGGACAGTCGACTAGTCTGATGAATCATGAAAATACTGAAGTCTCGACACAGTCGACTTACATCCAGAGGCAGTCGACTGGTACGCGGCGGAGTAAACAGATAAGATATTCGAAGATTCATCCAAATCTAATTTCAAATCTATCTGAATCCAGATTTATGCAAATCAAATCTAGAGACTGGGGATTTCCGAGAGCACGTGGTTAACAGATAAGGAAGGAAAGAAGAAAAGAGAAAGAAATAAATCATCAAATCAAACAAAGGAGTTTTCCTGAAAAAGGGCAAAACCCTAATTCTCAGCGGTGCTATATAAATATCAGAAGAGAAGCATTATAAAAGATCTCTTTTCTCGGGGAAGCGACTTAATCATAAGAGTTTCTGCGCATTCAAGTCATCAACAGGCATTATTCTATCAGCACCGAGGAAGGAGAGAGGAGATCCAGTATTCGAAGGCAGTCGACTGTGTGACAGCCAGTCGACCTTATTGCCGGAGTTCATTAGTTTATTTCTTCTCTTTCCTTTCTTTTATGTTGATCATGTATTCAAACTTGTTGATTAATAAATGTATTATTATGTGGAACTAATTCTATAGTTGGGTAGACTGAAGCTGTAGTTATGTAGTGCTATATTCTTCTGAACTCTTCTATTTTACTTATTGATTGAATCCGTTTGTAGTGGTATAGATTGATGAAAACCAAACTTGTTCTCGAAGTCTGAGAGCAGTCGACTGAGGTGAGAGCCAGTCGACTGACGTACAGAACTTGAGAATATTAAGTTTGCATTACCATCTATCTGAATCTGTTATATGAGCATATTGAGATGACCCGTATCTCGTGCCCGTAATTGTAACGAAGGAATCTTTAGGGGTTCCAGGTTCAATCAACTTAAGGGATCTGGATCTGATACCAATTTCTAGAACCTTGAGTGTTTGTTCGTTTCCACTGATCTTATGTTTTCTTTAAGCACAACTTAGTAGATACCATGCTAAACACTTAATGAAAGAAACGAATTAGAGTAGATACCATGCCTAATTCTTGGCCTAGGGAAACAATACTTTAAGGAGTAGATACCATGCCCTTAAAGTGAACAAACATGAGTAATAAGAAGAAGTTAAGAAGGTGACTTAGCATTACTGACTATTGGTGGAGATCTAAACCCAACTACTTCATAAATATTTGTGATTCAACACTTCTTAATTTAGTTTAAATCTTTTTATTTCTTTTAGACTTTTAAATCAACCCTTTATGATTCTTAGTCTTTTTATCGATTAGTAAGTTAAAGTCTACAGTCTCTGTGGGATCGACCCTTGCTATTGCTACGCTTTGTCAAACGATTCGTGCATTTGCGAGGTTTTTATAATTTGTGTCTAGTTTAGTCTATATATTTAGGTAACTAGAAACCAACAACAATAGAGATGACTGATCTTGAGAGAACTAAAGCTCAGTGCATCACAAAATGCTGTTATCAGCAACTGACGGAGCGGAGCCGTCGGGGGAAGAGAATAAAAGCAGTGATAAATAGCACAAGTGCCACAATCACAGCACCACAATCACAATCACAGCACCACAAAAACGATAACGAAATCACTAGAGAGGCGAGAAGCTCTACCAATGCCAAACAATACAAACAGCACCCTATTAAAGCAGAATACTCACAGTGATGATACGGCGGATCCACCCGGAAATCACTCTCAGACCAAGGAAGGGGATGAGGGCTGCCAGAGAACGAAGACCACCGGGATGGATCTCGAAGCCGGGGGAAACATACGAAAGGAACTCGCAAAAGAGGACAGCCGTTGATCCACCGAAGCCCGCGGGAACGCTACTGCAGGAAACAATCGAAAAGGGCTCGGATCTTCCGGAGACGGGAGAACCCACACCGAGCGAGGCGACGCTAGAGAAAAGTCGAGGAGAGAAAAGGAGGAGAGAGAGGGACGATCACCGAGACGACGGAGAGATGGCAAAACAAGGAGATGGGTCGAGAGAGGAGAGCGGGCTGATCAAGATTAAAGAAGGGGAGGAGGGTCGAAAGGTAGAAACGGCGCCGGATCTGGCTGATGAATGCTGGAGAAGAAGCCAGACGAGAATCGCAAAAGAATCGCTTTTTGAATCGCTCAGTACGGAATGTAGTTTCAATAGTAATAATTGGGTGTGAAATTATGAATAAATAATTGTACTGGAGAAAGTGGGTATACTTGAATTTATTTTATTTGCTATTGTTTACATTTTTAAATTGAAATTTTGATGCTTACATGATAAGATCTCTTAGTGTCATGAGTTGAGCCTACTATTGATTATTATTCATTTATTTATAATTATACTTTTTGCTCGAGGACAAGCAAAATCATAAGTTTGGGGGTATTTGATGAGTACAATTTATACATAATTTTTATTAATCTTTTATGCATTAAAATTGCAAGTTCTTGTTGATTTATTTAACATTTATCTTATTTCTACTCAATATTATTTATTTGTTTGTTTTTGTAGGAATGAGATGGATAAGTGCAAAAGTGGACGTTTTTGCGTGAAATCAAAGAAGAAACACAAGGTTGAAGATTTAAAATTTTGATCAATCAAATGCGCATGTTTATAAATTGGCCCATAGAAGAATCAATAAAAAATATTTTGATCAAGTAGGGGGTGAAATAAAATTTTGTAATAAAAATAAAAGTTTAGTGAATTTAAATTATGTTTAGTTAATTGATTAGTTTAAAATATTAGTGGATTAATTTTAATCTATTAATTTTTAAATTAATTAATTAATTAACTAATAATATTAATTAATCCTATTATCTTGATTAAACTAACCTTAATTATACATTAACCTACCTACTAATAACTACACCTATATATATAAAGGGCTATAGGGTGTGGCGTGAGAGGAAGGGAAGCAAAAGGAGAGGTGGGTGGCGGCTAGACTAGGAGAAAAGAAGAAGAAAGAAAAAAAAAACTTAAAACACAGAAGAGAAGTAGTGTGAGAGGAGGAAACCGTGTGAGGCGTGAAGGAGATCAGCTGACGTGGCGACTTCGCTGATGTTAGCACGGCATGCACTCCGAGACGAAAAACGACAGAGTCTCTCTGTGGGATTTTTGGGCATGGTGTTCAAGACAGAAAGAGAGAGAAAGAGTTATTGTTCCGTGCGATTATCGAGGCTGTTCGGTTTGCAATTTCTTTTAAAAAGTTGTCCCCTTTTGTATCTCTTTTCTCTTCATAACTAAATTTATTTTTCTAGGGTTTTGATGTAGCCTAGTTTTGAGAATACAATTTTAATTCCATATTATTTTTCTATTTTTTCATGGTTGTGTGTTTGATTTTTATTCTTAATGCGTACAATTGGTAGACAGACCTTTGTATGATTTATTGGATCATGGAGAGACCGAGAGGTAATTTGTGATTTAGAACTATAAAATTAAACACCATTGATTGAGAGAAATTAAAAATGATTTACCGCGATTGATGTGACCATTAAGAAATCCACGGAACTTAATGAGTCTTCAATTAATTAAATTTGTATAGAAATATGAAAAATTGTTAGTTGGAGATATTTTTGGTGTTGTTCAAGAGAAAACATTGAATAATTTGGAGATTTCGGTCTACAACTTGGAAAAATAAATTCTTTATTCATATGGAGTTTTAAATTGTGTGTGATTAACTAGGTGAAATCAAAAGCCCTAGAATTAATTTTCCCGTTAACAAATAACAAAAATTTCACATCCCGTTGCTCTTAATTAATTTAGTTGAATTCTTTTTGATTAATTTAATTTAGTCACTTTCTTTATTAGTTTTGATTTTCCAAATAGTGATTCATCTAGTAATATCGGTACTCAATAAAATAATTAGTCCCTGTGGGTTCGACACTTTTTTCACTAAAACTATACTACTTGTTGCGATTTTGTACACTTGCAAATATTCACATCATAAAGTAAACTCAAATAAGTAACACAACAAATACTGGCCTTTATGTATTCTATACCATCTGTATGGTAGAAAACATTAACTAATTGATCAATGAAAGGAAAATATAAACAACATAAAAGATCAATGTCCTATTCCTCAGAGCATTGAACTTTAATCTTCAATAGAGTACTATTCCTACATTGGCTCAGAGCAGAATGTATAATTTCTTCATTGAAGCTTTTATCTCCAGTATGGTTTATCTGAGAATTTACGAAATCTCAAGGAAATATGCACAAAACTGGATAGTTGTGTGAGTACCTCTACAACTAACTCTGCCAAAAGGAAGGAATACTTATCACAGATATTAAATCAGTTTTAATGGAACTTAATGGAGCTGAGTCTATGTCCACATTTGAGTTTATTGAGAGTGGATTATTGAGTCTATTTCTCATGCATGATTAATTTATTCTCACTCTTTGTGATATTAGGGAGTTCCTCCTGCAAAACCCTTAAACATGACTTGCCATCAAATAACTATCCAGAAAAAATATCTGATTGTGTTTCCTGTAAACCTAACTATAAGTAAACTCTGATTGTGTTTCCTGTGAACTGTAATCTCAAATATTATAATGCAAAACGACTAGTAACAGTGTGGACATGTCTGTTAAGTATCAAGAAATGGATAAAACTTCCTAATGCTAGAGTGTTTATTCAGCAATCTAAGTAAGTTTGCCAACCCATATTATCTTGTTCAAATTATAGAATAAGTAAATTAAAATTCATTTCCCAGCCAAACAAACAAAGACCCGCGCATCCTGCGATTATGCTGCATGTACTCGGCTTAATCCACCGAAACTTTCTTTTCAAGATTGGATCGAAGAATCATGCTTAGTATTTATGAGAGACGTAGAAACTATACAAATCTTTTACCTAGGCAAATCTAGGTTCAAGAAATAGTTATAGTATTCCCCTAGCAATGTTTAAGCCAAATCCAACATTAACCAGCGCATGAATCAAAATGGGTTTCAACAAAGATTGGACCCGAAGAAAATATTTTTTACTACTAAAATTCAGGCTACTGCGCAATGTGCATAGTAGCTAAATATGTAGATTAAGAACCCTCACTTGGGCAAACTGCAGTAATAGAAAAAAAAAATGTTCTAAGAAGTATAAACTGGATTTAAGAGTTAAATAGCCCATACCTCAAATTTTTGAGTGCCGTCACATTAATGCAAGGTCAGCTACAATCTGCAGGATGAGGGGACATGAGAGAACGTAGTAAAAGAGCCTACTACACTACTGAAAATGTCCAGTGCTTAACTGTAACAATCATAAGTCATTTTTGTAATGTTCAAAGAATGATAGCTACATATGCTAATAGTGATTATGAGTACATAGCACAACAGTAACCTAACACACATGAATATGGCAACAAATAGATTAAAATATTCCAAGGATTGTTAAAACATCCAATACAATCATCAACTCTTAGTCCACAGATTAAATTTCTACAGGCATGATTATCATTAGGCATTAGGCTTCAAACATTATTCATCTGTTAGGTGCCATGGAATGGAAATGAAATGGGTACGTAAAATAATTTTGAGTTGGAAAATTGAAGACGTGCTATAGTAGTCAAAATAAACGCTCACAATTAGAAAAGAACAATTTACAATAAAAGCGAAGATGCAAAATAAATGAGAGATGAGGAGATTTAACTTTTAGCATATGCATCAAATTTATTCCCCAAAACTCATTTCAATAAACTACTAAGAACTTCACATATCAGCTTGCATTCTCCATTCCTAATTTTTAAGATGACATACACAACATATATTCTCGACCATAATGGAAAGAACAAAAAAAATCGAGCAATAATAAGTAATTAAAGGATCATACCAACTCCATATTATCTATTTTAATTATTTAGTCTGATCATATATAGAAAAGTAGATCGGAAAATGACTTACGATATCAGAGATTCCGAGAACAAAATCAAGAATTTCCATAAGTTTAACGCCGAACTAATCAAAAAATTTCCTAACAGAACAATCAACAATCAAAATTACTGAAATCTACCAGCAATTGCTAATAATCAAGAACAGAATCTACAAATTTTCCACATTGAAAACAACAAAATGTATCAGCTATTAAATCGAAAATTGACTTACAATCCATGACATGCATAATCAGAATCTCATGTTTATCTCACCTTCTGCAAAAAAGCGGCATGTAATTGAAAATATTAATTTGTAGTAATAACAGTAAAGGCAATTATTAGGCTTGCATAATGAGTAGGATCAAATTTTCATATGGTCACTGCAACAACAAAAGCAATAAAAAATAAATTTTATTCAACAACAAAAAATTTATTCGACAACAAAATTTTTATTCAATAACAGTAAATATCGACATGATTGTCTAATTTGTTTATCTATCCCCTTCATAACACTTCAAGGACCCATCCATATTCATATCAAGTTAAGACCCAAAGAACAAAATTTCAGTAACAACAATAACTAAGAGATCCGGAATAACAAAATTCCAGTAACAGCAGTAACATCAATATTCATATTAACATTGTCAAATTAAGACTAACAGTGATGATTGCTAAAATTAGGAATGGGTAAGAGGAATAAGTTTACTAAGCGATCGATTTTGTGGTAATCTCTTTAGTTATCCAAGGATGAGAATGCAACCCTCAAGGTAACTCCTAACATTGAACCGTAAAAATTAATAAGCTGATGACAATTAAAATAAAGATAGAATGATTGAAGAAGAAAACAAATTAAGGCTAACCATTCCCTCAATTACTAGCAGCACACCTTCTCCTGCCTTCAGCAATTACAGCGGAATGCATAAACACGGACATGCGCAACAGCGCAAACACATATTAATTCTTTACAAACAATGCCAAAGACTCGGAACATTATTTCCATAGTCTCAAATGCTAGTATAATACCAAAGTACAAAACATGTGTCCTAAACCACAACCAACAAACAATTCTACAAGTCACAAACTTATCACTAACCAAATTTCATACAGATTTCATAACTAAAAAACCCATAAATTCATAACTAAAAAACCCATAAATTCATAAGAATACTATACCAAATACATAAAGAAGAGTTTGTATTGTATTTCAGAATTCTAATAAAAATTAACCATCACTAACCAAACAGCAAGATTTCCATCATGCAATTCCTTCCATTTATTACCGATAAAGTCCAGAAACCATCTCGAATTATGGTTTACAGCTACTACAATAAACAATACAACCATTACAAATCTTGTACTTGAAGCTAAGGTCAGAGCATTTAAGAAAGAGGATTCAATTCCAAAATTTACAAAAGACATATTACTTGCAATCACATTAAAAAATCAGGAGGGGGTTGAGAACTGAGAGATATGACACCCAGTAAGTAAAAAATACCCCTTTTCATTTCTTCGCTTCAGTTCTTGATGAGATTTCTCCTCGCCAAGAATCTCGCAATTGGCGGCATCAAAGAAATAGTGATCGGCGCCCTAACCGGAAACAACGCCTTATTACAGAGAACAACAAGCATGAACGCTTTGCCACTCGACGAATCCAGTTCTGCCATCCGATTCAAGAATGACGGCGGTGGGGTCAAGAGAGAGAGAGAGGGAGAGAGCGAGCGAGGGGAAGAGAGAGAGACAGTGAGAGAGAGAGAGAGAAGGGGGGTTATTTCGGGAAGAGAGAGGGGGGGTTTGAAATTGTGGGATTTGAAATTTTGGGTGGAAAATTGTGTTTTCTGATAATCAATCTTAGCCTTTGATTTTGGGGAGATTGAATGAGAGCCACTTGATAGATTTCTTTGTGTTTTATTATATCCTAGATTTGCCCATGGGCACGTGCCTTTGGTACGTCTTCAGAACGATACAACATATGAAAAGCCTTGTAAACAGTAAATCAACAATTATATAGCTGAAGTGTGAATAGTATGACAATAATTAGTTGTAAATAAAAGTTCATGTTTTCATTAGTATATGTTGAAAAATATTTATAAATTGGGGTGTAAAAGTCCATGTCTCCATAAGTATAGAGAGAGAGAGAGAGAGAGAGAGAGAGAGAGAGAGAGAGAGAGAGAGAGAGAGAGAGAGAGAGAGAGAGAGAAATAATTAAATAAATAAAGGAGTTGTTTTGGAGGGAATTTGAAATTGAGTTTTGGGGAGAAACTTTTGGGGGGAGAAAATGTGTTTTGTGATTAGATTTGGGCGTTTGATTTTGGGGGATTGAAGGAGAGCCACTTGATAGCATTCTTTGTGTTTTATGATATATATATATATATATATATATATATATATATATATATATATATATATATATATATGGTAGCGATCCGGTGAGAAACGTTCTCACTATAAGCTTCGTGAGAACTCCACGCCTATCCATCCTATGGATAATCCGAACCATTCACATTGTTTAACATAACCAATTTAGTCTAGAAATATAAAATCAAGTCATTTGGTATTCATTTGTCCATGCATTATGTCACTATAAAAATAACGATTTTTCAGCCACACAATTTGTAACACTTCAATACATGGGCAAATGAATCTCAAATGACTTGATTTCTCATCCATGAACTAATTGAGTCGTGTAGATAAAAATGAACGGTTCAGATCTTTCAACTAATGTCCCAAACAAAAGTTCTCGCGTGGTTCTCACCAAAAGAGTTCTCACTCGATCATTTCCCTATATATATATATATATATATATATATATATATATATATATATATATATATTGAGTTTGGGCTAGAAAGGCTCAAATGAAAACAAATGAAAAAAGAGAGAGAATCAAGCCCAGATATGGCCTGCCAATTTAGGAGGAAAGAAGGAGGGAAAACATTAGGGTTCTGTAAAATTGTTTCAATTCAAAGAATCTCATCATGGGACTTTGGCCACTCCTACACACCACCTCGTCATTCACCCAATATAAGGCAAGATGCCTCATTTCTCCCCATGCCATTTCCGGATCAGATCTGCCCCCCTCTTTTTCTTGTGTATTTTTAAAACCCTCTCATCTCCTACACTCATTCTACCTCCTACCACTTCCACTATTCAAAAGAAAGACAAAAAAAGAGAGAAAGAGGAACTTAGCTACTGATTTTGGAGTAAGAGAAGCCAAAGAGAAGTGAAGAGGAGGCCAAAGCAAGGAGAAGAAGATAGCAGCTCAAGTTGGAGGCAAGGAGAAAGACCAACAAACAAGGAGCTACAAGGAGATAGAAATACAAGCAAAGGTGGGTGTTTCTAATCTTGTGATTATTTTTATTGTGAAGAAATGGTTGGATTGTAGTTTTAACTCGTTTATAATGTCTAAAACTGAATGCATGAAAAAAATTAGAAGTCTAATGGCTAGATTATTGCTAAATGAAACTAAAGCAGTAACACTGTTAAAAGCAGAATTTTCGCGTGTCAGTACGAAGTGAATAGCATGAATACTAATTGATATTTTGGTCTGAAACTTTTATGGGATGATCATACATGTTTCGTACATCTTCAGTAAGTTTTCTAGATTTTTATGATTTTTTCTGCTAATTAATAAAAATACGGACTTGCATGTTGGTCGAAAACAGAACAGATTTTGCTGCATGTTATTGTTGTAGGTTAAAATACTTGGAACACACTGTGTACTCATGGGAATGACTTGAAATTAAATTATGTTGTTCTATGTACTGTCTAGAGATTAAGTTTCAAATTTCATGAATTTTGGACAACTGTATCTATGGTAATTAAATCATGCAAACTCGGCTTGTTAATATGATAAACAGAACAGCTGTTGCTGAATGCTCTGTTTTGGGTGATAATGAAAAAGGCATAAGCCAAGATCTACTTTATGAAAGGACTTGAATTTTGGATATGTGTTGTAAATGTATGTTAAGTATTTGAATCATAAATTTCATGTAAATCCAGTATGATTTGATATATATAAGGTAAATTTCTTTAACACTATACTCAAAGTGCTTTGTTCTGTATACGATTTTGCTGCATGTTAAAGAACCAAGATTTTGAGCATGTTAACATCCGAATTTATGAAAATTTATTAACTAGGACGTTGTAGAGAACACCTAGAGCTTTCCAGAAAGCCTACGAATGAAAAATATGGTGCAGTGTGCTATTTTATATGGTTTTTATTGTGTACTGGTTCTGTCAAACCCGAACCTGAGTTTACTATTTGAAGTGACATTGATGTGATTGAATCTTGTATGATAAATTGAGTGTTGTAGATGTTGTTTATAAGCCATATTTTGCTTGGACACTGATGTGAAATAATTGTAGACCAACATAGGTCATCTTATCCATGGCATTGTTTTTTCTTAGTCTATAGTGATGGACTAGAGTAGAGTTGGGATATGTGGATGTGTGATTGTTGTCGGGATTGGGATGGATTTCCCCCCTTCATGATGCTTCAATTTGGGATTTACACTATGAATGAATTTTAGGGTCATCTTAATAGATAGTTGAGACCCTAGGACTAGGTCCACATGGATGGAATTTGTGGCGGGTAGTTGAGAAGAACGTGTTGGATCAACGACTCGGACGCCGATGTGCTTGCCATCTAAGGAGGGTATCCGGCATCGTAGGAGCTACCACTTGTTGGGAGGACATGGAGCGCGATGGTTAGCAGGAGCAGCGATTTGTTTCAGGCCTAGGTGGTGTGCGACTCCAAACATAGCGGGTGGTGATGATCAACGTGGTAGATTCACCAGTTTTCGTGGGCCCATGTTGTGGGTCGGGCTTGAGAGCCAAGTTTAGACCCTAGTGTGGGTTGGGTTAAGTTCAAGAAAAGATGGGTTTGGTTGAATGAAAGGTACCTACAATTAGAACTTAACTAGTGGTTATAAAATACCTAGTTGTGACATCTAAGTTATGTGTGAGGCGAGTTGATTGACCGCCTAACTAATTGATTAGTCGGGTAGAACTAGATCGCCTAGTAAGTTAATAACTGTAATGTGGACAATTTGAATATGGTTGGTCCGTGAGTCAAACCCTTAATTCAACAACCCAAATGTGACCTAGGATAAGTCGAGTTGTGGTTATAGATCTAGATCGCCTAATGTTACTAAATATGGGTTAATAAAGTGGTTTAGAACTTTAATTAGAACCACTAGAATAGGGTAAAACAAAATTAAATGATAACTCATAATAGTGAAAGGTTCAACCCTATTCTCTAGTTGTGGCCCTAATGGTGGATTAATATTAGTACAACCTGTGACTTAGGGTAGGTCGAGTCGCCGTGTAAGTAAGGACATGCATTAGTGGGTGTTGAGTTCACCTGTCAGGGGGACGCTTGGCATTATCACGCCTGGCCGAATGCTAAGGTCCATTTAATGCGGGTAGGGAGCACTGAACAAGGCTATGGGTAAGAGTAAGGCTCCGTGACTCTCGGCATGCGTGGTTAGCGCAAATTGCCTATATGCTCGTAACAACTTTTGATGAGGACTAGCAGGGCGATGTCATCTTGACTACAAGTTCGGCTTAGTGTAAGGACGAGAGCTAGCAGAGAAGAAAGAAAACCCTCGGAGTCCGCCATGTCCTATGCTGTTCAACGTGGGTGGGGACTTAGAGTGAAGCGTCGTACGTGGAACTCTAATATCCTTGGCTAGCGGGGGCACCGTGAGGCCTTATGCCTGTATTACAGTTTTTGAAGAGGTCCGAAAGGAGGGATCATGACAATAATAATATTATAACTGTATCGACGAAAAAAAGAAAACGTATGGCTACTACCGGGCATAGTGCGAAACAAAAGGAGGCTACCCTACACCACTATTAACTACAGTGACCGCGGTGACTACAACCTCTTCATCACTAATATTCGAAAAAGGATAGAGCACAAGATAGGTTGCATGGTGGGGGATTGAACCCTAAAAACTGAAGAACGTCGATTGGATGGGGGATTTGTAGTATGGGATGCATATCTTCCAATCAAGCTTGCATTAGCTTTAGGAGCATGTGTGCATAGTGTGTGCATTAGATTAGGCCATGGTATACACTGACACTTGTTTGACATCACATTTTTCTTTACATCAAATATTTGTGGTTGTTGAGGTTTGGAATTGCTGTATTATGGCATAGAGAGGATAGCCGTATATAGCATTGTGTCAGTTGTATTCAACTGACGTACCCACTCTTCAGTTGTAGGATTGCCAATTTGGGAAGCGCGGGAAAACTCGAGCAAGGGGAAGCATCAAAGTGAAAGTTTCCTATCCAATACATTGTATATTCATGATGTATCAAGTTGTTGTAATTTGTTGTAATCATTGGACATTGTAATAACAATTTGATGTAATAAAAGTTTAATTTCATGTGTTTTTTGTTGTGTTGTGACTCAGTTGAAGAAAGATCCTAGAGTGTGTCATGAGTTCCTATGTTAGGAATTCGGGGCGCTACATCCAAAGTATTTATTTAGTATGTCATATTTAATTCCTAGTCCATATTATAATTATTTTATTATTTTATTATTGATTGAACCCCAATCTTTTATCCCTTTTATAATTATTTATTTTATTTTGTGAAACACAAACCTAAAGCCCAAGTCTATTGATCCAAGCCTACACTTTTTAACCCTAAACAATCTTATTGGGTCTTAACCCAAACCCACATTTTGAAACCCACTAGCCAAAACCCAACCAGATCCCATCATCTCTCATAACTGACTCCCACTTCCTCCTTATTTACTGCTCGTAATAAACAAACCCCCCTACTAACTCCTCTATTATCATATTATATTAAACTCTCTCCCCACATTCTCTCTCCCCGAATCTCTCTCTCTCTCTCTCTCTCTCTCTCTCTCTCTCTCTCTCTCTCTCTCTCTCTCTCTCTCTCCGCTGATCCATCTCCCTATGTTCCAAAAACAGATCACCCATCACCTCCTCCACTCTCGTCTTCGCCACCCTCATCACAATCCATCGCTCTGCCATCGCCATTACAGGTGCCACCTTACAGCAACCTCCCCTGCACCTCTCCTTGACGCCGCTGCCATTGCCTCCCCCTTACACCACTGACCACTGCAGCCACCAAACCGAAGCACCGTGTCTAATTGTCACCTTCTCGAGCACCCCGTCGCCGCCTTGCCACTCGAGGCCCGTAGTAACCACCTCGCCGCTACAGCTTCTGCCTGCACTCACCTCCCATCATCTTCTTCCTTTCCTTCGTCACCAAAGACGCCTGAACCCATCGCCTCAACTGCCACCGCACTGCTCCTCCGATCCCCCTAGCCCTCGTTAGCCTTACGCCCCCACCTTTGACTTACTGCCTCTGCTGCACCTCCCCTGTCCCGCTCGAGCCCCTGAATGCCCTCGTGCTCTCCCCCGCTGCTCATCCCGTCGATTACCGTCACTCCACGTAGGCCCAGCTCCACCTTCCTCGTCTTCCACCGCAACCACTCCCTGACACCGTAGCAAGCACCTCCCTTGTTGCCCTACCTCGACAGTACTCATCCTCATCACCGCAATCCATCTTGTCTCGTCCGAGCATCGCCGCCATTGCTTCCACCGCCAGACTTCCCTTCCTCCTCGCCGCTGCACCCTGTCCACCTTATCGCCGACCACCATACTCTCAATGAAGTCCCACCACCTCGACCTTCAAACTCGCAGAGCACCCCCTGCGTTCCTCGTCGAGCCCGGTGTCGAACCCCGTAGTCGCTGCCTCCCCCTCATTTCCTTGCCTTCTCCGTCGCATGCCTAGCCCTTGCGACCACCGACTGTAGCCCCACCCGAAAACCACCTGGTACCACCCGCTGCTCCTCTTATCGCAGTTTCTGCTCGAACCCGAAGCCACCCTGCTGCACCCCATATTGATGTACCCTACCCTCTGTCCACCTCTGCACCGCCATCGAGCCACCATACCCATGCCGCCTTTGCCATTGTGGTCGTTCGTCGTCGTCTCCTGCTGTCGTCAACCATGCTGTTGTTCTCACTGTCATTGCCATTGTTTCTTGTTGCTATGATGTGCTCATTGTTGTCGTCTCTCACTGGGGTTGCTGCTGCCTCGTTGTGTACTCGTGCTATTGCCGTGCATTGCACGTGCGTTCGCCATTCCATCGTTTGCACTTGTGTTGCCGTCGGGACTCTCGTCCAGTTATTCTCATATTCGGAATCATCTTCTAACAGGCAAGCATCTTTTGAACTCATTTTTATTGTTCTAGTTCAAGAAAACACTCTTTGAAATCCGGCAAGTATTAATCGAATTGAATATCGCATCTAAATGAACTCCATTGCTTTATTTATTTTATCATGTTTTTGATTCATAGTCTTCTTATCGTGCTATTATTGTTGATTTAAATCTCAAACCGTTAATTCATTAGATTATTGAAATTTTAACCTTTCTGCCCTGTCGTTTGCCCGAGTTTGTACTGAGGTTTTGACCCAGTTCCTGACATCGAAACTTAAAACCTTGCACATAGAAATTGTAGCACACTGAGTCCTGAATTCAGAACATCTTACACATTCTCAATCTGATTTATGGATTGTAAATTATCACTATTTTAGTACTGGCATGTTATAATTTCCAAAACCGAGACTGTGCACAAAATCCGTAAAGAATTGATTGATCGATCTAGATCGTGTAACTATAATGTATCCTGTGTATATTCGCTGGAACAGGTAGAGTGTCTAGTTTCTAGAATCTCTGACGGAGTTGGATTTGTATTCCCGTAGTAGCGGGAAAGTGAAATTAAGTACCAATAGGTCCTGTTGTCCAGAACCTGTATTATTATATTTTTGCATATAAACCCGACACTTTACATATTTAATGAATTGAACCATGTATATTTCATGTATTGTACAACCTTGATATCTTCTTGACATTATATTAATGTTACCGTTCTCATCGATTGTACCCATTGCATAATTCTTAATACTACCGTTCTCATTGATCGTATTGATTGTATGTTCATAACTGATTGTTAATAAAATGATAACAAGCCGGGGTAATAAGGGTCGACTTAGTAGTGGAAAACATAGGAGAGTGTACTCGGAAGGGGATATTGGTTACAACCCATATTAGTTATTGTTATCGGTCATATTGGTCATCAATTGATTGTGGATTACTGACTACAGTATCCCGATTTATCGTATATTGGTAATCGGTAATCGGTCATCGGTTATTGGTCATTGGTAAATAATATTGCAAGACTCGAGTACAGGACCCTGTAGAATTCACCACTATAGTCAAACGTTCACTTGATTGTATGCACCCGAACCTATGGTATGGGACGCAGGATTGCGTGCATTAGTTAGGATTGATAAAAGATGGATAACCTAAAGATTGACACTGGACATCGATTGCTGATTTATTGTTATTACTTATTGGTCATCGATTATTGATTATTGATTATTGTTATCGACTATTGTGTATTGATTATTGATTATCGAATTTTGATTTTCTTATCGTATGTTATTGTGATTATTATTGCATTATATTCATGTTCTTGTGATTACTGGCATTGTACAGCTTATGGATGATAAGAGTTGGCATACTTATATAATTCGCTAGGTCTCTGTTACATGCCAGTGTTCCCGTATAATGGGAAGCGAGGCGTGACTGTGGTGAAGTTCGGTTGATGACGGTGATGAACCTCGAGGTTGTGGCATTGGCTTGATGCTCCAGGGAGAGGCATGAGGGAGGAGCTCGGTAAGTGGGATGGTGATCGGGTGCTGCAGTGTTTAGGTGGTTTCGAGATGGAGTCGGGGTGATGTTCAGTGGGTTGGGAGAAGGAAGCTTGAGTGTTTATTGCAGAGGTCGGGTGGTTGCAGCGATGAAGAGTGGTGTTGGAGTTGAACGGAGAGGAGGTGAAGCAATGGAGAAGTAATGTAGGAGGCATCGGGGTGGGTTGTTGAGTAATGGGTTCGGGGTGAGATGGGACTCGGTGGAGGAGTGGAATGTGCTTTGGGTTTCGAGGTTAGTAGAAAAAGAAGAAGGTGAATGAGAGAATGGGGAGTTAGGGGGTGAGTTGGTGGGTAATTAAGTGGGGATTAATGCACTTAATGGAGGCCGTGATTAGGAGGGAAATGGTAGTCGATTATAGGAAGGAAAAGAGACATATTGGCGGGTTGGGTTTCTTTTATTTGGTTTTTGGATTGGGTTGAATTGGTCTTCACAATTTAATATAGAATAAAATGCAATTATAGAATGGGCTTTGGGTTCAAAAAATAAATAAGATTGGGTTGGTCATAGAAAATAAATAAATAAACAAATTATACAATGAATCAGGAGTCCGAGCTTTTAATAAAGTTATAGAATATCCAAATGAATGTAGTAGAATTCAAAAGAACATAAAAGATTTATAGAAATTTGAAATACAATAATACGAAGAAGAAGAAGAAGAAACAAATTAAATCCGTAGAACCGAAAATGGGAGTTACTATCCTACCCACCTTACAAAAAGAATTTCATCATCGAAATTCATTCCGGTAGATCGCAGGATAGTGAATAAGCAAAATTATGAGATAACGAAGTAAGAAAACTGATAGTACTGGAATCAAAGGAAACACGGTAAGAAGAAATAAACTAATATGATAATGAATCGATGAATGCACATGAATGCAAAGTACATGAAGGAATAAACGATGAAGGAACTGAAATGTGACAGGATCCTGAAATACCTGCAATTAATCCTTCGATAGTCTCTGCCTCTTCTGTAGCCAAATTGTAGGCCTAACCACATCCTCTTATCTGTCCTCCATTGGGAGCTGATCCTCCTGTTGATGTACTGTACCTCTTGTTCGGACTATCTTGAACCATGTGATCGCTCACTCCGCACACAAGGTAGAGGTGGTTGGTTATCCTACAGTCTATGTGTAGGTGATCAACCTTGGATCCTTCTTCGCAGCAACAGTTGAGTAGTGTTGCGCTCTAGTCGTCGAGGTTTGAGCCGCCTGTCGTACCAGTCCTCCTGACGGTCGTGATAGTGACGGCATGTATTTTCGGTTGAGTGGCCCTCCTAGGTTATGTGTAATATCCCAATCAGTTGTTAATAATATTTTTTTTATTATTTAATTATTTAATTATTTAATTATTTAATTATTTAATTATTTAATTTATTTTTTCAGAATTGAAATATTTTGGTTGATATTACTTAGTTTAATTAATAATCATCATTTGTATGTATACCAGTCCATATGTATATGCGTCATATCGTTTTGGTACTGGAATCTTCCGAGCCGATAATAAAATTTATTTTTATTATTATTTTCGGAATTAATATATTTTTATACGGATTATGCGGTTAAACAAACAAAATTTTTTGGTATATATATTAATATATATGTATGCGTATTATATCGATTTTGTACGGTTGTACAAATCGTGTAGTATGTGTTTTGGACAAAAATATCTCGTTTTGGTCATGATTAATCAAGAATGGATGGCTAGGATTTGTTGGGAGGGTTAAACTTAGGGTTTAAGATTAATGGAAATACATAAGAGTTTAATAGGTGTATTTCTACTATAACACTCCACTTCATCAAGCATTGGCCGGCCACCACTTGATCCAAGGGGGTTTTTGCAAAAAATCCTAGATGTATTTTGCACCCTTACCCTCTCATTCCTCCTATAAATACCCCCCCCCCCCTCTCTTCACCTCTTGCTTCATTTGCCAAAAGAAAAAAATAGAAAGCAAAAGAAAGAGAGAAAGAAACCCTAACTAGAGAGTTATTCATTTGTAGATTTTCTCTATAGGAGCTAGGAGGAAGGAAAGGAATCTTGGCTATTTATTCCTACATAGAAAACAAAAAGGTGGGAGTTTCTCTACTTTTTACTTTATATCATTTTTTGTTCTTCTTTTATTGTTGTATGCTGTATGTGTATGTTCTACAACAACTTGGACTAAATCTTAAGCATATAAATGGTTGTATGGATCAAAGTGATCACTTGAAAAGATGGATGGGAGAACTTAAACAAAAACAAAAAGGTTGAGTCATTAAAACCTTGTTATGGTTATTGTTGTTGTTATGGTTATTTTTGCTAAACTAAAAACTTGGACTAATTGTTATGTGCATATGAGTAGTGTGGATCAAAAATGATCACATGAAAAGTTTTGAAGGGTAGAACTCACTGAAAACCCATAAGATGGAATCTTTAGCTTGATATGATTATTGTTGTTATTATTGTTATTTTTGTTAACACAAAACTGTACAACTTGAACTAAAACTATGAGCATATAAAAATTAGTGAAGTGAGAATGCTTACATACCCAATTTGGGGTTGTAGAACTCAAGAAGCGTATTAAAAGATGAGTCCTTTTGTTGTATGTTGCTTTCTACCATGTTAAAGATCAAGTTTTTACTAACCCTAGTTCAAAAAAGTGGACCTTGTTATATGTAGGGACTTGTAGATTAAAGAAAGGTAGGTTTTGTAATATGTAGGATTTGTAGATTCAATAAATGTAAATTTCGTTGTATGTAGGACTTGTAAATTCAATAAGACTAGATTTTGTATTATGTGAGACTTGTAATTCATAAACGAGTAGTCTTTGTAATATGTAGAAAAAGTCCTTGATAATTGTTATAAGTTTTACTTCCATGCATGCTTGAGTTGTGGTAGTCGTTCTAGTAAAGATTTAAAAAAAACCCATGCATGCTTGAGTTGTAGTTGTTCTAGTAAAAGATTCAAAAGAACCCATGCATGGTTGAGTTATAGTTGTTCGAGTGAAATATTCAAAAGAACCCATGCATGCTTGAGTTGTAGTTGTTCCAGTGAAAGATTCAAAAGAACCCATGCATGCTTGAGTTGTAGTTGTTCTAGTGAAGAATTTCAAAAGAACTCATGCATGCTTGAGTTGTAGTTGTTCTAGTGAAAGATTCAAAAGAACCCATGCATGCTTGAGTTGTAGTTGTTCTAGTAAAAGATTCAAAAGAACTCATGCATGCTTGAGTTGTAGTTGTTCTAGTGAAAGATTCAAAAAAACCCATGCATGCTTGAGTTGTAGTTGTTCTAGTAAAGATTTAAAAGAACCCATGCATGCTTGTCGTATGTTGCTAAAAGAACCCATGCATGTTTGAGTAGTGTGTTGTAGTAGCATGCTCTAATTACTCGAGGTTGCTAAAAGAACCCAAACATATTTGAGTTATATATTATAGTTGCATGCTAATCTAGTCAAACTATTAAAGGAACCATGAATTTGGCTTGCATGCTAATCTAGTCAAGCTATTAAAGGAACCCATGAATTTGGCTTGCATGCTAATCTAGTCAAACTACTAAAGGAACCCATGAATTTGGCTTGCATGCTAATCTAGTTAAACCATTAAAAAGAAACCATGAATGTTATAGTTCCATGATTTTTCTAGTTCAGTTTCTAAAAGAAACCCATGAAATTAGTTCCATGGTAGTTCTAACTCAATTTGATGAAGAATCAATGCAATTAGTTTCTAGGTGATTCTAGCTTAAATTTGAGAAAGAACCCATGAACCAAGTTGCATATGTTCTAGATTAAATTTGGGAAAGAACCCATGAACATAGTTACATGTTGTTCTAGTTCAAATTTGGAAAAGAGAACCCATGAATTCTAGCTGTATGTGGTTCTAATTAAAATTGGACCGTATCATGTGAACGTTCTTCATTTTCAATGTATGGGCAATAACGGTTAGGAAAGTCACTATTATTGTTAGCTTGATAAAAGCTCGTCTAGGATTTTATAGTTACCCTAGGGGTCATCGACCATCAAGACTCATATCTGACCACCTTGGAAACTATGGATAAATCGCATATCGTGCGCTAACGGATCTTAACCCGGTGTGGGTCGATCACGGGCCGAAAATGTTGACAGGATCCGAGTTAGGGGTAGTGATGAGTGAGGGAGATTCCATCACCGGTGTCTTGGACCGATAGGCCATGAGTTGGACCATGATAATCTTAAGAAAGTCTAAGTTGAAAATCCCGTAAGATTGTTTAGGTTTAGTGACATCATTAGGGTAGTAACTTATAAAGATCATTACTTAACCATTTTTGCCAAAAGAGAAGAGTTGGTATTATGGGTGATACCCTATGTTCCAACTCGTCCTATAGGCCGACACTAGGTGGTGTTATTGGGTTTTACCTTCCCGTCAAAGGGATACGTACGGGGCCTTCTCACGAGTTGGGAGCACGAGTTGCGTATCTCACTCTGTTAATTCCTGAAATACTATAATAACAACTGGAGGTTCTCTTTTCGGAACTAGGAGATGGACCGCGGAATTCCATCACATTCTATGCCGGGGAAGCGAACGGGCCTTAGACCACGGTCTATGAGTTATGGGTGCCATAGGGTAGGCTTCTTGCTTTCCTGTGCTGCGGATACCCTGCGTTCGTCTGGTTTTTGAGTGAGGCCCGGTAGGCCGGGTAGTAGTGGCCAACATAGACACCATGAGCGTACTGCATTGGTAGGACTTGATCACGTCTGCAACCTCATCAGTCACGTTGTATCTGTCAGGAACAAGTTGTGTACAAAAGTAGAATTCATAACGCGGGTTCAAATCTCTAAATATGGAGAACATCATGATATGGACGTATGTAGTTATGGGATGCATATGACTCCAGATTCTCGCTTTCATTAGAATAAGTGCATCCTACCTTTAGTTGACATTGCATTAGATTCTATGTCATAGAACCCACGAACACTTAAACTACACAGAAACATTTTTGCCATGCTTATAATATGTTCGTTTTTGAGATTCGTTGCTAGTCATCAGCCTTTAAGCGTCAGTATATGTATTGACGTCCCCACTCAAGTAGGTTGTGGATACAGGATCACCAATTCAGGGGAACTCTAGTCAAGGCATGTCTTCCAAGTGATGAGCCCAATGTTTATTGTTTCGTTCATGTATACTCTGATGTAATCTATTGAAACAATGGAAACACTCGGCTTGTAATATTTGTATTAAATAAAAAGTTTTAAATTTTCCTGTTTTTTGTGTATTGTGGCTAATTGAATGTAAAGGTCCTAGCTCGTGTCTCGAATTCTCCATATAGGAAGTTCGTGGCGTTACATTATGGGACCCCCACACTTCCACAATTCCACTCTGATCGGGTGAACTCCGCCATTGTCATCCATTACCTCTAGTAACCTGCCTCATGCTTCACTGAATCCTTGACCCATCCAAATAGTGTCTCTCTAGCATGAAATTTGAACTCTGGGCAACTTGGGATTGTGAACACTATCAGGAATCCTGGGACTTTGCCTGCACACCTTAAAGAAAACGACAATGTTTCCTCACATGGTGATGTTCCAAGCCGCTGACATGTCATTGCAGATCTACTGATGCTGATCGATGAACCAAACAGAAAGAAGAGAATAAGGCCAGTATCCAGGTTACAAGATGGTTATTAAATGTTCATGTGATCAGTTGTGGTGTGCATACTTATTGAGATAAACATGGTTTGAGCCTGGGCTCTGATACCACTAAAAACCTGTCATGTCTCATTTTTGGAAATATGAAAATACGGGCATGCAACTAAGACCCAGTGGAAGATTTGCATCGTCCATAAGCTGTACAATTAACTCAACAAGTATAAATCACATCCACGCAAGCAATAAATAATCACATGGACAAGAAACATAATGAATAATCCTCAGTAATAACTATCATCTGGAAAATACATAAACTTTGCGTCTAAAATGCCTGATTATACAATGTACGAAATAACAATAGTAACTGGAATAACAAGAACATAAACATGGTAGAATAAAGCATGCTAACGACCCGACTCCTTCATGTAGAAGATTTAATCACCCAATACTTCTGTCAGTTCCTCTTCTGTACCTGCAATCTCAACATCTTGAGTTGGGGGGGGGTCCATTAGAGCGAGCTTGGATGACAAGTATTAGGAAGCGGCATGATAACAAGAACAATGCATAACAATGAAGTGAGCAAGAACTAGCAATGCAATTATGAAACAACATGATCGGGTGTAATGCATATGAAAACTGAAACAAGTCTCAAAGTATTGTCAATCGTGAACAAGGAGTATGAATTCGGAAACATGTCATGTAAACAATAAAAATCTAAAGTTGTCACAAGAATCAAATAAACTTGTAAATAGGAATCATGTAAACTTGTAAACAGGAGCATGCACGTGCTTAGTGTTAATCTTAAGTCTATCAATCTTTCATCAATTGTATCTAATGCATGCAATCCTGTGTCCCATACCATAGGTTTGGGTGCATACAATCATGTGAATGTTTATACTCTGGTGGTGAATTCTATAAGATTATGTACTAGTGTCTTCTAGTGACAATAACAGGAATCACATCATGTAACGAAACATGTAAACGTGTAAACGGGAAATATGTAAACTTGTAAATGGGAACATGTAAAGGTGTAAACAGGAAATAAGTAAATTTGTAAACAGGAGTCACTATTATGAGAAACACGGACCCTCTTCTGAGTACACTCTCCTGTATCGTCCACTACTAGGTCTTACCATTTATTACTTGACTTGTTTATTCTTTTACTGTAATTACTTATGAACATGCAAATAATTGAAAAAGACATCGGAACAAGATTAAAGAGGTATCAAGGACTATGCAATGCCTGGTATGTAGTTCAGTTTGTTACATGCGAAATTAAAATTATTTACAATTAGGAACAAGAAGTTACAATTTTGGATAGCAATACGTTGCTGTACAAAATTGGCTTTCTGGTTGTTACATGAAAGCAAATCAGATTATGTCAGGAGCTCCAGAAAACAGACTCCCTGCCAGTTCCAACTCGTATTTGCACGACACATTCTAATTACAATAACTATGCCTACCAGTTAGTTCTTTACAAGTCTATTGTTCAGGCAGCAACTCAGAGTCAAGTTCATATATATATAATTTGATAGAAAACTTAATAACAATTCTTACAAAAATCATAATCAAGCTCCTAACATTGTTCAGTAACATTATGATTAATCTCAGGTCTTAATGTAACGCCCCGGATCCCTGTTACCGGACATCTGTGACGCAACCAGAATCTTTGCCTTCAAATGCATTTCAACACAGTAATAACACCGAAATTTAAAAACTTTTTATTGGCAAATAATGTCATTACATCATCGATTACAACCAATATCTTGTTCTTGAACAAGAATACAAATTACATTAACTCATTACATCTTATTACAAAATATTTACCAACTCTTGTAAAGCTATCAGCTGTCTCCCATAATGGTAATCGACTGATCACTGCCGAAGCTCCGCTGAGTGGTCAATATGCTTTCCTAGAAGTTGCCCCTCAGCTTGAGTCTTCCGCTGCGCGACACTGATATTTCTGCACCTACTCGAAAGGTAGGACCGGTACCTAAAAGTTGGGGAACGTCAGAAATTCTACTGTCGCAATGCTGATAAGAAACATCAATCTCCAAACTGGCAACCAATACCATCTTGAATGGAAAAAGAAATGTGCATCCAAATTCCCTAGAGTGCGTTTGTTTTGATATTTTGAATAGAGTATTCTGAATTGAGTATTCTGAATATGATATTCTGAATAGAGATATTCTGAATATGAGTCTAAAAGCTGTTTGTTTAGCCTATATTCTGAATGTTGATATTCTGAAAGCTGTTTATCTGAAAAAGAGAGTTTAGAAGCTGTTCGGTTATATTTCTTGCTGAAAACTGTTATCTGAAAGCTGTTTTTCTGAAAAAACGAGTTTAAAAGCTATTCGGTTATATTTCTTGCTGAAAGCTGTTTTTCTGAAAAAGCGAGTTTAAAAGCTGTTCGGTTATATTTCTTGCTGAAAACTATTATGTGAAAGCTGTTTTTCTGAAAAAACGAGTTTAAAAGCTGTTCTGTTATATTTCTAGCTGAAAACTATTACTTGAAAGCTGTTTTTTCTGAAAAAGAGAGTTTAAAAGCTGTTCTGTTATATTTCTTACTGAAAACTGTTATCTGAAAGCTGTTTTTCTGAAAAAACGAGTTTAAAAGCTGTTCGGTTATATTTCTTGCTGAAAACTGTTATCTGAAAGCTGTTTTTCTGAAAAAGCGAGTATAAAAGCTGTTCGGTTATATTTCTTGCTGAAAACTATTATGTGAAAGCTGTTTTTCTGAAAAAACGAGTTTAAAAGCTGTTCTGTTATATTTCTAGCTGAAAACTGTTATCTGAAAGCTGTTTTTCTGGAAAAGAGAGTTTAAAAGCTGTTATGTTATATTTCTTGCTGAAAACTGTTATCTGAAAGCTGTTTTTCTGAAAAAGAGAGTTTAGAAGATGTTCGGTTATATTTCTTACTGAAACCCATTATCTGAAAGCTGTTTTTCTGAAAAAACGAGTTTAAATGCTGTTCTGTTATATTTCTTGCTGAAAACTGTTATCTGAAAGCTGTTTTCATGGAAAAGCGAGTTTAAAAGCTGTTCAGTTATATTTTTAGTTGAAAACTATTACCTGAAAGCTGTTTTTTCTGAAAAAGAGAGTTTAAAAGCTGTTCTGTTATATTTCTTGCTGAAAACTGTTATTTGAAAGCTGTTTTTATGAAAAAACGAGTTTAAAAGCTGTTCTGTTATATTTCTTGCTGAAAACTGTTATCTGAAAGCTGTTTTTCCGGAAAAGCGAGTTTAAAAGCTATTCGGTTATATTTCTTGCTGGAAACTATTATGTGAAAGCTGTTTTTCTGAAAAAACGAGTTTAAAAGCTGTTCTGTTATATTTCTAGCTGAAAACTATTACCTGAAAGCTGTTTTTTCTGAAAAAGAGAGTTTAAAAGCTGTTCTGTTATATTTCTTGCTGAAAACTGTTATCTGAAAGCTGTTTTCCTGAAAAAACGAGTTTAAAAGCTGTTCGGTTATATTTCTTGCTGAAAACTGTTATCTGAAAGCTGTTTTTCTGGAAAAACGGGTTTAAAAGCTGTTCTGTTATATTTATAGTTGAAAACTGTTATCTGAGAGCTGTTTTTCTGTAAAAACGAGTTTAAAAGCTGTTCGGTTATATTTTTAGCTGAAAACCATTACCTGAAAGCTGTTTTTTCTGAAAAAGAGAGTTTAAAAGCTGTTCTGTTATATTTCTTGCTGAAAACTGTTATCTGAAAGCTGTTTTCCTGAAAAAACGAGTTTAAAAGCTGTTCGGTTATATTTCTTGCTGAAAACTGTTATCTGAAAGCTGTTTTTCTGGAAAAACGGGTTTAAAAGCTGTTCTGTTATATTTATAGTTGAAAACTGTTATCTGAGAGCTGTTTTTCTGTAAAAACGAGTTTAAAAGCTGTTCGGTTATATTTTTAGCTGAAAACCATTACCTGAAAGCTGTTTTTTCTGAAAAAGAGAGTTTAAAAGCTGTTCTGTTATATTTCTTGATGAAAACTGTTATCTGAAAGCTGTTTTTCACTAAAAACGAGTTCAAAAGCTGTTCTGTTATATTTCTTAGTGAAAACTCTTATCTGACAGCTGTTTTTTATAAAAAAACGAGTTCAAAAGCTGTTCTGTTATATTTCTTGCTGAAAAACCGGGATCTGAAAGCTGCTATCTGAAAAATCGAGTTCGAAAGCTGTTCGGTTAGATTTGTTCAAGGTTTTTTAAAATCAATATGCATTCATCATTTGGTAACATTATATTAATTGTTGGAGTTAGATTGCAATGTTGTACAAGTATTGGAAGGGGAAACTTGAGCAGCATGTGAATGGAGCAAAAATCAGACGCCATCATCTCCAAGATTGATTCGTCACGTTAGGGAAGAAAGTTAAAAGAAGCTCTTGTGTTTGTGTAGCATATAATCTCATTTCATGTATAAGTTTTGATTCTTGGATAAATGTTTTGAGAATTCTTGGATAGCGTGCTGTGTTTGGTTAACTCATAATTCATTTGGATAGACTGATGTTGCTCAACCTGTACGTTGCAGTTTTTTAAATGACTATTATATCACAGATAATTTATACGGCCTGAGCCAGGCAATTTATTCAGAAAAATAAGCACTAGATATTTAAAATAAAAACGGGTCCCATTCCACTATACTCAACCAATTTATTCACCAAAGCAAGCTTACTTCATTAATTTTGTTTACATTGTTCAGCAATCCCACGTAACAGATCATTAATGGCATGGGATCGATACATATATTATGAGAATATGTTCTACAATTTGTTGTCAGCCATCATTACAAACAAGCATGCTGTTAAATCATTATTTGTTGTCTGCAGTCACTGCATGCTGTCTGGAGCTGCTGCTGTTGCTTCTTGACTCCTTGATTTGAAAACTGTAGAGCAGGTAGATCTATAAACAAAGAAACAATATGAGAAACTTGCTGCATTAAAATTCAAAAAAAAGGGGAGGAATAATAAATTGTGCAGCAGAAACTTGCTACATTAATCATAAACGGAAACGGAAAACTGAAAACCGGAGTTCAGATTTGCTTAACCACTGTTCATAATACAGATACCACCTCTTGTCGAACAGTATGAAAACAACATAATGCAGGGAAAATACAACCTAGTCGCAGTCTCAGATTCATCAAATCAATGATATCCTGGCTAGATATACCGGAGCTGCAATTTTGTACAATGCCACGCCCACTAGTACAAAGCACATTGTCAACATTGACTAAAAAGAATTCATCATTGACTATTACGACAACATTTTCTTATTGTTTGAAAACATATTTGTTCATTTCCAGGGATCTGAAGTACTCTGAATAGTATTTACAAACTGGCATTACCAGCAAGATAACAAAGGCATATTCACCTGAATACAAGTGCAATTCATCTCAACAAATCAGATGCATCTAATATTGTACCAAATATTGCTTTTCTGAGAAATGGTTATGATGATACCCACACTGATCATACTTCACACCTTAAAAACAATTGATGCACATCATTTCTTTAAAATCCTGGGCTGTGATGTACCAGGTTTGATCTGCATTGCTTTGAATTCCTGATATATACAGATAATGTTTTTTCTGTGGCTGTTCATGGTTTATGGATACTGTGATATATCTTTGGCTGCTCATGGTTTCAAAAAATTGTTTCTGGAGTCAATTTGGAATGTCTTGATTCCTTGATCATTACGGATATCCTGAGTTTATTCCAGGTTGATTTTTGTTGGCCTTTGTTTATCCTAAGAATATCCTGCTTCTATCCTGAGATTGAGTTTAAATCCTGGGCTCAATTTCTATTGTCAATTGTTTCTGGAGTCAATTTCTAGTGTGAAGATCTATGATTTAGGATAAGAACATATCAGATCCTCCCCAAAACCATAAAAACAAACTAATTGGCGGGGTGAGAAATGAGTTACAGTCTCAGATTCGTAGTGCTCATTCATAAAAACTCCATACTAGAGCTGCATTTTTGACAATGCCACGCCCACTAGTACAAAGCAATGCTCTTGAAAATCCGTTCATCATTGACTATAACGACATCATCTTCGTTATGTTTATAAAACAAATTTGTTTACTTATACTGTTCTTGAAGTATGCCGAATAGTTTTTCCCAAAAACCACTTAAAACAAAGGCCAAGGCCTGTTGGTTTTCATATTGAGAGTGCCATATGCTGAATATTCTATTGAGAATAGGCGTTGGTTTATACCATATTCTGAAAACAGTATTGTGAATATTGATATCCCTTGAATTCGATATTCTCAACCCTACTCACGAGCTCTCTCTCTTCCAAACAGTGTCTCCCCAACCCATCTCTCCTCTCTTCTCACTCAGATGCTCTCTCTCTTCTCAACTCAGGATTTAAACTCAATCTCAGGATAGAAGCAGGATATTCTTAGGATAAACAAAGGCCAACAAAAATCAACCTGGAATAAACTCAGGATATCTATAATGATCAAGGAATCAAGACATTCCAAATTGACTCCAGACACAGTTTTTTGAAACCATGAGCAGCCAAAGATATATCACAGTATCCATAAACCATGAACAGCCAAAGAAAAAACATTATCTGTATATATCAGGAATTCAAAGCAATGCATATCAAACCTGGTACATCACAGCCCAGGATTTAAACTCAATCTCAGGATAGAAGCAGGATATTCTTAGGATAAACAAAGGCCAACAAAAATCAACCTGGAATAAACTCAGGATATGTGTAATGATCAAGGAATGAAGACAATAGAAATTGACTCTAGACACAGTTTTTTGAAACCATGAGCAGCCAAAGATATATCACAGTATCCATAAACCATGAACAGCCAAAGAAAAAACATTATCTGTATATATCAGGAATTCAAAGCAATGCAGATCAAACCTGGTACATCACAGCCCAGGATTTAAACCCAATCTCAGGATAGAAGCAGGATATTCTTAGGATAATCCATCTCGGCCAACAAAAATCAACCTGGAATAAACTCAGGATATGTGTAATGATCAAGGAATGAAGACAATAGAAATTGACTCCAGACACAGTTTTTTGAAACCATGAGCAGCCAAAGATATATCACAGTATCCATAAACCATGAACAGCCAAAGAAAAAACATTACCTGTATATATCAGGAATTCAAAGCAATGCAGATCAAACCTGGTACATCACAGCCCAGGATTTAAACTCAATCTCAGGATAGAAGCAGGATATTCTTAGGATAATCCATCTCGGCCAACAAATATCAATCTGGAATAAACTCAGGATATGTGTAATGATCAAGGAATGAAGACAATAGAAATTGACTTCAGACACAAATTTTTGAAACCATGAGCAGCCAAAGATATATCACAGTATCCATAAACCATGAACAGCCAAAGAAAAAACATTATCTATATATATCAGGAATTCAAAGCAATGCAGATCAAACCTGGTACATCACAGCCCAGGATTTAAACTCAATTCAAGAATAATACCACTGTTCTGTTATAGTGACACAAAGTAGCCAGATTGCAGAGACATAATTTATTAGTAACTAATTCCTTGCTCTCTCCCATCACAACCTACCAAAGAACAATAATTAGAACCAATCTGAGATATTGTAGGAGTTAACTTTGACAGTAAAATAAACTTACTCCATCGCCACCCATTCTCCTTGTTGTGGACGCTGTATAATATGGTCCATTAAGGCTGGCATAACTCACACTTTGGGCAGATATGAACTTAAGATTCATAGTGTGCAACTTCGGAAACATAATCCATCTCATCATCACTCAAAACCAACGAGGAAAAATAAAGCTCAGTTAGGATTAATTCATCACAAGTCACTCCTACAAAGCATTATCTAAATGATTCTCATAGTGTGCAACTTCAGAAACATAATCCATCTCATCATCACTCAAAACCAAATAGGAAAAATAAAGCTCAGTTAGGATTAATTCATCACAAGTCACTACTACAAAGCATTATATAAATGATTCATAGTGTGCAACTTCAGAAACATAATCCATCTCATCATCACTCAAAACCAAAGCGGATAAATAAAGCTCAGTTAGGATTAATTCATCACAAGTCACTCCTACAAAGCATTATCTAAATGATTCTCATAGTGTGCAACTTCAGAAACATAATCCATCTCATCATCACTCAAAACCAAATAGGAAAAATAAAGCTCAGTCAGGATTAATTCATCACAAGTCACTACTACAAAGCATTATAAAAATGATTCATAGTGTGCAACTTCAGAAACATAATCCATCTCATCATCACTCAAAACCAACGAGGAAAAATAAAGCTCAGTTAGGATTAATTCATCACAAGTCACTACTACAAAGCATTATATAAATGATTCATAGTGTGCAACTTCAGAAACATAATCCATCTCATCATCACTCAAAACCAAAGCGGATAAATAAAGCTCAGTTAGGATTAATTCATCACAAGTCACTCCTACAAAGCATTATCTAAATGATTCTCATAGTGTGCAACTTCAGAAACATAATCCATCTCATCATCACTCAAAACCAAATAGGAAAAATAAAGCTCAGTTAGGATTAATTCATCACAAGTCACTCCCACAAAGCATTATCTAAATGATTCTCATAGTGTGCAACTTCAGAAATATAATCCATCTCATCATCACTCAAAACCGAATAGGAAAAATAAAGCTCAGTTAGGATTAATTCATCACAAGTCACTCCCACAAAGCATTATCTAAATGATTCTCATAGTGTGGAACTTCAGAAACAAAATCCATCTCATCATAACTCAAAACCAACGAGAAAAAATAAAGCTCAGTTAGGATTAATTCATCACCAGTCACTCCTACAAATCATTCAATAAATGATTCATAGTGTGCAACCTCAGAAACAAAATCCATCTCATCATAACTCAAAACCAACGAGGGAGAATAATGTGCAATACCTGTACAACATTGAAGTGATTGGTAAAGACAACATCTCAAAAAAATCAATAAAAAGCTGAAAGGAAGATATGCATGCTGATTATTTATAATAGTAATATTGCAATGATACAAACATATCCGAATGACATCAGTGCCTCGCATTCTAGCTACGAAACAATTCGAGAAATGGACATGCTGAAAATGTGTACATTCAAATTACATTACTGCATAGCATTCCACATTGCCAGGGCGATTTCATCTCTTTTGCTATTCATATGTCTCAATTGGGAAGATGATAAATCCAAATCCTGCGATGTGGATGCTGCATCTTCGGTGTGTTGGTGATGTACTATTTGTTCGCCATCGAGTTCCGCTAAAAAAGCATCGTTCCGTGAGTGCAGGCATATAAAATTATGAAGTGCACAACAAGCTGTGACCATCATAACTTGACTGGTATAATAATAGTTTGGCATGTTCTCGAAGATGGTAAACCTCTTCTTGAATACACCGAACGTTCTCTCAATCACATTCCTTAACCTAGCATGTTGTTTGTTAAATAGTTGTCTAGGTTGGGTTGGTGCATGGTTGGCCCCTTGAAAGTCCTGTAAGTGGTATGGCTTACCACGGTACGGTGCCAAAAAACCGGACATATTGGTATAACCACAATCCACTAAGTAGTATCTATCGTTCGGTGGGATTGGCAACAGTTTTTGTGTTAATGCAGTATGCATTACACGGGAGTCGTTCGCACTGCCTTCCCATCCCGCGTAAACAAATGTGAACATCATGTTAAAATCACATGCTGCCAATACATTTTGACTTACAATACCCTTTCGGGAGCGACAAGCGTTGCTTCGGCTAGCGGGAACTATAAGCTCCCTGCAGATTAATAATTCGAATAATAGATATCACAAATCCAAACTAGGAAAAAAATTTAATCATACATGATGCAATCAGGGTGACGTATTACCTGAAACCACGGGTAAAAGTCCTCTGATCCCCTGATTCTGTGATGTACGTATGTATAATCAGGAGGTTTGATAAGGGATGGTGCTGCTTTTGCCAGACCTTTCAATACAATATTAAAGTGCTTTTGGATTGTTTGGGTTGAGTGGTTAAATGTAGTACGTGCTACTCGCATTCTTGAACTATGACCGACAATAAACAGAAAAATAGTCACGCTTTCCTCGAAAGTAACTCGCTTATGACTTGAAGACTTCGCTGTTTCCTCGCAGAAGTTCCTTTCTCGTAGGAAAGCACACAAGGTCATAAAACAATCTTGGTTCATACGGAATATTCCATGAAAGTTGGCCTGGGAACCCGCTAACATATTTTCCAAATATTCACGTCCCGTTTGCTTTTTATTAGTGGACCTTGTACGGTCAAGTTCTTCACATAAATAGTCAGCTATCAAGACTGCAGTCATCACCTCTTCGACCTCATCACTACTGGATGAAGAAGTATCCATAACAGAGGATGCACTTGCAGTAGTAACTCACTATAAAGAAGAAGATAGAAATCATTTTGGGACATTCCAATATCAAGTGCACACACTATTAATAATACGAATGTATGTAACGAGATTTACGGAATCACAAAACAACATATTGAGAGATGACAGGATTCCACAAGCCTGTGCAATTGAATAAAGATAACAAGGTATACTACTACTAGCAGATCTATTCCAGGAATTAAATTTAAAATATAACATTACAAATTTAAATTAAATTATATAAGCAATTTTTTCATCCTAAAAGCCGTCATATTACAATCAACCTCAAACAAATATGGAAAAAATCTTAAGAAAATTTCTACAACAAGATTTGTTCAACCCATTACGCTGAATGGGATTACTACAGGGTGGCATAATAAAGCACCGCCAACTCCTGCCGTTCTCGAGACATACGGATGAAACCATGAGCAATGTTCGGATTTTGAAACAGGAAGGTTGAAGCTTTTACGGCTACAATTGGATCAAGCCCTGTCATCGATTCAATTATATCTTGGCATTGATCCTGTTCGGCCAAAGCAGGGTTAATCGAGGGAGCACTTTCCACTTCATTTTTATTCATGTACCTGCCTCTTTTTTCCTCTTGAGCTTGCTTACACGCATCAAGATATTCCGACATCTTTGACAACATTGATTCGCGGCCACTTGATGCAGTAGATTTTCTTTTGCGTGAACCGGACCCCGTACCCATTGGGACATCATCAGACTCATCAATCACATTTACGTGTGATTGATGGGAGTGGCCAAAATGAAAGTTCATCCGCCGCGCCTCCACATCCTCGAACCCCCCTTGTGTGGAGGCCCTTGCCACATTGCCCTGGGCTACAGATTCCTCGAATATTTTGGTCAATGCATCATAATGTGGCAACCCCTTATTTTTGTATTTTTCTGCAGCAGGATGCATCTATTCACATAATATGTTGTTACTATGCAAGTATTAGATAAATGATTAAGTATAATAAAAAGGATTCACAACCAAAAATCAAAGTTTGAGATTATATATATTAACCTTAACATATTGTTCCCAAACCGGAGCCTCACAAGTAACGGTTTGGTTGGCTTCATCCCAACCGAAACCGCTCTGTTTCCTCATATTGTCAAACACCTTCCATTCTGATTTAAGTCGTCCATATTTCGACCTCAGTTGTGACACCGAGAATGAATGCCCAGTCGCAAAATTCATTGTTTGCTCAAAATCTTTCCAGGTTTTACCATCGAATGTGGTGCTTTTTAACAAACCACTGTCAACTGCCCCCTCCATAAGGTTGATAAAATATTCTGTAATACCGGAAGTCCACAACCCATAATCCTCCTCCACTGCCTTTCCCTTTCCCCTACCCGCATTACTCATCTAGTTTGAACAAACATTAAAAAAAAAAAAAAAAAAATAGCCAAATTCCTTCGATTAGTTTAATAGCTGATCGGGTAACCCTAGTTTGCAAGTAGCAACCGATTACACCCTAAAAAATCTCATTTCTGAATTCGGCTAGTTTGTGTGCAGTGTGCACCTTGATCCGAAATAATTTTCGGTACCAAATGCAATTAAAAAGCATACTAAATTAGTAAAGAAAACCAACCAAATAAATAGTACAATCGCTGTCTTCATACCTTTGATTGGATTTGAAGAAGGAAGAAATTGTCAGCACAGGATTCAACCTTGCGTAGTGCTTTGATTCTCTTTGCCCTTCGATCCCTAGCTCTTCTCCGATAGGCAGCACGGGTAGTGCAAACCATTAACCCCCTACAAAAACCCGTCAACCCCTCACCAAGTCGACAGCAACAAACAGTCAGGGTGCGAAGTCGCCAGCGGCGCTCTCACACGTTTCCGCTCGATTTCACAGTGGAATCGTTCGGGAAATCGTGGATTTGGGGTGGGGGGGCGGGGGGAAAAGAGATCAGATCTGGGTTCTTCAAAGGAGGTGGGAGACAACGGAGTCGACGAAATCTCCTGAGTGAGAAGAGAGAGAGAGCATCTGAGTGAGAAGAGAGGAGAGATGGGTTGGGGAGACACGGTTTGGAAGAGAGGGGAAGGTAGAAGACTCGCTGAATGGAGAACCAGATCTGGTGAGTGAGGAGAGAGAGAGAGGTCGTGAGAGAGAGAGCTCGTGAGTATGGTTGAGAATGGAGAGAATTCAAGGGATATCGATATTCACAATCGAGTTTTCAGAATATGGTATAAACAAACGCCTATTCAGAATGTAATATTCAGAATATGGCACTCTAAATTGCAAAACAAACAGACTCCTAGTGTTCTTGTATGCCATAATCTAACAACTAAATGCATCAGTCACATGCCTTATTCTAATGCAAAAACGACTTTGGGACTTTGGATCCGCATGCATCCCTTACTACATACGTTCCAGAATCAAGCATGGCCTAATCTAATGCAAAAAACAAAGAATTTACACGATGCACCTACTCTAATGCAATTCATTTGGGAACGTATGCATCCCATACTACATACTATCCCAAAATCAACTTCAATAAAAATGTATGCATCCCATACTACATACTTTTCAAAGAGTTCGCCTCTCCTAATTTTAGGGTTCAATCCCTCGCCATGCATCCTACTATTGTACTCAACCTGTTCCCAATAAATTTATGTGTCTGAGGAGGTTGCAGTCATTCGTTCTAGTCCCTTACTACAGTCCCTAAAGTGGTGGTCGTGTTTGCCATTTAGTACCAGCGCGTGGACCTCACTCAAAAAATCGTGTCAAACCTTGCGGTACAGAAACATATACCCAAATGACGTCAATGATGATCATATAGAACAAAACCCATGCGCATAGGAAGATGACAGCCTCGAGGGTTAAATCCCCTATCCGATAGGAGCTCCTCTCCCATTCCTTAACCCGGCTCTTTAGGAATTAATAGATCAAGATATGAGACCCGTGAACTCAAAACCTAAAAACCAAATCAGTATCCCTACGACAGAAAAAGTACAACACTTGACTATGGTCTGCTAGTACTAATGCAATATACATACCCATAATACATCACTCAAATCCAAGACTCACTCTAACCATTTAGGTGACATAAAAGGTTCCTCCCACAGTCCTGCCTATCAACTCGCGGCCCCGGTGACATAATGTCCTGCTCGCCACTTCCCATAGCTTGAATTCGTCCCTCACCATGGCCCGCGTTCATCCTTAACCGGTATGAATTCAACTGGACGGCACCAATTTGGACGTCCAACGCCTCGGCGGAAGTTCATAACTAGGTTCGATGGACGTAGCTATCACCCTATCCTTGTGACTAACTCGAGTCACAACCTCCACAATTGGAGTCAAACACCAAAAAGACCAGCAATAGACACCATTCTTTCCCAAATAGCGAGTCATCAACTCTTAGGTACACAAGGAGAAAAGGTTCTCTCAACACTTAGTCAAAACCATGACTAAACATACTATGGTGTTTCTGCCTGAAACTTAAAAGGATCATAACTCCTACAATACAACTTAGATTTGGGTGTTCAAGCCTAATCTGGAAAGGTAAAGACCTAGGCTACAACTCTCTAGTTGGTCTTCACCTCAAATTCAATCATCTAATCCTTCAAAATAGTCTTACAAACCTCAGCCTGTGTACTTTCTATACACTGGCTGCACCTTACCGATAGCATAAAACTCTACTTGCTCATCGGAATAATACAAATTCAGGTTTTGTAGAAAAGTGTGAATGTCCTCTACAACTTTCTAGTTGATCACCAATCCCAATTGTTTCATTTGATTACCCTAAAATAGTCATTTTCCTCAGATATACAGAACCACACACAAAGCATTACTCAAACAGAGCCTATAGCTCAAATTCTGGTTTCTGTCCCAACTTGCAAAAATCATATCTATTGTTATACTCACAGGAAATTATTGAAATAGGGCTTTTAGGAAAGCTCTAGATGTCTACTGCAATTTTCTAGTTGAACACTTTCTTAAATTATGCTCTTACAGAGCCATAAAATTACCATCTCATCAAAGTCTCAATACTGACCAGGTTCTACACAGTACATGCTAAAATATTCATCATAAATCACATGATTATCAAATGGTCATCAATTATGCATTTCCAGAAACCAGACATTATTATGTGTAACATGCAAAAAGTTTCTCATCCAAATTCCAAGTATTCAATGAGTTTACCTGTTTAAACATGCATTAAAGTTCTACTGTTCTTCAGTTGCTGTCTTGACTACTCTTGGTTAATCATGTAGCTTCTAGACATATATGAGATCATTCTGTGAAAATTTCAAGATCAAATTCCAATTATTTTGTTCTCTGGAAAATCGGAAATATGACATGCTTATCATGTTTTCTGTTTCCATTGTCAGATTCTAACAATCTACTCCTAATCTTTCTTCAAAAAAAAACAATCTACTCCTAATCAACCATTCCCTTACTACTAATACTAATTGCATGCAAGAGATTAAACAAGAATGAACAAAAACAAGTTTAGACAACTCCCCACCCTTGGTTGGCTAGAGAAGATGAGATTTGCCTTGAGCTTCTCCCTCCAAATCCTTCTCCAAAACTTAAGAACACTAGTTCTCTTTTGGCTCCTTTCACTCTCTCCATCTCTTTCTTTTTCTTTTCTGAAATATTCAGAGCTCAAGAGGGTGAGATGGAGGGGTTTTATCAAGAGAAAGAGTGAGGGAAAGAGGGGGGAAGCCGGCCAAATAGGGGGGGGGGGGGGGGGGAGGGGGAGGGGGGAGGTGGTTTCTATCCCCTTGTTTTTGGAGACAAGGCTTGGCTGAAATTTTTGGTCTTGATCAAGCTTTAGATGAGAGTTGAGAGGTTAGATTTGGGTGCATGCAAAAAATATCCATTGTAGTACCATACAATTACATAGTTGCATACGTACTACACTCAAAATTAGTGTATGTAGTAGTATCGGTTATTCTCATTCTCGTGCACTACCATGTCCACAACCATCCACATGAACCGTCCATCAAATTTAATCGCACTTCAACATTCATTTATATGCACAAAGTATTATATTATCTGGGGTTTTACATTACTCCCTCCTTAGAATCGTTCTGTCCCTAGAACAACGCTAGGGGCAAAAAATAGCTGACAATCATCAATGATCAGAAGATACTTTCCTTGATCATCTCCAATTCCTCGAGGAACACCGTCGGAAACTGACTCTTAAAGTGCTCAACGCATCAGTCCATCCTGGAGATCAATCTCATCATGTGGATCTTTTTGGGGCCTACCTCATCCCGTATCCACCGTGCTGGGGATGAATCACCTTAGGGGATGTCACTCTCTTCCCGAAATACTGGGGATCAATCCCACTCCACTGACCATACTAGGGCCTTATCACACGAGCTCCCCGTGAGTGTTTCTCTAGTCCCGAAATACTAGAGATTAATCCCACTCCACAGATCACTGTGCGACCTATTCCATCCCTTTGTCTGGAATACTGGAGAATATCTCGCATCATGGATCATTCTAGAGCCAACGTCACACAATCTTCCCCCATGAGCGTTGCTCTCAAACCCGGAATACTGGAGACCAATTCCTACTCCACAGATCATTCTGGGGCATATTTCATCCCTCGTCTAGAATAGTGAGGAATATCTCACTCCATGGATCATTCTGGAGCCCTCACTCATTCTTGAATTCCTTCGTGAGAATTACTCTCGTCCTCGGAATACTGGATATCAATCCCACTCTACAGAACATTTTGGGGCCTATTTCATTTCTCGCTTGGAAATACTGGAGAATATCTCACTCTTTGGATCATTCTAGAGTCAATGTCCCACTAACCTGTTTGTGAATGTTACACTCGTCCCTAGAATACTGGAGACTAATTCTTACTCCACAGGTCATTATGGGGCCTATTTCATCCCTCGTCTGGACTACTGAGGAATGTCTTACTCCAAGGATCATTCTGGAGCCATCCTCATTACACGAACTCCCCGTGAGTATCGCTCTCATCCCGAAATAGTGGAGATCAATTCCACTCCACAGAACACTCTGGGGCCTATTTCATCCCTCGTCTAGAATACTGGGGAATATCTCACTCCATGAATATTCTGGAGCCTCCCTACTCACGATTATTCTTGCTTCATCATATCTCTTTTCTAGTGCCCGAGTCAAGTTCTCAGCATGTCTTCTAGCTCTCGGATGCACTACTTGAGGGTTGGTGACTACTCCCTCCTTAGAAGAAAATGAGGCTTACCAAGGAGAAGGCAAAAAATTCAGCTTATGCCTTATCCCAAACACTTAATAAAATAAGTACAAGACAAGAGATGACCAAATGCCCAAAAACTTTCATGCTTTATAAAAAGTCATAATATCTTGCTACAGATCACATTACAAGTTCTTCATTCATGGCTTGCAAAAATGCAACTAACAAAATATATTGCTATTCTAGACCATCCACCACTTCACACTTCTTTCCAGTTAAGCTGAAGTTCGTCCCTGGTGAACAAGCTTCTTCCCTTTATCGACCACCTTCTGTAACTGGTCATTGGGGTTCCCCTGCAGTTGTGGACAATTCGATTTCTTGTGCCCAGCTTCTCCGCAGTTATAGCAAGTGTTTGTCTAGGCTCTTTTTTAGCATTGACTCTTGAAATGACCTTGTTCCTTACAAAAGTAACACACCACCATCTGGCTAGTCTCTTTAAGCTTTTTCTAGACACGTGAGTTGATTTCCGCTTGTCATGGTCAGGGATGAGTGTAACACCCCGTAAAATTGGAAATGATAATTTTGCCCTCATGTGTTATGCACATGTATTTTGTACCGAAACTAGTGATATTCGTAACGTATTTCACTACATATTTTGATTTCCGACTATTTATGCCTTTCCCGTATTCTTAAAATTCTATTAGTGTCGACTAAAATATAGTATTTCAATCTTTGTATTTTTATGTGCTTTATACGTGTTATCGATTACGTATTTTTCCCCGCTACGTGTAATATTTTCTATGTGTTTTAATTATTTATTTTACGTATTCGAATTCATTTTATAAATGGAAATCCATTTTTCTCCTATTTTGGTTAAAATAGTTTTGTACGTGTAATGCACGTGTTTTCCATGTACGTGACGATCAAGTCGTGGAATATGTAAAATTAATAAATATACTTTTCTTATGTTGTTTTCGAATATATTTTAATATTTTTCAGTTGATAAAGTCGATTTTTGTATTTTGGTATTTTTTACGTGCAACGCACGTATTTCGGTGCGCGTATTTGGGTGCATTCATTTTCAAAATAAATTTTTAAGTGTGTGCATGTTTATTTTATTTGTGCATGAAACATTACAATTTTTAATCAAACTAACTTTTACGTACATATACTGTATAGATGTAATTTATATTTTTTTTAAAAATAATTAATTTGAGGAAGTGTGTGCTAGTGCAAGCACGTGCACGTGTGTATGCATGAAAATTGAGGGGGGGGGGACCGGCTGCTTTTTGGAAGGAGGGAAATTGAGTGTTTGAATTTGAGTGAGTGGAGTTAGTGTTGCTAGTGAGAGGTGGTTTTAATAACTACTCTACTACTCTCTATACAAATATACCCCTACAACCTTTACATTCTTCTCATTCTTCCTCCTTATTTCTTTCCTCTGTGTACTTCCGAAACCCCCAAACCAGTCCCTCTTCAATGTCCAGCATACTCTTTTTCCTCCACTCAAAATCCACCATACAATACTATGTGTGCAAATATATATATATATATAAGGATACAATTAATGCATTCTTTTCATTCAGCTCCTTCCTTGTTTGCTCTCTGATCAAATCCGAACACCCCAATCCCAAACCAGCACATGCCCATGTGCTTTCTCCACATACTTACTTTTACACATTTTCTTATACAATGTGTATATATATAAACATATATATATGTACATAGTTATGAATACATTTGAAGATGAGAGGTGCTTTCACTGTGTGCATGCCGAAATGAGGAGTTCACTGTGTTTGGCCGAAAATGGAGAGTTTGAGAGTTGCTCTTGGTGTGCGGAATTCGAGGAGGCCAACTCGGAGTTCTAGGAGCTTCTAATTCTAGGAGTTCATTTGGGTACATCAAAATTCTTCAATTTTGGGTGGGTGTTTCTTAAATCCTTTCTAAATTTAGGAGTATGATGCTTAAATAATTTTTGGTAGATGTAGTATGAGTTGTTAAATTTATATTATCATGCATGTTGCTATGAAATGTGATTATTACATTAGAATTATCATGTTGCTATGAAAATGTGAATTTTGAACCATGCTAGATGTAGAATGTATGTTTGTAGATGGCTAGTTGGTTAATTGAAACATTGGTTATATGCTATATTAATTAATGTGACACTAGTATGATGAATGAGATTATGTCCTAGAAATGTTGTACAAATAAAAAAAAATAGGTAAACAAACTTATATGATAATTTTGGTGCTAAATGTGGTAAGAATCATGGTTGTTTTTAAATATCGAAATTGTAGACAAAGAATACAAACTAGAGAGGAAAATTCATGTTTCTATGTCAAAATAATAATTTTTAATTACTGTTATGTTGCTAATCTATAATATCAGTAATCCAGAAATTTTCATGAAATAAATTAGAGGAGAAAAAGAGTTTAAGAGTTTTGAATTATGAAATATTAGTAACAAATAGAGAACTGGAGTTTGAGGAACCCAACTCATTTTGTGACAGTTAGTCACTTGGCTTTACTGGTCAACGGGTGCGCTTTAAGTGCGTTGCTGTAGCGGGGGGTTCTGTTTGGGCTTGATTTCGAAACCTGAGACTGCCCGTTTTGCTTTTCGTTTTCTTAATTAAACCCACTGTACCAAAGTACAGTGGGTATGGTTTCAGCCCATCTTCATATCAATCTGGCGCTTGAACTTCTTGGTCCTCGGTGGCGCCACGGAGCTCACTGTAGCTCTGGGTTGGTCTTGGGTTGCGGGTTCGAAACCTGATATGGGTGTTTTATCGTTGTTTTGTTTTATCTTTTTGTGAGTTGAGGAATTGTAATCAAATAAAAATTGGGAAAAAATATATTTAATTCCTAAAATTGTTTAGACTTTATAAAAATTATCTCTACAATATTTGGATACATTTTGTGAGAATTGAAAGAGATTTTACATTAATATTGTTAAAGAACTCGAATTTATCGATTAAGAGAATTAGAAGTGATTATTTATATTGAAAATGTGACTTCTGTTTAATGTAAGAAAGATGAAAATTTGGAATAAACTTAGATCTTTCTTAACAAAATTTTGTGGTTATTAACATTGGATTATGAGATTATTTGAAATGCACACAGTGTTATAAGTGATTAAATTGATAAAAGAGTTGGATTGAATTGTTTTCATGTTATGAGACTATAAAGAATTATTCTCTTTGAGAAAGAGATATGAATAAAGAAATTGAAAGATTATTTTGAGATTGAATATGCCATATTGTGATCTGTAGAAAGAGATAGTTGTTGGAATCTAGAAGCTAGGCGAGATCCTAGTGACCGGCAATTTTTATTAATGAATTTGAGAGCGAACCAGTGTGGGTTGAGCATCTCTTGAGAAGTTGCCAGTTAGGTTGACTGTCTCTTTTGTTTGTTTTATTTCCGGTAGGGTGAGCTAGCTCTAGGTTGTGATGATTTTTTTGTTAAAACAAACTAAAATATCTAAGGATTAGATACATAGTGAAGATGTGTTGAAAGTAAGAGAAAAACACGAGTATGAGGGCCTCGAAGCTACGACGTGAGAATATTCACAGGCTGTCTACACGATGCATCGTGTCATGATGTGGATACATCTCCAGGGTTTCATACTGCAGGCAATGCTTGTGGGGTGTTTGGTGACTACGGGTGGTGCCATTTTCCCATGACGGAGGCTGAATTGTCCATAGGTTCTGCACGATGTGTCGTGTCATGACGTGGGATTCCCCTCCAGGTTGTCTGGACATAGGCTCGTAACTCATAGAACATCTAGAATACTTACCGTAGTTACCGTAGTAGTTTAAGTCATGGCGAGGGATTGAACCTTACAAGATGAAGAACGATTAAGGGCTTGCCCTCGGACCTATGTAGTATGGGATGCATTGAATCTGAACAAGTACGCATTAGTGTCATGTTATATAAATAATTGCCTTAAGGACTAAGTGTACAACACCCACGACATCGATAGGATAGTCCCCTTGTAGCTTTGTTTGTGATCAAGTTTGTATTTGCTAAAGTATTTAAGAATTGTTATACTGTTCGGCATGGCGAGGATGGCTGTGTATAATATTTCGTCGGTAGTAAGCAACTGACGTGCCTACAGTTTTACATGCAAGACTTGGAGTTTACAAGAAGACTTATAGATGAATTTGATGCTGATGATTATTTAAATGCTAGAGTTGTTACAATTGCATATTTATCATTGTTGTATTTTATTCATTCCGCTGCGTGGTGATGTAAAAGTCTCTTATGTAATCACTGATGTAAATAAAGTTTTAAATTCCTTGTAAAATTGTACGAAATGAAGAGTAAAGATCATGTGGAACTTCGAATTCATCATGGTATTTTTTCAACATTCAATACTTTTAAAATAAATATTTTCTTATATTATTAAATCAATTGGATATGTATTATTTTGTATATCTTCCTTAGTCTGGATCTCTTTGAACTTATTTTATCTGTCTTTCATTCTTAAAATTTTGTCTTTCATGTTTTTTATGTCACTTTATGTTTATCCGTTTATATCTTCTATTACTTTACGTATTTTATTAAATTAACATTGCAACTATTACTTTTTTTTCATTTACTATTTCTATTATATTTTGAATTTTGCTTATGTACATTCATTTTATATGATTTGATTTTGTGATACTATATTTTTCATTATCTTATATTGTCTTATACATTTCAGTATATTTTTAACAAGATTGAAATATTCTACCCATATAAATATGACATACCATTTTGATTTATTGTCTACATTCGATACTATTGTTATTTATTATCTACTCATTTGTTTTGATTATATTCACTTTTACTATTAACCGCTACTCATAAATTTTGTAATTTTACGCTTCTTTAATATAATACATACACTGCATAATTATCATTTTTTGTATTTTCAGCTCGTGCATATACTTTACACTATTCTCGTCCTAATGTTATAAATCATTTTCATTACTATAAATTTTGTATATCCTACATTTAAAGTTTATGTATCTATTTTAATATTTTTTCTTTATCATTTCCTACTTCATTTACAATTTTTCCATCCACTTTTATATCACTAATTTCGAAACATAACACCATATTTTATTAAACACCGAATATCTAAGTGTACATGGAAGATTACATCTTTCCATCTACCATTTTGGTGCAACCTGATGTCGAAAGGGCAAATCTACAATTAGACGTCAATGGAGGCAAACTGCAATTGGACGTCGGGGAGGCAATGTCTGCAACCGAATGTCCAGAAGGTAAACTGCAATCTGATGTCGTAGAGGCTATTCTGCAACTTGAGGTCGAGAAGGCAAGTTTGCAGTTGGATACCAACCAGGAGAACCTACACCAGAAGGAGATTGTCTACTTAGATAACCCCTATTTTGTTTTCTATAATAGTTACATACCACTATTCTATTTTTGTACTGGCTTATACTATTTTATATTATTTTACAACCTAGCATTATATTGTTCATACTTATCTCTATATCTATCCTACTTGTGTATTTACTACTTAATCTCAACTATCTTGCCGTCTTCTTCGTATTATTTTGAATCTTTTCATGAGTAAGTATTTCATACCACTTCCTTGTGTTTTGCTATTAACTTATCTTAGATTTGATGGCTACTCACCTAACAAAAAATATATGTATTTCTCTTATTATTTATATATTTTGTTTACGATTCAAAATTTACTTCTATATAAGTAGTTTTTGTGATGTGTTATTGCTTTTCTACTATAATGTCTTGTTTTTCTCCTACAAACCATTTGTAATTTTAGTATCATGATATTGTTTATCTCACTCTATAATTTTTCGCCCATGTACGTATATAATTTTTCATGTTGGTTTTCATGCTCTACTTGACACTCGAAAGTATTTCGATGTCTGTCGTATATATTTTTAACTTTTGAATTGTATGTATAATTATTATAGTTACCTTACAAATTATTTTATGATATTAATTGGTATACAATATTATTTTGTTGTCTATGTTTTTAACTAAATCTCATTCTCGTTTATTTTTCAAACTTTTATCCAATAGTTTCTTTAATATTGCTAGTTCAATGTTGTCATACAGTACCAATTCTGTAACCCCTGTTTTCCCAAAAAATGTATTTTTCTGTGTTTTATTGGTATTTTAAATTTTTGTAAATTATTTTTCGCTTTCAAAGTATTTTCGTTAAAATGTATTTTTGAATCTTCCACTAAAGTTATTTCTAATAAATAATTTTTATTTGTAACTATTTACGATGATTTTATACCCTATTAATGTTGTTTTTATTATTACTGTTATTTGTGTTATTATTATTCTTTCCCTTGATTGTTCATTTAAAACCTAGTTCTATTTATAAATTATTTTTGTAGATATTTCACATAAATTCTATGTTACAATACAAATTATATTTTATTGAAAATCTCTATTTTATTGGATATTTTATTAATCCCTATTGGATTTTAAACCTAGACCCAATTATCCATTAACCCATTACCTTTACCCTGTTTAAATATCCAACCCATTATTTAATTAACCATACCCTTTTCCCCATTATACCAATACCCTAAACCCGTTGAAACCCCCAAACCCATTTACTTAACCACCCGAAACCCACCCTAATCCTATATCTGCCTATGTAACCCCTCCTATATTTAATACCCCTACATTATAACCCTATTCTCTATCCTTCGTCGTTTCCTCTTCTTCAACCCTGCGCCTCTTCACCTTCCGCTCTCTCTCCCGTCTCCCTCTCCTCCGACGCAGCCAAGCCCAGTCTCCTTCCCTGTATGCGGCGCCCTCACAACCACACCCCGTCCTCCTCCCTCTCCCTTTGGCGCGACTGCAGAGCCATCGATAGCCTAGCGTCGCATCCCCTATCCTCTCCGTGGTCGCAGCCACCTGCGGTAGCCCCTTGCCATCCACCACCGGCGTGTCCCCTGGCCTGCCTCCTGCCGTCCGTCGTCACACCGCCTCACCGCCATTGCGAACCAGTAGCGCCAGCAAGCCCCTCAGCGTCCCCCTGCACTCCCCTGGCCGCTGACAGCGCCGCCTGCAGCCCCTTGGTCGGCAGTCCAGTCGCAGCAGCCAACAATAGCGCACTCGCTGCCGTTGCTCTCGCCATTCTTTCCATTGTTTGGTTGTTGGTTGTGGTGTGCACTTGTGTTCTCCGTGCACATGTTTTTGGTTGTTCGTTCGTTCGTTATTCTTGATCGTCACGATCATAATGATCATCAATTTTCTTTGATTTTGGTCGTTCGATCGTGATCATCATCACGTTGATCTGGACCATCCGATCTTGTTCATCTTGATCTTGATCTTGATCGTCATCGTGATCTGTTCGTTGGTTGATGTTCGTGATTGGTTCGTGTGTTCGTTCGATCCGTTCATTGTGTTCGTTGCTCCGGAAATCCATTCCCGTTATTCTTGATTTTTGTCGTTTTCGTCATCGGTGAAGGCAAGTAACTTGTACTTAAATTGCTTTGTATGATACAAGTCAAAAATACCACCAATAATGTAGTTGGGTTTTAGAGATAACTCGTGTGTGTGTTCTTCTTGATGGGTTTTGTCTCTATAGTGCCATTTGACCATAGTTGACTCACGACACAAATTTGACATGAAACAACTTAGGATTTGACAGTTCTTGATTTTGATCATGTATGAGATATTTGTTAGAATTTGGGCATTTGTTGAGATCCACGTATTAGACTTGTTTTGGATATGTTAATTACTCTATTTCATGTTGTTTGGACACTTGGTAGACTCGATTTCATGTTTGGTGGTATTTCGAACAAGTTTCGTTTGAATAATGTTGATTTTGGTTTTTGAAGAAATTTCTTTATTCTGCGGATAATCTGTCTTGATGTGTAATTTAGACCATATTAAGGTCAGTATCTTAATTTCAGTATAAAACATGAATTGTAGAGAAATTCGTCTGTTGTCCAACCCCTCTGACCTTGCTCGATTTCGTTTTCGTATGTGTGAGATATGACTGTTTTACTACAGCGGAAAAAAATTCCAGCTTTCGTTTCTTGATGTGTTTGATGACTAAATTATTTTGATATTTGTGCTAAACATATTATTTTAATCTGAAACTTTGGTCAGTATTAATATATCTATCTAGAGATTACCCAGAATTTTGGTAGATTTTATTGATGAGTTTTATACACCGTTTCATGTTTGTTTATGAAAGCTGTACTTGCTGTATTTTGCTTGATGTTCTTTATAGAATCGTATTTTCACCCTATTTCCTTCCACTGTATGAAAAGTATTTGTGGAACTTGAAAGTTAGATTATTTTTTCTATTTTAATCTCCATTTGACGGATCTGGATTTCGTTTTACGGTTTTCGAGATATTTCAGTTTTCGTATAACAGTGTTGGGAATTCCAGATTTGCCAAACTAGCGTTTCTTGATATTTTCTGACATTGGTTGACTAAACTAATCTTTCTGGAAAATTATGAAACTTTATATTTTGATGCTAGACATATAGAGGAATACCCCAGATTTTTCCTGGAATTAATTAAGATGCTTTCATACTGTTTTCCTGTACTTGAATATAATTTACTGATTTCTGGCTGAACGTACTTTCTGGTTTAGATTCAGTTTTGAGCTATGATTTTGTGAAACACTATATTACTTATATATGCTTGCTGGATTCGGTTGGAAGTTTATTTTTTGGTTGGAAGTCTATTTTCCACATTCTCCGACGGATCCAGATTTGGATGTTTGTAGTAGCAGGAATCACTGTTTTAGTACAACATTATCTTGCTGTTCTAAATTAGAAAACTAGTTGTTTTACCCTGTTTTGTGTTATCTTGTACATGTACTTGTTTATCTTGCACCGTGAACCTGATACATGTTTATACCATGTTATCCTTCCTTTGTTTTGCGACACATACATGCATGCCTGATTATAATAATAAATAACCAATCTGAGGTTAAGGGAAAGATCTAGTAATGAAAAATATAGAAACGTGTACTGAGAAGATGACCTGTGTCCTGCCTGCCTATTACGTGTTCATGACTACATGATTCACAATCCTATTACCTGTAGCTGACTGCATGCTTCCTTATAGGAAGATGTACTCAGAAGAGAACCACTAGGTTCTACCTGTTTCCTGTACCTGACTACATACTTTCCTATAGGAAGATGTACTCGGAAGAGAGCCACTAGATTCTACCTATTCCTGTTACCTATTATCCTGATCCCTGAGTACACTGTCCTATGGACTCCACTACGAAATCTAAAGCGAAACTGTTTGTTGTAGCAATCATGTGTTATGTTTTTAGGGCGCATGAAGTGCTACCTAGATAGTAATAACACATGACTTGACATAACCTGATACTTGTTACATGATTACCTGTACTTGTACCTGTTACCTGTATACCTGTATACCTGATTACTTGTTTTCCTGTTACCTGCATACCTGTTACCTGTATACATGATACATGTTTACCTGTTTACCTGTTCACTTGACACTTGATACATGTTACCTGTACCTGTTTGTATACCATGTTTCTTGATTCTGTTTGCTTGATTCATGTTACATATTTCAGTTGTTACAATCGACAGACCTAGGCTCTGCCTTACGACTTAGGCCTCAAAATGGATTTTATTAAAATATCAAATAACACCAGGATATTCCGAATAAATTATGTAGCTTCTATACACATACGAGACCATTCTGTAAAAATTTCAAAATGAAATTCCAATTATTTTGTTCTCTAGAAATTCGGGAATATGACATGCAGATCATGTTTTCTGTTTCAATTTCCAAATTTTGACAATCTATTCCTAATCAACCATTCTCATACTACTAATACTCATTGCACGCAAGAAATTAAATAAGAATGAACAAGAACAAGTTTAGAGAACTCCCCACCCTTGGTTGGCTTGAGAAGATTAGATTTGCCTCGAGCTTCTCCCTCCAAATCCTTTTCCAAAGCTTAAGAACACTTCTTCCCTTTTGGCTCCTTTCACTCTTTCCATCTCTTTCTTTTCCTTTTCTGAAATTTCCAGAGCTCAAGAGGGTGAGAAGGAGGGGTTTTATCAGGAGGAGGAGTGAGGAAGAGAGGGGGGAGGCCGGCTAAATTGGGGCCGGGGAGGGGGGGATGGGGGGGTGGGTAGGGGTGAGGTGGCAAGTGGTTTTTCGCCAAACAATGGTTTCTAGCCCCTTGTTTTTGGAGACAAGGCTTGGCTAAAATTTTTGGTCTTGATCAAGCTTTAGATGAGAGATGAGAGCTTTGATTTGGGTGCATGCAAAGACTATCCATTGTAGTACCATACAATTACATAGTTGCATACGTACCGCACTCAAAACTAGTGTATGTACTAGTATCGGTCCTTCTCATTCTCGTGCACTACCATGACAGCAACCATCCACACGAACCATCCAGCAAATTTAATCGCACTTTAACATTCATATATATAGACAAAGTATTATATTATCCGGGGTATTACACTTAATTCCTATGTTAATATATTGTTTCAACTAATTAAACATGACGATGTATTTCAAAATAGTATTATGGAATTAAGACATTATGGTACAAAAATTTGAATATCTTTCAAACTGTAAGTCGGATTGCAAAACCTTGTAAAGATCTGGATTCCAGATACAAACAGCTAAAACTTTTATATACTGGGTTCTAAATTATATGTCACGCCCCGCTTTCCAAAAGGAATATGGAATACGGTACGCGACTAAGCCCAGCGAATGGTTTTTACCATCCATAAGCTGTACGGATTACTTTACTCAGCTCAATAGTAAATATAGCAGCATACTCAACCACACATGCATGATAGTATTTATTTGCAACAATAATAAATATCCCAAACAAATAGAAGATCTGGATCAAAACAATACTCAGGGACTACAAGCCCAACACAAGTCTCAGTACAGTAAAATAAATGAAATAGTTCAAAACAAAACATTAAGCAAGAATTTTTCAATGCGGAGCTTAAAACATTTGCTCACCAACTCCAGTAGGCAAATGATCACCAAAACATGCTCATACAACAATTACAAGAAAATAGGAAGATATGAAGACATGATGCCCGTTAGTTGCAAGTTCTAGGCAGCAAGTAGTACAAGCAGGAAAATAAAAAGGGAAAAAATGAAACAAAAACAGGTGGTACTGACATGGAGAAAAGCAACAGCAGGTGACAGTCTATAGATAACAGGAAACAGTAGGTAAATAGTAATGAGAACAGTAACAGTAACAGTAAGGGACAACAGTAATAGTAACAGGATGTGACAGTGAAACAGTTGTTCTTATGTCTAATGTTCATTACTATCTAGGTAGCACTTAATGCTTTCCAAATTTTACCACATGATTGCTACATTCAAACAGTTTCATTTTTAGATTTCGTAGTGGTACCTATAGGGCCGTATATTCAGAAAAACAGTAACAGTAATAGCAAACAGTAACGGTGTCATGGATCATGCTCTCATGCATCCAAAAAAAAAAACAGTTGGTAACACAGTAAACAGTTGGGAGAAATGAGTCCCCTTCTTAATACACATTTCTATATTGTCCACTACTATATCTTTCCCTTAAACCACGACTTGATTATTTTTCATTATTATTAAACAGATGTGAACGAACACCAACAGGGCTAAAGACATGGCACGAACAAAGGACAAGTCTAAGATAAATTGGGAACACAACGGGTGACAAAAACAACCTATAACAGTTGAAACAACGAAACTTTCAGTTATGGACAACAAAACACTACTTCACCAAATCTGAGATTACTGTTGATACAGAACTGCAAATCTAGACCGGTCAAAAATCTGGAAACTAGACTCTCTACCAAACCCAATGCATATACAAGTCATACATCAGCCATAGTAACAGGGTCTAAAACAGCATTTAATACAGAATTTATATTTAGCCAGAATATGCAAAATCTTGTTTGTAAGCATGAAAAAGGTTTTAAAACATCGTAATTAAATATTTGAAAAACGTGAAAGGTTCCCTAGCATATCTAGTCTCAACATATAAAATATCATGAAATTTTGCTATAGATAGTACAGTCAATATAATTGGAAAAACAGAGTAGTGTAACAAAATTGTAATTCTGAGTGTTCATACACAACAGTACCAAAAGAGAGATAATTCACAAAATACAATTCGAAATCCAGATCCGTTAAAAGGGTGTTAAAATAGATAACTCAGGCTACAATTCATATTCCCAAAGTCTTCACCAAAAATAAATAAAATCAGGTTGTAAACATAATTCTTTACTGAACAACATATAGTTTGGAAATTGTGTGATTGGTTTCATAAGCATGAAAGAAGTTATGAAAGTCATTAAATAATTCTGCAAAAATTAGGGGTTGATCCCAGTCATAACTAAACATACCCAGAAAAATATCAAGTCTAAATTCTGCTTTTAAGATCAGTTTTAAAATAGTAACTCATACAGAAATCTTAAAATTTGGAATCAAAAAATTTCGATACTACTGCAGTAAAATATCGATAAATCACGCATAAAAAATCAGAATTGAGATCTGTCGAAAGTTCTGAAAACTAGAAAACAAAGCCTACAATTTATGAGATTATCATCATGAGAGTGGCAACTGACAAGATATGATTATCATCATGAGAGTGGAAACTGACAAGATATGATTATCATCATGAGAGTGGAAAATGACAAGATATGATTATCATCATGAGAGTGGCAACAAACGCATGCAAGACTACTTACGGTATTTAACTTCAGAACAAATATATACAAGCTACTTGCCTGATAACGACAACGAAGAAGATGAAAGAATAATAGGAACGGATCCCGAACAACGAACACAACCACACAAAGAAGAGCAAGAACCAACACATACACAATAACACGTGTGGATCACGTGCTCTCACACACACAGTGGCAACAGTAGCAGTAGCGGCAACAACAGCAATGGGCAATGACAACAACTCAGCAAGGGAGGGTGGGTCGGCAGTTGTCGACCACAGTAGTGGCAAGATGGCACAGCGACGAGGAGAGCTCAACGCTAGGGAGGAAGATGATGGCAGCGATGGTGCTAGCACAACGTCGAGGGGGTGACATGGTAATCGAGCGGGATAGTGACGGCACAGGGTGATGGGGCGCCGGCGAGGAGGGGTCAAGACGATGACGGCGGGGTCTGTTGGGCGAGACGGAGATGGGTGCAGACGGGAGAGAGATAGAGATCGGGATGGGGGGAGTGTTGATTCTTGATTTTGATGATCACAACACAGTGCAACATGTGTCTATGTTATACAGCTAACATTGCAGTGTACATATCAAAGACAATTCTAGCTGATCAAATGAACAAGCTCAAACAAATACAGATGAAGACTTCAATCAGACAAGATCCAAGATTTCACTCAAGACAAGATTCAAGACTCAAGATTTTAGCTCAAATTGTGTCAATTATAATGTCTTGTAAAAACAATTGTATTTTACTTTCTGTTGAGTCTTAGTCTGATGTAAAGCCTTGTCACACACACACACTCAAAATTTCATAATGTGTGTCTCTTAAAAACCCCCAAAAAAGAGTCAAAACAGTTTGAAGAAGTTTAACTTTTGAATACCAGTCGACTTCAGCTTCTGCCAGTCGACTGATAGTACAAAACTGTTTAAATCTTTTCAAACTCTGATCAGTCGACTCATTTGGCAACCCAGTCGACTGCTCGAGAGCTTTTGACCGTTTTCTGTTTTTCAAAATCGAATTTTTTTCAAACTCAAAAGCTTAGATCCGTTGGTTGACAGTTGAGTAACTGTTTCCCAATGTTCCGGAGATCAAACTCTTTAAGTAGAGTTCAGATCTCACTGAAAAGATCTACAGATTTTACTTTTGCAATCCGAGCACTCTTGGAAAAAATTCAGTGACATTTTTTGAGAAACAAAGCTTTCAAGTTCATACTCTTTGGTTCTCTACATTCAGTCCAGTATAGCATTGAATTCGCTCTGGACTGAGTATAGAAGTCGACCTGTTCTTTTAGCCACGTGCATCAACACATACACCAACAAGGCTATAGGTTGACTGTAAAGTATTCTTGTTCTCTTGCTCTCGGTTGGAGAGTGTTTTTGACTCTAGGTTGTAGAGTCGGTGTTGTTTCACTCTTGGTAGTAGAGTGGGTCGGCTTTCTCTGGTTGAGAGAAAGGACTACGGATTAGACAAGGTTGTTGTCGTAACGCCGTAGGGTATTCTTGTAATCTTTTTCAAGAATAGTGGAAATCTCAAGTGGGTTGCTTGGGGACTGGATGTAGGTCGGGAGGACCGAACCAGGATATATCTTGTGTACTCTGTGATTGATTGTCTTGTGTTTGCATTCTCTCTTGTTTATTTAAGTTCTTCAAAAAGCTTTTGGACAGTCGACTCCTTGCACTAACAGTCGACTGGTCAGTGCCGTTTGTAGTTATAGTTTCATTGTGCCTTCAGTCGTCTGTCTCATTTATCAGTCTACTGCACAGAGTTATTATTTTCAATTATTTTGGACATATCAGTCGACTGGTCCATAACTCAGTCGATTGCACCGAGAAAAATTTCCGCAGTTTTTATTAAACACTATTCACCCCCCCTCTAGTGTTTGTTGTCTTGCCTACAGGATCCAACACTTGGTATCAGAGCAAGGTTACAGGCTATGGTAACTACTTCAAATACAAATCAGTACCATGAAGGCCAATCTACACAACGGCCACCACTATTTGATGGAACGAACTACAATTATTGGAAGTGCCGAATGAGAATCTATCTTCAATCAATCAACTATGAGATATGGCAAATGACAGAGACGTAATACACTGCCCCTACCATTCCATATGCACAATGGAATGATGATCAAAAGAATCAGACTATGAACAATGCCAAAGCAATGAATGCCTTATTTTGTGCACTTTCAAAAGAAGAATTCAACCGTGTATCAAATGCTACAACCGCACATCAAATTTGGCATACACTTGAGGTAACACATGAAGGAACGAATAAAGTAAAAGAGTCTAAAATTTCTGTTCTTGTCCACAGGTTTGAGATGTTCAGAATGAAGGACAGTGAGACTGTGTCCGAGATGATTACTAGATTCACAGACATCACAAACTCTCTTGTGGCGCTTGGAAAGACTTATACTCAAGTAGAGATGGTTAGAAAAGTCCTACGTGCACTCACTCCAGAATGGGAGAAGAAAACCACAGCAATAGAGGAAGCGAATGATTTGTCAACACTTACTCTCGAGAATCTTGTTGGCAATCTCATGGCATATGAGGTCCAACTTGAAGATCGAAAGAAAGATACAGAATCACACCAAGCAAAGAAGAAATCATTGGCTTTTAAAGCCATGACAGACTCAGAAGATGAGGAAGAAGATGAAGAAGAAATAGCAATGTTCACTCGGAGATTCAAGAAGTTCTTAAAGAAGAGTAAGTTTCATTCTAAAGTTAGAGATTCTAATGACCCTCCTACATGTTTCAGGTGCAATAAAATAGGTCACATGAAGAAGGATTGTCCCTTAGAAAATGCAAAGAACAAGGGAAAATCATCCAACTTCAAGAAGGACAAATATCCAAAGAACAAATTTGCCAAGAACAAGAAGGTTTATCAAGCTACATGGGATGATAGTGATTCATCTTCCGAAGAAGAAACGGATGAAAATAACGAAGTGGCAAATGTTTGTTTCATGGCTGCACAAGAGCATGTAAGTAATGATTATGATTCCGAAGATCTTCTTGATGCTTTTAATGAAATATTTCATGAGTTAAAGAAAGAAAAAAATAGAGTTAAGAATCTTGAGAAAGTGAATCAAACACTTAATCAAGAAAATCTTAACCTTGATAAGGAAGTAAAATCCTTAAATTCTCACATTGCATGTTTAGATACTGATCTTGAAACTCTCAAAAAGAATTATGAAGAGATTTCAAAGAACGTATCTAAGTTTAACAAAGGCAAAGCGAATTTAAATGATATGCTTCATCATCAAGTTACATCTAGTCAAAAATATGGACTTGGTTTTAAAAAATCCTCTGTTAAAGAATCTCCTGTTGTAAACACTAGTAAGAATAAATCAGCATCTATTTCTAGTGTTACACACAAGTTGTATGATTTCTTTGAAAAACCTAAGATTGTTAATTCTAGTGATAAAATCAAGACTACCGTTCGGTTAAGTCGACTGAACCTTACAACCAGTCGTCTGTCCAGAGAAATTGGATCTTATTCAACGAGATCAAAACCTCTTATAAGTCGACCTAGTGTACCAACCAGTCGACTGATGTACACCAACAGTCGACTGAAAAACACTGGTAAGTCGACTGGACAGAACAAGTTAGTATGGGTTCCAATCAGTCTAAATCAGAATGATAGAATTGCTTATATTAACTCATATATGTTAAATGTGTGTAATTCTACTTATTATATTCCTGCTTATGGAGGAAGATCAAACTCTTCATGGGTTTGGTTTCCCCCAAACTAATGTGTTTTGGACCCAATAAAAAGGGTACCATATTGACCTTAAATTTTTTATAGGTACCCAAGAAAAAACGCTGGATATTAGACAGCGGATGTTCAAAACACATGACAGGACATGCCAACCATTCAAAGCATAGATGGAGGAACCGTCACCTTTGGAGATAACAACAAAGGCAAAGTCATAGGCATTGGCATGGTCGGTAAAACTTCTAACCCGACAATAGAAAATGTGTTATTGGTTAGTGGTTTAAAGCATAATCTTTTAAGCATTAGTCAATTGTGTGATAAAGGATATAAAATAGTTTTTGAAAAAAATGCATGCTTGATTTATGATTCTTCTATGCAAAATGTTATTTTTCAAGATTTTCGTAAAAATAATATTTATGAATTGTATTTAAATGCAATTGATCTTTCAAATGACTTTTGTTTAATAGCCTCTAACAATGAATCTTGGCTATGGCATAGAAGATTTGGACATGTGAATATGAAAAATCTCTCAAAATTATCTAAATATAACCTAGTTAAAGGACTGCCAAAACTATCCTTTAAAAAGGATAAGTTATGTGATGCATGTCAACTAGGAAAACAAATCAAATCCACTTTTAAGACAAAAGAAGTAATCTCTACTAGTAGGCCACTTGAATTAATTCATATGGATTTATTTGGCCCTACTAGAGTTGCTTCTTTAAATAAAAGTAGATATGTGTTTGTTTTAGTAGATGATTTTTCAAGATTCACTTGGACATTCTTTTTAAAACATAAAAATGATGCTTTTGAAGAATTTGCACATTTCTGTAAACGTGTCCAAAATCAAAGATCTCTAACCATAGTCACTATTAGAAGTGATCATGGTGGAGAATTTGAAAATGAAATATTTACAGAATATTGCAACAAGAATGGTATAACACATTCATTTGCATTTCCTAGAGCTTCCCACAAAATGGAGTGGTTGAAAGGAAAAATAGGACTTTGCAAGAATGCGCACGTACTATGCTTGTTGAAAGCAATCTACCAAAGCATTTTTGGGCTGAAGCTGTTGCTACAGCTTGTTATGTTTTAAATAGAATCCTTCTAAGACATAAACTAAAGAAGACTTGTTATGAGTTATTTTTTTAATAAAATTCCTAAAGTCTCTTACTTTAAGACATTTGGTTGTAAGTGTTTTATTCTAAACACAAAAGATAATTTAGACAAATTTGATCCTAGATCTAATGAGGGTATCTTTTTAGGATACTCAAATAGGAGTAAAGCATATAGAATTTTCAATAAGTCTACAATGACTATTGAAGAATCAATGCATGTTACATTCGATGAATCTTTACCTTCATCAACCTTAAATAAAGATGATGACACTGACTTATCACCTTTAGATAATGTGATTAAATCCTTAGAGCAAACTAATCTGTCTGATAAGTCGACTGATAAGGTCTCCCAGTCGACTGACGTAAAGCAGTCGACTGAAGAACAAGTCAAGTCGACTGATCCGATTGTGATATCTTCAACTTTACCAAAGTCATTTGTTGAAGTTAAAAATCATCCTCACGACTTAATAATTGGTGACATCTCCCATGGTATTCAGACACGTTCACATGTTAATATGATCTCTCATACAGCATTCTTGTCGAATTTTGAATCGAAAAATATACAAGAAGCTTGTGAGAATGAATATTGGATGAATGCCATGCAAGATGAACTAAACCAATTTATAAGGAATGATGTATGGGATTTAGTTCCTAGACCTCCTGATCAGACTATTATTGGTACCAAATGGGTATTCAAAAATAAGTTAGATGAATCAGGACAAGTTGTAAGGAACAAGGCTAGATTAGTTGCTCAAGGATATAATCAAGAAGAAGGTATAGATTTTGATGAAACATATGCTCCTGTTGCTAGACTAGAATCTATTCGTATTTTATTATCTTTTGCGTGTTTTATGAATTTTATACTCTATCAAATGGATGTGAAAAGTGCTTTTCTTAATGGGTTTATTAAAGAAAATGTTTATGTTAAACAACCACCAGGTTTTGAACATGAACAATTTCCAGATCATGTTTATAAATTGAAAAAGGCTTTATACGGTCTTAAACAAGCACCTCGTGCTTGGTATGATCGTCTGAAAACTTTTCTTTTAGAAACAGGATTTGAAATAGGTAAAGTAGACACTACTTTGTTTATCAAAAGAGTTAAGAATGATATCTTAATCATACAAATATATGTTGATGATATAATTTTTGGTTCTACTAATAATAATCTATGTCAAGAATTTGCTAATACCATGAAAAATGAATTTGAGATGAGTCACATGGGTGAACTCAATTATTTCCTTGGACTTCAAATTAAACAGTCCTCAAATAGCATATTTATCAATCAAGGCAAATATGCAAAGGAACTACTCAAACGTTTTAACATGGATAGTACTAGTAGTAAATCCACACCTATGGCTACTACTACTACTCTTGACAAAGATTTATTAGGCAAGAGTGTTCATAAAAAACTCTATCGAGGTATGATTGGTTCACTCTTATATATTACTGCAAGTAGACCAGATATTATGTTCAGCGTATGTTTATGTACTACATATCAATCTAGTCCTAAAGAGTCTCATTTAAAAGCAGTGAAACAAATTTTAAGATATATTAAAGGCACATCTGAATATGGTTTATTTTATCCACGCACCGATAATTTTCAACTTTTGTCATATAGCGATGCCGATTTTGCTGGAAGCAAAACTGATCGCAAGAGTACTAGTGGTACATGTCACTTTTTGGGACATTCCCTAGTATCTTGGTGCAGTAAAAAGCAAAACTCCGTATCCCTATCAACTACAGAAGCTGAGTATATCGCTACAAGTTTGGCATGTGCACAAATTTTATGGATGAAACAAACCTTATTAGATTATGGTATTTCATTTGAGAAACCCTCAATTATGTGTGATAATACCAGTGCAATTAATCTATCTAAAAATCCGATTCAACATTCACGTACGAAACATATTGATATTCGACATCATTTTCTACGTGATCATGTTTTAAAAGGAGATATATCTTTAGACTTTATCTCTACTGATAAACAAGTAGCAGATATATTTACCAAGCCCCTTAAAGAAGATACTTTCATTAATTTAAGAAGAGAACTTGGAATTTGTGATTTTATTGATATTTGCTGAAAATTGTTTCTGTTAAGTCGACTGTACTCTTGAATAAGTCGACTGTACTGGCATTTTAAAACATACCAATTTTTTTATCTGACCAGTCGCCTGGTACCTATACCAGTCGACTGATTAGTAGTCATAAAACTTTTATTTTCTTCTCGACTCAGTCGACTGATATACCCTACCAGTCGACTGTCGCGAGCTAAATCGTCTTCAGCGACTATTCATCACGTCTTTTGAGATGGAATTCACCTATCTTTTAACCCGTGATCTCTAATCTCTACCGTCGATTTCATCTCTCTTTGATCTCAGCCGTTTATTCACTGTTAAAACTCCCTTTACCAGCCGTTTTAACCATTTACCGATCTCAAGTTTTTACCCCCAATTTCAAAACCCTAGCTTTTGGAGAAGAAGGTGATCTACTCTCTCAGTGCTGCTTGTGCTTGCCCCTGATCGCATCTCTCTTCTTACCCCTTTCATTTCATGGCACCCAAACGATCTAAACGATCTCATGAGGGTAGTTCCTCTTCCCAAGACTACACTCAATATCTCTTGAGTCCCGATCTTATTGATCGATGGTATCTCTTTTGTACCATTACAATCTTCCCTGGAAGATTTATAAATTTTGATGACCTAGACCGTTTCAATCTCATCCCTTTATTCCAAAATAGTAGTCTCTATGACTTTCTCTCATTATCAAACCAACCCAATTACTATCCCCAACTCATTTATTTGTTTTACACAAATATGAGAATCGTGCAAAAACCAGATGGGGATGTCTTAATCCGGTCGTCTGTGAAGAATATTAAAATGACACTCACACCGACTAGGATTAATCAGATATTAGGTATTGATGATGGAGGATTCCCTCTTGATGAAATTCTTTTAGATGATGCTTCTATATTATCTAAAATTTTCTTACCTAATCATGGCCCTCCAATGACAAGCAAAAATATCAAACCAATTGCTAAGCTTGTAGGTAGAATATTAGCCTATAACATCCTTCCTAAAAAGGGTAGTTATGACCAATTTTCTATTGAATTACAAAAAGCTATTTATGCAATTTTTGGTAAAATTGCTGTTAACTGGGGTCAAGTTATCTTTTCTAAACTTAATCAAGACCACACTCACTTTCTACCTTTTGGAGGTCTTCTTACTAGGGTCTTTATAGCATTTGGTGTTGATCTTGATTCGGAGACAAATGTTGTTTCTCGTTATGAGTGTTTCGATCGTGCTAGTTTGGCACGTATGAAACTCCTTGATGCTCCTACCCGATCACCCCCTAGGTCTCCTCCTCTTTCTCAAGCTCCATTAGGATCTAGTTCTAGACCTTCTACCTCTTCTGATCCACTTCTTCAAGCTAATTATGATGACCCTCGTACTCTCTACGACTGTGTTTCCTACCTAATGAAACATTCAGCCACTGTCGATACCCAACTCCATAACCTCGATTCCAAGCTAGATCACATTGACTCTAAGCTTGACAACCTCACTCATCTCTTCAGCTCTCAGTTTCATCCTCCTTCTCAAGATGACGATGAAGACTCCGATGAAGAAGATTGAAAATTTTTATTTTCTTTTCTATTATGTAATTTTTTTTTAATGCATTTGTTTTATGTATCAGACTTTATCTTAGTTTCCTTCTTAATGCAAAAGATTGTTCTTTTCTGCTTTTTGATGATTCCAAAGGGGGAGAGAAATATCTGAGTTAATATCTGAGTTATATTTTATCTATCTGTGTTATGTGTTGCTTATGTTTTGATTTGTTAACATTGTTCTGGGTATTGAAATATCTCAGTCGACTTCCCCAAGGGATACAGTCGACTGCTGCTAGCTACTGCATCTGTATATTCTGCTTATGTTTTTTTCTAAAGTATGTTTACTAGTCAGTCGCCTTCCATTGTTGATAAGTCGACTGATATATATATTACATTTTTTAAGACAATGCACTTTGTGTTTTTATAAGGGGGAGCATGTCTTCACTATATTATCTCTTATTATCAGCTATTGTGTTGTCATCATCAAAAAGGGGGAGAATGTTGATTCTTGATTTTGATGATCACAACACAGTGCAACATGTGTCTATGTTATACAGCTAACATTGCAGTGTACATATCAAAGACAATTCTAGCTGATCAAATGAACAAGCTCAAACAGATACAGATGAAGACTTCAATCAGACAAGATCCAAGATTTCACTCAAGACAAGATTCAAGACTCAAGATCTTAGCTCCAATTGTGTCAATTATAATGTCTTGTAAAAACAATTGTATTTTACTTTCTGTTGAGTCTTAGTCTGATGTAAAGCCTTGTCACACACACACACTCAAAATTTCATAATGTGTGTCTCTTAAAAACCCCCAAAAAAGAGTCAAAACAGTTTGAAGAAGTTTAACTTTTGAATACCAGTCGACTTAAGCTTCTGCCAGTCGACTGATAGTATAAAACTGTTTAAATTTATTCAAACTCTGATCAGTCGACTCATTTGGCAACCCAGTCGACTGCTCGAGAGCTTTTGACCGTTTTCTGTTTTTCAAAATCGAATTTTTTTCAAATTCAAAAGCTTAGATCCGTTGGTTGACAGTTGAGTAACTGTTTCCCAACGTTCAGGAGATCAAATTCTTTAAGTAGAGTTCAGATCTCACTGAAAAGATCTACAGATTTTACTTTTGCAATCCGAGCACTCTTGGAAAAAATTCAGTGACATTTTTTGAGAAACAAAGCTTTCAAGTTCATACTCTTTGGTTCTCTACATTCAGTCCAGTATAGCATTGAATTCGCTCTGGACTGAGTATAGAAGTCGACCTGTTCTTTTAGCCACGTGCATCAACACATACACCAACAAGGCTATAGGTTGACTGTAAAGTATTCTTGTTCTCTTGCTCTCGGTTGGAGAGTGTTTTTGACTCTAGGTTGTAGAGTCGGTGTTGTTTCACTCTTGGTAGTAGAGTGGGTCGGCTTTCTCTGGTTGAGAGAAAGGACTACGGATTAGACAAGGTTGTTGTCGTAACGCCGTAGGGTATTCTTGTAATCTTTTTCAAGAATAGTGGAAATCTCAAGTGGGTTGCTTGGGGACTGGATGTAGGTCGGGAGGACCGAACCAGGATATATCTTGTGTACTCTGTGATTGATTGTCTTGTGTTTGCATTCTCTCTTGTTTATTTAAGTTCTTCAAAAAGCTTCTGGATAGTCGACTCCTTGCACTAACAGTCGACTGGTCAGTGCCGTTTGTAGTTATAGTTTCATTGTGCCTTCAGTCGTCTGTCTCATTTATCAGTCGACTGCACAGAGTTATTATTTTCAATTATTTTGGACATATCAGTCGACTGGTCCATAACTCAGTCGACTGCACCGAGAAAAATTTCTGCAGTTTTTATTAAACACTATTCACCCCCCCTCTAGTGTTTGTTGTCTTGCCTACAGGATCCAACAGGGAGATGGTTGTTAGGGGAATAATTAGATTAGGGTTTAGATAATTAGGGTTAGGGTGTGATTAGTAGGGTTATATAGAGTCAAAGCGGGTTTGGGTTAATGGGGTAGTATCCAATAGGAAGAGAAATAGTCAAATATTAATCAAATAGGCCATGAATTGGGTTTAGACAAAACACAAGGGAAAGAACAATTATTTAGATCAATCAATTTGAGAAATAAGGATGAATCAAAGCAAAATGAATTATAAAGAGAGAAAGAATAACACACAATTCAAAATGGACGAAAATAAATACAATCAGAAATAAAATAAAATAACCAGGAATTTAATTAAATAAAAACTAAAATACAATAATGAGTCACAGGGGTTACATTATATTACATGGATTTGGGTATAAAACTCATTAAAATTTCGAGTAAACAGCAGGGCATAAGTATATTACTTGCAATTGTAACAATTGTGATTCACAAAACTATAGTTTTATAACCATAATTGAACATGCATTCATATTCAGTAATTATGATAGACTCATACTATTAACATGACAAAAATTGTTATTTCTACAATAATCAATTTACAAATTTAACTACACTATTACATACGGTCAAAATTCATTCAAATCACCATTTCTTTCATATATATGTACCTCTAGTTCGTGTTCATGCAGTGTTTGTAGTTATAAGGGATTTTCATGATTTTCTATGTCTTTTGAATTGATGGGAGTCGAGTAGAATAACATATGATGGATGATTCAAATTCAAACAACATGTAGAGTCAAGGAAGATTGATAATATGGGGGATGCAATGAAGGAGAACTATTTGTTAGAGATCAACGAACACTTGCCTTTTCTGACAATTTTGCGTGTGACGAAAATCAACGGGAGGAAGGAGAGCGACAACGACTCCCAGCAAATGCTACAACAACTAAATCAAGAACAGGAGCAGCAACTCAATAGTAAGAACAATGCCAATAGTGGTGATGACTGCCGGAGTTAATGGGGTTGACATTGGGATTAATGGCAGCAAGTGCTCGGTGGTGCAGCGGGGATGACATCGGGATAAATGGCGACAAGGCTCTGGCATCAAGGTGTCAGCAAGGTGGTGAGTCAGTAAGCAATGGGCTAATGGAGGATGAAGATGAAGTAGAGAGGAGGTCGGGAAGGATGCGGTGGAGCTCGGGTTGTAGTGCAGCAAGGTGGTCGAGGGTTGTGGGTATGTGCTGTTGATGTTGGAGATGAACCTCAGGGTTGTGGTGCTGGCTTGATTCTCCGGGGAGAGACAGGAGGGAGGTGCTCGGTGAATGAGATGGTGATCGGGTGCTGCAGTGTTTGGGTCATGTCGAGATGGAGTCAAGGTGAAGTTTAGTGGGTTTGGAGAAGGAAGCTCGAATGTCGATTGCAGAGGTCGGGTGGTTCCAACGACGAGGAGGGGTGTTGGAGTTGGATGGAGAGGAAGCGAAGCAATAGGAGGTGATGGAGGAGGCTTCACGATGTTTTTTTGAGTAGTGGGTTCAGGGTGAAATGGTGAGCTCGGTGGTGGAGAGGAAGGTGTGTTGGGTTTCGAGGTAAGTAGCAGAAGAAGAAGGTGAATGAGATAATGGGTAGTTAGGTGTGAGTTAGTGGGTAATTAAGTGAGGATTAATGCAATTTATGGAGATAGTAATTAGGAGGGGAAGTGGGAGTCAGCTATAGGAAGGAGAAGAGGCATATCGGTTGTTGGGTTGGGTTTATTTTGTTTGGGTTTTGGATTGGGTTGAACTGTGCTTCAAAATTTAATAAAGAATCAAATAAAATTATAGAATGGGCTATGGCTACACAAAATAAATAAGATTGTGTTTGACTCACAGAATAGATAAATAACCAAATTATACAACGGATTTTGAATCCGAGTTATTAACAAAAGAATAGAATATCCAAATGAATGCAGTAGAGTTCAAAGGAACATAAAGATTTATAGAAATTTGAAATACAAGAAAACGAAGAAGAAGAAAAAAAATAAAATCCGTACAATCGGAAATAGGGGTTACTCTTTTGGAAGAACATAGTTTGCCGGTTCGGGATTCCCCACACACTAGTCACCGATAATGGAACTCAATTTGCTGGTTAGGGGTTCCGCAAGTTTTGTAATGATTTGGGTGTTGAACAATGCTTCTCCTCTAACTCATACCCCCAGACCAATGCCCAAGCTGAGAATGCAAATCGGAAAATCTTGGATGGCCTCAAGAAGAGACTTGGTGAAGCTCCGAATGGACTATGGGTCGAAGAATTCCCAAGCATGCTCGCTTCTACAGAACAATAGAGAGAATCCCAACGGGAGAATCCCCATTCAGCCTAACCTTCAGTACTGAAGAACTCGTCCCTGTGGACGTAGGATTACCTTTCCCCTGCCTTCTCTCCTAAAACAAAGAGCGAAACTCGAATGACCTCCTGGCTAATCTAGATCTCATTGAAGAAAAAGCGAGAGAAGTTCCCCCCTGTGAAGACATAACTGCCAGTAAAGGGTAGAGAAATTCTACAACAAGAATGTCCGCTTGGCCAACCTTAGATAAAGGAACTTTGTTAGGAAGGACCATACAAGAAGGGAAAGCTCGTCTCTAATTAGGAGGGACCATACATGTAACACCCCGTACTTAAGACTAAATATATATATAGTATTATATGGAATGATACATACAGATATATATATATATATATATATATATATATATATATATATATATATAGGGAAAGCTTCGGTTGTGCACTACCTCTAGTGCACACGGCGTGTGCACTAGGCCTTCAGGCGTTCATATCGACGATCCGAACCGTTCACATTGATCTACACATCTAAATTAGTCTAAATATGTAAAACAACTCATTTGAAATTCATTTGCCCATCCATCATGTGACTATAAAAAATAATGATTTTCAGCCATACAATTTTGTAACACTTCAATGGATGGGTAAATGAATTTCAAATGATTTGATTTTACATATTTAGACTAATTTAAATGTGTAAATCAATGTGAACGGTTCGGATCATCGATATGAGTGTCCGAAGGCCTAGTGCACACGCCATGTGCACTAGAGGAGTGCACAATCGAAGCTTTCCATATATATATATATAATAAATAGAATAAAAAAGTGGGACTGTAGAAGTGATTATGGGCTTGTGTGTATAGATTAAATAGACCAAAAGAAAAGATATGAGAAGAAGTAGTTGTGTGTCATATTGGGGCCTGGGTGCGTGAGGTGAGAATGCCTTATGCACGGCTCACGTGAGAGGAGAAGGAAGTGTGGTTTGCTTGGATATATTAATCCCATATCGGATATTGAATGAGTGAGTGTGTGTATATGTAGATTAGCCTGTGAGCAAAGGGTACCAGAAATCTATAGCACCTTTTGTGAGACAAGTCTGTGGTGGGCCATTGCTGGAATCTATTTTTTTTGCTTCTTCGCATGTGTAGTCACGTACGCAGCTGAGCGGGTCTCGAGGCATTACAAATAGTTTTAGAGCTGACTTTCGACACCGATCATGGGTAAGAGTGGGTTAGAGGTACGCCTGAGATGAAGCTAGGACAGTATACTGGTAGAGAGACCAGGGGAAGTACGCTAGCAGAATCAGGGTATTCCACTTTACGTCGGCTAGAAAGACGATCCTAGATCAGGTTACATATCTCCAGCTCAGCAAGGATGCTGTGTTCATAAAGGGGGTGTATCTAACACTCCGTACTTAAGAGTCTATACATAAATATAGTATATAATAAATAGAATAAAAAGTTTGGACTATAGAAATTATTATGGGCTTGTGTGTAGAGATTAAATGGACCTAAAGAAATGGTATGAGAAGATGTGGTTGTGTGTTTCATGGTGGGGCCCGGGTGCATGAGGTGAGAATGCCTCATGCATGACTGATGTGGGATGAGAAGGGAGTTTGGTTTGGTTGGATATATTAATCCCATATCGGATATTAAGTGAATGTGGGTATGTATATATAGATTAGCCCGTGATCAAAGGGTAGCTGAAAGCTATAGAACCTTTTGTGAGGCAAGTCAATGGTGGGCCGTTGTTAGAATATATTTTTTGCCTGTGCGCACGTGTAGTCGCGTGCGCAGCTGAGCGGGGCTCGGGGCATTACAAATGGTATCAGAGATGACTTTCGACACCGATCATGGGTAAGAGTGGGTTAGAGGTACGCCTAAGATGGAGTTAGGACATTATACTTGTAGAGAGACCAGGAGCAGTATGCTAGCAGAATCAGGGTATTCCTCTCCATGTCGGCTAGAAAGGCGATCCTGTATCAGGTTGCATGTCCCGGGCTCAGCGAGGACTCTGAGTTCTTAAAAGGGGTGTATGTAACACTCTGTACTTAAGAGTCTATATATAAATTTAGTATATAATAAAGAGAATAAAAAGGTTTTACTATACAAATTATTATGGGCTTGTGTGTCTAGAATAAATGGACCAAAAGAAAAGGTATGAGTAGATGTGGTTGTGTGTTTCATGCTGGGGCCCAGGTGCATGAGGTGAGAATGCCTCATGCATGACTCACGTGGGATGAGAAGGAAGTTTGGTTTGGTTGGATATATTAATCCCATCTCGGATATTAAGTGAGTGTGGGTATATATATATATAGATTAGCCCGTGATCAAAGGGAACCTGAAAGTTATAGCACCTTTTGTGAGGCAAGTCTGTGGTGGGCCATTGTTAGAATCTATTTTTTGTGTGTGCGCACGTGTAGTCTCGTGCGCAGCTGAGCAGGGCTGTGGGCGTTACAAATGGTATTAGAGCTGCCTTTCGACACCAATGGTGGGTAAGAGTGGGTTTGAGATACGCCTGAGATGGAGCTAGGATAGTATGCTGGTAGAGAGTCCAGGAAAGTAAGCTAGCAGAATCAGGGTATTCCACTCCACGTCAGCTAGAAAGGAGATCTTGAATCAGGTTGTATGTTCTGTGCTCAGCGAGGACGCTGAGTTCTTAAGGGGGGGGGGGGGTATGCAACAATCCAAACTTAAGATTATATATATATATATATATATATATTAAACAGAATGAAAATGTGGGCCTATACAAATGATTATGGGCTTGTGTGTATAGATTAAATGGACCAAAAGAAAAGGTATGAGCAGATGTGGCTGTATGTGTGTCATGGTGGGGCTCATGTGCATGAGGTGAGAATGCCTCATGCACGACTCATGTGGGATGAGAAGGAAGTGTGGTTTGGTTGGATATATAAATCTCCTACGGGATATTGAGTGAGGGTATGTATATATAGATTAGGCCGTGTTCAAAGGATACCTGAAAGTGTAACCCCCGTTTTTCATTTTATGTATTTGTGGGTGTATTTTTTTCTTTTGTGTATTTATTCTCATTTTATCTCGTTTTGGACCGTGTATTGGGGCTTCATTTTCAATATATATTCATCTATTTGATTTTCGCCTTTATTTGATCTTCTTGATTTGATTGTCTCCTATTATTTCATCTCTGTTGATCGAGCTTGTATTTCTTTGATCCTTATTATTTTAATTGTTCGTGCCTATTTTATTTATTCATTTTTGTGCCCATCTTATTTTTGGATCACCCTATAATTCCTTGTGGATTTTCTAATTAAATTCTATTCAAAACCATATAACCCTTTTAAATCTCTTGTTGGGTCCACCTACTCCTATTCACCCAAAACCCATTACCTATTATAATCCATTACCCATTGTTATAACCTATTGGACCCATACCCTTTAACACCCCAAACCCATAAACTCGAAACCCCCACTTGTGCCTACCCCTAACCCTAAAATTCTATACACATATACATACCCGTGCCCTGCCCCCTATTCATCTGTACCATCTCAGCCCCAGCTGCCTATACTCCCGAACCCATTCCTCTGTGCCTCTTTTTCTCTCCCCCTGTGCTCCAGATCTTCCTCTACCGCCTCGGCAGCGTCGTTCTCCCTCAGCACCTCCCCATCCCGTCATCGGCCAGCAGCACAGCACTGGCAGCTACTTCAGCTCCCCGTGTGCCCTGTGACCTCGATGACAGCGCGATCCCGTCGCACTGATTCCCTCCCGAAGCCACAGCAGCACGCTTCATTATGCCAGTCTCCCCTTGGCGACCCTCCCAATGCCGCAGCGACTCCCTTGTGCTCCCCCTCCCGGTCTTGACCACCCCTTGACAGCAACACCAGACCCCGGCTGCCTTTGGTCTTGTGTTTGGGCTTGCGTCGATCTCGTGTAGTTGTGATTGTGTGCTTGTGGTCGTAGTTCGTTTTCCGTGGTTCATGTTTCGGAGTTCGTTCATTGTGTTCGTGCGCCGGGAATTCATTCTCGTTATTCTCTTTGCATCGCCGTTTTTGTCGTCGACTATAAGGCAAGTAACTTGTATTAATTTCTTTTGCAAATACAGGTACTAAATACCACCTGTAGTGTAGTTCTATTCTAGAGACAATCCTTGTGCAAAACCCCTGTTATATCTTATCTTTATTGTGTTGACCCGCCTGTAGTTGTCTCATTACACATGACATGAAATAACTTAGGGATAACTACATCTTGTTTTATACTTGCATGTTGTTCGTATGATGTCGTATGCTTGCTTGTGTTATTCATATTATAACTTGTTGTAGACTTGCTAGACACCCTATATCATGTTGCTTGTACATCTAGTATACCATACTTCACGTTTGTTATGTTTTGGATGAGTTTCATATGATCTAGTTGATTTTATGTTTGAAGGATATTTCAGTTTTTGTTGTTACCCTATTTTTGTTTAGTATTTTAGACCCTATTAAGGTCAGTATATGGAAATTATATGTGAATATGAATTATAGAGAACTCTGTCTACTTTCCATATATTCTGAAAGATCTCAGTTTCGATTTGTGAGTTGCAAGTTATTGCTATTTTACACAGTTGTGTAGAAAATTCCAGATCCAGTTTTATACAAATTCTTTAGGGTAAGTTATTTTTCTACTGATGCTAAAGATAATATTTTGAACCAATATTTTGCTGAGTACAACTAAACTTGATTGGGATTAACCCCTAATTTTTGTGGATTTAATTGATGACTTTTATAAATAATTCTATACTTGTAAACAATTACTATACTTGCAGAATTTTTATACTGTTCAGTAAAGATACTTAATTTCAACCTGATTCTATTTGTTGTCTATAAAAACCTCGTGAATATGAATTGAAGTCTATTGTATCTATTTTATCACCCTTTTGACGGATCTGAATTTAGATTTATATTTTGTAATCTATTGCTGTTTTGGTACTGCTGTGTTTATGATTCCAGATTTATAAAATTGCCGTATTTTGCTGCATTCTGATTTTGCTTAACTATTCTATCTATGTTGAAAAAACTTTATTTTCTGATACTAAACATACTAGGAAATACCCCAAATTTTTTGTGAACATCAGTAAGTTTTTATGTTGTTTTCCTGTTTATGAATACAAACTTCTGGTTTCTGGCTAAACATGTTTTCTGGATACAAATTTATTTTGAGACTTATTTTTGTGAAATACCATATGACTTATATATATTTTTTGGATTCAGTGAGGAATCTATTATCCATATTTTCTGACTGATCCAAATTTGCACCTTTGTACCAACGAAAATTCCTGATTTAGTGCAGTACTGTCTTGTTGTACTAAACTAGAATTTTCGTTGTTCTATCCTTTTATGTGTTGCCTTTCATCTGCTTCTGTTTATCTTTCGATCTGAACCTGTTACCTGTTTATGCCATGTTATTCTTGCTTTGTTTTGTGACACATACATGCTTGTTTAATAATAATAACAAATAACCAAGCCTGGGTAACGGGAAAGATCTAGTAGTCAATAATATAAAATGTGTGCTTGGAAGAAGGCCCGTATTTCCCATAGGATTTTCTGCTACGTGTTCATGACTACATGATACACGACTCTATCTTTCTGATTTCCTGACTGCACACTTACCTATAGGAAGGTGTACTCAGAAGAGAACCCGTAGGTTCTATCTGTCTGTCTGGATCTGCATCTGATATCTGTCTATCTGATACATGAGTACACAGCCTTATAGAATCCCCTACGAAATCTAAATGCAAACTTGTTTGAATGTAGCAACCATGTGGTAAGAGTTTGGGACGCATGAAGTGCTACCTAGATAGAACTAAAACACAAGATCTGTAATAACATGATATTTGTTACCTGTTTACCTGTATCTGTTGTCTGACATCTGTTATATATTTATCTGTTACATACTACTGGACACCTGTTACCTGTTTACCAGTCTGCATGATACTTGACATCTGTTACTTATCACCTGTCCCTGTTGGCATACCATGTTACTTGATTCTGTTTTCTTATTCATGTTGGGCATTCTATTTTCCTCTGTCATATCTATTCCATGGTATGTTCGTTCCAGCTGTTATTTTATGTTTGTCTATTTCCCTGTACTTGTGTCTGCACTATAATCGGCCCGTAACTTGCATTGACGGGAGTTTTGTTTTTCTTTTTCCTCTTCCTGAAATTTATTAAATTGCAGATTTTGGAGATCAGCAGCCTGATGGAGTAGGTGATCTGAGATTCTAGTCCTTGAGTTCCTGCTACTATTATTATTATTTCCTATTGCTTACTTTGAATAAATGTATCTGCTACTTTGATTATTTTGTATTTAGGCAATGTGACCCAGAATTATTGACTTGTTAAGATCTGGTTTATTTGAAATTTATTAAGTTTTGTTTCAAGTAAATTCATGTTGGTATATTGATTCATATATGCATGCGTGGTTGACTTCTCTTGCTTCCTACTCAAATTATTCCTGTCAAATGTTGTAAAGATCCTTACAGCTTATGGATGATGAAAATCATTTGCTAGACTTAGTCACGTATCCGTATTCTGTATTTTCTTTTGGGAAGCCGGGCGTGACAAGTTTTTTAGTTGTATTAGAGCCCAAGTTTGGCTAATGTATTAGTTTAACTAATACATTAGACAAGCTTGGCTCGTCCTGGGATTGGCTCAACTGTACACAGACCATGCATACATAAATGAATTATAATCAACTTTGATCTGGATGCTAATTGTTTTTGATCTTGTGCAGACCATGGCTCGTAGAGGTTCTACTTCTCGTCCTCAGAAAAATCAGCCCGGGCTTGAGGCCATTACCAATGTGTTGGAACGGTTGATCAAATTGCAGCAAAACCACAATGATCTTGTGATGGCTGCTTTGGGTGCAGCTCGTCGCCCTTCGCTTGCATACTTATGCTGAAGCTCTTGAGGAAGCTCGAGCTCAGGAGCAGGCTCGTGGTGGATTGGCTCCTTCCCAGCAGACTATTCTGCACTCTGTTGTTGCTAGGCCTTCTGGTGGGCCGATTTAGAGGCTTGTCCCAGCCCATCCCGTCAGGGTACCCTACTCTTCTGCTGTTTCTTAGGAAGCTAGTTTCTGCGACTACTACCAGATGGTTGGGCACGATCGCAGGAACTGTTGGCGTGCCAACCGCCGATGCTCTAGGTGTGGCGCTGCTGACCATTCCGTGCGGGATTGCCCGCGGTAGCAAACGACTCTTCCAGACGGGGGTCTAGTTCAGCAGGTAGCCCCAGCTCGTTGTCCAGTCAGTCCACCGCTTCTCCCGCAGCGCCAAATTGTCGGTCAGAGGACCGCTGCCCCCACGAGAGGTTAGGCTTTCAACCTGACTGCTGATGATGCTAAGACAATATTTTGCTTTAATTATTTTTTTGTTTTGTTGTTTCCCTTTTGCTTCTTTTCATTATCTTGTATTATTCTTTTATATTATCTTTCTGCACTGTGTTTTCCTTACCCTTGTTTATTCCTTTTTTTTCCCCTTCTCTCGTTGATTCTATCTTAGGTGTTGTCCTGGTTTGCTCTTTCCATGCTCTTGTTCTCTTTGAATCCGGGGCAACCCATTCATTTGTCTCTTCTCGGTTCGTGGCTCGCCATCAGCTGGAGTGCAGCATCATGTCAGAGGCTTGGGATATTGTGACAGGTGGTGGTGTTGTTGTCTGTTCCCAGGAGTGCAGGCAGTATCCCGTGATTATTGGCAGTGCAGATTTCAAGGCCGACCTGATTGTGATTGGTAACTCAGGATTCGACGTTATTCTCGGTATGGATTGGTTAGGTGAGTCCCATGCCATTATTGATTGCCGTGTCAGGAAAGTTGTATTCCGGATTCCAGGTCGCGTAGAGTTTGAGTTCCATGCTGGGGAGATGTTCCTTAGCCGAGCTGAGACTGCAGTTGATCAAGAGGTTTGTGTGATGGAATTGCATTCAGGCTGTGAGGCTGCACCTCTAGTAGTGCTGGATTTCCTGGATGTTTTTCCAGAGGATTTGCCTGGCTTACACTCTGATAGGGATATGGAATTTAGTATTGAAGTTCATCCGGGTACGGCACCGATATCGAAGAGTCCTTATAGGATGGCACCGGTTGAGTTAGCATAGCTTAAGGTGCAGATTCAGGAGTTGCTTGATTTGGGGTTCATCAGATCCAGTGTTTCACCTTGGGGTGCTCCAATCATTCTTGTTAATAAGAAGGATGGTAGTCGTCGACTGTGTGTCGATTATCGGGAACTGAACAGTGTTACTGTGCAGAACCGGTATCCATTGCCTAGGATCGATGATTTATTTAATCAGTTGAGCGGAGCTACTGTTTTCTTGAAGTTGGATCTTCATTCCGGGTATCATCAGGTCAAGGTGAAGGCGATTGATGAATAGAAGACTGCATTCAGGACCAGATATGGGCACTACGAATATCTTGTGATGCCGTTCGGGGTCACGAATGCACCGGCTATATTTATGATTCTTATGAACAGGGACTTTTCCCAGTTCCTAGATAGATTTGTGGTGGTCTTCATTGATGACATTTTGGTATATTCTCTGAACCGGGAGGATCATGTTGAGCATCTTAGGTTGGTTCTACAGACTTTGAGAGAGAATTAGCTCTTTGGAAAACTCAGCAAGTGTGAGTTTTGGCTCGACAGAGTTACTTTCTCAGGGCACATTATCTCGAGCGATGGTATTTCTGTGGATCCGTCCAAGGTTGCAGTTGTGAAGGATTGGCCAGTTCCCAATTCAGTTTCAGAGGTGAGGAGTTTCCTTTGTCTAGCTGGCTATTATCGGAAATTCGTCCAAGATTTTTCGAAGATAGCAGGACCATTAACTAAGCTGACTGGGAAGGATCAGAAGTTCTATTGGTCTGAGACTTGTAGTGAGGCTTTTGCTGAGTTGAAGAGCAGGTTGACGTCAGTGCCAGTGCTGACTATTCCTGGTGGTTCAGGAGGATTTGTAGTTCACTGTGATGCTTCGGGTAAGGGTCTTGGAGCAGTTCTGATGCAGAAGGGCCGAGTCGTTGCTTATGCATCGAGCCAGTTGAGGTCGCATGAGAAGAACTATTCGACTCATGATTTAGAGTCAGCGGCAGTGATCTTTTCTTTGAAGCTGTGGAGACATTATTTACTTAGGGACCAAGTGGAGATCTTTACAGACCACCAAAGTCTCAAGTACATCTTCACCTAGAAGGAGTTGAACATGAGGTAAAGGCGTTGGTTGGAGCTTATGGCTGATTATGACATCAGTTTGCAATACCATCCTGGTAGAGTGAACTTGATGCCAGATGCTTTGAGCAGGAGACCGGCAGCTATGTTCCTGACCCAGTAGAGTGATTTGGTTAAACAGATGCGGAGGTTGAAGTTGGAAGTGTTGTTGCTGAGTTCTGATCGGAGTTGTTTGGTGCTCGAGCTTTAGTCGTTTCTTGTTGATCATATCAAAGAGGCTCAGGCTGGTGATGTGCAGTTGCAGGATTCCAAAACAGAAGTTGAGGTTGGTTCCCGAACGGACATGGTTATTCTTGCTGATGGATCGCTTCGTTTTGGGTCCAGGTTGTGTGTCCTAAAGGGTGAAGTTCGTTAGAGGTTGCTTGAGGAAGCCCACCAGTCATCGTATTCTATCCATCCTAGAGGTACTAAGATGTACCGGGATTTGAAGCTTTATTTCTGGTGGCATGGTATGAAGAGGGCTGTGGCTCGGTTTGTGTCTCAGTGTTTGATCTGCCAGCAGGTTAAGGCAAAGCATTAGATGACCGACAGACTTCTTCAACCGCTTCCCATTCCGGAGTGGAAGTGGGAACACATCACTATGGATTTTGTGACCGCTTTTCCGAGGAGTCCTAAGGGTCATAATGCCATTTGGGTGATTGTCGACCGATTGACGAAGAGTGCTCACTTCATTCCCTTCCATGTCGGACAGTCTGCTGAGAGCCTAGCTAATAAGTACATGCAAGAGATCGTCAGACTTCATGGGGTTCCTGTCAGTATTGTATCCGACAGGTATACGAGATTCAGATCTCAGTTTTGGGTGAGTCTTCAGAGTAGTTTGGGGAGTAAATTGAAGTACAGTAAAACTTTTCGTCCCAAGACAGATGGATAGTCAGAGAGTACCATCCAGATTCTAGAAGACATGTTGAGGTCATGTATGTTGTAGTTTGGTGGATCATGGGAGGACCATTTGCATCATGTAGAGTTCTCTACAATAACTGTAATATCCCGAGCAGTTATTAATTAATATTATTTTATTTTATTTTTCAAAATTGAAATATCTTTGGTGGATATTACTTAGTTTAATTAATAATCATCATCTGTATGCATACCAGTCTATTGGGATATGCATTATATCATTTGGTACTGGAATCTTCCGAGCCGATAATAAAAAATTATTTTTATTATTTTTGTCGGAATTGAATTATTTTTGTATGGATTGTACGGTTTAACAAACAAAATTATCAGTATATATATTGGTATACACGAATGCATATTGTATCGATTTCGTACATTTGTACAAATCATGTAGTATGTGTTGTGGACCAAAATATCTCATTTTTGTCATGATTAATCAAAAATGGATGGCTAGGATTTGTTTTGTGGGATAAACTTAGGGTTTAGGATTAATGAAAATACAAATGAGTTTTAATAGGTGTATTTCTACTAGAACCCTCCTCCATCTCACTCCTCCACCTCATCCCTCCACCTCATTAGGTTTTGGCCGGCCACAAAGATCCCAAGGGGGTCTTTGCAAAAACCCTAGGTGCATTTTACACCCTCTCATTCCTCCTATAAATATCCCCCCCCCCCCCCCTTCACTCCTTGCCTCATTTACCAAGAGAAAAAAATTGGCAGCAAAAGAAAGATAGAAGAAACCCTAACTTGAGAGTTTTCCATTTGTCGGTTTCTATAGGATCTAGGAGGAAGGAGAAGGAGCATAAGTCTAGTTCTTCCTACATAGAAATCAAAAGGTGGGGGTTTCTCTACTTCTTATTTTTATTGATTCTGTTATCTTTTTATTGTTGTATGTTGTATGTTCTAAACAGCTTGGACTAAATCATGAGCATATAAATGGTTGTATGGATCAAAATGATCACATGAAAAGATGGATGATAGAACTCAAACAAAATAACATAAAGGTTGAGTCTTTAAACCTTGTTATGGTTACTGTTGTTGTTGTGGTTATTTTGATAAATTAAAAACTTGGACTAATGGTTATGTGCATATGAGTAGTGTGGATCAAAAATAACCACATGAAGAGTTTTGAAGGGTAGAACTTACTAAAAACACATAAAGATGGAATCTTTAGCATTGATGTAATTATTGTTGTTATTGTTGTTATTTTGTTAACAAAAACTATAACAACTTGGACTAAAACTATGAGCATATAAAATTAGTGAACTGAGAATGTTTATACACCAAATTTGAGGTTGTAGAACTCAACAAACATAATGAAAGATAGGTCTTTTAGAAAAAGGTTGTGTGTTGTTTTCTATAGTGGTAAAGATAAAGCCTTTACTAACTCTAGGTTCATAAAAGATGAGTCTTTTAGTAAATTATTATATGTTGCTTTATATTATGCTAAAGATTAAGTCTTTACAAATCCTAGTTCAAGAAAGATTAAGTTTTTCTAGGTTGTGAAAGATTAAGTTGTATTTTTTTTTGTGTTATAAAAGATTATTTCTTTTAATAGAATGCTTCTTAGCTTCTATGTTAAAAAGAACCCATTTTGGTTGTTAAAACTCATTTTTTGTTAGCATGCTAGAGAACTTCTAGCTCACAAAAGTAATGGTCTTTACATATGTAGAATCTCTATTCATCAAGAGTAGACTTGTTGTATATAAGACTTGAAATCCCTAATGAGTAGATTGTTGTAATAAATACAGATTGTAGTTCTTAAATGTAGATTTTTGTTGGATGTAGAACTTGTAGATTCAATAAAAATAGATTTTTGTAATATGTAGAACTTATAGATTCGATAAAATTAGATTTTGTAATATGTAAGACTTGTAATTCATAAAAGAAGTAGTCTTTGTAATATGTAGAAATTCCTAAAAGAGTAGTCTTTGTAATATCTAGGTAAAGTCCTTGATAATTGTTAAAAGTTTTACTTCCATGCTTGTGAAGAATCAAATTTGGGTAATCATAGTTCATAAAATATCAAGTTGTAGTAGCATGCTCTAATTACTTTAGGTTGCTAGAAGACCCATGAACCCATGTCGCATGATCATTCTACTTAAAAGATTCAAAAAGAACTCATGCATGGTTGAGTTGTATGTTGTAGTTGTTCTAGTAAATTTTTAAAGAACCCATGTTGCATCATCTAACTACTTAAAAGATTCAAAAAGAACTCATGCATGCTTGAGCTGTATGTTGTAGTTGTTCTAGTTAATTTGTAATGAACCCTTGTTGCATGATCATTCTACTTAAAAGATTCAAAAAGAATCCATGCATGCTTGAGTTGTATGTTGTTGTTCTTGTTAATTTTTTAAAAAGAACCCATGAAATTAGTTCCATGATTGTTCTAGTTCAATTTTCTAAAAGAAACCCATGAAATTAGTTCCATGATAGTTCTAACTCAATTTGATGAAGAACCCATGTATTTAGTTTCTAGGTGGTTCTAGCTTAAATTTGAGAAAGAACCCATGAACCTAGTTGCATGTTCTAGCTTAAATTTGAGAAAGAACCCATGAACCTAGTTGCATGTTGTTCTAGTTTAAATTTGAGAAAGAACCCATGATTCTAGTTGCATGTCGATCTAAGTTCAAGTTGAAAGAGAACCCATCAATTTTAGTTGTATGTTGTTCTAGTTAAAATTGGACCGTATCATGTGAACATTCTTCATCTTCAATATATGGGTAATAATAAGGTGTTAGTGAGCCTAACACAAGATACTAGTTCTTATAAGCAGGTTATGCCTTGAAACGTTAGTGGCAAAAACCTACACTCGATTATGGGTAATAATGGTTGGGAAAGTTATTATTATTATTAGTTTGATAAAAGCTCATCTAGGGTATTATAATTACCCTAGGGGTCATCGATCATCAAGACTCGCATCTTGCCACCTTGGAAACAATGGATAAATCACACCTCGTGCGCCGATGGATCTTAACCAGTGTGGGTTGATCGCGAGCCGAGAATGTTGACGAGATCTGAGTTAGGGGTAGTGATGAGTGAGGGAGATCCCATCACCAGTGTCTTGGATCGATAGGCCATGAGTTGGACCATGACATCTTAAGAAAGTCTAGGTTGAAAACCTCGTAAGATTGTTTAGGATTAGTGACATCATTAGGGAAGTAATTAGTAAAGGTCATTACTTAATCATTTTTGCCAAAAGGGGAGAGTTGGTATCAGGGGTGGTACCTTATGATCCAACTCGTCCTATAGACCGACACTAGGTGGTGTTATTGGGTTGTACCTTCCCGTCAAAGGGATAAGTACGGTGCCTTCTCACGAGTTGGGAGCACGAGTTGCGTATCTCACTCTGTTAATTCCTGAAATACTATGATAAGAACGGGAGGTTCTCCTTTCGGAACTAGGGGATGAACCCCATAATTCCGTTACATTCTATGCCAGGGAAGTGAACGGGCCTTAAACCACGGTCTATGAGTTATGGGTGCCACAGGGTAGGTTTCGTGCTACCTTGTGCTGCGGGTACCCTACGTTCGTCTGACTTTTGACCGTGTCCCGGTACGCCAGGTAGTAGTGACAAACATAGACACCATGAGCGTACTGCATTGGTGGGACTTGACCACGTATGCAACCTCATCAGTCACCTTGTATCTGTCAGGAACAGGTTGTGTGCAAAAGTAGAATTCTTAAAACGGGTTCAAATCCCTAAATATAGAGAACGGCGTGATATGGATGTATGTAGTTACGGGATGCATACGACTCCAGATTCTCGCTTGCATTAGAATAAGTGCATCCTAGCTTTAGTTGACATTGCATTAGATTCTAAGTCATAGCACCCACGAATACTTAAATTACACCGGCACATTTTTAGCATCCTTAAAATATGTTTGTTTAAAATTGAGATTCGCTGCTGGTCATCAGCCTTTGAGCTTCAGTATATGTATAGACGTCCCCACTCAAATAAGTTGTGGATGCAGGAACACCAATCCGGGAGAACTCTAGTCAGGGCACGGCTTCCAAGTAAAGAGCCCAATGTTTATTTGTTCCTCTCATGTATACTCTGATGTAACCTATTGAAACAATGGAAACACTAGGCTTGTAATATTTGTATTAAGTAAAAAGTTTTAAATTTTCCTGTTTTTTTGTGTATTGTAGCAAATTGAATATAAAGGTCATGGCTCGTGTCTCTAATTCTCCATATAGAAAGTTCAGGGCGTTACAATAACAGCTTTAAGGCCAGTCTTAAAGCTGCACCGTTCGAGGCACTTTATGGGTGGAGGTGCAGATCACTAGTGTACTGAGATGAAATTGGTGAGAGAAAGTTGTTGGGTTCGGACTTGATCACCAGGACAGTTGATGCGGTAATTTAGATCAGGAAGCACTTGCAGGCAGCTCAGGATAGGCCGAGGAGATGGGCTGATGTCCATCGAAAAGCTTTGGAGTATGAGGTTGGTGACCATGTTTTCCTAAAGGTATCGCCTTCGCGAGGTGTCATTCGGTTTGGTGGTAGGGGCAAGCTCAGCCATAGGTTTATTTGACCGTTTGATGTTGTAGAGCGAGTAGGCAATGTGGCCTATCGTCTTGTATTACCGTCAGCTTTATCAGGAGTGCACAATGTTTTCCATGTCTCACAACTAAGGAGATATATCCAAGATGAGAGCCACGTGATCGACTATTCCAAGTTGATCGTGCGACCAGATTTGACTAGTGAGATTCCACCAGTTTCTATTTTGGATCGGCGAGAGAAAGTTCTTAAGAACAAGATCATCAAGCTGGTTCATGTTTCTTGGAATCCTCACTCGCCGGGTGAGTCGACTTGGGAGCAGGAGGAGATTCAGTAGAAGTTTCCTCATCCATTTGAGTAGCTTTTTGTTTTGTTCTTTCTTTTCTTTTCGGGGATACCCTATGTACCTCTTGTTTGAATTTCGAGGACGAAATTGTTCTCGTTAGGTGGGTAGGATTTGTAATCCTTATTTTTCATTTTATGTATTTTTGGGTGTATTTTTTTCTTTTCTATATTTATTCTCATTGTATCTCTTTTTGGACCGTGTAGTGGGTCTTCGTTTATTTGATTTTCTTCTTTATTTGATCTTCTTGATTTGATTGTCTCATATTATTTCATCTCTGTTGATCAAGCTTGTATTTCTTCGATCCTCATTATTTTAATTGTTCGTGCCTATTTTATTTATTCATTTTTGTGTCCATCTTATTTTTGGATCACCTTATAATTCCTTGTGGGTTTTCTAATTAAATCCTATTCAAAACCCTATAACCCATTTAAATCTCTTGTTGGGTCCACCTACACCTATTCACCTAAAACCCATTACCCTTTATAATCCACTACCCTTGTTATACCCTATTGGACCCATACCCGTTAACACCCCAAACCCATAAATCTGAAACCCCTATCTGTGCCTAACCCTAAACCTAAAATTCTATACACATATATATACTCATGCCTTGCCCCCTGTTCATCTCTACCATCTCAGCCCCAGCCGACTATACTCCCGAACCCATCCCAGTGCGCCTCTCTTTCTCTCCCCCTGTGCTCGCAATCTTTCTCCACCACCTCAGTAGCGTCGCCTTCTGTAGTACCCCGTATTTTTTAAATATCATTTTAAAGATTTATAAATGAATAAAAAAGATTTTTGGAGATTTAATAAATATTTTCTAAAGATTTATCTTTTTACACGTGCAAAACACGTGCAAATATTTTCTTGAAAATTACAAAATCCAAAATTATTTTGTGAAAAATCATTATTCATTATTTGAGATTATTTGTGATTTCTCTAGATTTTTCTGATATTTATTGGACCTCTTTGCAAATATTACGAAAAGAAGGATCTTTTTGCAAAATTGTCATTTTGAGGGATGAAAGTGCAAAATTATTTTTCTGGACTTTTTAATCAGTGCTTGCTAGAAATGAATGGTTTATTTTGTTTTAAAATCTCAATTTAATTGGTTTTATCAAGTTTCCAAGTATAGGGACCTGTTTATGTAAAGATATATTTTAAAAGTATTATTTTGCAAATATGTTCAAAACCCTAATTCTTCTAATTCTGGCCTATTTAAAAGGTGAAGTGCAGCCATCTTTCGCTGCACAACATAAGGTTTATTAATTTTTTTTCTTGGAGATTTAAAGAGGGGATCTTGGATTCGTTGCAAAGGAGGGATTCTTCGTCTTGCTTTGTTGTATTCGTTTGATCTCTCCATCGAGGTGAGTGATGTAAATTATTTTGTAGTTTTATTTTATGTATGTGGTATGTGGTGTTTCTTCTATTAGAAAGCATGCTAGGGTTTGGTATGAATATGTTTGTTGGATGGATGATAAAATTGGATCTGTGAGAAGAACCCTAGTTATTGTGAGTAGAATTGCATGTGGATGATTTTACATTGTTGGAAAAACCTAACATAAATTTTGAGTAGGCTATTTCTTTTGGATTTATTGTTGATATGATTGAGTATGATGGATCTTATGCATTAATTGATTAAAGAAGAGATTTTTGGACTATTGGTGAGTTGGATGAGTACAACTTGGCCAAGTAAATGATAAATTTGCTTATTGATCAACTATTGAGAATAGTTGAGTTTGAGTTAAGGAATTTTGAGAATGAGTAATGGATTAAATGACCATGTCTTGAGGATTTGAGTTGTGATGACTAAAATTGGGGATTGATACATTTTTGATTAAATTTGGGGATTTGTAATTTTGTAAAAGAGTTCACTTGAATTTGGATTTACTCAAATACTAAGTTTGATATCTAAACATTTTTTTATTTTAGTTTATGGATTGGTGAAGTTTTCTTTGGTGCACGAACATGCACGAACATTTTCATGAATATCGTATTTTTGTTGTTTAAGAAGAAATTGAGTTTTATGTGTTTTCGAAGGATTTTACTATATCTCAACTTATTTTGGTATCGATGTGGTTTGGAATATAGAACAAGTTATTTTGATGTATGTCTGATTCTTAAAGACTCTAGTTTTTATATATGCACACATTCGTGTTTTACTTTTGAAGAAATTCGTCAAAAAAGCTATTTTTATCAATTCAAGTGGTTTTGATTGGTTTTTATGAATCCTTATATATCCTATAAGTTATATTTGATCATATCAGAAATACACTTTTTATAGATTTCGTTTTTGTAAGGTAAATCTTCGTATTGGTTGAAATATGCACAACCCGAACAGCAGTCTTTAGGTATGACAGTCGACTGGAATGTTTCAACAGTCAAGCGTCGCTACCTGGCTGGTGTGTTTTTCTCGTTTTCTTGAAATCTCGTGCAGAACATTCGACTGAACCATTTATCCAGTCGACTGTCTCTGCCTTGTTTTGATAGTGTTGGATTTTTGCCCTGGACAGTCGACTGGTGACTTTGATAGTCGACCGTCAATACTTAGTATTTATTTTCTTAAAAATGTTGGATCTTCGCTCTGGACAGTCAACCGACTCTGGTTTGCAGTCGACTGTTACTGAGGTTTCTTGAGTTTTCCAGGTGTTCTTTAAATGGTTAATTCTTTAAATGTTTTTGGATCAATAACTTACTATTCTAAATATTATTGTTTCTACAGAACATATGTTTTCAAGATATTTCATTGTTGGATTTGAATTTTGAAATTTTATAAAGATGGGTTTTGTTGATTGGAGATGTTTCTCCCTTTGATCGTTTTGACGATGGATTAGTGAGTTTTGGTCATGTTGAGATCTTTAGGATTTGAGTGGGAGTCCTGTGAACCGGCAGTTGAGATTTGTTGAGTTAGACCTGGGGGTCTTGGTTTAGTTGTTGTTGAGTATTTAAGTCCGGCAGGATACACCGACTCTAAAGATGGGGATTTTGTGTTTTTAATAATAACTAACTTAAGGACAGGTACTAGCGGAGATGTGATAGAACTTGGGAAACGTAAGTATAGGCTCATGGTTTTGTTAGTCCAACGGATCCGTTCTAGGACTGTTTGTTGTTATGTCTCGAGAGGATATTTGTGTGTTCGTGTGTCGAGGGTCTGCAGGCCTATTCACGGAGCATGCAGGGTGCATTCACGTGTCGAGGGTCGACAGGCCTATTCACGAAATGTACCTAGTGTATCTGCACGTCGAGAGCCTTACAAGCCTATTCGTGGGGTACACGGGGTTGGGAGATGATTCTCCGGTTGTTTGAGCTATCTTACATGATGCTTGCGCGTCGAGGGCTGTGGTGCCTATTCGCGGAGTATTCTGGATCTTGTTTTCCATCACCGTAGTAGGATTAGTTGCATAACGAGGGGTTATCCCTATAAAGTGGAGATCGTTAAGAGCTTGCACCGGACCTATGTACTATGGAATGCATAGAATCCGACAAGTACGCATTAGAGAGTCAGCATATAGAGCTTGTGTTTTCTTGACTTGATTTTATGCTTGTGTTTTCCTATTTTTCATACACTTGACACTCAGTCTAGAATCACTTGACGTTTTCATGAATTACTAATTACTATCTTATATTCCTTGATGTTTTCATGCTTTACTTACTTGTTATTTCTCATTTCATTTGTTCTTGCTGTTAATACATGTTGTTGATGACTCAGTGTTTTATGATTAATTATGTTGCTTGTTTTATGTCACTCACACCTTTATGGCTGACCCCTTTAATTTGGGGGTTAGGGATTATCTCTAGCCTCATGTTTTACAAGTTGTTGTTGCTTAGAGCTTGGGATTTGGATGCTTGAGCTAAATTGATATAATAGAGCTTTTGTGTAAATTTTGTAAAAGAAAGTTGTAAAGATTGTTGTAATAAAAGTTGAAATAAAAATAATATGTGTTTTTGGACTGTGTTTAATATTACATTGAAGTTGATGCTGGAAATTGTGCCACGTATTTCTAAGATATCATATTGGAAATTCGAGGCGCTTCCCTCAGAACCTTCCCATCCCGTTGTCGGCCAACAGCACAGTGCCGGCAGCTACTTCAGCCCCCCGTGTGCCCTGCGACCCCAACAGCATGATCCCATCGCACTGTTTCCCTCCCGAAGCCATAGCAGTGCGCTCCCTGTGCCTGTATCCCCTCAGTGCCATAGCGACTCCCCTGTGCTCCCCCTCCTGGTTGCGACCACCCTTCGTCAGTAACCCTAGACCCCGGCTGCCTTTGGTCTTCGGTTTGGGCTTGCGTCGATCTCGTGTAGTTGTGATCGTGTGCTTGTGGTCGTTGTTCAATGTTCTTGGTTCGTATTTCGGAGTTCGTTCGTTGTGTTCGTACCCTGGGAATCCTTCCCGTTATTCTCTTTGCATCGTCATTTTTGTCGTCAACTATAAGGCAAGTAACTTGTATTAATTTATGTTGCAAATACAAGTACAAAATACCTCCTGTGATGTAGTTGTGTTCTAGAGACAATCCTTGTGCAAAAAACCTGTTATATCTTGTCTCTATTGTGTTGACCAGCCCATAGTTGTCTCATTACACGCTTGACATGAAATAACTTAGGGATAACCACATCTTGTTGTATACTTGCATGTTGTTCGTATGATGTCGTATGCTTGCTTGTGTTATTCATAGTATAACTTGTTGTAGACTTGCTAGGCACCCTATATCATGTTGCTTGGACATCTAGTATACCATACTTCACGTTTGTTATGTTTTGGATGAGTTTCATATGATCCAGTTAATTTTATGTTTGAAGGAGATTTCATTTTTTGTAGTTACCCCATTTTTGTTCAGTATTTTAGACCCTATTAAAGTCAGTATATGAAAATTATTCATGAATATGAATTATAGAGAGCTTTGTCTACTTTCCATAAATTCTGACAGATCTCAGTTTCGATTTGTGAGTTGCAAGTTAGTCTTGTTTTACTACAGATGTGTAGAAAATTTCAGATCTAGTTTTATACAAATTCTTTAGGGTAAATTATTTTTCTACTGATGCTAAAAATAATATTTTGATCTAATTTTTTTGCTGAGTACAACTAGACTTGATTGGATTAACCCCTAAGTTTTTTTGGATTTAATTGAACACTTTTATAAACTATTCTATGCTTGCCGAATTTTCATACTGTTTAGTAAAGATACTTAATTTCAACCTGATTCTATTTGTTGTCTATAAAAAATTCGTGAATATGTATTGTAGCCTACTGTATCTATTTTATCACCTAACGGATCTGGAATTCGATTTGTATTTTGTAATCTATTGCTGTTTTGGTAATGGTATGTTTATGATTCCAGATTTACAAAAGTGCCGTATCTTGCGGCTTTCTGATTTTACTTGACTATTCTATTTATGTTGGAAAATTATGAAACTTTATTTTCTAATACTAAAAATACTAGGGAATACCCCAGATTTTTTGTGAATTTAACCAGTAAATTTTTATGTTGTTTTCCTGTTTATGAAAACAAACTTCTGATTTCTGGCTGAACATGTTTTCTGGATACAAATCTGTTTGAGTCTTATTTTTGTGAAATACCATATGTCTTATATATATTTTCTGGATTCGGTAGGAAATCTAATTTTCAGATTTTCTGACAGATGCCGATTTGTACCTTTGTAGCAACGGGAACTCATATTTAGTGCAGTATTGTCTTGCTGTCCTAAACTAGAATTTTCGTTGTTCTATCCTGTAACCCTTATTTTTCCAAAAATGTATTTTTGTATATTTTCTGTATTTAAAATTTTCACAAATTATTTTTTTCGGTTTTCAAATTATTTTGTCAAGATGTATTCTTGACTCTTCTATTAAAATCTAATTTTTCGATCAATAATTTTATTGTAACTATTTTCCAATGAATTTATACTATAATACAAATCTTATTATTGATATTATTATCTTTTATCATTTTTCTTATTATTATTATTGTATCAGTATTGTTATTATTACTGTTATTATTAGTACTATTATTATTTTTAACATTATTATTAGTATTTCTATGAAACCCTATATGCATTCATAAACCATATATCCTATTTTTATTTATATATATATTTTCCTATTATCTTATTGGATTACCCATTATCCATTTTAAACCCTATAACCCATTTAATTTCTTATTGGTTATTTTATTAGACCCTATTGGATTTTAAACCCATTATTTAAACCCATTATCCAACTTAACCCTAACCATTACCCTGTTTAAATATCCATCTAAATTCCCCAAACCCATACCCTGTTTAAATACCTATAACCATTTAACCAATTACCTATCCCTGTTTACTCAAACCCATTTACCCAGTTGCCCACTTGCCCTTACCCCAGACCCATTATACAACCCGAAACCCACAAAATCAAACCCATTTACCCTGGTTTCTGTATCCGCTAAAAACCCACACAACCTATCTACCCATGCGTCCTAACCCATACCCGATACACCTGTGCACCCCCCTTCAGCCAAACCCTAACTCCTCTACCTTATATAAACTACCCCGATCATGCTCCTGCTCTCCCCCTCTCAAAAACCCTACTCAGCCACCTTTCCCCTGCTCATCCCTCTCTCGTTGTTCCCCTTCCTTCACCCCAACTCTCAGTCGCCTTAACCCATCCCGTGCTCCTTCTTCCATCGCCCCAGCATCGCCTCCACCTACCCTCCCGATCCCTCCTTCCCTTCTCCTCTCCTCTCCTGCGGCGATGCCTGAGTGCCGCCGAAACCATTGCACCACCCCGCCAGCATAGCCCCAGCTTGTGCTTTCCCGAAGATGCCAGCAGATGCCACTGCAGCCGGTGCACCCTGCCTCCTATCAACGCGGCATCAGTAGTAGACCCTGACGTCGCCCATGGGTCTCCCTCCTGTCGCACTCTGTGCTGCCTCCGTGAGGCCGCGCCATCGAAAGACAACAACAACGAGCATCCTTGCTGTCGTTGCTGCGATGTCTCTTTGTCCGAAGCTCTTGCTGGTTGTTCTCATCGTGGTGTGTGCGCGCTTTCCCGTGCATGTGTCTCTTGGTGTGCGTGCGTCGTTCTCTCACTGTTGGGTTTGTGTGGGATTGTTCGTTGTTCGGTTCGTTGGGTTGTATTCGTGGTGGGTGCTCGCTTTTGGTTCATCGTGGTTCGTGGGTTCCGTTTCGTTTGTTGGGTTCGTTGCTCTGGGAATCCATTCCCGTTATTCTTTCTTGTAGTCATTTTCGTCATCGATTAAGGCAAGTAACTTGTACTCAAATCCTTTATATGATACAAGTAATAAATACCGCTTGTAGTGTAGTTGGGTTCTAGAAACAACTCGTGTGTGATGTATGTTTGATGAGTATTGTCTCTATAGTGCTATTTCACCATTGTTGCCTCACGACACAAATTTGACATGAAACAACTTAGGTTTTGACTGTTGTTGATGTGATCATATATGTGAGTTATTTGTGAGAATTGTGTGTTTGTTGGGATCCATGTGATATACTTATTGTGGACATGCCATATACCCTATTTCATGATGTTTTGACACTTAGTAGGCCCTATAACATGTTTGGTTGTGTTTGGAACGAGTTTGAATGTTGTATGTTGATTTGTTGTTAAAAGGAAAATCTGTATTTTGTTGATGGTCAGTTTTGATTGCTATTTTAGACCATATTAAGGTCGGTATCTCAACTTCACCATTAAACATGATTTTTAGAGAAATCCTTCTTCTTTCCAAACTTTCTGACCTTGATCAATTTCGTTTTCGTATGTGTGAGGTATGATTGTTTTACTACAGAGGTGTATTATATTTCCAGATTTCGTTTCTTGATGATTTCGATGTCTAAACTATTTTGATACTAGTGCTAAACATATTATTTTGATCTGAAATTTTGGACAGTATTTCTATACTTGATTAGGGATTGCCCAGAATTTTGGTAGATTTATTTGAAAAGATTTACATACCATTTCATGCTTTCGAATAAAAACTATACTTGCTGGATTTTGCTCGCTGTTCGGAAAAGAAGTATATTTTCACTCTAGTTCTCTTTCCTATATGAAAAATATTTATGGAATGTGAAAGTTATCTTATTTTGTATATATTCTTCTCCTTTTGGAGGATTTGGATTTTGTTTCACGGTTTGCGAGATATTACAGTTTTCGTACAGTAGTATTGGGAATTCCAGATTTGTCAAACTATCATTTCTTGATGTTTTCTGATTTTTGTTGATTGAACTAATCTCACTGGAAAATTATGAAAATTTATATTCTGATACTAAACATATAGGGGAATACACCGGATTTTTCGTGGATTTATTTGAGGTATTTTGATGTTGTTTTCCTTACTGTGAATTCGATTTACTAATTTCTAGCTGAACGTATTTTCTGCTTTCAATTCAGTTTTGAGACTTGATTTTGTGAAATACTATATGACTTATATATGTTTACTGGATTTGGCCGGGAGTCTATTTTCTAAAACTTTCAACGGTTTGAGGTTTGCATATTTGGAACAACGGAAATCTCAGTTTTACTGTAGTATGGTCTTGCTGTCCTGGACTTGAAATTTGGTTATTTTATCATTTTATGTGTTATCTTGTACCCATACATATTTATCTTGCAATGTGAACTTATTACTTGATTATACCGTGATATACTTGCCCTGTTCGTGACACATACATACTTGTTTGACACTAATAATAAATAACCAAGCCGGGGTTTAAGGAAAAGATCTAGTAGTGGATAATACAGAAACATGTACTCGGAAGGGAATCTATTGATCCTACGTGATATTTGGAGCTTGATATTTGGTTATTGGAAGCTTGACACGTGATTACTTGACACTTGCACACTTGACACAGAGATTGATATTTTGGGTATTTAGAGCTTGTTTGGAGCTTGTTATTTGGTTATGTGGAGCTTGTTTGGAGCTTGTTATCTGGTTATTTGGAGCTTGTTATCTGGTTACTTGGAGCTTGATGTTCTGGGTAAACTGCCTTCTATGGTCCACTATGAAATCTAAAGCGAAACTGTTTGTTGTAGCAACCATGTACTAAAAACCGGGATGCATGAAGTGCTACCTAGATAGTAATAACTACAAGACTTGATACATGACACTTGAACATGATACATGCTTACTTGATACTTGACTACATGATACATGAGACTTGATACATGACACTTGATACATGATACTTGACACTTGATGCTTGTTTACATGATCCTTGTTCACTTGATACTCGATACATGCTACTTGTACTTGTTCACCTTACCATGCTAGTTGGTTATTTTATTATCATGCCTATTCTATGTTTTATTAGTTAGTTTTTCCCATGTACTTGTATCCTGCACTACAAGCGGTCCGTAACTTGTATTGATGGGAGTTTGTTTTCTTTATTCTATTCCTGCAATTGCTATATTGCAGATTTTGGAGGTTAGCTGCCAGATGGAATAGGCGAGATGAGATACTAGATGCTGGAGTTTTGCTATCATGTCTTTCCTTCTATTATTATTATTTCTTGTTGCTTGCTTTGAACAATTGTATCTTGTACTGGGATTTATTGTATTTGGAAAATGTGACCCAGGATATTTGACTTATCCAGATCTGGATTATTTGAGATTAATATATTTTGGTTTCAAGTATTCTTGTTGGTATTTTGGTTCATATGTGCATGCTTGGTTGATTCTTCTGCTTCCGACTCTGATTATTTCTGTGAGATGTTGTAAAGATTCTGAACAGCTTATGGATGATGACAATCATTCGCTGGGCTTTTTTTGCGTATCCGTATTCCGTATTCTCTTTTGGGAAGTGGGGTGTGACATATCCTTTTTTCTGTTGCCTTTCATCTGTACTGTTTATTTTTCAGTCTGAATCTATTACCTATTTATGTCATGTTATTCTTGCTCTGTTTTGTGACACATACATGTCTTTCTAATAATAATAACAAATAACCAAGCCGGGGTTAAGGGAAAGATCTAGTAGTGGATAATATAAAAATGTGTACTTGGAAGGGGGCCCGTGTTTCCCACAGGATTATCTGCTACGTGTTCATGACTACATGATACACGACACTGTCTGTCTGATTACCTTACTGCACACTTTCCTATAAGAAGGTGTGCTCAGAAGAGAACCTGTAGGTTCTATCTGTCTGTCTGATATGTGAGTACACGGCCCTATAGAATCCCCTACGAAATCTAAATGCAAACTTGTTTGAATGTAGCAACCATGTGGTAAGAGTTTGGGACGCATGAAGTGCTACCTAGATAGAACTAAAACACAAGATCTGTAATAACATGATATCTTTTACCTGTTTACCTGTATCTGTTGTCTGACATCTGTTATCTGTTTATCTGTTACATGCTACTGGACACCTGTTACTTGTTTACCTGTCTGCATGTTACTTGATATCTGTTACATATCACCTGTACCTGTTAGCATACCATGTTACTTGATTCTGTTTTCTGATTCATGTTAGACATTTTGCTTTGATCTGTCATATCCATTCCATGCTATGTTTGTTTCAGCAGTTATTTTATATTTGTCTATTTCCCTGTACTTGTACCTGCACTACAAGCAGCCCGTAACTTGCATTGACGAGATTTTTGTTTTTGTTTTTCCTCTTCCTGCAATATATTAAATTGCAGATTATGGAGATCAGCAGCCTAATGGAGTAGGCGATCTGAGATTCTAGTTCTGGAGTTCTTGCTACTATTATTATTATTTCCTGTTGCTCACTTTGAATAAATGTATCTGTTACTTGGATTATTTTGTATTTGGCCAATGTGACTCAGGATTATTGCCTTGTTCAGATCTGGTTTATTTGAAATTTATTAAGTTTTGCTTCAAGTAAATTCCTGTTGATATATTGATTCATATATGCATGCGTGGTTGACTTCTCTTGCTTCCTACTCTCATTATTCCTGTGAAATGTTGTAACGATCCTGATAGCTTATGGATGATGAAAATCATTCGCTGGACTTAGTCACGTAACCGTATTCCGTATTTCCCTTTGGGAAGTGGGGCATGACAGAAAGCTACAGCACTTTTTTGAGGCAAGCATGTGGTTGTCCATTGTTAGGATTTTTTTTCGCGTGCGCGCACGTGTAGTTCTGTGCGTAGCTGAGCGGGGCTTGGGGCGTTACAAACATATAAGATCATGCCAAATAATATATAACTATTTCATACATTAGTCTGTGCACGATTGAGAGTTGCATGTATTAATGGATTTTTTCCAATTTTAATTGAGTAAGTATTGAGACATATTATTTAATATATTTTGAACCCGACAATGGTATGTTGATTAACCGATGTTAAGATAATTTCTTAATTAAATTGAACGTTTATCTCAAATATAATGGAGACGAAACGTATAGATTTTCTATAATAATAAACTATTCTCTTTTTTATATATATACATGCAAACTCTAACCCCTGTTCCCTGTATTTGCATTTATCTACCATATTTTATTCCATTGTACTCTATTTATCAATTTGAGAATCTATATTTTTGTTCCCAATCCTAACAAAAATCATTTCCCTTGTTTCGACTAAATTTTATGCCAATTTAAATCATTGCACCATCCCAATCATTGTTGTTCTTCATGAGGAGTTGATTGTTTCATCTCATCAAATCCACATGGCCTAATTATAGTGAATTTTGACTCAATCTCCTCTTGGATCATCTCAAACCCGTTAACCTACAACCCTAAACCCAATAACCCTATACTATTTAATCTAATTAATCCCTAACCTAATTAACCCTAGCCTACCCCTTACAGTTTTACCCCTATCACTGTAGCCGCCAACCCCTACCCCCCACTGTTCGTCTTCGACACTCCTTCGCCACCCGACCTTTTACCTCCGTCCACCTTGTTACCACCCATCAGCCTCGTCATCGTCTCCCCAACCTCTTTATCCTCATCCCCGTCTCCTCGACACCCCGTCGTTGAGTCACCACCGCCTCGATCGAACCCACCACTTCGTCGCCTTCCTCTCCGACACCCATCATCACCATTGCCCGAGTCATCCCCTCCTCACCTCACCATCTCCCACAGCACTGCGATTCTCACCTTCATCGCTACCCTGAACCCACCACTCCCGCTCATCGAACTCATCATCTTCATCACTCGTGAACCCATCCCTTGCCATTAACGAGACCATTACCCTCGCTTGTGCACAACACCCTTGCCTGTGCCCATACTCGCCGTCATCCCCTACCTCTACTCTCCCCTCGTCGCCTCGCCATTGTCGAATCCTCGACAGCTTTCCCCCTGTCAGCCTCCCTTGTTTACCCGCCTAAGCAGAGCACCTCCGTCGCCTCCCCATCATTGCCGTCACCTTCTTCATCTTCCTGCATCGAGCTCCCCTCGACGCTACCACCAATCGCCTCTGCCTGTGCCATAACCGCTGCCGAAACCTCCCACCATCGCTGCGTCGATCAGAAGAGAAGGAAGGAGGAGAGTTTGGCGGTTCAAATCTCAGCCACTCGATCCCATCAAGATTGCGATTTGATCTGATCTGATCAGATCCATCATTTTGATCATCAGATTGATCTCAGCCATTCGTTCATCTTGATCTTGATTGCCATCAAGATCTGTGCCAGGATCCGTTCCTGTTATTCTTTCATCGGATTCGTCATCTACACCCTAAGGCAAGTATCTTCTTGTACATTCTGTTGTTCTAGTACAAACTCTTATTTGAATATACTGCAAGTAGATCATAAATGTGAATCTCCTTTGGCTTATCGTTTGATTATCTTATTTTACTCCTTATCAACTCCATGATCATAAGAGTGACAATATTTCGTTGGTATATTCATTTCACAATTTGTTGGATCTATTTTATCTCCTAATTACTTGAACACATGAAACTAAAAACCAATTTGACTCGTAGATGCATGTTGTGTGATGTACGTGTTGATTCTATCTTCCTTTGAGCTGAGAACCAAATTTGGCTTGCTGATTTGATACTTATTAATCATGATTTGGATAACACACTAATTTAGACCCATATTATTCATTCATCATGCCACTTTTATATAAAAGAAACTCACATATGCTTCTATTCCTGTATTTACTTGCTGTTTCGACCCCGGTAACATCAGAATCTGGACTTGAGTCTTGAATATGAAACTTAGCCCCAGATGTCTAGTTTACTAAACTTTTGACGGAATTGAATTCCTAGTTATGGTTTGTGAGTTATCGCATCTTTACTGCTGCTGTGTCTGTAATCGCAGATTCATAAAAACTGCTGCATCACTTTGTTTTGTAATTAGTTTAACTATGCTACCTGTAAGAAAATGACTGGAAATTTTGGATGCTGGTACTAGAAACCCTAGAGAACATCCCCTAATTTTCTTGGAATTAATTAATGAAGTTTCAAAACTGTTTCATATGTATAAACTCAGTTTTACATATTCTGGCTGAAAACAAATCCTGTGTAGTTTGCTATTTTGACACCTAATGCTAAACTTTTATATGTCTAATTTATATGCATTGGAATCGGGCAGGAGCCTAGTTTCTAGAACTTCTTACGGATCCAGAATTGCATTCTTGTAGTGGTAGGAATCTCAGTTTTGGTGCAACAACGTCATGCTGTCCAGATTTGGAATTCTCGTCGTTCTTGATATTTTGATTTGTTTTGACCATCGAAAATGTATCCTACCTAGCCTAGACTTGTTCCCTATTTTTGTTCATGTATATTTGACCTGTTTCGCACACTTTCATGCTTGGTTGTTAATAATAATAAATAACAAGCCGATGTTTAAGGGAAAAACCATAGCAGTGGACAATATAGGTAAGTGTACTCGGAAGGGAGCCCGTGTTTCCCAGTACTTGGTTCATGAACTTGTTGTATCTTGAGCGTATTCATGAAACCATTACTTGGTTCATGAACTTGTTGTGCATTCATGAACCCACGGTTGGTGCTTGAACTTGTTAGTGCATTCATGAACTTGGTTCGTGAACTTGTTACATTATTTTTCTATTCATGAACCATGCTTGGTTGATACTTGATGCCTGAGTACACCGCCCTATAAAATCCACTATTAGGGCTAAACATAACTGTTTGTAAGTAGTAACCATGTGGTAAAAGTATGGATGCATGAAGTGCTACCAAGATAGAATGAAACATTAGACCTAAGAATAACTTGTCACTTGTACACACTTGATACCCTACTTGATACTTGTTATTTGATACTTGTTACTCGATACTTGTCACTTGATACTTGATACAATTACATGTTCAGTTGTTACTTGTTCCACTACTAGTACTTGTTACCCAATCTTGTTACTTGAGTTGTCTTACTTACTAGCTAGTCTCTTGAACTTAACTAATTGTTGCATCCCTATCATATCATGATATACATTCTTGATTCCCAATCTTGTATCTTATTTCTTGTACGTATTTTCATACCCTTTCTTGTACTACTTGTGGCCCTAACTTGCACTAAGGGCGTTTGTCTTGTTTTCTCCATTTTTTTCCTTTTATATTTATATATACAGACTTTGGAGATGAGTTGCCTGCTGGAATTGGTGAGCAAACGTTCTAGGCTTCGTTTGGGGAAAAATGTTTATTTAATTATTTTGTATTTGAGTTTATTAAATTTGTTGCTACTTGAAACTTGTAACAGGCTTGTAGTCCGGAAGTTTTCTTTCTTTTGATCCAGATCTTAAAATTATTGGGATATTTGTATTTGTTTCAAATGCTTTTATATTGATTAATAAATTATTCATGCATGCGTGGTTGAATATATTCTTATTATATTCTTGTTATGATGCTGAGTCGATCCTACAGCTTATGAATGATGAAAATCATTCGCTGGCTTCATCATGCACTCGTATTCCATATTCCTTTGGGAAGCAGAACGTGACAAGGTTTTTAGTGGTATCAGAGCCAGGTTTGGCTAATGTGTTAGTTTAACTAATACATTAGACAGGCTTGACTCAGTCAGGATTAACTCAACTATTAACAGGCCATGTAATTGAATGAAAAATTGATTATCAACTAGATCTGGATACTAATTGATTTTGGTTTTGTACAGGATATGGCTCGTAGGAATGTTTCGTCCTCCCGAACTGGGGGCGATCAGTCGGAGGAGCCCACTATTGTGCAAGTGTTGCAAATGCAGCGTGAACAGAATGAGATGCTGATGCAACAAATGTTGTAGATGCAGCGGGAACATGGTAATCTGATGAGGGTAGCTTTAGAAGCTGCCAACAGATAGCCCTTTGTACCTGTGCCCGGGGTGCTGCCATCGAAACCTGGCAATGTGGCGGACTTCATGAGGCTACACACAGACAAATTCTCGGGTACTGAAGGTCCGCTGGAAGCCGAGCAATGGCTTTTTAAGACTGAGCAGCTATTGATCGCGGTGCGGATAGCAGATGTTGATCGCGTGGATGTCGTGAGCATCAAGCTTGTTGACCTCGCCCACATCTGGTGGCGAGTTGAGATGGAACGGCTAGGACACCCCATCGCCTGGGCCATCTTCAGAGAGTGCTTTCTCATGAAGTTCTTTCCCGATGTCATTAGATATGAAATGGAGCGGTAATTTATTGCACTTACTCAGGGGAGTCAGACCGTAGATGAGTATGCTGCAAAAATCACCTGACTGAGTCGCTTTGCCACTTCCATGGTGGCGAATGATGAAGATAAGGGCTGCCGTTTCTTATTGGGCTTGGACATTGAAATCCATGATCGCCTTGCTGCCTTGTGACTTCGATCCTATGCTAACATCCTGGAGGCTGCCAGAAGCCAGGAACAGACTAGTAGGCGAAAGCGCGCCATTCAGCGGTCTGCTCCATATCCTGTCACTACTAGGCCCACTGGAGGGCCAATCAGGAGGCCAGTTCCAGCCCATCCTGATAGGAAAGCTCCCTACCCTTCTACTGCTCCACAGAGAGAGGGGTACTATGATTTCTGTCAGATTCCAGGGCATATACGCAGGGATTACAGGCGGGCCAACTGCCGATGCTTCGAGTGTGGTGCTGGTGATCACACAATTCCGGACTGTCCCCAAAGGAGGTATGTGCCACCCACTGGCAGGTCAGGCCGTCAGTTCCTCCCTAGCATCAGATCATCGGCCAAAGGACCTCTGCCTCGAGGACAGGTCAGGCTTTTAACCTGACAGTAGAGGAAGTCGAGACCGCAGAGGAGGTCATTGCAGGTATCATTCTAGTTCATTTTTTTCCTGTCCATGTCCTATTTAATTCTGGGGCGACCCATTCCTTTGACTCCTCTCGCTTTGTGGATCAGCATCAGTTGGAGTGCAGTGCTATGCCGGCATCTTAGAACATCACCACAGGTGGAGGTGTTGTTGTTTGCTCTAGGGAGTGCAAGCAGAGCCCTATGGTAATTGGGGGCACAAATTTCAAGGCAGATTTGATAGTGATCGGGAATTCCAGGTTTGATGTGATTATCGGCATGGATTGGTAGGGGGAGTCTCATGCTATTATTGATTGCCGAGCGAAGAAGGTTGTGTTCAGGATCCCAGGCCATGGAGAGTTTTAGTTCCATGCTTGGGAGACACCCCTTGGGCGTGGTAAGAAGGTGGCAGATGAGAAAGGTTGTGCAATGGAGTTGCACAAAGGCTGTGAGGCTGTGCCTCTAGTAGTGCGGGAATTCCTAGATGTGTTCCCAGAAAAATTGCCCAGGTAACCTCCAGATCGAGAAGTGGATTTTGGCATTGAGATTCAGCTAGGTACAGTGCAGATATCGAAGAGCCCGTACAGGGATCTCAACAGAGCTGAAGGTACAGATTCAGGGTTTGTTGGATTTAGATTTCATCAGGCCCAGTGTTTCGCCGTAGGGAGCTCTTGTTCTGTTTGTCAATAAGAAGGACGGAAGTTGCAGGTTATGCATTGATTACCGGGATCTGAACAGTGTCACTGTGAAGAATCGGTATCCACTACCTACGATCGACGACTTATTTGATCAGTTGGGTGGTGCTGCAATCTTTTCAAAGTTGGACCTTCGTTCGGGATATCATCAGGTGAAGGTGAAGGCAGCAGATGTGCAGAAGACTGCATTCAGAACCAGGTACGGGCATTACGAGTTCTTAGTGATGCTCTTCGGAGTCACAAATGCCCCAGTAGTGTTTATGAGCTTGATGAACAGAGTTTTCTCCCCTTTCCTAGAAAAATTTGTAGTGGTCTTCATAGATGACATCTTGGTGTATACTCAGAACCGAGAAGAGCATGCTGAGCATCTGAGATTAGTCTTGCAGACTCTGAGGGAGAATCAGCTCTTTGGGAAACTCAGCAAGTGTGAGTTCTGGCTTGACCGAGTCACATTCTTGGGGCATATTATCTCGGGCGAGGGAATCTCTGTTGATCCGTCCAAGATTGCTGCAGTGAGAGATTGGCTAGTGCCTAAGTCAGTTTCAGAGGTGAGAAGTTTTCTCGGGCTAGCAGGGTATTATCGGAAGTTTGTCCAAAACTTCTCAAAGATTGTTGGGCCGTTGACTAAACTGACAGGGAAGGATCAAAGTTGAAGAGTAGGTTGACGTCAGCTCCAATGTTGACTATACCAAATGGTTCGGGTGGTTTCGTGATTCACTGCGACGGTTCGGGCAGATGTCTAGGTGCAGGGTTGATGCACAAGAGCCGAGTTGTTACTTATGCGTCTAGGCAGTTGCGGCCACACGAGAAGAACTACCGTACTCATGACTTGGAGTTGGCATCGGTGATCTTTGCTTTGAAGCAGTGGAGACACTATCTACTTGGAGACCGACTGGAAATCTTTACTGACCACAAAAGTCTCAAGTATGTCTTCACCCAGAAGAAGTTGAACATGAGGCAGAGGCGCAGGTTGGAGTTAATGGCTGACTCAGTTTGTAGTATCATCCCGGTGAGGTGAACTTGGTGCCAGATGCATTGAGCAGGAGGCCAGTTTCCATGTTCTTGACTAAGTAGAAGGAGCTTATTGAGCAGATGAGAAGGTTGGACTTGAATGTGATTTTGCTGAGTGCAGATCGGAGTTGTGTGATGCTTTAGTTGCAGTCGTCTCTGGTAGAGCAGATTAAAGAAGCACATGCAGGTGATGAACAGTTACAGTGATTCAGAGCCAAAGTTGAGGCAGGTGCAAGAACCGATATGGTCATTCACTCAGATGGATCACTTTGCTTTGGTACTAGGTTGTGTGTCCCAAAGGGCAAAGTCATGCAGAAACTGCTCGAGGAAGCCCACCAGTCGGCATACTCTATTCATCCGGGTGGTACTAAGATGTATCGAGATTTGAAGCTTCACTTCTGGTGGCATGGCATGAAGAGGGTCATAGCCAGATTTGTGTCTCAGTGCTTGACCAGCCAGCAAGTGAAGGCAGAACATCAGAGGACTGCTGGACTTCTTCAGCCTCTTCCCATTCCGTAGTGGAAGTGGGAGCATATCACCATGGATTTTGCGACCGCTTTGCCAATGAGTCCTAAGAGTCACAACGCCATTTGGGTGATTGTCGACAAACTGACAAAGAGTGCTCACTTCATTCCCTTCAGAGTTGGTCAGTCTACTGAGAGTCTCGCAGAAAGGTACATGCAAGAGATTGTCAGACTTCATGGGGTTCTGGTCATCATTGTATCCGATAGGGATACCAGGTTCAGATCTCAGTTTTGGGAAAGCCTTCAGAGGAGTCTTGGGAGCAAGTTGAAGTACAGTACAGCCTTACATCCTCAGACAGACGGGCAGTCAGAAAGGACCATTCAGACATTAGAGGACATGTTGAGGTCCTGTGTGCTACAGTTTGGAGGATCTTGGGAGGATCACTTGCACTTGGTAGAGTTCTCGTATAATAACAGCTATGAGGCCAGTCTTAAAGCTGCACCGTACGAGGCACTGTATGGTTGGAAGTGTAAAGTGTAGGTCACCAGTGTGCTGGGATGATATTGGTAAGAGGAAGTTGTTGGGACCAGAGTTGATCACCAGGACTGTCGATGCAGTGGCTTAGATCAAGAAGCATCTTCTGGCAGCGCAGGACAACCAGCAGAAATGCGCAGATGTCCACAGTAGGCCCTTAGAGTTTGAGGTGGGAGACCATGTGTTCCTTAAGGTATCGCCGTGGAGAGGCATTATACGATTTGGAGGTGGAGGCAAGCTAAGCCCCAGGCTCATCGGGCCGTTTGATATTATGGAGCGAGTAGGCAAGGTGGCTTATCAACTTGCATTGTCGCCGGCTCTATCTGGAGTGCATGATGTCTTTCATGTCTCCCAACTCAGGAGATACATCAAGGATGAGAGCCATGTGATCGACTATTCAGAATTGTCTGTGCAGTCGGATTTGTCTTGTGAGATTCTGCCAGTTACTATCTTGGACCGACGTGAGAAGGTGCTAAAAACAAGGTCATCAAGCTGGTTCGAGTTTCTTGGAATCCTCACTCGCCAGGTGAATCGACTAGGAAATTGGAGGAGGAGATCCAGAAGAAGTTCCCCCATTTGTTTGAGTAGTCTCCTTGCTTTTTTTTCTTTTGGGGGTTGCCCTATGTACCACTTGTTTGAATTTTGAGAACGAAATTCTGCTTGTTAGGTAGGTAGGATTTGTAACCCCTGTTCCCTGTATTAGTATTTGTCTACTGTATTTTATTCCATTGTACTCTATTTGTCAATTTGAGAATCTGTATTTTTGTTTCCAATCCTAACAAAAATCATTTTCCTTGTTTCACTAAATTTTTTGCCAATTTAATTCATTGCACCACCTCAATCATTGTTGTTCTTCATGAGGAGTTGATTATTTCATCTCATCAAATCCACATGGCCTAATTATAGTGAATTTTGACTCAATCTCTTATTGGATCCTACTCAAACCTGTTAACCTATAACCCTAAACCCAATAACCCTATACTATTTAACCTAATTAACCCCTAACCTAATTAACGCTAGCTGTAACCTCTGTTTTCCCAAAAATATATTTTCTGTATTTAAAATTTTCGTAAATAATTTTTACTGATTTCAAAATGTATTGTTGGCTCTTCCATTAAAACCTATTTTTTTCATCAATAATTTTATTTGTAACTATTTCCTATGATTTTATATAAATCTTATTATTGTTATTATTACCTGGGTTTCTATTATTAATACTATTATTATTTTTATCATTTTTCTTATGGTTATTATTGTTATCAGTATTATTATTATTACTGTTATTTTTTCTACTATTATTATTATTATTGTTATTATTATTATTATTATTAATACTATTTTTATAAAGTCCTAATTGTATATTTTTATTATTTGGTTATTTTATTTTACAGATTAACCCAAATACCCATTTAAATCCAATAAAACCCAAAACCCATTCCTTAATCCGAAACCAATTACTTTTACCCTAACTACTTAAAGCCTAATACCCTATACCAGTTAACTATCCACTACCCTGTTTTAAAAATCCATTTATCTAAAATCAATTACACTATCTACCTAATACTACCCATGCACCCATTAACCCACAAAAACCCACCCGATTGCACCCCCTAAACCTATCAGCTGTTGCATCTTCCTAAAAGAAACCCTAACCCAACCCTGTATATTAATATCGTAACCCATGCTGCAGCTGCAACTCATCCCTCTCCCTGTGCCTTCTCTCTCTCCTGATCTCTATCTCTCTCCCCAACCTCTCCTCCACCTCCGTTAGCCGCTCCCGAACCTCCCCTCTGACTACTTGCTCTCGCTGCCTCTCCCTCCGACGCACCAGCACCCCCGTGCACCATCCCTCAGCTTGCCGACCACCCCAGCCGCGACCCTCTCCCTATCTCCGCCTTGTGTCCTCCCGACAGCCTACAGCAATAGCGAACAGTGACAGCACCTCGCTGCGTCGCCGTTATCCCGTGCACACCCTGGATTTCCTCTTACCCTCGTGTATGTGCGGGTGTTGTTTTGTTGAAGTTGCGATCATGGCATTGTTGTGCGAGTGTGTTCGTGGTTGTGTTGCCTATAGTTGGGTTTGTTGCTCGTTGTTGTGTTCGTTGGGTTTCATTGTCATGTGCTCATTGTGCGTGTGGTTGTTCGTTAGTTCGTGGGCTTTGAGTTTGTTTGCTCACATCGGTTCGTGTGATCCGTGTTAAGTTCGTGGGTTCCTTTAGTTCGTTGAGTTTGTGTCCGGGATTCGTTCCCATTATTCTTGCTCTTTGCTCCGTTCCAATCGTCCTCTTCTAGGCAAGTAACTTGTATTAAATTTCTTTGTAAATACAAGTACTAAATACCGCTTGTAGTGTAGTTAGGTTCTAGAGACAATTTGTGTGTGAATTTCCTTGTTGATATTGTCTCTATAGTGATGATTTGACCATAGTTGCCTCACAACATACATGACATGATATAATCTAGGATTGACCACATTTTGTTTCATATATGCATGTGCTCGTTCGTGTTATTCGTGATAGACTTGTCTTGGACATGAGAAATACCCTATATCATGTTGCTTGGACATCAAGTATACTCCGTTTCGTGTTTGGTTGTGTTTTGGATGAGTTCTATGTGAACTAGTAGATTTTGTGCATATGAGATATTTTCAGTTTTGCCGGTTTTTCTCGTTTGATCAGTATGTTAGACCCTATTAAGGTCAGTATTTAAAAATATTTTGTGAACATGATTTGTAGAGAATTCTGTCTATTTTCCAACCCTTTTGACGGATCTTAGTTTCTATTTTTGGTTTGTGAATTATGTCGATTTTACTACAGTGGTGTCGAAAGATTTTCAGATTTTGTTTTCTGTGAATTGTGAAGAGTAATATATTTTTATTCTGATGTTAAAATTATTATTTCGGTCTGAAATTTTTCTCAGTATTTCTTGAATTGATTAGGTTTTTTCCAGAATTTTTATGGATTTATTTGAAGAGTTTTACAAACCTTTTCATGCTTGCTAATAAATATTTTACATGCAGAATTTTACTACTGTTCAGTAAAGAACTTGATTATCGACCTATTTCTACTTGTTGTTTCTAAAATGTATCTGAAAATGAAAGTTAGCCTACTGTATCTATTTTATTACCCTTTTGGCGGATTTGGATTTCGAATTATGGTTTGTGAGATATTGCTGTTTTTGTACTACAGTATTTGCAATTCCAGATTTACAAAACTACTACATCTTGACGTTTTCTAATTTTCGTTGACGAAACTATTTTTATTGGAAAATTATGATACTTTATATTCTGATGCTACACATATAGGGGAATACCCCAGATTTTTTGTGGATTTAATTAATGAGTTTTCATGTTGTTTTCCTGACTTTGAATACGATTTTCTGATTTCTGACTGAACGTATTTTCTGGATTCAAACCTGTTTCGAGTTATGATTTATATATGACTTATATATGTTTAATGGATTTGAAAGGGTGTCTATTTTCTAGATTCTTCGATAGATTCAAATTTGCATTTTTTGTAGCAACGGGAATCCTTGTTTTAGTACAGTAGTATCTTGCTGTCCTGAATTAACATTTGCATGATTCTATTCCTTTATGAACTGTCTATCATCTGTACATGTTTATCTATCACCCTGAACTTGTTACTATCTGATAATAATAACAAAATAACCAAGCAGGGGTTTGTGGGAAAGATCTAGTAGTGGAAAATATAGAAATGTGTACTGAGAAGAGGGCCCGTGTTTCCTATCTGTTACATGTTCATGACTACATGATTCATGACTCTGTTTATCTGACCCTGACTACATCACTTCCCTATAGGAAGGTGTACTCAAGAGAGAACCCATAGGTTCTATCTTTCTGTCTGATCTGAATATTTGATATCTGTCTGTCTGATCTTTTAGTGCACTGCCCTATTTACTCCACTACCAAACCTAAACGAAACAGTTTGAATTTGGCAACCACATGATAAAAAATTGTGGTGCAAGAAGTGCTACCTAGATAGTAATCACACAAGACTTATAAGAACATGAAACAGTTTGAATGTGGCAACCACATGATAAAAAATTGTGGTGCAAGAAGTGCTACCTAGATAGTAATCACACAAGACTTATAAGAACATGAAATCTGTTATCTGTTATCTATATCTGTTTATTTGACATCTGTTATCTATTCATCTGTTATCTGTCTGACTATCATCCGACACTACCATCTATATATCTGTCTGCATACCATCTGACACTTGAAACTTGACACATGTTATCTGTACCTGTTAGTATACCATGCTATCTGATTTGTTTTCCTGATTCATGTTAGATATTACATTCTGTTGATATGCCTATACCATACTATGTTTGTTCTGTTGTTATTTTATATTTGTTATTTATCCCATGTACTTGTATACTGCACTACAAGCGGCCCGTAACTTGCACTGACGTGAGTTTGTTTTCTTTTTCCTATTTCTGCAATTGTTAAATTGTATATTTTGGAGATGAGTTGCTAGATGGAATAGGTGAGATGAGATACTAGATGCTGGAGTTTTGCTATCATGATTTTCCTGCTATTATTATTATTTCTTTCTTGTTGATTATTTTGAATAAGTATCTTGTGCTTGGATTTATATGTATTTGGGCAATGTGACCCAGGATGTTGACTTATTCAGTTCTGATTTATTTGAGATAAATATATTTTGGTTTCAAGTATTCTTATTGGTATTTTTATTCATATGTGCATGCTTGGTTGACTTTTCTTGCTTCCGACTCTGATTATTCTTGTGAAATGTTGTAAAGATTCTGAACAGCTTACGGATGATGCAAATCATTCGCTGGGCTTAGTCACGTATCCGTATTCCGTATTCTCTTATGGGAAGTGGGGCGTGACATTAGCCTACCCTACTATTCTACCCCTATCACTGTAGCTGCCAACCCCTACCCAGCACTGTTCGTCTTCCCTACTCCTTTGCCTCCCGACCTTCACCTCTGTCCACCTTGTCGCCACCCATCAGCCTTGTCATTGTCTCCCCAACCTCTTCGTCCTCATCCCTGTCTCCTATACACCCTGTCGTTGAGTTGCCACCGCCTGGATCGAACCCACCACTTCGTCGCCTTCCTCGCCATTGCCCTCGTCATCCCCTCCTTGCCTCACCATCTCCCATAACACCGCGATTCTCACCCTCATCACCCCCCTGAACCCACCGCGCCCACTCATCGAACCCATCATCTTCATCACTCGTGAACCCATCCCTTGCCATTACCGAGACCATTACCCTCGCCTGTGCCTATCTTTGCCGTCATCCCCTACCTCGACCCGCCCCTCGGCGCCTCGCCATTGTCGAATCCCCGACAGCTTTCCGCTCGTCATCCTCCCCTATTTTCCCACCCAAGCAGAGCACCTCCGTCGCCTCCCCATCATCATCGTCGCCTTCATCGTCTTCCTGCATCGAGCTCCCCTTGATGCTACCACCAATCTCCTCTGCCTGTGCAATAGCCGCTGCCGAAACCTCCCGCCGTCACTGCATCGATCATAAGAGAAGGAAGGAGGAGAGTTTGGCTATTCAAATCTCAGCCACCCGATCCCATCAAGATTGTGATCTGATCTGATCCATCATCTTGATCATCAGATTGATCTCAGTCGTTCATTCATCTTGATCTTGATCGCCATCAAGATTCGTGTCAGGATCCGTTCCCGTTATTCTTTCGTTGGATTCATCATCTACACCCCAATGCAAGTATCTTCTTGTACATTTTGTTGTTCTAGTACAAGCTCTTATTTGAAAATACTGCAAGTAGATCGTAAATGTGACTCTCCTTTGGCTCATCGTTTGATTATCTTATTTTACTCCTTATCAACTCCATGATCATAAGAGTCACTATATTTCGTTGGTATATTCGTTTCATAATTTGTTGGATCTATTTTATCTCCTAATTACTTGAACACATGAAGCTAAAAAACAATTTGACTCGTAGATGCATCTTGTGTGATGTACTTGTTGGTTCTACCTTCCTTTGAGTTGAGAACCAAATTTGGCTTGATGATTTGATACCTATTAATCATGATTTGGATCACACACTAATTTAGATCCATATTATTCATTCATCATGCCACTTTTACATAAAAGAAACTCACATATCCTTCTATTCCTGTTTTTACTTGTTGTTTAGACCCTGATAACATCAGAATCTGGACTTGAGCCATGAATATGAAACTTAGCCCTAGATGTCCAGTTTACTTACTTTTTGACGGAATTGAATTCTGAATTATGGTTTGTGAGTTATCGCAGTTTTACTGCTGCTGTGTCCGTAATCGCAGATTCATAAAAACTGTTGTATCACTTTGTTTTACAATTAATTTAACTATGCTACCTGTAAGATAATGACTTGAAATTTTGCATGCTGATACTAGACACCATAGAGAACATATCCTAATTTTCTTGGAATTAATTAAAGAAGTTTCAAACCTATTTCACATGTATAAACTCAGTTTTACAAATTCTAGCTGAACACAAATCCTGCGTCGTTTACTGTACTGACACGTGATGTTACAACTTTTATATGTATTATTTATATGCATTGGAACCGAGCAGGAGTCTAGTTTCTAGACCTTCTGACGGATCCAGATTTGCATTCTGGTAGTGGCAGGAATCTTAGTTTTGGAGTAGCATTGTCATGCTGTCCAGATTTGGAATTCTCGTCGTTATTGATATTTTAATTTGTTTTGACCCTCGAACATGCATCCCACCTAGCCTAGACTTGTTCCTAGTTTTTGATCATGTATACTTGACCTGTTTCGAACACTTTCATTGTCATGCCCTGCTTCCCAAAAAGAATACGGAATACGGATACGCGACAAATGCCGAGCGAATGCTTTTCATCATCCAGAAGCTGTTCAAGAATCCTTACAACATTCACAAGAATCATCAGAGTTGGAAGCAAAAGTATCAACCAACATGCACATATGAACCAAAATACCAACAAGAATACTTGAAACCAAATATATAAATCTCAAATAGTCATGACCTGAATAAGATAAAATCTTGGGTCACATTGCCCAAATATAAGAATAAAACCAAGTACAAGAATACAATATTGTTCAAGCAAGCTACAAGAAATAATAATAATAAATCCAGCACTAATACTTCATGTCACCAATACCGTATGGAACCTATTCTCCAAAATCTGTAATTTAACAATTGCAGAGAAGAGGAAAAGAGAAAACAAGTACCTGTCAATTGCAAGTTACGGACTGCTTGTAATGCAGGATACAAGTACATGGGAAAAAACTAACTAACAACATAGAATATGCATGATATCAAAATAAACAACTAACATGGTAAGGCGAACAAGTACAAGTAGCATGCAACAAGTGTCAAGTAAACAAGTGTCATGTAAACATGCATCAAGTATCAAGTGTCATGTAATCATGTATCAAGTGTCATGCTTCAAGTCTCATGTATCCAAGTCTCATGTATCATGTAGTCAAGTATCAAGCAAGCATGTATCATGTTCTAGTATCATGTTCAAGTCATGTAGTGATTACTATCTAGGTAGCACTACATGCAGCCCACCTTACATGGTTGCTACAACAAATAGTTTTGCTTTAGATTTCATAATGGACCATAGAGGGCAGTGTACTCAGGGACAAGTCAAGTAATCGAGCTCCAAGCTCCAAGTATCATGTATCATGTATCATGTAATCACGTGTCAAGTTGTGCAAGTGGTAAGTAACATGTCTTGCGTGCAAGTGTCAAGTAATTACGTGTCACTTATCATGTCTCAAGTCATCACGTAGGATCAGTGGATCCCCTTCCGAGTACACGTTTCTGAATTATCCACTATTAGATCTTTCCCTTAAACCCCGGCTTGGTTAATTATTATTAATGTCAAACAAACATATAGGTGTGCAAAATATATCAAGAATAATATGGCATGATCATGTGGCAAGTTCAAGTTGCAAGATAAACATGTACGAGTGCCAGATAGTTCATAAAAGAATAAAATAGCAAAATCTCTAGTTCAGGACAAGAAGACCATATTGTAGTAAAATAGTGATTCCCAGTGTTACGAACATGCAAATCTAAATCTGTCAAAAAGTCTAGAAAATAGACTCCCAACCGAATCCAGAGAGTAAAAATAAGTCACATACTAATTCACAACAACATAACTCAAAACTGATTTGAATCCAAATAATAGGTTCAGTCAGAAATCAGGAAATCGAATTCTCAGTCAAGAAAACAGTATCAAAACATCTCAAATAATTCCAGGAAAAATATGAGGTATTCCCCTATATGTCTTATCAGAATATAATGTTTCATAATTTTCCAGTAAGATTATCTTAGCCAACGAAATTCAGAAAAGATCATGAAACGATAGTTTGACAAATCTGGAATTCCCAACACTGCTATACGAAAATAGTAATATCTCGCAAACCGTGAAACGAAATCCAAACCCGCCAAAGGGAGATGAAAATAGACAAAATGTACTAACTTTCATATTTCACAATTATTTTTCACACAGGACAAGGAATCAGGGTGAAACTACAAATCTTTACAAAATAGCAAGAAAAATACATCAAATACAGTCCTTATAAACAAGCATGAAACGGCATATAAAACTCATCGATAAAATCCACCAAAATTCTAGGTAATCTCTAATTAGATATAGAACACTGACCAAAATTTCAGATCAAAATAATATGTTTAGAACTAGTATCAAAATATTTTAGTTATCAAAATCACCAAGAAACGAGATATAGAAATGAATTACACCTCCGTAGTAAAACAGTCATATCTCACATATACGAAAACGAAATCGAGCAAGGTCAGAGGGGCTAGAAAGAAGACGAATTTCTCTACAATTCATATTTTGTACTGAAATTAAGATACTAAACTTAATATGCTCTAAATTACTGATCAAAACAGATCATCGACAAAACACAGAATTTACTTTAGGAACAAAACTAACATGAATCACACGAAACATGGTCAAAACATAACTAAACATGAATTAGAGTCTAATAGGTGTCCAAACAACATGAAATAGGGTATACGACATGCCCACAACAAGTATATCACATGGATCTCACAAGCACACGAGTTCTCACAATTGTTCACATATACATCACATCAAGAAAAAGTCACTCCTAGGATAATTCATGTCATATGTGTCGTGAGGCAACTATGGTCAAGAGCACAATAGAGACAATACTCATCAACAACATCACACACGAGTTGTCTCTAGAACCCAACTACACTACAAGCAGTATTTATGACTTGTATCATACAAAGAAATTGAGTACAAGTTATTTGCCTTAACCGACGACGAAAATGACTCCAAGCAAGAATAACGGGAACGGATTCCCGGCCAACAAACACAAGCGAACGAACGGATCACTAACCAATCACCAACACAACCCAACGAACGAGATGATCACGAACAAGATGAAGACGATCGAGATCATGAACACAATCGAACGGCTGAGATCGAACATCAAGATCAAGATGATCGGATCAAATCGGACGGCTCTGAACGAAGATCAAGATCAAGATGTGATCAGTATCTTGATGATGATGATGATGATTGGATCAGATCGACGATCGGATGGTTTACAATCAAAGCAATCAAGAACTCCATGATGATGATAATGCGATCAACGGTCGGACTTGAACATTATCAAAACTCTAAGATCAAGACTTGATCACAAAGAAACCCATGGCATCAAGTGGAGATGATGATCAAGATCCAATGGATGGCTCATAATCAAAGCCATGATCAACCACTCCATGATCAAGATCAACAAGATCGGACGACCAGTATTCAAAGTTGATCAAACCCCATGATCAAATCAAACCAACAACAACTATATGTTTCGGTACTGTCATGATGGAGGGGATAGCGACTGGTGGAAGACGGCAAACGGCGACGAACGGCCAGGGCGACCAGTGGCGCTGGCAGAGGAAGCGACTGGAGGAACACGGCGCACAGGGACGTCGATGGACGTTGGTCACTGTAGTCGCAGCTTAGGGGCTGAGCGCGCAGGGAGATGCTGGCATCGGAGGGCGGAGCGATGCTGTGGATCGCTGCTGCTGCTGCAGTCTGCTAAAGGCGATGCAGGAGGGCGGCATGCTATTGGCGCTGCAGTCGAAGGGCAGTCATGAGCAGGGAGGGCAGAGAAGAACGGAGGAGGCACGCTACTGACTGCAGTCATTGGCATCACTCTTGTTGCTGCTGTTGACGGCACGATCGAAGGGTGGATGGGAGAGAGAGTTGAAGAGGTGACCGAAAGGTGGTAGGAGGGTTCAGGGGTGAAGATGGTGAACAGCGGCTAAGGGGGGATGGGTAACAAGGAGGTGAACAGGTTTAGACATAAATAGGGGGTAATATTAGGTTTGGAGGATGTTAGGGTGACGGCTGAGAGGTGAAGGGGTTTCGGGTTTGGGTAGGTAGGGGTTTCGGGTTTGGCTATTGGTTTAATGGGTTAGGGTGTAAATGTAAACGGGTTTGGGGATGCTAATGGGTTTCGGTCTTAATAGGGTTGTTAACTGGGATGTGGGTAACGGGTATAATGGGTTATTAGGTAAAATCCAATAGGAAAAAATAGGGTTTATCAAAAAAATATAATTTGCATTAAAATATAGAATTTATTTGAAATAAATACAAATATACTTAATACATAGAAATAGGTTTTTTTAAATTAACAAACAAGGATAATAAAAAGAAAAAATAATAATATCAATAATAACAACAATCATAATAATAATAATAATAATAATAAAATAGCAGTAATAATAATAATAATAAGATTTGTGTTATAATACAAAATCATAGGAAGATAGTCACAAATAAAATCATCGATTAGAATAGGGTTTAACAGAGGATCCAATAATACATTTTAACAAAAGAATTTTGAAAACGGAAAAATAATTTACAAAAATTTTAAATACAGTAAATACACAGTGATATGGCTAAAAATAGGGGTTAAATCGGAACCGTCCAAATCGGGCACGAATCTTGAAGCCCAGGGGTAAAACGGTAATTTCACCTACCAATAGGTCTGAAGCGGGTACTGGTTCTCCTTCTCGGAGACCACTAACCCGCGAACGGATCCACCTCAACTGGGTGCGGGTTTCAACCCACACAAACCCGGTCCAGAAAGGATAGAATTAGGGTTTCTGATTAATCCTAATCAACGGCCCTGATTCATATCTATCCTTTCACTGGGGATTAGGGATTACATTCCTTATCTAACCACAGGGATTACATTCCTAATCTGATCCCAGCGGCGCCTATAAATACCCCCCATCCATCTCCATTAAGAGGTAATCAATCTTTTGCCAGTTTTACGCTCTTTCATAATCACTTCTGATTACTGACTTGAGCGTCGGAGGGTGCGTCGCCGGGAACAACCCCGGTGTCTCGCACTTTTTGCAGGTGAACAGCGGGAGCAACGGTCAAACTCCAGCAGAACAGGTAACAGGTTTGCTATTCAAAGTTTCCCAAGAATCCACAAATACTATCTGTTTGCCCCCACACCAGATTCAGCAGCAACAGATTGGCGCCTTCTGTGGGAACCAACGAATAGCAGCCTCTCCTCTTCCCGTTGGTCAGATCTTCTCCAGCCATGCCTCCTAGGAAAGCCAGATCCAGAGGGTCCAACCGAGGACCCAACCCCGATCAGCAACAGGAAGTCCCCATCCAGCCCGCTCAACAGAAGAGGCAACTTCCTCCTTAAGCAGGGGACCCACTCCAACAGGACCTGCCTCCTCCTCAGAATCAACAACCTCCCAAGGGTCCCAACCTGCAGAAACAGCCTCTCCATCCGGACCACGTCTCCATCCACAATGCCTCTTTGGATTTTATGGCCTCCCACAATCCCCGAGCTTCCGATCTTCGCAACACCATCCTCAATCGGCAGAAGGATGAGGATCTTCGCCGCCGTCTGGATGAAAAGCGGGCCCGAGAGGGAGCCTCCCGCCAGCAACATCCGGATGAGCGATCTCCTTACCGCCGAGACTACAGAAGGTCCCCTATCCGAAGGGGGCGGAGAGAGTCCCCCGAGCATCACAGGAGAAGACCACATTCCCCTGCCGGTCGGCAACATCCTAGGAACGACGAGGCACCCATCACCCGTGCCGAGTTCCAGCAGTTCCAAGCAATCGTCCTACAAGCTTTCAATCTCCGTCCCAACAACACCAATGCTCCAAGGATTCCCTCTCCTCCTCCGGTCCGAAGTCCTCGCCGACGGTCCCTAACTCCTCCTCCAGCTCCTAGCAACCCCCGGCACATGCCAAGTCCTCGCCGCTCTAGGAGCTACCATTGTCGTAGCCCCCGCTCTCCCTCGTACGAAGACGAGTCTAGAGGCTCGGCTGATTACCGTCGAAGGGATGACGCTGTCTACCGTCGTCTCCACGAAATGGAGAGGCACTTGGATCAGTTAGACCGAGAAAAAGAGCTTAGAGGGAGGACCCTTCGTCCTAGCCGATCTCCTTTTTCCCGAACCATAATGGATGCACCCATACCAATCGGCTTTAAGCCTCCTCAATTCGAGACTTATTCCGGGGAGACTGACCCTGTCGATCACATCGAAAGCTTCAAGACCCTCATGCTCATCCATCAAGCTTCCGATGCTCTGCTCTGCAAAACCTTTCCCACCACTCTCAAGGGTCCGGCTCGAGAATGGTACTCTCGCCTTGCCCCTTCCTCAATATTCTCCTTCGAACAATTTGAGACGCTCTTCGTCACCCACTTGTGAGTAGCCGCAGAACTGAGAAGACCAACATTTCGCTACTCTACCTCCACCAGAAGAAGGGTGAGAAGCTGAGAGACTATGTGAAAAGGTTCACAGCTGATGCCAGGTCCATAGCATCCCTCGACCAGTCGGTCGCTGCAGCAGCATTTCAATCCGATGTCCTCAACTCCAGCCTCCGCTCCTCCTTTGCCAAGAAGCCCCCACAGAACTTCTCTGACCTTCTCCTCCGGAGCGAAAGGTATATTCGGGCCGAAGAAGCTGAGCACCGCCCCAACTTGGAGGGGTCTTCCTCCGGGTCTAAGAGAAAGGGAAAGAAGAGGAAGGGGACAAGAAGCTCCAGAAGGATAATGGCGGGCAGTGCTGACCTCCCCCCAGATTCGAGAAATTTACTCCTCTCACTACCAATGTCTCTACCATTCTAATGGAAGTTGAAAAAGAGGGGGTCATACCTCCTGCTCCGAGGATGAACACCCCTGGCAAGAAGAGGGATAAAAAGAAGTGGTGCCATTACCACCGGGACCATGGCCACGACACCAATGATTGTCGGGCCTTGAAGAATGAGATAGAAGCCTTCATCCGAGGGGGCAGCTGACCAGGTTCGTGAGAAAAGACTGAGCCGACCTTCCTCTCCTGCCTCGGGAGGCTAATAAGCATCCTGAACGCGATGAAACGCCCGACTTCGAAGAGGAGCATGTCTTGCACCTCATTCATGGGGGCCCAATAGGGGGCTCCTCCAACTCCTCTCGAAAGGCGTTCATAAAGGAAGTCAATTCGGTTCGCACCACCCCTCCTCCTAAAGGCCTCGGAGTGCCCGTCACATTCTCAGATGAAGACCTTGAGGGTGTCCGAACGCCCCATTGTGACGCACTCGTCATCAGCCTCCACATGGCGAACTTCAAAGTAGAGAGGATCCTAGTGGACAATGGCAGTTCCGTTAACATCCTCTTCCTCACCGCTTTCAAGGGCCTCAAACTATCCCGAGAAAGACTCAAGCCCGCCGGCTATACGCTCCATGGGTTCACGGGAGTGCCAGTGACTATTGAAGGGGTGATCACCCTGGACGTAACCGCTGGCAAAACTCCTACCACCCGAATGGAGTCGATGGACTTTATGGTCGTGGATGTCCCTGCAGCTTACAATGTCATTTTGGGTCGACTCGGCCTAGCAGCCCTTGAAGCCGTCCCTTCAGCCTATCACCTCAAGATGAAATTCCCTACCCGGGCAGGAGTAGGGGAAGTGAAAGACAATCAGGAAACGGCCGACAAGTGCTACATGACCTCTACCCTCGGTCCAGTCCTCTCCCTCGAAACTCTGGAAATCCCCCAAGATGTTGCCCGACCAACATCCGAGCCAGTGGATGAATTGGAGGAAGTGCTCTTCTCTGAGCAGGATCCAACCCGAAAGTTCTTTGTTAGCAAGACCCTCCCATCCGCCCTATGCTCCGACATAGTCCACTGCATTCGAAGGAACCGAGACCTCTTTGCTTGGTCAGGTGCAGACATGCCTGGAATTTCCGAAGAGCTCTTGGTCTACCACCTCAGCGTTGCTCCGGGGTCCAAATCGATCCAACAGAAGAGGCGCAAGTTCGCTCCCGAGCGCCAGCTTGCTATAAAAGAGGAGGTGGACAAGCTCTTGAAGGCTCGGTTCATACAAGAGGTAAACTATCCCGATTAGCTGTCTAATATGATAATGGTGAAGAAGTCCAATGGGACCTGGAGGATTTGTATCGATTTTACCGATCTCAACAAGGCTTGCCCCAAGGACCCCTTCCCTTTTCCAAGTATTGACACTTTGATTGACGCCACCTCGGGTCATAAACTCGTCAGCTTCATGGACGCTTCTCAGGCTACAATCAGATCCGGATGTTCCCCAGAAATATCCCGAAGACCTCATTTGTAACCGACCAGGGCCTCTATTGCTACAGGGTTATGCCCTTCGGTTTAAAGAATGCAGGCGCCACATATCAACGCCTCGTCAACAAGGTTTTCCAAGCACAAATCGGCCGGAATATGGTGGTATATGTGGACGATATGCTTGTAAAGAGCATCCACGAGGCCGATCATGTGCTCGATCTACAGGAGGCGTTCGATGTTCTGAGAAAGCACAACATGAGACTCAATCCGAACAAGTGTGCGTTCGGAGTCTCGTCAGGAAAGTTCCTCGGCTTCATGGTCAGCCAACGAGGAATCGAAGCTAACCCTGAGAAAATCAAGGCCATATTAGACATGGCCCCCCCCAAGAACGTTAAGGAAATTCAGAGGTTAACAGGCCGCCTAGCCACTATAGGGCATTTCCTCTCGAAGTCTGGGGAGAAATGCATCCCCTTCTTCATGGCCCTCAGGGGGGCTAAAGGTTTCGAATGGGGTCAATAGCAACAGGAGTCGTTCGACCAACTCAAGGCTTACCTCGTCAATTCTCCTCTCCTCAGCAAACCAATCCCTGGTGAACCCCTCTACCTCTACCTGGCAGCTTCCGAGCAGACCCTCAGCGCCGTTTTAGTAAGGGAAGAAGACCGGGCTCAAAAGCCCATCTACTATGTGAGCAAGGTACTTCGGGATGCCGAGCTCCGCTACCCGAGGATAGAAAAGATGGCTTATGCCCTAGTGATGGCCTCAAGGAAGCTTTGCCCATATTTTCAGTCCCATTCGGTGGTCGTTCTTACCGACCAACCGCTGAAGCAAGTGCTCTACAAGCCAGAGACCTCCGGCCGCCTTATGAAGTGGTCTATCGAGCTGAGCCCACATGATATAACGTATTAGCCTCGGACCGCGATCAAGGCTCAGGCCTTAGCAGAATTCATAGTTGAAAGTACCATCCCCGAGTTCAGCCAAGCAATGAAGGGACAACCTGTCTGGTCGGTTTATGTGGATGGCTCCTCTTGTAACGAGGGAAGGGGAGCCGGAGTCATTCTGGCCAGCCCAGATGATTTCATCCTCCAATACTCCCTCCGCATCAACTTCAAGGCCTCGAACAATGAAGCAGAGTACGAGGCACTCATAGCCGGCCTTGGAATGGCTCGCAATGCAGGGGCGCAATGCCTCTAGATCTTTAGCGACTCTCAGCTGGTCATAAATCAGGTCCTAGGCGAGTATGAAGCACGTGATGACCGAATGGTTAAATACTTAGCCAAGGTCAGGAGCCTCATGGCCCTATTTGAAGAAGCCCTCATCCAACGAATCCCCTGAGAAGAGAATGCCCAGGCCGATGCCCTCTCCAAGCTAGCCTCCTCCCTCCTGGGTCTCGAGCAGACCGTCTTAATTGAGGTACTCCTGAAGCCAAGTATAGAAGACAAAACTTCCGATTCTATGGAGTCTCTACCTGTCCTGCTGCAAGATGACTGGATGAAACCCCTCGTTGAGTTCCTGAGGGATGGGCTCATCCCAGAAGATCCTCAGGAAGCTCGCCGAGTGAGAACCCAAGCAGAGCAATACACACTTAGCGGGGGCATCCTATACAAGCGCTCCTTCACACTAGTAGATGGCAGGCCTTATTTGAGGTGCCTCTCCCCGGAACAAGCCGACTACGCCCTGCAAGAACTTCACGAGGGCATCGGCGGGGCACATTCAGGGTCCAGATCTCTAGCCCGAAAAGTGTTGAATTACAGATATTTATGGCCCACTCTGTTACGAGGCGCCGAACGACACGTTCGGCAATGCAGCTCTTGTCAGAAGTACTCCGACATCCGACGCCTCCCACAAGCTCCACTCACTTCCCTATCAAATCCTATCCCCTTCGCAATGTGGAGAATGGATTTACTAGGGCCATTCCCACCAGCTCCCGGCCAGTTCAAATTCTTAGTCGTGGCAATCGACTACTTCTCGAAGTGGATAGAGGCCGAGCCCTTGGCCACGATCACCGAAAACAAAGTTCTTCAGTTCTTCTGGAAGAACGTAATCTGCCGATTTGGTGTCCCTCGGGTCCTCATAACAGACAACGGAACCTAGTTTACCGGGGCTGCCTTCCGAGCTCTATGTGAAGACATCGCCATCCAACACCGATTCTCCTCCGTTTCCCATCCACAGTCGAATGGCCAAGTAGAGAATGCTGACCGACAAGTCCTCTCCGGTATTAAGAAGAGGTTGGATAAATGTTCCAAAGGCTTATGGGTCGATCAGCTGCCTAACGTGCTGTGGAACTACCGCACTACAAAACGGACCCCCACAGAAGAGTCTCCATTCAATCTCACCTATGGGTCCGAGGCTATGATCCCCCTAGAAGTCGGTATACCCTCTCCTCGTCTAATGGATTATGAAGAAGAACAAAATGCCAGAGAGCTCTGAGAAAATCTAGACCTGATTGATGAGATCCGAGAAAGAGTTGCCATTCGTCAACAAAGCTACCGACCTCAAAGAAGGGGACTTGGTCCTCATAAAGTTAGCCATCTCTTTCCCCGGTCAGAAGAGCAAACTGGCTCCAAATTGGGAGGGACCCTATAAGATTGCCAAAGTAGTTCATCCCAGGACATACAGACTAGAAGACCTCGAAGGCAGGGAGATCCCCAGGACTTGGAATGCCGACCATCTCTTGAAATACCAAGAGAGAGCACTAATGCCTCTCTAAGTATTCTGGGATGTCGAACCGTTCCTCTCCTTTTACTTGTATTTATTCCTTTATTTCTCTCTTGTAATAACGGCTCGCAACTTTAGAAGCTGCCGACCATTAGTCATCAATAAATAAAGCTTTTTCATATTTTACTTGTAAAACTGTTTACATCTCCCTATTTTTATCTTCACTCTAACGATGGTTCGGAGTCCAACACTTGGCTCGATTCTACTTCGCAAGTTCGCTCTTAAGCGAGCTAGAAGTAGGTCGTCATTCGGAACTGCTCCCACAACCGTTGAACACCTCTAACGATGGTTCGGAGTCCAACACTTGGTTCGATTCTACTTCGCAAGTTTGCTCTTAAGCCAACTAGAAGTAGGTTAACATTCGAAACTGCTCCCACAACCATTGAACACCTATAACGATGGTTCGGAGTCCAACACTTGGATCAATTCTACTTTGCAAGTTTGCTCTTAAGTGAGCTAGAAGTAGGTCGCCATTCGGAACTGCTCCCACAACCGTTGAACAACTCTAACAATGGTTCGGAGTCCAACACTTGGCTCTATTCTACTTCGCAAGTTCGCTCTTAAGACAGCTAGAAGTAGGTCGCCATTCGGAACTGCTCTCACAACCGTGGAACAACTCTAACGATGGTTAGGAGTCCAACACTTAGCTCGATTCTACTTCGCAAGCTCGCTCTTAAGCGAGCTAGAAGTAGGTCGCCATTCGGAACTGCTCCCACAACGATCAAACAACTCTAACGATGGTTCGGAGTCCAACACTTGGCTCGATTCTACTTCGTAATTTCGCTCTTAAGCGAGCTAGAAGTAGGTTGCCATTCGGAACTGCTCCCACAACCGTTGAACAACTCTAACGATGGTTCAGAGTCCAACACTTGGCTCGATTCTACTTCGCAAGTTCGCTCTTAAGCGAGCTAGAAGTAGTTCGCCATTCGGAATTGCTCAAACAACCATTAAACAACTCTAATGGTGAGTTCGGAGTCCAACGCTCGGCTCGACTGCACTACTACAGTATCCCAAACCGAGCGGACGAGGAACCGACCTCCATATATGGAGAAAAATTCTGCCAAACCAATTTCACCGTCAGATCATCTCGGAATGCGTACTAGAACGTGATGAACGGATCAGATCGTGCCACGTATTCGCAAAATGACAAGATAGTGTTTTCTCGAAACTCAAGCCTCCCGACTCGTGATTCGTGCCATGATCGTGATCGACCGTCCAGATTGAACCACTCTAACGGAGAGTTCGGAGTCCAACGCTCGGCTCGACTGCACTACCTCAGTATCCTGAGCCAAGCGGACGAGGAACCGACCTCCACATATGGAGAAAAATTCTGCCGAACCAATTTAACCGATAGATCGTCTCAAAATGCGTACTAGAACGTGATGAACGGATCAGATCGTGCCACGTATCCACAAAATGACAAGATAGCGTTTTCTCGAAACTCGAGCCTTCCGCCTCGTGATTCGTGCCATGATCGTGATCGGCTGTCCAAATGGAGTCACGTGGCTCGGGTCTGAAATTCGAGCTACCACACTACTGAAGTGCCAAGTTGCCTCAGCATATCCTGAGCAAGTGCTAAAGTTCTACAGCTAACGCTCGAATACTATGGCTAGAACGCTCGAATAAATTAACTACTGGTTCTTATGGTTCGTTTCAAGAGTAGGGCAACTACGGCACAACAATGGGCAGACGAACTTCGATTTCATTAAAACAACTTGATAAATTTACAAGGCAAGAAGTTACAGCGGAAAAACAACTTGATAAATTTACAAGGTAAGAAATTACAACGAAGAAGACAATGCAAGAAACTACAACTAGTTCAGCGCCTCCTCGGAATGGGGACATTCCAATTCAGGGACACTCGGCGTTTTCGTCTTTTCATCTCTGAGCTCGTCTTTAGGCCGACGAACGAGGACGCCTCTTCGCCACTAACCCTAACAGTGGCCCCGACCGAGGCTCCGCTAGAGCTAACAGCTACACCGCTTTGGGCATCGGCCGCAGTCCGACCAACGACGGGAGCACAAGTCGCGAGCTCATAAAAGGAGATCCCTCGCTCTCTCTCCTCGCGAGTGCACGAGATGCTACGGACGTTAGTCCTCACAGGCGGAGGCTTCAGACTAGCCACTTCCTCCTCGAGCTCAACGATCCTGTCTTTAAAAGTGTCGTCCTTAACCAGTATCTTAAATCGAGGGAGTTTCGCCGAACCCGAGTACTCAGCACTATCAGATATAATGCGGCGCAAATTGGTCACCTCGATGCTCTTGTCAACCGTGACCCTCTGCAACTGCTCGACCTTCTTCGCGAGCTCGTCTCGCTCGGCCAGCGCCGAGGTCAGCTCTTCCTTCTTCGTCGAGAGCTCCTCCTCGACTATCCGTAAGTGGTGCACCTCGGCCAGCAGCTCGCTATTCTTCTTCTCCACATTGAGAGACACTCTCCTGATCAGTTCGATCTCACCCTCGAGGCGAGCCTCGCGAGACTGCTTAAACAGTTCAGCACGACGCCGAGCTGCTGCGGTGTCTAGAGCATGAACGAGGATCTGAAAGACGAGCACATCACATTCAAAGACTAAAGTCCGAGCCAAACACTTAGACAAATTTGGAATAAGAATTTCATTCATAAAGAAGAGGCGGTGGCCAGTCCGCAAAAAGACGTTACATTCTTAAAAAAGGGAAAAACAAAATTACAAAAGACGAGGAGATCAGGGGTCCACCTGCGTCGTCGGCTCGACCGCAAGCGCCTCGCCAGACGGCCCCTCATTCCCTGTCACCCCGGCCTGGGGGTCGGTCACCACAGTCTCAGGGACCACCTCCTCCTCGTGGTCGCCTTCCTCCTTTTTGCCTTCCTCCTCTTCGCCTCCCTCCTCTTCGCCCTCTGTCGCAGCTCTGGGCCACAGCCTGTATCCGACCCGCTGAAAGCCGGGGACGCAGTCCTGGACATGGTCGAGCACCCTCTCGTAGGACTTCTCCATGTTGGAGGCCATGTGCGCCTTCGCCTCGGCCTCGACCTCGGCCCTGATCACTACCGCCACGGCGTCCTTTTCCGCCTTCGCCTCCGCCAGAGCCTTCGCCAATGCCGCCAGCTCCTCGACAGCCTTGGCGACTTTGGCAACCTCCTCAGCAAGCCGCCCCTTCGCTCGCTCCAGGTCTGCCTCAAGGTCGGCGACCCGGACCTCCAAGCCGTCCGCGCGTCTCTGCTCTGCTTCGAGCTGCCGAACCGCCTTCACCTTCTCGGCCCTGTCCTTGTCGCTGGCGGCCTTCAACTCCTTATCCTGTTCGGCGAATGCTTGAAGGAGATGGCCGAAGTGACAAGTGGACTGCCGAAGCAAACAGAGAATGAGAACAAAGTAAAAGCCGAACGGCAGACTTAAGAAATTCTCAAGAAATAGGAATGTGAAACTTACCGACACAAGCGACCGAGCGACTTCGTAGGTGTCATCGCCAGTCGTCCCCGCCTTCAGTGCGGCTCGATCCTTCGGGGTCGCCAAGTGCTTGACGGCTTGCATGCACATCTGCGAGTCCCCGAGGAAGCCGTCGTGGTTCTTGACTTGCCAGTCCGGGACGAACAGCTTCTTATGCTGCTCGGTCAGGATCTCCTCGGCCTGAGTGATCAGGGGCGGAGCCTGGAGCGACAGCACCGCCGTAACGTCGAAGGCCTCACCGACCGTGGCAGATGCAGCAGGAGCCGAGGGGTCGGCGGCAACGACCACCGCTGGTGAGGGGACCTCAGCAACGGCAAGAGGCGGAGCAACTGCCGAAGGAACCTTAGAGGGTCGGCCGGACGAAGCTGCCGTGCTCAGCCTCTTCCTCTTCCTTCCGTCGGCAACCTTGCCTCGCTCGTTCATCATCCCCAGAAAGTCCATTTTCGGCAGTTCTGTTCCAAACAACAAAACGAACAGCAAGTTAGCGAAACGAGCTAAAAACTTAGAAGAAAAAAATATATATATTACGAGATGTCAGGAGCGTACTCGGGTCGATCGGACTAAGGCCTGACCAGTATAGCACCTCCTCGGTCATCTCCCTCCAGCTTAATATTGGGAGAGCCATGATCATCCCCACCACTTCCTCCTCGGCCGTTATCAGTACCGGGTCGACCCTCGCAAACTTTGGCACTTCCACTTTCCACTGAGTCAGAATCTTCAGCATCGAGGGCTCCCTCAACAAAAAGAACTTCTCCTTCCAACCTTTGATTGAGTCCGGATTCCCTATAATCCTAACGCCTTTCCGGGGCGACAGGTAGTACCGATGCTCGGTCTTGTACATCGGGTGAATCGATACATGCTCCGAAGGATCGTCAGGTCTGGCTCGACCTCGGCGTTGCGGCACTGCAGCAAGAAGGCAGTACCACTGGAGGACCTCTAACACAAAGGGGTGCAGAGGAAAGTGCAATCCGGCGTTCAGCGAGTCGTAGTCGAACATACACATATCCGATGACGACAGTTTGGAGTTCGCTCGCATCCCAGGGCCGGGGAGGATCAGCTTGTACTCCGGGGGGATGGCGAACCCTTTTCTGATCCGGAGCAGGTCCCTCTCGGATAATACCGAAGAAATCCCGTCTGCCTCGGTAGCCAGGACGGCTCATTCTCCTCGTACACTACCGACCGACCTACGATCGCCTTCTCCAAAAGCTCACCCTCGTATTGCCTGACTCCGGCGTGGCCAGACAGTACACAAGGGTACCGGTCAAACTCAGGGGCTTGCCTCATGGTCTCCACGATCTCCTCGACTACAGGAGATCGGGCCACTACCTTCTTCTTCTTCTTCTTCTTCTTCTTCACCTCGGCCACGGACGGCTCGGCCACCTCCTTCCCCTTTCTTCGGATCTCCATTCGCCTCCTCTCCTCGGCGCCACTATCGCCCGAGGACGAGGCCTCACTCCCCGAGTCTACCCTTGACATCTCTAAAAAAGCGAGGGCAAATAAACTGACCTTGATGTGACGTGTCCTTGAAGTGACGTTCACGATCGGAATTAGTTCGTCAGAAATCGCCTGGCCCACGCGACAGCTAACGCAACCGCCTTGGAGCTAAAATCGCCGCTAGCAGAGCACGCAGAGAGTAAAAGTGAAAACTTGGAGTGAAAAGTAAGAAATGAGCTCTGGGGTGGGGGAGTGAGAACTTATAACCACACAGCGACGTTTGGGCTTCCTTGGGCATTTAAAAGCCCACTAAGAGAAGCCAAAGCGCCAAAATGGAAAGGTGCGACGTTTCAAAACAAAGACTCCTCAAATCGCTTAAATCCATGACTCGGCCACCGGTGTGCCTAGTCGAGCTACCGAACAGCTTGGCTAAGCAACCGAGCTACTGAGTCGGAGGGTGACGACGGTTCAAAGCCAGAACCCTTCAAAGCACTTAACTCCATTCCTCGACCTGCCAACGAAATGAACCAAAAGGCCGAGGTACCGACCTCCACATATGAAGAAAAATTCTGCCGAGGCCGAATCACCGTCGGATCGTTCCAAAATTCGTGTCAAAACTTGATGGACGGTTCAGATAGCGCCACGCTTACAAAAAGACAAGATAACGCTTTCTCGTGATCTGAACCCCGTCCTCGTGATTCACGCCTTGATGGATGCTCCAGATCTAGCCACGCGTACCTTCCGAGATTCCGGCCACCGGTGTGCCTAGCCGAGCTACCGAACAGCTTGGCTAAGCAACCGAGCTACTGAGTCGGAGGGTGGCGACGGTTCAAAGCCAGAACCCTTCAAAGCACTTAACTCCATTCCTCGGCAAACAATACCTCGACCTGCCAACGAAACGAACCGAAGGGCCGAGGTACCGACCTCCACATATGAAGAAAAATTCTGCCGAGGCCGAATCACCGTCGGATCGTTCCAAAATTCGTGTCAAAACTTGATGGACGGCTCAGATCATGCCACGCCATAAATTAGTATTTAAAATTAGTTTTTATTTATTTTAATCGTTTTATTTATTTTAAAATTGCGAAAAAATTACTAAAAATTAGGGAAAATTAACTAAAAATTCTAGGAAATAATTATAAATTCGTGGGTATATTTTTGAGCCCCTGAACGAGCAATTATTGCCTAGAACGTGTTGTTAAGACCCCCGAACGTCCGGGTAGCACTTTGCAAAATTAAATAAATAATCCGAAAAAATAGATAAAAATCACCAAACATCCATAAAAGCTCAAGAACAACTTAGAGTGCAAACAACTTGAAAAATCACCACACTACCTCCTTCAAAGATTCAAAACCTTCCATTTGCACCCCGATACAACTCCACTAGCCATTAAAACAGTAAAACTACTCCTCAAAGGCTGATCAAACTCAGTCTTCGGGAGTGGGGGGCTCGTGATATGGCTAAAAATAGGGGTTAAATCGGAACCGTCCAAATCGGGCACGAATCTTGAAGCCCAGGGGTAAAACGGTAATTTCACCTACCAATAGGTTTGAAGCAGGAACTGGTTCTCCTTCTCGAAGACCCACTAACCCGCGAACGGATCCACCTCAACTGAGTGAGGGTTTCAACCCGCAGCAAACCCGGTCCAGAAAGGATAGAATTAGGGTTTCTGATTAATCCTAATCAACGACCCTTATTCATATCTATCCTTTCACTGGGGATTAGGGATTACATTCCTTATCTAACCACAGGAATTACATTCCTAATCTGATCCCAGCGGCGCCTATAAATACCCCCCATCCATCTCCATTAAGAGGTAATCAATCTTTTGCCAGTTTTATGCTCTTTCATAATCACTTCTGATTACTGACTTGAGCGTCGGAGGGTTCGTCGCCGGGAACAACCCCGGTGTCTCGCACTTTTTGCAGGTGAACGGTGGGAGCAACGGTCAAACTCCGGCAGAACAGGTAATAGGTTTGCTATTCAAAGTTTCCCAAGAATCCACAAATACTATCTGTTTGCCCCCACACCAGATTCAGTGACAACACACAGGAAATACAGATTTGGGGAAATAGGGGTTACATTCATGCTTGGTTGATAATAATAATAAATAACAAACCGGGGTTTAAGGGAAAGACCATAGTAGTAGACAATATAGGTAAGTGTACTCAGAAGGGGGGCCGTGTTTCCCAGTACTTGGTTCATGAACTTGTTGTTTCTTAAGCGTATTCATGAACCCATTACATGTTTCATGAACTTGTTGTGCATTCATGAACCCACAGTTGGTGCTTGACCTTGTTAGTGCATTCACGAACTTAGTTCGTGAACTTGTTACATTATTTTTGTATTCGGGAACCATGCTTGCTTGATACTTAATGCCTGAGTACACCGCCATATAAAATCCACCACTAGGCCTAATCGTAACTGTTTGTAAGTAGCAACCATGTGGTAAAAGTATGGACGCATGAAGTGCTACCTAGATAGAATTAAACATTAGACCTAAGAATAACTTGTCACTTATACACACTTGATACCCTACTTGATACTTGTTATTTGATACTTGTTACTCGATACTTGTCACTTGATACTTAATACAATTACATGTTCACTTGTTACTTGTTCAACTACTAGTACTTGTTACCCAATCTTGTTACTTGAATTGTCTTACTTACTAGCTTGTCTCTTGAACTTCACTACTTGTTGCATCCCTATCATATCATGTTATACATTCTTGATTCCCAATCTTGTTTCATATTTCTTGCACTTATTTTCATACCCTTGCTTGTACTACATGCGGCCCTAACTTGCACTAAGGGCGTTTGCCTTGTTTTCTCCATTTTTTTCCTTTTATATTTATATACACAGACTCTGGTGATGAGTTGCCTACTGGAATTGGTGAGCAAACGTTCGAGGATTCGCTGGCGGAAAAAGCTTGCTTTAATTGCTTTGTATTTGAGTTTATTAAATTTGTTGCTACTTACAACTTGTAACGGACTTGTAGTCCCGAAGTTTTCTTTCTTTTGATCCAGATCTTGAAATTATTCAAATATTTGTATTTGTTTCAAATGCTTTTCTATTGATTAATAAATTATACATGTAATCGTGGTTGAATATATTTTTGTTATATTCTTGTTATGATGCTGAGTCGATCCTACAGCTTATGAATGATGAAAATCATTCGCTGGGCTTCATCACGCACTCGTATTCCGTATTCCTTTGGGAAGTGGGGCGTGACACAAACATTTTCTTTTGAGTATGGGTATGCTTGTCTTGATACGTATAAATGTATTATGCATGCATTTATTTTGAGATGTGTATGTATGTATGAATATATGTACATGACCTATACCCTTACTAAACCTTAAACCATTTTAGCCTAATTAAAACTAGGGGCAAAATCAAAAATATGGGCTTGGAACCCATCATGAAGATGAGTTCAAAGAAAACCCTATCTCTTTTTCTAATGAACCCCCCCCCCCCCACATTTAAACCCTAGGATTTTTTTAAAGCCATTTATCTTCTTCATTTTATTACAATACAACTTTTATACACTTCAAAATCCCTTCATTCCCATTCCTAGCATTCCTACAGCTTCAAAAAACTCTTCATCAAGCCTAGGTGGAGAGTGGTGGAGGAGGAGTCAAACAAGGAAGAAGAAGTTGAAGAAGAAATCAACAAACTTCAATTGTTGTTGTCTCTTCTAAACTTGTGCTTAATTAATTTTTGGATAAATATGCTGCTTTTGAATTGATATTGTGATGGATGCAGTCATGATATACTCATAAGTTAGAAAGTAGAGCTAGGAAGTAGAGCTAGTCATGATATACTCATAAGTCATGATAAATATACTATTAATATCTCCACAAGTCAGGAACAGCGTGCGCCTAGCCCTCCCTATGCCCCGACTCATGACCAACACACCTAGCCCTCACCGTACCGCCACTTATGAAAGAAAATCCCGAGCATCGACAAGATCTGACCACAGGGATGACTCTGTCCATCGCCGTATTTACGAGATGGAGAGGCACCTCAACAGGCTCAACCAGGAAGATAAGCAACGGGTGAGGAATTTCCGCCCAATCAAGCCTCTATTCTCCCGAATCATCATGTAAGCCCCAGTCCCAAAAAACTTCAAACCCCCTAACTTTGAGTCTTACAATAGGGAGTCAGACCCCGTTGACCACATCGAGAGTTTCAAAACTTTCATGATGATTCACCAGTCTTTTGATGTGCTCCTTTGCAAAACCTTCCCAACCACACTAAAGGGACCCACGAGAGAATGGTACTCCCGGCTAACCCCTACCTCCATCTTCTCCTTCAATTAGTTTGTGGAGCTCTTCCTTACCCATTTTGTGAGTAGCCGCCGGACCGAGAAGACAAGCACATCTTTGTTGGCACTCAGTGAAAGGAAGGGTGAGCGCTTAAGGGACTATGTCAAGTGCTTTATCACCGAGGCTCGGTCTATAGCCTCCCTTGATCAGTTGGTGGCCTATGCCGTATTCCGACACAACATTAGCCACGCCGACTTGAAGGCATCTCTCGCTAAAAAGCTGCCCTGGGACTTCTTAAAACCCCTATTAAGAAGCGAGAAATATATTCGGGCGGAGGAGGCCCTCCTTCCGCTTGATCAGAAAGAGCCCATGTCTGGGAACAAACGAAAGAGCGCAGACGAAGAAGGTGCTAAGAAGCCCCAAAAGGATAATGGTGGCCAGCGCCGCCCTCCTCCTCGTTTTTAGAAGTTTACCCCTCTTAACGCAAGTGTCTCAGCCATCTTAATCGAGGTCGGGAAAGAAGGGTTGCTCCAACCACTCCCGAAGGTGAATACACCCGGTAAGAAAAGGAACCGGGATAAAAGGTGTCGCTATCATAGGGACAATGGCCACGACACAGATGACTATTGAGCCCTCAAAGATGAGATCGAGGCCCTCATCCAGACGGGGCAACTAGCCAAGTTTGGAAGGAAGGACAGAGCAGATCCTCCGTCTCCCCGTTGGGCTAATAAGCGAACCGAAAGACCTATTGAGACCCCTGACTCAAAAGCTAAAGCTGTCTTACACCTCATTCATGGAGGCCCAATGGGGGGAGAGTCGAACTCCTCCCGAAAAGCCTTCCTCCGAGAGGTAAACTCAGTGCAGAATCATCCTCGCCCCAAGGGCCTTGGGGTTCCTATCACTTTTTCAGAGAAGGATTTGGAAGGCGTCTGAATGCCTCATTGTGATGCTCTTGTGATAAACCTCCATATGGCCAACTTCGAAGTGCACCGAGTCCTAGTCGACAACGGTAGTTCGGTCAATATCATTTTCCTAGAAGCCTTTCTAGGGCCTCAAGTTGTCTAGAGACCACCTCAAACCCTCTGTAATATCCCGACCGACTATTAATAATATTATTTTATTAGCGTTCGACTACTTGATTATTTTATATTTTTCTTCACCATTGTGATCCTTCTAGCCATGACAACCTAATAGATAATTAGGGATTATTGGGTACTAAACCTAGGGTTACAAAAATATAAAAGGGTTAAGAACTCTTCTAGAAAACTCCTCCTCCATGTCAATTTTCTCCCACATAGCACCTCCCCCACTTCCCCCCTCCTCCTAGGCATGGCCGGCCCCCAAAATATGGGGGGGCTTTTGCACAATTGTGTAGATGCACAATTTAAATCTCCACCCTTCTCTCCTCCTATAAATACCCCCTTCCTTCTCCATAATCTTACTTTAGAAACATCAAAGAAAAAAAAAAGAGAAAGGAAAAGAATGAGTGTTCTAACTTGAGAGTTTTTAATTGTAGGTTGATAGGAGTTCTAGGAGAAAGAAGGAAAGTAATCTAGTCTTCCATCAAGAAAGAAACAAGGTGGGGGTTTCTCATATTGTTTGTATGTTTGTTTGTTTGTTTGTTTGTTCATTTGAATGATGGTTTTGATGTTCTTCTTCTTCTTACCCTCTTGTTTATTTTTCTTTTGGTATGGTTACTTTGTAGTAGTATGATTGTATGAGTTTTCTCATTTTGAAGTTGTTAACTACTTGGACTAAATTAACACATGCATATAAGTTTGTACATACAACCATGTAAGGTTGTAGGACTTAAATATGGAACCATACATAAGGCATATGGATTGTTTACAACCATGTAAGGTTGTACGACCAATGTTGAACCTTGAATTAAAAGAGAACATATGTGGATTAAACCTAAAATAAAGTGTTCTTATTTGTTGTATTATTGTTTAGTTTTAATCTTAAAGTAAGAAAAAAGAAAGTAACTAAATCACTAGTTGTAGAATAACTAAATAAAAAGATCTTTTCTTTTCTAAGCACTAGTTGTAAAAAGATTAAAAAGGATTTTTTATGCCCACAAGTAAGAAACTTATGTAGTAATTTAATTGTAGATGTTTATGATAAATTTTAGTTGATACTTATAGTAGTAGTAGTAGATATATATATATGTTTCTAATAAAGTTGTAGTAGTAGTAGACATGTATGCTTCTACTAAGTAGCAATAGTAGATGTATGTCCCTATTAAAAGTAGTAATAGTAGATGTGGAATTTATTACATCATGTTAGAAGCTATATTCATGCTACACATATTGTAGGATCATTCCTAAAAATATTTAGAACCTATTTTCATGCTACACATGTTGTAGGATTATTCCTAAAAATAATTAGAAGCCATGTTTATGCTTTACATGTTGTAGGCTCATTCCTAAAAATATTTAGAAGCCATGTTTATGCTTCCATTGTTGTAGGATTACTTCTAAAAATATTTAGAAGCCATGTTTATGCTTCAATTGTTGTAGGATTACTTCTAAAACTAATTAGAAGCCATGTTTATGCTTTACATGTAGTAGGATTATTCCTAAAAATATTTAGAAGCCATGTTTATGCTTCAATTGTTGTAGGATTAATCCTAAAAATATTTAGAAGCCATGTTTATGCTTCAATTGTTGTAGGATTACTTCTAAAAATAATTAGAAGCCATGTTTATGCTTTACATGTTGTAGGATTATTCCTAAAAATAATTAGACGCCTTGTTTATGCTTTACATGTTGTAGGCTCATTCCTAAAAATATTTAGAAGCCATGTTTATGCTTCCATTGTTGTAGGATTACTTCTAAAAATATTTAGAAGCCATGTTTATGCTTCAATTGTTGTAGGATTACTTCTAAAAATAATTAGAAGCCATGTTTATGCTTTACATGTTGTAGGATTATTCCTAAAAATATTTAGAAGCCATGTTTATGCTTCAATTGTTGTAGGATTACTCCTAAAAATATTTAGAAGCCATGTTTATGCTTCAATTGTTGTAGGATTACTTCTAAAAATAATTAGAAGCCATGTTTATGCTTTACATGTTGTAGGATTATTCCTAAAAATAATTAGAAGCCATGTTTATGCTTCAATTGTTGTAGGATTACTTCTAAAAATAATTAGAAGCCATGTTTATGCTCCACTTGTTGTAGGATCACTTCTAAAAATATTAGAAGTCATATTCATGCTCTACTTGTTGTAGGATCACTTCTAAAAATATTAGAAGCCATATTCATGCCTTACATGTTGTAGGATTTATTCTAAAAATATCTATCATATTAGGAATGATATATATGCTTAGAATGATTGTTGGATTGATGTAAAATTACTTACCATATTTTAGGGATGATGTAGAAGTATATACATATGCTTGAGAATGTTGTATGTTCATACTAGTGATGTGTATACATGCTTGAGAATGCTATGTGTTCATACTAGTTATATATGTATCCATGCTTGGGATCGCTACAAATGCATGCTAAAACACATCCACAATCAAGAGTGTTATAAGTTGATGGTTATGTCATATATACCATGTTTTAGTGGTGGTAGGTTGATGCTTGCAATTGCATACCGTGATCGAATTGTCATAGGATAAGCAATAAGAAAGAGCCATGTGGAAATTGTAGGAATAACTACCTTGTTGTAGTTAGTGTTCGTATGGAACCATAGCATATGAGCATCCTTCATTCATAGCAATAAGGGTTGAGAAGTGCTAGTAGTTGTAGCTTGAGAAAAAGCTAGTTTAGGGTCTTCAAGTACCCTAAGGGTCATCGACCATCAAGACCACATCCTACCCCCTTAGAGTAAAATGGATAGATCTCACCTCGGGCGTTGACGGATCTTAACCAATCTAGGTTGACCGTGGGCCGAGCGTGTTGGTAGAATCCAAGTTAGGGGTAGGAATGAGTGAGAGAACTATTATTATTAGAGTCTTGGATCGAGGGACCATGAGTTGGACCATGATTGGAAACTATGCAAGATTGCATAGAAATAATCACCTCATTAGGATAGTGACTTATAAAATCATCCCTTAACCTTTTGCCCGAAAGAAGGGGAGTTGGTAGTAGGGTGCACCGTACGACCAAACCTTTCTTTAGGGCCGATCTTAGGTGGTGTACTGGGTTGTACCTTCCCGTCAAAGGGATACGTACGGTACCGTCTCACAAGTTGAGGACACGGGTTGCGTATCTCGCGCTGTTAATTCCTGAAATACCGTGGCTGGGGTGCCACAGGATGCATGGTGCAGTCCTGCGTTTGCTAGACCCCAGAGAGTGCCACAGGGTAGGCTTCGCGCTGCCCTGCGCTTGCGAAACTCTATGGTTTGATTTTGGAACAATGCCCGATATACTGGGGTCGAGTGATGTCCGGCATGCCGGGTAGTAGTGGAAAACGGAGACACCATAAGCAGACTGCATAAGGGGACTTGACCTTTTCTGCAACCTCACAGAGTCATGGAGTATTGTCAGGAACAGGTTGTGTACAATTAGAATTCATAACGCGGGTTCAATCCCGATATATGGAGAAACGGCTTGAGATGGAGTCGCATGTAGTATGGGCTACATGTTGCTTTCGGAGACTTGCTGGCATTAGAGTATGAGCATCTGGTTTAGTTGACATGGCATTAGAGTATGAGCATCTGGTTTAGTTGACATGGCATTAGAATACGAGTATCCCAACTCAGTTGACAGTGTATTAGTGTCCTAGTTTAGTGGACAGTCCATTGGTATTCCAGTTTGATTGACATTGTTAGATTCTGATCATTGCACTCACGAACACTTAAACTACACCGACATATTTTACTATGGTTGTATATATATTGTTTGGAGATCCGCTGCTATATGATCAGCCTTTAAGCGTCAGTGAATACTGACGTCCCCACTTCCATAGGTGCTGGACCGCAAAAATACAGGTGCGAGATTCAGGAGGACTCAAGGCAAGGAAAGTGAGGAGTCAACGTCAAGTTTTAATTTCCGCTGTAATAACTATTTCATGTATACTCTGATGTAATCCAGTGTATTGATGGGAACACTCGGCCTGTAATATTGAGTTAATAAAAAGTTTTAAATTTTCCTGTTATCTGTGTTTTGTGACTTATTGAAGGAAAGGTCTTGGCTCGTGTCTCGGTTTCCCAGTATATGGAAATCGGGGTGCTACAGAGTGGTATCAGAGCCGACTTCAATTTATAGTCCAAACATAGAAGGAAAATACACTTAGGTGCCTTGTAGGGATTAGGTTACCTTTTAGCTGGCTGTAGACAATTATAATTCATACTGTTGTTCCTTCAACTTATGCATTATGATGTTCTATATCTATGCTAATTTCCGTATCCACTCCATACAGGATGTCGAACGGAGCAGTTCCCCCAGGAAATGGAGTGACACACGGAGTTGCAATCGAGGTGGGCTCGGACTTGGAACCCCTCACAGATGGGGACGAGTCACCGGTTGAAGTAGGATTGGCCAATGGAGGCACCGCAGCTGCCGCAGTAGGGGTTGCCCCTGCCAATGGCCAGAACCCAGCACCACCACCGCCACCACCTCCCCCACCTAACCCAATACAGCGAGCTTTCGACCAGGTCTTTCAGGATCTGGAAACATGGGGATGGTGCCATGTCTGCCTAGAAAATAGGATGGACTCATGTGAGTTCGCAGTCCTCAACAATGAGAAAGAAATAGCGGAGTTAAGGAGGGCAAGGGCAAGGGCAGACCGCAAGATAGTAATCCTGAAGCACACCCACCGTGTGCAATTTGCGCGCCTGGAGCGCAAATGCGCGGAGCTGCAGGCACAGGTTTCGCAGCTACTTGCACTGTTGGCACCACCTGGTGAAAGGAATGGGACCTCTAGTAGCACTGACTAGGTAGCTAGGCACCCTAGGCTATTTTGTTATTTTGGATATTTTGCTTCCTACTGTGAGATATAAATGTAAGGAATGTAATGACTATGTAAGACCTGGGGTTATGATATAATGAAGTTAGATTTATGTTTTCTGCAAATCTTATGTGCATGATAAATTGAATGAATGCTATTTTTATAACAAGTATGATGCCCTGTGTATTCCGTTACTCTCTTCTGCCAGATGTCACGCAGGACCAGGAGTGGTAGGACCGACAATCTGGAAGGCGAGGGCAGTGGGGGCAATGGTACAGGCCTTGATTTGGAGACGGAATTTGCTAGTATGTACCAGGCCTTGGGTGACCTCGCAGAAGCGAGCCGAAACAATGTGCAACATCCAGGAGCACCCGGAGGTAATCGGGGAGTAGCAGCTATCGACCCTGTTAAAATGGTCGAATCATTCCGAAGGATGAGGCCGCCTGTTTTTGAAGGCAAGGCAGACCCGACAACGGCTGACGACTGTCAAGTCGAGACAGTGTTTGAGGTGATGCTGACGCCAGAGGATAGCAAGGTCAGGTTGGCCAGCGTTCTGCTAGAAAAAGATGCCGGAGTCTGGTGGCAATCGGTAAAGAGAGGCATGGGCGAAGGGCCCATTACCTGGGAGGATTTTCTGGCAGAATTCAGGCAACACTATTTCCCACTAGACGTGCAAGAGGAAAAAGCCATAGAGTTCCACAACCTAAAGCAGGGAAACATGACGGTCCGAGAATATGAGACCAAGTTCACCCAGCTTTCCCGCTATGCTCCGGAAATGGTACAAGATGAAGTCAAAAAGACCAAGAGGTTTGAGCAGGGGCTCAGGCCAGCACTTAGGACCAAGATGATACCGCTTTGCATCCGGAGGTTCGAGAAGCTAGTCCGTCGAGCAGCTACGACGGAGTTAGACATGAATAAGGGGCCAGAACTGCAAGGAAACATTGGAGGGTGGAACAAGGGAAAAAGGCCTGCACCAGCGTCAGGATTCAGAAGCCAGGGTGGGAACCAAAAATTTCAGAAGAGGGTTAGCAACATCAGCAACATCAAGCCAGGGAACTGTTTCACATGTGGCGAACTAGGACATTTCAAGAGCCAATGCCCCAAGAATGGGAACCCTCTGAATGGTGCCCGCTCCTGTTACAATTGCGGGGAGGTCGGTCATATCCGGCCAAACTGTCCCCAACTTCAAAGGGGCCATGGAGGGCCGGCTCCCAGGGCAAGCAAAGGGGGGATAAACCGCCGAGGGAAAGTATTTGCACTCACAGAGGAAGACGCCAATGAAGACGAGGGAGTTATCACTGGTAGGTGAAGGAGTACGACTAAGCTTTTGTAGTATTTTGAATATTTTGGCATAAGTTAGTATTGATGTAACCGCTTTTGTAAACAGGTTGGATTAATATAAATGAAATCCAGGCAACTGTTTTATTTGATAGTGGGTCATCTCATTCCTTTGTGTCTGGAGCATTCTCTAAGAAGTTGAAACGCACCCAGGAGGCAACTCCGGAGTCAGTTTTGCTAGTAGGTACCCCGTCCGGAGCAACTCTCCCTGCAAGTTCATGCTACCAGGGATGCAATCTCAGGATCGACAGAGAGACCCTGAGTATAGACTTGCTAGAGTTGGGCTTTGTAGGGACGGACGTGATTATCGGGATGGACTGGATGTCCAAGCATAATGCTAGCATCGATTGCAAGGAGAAGAGGGTCACCATTACCCCATCCGGAGGATGGGAGTTTGTGTTCCAAGGAAGGAAGAAACAGAACGAGGAAATTCTCGCAGCTACGACTAAGATACCAGTGCCAAGTGAAGTCAAGGCGATACCAATCGTACGAAAATTTCCCTGCGTATTTTTGGAAGAATTACCTGGACTCCCACCACACAGGGATGTGGAATTCAGCATTACTATTCAGCCGGGCAGCGCACCAGTGTCAAAGACACCCTATCGGATGGCACCAGTAGAGCAGAAGGAAGTAAAGGAGCAAATTGAAGAACTGCTGCAAAGAGGATTCATCAGGCCAAGTGCTTCACCCTGGGGAGCACCTGTGCTACTAGTGAAGAAGAAGGATGGAACCTCAAGAATGTGCATCGATTATCGGGAATTGAACAAGGTGACGATTCGGAATCAGTACCCCATTCCCAGGATCGATGACCTGTTTGATCAGCTTCAGGGAGCGGCTGTATTCTCAAAGATTGACCTGCGCTCAGGCTACCATCAAGTTCGGGTCAGAGAAGAAGATATACCCAAGACTGCGTTCCGGACTCGGCACGGTCACTACGAATTTTTAGTAATGCCATTCGGGGTGACAAACGCTCCAGCAATCTTCATGGACATGATGAACCGCATCTTGCGACCATTCATCGATTCCTTCGTAGTCGTCTTCCTAGACGACATCTTGGTATATTCAAAAACAGAAGAGGACCATGCTGAGCACCTAACTGCAGTATTGGCCAAGCTACGAGAGCACCAGCTATACGCCAAGCTGACGAAATGTGAATTCTGGAAGTCAGAAGTGGCATTCTTGGGTCACGTCTTTTCTAAGGAGGGAGTGGCTACGGACCCGCAGAAGATAGAGGCAGTAAAAGATTGGCCTCAGCCGAGAACTGTGAAGGAGGTCAGAAGCTTCTTAGGCAGGACAGGATACTACAGGAAGTTCATCCAGAACTATGCCAGAATTGCCGTACCACTTACTGCCCTGACCAAGAAGAACGTAAGTTTTGATTGGACTGAGAAGTGTGAAGATAGTTTCCAAGAGCTGAAGAATAGACTGATTACCGCACCAGTTTTGGTTCTACCTCAACCAGACAAGGGATACGTAATCTTCAGTGATGCTTCGCTTTTGGGGTTCGGCTGTGTTCTGATGCAGGAGGGAAGAGTCATAGCATACGGATCAAGGCAACTTCGGCCGCACGAGAAGAATTACCCGACACATGACTTGGAATTGGCTGCAATAATCTTTGCTTTAAAATTGTGGCGGCACTATGTCTATGGATCGAAGGTGGAAATGTTTACCGACCATAAAAGCCTGAAGTATATCTACCAACAAAAGGATCTGAATCTCAGGCAAAGGCGATGGTTGGAGGTTCTGGAAGACATAAGACCAGAAATTCTATATCACCCGGGAAAAGCCAATGTCGTGGCCGATGCGCTCAGTAGAAAACGAATTGTAGCCATGCTCACTGTGATGAGACGAGAGCTACAAGATGAGATCAGACAAGCCGGCATTGAACTAGTGGTTGAAGATTTAAGTGCCATTTTGGCCAATCTAGAGCTACATCCTAGTCTGAACGACCAAGTCAAGAAGGCTCAATGGGGTGATGCAGAGATTGAAGCACAAAAAATACTAGTCAACGAAGGAAAAACCCCAGAGTTCAGTATAAAGGAAGGGACGCTTTGGCTCGGGAGCAGGTTGTGTGTGCCAAAAATCGACGAGTTGCGAGAAGAAATCATGAAGGAAGCACACTCCACCTTACTCACAGTCCACCCAGGAAGCACAAAGATGTATAAGGATATAAAACAACATTTCTGGTGGGCTGGAATGAAGCGAGATGTGGCGAAATTTGTGGCCAAATGCCTTACATGTCAGAAAGTCAAAGCAGAGAACCAGAGACCAGGAGGTCTGCTGCAGCCATTACCCATTCCAGAATGGAAATGGAAGAACATCAGCATGGACTTCATCACGGGACTACCCAGAAGTTCAAAAGGGAACGACTCGATTTGGGTAATAGTGGACCGCTTGACAAAGTCCGCACATTTTCTCCCAGTAAAGACAACTTGGTCGGTAGAAAAGCTAGCAGAGGTCTACATAGAAGGCATTGTAAAGCTACATGGGGTGCCAGTATCAATCGTTTCCGACCGGGATGCCAGGTTTACGTCCCGATTTTGACAGAGTCTGGAAGAGGCCTTGGGAATGAGACCAGATTTTAGCACGGCTTTCCACCTGCAAACAGATGGGCAGACAGAAAGAGTTAACAGAATCCTTGAGGACATGCTGAGGGCATGCATAATGGACTTCGGAGGGAGCTGGGAACAATATTTAGCGTTGGTAGAGTTTGCATATAACAACAGCTATCAAGCAAGTATTGGGATGGCTCCATACGAAGCGTTGTATGGAAGGAGGTGCAGGATCCCTGTGTGCTGGTTTGAAGTAGGTGAAAGACAAATGTTCGGACCTGAAATGGTGCAATAAACGTCCGAAAAGATCGAGCTAATCAGGGAAAGGATGCGAGCAGCACAAACAAGACAGAAGAGCTATGCTGACAACCGCGGGCGAGACCTAGAATTCGAGGAAGGTGATTCGGTATTCCTGAAGGTCTCACCTACAAGGGGAGTGGTCAGATTCGGAAGAGGCGGCAAGCTAGCACCAAGATATATTGGACCCTACCAAATTTTGAAAAGGATCGGGAAGACGGCATACAAACTAGAGCTACCAGCCGAATTGTCCCAGGTACATGATGTATTCCACGTTTCAATGCTGAAGAAATATGTACCAGATCCAAGTCACCAGCTGCCAGATTTCCCTGAAGACCTACAAGTGGACCTTACATATAAGGAGCGGCCGGTGAAGATCATCGATCGTCAGGATAAAGTACTAAGAAACAAGATTATTCCAATGGTCAAGGTTCTCTGGAGGAACCAACTCGTGGAGGAAGCCACTTGGAAGACAGAAAGCCAGATGAAGCTCTCTTTTCCCGAGTTGTTTTGAGTATCGTTGTTTCTCCTCGCCCCACTTAGTGCAGTTCTGAGGACAGAACTATTCTAAGGAGGGAGTATTGTAATATCCCGACCGACTATTAATAATATTATTTTATTAGCGTTCGACTACTTGATTATTTTATATTTTTCTTCACCATTGTGATCCTTTTAGCCATGACAACCTAATAGATAATTAGGGATTATTGGGTACTAAACCTAGGGTTACAAAAATATAAAAGGGTTAAGAACTCTTCTAGAAAACTCCTCCTCCATATCAATTTTCCCCCACATAGCACCTCCCCCACTTCCCCCCTCCTCCTAGGCATGGCCGGCCCCCAAAATATGGGGGGGCTTTTGCACAATTGTGTAGATGCACAATTTAAATCTCCACCCTTCTCTCCTCCTATAAATACCCCCTTCCTTCTCCATAATCTTACTTTAGAAACATCAAAGAAAAAAAAAGAAAAAGGAAAAGAATGAGTGTTCTAACTTGAGAGTTTTTAATTGTAGGTTGATAGGAGTTCTAGGAGAAAGAAGGAAAGTAATCTAGTCTTCCATCAAGAAAGAAACAAGTTGGGGGTTTCTCATATTGTTTGTATGTTTGTTTGTTTGTTTGTTTGTTCATTTGAATGATGGTTTTGATGTTCTTCTTCTTCTTACCCTCTTGTTTATTTTTCTTTTGGTATGGTTACTTTGTAGTAGTATGATTGTATGAGTTTTCTCATTTTGAAGTTGTTAACTACTTGGACTAAATTAACACATGCATATAAGTTTGTACATACAACCATGTAAGGTTGTAGGACTTGAATATGGAACCATACATAAGGCATATGGATTGTTTACAACCATGTAAGGTTGTAGGACCAATGTTGAACCTTGAATTAAAAGAGAACATATGTGGATTAAACCTAAAATAAAGTGTTCTTATTTGTTGTATTATTGTTTAGTTTTAATCTTAAAGTAAGAAAAAAGAAAGTAACTAAATCACTAGTTGTAGAATAACTAAATAAAAAGATCTTTTCTTTTCTAAGCACTAGTTGTAAAAAGATTAAAAAGGATTTTTTATGCCCACTGGTAAGAAACTTATGTAGTAATTTAATTGTAGATGTTTATGATAAATTTTAGTTGATACTTATAGTAGTAGTAGTAGATATATATATATGTTTCTAATAAAGTTGTAGTAGTAGTAGACATGTATGCTTCTACTAAGTAGCAATAGTAGATGTATGTCCCTATTAAAAGTAGTAATAGTAGATGTGGAATTTATTACATCATGTTAGAAGCTATATTCATGCTACACATATTGTAGGATCATTCCTAAAAATATTTAGAACCTATTTTCATGCTACACATGTTGTAGGATTATTCCTAAAAATAATTAGAAGCCATGTTTATGCTTTACATGTTGCAGGCTCATTCCTAAAAATATTTAGAAGCCATGTTTATGCTTCCATTGTTGTAGGATTACTTCTAAAAATATTTAGAAGCCATGTTTATGCTTCAATTGTTGTAGGATTACTTCTAAAAATAATTAGAAGCCATGTTTATGCTTTACATGTTGTAGGATTATTCCTAAAAATATTTAGAAGCCATGTTTATGCTTCAATTGTTGTAGGATTACTCCTAAAAATATTTAGAAGCCATGTTTATGCTTCAATTGTTGTAGGATTACTTCTAAAAATAATTAGAAGCCATGTTTATGCTTTACATGTTGTAGGATTATTCCTAAAAATAATTAGAAGCCATGTTTATGCTTTACATGTTGTAGGCTCATTCCTAAAAATATTTAGAAGCCATGTTTATGCTTCCATTGTTGTAGGATTACTTCTAAAAATATTTAGAAGCCATGTTTATGCTTCAATTGTTGTAGGATTACTTCTAAAAATAATTAGAAGCCATGTTTATGCTTTACATGTTGTAGGATTATTCCTGAAAATATTTAGAAGCCATGTTTATGCTTCAATTGTTGTAGGATTACTCCTAAAAATATTTAGAAGCCATGTTTATGCTTCAATTGTTGTAAGATTACTTCTAAAAATAATTAGAAGCCATGTTTATGCTTTACATGTTGTAGGATTATTCCTAAAAATAATTAGAAGCCATGTTTATGCTTCAATTGCTGTAGGATTACTTCTAAAAATAATTAGAAGCCATGTTTATGCTCCAGGATCACTTCTAAAAATATTAGAAGTCATATTCATGCTCTACTTGTTGTAGGATCACTTCTAAAAATATTAGAAGCCATATTCATGCCTTACATGTTGTAGGATTTATTCTAAAAATATCTATCACATTAGGAATGATATATATGCTTAGAATGATTGTTGGATTGATGTAAAATTACTTACCATATTTTAGGGATGATGTAGAAGTATATACATATGCTTGAGAATGTTGTATGTTCATACTAGTGATGTGTATACATGCTTGAGAATGCTATGTGTTCATACTAGTTATATATGTATCCATGCTTGGGATCGCTACAAATGCATGCTAAAACACATCCACAATCAAGAGTGTTATAAGTTGATGGTTATGTCATATATACCATGTTTTAGTGGTGGTAGGTTGATGCTTGCAATTGCATATCGTGATCGAATTGCCATAGGATAAGCAATAAGAAAGAGCCATGTGGAAATTGTAGGAATAACTACCTTGTTGTAGTTAGTGTTAGTATGGAACCATAGCATATGAGCACCCTTCATTCATAGCAATAAGGGTTGAGAAGTGCTAGTAGTTGTAGCTTGAGAAAAAGCTAGTTTAGGGTCTTCAAGTACCCTAAGGGTCATCGACCATCAAGACCACATCCTACCCCCTTAGAGTAAAATGGATAGATCTCACCTCGGGCGTCGACGGATCTTAACCAATGTAGGTTGACCGTGGGCCGAGCGTGTTGGTAGAATCCAAGTTAGGGGTCGGAATGAGTGAGAGAAATATTATTATTAGAGTCTTGGATCGAGGGACCATGAGTTGGACCATGATTGGAAACTATGCTAGATTGCATAAAAATAATAACCTCATTAGGATAGTGACTTATAAAATCATCCCTTAACCTTTTGCCCGAAAGAAGGGGAGTTGGTAGTAGGGTGCACCGTACGACCAAACCTTTCTTTAGGGCCGATCTTAGGTGGTGTACTGGGTTGTACCTTCCCGTCAAAGGGATACGTACGGTGCCGTCTCACAAGTTGAGGACACGGGTTACGTATCTCGCGCTGTTAATTCCTGAAATACCGTGGCTGGGGTGCCACAGGATGCATGGTGCAGTCCTGCGTTTGCTAGACCCCAGAGAGTGCCACAGGGTAGGCTTCGTGCTGCCCTGCGCTTGCGAAACTCTATGGTTTGATTTTGGAACGATACCCGATATACTGGGGTCGAGTGAGGTCCGGCATGCTGGGTAGTAGTGGAAAACGGAGACACCATAAGCAGACTGCATAAGGGGACTTGACCTCTTCTGCAACCTCACAGAGTCATAGAGTATTGTCAGGAACAGGTTGTGTACAATTAGAATTCATAACGCGGGTTCAATCCCGATATATGGAGAAACGGCTTGAGATGGAGTCGCATGTAGTATGGGCTACATGTTGCTTTCGGAGACTTGCTGGCATTAGAGTATGAGCATCTGGTTTAGTTGACATGGCATTAGAGTATGAGCATCTGGTTTAGTTGACATGGCATTAGAATACGAGTATCCCAACTCAGTTGACAGTGTATTAGTGTCCTAGTTTAGTGGACAGTCCATTGGTATTCCAGTTTGATTGACATTGTTAGATTCTGATCATTGCACTCACGAACACTTAAACTACACCGACATATTTTACTATGGTTGTATATATATTGTTTGGAGATCCGCTGCTATATGATCAGTCTTTAAGCGTCAGTGAATACTGACGTCCCCACTTCCATAGGTGCTGGACCGCAAAAATACAGGTGCGAGATTCAGGAGGACTCAAGGCAAGGAAAGTGAGGAGTCAACGTCAAGTTTTAATTTCCGCTGTAATAACTATTTCATGTATACTCTGATGTAATCCAGTGTATTGATGGGAACACTCGGCCTGTAATATTGAGTTAATAAAAAGTTTTAAATTTTCCTGTTATCTGTGTTTTGTGACTTATTGAAGGAAAGGTCTTGGCTCGTGTCTCGGTTTCCCAGTATATGGAAATCGGGGCGCTACACCCTCCGACTACACTTTCCACGGATTCTACGGGGTGCGTGTGACGATCGAGGGAGTTATAACTCTCGACATAATCGCTGGCAAAACCCCGACCATCCGAACCGAACCGATGGACTTTATGGTTGTTGACGTAAAGGCTACGTACAAGGTCATCCTGGGCCAACCCTGTTAGGGTTATATACTGAAAGCATCACTTTTGTATTAACTTTATTTCCTTATTTTTTTGAATGAGAATCATATGGGCATATGTTTGCATATTGTGTTTATTATAATATTAATGAAAGTGTCTGATATTCTATAAGGTTGATAATATGGTGTGAGGAGACACACAGAAGATCATATTATCAGTTCCCTATGGAATATATAAATAGTTCACAATCTAGACGGACTTGGACAATCCATTGGAAAGGTTGTAGTGTAATCTGGTATTAGTCTGTCTTGACTATAGGTTTACACTAGTACACTTTGTGTGTATTGAACAGAACCACTTGAGGTTGTTCTCTTTGTACTGACTACAAAAGAGAACAAACACCTCTGTTATTATGGATGCTTATGCTCTTAATCCAGATATAATAACAGACATGTATATGCAGTGTGCATTGCTTTGACTCATAAAAGAGTGAGATTCATTATGGATCAACAACCTCTATGAATTGGGTAATAGCATTGTATGTATGATGGGCTGTTGATTGTAAAAGGAATTCATGTCCCGATACGTCGGGTTGATGATGTCCCCTTAAGGAGCTCATAAGGATTGTCATGTAAACCCTGCAGGTGGATTACATCCGACATGACAAATAAAGTTGAGTGGTACTACTTAAGGATAAAAGATGTTGATCAATATAGTTGTCAGTAACTTAATTTGATCGACGGACATTCGATATCTTAACATGGGGAGTTGAACGAGCATATAATAAAAGTAGCCCATAAATATAATTTGGGATTAGGAAGGTAGTGCAACAATAGCTCCTTAGTGGACCGAGCTATTATTAATGGGCCTGGGTTGTGTGTTCGGGCTGAACATGGGATACCCAGATTCGTTAAGAGACCCAACCCTAATTTCTCCTCATGGTCCCTGCCGTAGCCTTATATATATCCTCTATTCTCTGGCCGTCATTTACAATCTGAAATATAAGATTTTTTTCTCAAAACTCGTGATTCACGTAAGGAGAGAAAGAGAGGTCAGCCAAGGAGAAGAAAGGTTGGGAGATCGTCGACCACACGACGTCCAACCCGAGGAAGGAATACGTGCAGAAGATCTTGGGGTCGCTGTCGTCTTCTTCTCACCGCAGGTATAATTTGTGAACCCTAGATTCCGCTATATAGGGTTAGATCACATTTTTAATCTGTTTATATTTAACGATCGATGCTCACACCAATCCGTAGTCCTGGGAATCATCTCAGTTCCATCAAACCCGGCCTAGCCGCTCTTCAAGCCGTAGCCTCAGCCTACCATATGAAGATGAAATTTTCTACCACAGCTAGGGTGGGAGAGGTCAGAGGGAGCCAGGAGAAGGCCCGAAAATGTTACATGACGTTGGTAGGAGGGCCAGTCCTCTCTCTTGAAGCCCTCGAGCTCCCTTAAGGGAGTAGCTAAGCTATCTCAGAGCCGGTTGATGAGTTGGAAGAAATAGTCTTCTCAGAAGAAGACCCGACCAAGACATTATAAATTAGTAAGGTCCTTCCCCCTCCTGTCAAAGCCGGCATTATCCAATGTATAAGGAAAAATCGCGACCTATTCGCTTGGACCGTGACAGATATGCCTGGAATCTCGGATGAACTTCTCATGCATCACCATAGTGTTGCTCCCAAAGCTAAACCTGTCTAGCAAAACATCGCAAGTTTGCACCAGAATGCCACCAAGCAATCAAAGAAGAAGCAAAGAAACTCTTCAACGCTCAGTTCATACAGGAGGTTAACTATCCCGAGTTACTGTCCAACGTTGTAATGGTCAAAAAGGCCAACGGGAGCTGGAGAATTTGTATTAATTTCACTAATCTGAACAAAGCTTGTCCGAAAGACCCATTCCTGCTTCCTAGCATGGATGCTCTGATTGATGCAACCTCCGGTCACGAACTCTTGAGTTTCATGGATGCCTTCTCCGGTTATAACCAGATCAGGAAGTTCCCCTCTGATATTCCGAAGACTTCGTTCGTAACAGACCAAGGCCTATATTGCTATAGGGTCATGCCCTTCGAGCTAAAGAACGCCGGTGCAACTTATCATCGCCTTGTCAACAAGGTCTTTAGAGAACAGATCGGCCATAACATGGAGGTCCATGTGGATGACATGTTGGTAAAAAGCATCAGCAAACTGAACCATGCGACTGGCCTTCAAAATGCTTTTAATGTGTTGCGGAGTCACAACATAAGAATTAAACCGACTAAATGTGCATTCAGTGTCTCATCTGGAAAATTTCTAGGGTTCATGGTTAGCCAAAGAGGCATAGAAGGCAACTCGAAGAAGATCCAGACCATTTTGAACATGGTACCCTCTTTCAATGTCAAAGACGTACATAATCTCACAAGACGCCTCGCGGCCATAGGGCACTTCCTCTCCAAATTAGGAGAGAAGTGTCTCCCATTCTTCAAGGCCCTTAGAGGAACGAAAGGCTTCGAATGGGGGCAACAGCAACAGAAGTCCTTCGACTAACTCAAAGCCCATCAGGTCAACCCCCCACTCTTGAGCAAGCCAAAGGGAAATCCTCTACATTTACCTCGCCACCTCAGAACAGACCCTCAGTGCCGTCCTGGTAAGAAAAGAAGATAAAACGCAAAGGCCAATCTACTATGTGAGTAAGGTTCTCAGAGATACTGAACTTCGTTACCCAAATATAGAAAAGATGGCTTATGCATTAGTCATGGCTACTAGAAAGCTCCGCCTTTACTTCCAATCCCACTCGGTGGTCGTTCTTACCGACCAGCCACTCAAGCAAGTGTTCCAAAAGCCCGAAAGTTTGGGGTGCCTCATGAAGTGATCCATAGAGCTGAGCCAACATGATATCAGCTATCAGCCAAGAACTGCTATCAAGGCACAAGCCCTAGCACAGTTCATAGTAGAGAGCACTATCCCTAACCCCAGCAATGAAAGAGAGGAACCCCCATTCTGGATCGTGTATGTTGATGGGTCACCCTGTGATAACGAGAGTGGAGTAGGGGTCATCCTGACTGGCCCCGATGACTTCGTTCTTCAGTACTAACTGCGCATTAATTTTCGAGCATCAAACAATGAGGCAGAATATGAGACTCTCATAGTCGGTCCCTGGTGTGCAAGTTAGGTGCTCAGCGGGTCAAAGTATTCAGTGAATCACAGCTGGTGGTAAACCAAGTATCGAGGGAGTATAAGGCAAGGGATGATCGCATGGTAAAATATTTGGCCAAAGTCAAAGAACTGCTAGCTGCTTTCCAAGAAGCAGAACTCCAACGAATCCCAGAGAGAAGAATGGGCAGGAAGATGCCCTCTTAAAGTTGGCCTTCTCTTCTCTCTAAGGGCTTGAACGTACCGTTTTGATAGGAGTCCTTTTGAGACCTAGCATCGAGGAAGAAGGCCCAAAACTAATGGAGATACTACCCCTTGTACTCGGGGAGAACTGGATGAAGCCCCTATTCGAGTTTCTCAAAGACAAAATCCTCCTCCAGACCCTAAAGAGGCTAGAAAGGTCAGAACTAGAGCCGAGCTATACACGCTCATCGAAGGGGTCATGTACAAGCGCTCTTACACTCAAGTAGGCAGTAGACCCTACTTGAGATGCCTCTCCCCCGACGAGGCCTAGTACGCTCTAAAGAAGGTCCATGAAGGGATAGGTGGCACTCATTTGGGAGCAAGGTCTCTCGCTCGCAAAATCCTAAATCATAGCTATTTCTGGCCCACACTCCTTAGTGATGCCGAACAACATGTTCGCCAATGTGCCCCCCGCCAAAAGATCTCAACAATTCTGCGCTTACCACAAGCCCAGCTGTCCTCCTTATCCATTCTGATCCCTTTCGCAATATAGGGAATGTACTTGCTTGGGCCATTCCCTTCAGCGCCTGGCCAGCTGAAGTTCCTTGTCATTGCGATCGACTACTTCTCCAAACGAATCGAAGCTGAGCCTTTAGCAACAATCACTGAGAACAGAGTCAAGCAGTTCTTCTGGAAGAACATCGTCTGCAGATTCAGTATACCTCGAATCTTAGTAACTGACAATGGGACACAATTCACGGGGGTGGCCTTTCGCAATTTTTGTGCGGACCTTGGTATGTAGCAAAGATTCTCCTCAATATCCCTCCCGCAATTCAACGGTCAAGCAGAGTACACCAATTAGCAAATTCTCTCCGGCCTAAAGAACATACTCGACAAGTCTGCTAAAGGATTATGGGTCAAACAACTCCCCAATGTTGTCACGCCTCGCTTCCCAAAATACAAAATACAAGTACGTAGCGTAGGCCCAGAGAATGATGTAAACACCATCCATAAGTTGTACCAGACTAACTCAGCAATATGAACAATAAACACAGCCACACAAGGAAATATAATCACATGAATCAAAGAAAGACTCCAATAATAATAAAATAATCCAAATAATATCCAACACAATATCCAATATCTGGGAATAAAAATAAATGAGGGGAACAAAAGCCCAAAACAAAGTATAATGTCATAAAAATGTTCAAAAGAAATAAATCTAGCAATAAAATAAACAAAGTAACTCAATCTTTAGTTCCATCTTCTAGAATCGTTGCTCACCAATTCCTTCTGGTATTATTCCTCCAGTACCTGTAAATTCTTGATCTAAAAAGAAAAAAAATAATGTCCGTAGCGCAAGTCATGGATGGCAAGTAGAGGGAAACAGTGGATAATGGGAAGCATGTATATCAAAAAATGTGACGGGATCAAAGTCAATAACAAAATCAAAGATAGGCAATAATATCAAAGGTCTATATTTAAGCATGCATGTATGAATGGTCTCAAGTTAAGTTCTAACTTGATGGCGATATACAGGATATGTCAAATGCAGGTTATTAATCATTTTATTAATCTATCTAATGCACGTACTACAGCGTCCCATATGTTCTATACCATAGTTTCGGTGCAAGTACACAGTGAACATTTTAGACTGATGGTGAATTCACGGATCGTGTACTCGGTGTCGATAACAATAATTTACAATAAATAATTAACAATCAATCATTTGCAATCAATTCTCCTTCCATTCAATATTTCTCCTCATTGTCAAGTGTTCATGTGAGCAAGAAGACCTTTACCGAGTACATTTTCCGATCGTTCACTACCAAGTCATCCCATAATACCCTGGCTTGTTAATAGTTTATTTTCATCCTATGTGAGCATGTAAGAAGGTGTCAATGTTGTATGATGCTAGGTGTGACTAATTCTACTCGTTACAGACAAATCATGGAGCAAACATATTAATTAAACACATATCACCCAATCTGGACAGCATGACGTTGCTGTACAAAAACACAGATTAACGCTATTACAGAAAAGAAAATCTAGATCCGTCAGAAATTCTAGAAACTAGATTCTCTGCCAGTTCCAACGAATATATATACGATATATAAAAGTTACAGAAACTATGGTGAAAATCCTATTCTTTTCAAATTTTATGTTAAGGCAGCAAGTTATAAATTATGTTCAAACATATGAATTAGGTCAGAAAACTCATCAATTAAATCTACAAAAATCCAAGGTGATTACTACACATGTCTAGTCTCAGTCAAATTTATTTCATATTTTTATTTTACTGATAATATGTTCTATTTAATTATGAAACAGAAAGATACACATGAATTTGTGAATCTGGAAATTCAGACACAGTTCTACTAAAAATAAAATATCTCACAGATTATAACTTAGAATTCAGATCCGTAAAAAGTTCTAGAAAATAGACTCATGGGGCTATAAATCATATTCAGAAAGTTATTTCAAATTACAATAGTAACAGTGTCGAAAATCTGATACAGATCGTAACAAACAGCAGTCCAGAAAATAATTTGATATGAATGGGCAACAACTTTATCATACAACCATATAGTTCATTCTAATTAATAATCAAAGTGATGCTAGATGTTTAACATGTATAATTCCAGTTTTAAGATGCAATTTCACAGTCATGGTAATCAATTCATTAATTTAACTTCAATCTAACAGATTCAATTCATCAAACAATTCTATAATATGGATCAAGTTATTTTTCATGTAAATGTGCATCTGCCATGTGCAAGAAGGACTAGGTTTTAGATCAAGGATGTAGGCACGATGTTAAGAATATGGTAGGTTAGCTCGTGTAAACCCTTAATATACTTAACGGAATTTCCAATAGCAATATGATAAAAGGATTTGGATCTACTTGCAGAGATCAAAGAATCTTGAACAAAACAATAAACTAGTTCAAGAAGAGACTTGCCTTTTATATGAGAGATTCGAATATTTAGAATAACGGGATGAGAATCCCAGGCGACGAACCACAAACACGGAAATACGTGCGAGCTACGTACAAAAAAAAAACAGCGAACACCAAACACAACCCCAATCACAACAGCCAAGCAATTCTAGATCCTCTTCATAAACACCAAACACCGGATCCTTGTAACACCCCGTTTTGTACGGTACCTGAAGATATGCATATGTGTATGTATATTGTTAGTATGCGTGCAATTGATTGTAGTATTATGGGTCGATTTTGCCATCGTGGTGGATGGCTAGGGTTATGTGACGGTTTTTGGGAGAGTTGCATTCCAAAGATGCACAGGAACGAGACGGACCGATACTAGTATAACTGCTAGTTTTCGGCACGACGCACATGCAAATATAACACGGTATGGTACTACAGTGAATATAGGTTGCATGCGCTCGTTAAAACACGCGTCTCACACTCGTTGGAGCTCGTTAAGAGTTATGTTGGGTAGCCAACACACCTAACACAAAACCAATGGGCTAGCCATGGTTATGGGGCCTACAAAACCACCTATAGTCTAACCTACCCCCCTCCCCCCCCTTTTGTCTAATCCGGCCCACACCTCCATCACCCCTCATTTTCCACTTCATTTCTCCCATTTGCTCTGGAATTTTCAGAAGAGAACACCCCAAGAGAAGGAGGAGAGAAAAGAAGAAGGAAGGAAAGGAGAAGGACCAAGAAGTAGATTTCCAAGAGAAGCTTGAAGAGATTCCCTCTACTACTACAACCTAACGTGGGAAGTTTCTCTAAACTTGAAATTCTTGTCTTTTAATTAAATTTGGTTGCATGCATGTGCGTTAGAATGCATAGGATTGCTTTTCTAAAGTTAGAAGTAGAAATCAGGATGGAACTAGAGAAAGCTGGTTCAGAGTGCCATGTTGTGGATTTGTCCGAGAGCACAATATGTTAAATTAGACCACAAAATTAAAAGAGTTTGTTCATTTATGTGTTATAACCATTCATGATTTATTTCAGATTTTTTTAAGATCATTTGTTACGCTAATAAAATTGAGAAATGAATATCTGTCGTAAGGTAGACTCAGGAAAAGAAAAACAGAATGGTTGATATTGTAGGAATTTTTGTAATTTATCGAAGCATGATTTTGATCTGAAATTTTTACTCATTATTTCTGAATGCATGTTGATTATGTAAAAAAATCAGTAAATTGTTTGGATGATATTAAAGGCATGAGAAAAATCTATCTATGATCAGTATCTTAGGTTGAATTAAGGAAACTGGATGGTTTCTGAGATAAATTGCAGTAGCTATTAATAACTGAATAATTAGCATTTTGATATAAGATCTTTTTCATAATGGTGGGTATGATGTCTAGTGTCAGCAACATAAATTTTGTGTCAATTGGATAAGTGTGCAATTTACTGTGATTTTGTGATTGAGCACTGTGCTGTTTTCAGCCAGTTTTGACACTCTGTAAAAATTGGGAAATTGATACCTGTTAGAGGCATATTTTGAGGATCATGACCCAGGAGAGAGTTGTAGGGGACACCTAGAGCTTTCCAACAAAACTAGTTTGAGGCAAATCCAGTAAACGGTTGAATTATTATGATTTTTGTAAGACTGGACAGAGGACTAGAGTAGAGCTGTGTGCTCTGAATTGGAGAGACCATTGTGTAATGGGTGTATTGATTATAGATGAGTGTGTTAGGGTGACTTAATGGTGTAATTTGTACTCATGACCAACTATAGAGTGTTTGAGGACACCCACACCCTTCTACAGAAATTGAGTTTGTGTCGTTCTGATGAACGAGTAGGATTTTGCGTTAATGGTAAGGTGCAGCTCGTGCACAAGAAGCACGCAGGCTGGAGCTTGAGAAGCTATTTCGAGGACTTAGATGGTTGAATCTAAGCTTGTGATCAACTAGGAAGTTGTATCCTAGGATCGTACCTTTATAGGTTGGGCCCATACACTCCAATCGGAGTTGTATCGATAGAGGGATGACCATTTTGAGGTTCGGGCAGAAACCCGTAGGTCGCTTAGTCTGGGTTTGGACTAAGAGTTGTGAAAGTATTTTTCCCTTGTGTGTTATTTGAGTCGATGACTCATGTCTAGGAGTGGTTGATCTCTGTTATTGAGGTTGTTGACTCCCCGAGTGGGATGGGTGACTCGAGTTAGTCACTAGGGTAAATGATACCCTGCACCTATCAAGCCTATATTATAGACTTCTGCCGAGCGTAGGACGTCCGAGCATGCCAGTGAGTGGAGCTCACGGGGCATTTTTATATTTATAGCCGGGGTAGCGGTAGGCGTAGGCCATTTTGCTGGACGAGTCCAAGTCGGGGAAGTGGCGAACTGGACCGGTGTCGCCAGGGGCCAGAGGTTGATAGGCAAGTGTAGAAGTAGGAATTCTTACCCGAAAGAATTAGAGTAAGGTAGGGGTTAGAATGGTTTATTAAGGGGTTGGGAAATTGCATTAGTCCTAGTAAGCCATAGTCGGTGTTGTATCTTCCAGTCGTAGGGATACGTTCTCGGCCGCTCATGGATTGAGTCCCTAGCTCGTATCTCAATCTGTTGATTCCCAAAGTTTGCCGGAGTAAGGTGCGGGAGGCCCGAAGGAATTGACCTTCCGTGGTGCTCACGTCCCTAAAGCGCGGGTTGTGTTTTGTGTTTGGTGTATATTTGTTCATAACCCGGGCCAGGGGTGAACACGCATGCGAGAGTCCATGAGTGGACATGTGGAACCAAGGATCGTAAGGACCACGTTCAACGTGGTTTCTAAGGAGGTCCGTGCGCGGGTACCAACTGGCGGTGACCACTTGCGCACTGCAGGGTGGAATATGACCGACCGCTGCAATCTCCTTGGGCGACGGACAGTCTATTGGGAACTGGATGGGTACATGGGTAGGATGCATGGCGAGGGATTAAACCCTACAATCAGGAGAGGCGAACTCCTTGGAAGGTATGTAGTATGGGATGCATACATTTCCATCGAAGTTGATTTTGGGAAAGTATGTAGTATGGGATGCATACGTCCCAACTGAATTGCATTAGAGTAGGTGCATCGTATGCATTCTTGTTCGTGCATTAGATTCGGCTACGCTTGGGTCTTAGATGCATGCAGTATGGGATGCATGCAGATCTAGATTTCCAAGTCTTGCTTGCTTTAGAATAGGCTTGTGATTGGTGCATTTAGTGTTTAGGTCATGGCATACACGAGCACCACATAATTTAGGATGCACGTTTCCCTTTTTCATTCAAGATGGGTTGTGATTGAATTTTAGAGGATCGATGTTATCACCAGCTTTGTGTCAGTCGAAGTACTGACGTTCCCCACCTTTTAGGTATCGACTTCTACCTTTCGAGCAGGTGCAGAGATATCAGAGTAGCGCAGCAGAAGACTCAAGCCGAGGAGCAAGGCCCAGGAAAGCAAATTGACTGTTCAGCGGAGCTTCGACAGTGAGTCGTCGACTGCCATTCAGAGAGAGAGAAGTTGTTAACTTTACAGAAAGGAGTGATGTATGTTGTAATAAGATGTACTGAGTTTATGTAATTTTTATTCATGTCAAGAACAAGACATTGGTTGTAATCAATGATGTAATAAGTCATTTGGCAATAAAAAGTTTTTAAATTTCCATGTTATTACTGTGTTGAGATGCATTTGAAGGTAAAGATTCTGGGGAGTGTCACGGATATCCGGTAATGGGGATCCGGGGCGCTACAGAAGTGGTATCAGAGCTGACTTCAATTTGTAATCTAACACAGTAGGAAATTTGACAAAAATGCCAAATGGCTGAGTTTAGTTTGGATTGCAGGAAGGTCAAAACCATGATTGTTTCATTTTACCGTATGTTTGTGATCTTCCCTACATCCAAAACTAACCCTGTGTGTTTTCTTTCCTTGAAGGGTGTCTAGAAGAATCATAAACAGTCACCGTAGAATGGCTGAGGGCGAAGGCAGTAGGACCAATGGCACAAACTTCAATGTTGAAGCAGAGTTTACCCGTGTATACCAAATGATGGGAGCATTTGTGGAAGCTAGTAGAAACCAAGCACCGCCATAGGGAACACTAGGAGTCGATACCCCAGCAGACCCGATAAGGATGGTGGAATCATTCAAGAAGATGAAACCGCCAGTTTTCGAAGGACAGGTCGACCCCACGGCTACTGACGATTGGATACGTCAGGTAGAGACAATGTTTGAAGTACTAGTGACTCCCGAAGATAGCAAGGTTCATCTGGCCACAATTCTGCTGGAGAAGGATGCCGGAGTTTGGTGGCAGTCCGTGAAGCATGGTCTCAGAGAGGGACAGATCACTTGGGAAGATTTCCTTGAGGAATTCTGACCTCACCACATGGAAGATTTCCTTGATTTTATTGCAACCCCTACAATAATCAAGAAAATAAAATAAAATATAATAAAATCAAAAAATAGGAAAATAGGGGTTACAAATGTGCTCTGGAACTACCGCACTACTAAGAGGACCCCAACAGGAGAATCTCCCTTCAACCTTACTTACGACTCATAAGCTGTCATCCCATTTGAAGTTGGGCTACCCTCTCCCCGCTTGATTGCCTTCAGTGAAGAGCAAAATTCAAACCAACTTCGGGCCAACCCGGACATCATCGACGAGATTCGAGAAAGATCCTTCATCTATCAAGAGATCTATCAGTGCAGGATCGAGGCATCCTACAACAAGAGAGTCCGCCCCACAAATCTCAAAGAAGGTATATGGTTCTGCGAAAACTATCAATTTCTTTCCCGAGCAAGAAAGGAAAACTATCTCCTAATTTGGAAGGGCCGTACAGGATCTCTAAAGTTGTTCACCCTGGCGCGCATCAACTTGAAAACCCGGGGGGCAAGAGAGTACCAAGAACATGGAATGCGGAACACTTGTTGAAGTACCAAGTGGGGTGTTCAAACATCGCTCCAAGCAACTTCTACCTAAAGCATTTCTAAGTTTGTTTTTGATTATTATTACTTAGTTGATTTTCTCAAATGTAGTAAAGGTTTGCAACTCAGAAGCAACCACGTAGTTCTTAATAAAAGAAATTTACTTTTTCAGAAAACTTGTTGTCGAAATGTACTGGTTGTCTTATCCCAAAGCGTACACTACAAGTATGAAAACTCTCTTAAACAACATCTTCGGAGTCCAACACTTGGTTCGATGCCACTTTAGCTGCTTGCGAACAAGTAAATGCGAAGTAGCACACCATTCGAAATTGCTCCCACAACTGTACAAACTCTCTTAAACGAAAAGTTTGAAGTCCAACACTTGGTTCGACGCCACTTTAGCCGCTTGCAAATGAGCAAGTGTGAAGTAGCTCACCATTCGGAATTGATCCCATAATTGTTCAAACTCTCTTAGATGACAAGTTCAGAGTCCAACACTTGGTTCATCGCCACTTTAGCCGCTTGCGAACGAACAAGTGCGAAGTAGCTCACCATTCGAAATTGCTCCCACAATTGTTGAAACTCTCCTGAATACAAGTGTTAGCAAACACTTAGAGAAACAAAAAACTCTTAAGCCAAAAAACGTTGTTTGTTACACAAGAAAGGAATAATTACAAGTGTATTGTGCGAAAGAGGCTCGTTACAAGATCAAAAGTTGCAATCAACAAAAACATTGCTCGAATACTGCAAATATCTTATTCAGCTAAAATTGGGGATACAAGTCTTATTCAAGATTAAAAGCACTACAAAACTACAAAATGCGATTCTAACTCTTCATAGGAAGTGGGACACTCCCATTGAGCGATACATGAGGACGACGAGCGCAGTGTCGCTCCCTCGTTGTCTTCGAAGAAATCTCTAAGCCTGCAAGACGAGTCATACCGTCGGGACCCGCGGGCCTAGCGATCCCACCAATCGAGGCCCCACTAGATGAACCAGCCATGCCACTTTGTGCATCCCCAGGGTTCCGCGGAGGCTTGCGTAGAGCCAGCTCATGGAACTATCTCCCCTGGCATACTCCCCACTCGGGCAAGAAGTGCTCCTGACGTTGTGTAACATCCTGAACTTTCAGCTATAATTAAATAAGAGTTGTTTGATTTCACGTGTTGTCCACGTGCAAAATTATTGTACATTTTTCCTTAAAAGAATTATTCTTCATGAACAAGTGTTTTAATTATTTTCCCTTCTTATTTAGAAAGTCTATTTAAACTCTAGGCTTATTTGTCTCTTTCTAGCCCACCCTAATTAATTAATAAAATTCATTTAGAAACCCATGGACTTTTAGCCCATTAGTGTGAGCCCATTAATTAAATCCTCATTAATTAACATGACTTGTAGTGTAGACTAGTTTTGAAGCAAATTAAATTAATTAAATTTGTACAAACTAGTAACTAGGGGGTGTTTTAATAACACGTGCATTGCACTAGCACGTGTTGTAGCCCATAAGGGGGTGGCCGGATGGTGGACAAAGAGAGAGGGAGAGATGGAGGTAGTGAAGAGGTAGTTTTAACAATCATGGGTAGTTGCTACAACTCCCTAACTCATCCTAGACTTTGATCTCTAACCATTTGATTAAATCATAGCCATCTATTCTCACTCAAAAAGTGTATAAATACCCCCTAGTTCTTTTCATTTGGTACACTAGAAAATTGATTAAGAAAGAAAAGAATTATAGTGAGAAAAGATTGAGAGTTTTGGTGAGTAAAAGATTGAGGGATTTATTTGTGTGTGTGTTCCTTCAAGAAGTGGCTGGTCTACATCCAAGGGAGAGCGGGCTCGGGTTGGGCAAGCACAAGGAGGAGGAGGCGCATTGGTGGCACAAGCTAGGAGAAGGAGCCAATCGTTCATTCTAGGAGATTTTAGGAGTTCTTAGTTGTTTCTCTCCATAAAGGTGGGTGATTTTCTCGAACTTCTAACTAGATATCATGCTAGGGTTGGTATTGATAAAATTGATAAGAAAAACCCAATTAGGTTAGCCATGTGATTAAAAGGAGACAAATTGCAAATAATGCAAAAGCTTGTTAAATTGAATGTTAGTTGATGGAAATTTTGATTCCTACCATGCTACTATGATTTATGTGATTTGTGATGTATTAGATTAAGAGAAATTGTGTTGGAATTGCTAGATAATTAAATTAGCATCATGGAAATGTGCATTGCCTTAATTGACTTGATGATAGTATTAAAAAGAACAAATTTTTGTAGTGGAAATGCATGTACAATCACAAAAGAATAAGAAAAGAGAGTTGTGGAAAATTGTGGTTCTAAGACATGAAGAAATCATAATTGCTTTCTCATTTTCGAAATTATAGATTAAAAATGCAAAGTAGAGAGTAAAATTTATGTTTTCTGTAAAAAAAAATATATTTTCTCACTTATATACTGCGAATTAATAGAAAGTATATTCTGGAAATTTAGAATGCCAAGTAGAGAGGGAAAGAATTAAAAACACTTAGTTTTATGAAAATTCGTAATGAACAGAGAGTCAAATTACAAACGTTGTAATTCAACTCATATCGAGGTAGTCACTTGGACTTCTTGGTCACTGGGTGCGCCATAGTGTAGTCACTATAGCCGGGTCTGGCCTTTGGTTGTGGGTTCGAAACTAGGCAGTGCCCATTTAATTCCAATTTTTTTTTTAAAATCCGAAATACACAGTTTTTAAAAATAATTCTAGAGAAAATTCCATGTAGTTTATAAAAGTGAATTTTGTATGAAAAATTTAAGTGTGACTTATTGTGGGTTTTATTCATAAAATTGTGAGTTTTAATGCATGGGAAGTTTACTTAAGATAAGATTGTGATTTTTGAATCAAGTAAAGGAAAGAAATGATGATGTGAGAAATAAAGGAACTATACGGAGATTAAATTATGATTGTGAAAGGAATTATTTAAATTTGTCACTTTATGCTTGAAATTGATGCATAAGAATGAAATAGAAGAATCATGTTGAATTATGAAAAATTTTATGAGTGTGAATACTCAATTCTATGAACATGAAATGAGATTAAAGACTAGAGTATGACTAAAACCTCATACCAGCATTTTGAATTAATTCTTTTGAGATGGATTGTTTAAATGAAAGTCCAAGTTGGGTCGTTGTGTTGATTGATGGTTAAGACCGGTATAGAGGAGGTGCTAACTCTAGAATGTTGATTTTATTCATGATTCAATAATTAAGGATTAGATACATAGTGAAGATGTGATGAGAAAAACACGAGTATGAGGGCCATCGGATTGGCAGTGTGAGAGTGATTCATAGGTTGCCCGCTTGATGCATCATGTCATGGCGTGAACACTACTCCGGAATTATCGTTCCGGTGGCAATGCTTGTGGGGTGTTTGGTGACTACGGGTGGTGTCATCGTTCCATGACGGAGGCTGAATTGTCCATAGGCTCTGCATGATGCATCATGTCACGATATGAGATTCCCCTCCAGGCTATCTGGACATGGGCTCATAAGTCATAGAATATCTTGGATTCTTACCGTAGTTACCGTAGTAGCTTAAGTCATGGCGAGGGATCGAATCCTACAAGATGAAGAACGATTAAGGGCTTGTCCTCGGACCTATATAGTATGGGATGCATAGAATCCGAACAAGTGGCATTAGTGTCATCTAATACAAATATTTGCATTAAGGACTAAGTGCACATTCACACACGATAGCAATAGGATAGTCCCCGTAGCTTTGTTTTGTGACAAGTGTGTGCTTTTTAAGTAAGAGAAAATTGATGTATTATATCCTAGCGTCAGTTGAATGAACTAACGTACCCATAGTTTCCATGCAGGATAAAGTGATTAACAAGACAAAAGATTGATTGCTGCTTAAAGAAATGTTCAAGTTATTATTCAATTCATGTATAAATGTTGTAATTTATAATTTCGCTGCATTGATGTAACCCTGATGTAATAAAAGTTTTTAATTTCTTGTAAAATTGTATGAAGAAAGTGTGAAGATCCTGTGGAACTTCGAATTCAGTTTTATTCGGAATTCGGGGTGTTGTAGAGTGGTATTTGAGCCACGCATCCAAGTAGTACAAATTATAAGGAACGACACCTAGAGTGGACATTAGAGCATGTGTTGAGTATAGAGATTTAAATATAAGTCACTTACATTTGTGTTGCTCTATGATTTATACTTCTTCTTCTCCTTTCTCTAAGATGGCAAACCACTTCAACCTAGCTGGTGGTGATGATAGGCACATTACTACCCCGGACAAGCGAACTCCAACGAAGAAGATCCCGAAGAATTTGAGGAGGAATGGCCTGAGTCCCGAGAGAACACTATACCTCCGAATTCATCTAATGATTCTTCCGACGAGGAAGAGCCAGTTCCGAGTAGTCTCATCGTGTCTCTTTAGAGGCAAGTAAAGACTCAGATGGAGAGAGCAGAGTTACTGTAGCTCGACTGTGCGAAGTGCAAGGAGGATATTGCAACTCTTAGTCATCATATTTGGGATCTCTAGAAGAGAAAGAACATGTACGATGCACTGAAGGAAGAAGTGGCGGAACTACGTGAAGAGCTTCGAGAAGCCAAGAGAAACCGTAGGAACTAGAATGTTGTACCTTCTTACTGCTTTCATTTGATGTCAGAAATGTTTTAAATTTGAATGCACAAAGTTTGAATTCAATGAAATGAAGAGTTAATTTAAATTCATGTCTTCTACTTCGAATTTAATGGATATTTTGCGTCAAAATATGGCTGGAAGGAGAGCTAAAAGTGGAGAAGGACTGGACTTGGAAACGGAGTTAGCAAGATTCTATCAGACCCTCAATGTCGTTGCCATGAATCAGAACTAAGGGAGGATGCCTGCAAATTACGTTCATGAGGCAATCAAGCTCGTGGAATCATTCAAAAGGATGAAACCACCAGTATTTGAGGGGAAGTCAGACCCAGATGCGGTTGACAATTGGATCAGGCAGGTCGAGACTATCTTTGAAGTTTTGGAAACTCCGAAAGGCAGCAAGGTGAAGTTGGCTGCACTGCAGTTCGAGAAGGACACAGCTATTTGGTGGCAGTCCATGAAGCGGACGATGGGAGATATTGTTCTTGGCTGGGAGGAATTCTTGGAGGAGTTCCGTAGTCACTATTTCCCATCTGATGTCTAGGAGAAGAAGGCTATGGAATTCCTGGTGCTGCAGCAGGACGGTATGTCAGTTAGAGAGTATGAGATAAGGTTTACTTAGCTCTCGAGGTATGCACCCGAACTTGTGATGGACGAGGCGAAGAAAACTCAGAAGTTCGAGCATGGTTTAAGGCCAGATCTGAGATCCAAGATGATACCCCTTTGTATCAGGAGGTCTGACAAGTTGGTCAAGCGAGCTGCTGCTACGGAGGAAGATATGGAGCAGTTTCATGCTGCTCAGAACTGGAGGAGCAATTGGCATGTTGGGAAGAGGCCCGCATTTTCTGGGAATGTCAGAGGGCAGCCATCGGCTCAAAGGTTAAAACCTACTGGGGCGAATGCTGTTAATGTGGCTGGAAGACCCGAAATTGGCTGGGTGAGACCTCTTGTGGTGACTTGTTTCAATTGTGGGGAGAAAGGTCATTATCGATCTCACTGCACTAAGTTGCGAGATGTCGTCCGGAATGGGCCAACGTAGCAAGTTGGGAAGAAGCCGTACCAGAAAGGTCGAGTATTTGCCTTGATTGAAGCTGACGCTAATGATGTAGATCATGTCATCACTGGTACGAGAGCAGATGTTTAGAAGTATTTTCCTGTTGTTCTCTTTTTCCTGCTTTATTTAGTGAACTGTTATGTAACGAGTGTGTGTTATGTAACAGGAGAACTTTATTTGAATGGAAAGAAAGCTGTTATTTTGTTCGATACTGAATCCTCTCATACTTTTGTATCTCCTAAATTTGCTAAAGTCTTGGGAGTTGAACCGAAAGTCTTTCCAGGCAAGGTCTTACAGTTGCTACTCCATTATGAGAGACTTTAACCACTGATCGGTACTATGCAGACTGCGAGATCGAGATTGGAGACAGGATTTTTGGGATTGATCTGATCGAGCTGAACGTCCTTGGGGTCAATGTTATCATTCACATTGATTGGATGTCGGTGTACAGTGCAAACATCGAGTGCAAGACCAACGAAGTAACAGTGAAGGCTCTAGGCGGTCCTGAAGTCACTTTCCAGGGGAAGAAGAGATGTTCAGTTTTGGTGGCTGCTATCAGCAAGAAGGAAGCTCTTATGGAGGTGCAGCAGATTCCTGTGGTTCGGAACTATCCGAATGTGTTCTTGGAGGATTTCCTGGGTTACCCCCGCAACGTGATGTAGAGTTCAGCATCACTATTCATCCAGAGAGTGCACCCATTTCCAAGGCACCTTATAGGATGGCACCTGTGGAGCAGGATGAAGTTAAATGGCAGATTGAGGAACTGTTGGAGAAAGGCTTTATTCAACCGAGTGCGTCACCCTCGGGAGCATCGATGCAGCTGGTAAAGAAGAAGGATAGATCGATGAGAATGTGCATCAATTACCGAGAGCTGAATAAGGTCACTGTTCAGAACAAGTATCCCATTCTCCGAATTGATGACCTATTCGATCGTCTACAAGGAGCAGATATTTTCTCCAAAATAGATCTTCGTTCAGAATACCATCAGGTTCGAGTGAAGGCTAAAGATGTGCATAAGACTGTGTTCAGGGCTCAACATGGGCATTACGAATTCTTAGTTATGCCATTTGGAGTGACGAATACACCTGCAATCTTTATGGATATGATAAACATAGTTCTGAGGCCATTTATTGATTCTTTCATCGTGGTGTTTATCGACGACATTCTTGTGTACTCCAAGTTGGAGGAGTACACAGAGCATCTGGCTGCAGTTTTGAAGAAGCTGGAAGAGCAGGAGTTGTATGCCAAGTTGTCCAAGTGCGATTTCTGAAAATCTGAAGTGGCATTCCTGGGTCACATCCTTTCTAAGGAGGGAGTGGCGATCGATCCACAGAAGATAGAGGTGGTGAAGGATTGGGTAAGGCCTACTACAGTGAAGGAAATCAGGAGTTTCCTTGGGCTAACTACTACAGGAGATTCATTCAAGGCTATGCTCAGATAGCTGTGCCGCTCACTGGTCTGACCAAGAAGAATGTGAACTTCAAGTGGACTAAACAGTGTGAGGCAAGCTTTCAAGAGTTGAAAGAGAAGCTGACTACTGCTCCCATTTTGGCTTTGCCTAGAGCAGGTGTTCAGTATGATGTCTACAGCAATGCTTCACATCGTGGGCTTGGTTGTGTCTTAATGCAAGAAGGAAAAGTGATTGCTTATGGATCTAGGCAACTAAGACCGCATTAGAAGAGTTATCCGAATTATGATCTGGAGTTGGCTGTGATTATCTTCGCCTTGAAGCAATGGAGACATTACGTGTACGATGAGAAATTGAACATGTACACGGAACACAAAAGCTTGAAGTACATCTATCAGCAGAGTGACCAAAATCTGAGGCAATGGAGATGGCTGGAAGTACTTGAGGACATTTGTCCTGAGATTAAGTACCATCCTAGGTACGCTAATGTTGTTGCTGATCCACTTAGCCAAAAAAGCAGTCTGGTTAGTTTGATTACAAATTAGAAGCGTCTGTGGAGGAGTTGGATTGGGTTGGTATTGAAGTTGTTCTGCACGGCTTGGGAGCATCCTTCGCTCAGTTGAGGCTTCAGCCCAAGCTGAACGAGAGGATTGTAGCAAGTCAGAAGGAAGATGCAGAGATTCAGAAGATGAAGGAGCAGGTTGGTGTAGGCAGGTTGTCCAAGTTTAAGATTAGAGATGGTGTGTTGTTGTTTGGAGAAAGGCTGTGTGTTCCGGATCATTCGGACTTGAAGGAAAGTATTCTTCAGGAAGCGCATGCTACTCTTTTGTCGGTACATCCTGGGAGCACTAAGATGTACAAAGGACATTAAGCAGCATTTCTGGTGGTCAGGTCTGAAGCGGGATGTGGCTGAATTTGTGGTGAGGTGTGAGATTTGTCAGCAGGTGAAGGCCAAGAATCAGAAACCCAGAGGTTTGTTGCATCCGTTACCTATTCCGGAGTGGAAGTGGGATAACATCAGCATGGATTTTATCACGGGTTTGCCCAAAAGTTCAAAGGGCAATGATGCGATTTGGGTTATAGTCGATCGACTAACCAAGTCTGCTCACTTCATCTATGGACAAGTTGGCCGAGCTGTATGTTGTAGAGATCGTCAGGCTTCATGGTGTTCCGTTAACCATTGTGTCTGATCAAGATGTGCGGTTTACTTCGCATTTCTAGAGGAGTCTTCAGACAGTTTTGGGTACCAAGACGGATTGCAGCACTGCTTTCCATCCTCAGACTGATGGTCAGACTGAAAGAGTCAATCATATTCTTGAGAATATGCTTCGGTGTTGTGTATTAGATTTTGGAGGCAGTTGGGAAAGGCATCTAGCTCTGGTAGAGTTTGCCTTCAACAATAGTTTTCAGACTAGTATCGAAATGGCACCATATGAAGCTCTATATGATAGGAAGTGCAGAATACCTGTCTGTTGGTTTGAAGTGGGGGAGCGACAGATGTTTCGGCCAGAGATTGTGCAGCAAACCTCCAAAAAGATCGATCTGATCAGGAAGTGGTTGGTGGATGCTCAGAGTAGGTAAAAGAGCTTTGCAAACAACCGGAGGAAGGACCTTGAGTTCAAGGTTGGTGACTTTGTCTTTCTGAAGGTATCACCTAGCAAAGGTGTGATTCGCTTTGGCAGAGGTGGGAAGTTAGCCATAAGGTTCATAGGCCTGTACTAGATATTGAAGCGAATTGGAAAAACTGATTACCGGTTGAAGTTGCCGTAAGAGTTGTCTCAGGTGCACAATATCTTCCATGTGTATATCCTGAGAGCTTACATTCCAGATCCGAGTCATCATTTTCCCGAACTACCGGAGGGTTTGCATTTGGATCTGAGTTACATTGAGCTCCCGGTTGAGATTCTGGATCGTCGGGAGAAAGTCTTGAGGAACAAGACGATAACGATGGTCAAAGTAGTCTGGAGAAACTAGTTGGTTGAAAAGGCTACTTGGTAATCTGAAGAGAGGATGATGAAAGATCATCCTGAGCTCTTTGTTTGATTTGTATCTTCTTTTCTTCTCCTTTCTGTTTTCTTGTTGTATTTTTTTCTCACTCTTTAAGCGTAGTTTCGGGGACGGAACTATTCTAAGGAGGGATTGCGGTAACATCCTGAATTTTCAACTATAATTAAATAAGAGTTGTTTGATTTCACGTGTTGTGCACATGCAAAATTATTGTACATTTTTTCTTAAAAGAATTATTCTTCATGAACAAGTGTTTTAATTATTTCCCATTCTTATTTCGAAAGCCTATTTAAACTCTAGGCCTATTTGTCTCATTCTAGCCAACCCTAATTAATTAATAAAATTCATTTAGAAACCCATGGACTTTTATCCCATTAGTGTGAGCCCATTAATTAAATCCTCTTTAATTAACATGACTTGTAGTGTAGACTAGTTTCGTAGCAAATTAAATTAATTAAACTTGTACAAACTAGTAACTAGAGGGTGTTTTAATAACACGTGCATTGCACTAGCACATGTTGGAGCCCATAAGGAGGTGGCCGGATGGTGGACAAAGAGAAAGGGAAAGATGGAGGTAGTGGAGAGGTAGTTTTCTCAATCAGGGGTAGTTGCTACAACTCCCTAACTCATCCTAGCCTTTGATTTCTAACCATTTGACTAAATCCTAGCCATCTATTTCGTCACAAAAAAATGTATAAATACCCCCTAGTTCTTCTCATTTGGTACACTAGAAAATTGATTAAGAAAGAAAAAAATTAGAGTGAGAAAAGATTGAGAGTTTTGGTGAGTAAAAGATTGAGGGATTTATTTGTGTGTGTGTTCCTTCAATAAGTGGCCGGTCTACATCCAAGGGAGAGAAGGCTCGGGTTGGGCAAGCACAAGGTGGAGGAGGCGCATTGGTGGCACAAGCGAGGAGAAGGAGGCAATCGTTCATTCTAGGAGATTTTAGGAGTTCTTAGTTGTTACTCTCCATAAAGGTGGGTGATTTTCTCGAATTTCTAACTAGATATCATGCTAGGGTTGGTATTGATAAAGTTGATAAGAAAAACCCAATTAGGTTAGCCATGTGATTGAAAGGAGACAAATTGCAAATAATGTGAATGCTTGTTAAATTGAATGTTAGTTGATGCAAATTGTGATTCTTACCATGCTACTATGATTTATGTGATTTGTGATGTATTAGATTAAGAGAAATTGTGTTGGAATTGCTAGATAATTAAATTAGCATCATGGAAGTGTGCATTGCCTAAATTGACTTGATGATAGTATGAAAAAGAATAAATTTTTGTAGTGGAAATGCTTGTACAATCACAAAAGAATAAGAAAAGAGAGTTGTGGAAAATTGTGGTGCTAAGACATGAAGAAATCATAATTGCTTTCTCATTTTCGAAATTGTAGATTAAAAATGCAAAGTAGAGAGTATAATTTATGTTGTGTCAAAAAAAAATAATATTTTTTCTCACTGATATACTGAGAATTTATAGAAAGTATATTCTGGAAATTTAGAATGCCAAGTAGAGAGGGAAAGAATTAAAAACACTTAGTTTTATGAAAATTTGTATTGAACAGAGAGTCAAATTACAAATGTTCTAATCCAACTCATATCGAGTTAGTCACTAGGTGCGCCACAGTGTCGTCACTTTAGCCAGGTCTGGCCTTTGGTTGTGGGTTCAAAACTAGGCAGTGCCCATTTAATTCCAATTTTTTTTAAAACAAATCTGAAATACACAGTTAGACCTATACGGACTTAAGACCATTCCATATCGCCTAGCTGCTTTGGGCTTTTTGGTCTTCGGTGGCGACACATGGTGGTTACTGTAGCGTGGGGTTTCTCTTGGGTCTCGGGTTCGAAACCTGGCCCTGGCTTTCTAAAAACATTTTTTTGTTTTTCTTTCTTTTTGAGTTTATGGACTATTATTTTTTTCAAAAAAATACTATAATTATTATAAAAATATTTAGACTTTATGAAAAATATTTCTACATTATTTGGACTAATAAAATGAGATTAGAGGCCAAAGTTGAGCAAAAATTATTGAAAGAACTCCATAGAGTTGATGTTGTGAAAGTAAAAATGTGGTTAATTCTAGAGAAAATTCCATGTTGTTTATAAATGTGAATTTTGTATAAAAAATTAAAGTGTGACTTATTATGGGTTTTATTCATAAAATTGTGAGTTTTAATGCATGGGAAGTTTACTTAAGATAAGTTGTGATTTTTGAATCAAGTAAAGAAAAGAAATGAAGATGTGAGAAATAAAGGAACTATACGGAGATTAAATTATGATTGTGAAAGGAATAATTTAAATTTGTCACTTTGTGCATGAAATTGATGCATAAGAATGAAATAGAAGAATCATGTTGAATTATGAAAAACATTATGAGTGTGAATACTTAATTCTATGAACATGGAATGAGATTAAAGAATAGAGTTTGACTAAGACCTCATACTGTCATTTCGAATAAATTCTTTTGAGATGGAATGTTTAAATGAAAGACCAAGTTGGGTCGTTGTGTTGATGGATGGTTAAGACCGGTATAGAGGAGGTGCTAACTCTATAATGTGGATTTTATTCATGATTCAATAATTAAGGATTTGATACATAGTGAAGATGTGATCAAAATAAAAGAAAAACACGAGTATGAGGGCCATCGGATTGGCGGTGTGAGAGTGATTCATAGGTTGCCCGCTTGATGCGTCATGTCTTGGCGTGAACACTACTCCGGAATTATTGTCCCGGTGGCAACTCTTATGTGGTGTTTGGTGACTACAGGTGGTGCCATCGTTCCATGACGGCGGCTGAATTTTCCATAGGCTCTACATGATGCATCATGTCACGATGTGGGATTCCCCTCCAGGCTATTTGGACATGGGCTCGTAACTCATAGAACATCTAGGATACTTACCGTAGTTACCGTAGTAGCTTAAGTCATGGTGAGGGATCGAACCCTACAAGATGAAGAACGATTAAGGGCTTGCCCTCGGACCTATGTAATATTGAATGCACAGAATCCGAACAAGTGCACATTAGTGTCATCTAATACAAATATTTGCATTAAGGACTAAGTGAACATTCACACACGACGTCAATAGGGTAGCCCCCGTAGCTTTGTTTTGTGACTAGTGTGTGCTTTTTAAGTTAGAGAAAATTGATGTATTATATCATAGCGTCAGTTGAATGAACTGACGTGCTCATAGTTTCCATGCAGGATAAAGTGATTGACAAGACAAAAGATTGATTGCTGCGGAAAAAGAGGGATTCTAGTTGTAAGATAGCTAATGAAATCATAGCTGGAATTGAGATCTCATTCAAAGAGAAAGATAGCAAATATCTAGAGTTTCTTTTTTATCCTATACAGATGAACTGATCCGCAAGGACCGTGATTGGGAATTGTTTGATCATCTTTCTTCGAGGAAGAAGCAAAACATAATCAGCTTGAATTCGGGACAGCTATTCGAAATCTTAGGGAAAGACTTAATTTGTTATCTCATGTCTGCTTTTCGTGAAAAAATAACAATGGAAGGGGAGGGTTTCTTCAAACTACAAGGAGCTGAGGCAACTATTCAATCAAATGATATTGAGCACGTTAAAGAAATGTTCAAGTTATTATTCAATTCATGTATAAATGTTGTAATTTATAATTCCGCTGCATTGATGTAACTCTAATGTAATAAAAGTTTTTAATTCCATGTAAAATTATACGAAGGAAGTGTAAAGATCTTGTGGAACTTCAAATTCAGTCTTATTTGGAATTCGGGGTGTTACACGTTGCTTCCTTCGGAGAGTCGCTTTACGCGAAGATGCTCTTCCTCTAACTCAACAAGCCGCTCTTTGAGGGAGTCGTTTGTCACTTTGATCTTCAAACGAGGTACCCCGCTTCTACTCCCCCCTTGGGAGAATTCAGAGATGGTCCTCCACAGATGAGCTTCTTCTAAACTCATCTAAAGCACCACATTGTTCAGCTCATCCCTCTCCGACCTCACATCGAACAAATAGTCCTTTAGCTCGTCCCTCTCGGTTGTCACCGCGAATAAAGAGTGCCGAAGGAATTTTTGTCTCGAAGCTTTGCCGGAAGCCATAGAGGGTCCGACCTCCCGACCCTCGGGGGGTACTTCTTGGAGAGTCTCCTCAAGGCTCTTCACTTCGATGTTTCGGCAAGCCAAAGCCAACCTCAAATGACAAAGCTCCAACAAGATTGAGCAAATCCCAGCTTAGCAACGCAAAGTTGGGTGCGAAGATGGGACGCCTCGCTACTCTGGAGAAGTTAACCAAAGAGAGAAGCATAAATCACTCTAAAGTCTAAACATAGCTACAAGATGGTTCTAAGTTCAAGAAGAGCTACAAGATAGTTCTAAATTTGAATACGAGCTACAAGATAGTTCTGAATTTGAAAAGAAGCTACAAGATGGTTCTAAGTTCACCAAGAGTTACAAGATAGTTCCAAATTTGAATAAGAACTACAAGATAATTCTATATTTGAATAAAAGCCACAAGAAAGTTCTAAGTCGTGTTGCCACAAAAAAGTACTTCATTACTAGGGTAAATGTCACACCCCGCTTCCCAAAAATACGGAACACAAGAATGTGACATTGGGCCAGCGAATGACTTGCATCATCTATATGTTGTTTACCCATTCAACTCAACAATAATAACAATACAAAATAATTGCGCAGGCAATAATAACAAGCACATGAACAATAATACTTGGAATAAAAAAAATTGAAATATCCAATAGAATAATCCAACATCTGGAAACAAATAATAATATCCAGGTCATAAGCCCAATACAATAATAAATCCAAACATAATGATAATAAACCTCATTACAATAAGTTCAATGAAGTAATATCAACTAGAAAGCAATAAATCTTTAGAAAGCTTGTTCTCTAATTCCTGCAGGTAATTCTCCATGATCACCTGTGAACACTTCATCTAAAAAAATAAGAAAAATTATTCTTAGAGAAAATCATGGACAGCAAGTAGAGGAAGCAAGGACAATGGAATATCGATATAACAATGAATTCAATGGATCAATAGGAATCAATAACATAGAAAGATAGCAATAATCAATATCATGGTAATCGATGCAATAGTTATATACGATAATTCAATATTCGATGACAATGTTCAATGGTCGATGTCAATAACACTTAAGGAATATTTGATATCAATAGAAACAATGATGTACAATATACAATGTCGATGTTGTGTCAATTCTTAAGTCTATTAATAATTTTAATCCTAACTAATGCACGTACTACTGCATCCCATAACCACATGTTCGATGCATACAATCATTTTCGTTTAGACTTAAGTGGAAGATTCTATAGATCATGTACACGACACGATAAAATTAATTGCAACATTGGTGCACATTGGTTGGCACAATAACACAAACAATACATGATGAATTGGGATACAGTAGTCAGTAATCCAACAATAAATCGATAACGATAAAACTAGCTGACACACATTATTTTGGGAAACATGACCCACACTTCCGAGTACAGTCACTATATATCAATTACTCCAGTCAATCCCTTAAACCCTGGCTTGTTAATTATTTTATTGAAGCGAACAATACATTATGCAATTTAGAGACATTATATGAACGTTAGTAACAATAGGAGAACAATAAGATGATAACTTTGTATGAAACAAATAGAATGGTGAAAATAGTACATTAAGATCACGCAATGCAACATATACACTTCAATTCATGCAATACAATGATATATATATATATATATATATATATATATATATATATATATATATATATATATATATACTTATGTTAAGAAAATATTGAAAACGAATTTCTAGACAGCAAGATGTCAATGTACAAAAATCAATTTTCCCGCAGCTACAGAAATCAAAAACTGAAACCATCAGAAATTATAGAAGCTAAACTTCCACACGATTCCAACGCATATTTAACATACCCAATCCAACTACAGTAGCTAGGTCAAATACATCATTCTTTACAGGTTATATGTTCTGACTAACAATCGACATCAAGTTGTTATATCTTTAGAATCAGCGAAAACTCAATTATAAAATCATCAAAAATATTCTTTAGACTCCTAAACATGTTAACTATCTTTCTGGAAATTATCAGAGCATTTTTCTATTATTAACTTAGCCATTTAATAATTTAAACATGAAAACATACATGAATATGAAATTCTGGAAATAAAACACAGCAGTAGTAAAGTTATCATAACTTCTGCAATACAACTTGGAATTTAAATATCTTAGATGTTCTGGAAACAAGAGACATAGGGATACAACTCTTATTCAGAAAGTTATTAATTTTGAGATTAAATACTCGGTCGAAAATGTCATACACTTTCCAGACAGCAAGTAAACATACAGAACTTTGATATTCTTCATAAATAAAACGATTAAACATAATGCGTTCCACTTCAATTAATCAACAACTTCATAATCAGTTGGTAGGCATAATAGCATGGTAAACATCAGTAAGAATACATACATAAACTAATTTAACCACATAATTCATCAATCAATTATTCAAGCAATCAACCTAGTATTCGATTCTACGATAGTATCTTTATGTGATGTTTATGAATAACCCTATCACCAATACTACATGAATGCATGAAAGATTCGATCTTTAGAGTCAACAAAGACACAAAGTCGAGAATATTTGGGTTAGCTCATGTAAACCCTCAATATACTCAATGAAAGATGAACAATATACGATACGATGAACAATTGAATCTACTTACAAGAATTTCAATAAAACTTGAATTTGATACAAGATTCAATTCAAGAGGAAAATTGACTTGCCTTATGGACGATTAATTCGAATACCAAAGAATAACGGGATGAGAATCTCGGAGCAACAAACACAAATCCGCAACAACACGTGCAAAACATAGTCCCACGAACACACGCGCACTCTACGTGCACAAAAGATCCAACACAGCAAAGAGAAGGACGGAAGCCAAGTCGACAGCAGTCGACTGGTGCCAGGTGGTTGATTGAAGGTGGATGGCATCGAGCGGTGGTCGGCGTTGAGCGGGGCGTCAGGGTCTGCTTTCGTCGAGGAAACAAAGGAGCGGCAGGGGATCGACGGGTGCTGCTGGCGTTGACTCGGTGAAGGAGGGCAACTCGATTGGGCTGAGGTAGTCGCTGGGGATGGTCGGGAAGTCGACAGAGGGGGTTGGGATTACTGAACGTGATTGGGTAGTCGACAGAGGAGAGAACGAAAGAGATGGCTTAGAGTTTAGGTTTGTATTTTTAGGATTTGGAATAGGTTGTATTTATAGGATACAATTAGGTTGTTGGGTTAATGGACTAGGATCCAATTATAATGGGTTTGGGTCTAGAAATAATTGCAATTGGGTTTTGGGTTCAAAAAGAGATGGATTTGAAGACAATAGGGTTCAAAATAAAAATACTCACAATCAAATTAAAAAATGGGATCTGTAAGAAAATAGCTCAACAAGAAGAACAAGATTAATTCATTAAAAAAATTTAATTAAGATGATCAAGAAAAAATAAACTATTTTATTCAATTGCAAATAAAATATTACAATGAAGGGAAAATTGAAAAGAACGAAAATGGTAGTTACAATCCTACCCACCTTACAACAAAATTTCGTTCTCGAAATTTAAGCAAATGGTAATAGGCTAACCCCGAAGAAAAGAATTACACAAAAAGATGGGGAAACTTCTCCTAAATCTCTTCCTCAAGCTCCCAAGTTGACTAACCCGACGAGTGAGGATTCCAAGTAACTCGAACCAATTTGATAACCTTATTCTTCAAAATATTCTCCCGACGGTCCACAATCGAAACCGGACAAATCTCACATGACAAATCTAGTCAAACAGACAATTCCAAGTGGTCAATAACATGACTATCATCCCTGACATACTTCATGAGTTGGGAGACATGGAAGACATCATGCACTCCAGATAGAGCTGGTGGCTACGCGAGTCTACAGGACACCCTGCCTACTCACTCCACCACATCAAACGGACCAATGAATCTAGGGCTTAGCTTGTCCCCTCCCCCAAACCAAATAACACATCTGCATGGTGATACCTTGCGGAGCACATGATCACCCACTTTGAATTCCAACGGTCTCCTGTAAATGTCTTCCCATTTTCTCTGTCTGTCCTGAGCTTCCTAAAGATACTTCCTGATCTAGGCCAGTACATCAACAATTATCGTGATAAGCTCTGGCCCCAAAAGCATCCTCTCACTAATGTCACCCCAGCACACTAGTGATCTACACTTTTGACCATACAAAGCTTCATACGAAGCTGCCTTAAGACTTGCTTGGTAACTGTTGTAGATGATCTTCCCAAGATCCTCCAAACTGAAGAACACAAGACCTCAACATATCCTCGAATGTCTGAATAGTTCTCTCTGATTGTCCATCTGTCTACGTATGGAATGTAGTACTGAATCTCAGCTTACTCCCAACACAGTTCTGAAGACTCTCCCAAAATTGGGATCTGAATTAAGTATCTCTGTCTGATAAAATGCTAACAGGGACCCATGCAATCTAACAATCTCCTGGATATACTTCTCTGCAAGGCTCTCTGTAGACTAACCCACTCTGAAGGGAATAAAATGAGCACTCTTCGTCAAGCGATCCACAATCACCCAGATGGTATTGTGACCATTGGGACTTCTAGGTAAAGCAGTCACAAAATCCATAGTAATGCTCTCCCATTTCCACTCCAGAATAGGAAGCGGTTGAAGAAGTCCAGCGGTCCTTTGATGTTCTGGTTTCACTTGCTGACAGATAAGACACTGCGAAACAAATCTTGCAACAGCCTTCTTCATACCATGCCACCAGAAATGCAACTTCAGATCTCGATACATCTTCGTACCACCGAGATGAATAGAATATGGCGAATGGTGAACTTCTTCGACTAACTTCTGCCTGACTTCTCCCTTGGGAACACATAGACAGGTCCCAAAGTGGAGAGATCCATCCACATGAATAACCATATCAGTCCTTGAACCAGCTTTGACTTCAGCTTGAAACTTCTGCAACTGCGCATCACTAGACTGTGCTTCCTTAATATGATCCACCAAAACGACTGCAACTGAAGCACCATACAACTCTGATCGTAACCAGGCAAAACCACTTCCAAATATAATCTCCTCATAGCTTCCATAAGCTCATCCTGCTCAGTTAGAACCATAGCAACAGGTCTTCTGCTCAGAGTATTAGGCACCAAATTAATCTTGCCAGGATGATACTGCAAACTGATATCATAATCTGCCATCAATTCCAACCATCGGCTCTGCCTCATATTCAGCTCCTTCTGAGTGAACACATACTTGAGACTTTTGTGGTCAGTGAAGATCTCCACTCGGTCTCCAAGTAAATAATGCCTCCAAAGCTTCAAGGCAAAAATCACAGCTGCAAGTTCCAAATCATGTGTAGGATAATTCTTCTCATGCAGCCTCAATTACCTGATGCATATGCGACAACCTTGCCTCGTTGCATCAAAACAACACCCAAATCTCTTCCTGAAGCATCACAGTGAATTAAGAAACCTCCTGATCCATCCGTTATAGTCAACACATGTGCTGATGTCAACCAATTCTTCAATTTAGTGAAGGCTTCATCACAAGAGCCATCCCACACAAACATCTGATCCTTCCCAGTCAACTTGGTCAACGGTGCAAAAATCTTCGAGAAATCCCGAATAAACTTCCTATAGTACCCTGCTAGACCAAGAAAACTTCAAATTTCAAATACTAACCTCGGCTTCGGCCAATCCTTAACTGTAGAGAACTTGGACGGATCGACAGAATCTCCATCACCAAAAATAATATGGCCCAATAATGCCACACGGTCCAACCAAAAGACACACTTGCTAAGCTTCACATGCATTCTGAAGTTGTTGCCCACCGAAGAGGACCTTCTCAGTTAAATCTTTCCAACCCAAGGGTTTACGGGCAAGGAGTTTGGACCCGACCCCCTCTTTCTCCGGAGACAACACCGGCTTGGCCTTCGCCCACTTCGGCACCTCCTCCCTCCACCTCATGGAAATATTCCACGGTGCGCTACCCCCGATCAAGAAATACTTCTCCTTCCAAAACGTGATAGAATCGGGGTTGTCTATCAGCTTCACACCCCGATGCGGCGATAAATAATACTGGTACTCCACCTTACTCTTTAGATGGATACGGTAGAGCCTTCGGAGAATGGTGAGTTGAGGCACACCCCCCATCGCTTGGCATTGAAGAACAAAGCCATCAAAATGCCTCCATATGTTCGGCATATATTGGACGGGGCTCAAGCCGTACCACTGCAGCACATCGGTCACGAACAGAGGAAGAGGTAGGCGAAGACCGGCATAGAATGCATTGAAGGGAAAAACACACGTGTCGGGAAAGGTTGGCGAACAGGCTCAGTTACACGGACCTGGAAGAAGGAGGCTGTGTTCCTTCGGTATCATAAAACTCTTTTGAATCCATACCAAGTCCTTCTCCATTAGCATGGAATGGATGTCGTCAACTTCAGAATGTTCCCTCGGCCTGCTGTCCTGTATGAGGCTGACATCCCGTACACTACCATGGCCAAAAGGTCATCGGAGTATTCTCGAACTCCACTGAGGTTTGTCAAATGACCCAGAAGCCTGCCCAATGCCCCTGCTCGCCTCTCCTTCTCCACTATCTTTTCGGATGTCACCGACCCTACTACCCCCTTCCTCTTGTCCACTGTTGGAGCCACTACCAACTGCTGATTCCCTTGGTGGTCTGAGGTGGAGGTCTCATTCCCTGAAGAAACCCTAGACATCTTGTAAAATATATAAAAGAAAATATATATTTACCTTGATGTGACAGCTACGGTCAGAATAGATAGCCGGAAAACCAAATACCAGACCACGACAGCTAGTAGAACCACCCAGTAGTGAAAGAAAAATTTCCAAGCGTAAGAAACAAGAATGAGGGAATGAAAGGGGGGTGAAAACGTATAGGAAATGAACCGCATCGCTTGGGCTATGAGATCTTTGGGCCCCCAAAACCACTAGAAATGTAATATCCCGGACGGATATTACCGTATATAAATTATTATTTTATTATTACTTTGCTTTAATTCCAAAATTTGAATTATTTTGGTAATTTTCACCCGGTTGTCCATAGACATTATCTGTATCCAGATATCGGTCAGTATACATCCGTATTGTATCAAATTGATACCGTGATCTTCCGAACTGATAATAAAATTTATTTTATTATTATTTCCAAGATTTAATTATTTTTATGCGGATTATGCGAAGATTTTCCGGTATACGGACATATATGCGCACATACGAGTAGTGTGTTGATTAGTGCATTATACGAATTGTGTGTTGTGTATTTTAGACAACACTTATTTTGCTATAACCTAGTAGGGATGGTTAAGGGTTTGATTAGGAGGCTTAACCTAGGTTAAGTATACATGAGAAGGTTAAGAAAACCCTTCTAGAAACCCTCACATAACACCTCCCCCACATAACACCTCCCTCCACCTCACCACCCTACACCTCACCCTAATCCCTACAAGCATGGCCGGCCCATATTTTAGGGAGTGGATTTTGTGAAATTGTGTGGGTGCACATTGCAAATTTCCACCCTTCTCTCCTCCTATAAATACCCCCTCCTTTCATCACTTCTCTCATTTTAGAAAGATCAAAAGAAAGAAAGAAAGAAAGGAAAAGAAAGAGAGAACCTTAGGTTAACTTGAGAGTTTTGTTTTGTAGGGTGTTAGAAGACTTCTAAAAAGCGAGGGGAAGGAGAAGGAGCATAGCAAGTCCTTCCTACAAGAAAGGAAGGTGGAGGTTTCTTCATACTTCTTTGTTTGGTTGTTGTTTCTTTGTTTGTTTGTTTTGTGTTTGATGCTTCTTGTTCTCATCCTCCTTGTTTGTTTCTTTTATTTTGGGTGCTCCTTGTGATGATTTTGTATGTTTCTAGCCTTGTATGAAAAAATAAAAAGAAGTAGTGGTAATACTAAATAACACATAAAGATTGAATCTTTATAATTGTAGTGTTGTTTATGTTGTTATTGGACAAAAGATTCACATATTGCATAATGTTGGACATACAACCATTATTGGTTGTAGGACTTAATACACACATAGCATATGAACATTCTTTTACAACCATTGTGGGTTGTAGGACTTTGATTGAACATTGGACTAATAAAAAGCATATGTTCTAATAAAAAGATCTTTTCTTTGTTAAACACTAGTGGTAGAAATAATTAAAAAGATCTTCTCTTTTTATTTAATCACTAGTTATAGCTAATAAAAAGATCTTCTCTTTTTATTTGATCACTAGTTGTAGGTAATAAAAAGATCTTCTCTTTTTTATTTAATCACTAGTTATAGCTAATAAAAAGATCTTCTCTTTTTTTGATCACTAGTTGTAGCTATTAAAAAGATCTTTTCTTTTAATCGCTAGTTGTAGAAATAAAATCTTTTCTTTCATGTTTACTAGTTGTAAAGTAAAATAAGATAAAAATGATCTTTCCTTTATCACTAGTAATCACAAAGATTAGTAAGCAACTAAGTAGTAGTAAGCTAAAATATAAAGTAGTAGTAGTAGTAGTATGGTTGATTGAATAAAGTAGTGATGGTATGTTATAGTAGTAAGTAACTATAGATGATTTATGTCCATAAAGTAGTAAGTTGTATGTTGTGTTCTTGATAAGAATGGAGTAGTAGTAGTAGTAGATAATTGTGTGTTATGTTTTGATTAAAATAGGAGTAGTAGTAGTAGTAAAATATTGTAGGATTACTTCTAAAAATGTTTAGAAGCCATTTCCATGCTACTAATATTGTAGGATTACTTCTAAAAAAGTTTAGAAGCCATTTTTATGCTACTAATGTTGTAGGATTACTTCTAAAAATGTTTAGAAGCCATTTCCATGCTACTAATATTGTAGGATTACTTCTAAAAATGTTTAGAAGCCATTTTTATGCTACTAATGTTGTAGGATTACTTCTAAAAATGTTTAGAAGCCATTTCCATGCTACTAATATTGTAGGATTACTTCTAAAAATGTTTAGAAGCCATTTTTATGCTACTAATGTTGTAGGATCTTTTCTAAAAATGATTAGAAGCCATATTCATGCTGCTAATGTTGTAGGATCATTTCTAAAAATATTAGAAGCCATATTCATGCTTTACATGTTGTAGGAATCAATCTAAGAGTTTCCTACCATGCTTGGATTAATGACATTATGCTTAGGATGTTGTAGGATCCATAATAAAATTACTTACCATGACTAGTTTAATTGTAGGTATGTGATACACCATGTTAGTTTAATTATAGATATGCCATGCTAGTTTAACTACAAGTAAGTCGTATGCCATGCTAACTTAGGTGTAAGTAAGTTGCATGTCATGCTAGTTTAGATTGTGAGTAAGTTGTATACCATGCTAGGTTACATGAATACTCATGTTTACATGGCACCCATGTTTAGATGAGTGTCCGTTCATGCTATGTTAGTAGATGAGCATGATTCATGCTAAGTAAATAGGTATCGTGCTAATTGTTGATCATGTTAAGTTAATGATAGCCATACTATGATATTCATGCTTAGAATAAAGAAACTACCCATGGCTAGTTGTGGTGATTTTATGTTGTGTTCTATACCACGCTAAAGTTCAAATACATGCTTAGAATGTTGTAGGGCTAGTGTTAGAATTACCTACTATGCTTTGGAATGTTGCTTGTACATACTAGTTGGGTTGCGGCGATTAGTCATGATAGTAGTAAGCTTTCACGCTCGCTTGACTATAGTGGACTTCATGTCTAGGTCGTAGTGATTTTTATGCTTAAGCTCGATATAAACACAAGCTTAATCGTATTCGTATTTAAGGATATCATGATGAGTGGTTGTGTTATATGATTAGATTGTCGTAGGAAGATGCTTATAATTGTATGCCATACTTAAGGCGCTATGGGTTGAAGTAATAAGGATCAGGAAGACCACTAACGATAGTTAGTCCGATAACGGCTGTTATGTCGCCTTCGGATTCTTCCATAGTAGAATACCGATCATAGATTATTGGTAGATCCCTCTGTTGCTTCTAATATTAGAGGACCAAGTTTGTTAGTAAGCACGTTTGGTTGCTTCTAGGATTGATTACCTGTATGGTTGTTTGCATATGGTTATGCTCGTACGTGGCTCGACTGGCCCGTACGTAGCTGTGTGCCTCATACGTAGCTTAGTTGGCTCGTATGTAGGTTGTTGTCTCGTACGCGGCTCGACTGGCCCGTGCGTAGCTGTTGGTCTCATACGCGGCTTATTTGGCTGGTATGTACATGGTTATCTCCTACGAGGCCCACCTGGCTCGTAGGTATTTATTGTTTCATACGTAGCTTAATTGGCTCGTATGTGGTTGTTACTCGTGTATAGCTTGTTGGCTAGTACACGGTTCGTTGTGCTCGTCTAGGGTGAGGTTACCACCCTAAGGGCTATCGACCATCAAGACATATGTTTTCTTACCCTAAGGAACAGTGGAGGAGTCACTCCTTGTGTACCGTCGAATCTTAACCAGGGTAGGTTGATCGAGGACCGGAGTATAGACGAAATCCAAGTCTAGGGTAGCAGCCTGCATGTATATTCGCACAGCCGAAGTCTTGGATCGATGAGCCATGAACCGGATCCTGAGGGGTTCTGGTGAGTCTAGGTTGAGCAGCCTAGTAGAGTTGTCTTGCGAAGCCTAATTTAAGGCCTAGCATGTTACATGATAATATTATCGTCCCTAGGATCGTCGAGTCAGGGACATCATTAGGGTAGTGACTTATAAAGGTCATTTTGTTCAGACCCTTACCGAAGAGAGAGGAGTTGGTTGTAGGGGCCACCTTACGACCAACTTGTCCCTTGAGGGAGGCCTTAGGCGGTGATATTGGGTTGTACCTTCCTGTCAAAGGGATACGTACGGTGGCGTCTCACAAGTTGAGAGCACGGGCTGCGTATCTCGCGCTGTTCATTCCTGAAATACCGTGGCTGGGGTGCCACAGGATGCATGGTGCAGTCCTGTGCTTGCTAGATCCCAGAGGGTGCCACAGGGTAGGCTTCGCGCTGCCCTGCGCTTGCGAAACCCTATGGTTTGATTTTGGAACGATGCCCGATATACTAGGATCGAGTGAGGTCCGGCATGCCGGGTAGTAGTGAAAAACGGAGACACCATAAGCAGACTGCATAGGGGGGACTTGACCCCTTCTGCAACCTCACAGAGTCATGGAGTATTGTCAGGAACAGGTTGTGTACAATTAGAATGCGTAACGCGGGTTCAAATCCCTATATATGGAGAAACGGCTTGAGATGGGGTCGCATGTAGTATGGGATGCATGTTGATTCCGGAGACTTGCTGACATTAGAATAGGAAGCGTCCCGTCAAAGGGGTACGTACGGTGCCATCTCACAGGTTGAGGACACGGGTTACGTACCTCGCGCTGTTAATTCCTGAAGTACCGTGGCTGAGGGTGCCACAGGATGCATTGTGCAGTCCTGCGCTGGCAATACCCCAGAGGGTGCCACAGGGTAGGCTTTGCGCTACCCTACGCTTGCGAAACCCTATAGTTGATTTTGTTGTAATGCCCGATACATTGGGTTCGTCTAATTGAAGGAGGTCCGGTTAGCCGGGTCGCAGTGGCAAACATAGACACCACTGGCGAACTGCATTAGTGGAACTTGACCACATCTGCAACCTCATTAGCCACGTGTGGCTGTCAGGAACGGGTTATGTATAATTAGAATTCATAATGCGAGGAAGCATTCTAGTTCTACTTAAATATCGCATTAAAGTCTAGTCATAGCACTCACAAACACTTACACTACACCGACACTATTGTCATATTTTGTATATTGTTTGGAAGATTCGCTGCTATATGATCAGCCTTTAAGCGTTAGTGAATACTGACGTCCCCACTTCCATAGGTACTGGATCGCCGAAGTACAAAGGCGAAATTCAGGAGGACTCAAGACGAGGAAAGCAAGGAGTCAGTGTTATGTTTAGTTCCGCTGCAGTATATGTATTGATTATGTATTAGTTGAGAAGTACTCTGATGTAAGATGTTGAAGGTTGTAATACTTAGAAATGTAAAGGTAATATTGTAACTCTATTGTAAGGTATTACAGTTGTACAATATTCAGACTTGTAACACTTTGTGTATTGAATAAAAAGTTTTAAATTCTCCTGTTTTTCTATGTATTGTGACTAATTGAAGAAAAGATCTTGGATCGTGTCACGGTTTCCAGTATTGGAAATCGGGGCGCTACAAGAAAAGCCCATGAGAGTCACGAGTACTAAGAGACAGAACGCGTAAAGGCAGAATATCAAGCGGCGCCAAAAAACAATTGACCATTCAATGGTCAACAGCCAAGATCTTATCTCAAGATGCGCGCCTGATCCAGATCGACGACCCATATCCCGCCACATCACTCGGAACCGAAATCTGAGCAAATGTGTCATCGAGTGTGAAAATGGGGCAAAACTCTGTCCAAGATGCGTGCCTGAGACCCAAATCACGCCACATCGCTCGGAACCAAAATCCGAGCAAACGTGTCACCGAGGATGAAAATGGGGCAAAACTTCGTCTCAAGATGCCGCCTGATCCAGATTGACGGCCCAGATCATGCCACGTTGCTTGGAACCAAAATCCAAGCAAACGTGTCACCGAGCGTGAAAATGGGGCAAAACTCTGTCTAAAGATGTGCGCCTGATCCAGATCGATGGTCCATATCACGCCACGTTGCTCGAAACCAAAATACGAGAGAACATAGCACTGAGCGTGAAAATGGGGTAAAACTCCCTCTAAAGATGCATGCCTGATCCATATCGACGGCCCAGATCACGCCACGTTGCTCGGTACCAAAATTCGAGCAAACGTGTCACCGAGCGTTAAAATGGGGCAAAACTCCACCTCAAGATGTGTGCTTGATCTAGATCAACAGCCTAGATCACACCACATTGCTCAGAACCAAAATCCGCGCAAACGTGTCACCGAGCGTGAAAATGGGGCAAAACGCTTGCCCCGAGATAGTCGCCATATCCTGATCAACCGCTCAGATTGCGCCACATCGCTCGGAAACAAAATCCGAGCAAACGTGGCCCCGAGCGTGAAAGTGGGGAAAACACTCGCGTCGAGATACACGCCAGATCGTGATCAACCGCTCAGATTGTGCCACGTTGCTCGGAACCAAGATTTTAGCAAACGTGGCTCCCGAGCGTGAAAGTGGGGAAAATGCTTTCTCGCCAGATCGTGATCAACCACTCAGATTATGTCACGTCACTCGGAACCAAAATCCGAGCAAACGTGGCTCCGAGCGTGAAAGTAGGGAAAATGCTCGCCTCTTGATACGCGCTCATGATCGAACCACCTGGAATGCGCCACGTCGACAATCATCAAATTAGCCATCTGGTCGTTCTGGAAATTGCTCTGAAGATGTGATCGATGCTCCATATTGCACCACGTTGGTAATTAATTGATAATTTTGTTTATTTTAATTATTAAATCAAATTAATCATTTTAAAATCGAGAAAAAAATTTAAAAATTCAGAAAAATCAATTAAAAATTCTGAAAATTAATTATAAATTTGGGAAAATATTTTAGAACTCCTCGAAAAATAATTATTAATTTGAATGACTAATTGATATTTTTTGAAAATAGATTGTTAATACGCAAAATTGAATAAATGATTCGAAAAATGATTAAAAAATTGGAAAAAATCAATGGAAGATCCAGAAGATCCCACAAACACATCTGAGTAGAATGCAAGCTCAATTAAATGTTTTCAAGCCTCGTGGGCAATTCTGAAGCTCCTAAAGAACTCCAATAAAATCTCGTACGCCAATAAAACAAGAAAACTACTCCCTGAAATGCTGCTAAACTCAGTCTTCCGGAGTCGGGGCTCGTGATACGGCTAAAAATGGGATTAAGTCGATACCGTTCAAACCGGGATGAATCTTAAATCTCTCAGGGGTAAAACGGTAATTTCCACCACAAACGGGTCCGAAATGGAAACTGGGTCTTTTTTCAAAGCCCAGTAACCCGAAAATGGATCTGTCCTATTGGGCATGGGTAGCAACCCTTTACAAACCAGCCCAAATATTTAAAGTGTAATTCAAATTCATGATTATCTCTAAGAGGCTGTTTAAACCGCCTCTCTTATCATGAAACGAGTTTAAACTCTACACCTTATCCAAAAACACTGGGACATAGAGATAAATGATTATCTCTAAATTGTCTCTTAAGGCGACTATAAATACCCCTCCCCCCCCACCATAACAAGGTAATCAATATTTTTCCACTAAAGCGCTCTCTCATAATCTTCCTGCTTATTGACTTGAGCGTCGGAGGGTTCTCGCCGGGAACCATCCCGGTGTATCGAACTTTTTTCAGGTCAACGGCGACAGCAAGAAACAGTCAAACACTGGCCAAAAGTCAACAGGTTTGCCTAATTTGTTTTCCAAAGAATCCACAAATACATCTGTTTGCTCCCACACCAAAATTAGTGGCAACAGTGGATTAACCAACTCATTTCTAGACAATGAGGATTACTTGGTCAATGGAGAAATTGGTTGAATTGTACACCAGCGAGATAGTGAGACTGCATGGAATTCCCGTGTAAATTGTTTCAGATCGGGATGCACGGTTCACGTCACATTTTTTGAATTGTCTTCATGAAGCTATGGGAACTAGAACTGATTTCAACACTGCCTTCAACCCTCAAAGCGATGGACAGATTGAGAGAGTGAATCGGATATTGGAAGACATGTTAAGATGTTCCATGCTAGATTTTGGAGGAAACTGGGAATTGCACTTAGCTCTGATAGAGTTTGCATACAATAACTGTTTTCAGACTAGCATTGGCATGACACCATATGATGTTTTATATGGAAGGAAGTGCAGAACGCCGGTATGTTAGTATTAAGTGGGAGAAAGGTAAATGTACAGACTAGAAATAGTGCAACAAACATAAGATAAAATTGAGTTGATACGAAAGAGGCTGGTCGAGGCACAAAGCAGGCAGGAAAAGCTATGCAGACAATTGGAGAAGTGACGTGGAGTTTGAAGAAGGAATTTTTGTTTACGAAGGGTGTAATACGATTAGGAAGAGGGAGAAAATTAGCTCCAAGGTACAAATTCCAAATACATGTAATTCATAGAAAATACATGATCTTTTACTTCAATTCGTACAAATTTACAAGGAATTCAAAATTTTTCATTATACATTGTTTGTTACAAATACACAACGGAAGTTACAGAAATTATACTACTTTAACATTCAATAAGTTTAATCTGGAAGTAATCATCAGTATCAACTCATCTTTTCGTCTTTCGCTAAACTAAGTCATGCACTTGAAAACTGTGGGCACGTCAGTTGCATACAACTGACGCAATGCTATAATACAGCGATTCTCTTACTTTAGCAAACACAAACTTGAATGCACCACAAAGTGTTAAAAGTGACTATCCTAAACATGTCAGTGTATGATATGAACTTAATGCCTAATGCAGACATTACACTACGATGACACTAATTCACACTTATTCGGATTCTATCCTATACTACATTGGTCTGAGGGCAAGACCTTATTGTACTCCTCATTATAGGGTTCAATCCCTCGTTATGAAGTATACTACGGTGACTAATGCAAGGTGTAACATCCTGAATTTTTATTTACAAGAGTTTGTGATTTACGTGTTTTGCACGTATAATTTCATATGCATTTTTCTAGAGACAACTATTTCTTCTTAACTTAAGCTATTAATTATTCTCTTTATTTTCTAAAAGATCTATTTTTAAAGCCTAAATGAAATCTTAGGCCTAATTATCTCTCCAGCCCATTATAATTAATTTATTAATTAATTCTCTTGAGCCCTTGGTCTTTTGGCCCATTAGAGAGCCCAATTAATTTAACTTCTCTTTTATTTAACCTAACTTGTAGTGTAGACAATCTTAACAAACAATTAATTAAATGTGCATGAACAATGTTTGGTAGGGGGTACTAGTTTGCAGGTGTATTGCACTTGCACGTGCAAATGCACCATGGAGTGTAGGCCGGACTGTTCAAGAGAGAGGGAGAGATGGGTGTAGTGGTGAGGTGGTTTCTCAAGTCATGGGTAGTTACTACAACTCCCAAACTCATCCTAGCTTTTGATCCCTAACTATTTGATCTAATCCTAGCCATTCAATTCACTCAAAAATATGTATAAATACCCCCTCTCATTTACTCTCTTTTGCACTTGAAAAAGAAATAAAGAAACATAAGAGTTAGAAAAAGATTGAGAGAAAGTGAGAGAAAAATTGAGTTTTTGTGATAGTGTGTGTGTTCATCCCTTTGGAGACCGGCCAAATCAACAAGGAGCAAGGGGAGCTCGGGTTCCATCAAGCACAAGGAGGACAAGGCAATTTGCGACACAATCTAGGAGGAGAAGGATCGCTTTTTGTTCAAGGAGATTTCTAGGATTTCTTTCTTTTGTTTTTATCAAATAGGTGGGCAATTTTCTCTAACTTCTAAGTAGTACCATGCTAGGTTGGTTTTGGATCATGCTAGAATAAGTAAGTGAAAATATTGCTCTATGTTAGTAACTTGATTAAGAAGAAAAGAAACATATGTGAAATTACATGAAATGACTAGTGAAATTGATTGAATGGTATGATTAGAATTGTTGTTGTGGTAATTTAATATTGCTCTAACATGCTAATTTAGAATGAATGATTCTGCATGTTGAAATATTCTTGTATGTGGGAAAAGTGCAACTTAAGAAATGTGCTTATGTGAAGAAAAAAAAAATTCAATTATGAGAATCTCCATGTTATAAAAATTGACTAGAAAATTATGCATGTTTATGGTTAGTATGATTAATACTAAATAATCCTAAAGTTGTATGTTAGTTGTTGGAGAAATGAACGGTTTGTACTTTAGGCCAAATTCAAGAAATGATCAATTTGTGTGTAAATCAAAAAGGAGGAAGAAAAACTCATTAGTCTAATAAAGAGGAACTAAAATATGATTGAAAGAAATCAAGAAAAATGTCTCCTTGAAAAGGAAGTTGTTAATAGAACCTTATGCGATTTTCATGTACACTTTGCATGACTAAGGAGTAGAACTTTATATGGGAAAAATAAGATTTTAAAGGCTTTAAATACCCTAAAATTTACTATTTATTTTGAAAGAAATCTAGTCGGAAATTTATTTAGTTTTAGAGAAGAACAAATCATATTTTCGAAGAAATGAGTTTTTTTTAATGAACTAGAATAGTTACAGTCTTGTACAAAACAAGTTGGAATTATTTCTCTACGGCTTAGTCACTCTGTCCATACTGGTCAGTGGGTGAAAATTAAAAACGTCACTATAGTTAGAGGTCATGGGTTCGAATCTTGACATAAACTCTTCATTTTTATTTTGAAAATAACCCATTAACGAGACCCCGATTATAAGAGAGTTAAGACCCCCCTTGTATCATGTGGGCGCTCTATCCTCTTTGGTCAGGCGTTGCGCCACAGTAACGTTACTGTAGCGCACGCTGCTGTTGTTGCTGGTTCGAAACCTGGCTTCGGCCTAGGTTTTTAAAATTTGATTTTTTTTGGGAAAAATTAATATTTTTTAATGATTCTTTTTGTAAAATTAAATTAGAAAAAAAATATGTTAATTATCCTGAGATTAATTTGAACTTATCTACAAAATTTCTATTGAATGATTAAGAATTTTTAATCAAGATTAAAGAGATTATAAGGGTGTTTATGTGATAAATTAAAGCAATATGCATTTCTCTTCTTTAGGAAAAATTATGTAAAATTATTTTGAGAATTCATAACTTAATGCAAATGAGAATAATTTTGTTTAGGTTAAATAAATGAGATTTTAGACCAATGAAAGCAAAGAAAATAATTATGAGATTAAATATGTAAGTCAAGAAATTGTGAAATGAAACTTTCTTGTCTCTCACTTGTGAAAAGTAATACATGAATTGAAATGATGATGAATCATGATAAAATTTTGATGAGTGTGAATACTCAATTTATGAACATGAAATGAGATTTTGAACTAGAGGGTAGCTAAGTCCTATTACCAGCAATTGAATGAATTATAATTGTTGAGTTGAATTATTGAGATGAAAGACCAAGTTGGTCATGTTGTTGATTAAGACCAATATAGAGGAAAGAGATAACTCTAGGGGTTGATTTCATTCATGATTCAAACAAACTAAGGATTAGATACATAGTGGTGATGTGACGAAAGTAAGAGAAAAACACGAGTATAAGGGCCATTGGATTGGCGGTGTGAGAGTTATTCACAGACTGCCTACTTGATGCGTCATGACATGGTGTGAGCACTACTCCAGAATTATCGTTCCGGTGGCGATACTTGTGGGGTGTTTGGTGACTATGGGTGGTGCCATCGTTCCATGACGGAGATTGAATTGTCCATAGTCTGCCTGCATGATGCGTCATGTTAGTGCGTGGGATTCCCTTCCAGACTGTCTGGACATAGGCTCGTAACTCATAGAATATCTAGGATACTTACCGTAGTTACCGAGTAGTTTAAGTCATGGCGAGGGATTGAACCCTACAAGATGAAGAACGATTAAGGACTTGCCCTCGGACCTATGTAGTATGGGATGCATAGAAACCGAACAAGTGCGCATTAGTGTCATATAATATAAAAACTGCATTAAGGACTAAGTGCACAGTACAACACGACATCTATAGGATAGTCCTCGTAGTTTTGCTTGGGACAAGTGTGTGCTTTCTAATCAGGAAAAAAACAATGTTTTATATCCTTGCATCAAATGAATGAACTGACGAGCCTACGTTTCCATGCATGATAAAGAGATTGACAAGAATAAAGCAGGCATGCTGCTTAAAGAATGTTTCAAGTGTTGTACAGTTTATTCATGTAATTATTGTAAATTGCTTCCGTTGTTTAAATGTAATTTAAAGATTTAACTCTGATGTAAAGTAAAGTTTTCATTTCCCTGTAAAATTGTACGAAGAGAAGTGAAAAGATCCTGTGGAACTTCGAATTCGGTCTGTTTTGGAATTCGGGGTGTTACACAAGGTTTAGATATCTTGTGAGTATCTAGTACCACCCCGATAATTCTTGAGAGTCGTTCTCCCATCGCTGAGACGAAATCCACACCGTGAACCATGACCCCGATAATTCTTGAGAGCTGTTCTCCCACCACGAGTGATTTTGGACATATTGTCTCACACCTCGATAATTCTGGAGACGAAACCCACACCGCGAGCCAAACAGTACCTCATCACACAAATATCCCATCAGCGTCATCCCATTCTCGATAATTCTGAAGAAGTATCTCCCACCACGAGAAGTTTTGGACATCACACCTCACGCCCCGATAATTCTGAAGATAATCTCCCGCCGCGAATCTTGATCCCGATAATTCTGAAGAAATATCTCCCACCGCGAGTGATTTTGGATATGATGCCTCACACCCCGATAATTCTGAAGATAATCTCCCACCGCGAATCAAATAAGGTCCTCATACTCATGTTTGCCCATACTTCATCATATCTCCCCCTAGTGCATATTCTTAGGTTTAATTATAACCATCACAGCCTAGACCTAGCTTACCCTACCGAACTTAAATTAACACACGGAGAAATATTAGCCCACACTGGTTACTTCTCAAATTATAACTTGCCGGTCTATATGGGTCACTCTCAGCCTCTAGATTCCAACAACCATCTCAATATAGAGATCAACTAGGTTACATATAACCTATTATAAAAAATTTCATTCATTAAACATCTTTTAACTTTTTTTTATCCATTCTCTTTGCTATTATCAATCATGAAGTAACCAATTACTTATAGCAACATTCAATAACACTTGATGAGTTAAAACCTTATAAACATCAAATGTTTAATATTCCAAATTCATATTTTAATTACCTCTTAATTCCTCATAAGGTACATCTTCCTACATTCCAATTTTAAATCCAGTTATATACGTTGTAAAAGTTTTAGGACAATTAGATAAAAGATATCAACCCAATGGAATTGAAAAAATCATATAAATTTCAATACTACTCCAAAAATAGATTGATTAGTTTCATAGGAATCATAAGTGAGTCTACTAAAAATTTGTAGTTAAGATTATCTACATTCATCTTCAATTACTTCGTCTAAATTCATTTGTAAGACAGTAGATTCACAATCCAAACGCTGCATCTCATGCTACTTGTAAAAATCACAGAAAATTCTATACTTCATAAAACTTGATGTTCTTCAGACCAAATTAAAGGTATACAAGTCTATTATAACTTTGTAGTTATAAGTTTCTCCAAAAAATTGTGTCTATAACTTAATTCTTTGAAATCTACAGTCGGGTCGAAATGTTATATAGACTGCCACTTGTTCAATCTTGTAAAATTCATTATAAATTCGATTCTTGTTGGAAATTTTATTTCGTAGACTCTAAAGATGGTTAATGAGTCTACTTCATCTTCTTAGTTTTGACATTTCTCAAAATATTGCATCTAAGATGCAGAAATGATCAAAATCCGAAATGTATACAAATTTTCAGCAACTAGCCAAATTGCCAACCAATCCTATGTTTGGATTTTATTAAAATAATAAACGACATCCAAATAGTAAAAAATTTTAAGGAGATGTTCTTGACATATACGAGGTGCTCCTATGAAAATTTTAGATCTAGATTTCATCTAGTTTAATATATATGATTTTCTGAGGTACAACTAAAATATAAAACAGAAACTTATGAAAATGCCCTTAAATCAATCATATCATAATATCACACCTTTAATCAACAACACATAATCTAAACATAAATACTCAATCTATATAAGTCATCATGCAGCTAAAAATTCACACATAACAAGCATTCCACTAATAAAATTGTAACTCCTATTTTTCCGTATCTTTAAAAAAAATTTCTACTGTATTTTCATTCCTAATATTTTTGTATTCAAAATTGAGATCCTATATTTTGTTCCAGTTCGAATAAAATCATTATTTTGTTTCGACTTAATTTTTTGTGCCAATATCTAATTCAATTGTATTATTCGTTCTACTCTTTTGGGTCCTTCTTCATAAAGAGATGAGCTATTTCATGTCATTTATCTCCTTATCCCCATTTTTATGGACTTTTGACCAATTCTCTAGTTGGATCCCCTCAAATCGGATACCCTAATACCCATATCCCAAATCCACATTATTTAACCCTAAACACCTCTAACCCTAACCCTAACCCCTAACCTAATTACTGTGCAAACCCCATACAACCAGCTGCTCTCCTTCTTCTTCCTCCCGCTCCTATCGCTCCCTGCCCTACTGTCCACATCCATACCTAGTTCGCCTTGCCTTCACTCCCACCACCATCGCCGTCGCCGCTCCTTGTCAACCCTACAATCACCACCACCGCCAGCATCCACCGTCGTCTCCTTCATCGAACCCATCTCCCAAACCCACTTCACCTTTACCTATCGACCTCCACTCCAACACCGCACCATCGCCAGTCACTATCCCCATCGCCTCGTCATCTCCTCGCCGCCTCGCCACACCCAATACCTCTCCGACCTCCGTTCGCACTGCCAACACCCTGAACCCACTCCTCCGCTCTCCTCCCCTGTTTTCGAACTCGAGAACAGAGGATCACTATCATCGTCGCCACAGTCGCTTCCCGCCACAGTCGCGCCGCCGCCAGCATCGCAAGCCCCGCCTCGTCACCGTCTTTCCCTCTCTCTCCTGCTCGCTGTCGAAGTGAGGAAGAAGATGCCAGCGATTGGTCGAACCACTGTCCTGTGTTCACCCACTGCAGATCCGAGAAAGGCTATTCGCTGTTTGCCCCGATCCGCTGTGTAGGAGGCGTCCCATTGGATCGTTTGGCTGTCCCGTGTTTTGGCACAGCAGATCCTGTGTTGTTGTCCGCTGTTCTTGGCTGATCTTGTGTGGGGATTCACTGTTTACTTTTGATTTCTCGCACGTGATTCATACGTGCTTTTAGGAGATTTCACCCGAGGTTTTTCAATCCCGTTTTCCTTAATTATCAGATCTAATCGCCCTCATCTAATCAAGGCAAGTATTCTTCTTGTACAATTTATTGATCTAGTACAAGCATTTGATTGAAAATACCGCAAATAGGTTATAGTTATGACTCCTTCTTATCTTATCAATTGTCGATCCTGAATTTTCATCGTCGATTCCATAATCTTAAGAGTCACAATACCTTTGTTATTATAATTAAAAATTACTTGGACTCATTTTATCTCTAGTCACATGAACATATGAAATTAAGAACCCTAGTTTTTTAGATGTTTGTTGTATCTTGTAGGTAATGATCTTGCACCCATTTGAGTTGAGAAATAAATCTTGCGTGCTGTTTTTATAACCATTACCCCGTATATGTATCACACATTTTTGATGAAACGGATAGAGTCCAAAGACTCCAGCCATACGACATCATTATAATAAAATCGAGAAGGGTCTTACAAGGTGTAAAACAAAATGACCAGAATAAACTACATACAAACAGGCAAAACAAGCTATACAGACTCAGAGGAACAATAACAACTAAGCCAGAACAATGCGCTAGGAGTACAATAGGAAACCAAACAATAATAAACCAAAGTCGATGCCGCGCTAGAGCTCTGGAGAGATAGATAGAGACTGGGACAGCCGCACCTATCACTCGAAACAGCAACGAGAATGCATCATAACAGTGAGCGCCAGTCAGCTGGGCTCCGAAGAAGCTCAAAGCAAGCGCCAACGAGATGACGCGCTCCCTCTCCAGTAAACATCTCAAAGCAGAGCATCCAGACCAAAAACACAACACCACTGGATCCAGAATGGGCAGTATATGTATCACACATTAATCTTGACTCCTAACAACCAATTATCATGCAACCTATACATGTAAGACCACTTGTTGCTGTACTGAAGTTTACTATGCTGTTTCGACCCCTTTAAAGTTAGAATCTGAATCCGAGCCCCGAAGAGTAAATATAGATCTAGATGTCTATAGCCTCTGGAATTTTTGAATTCCGAGTTACGGTCTAGGAGATATCGCAGTTTTACTGCAGCTGTGTCGGTAGTCGCAGATTCACAAAACTGCTGCACAACTTTAGTATGCAAATTAATTTAACTATGTTATCAGTAAGCGTTTGACTTGAAATATTACATGCTATTGGTGGAAACCCTAGATAACATCCCCAAATTTTCTCTGAATTAATTAACAATGTTTCAACACTGTTTCGTATGTATAAACTTAGAATCACAAATTCTTCCTAAAAACAATAGCTGTGTAGTTCGCTGTTTTGACACATGTTTCCACAATTTTTATGTACCTTAATTATATGCGTTGGAACTGGAAAGAAGTATAGTTTCTAGATCTCTTGATGGATCCACATTTGCTATCTCGTACCAACGGGAATCCCAGTTTTGGTATAGCAACGTCGTGCTGTCCAGGTTTCAGATTTTCGTTGTTCATGATATTTTTATTTGTGTTGAACCTCGAATATGCTATATAAATATCTCAAACTTGTCCCATGTCAATGATTACGATTTCTTGACTTGTTTCACACACTTGCATACTTTCTTGATAAAAATTAATAAAAGTAACAAGCCGGGGTTTAAGGGAAAGACCATAGTTGTGGACAATATAGGTAAGTGTACTCGGAAGGGGGCCCATGTTTCCCAATACTTGGTTCATGAACTTGTTGTATCTTGATCGATTTATGGAGCCAGTTACTTGGCTCATGAACTTGTTTGATTCATGAACCCATTATGCGGTTCTTGAACTTGTTAGTGGATTCGCGAACTTGCTTCGTAAACATGTTATTTATTTTCTGATTCATGAACCATGGCTTGCTTGATACATGATATCTGAGTACGCCGCCCTATAGAATCCATTAATAGTCCTAAACGTAACTATATTGACTGTAGCAACCATGTAGTAAAAACATGGATGCATGAAGTGCTACCTAGATAGTAATAACCACAAGACTTGAACATGAAACTTGAACTTGATACATGCTACTTGATACTTGTCAACTTGTTACTTGAGACTTGACACTTGAATATAATACTTGACACTAGACTTGAGACTTGTTACTTGACACTAGACTTGAGACTTGTCACTTGAGGTTAGATATCCCTACAGGTTCACTTGTCACTTGTTTCGCCATTAGTATTTGTTATCTAGCCTGTTCACTTGAGTTGTCCTCCTTGCTAGCTAGTTCTTGGATTTCCACTACTTGTTGTATCTCTGTTACATTCTTGATTCTAATTCTTGTTCCACATTATTTGTACTCGTTTTTACTATTTATGGCCCTAACTTGCACTAAGGGTATTTTCTCTTGTTTTCTCTTTTTTTTTTCCTTTTTATAATTATTAAACAGACTTTGGAGAAGAGCTACCTGCTGGAATTGGTGAGCAGAGGTTTTAATCTTCAAGTGGAGAAAAAGACTTGCTTAGATTATTTATTTTTCTCGAGTTGTTAATTCTTGCTACTTAAGAACTTGTAACGGGCTGATATTCCTGAGTTTTAACTTGATCTAGACTTGAAACTATTTGGACATTACTATTTTGTTTTCAATTGTTTCTGTTGCTAATAAATTATTCATGCATGCTTGGTTATTTATATCTCTTGTTATGTTCTTGTTGTGATGCCGAGTTGATCCTACAGCTTATGGATGATATTAAAATCATTCGCTGGGCTTTGTCATGCGCTCGTATTCCATGTTTTTGGGAAGTGGTGTGTGACAAGGTTTTTAGTGGTATTAGAGTTCAGGTTTGGCTAATGTGTTATTTTGAATAATACATTAGACAGGCTTGACTCAGTCAGGATTAACTCAACATTAAACATGCCATGCAACCACATGAATAATTTGATAATCAACTCGATCTGGACATAAGTCTTATATCATCCATTATGATCCCTTCATATTCAATTCTTGTATTCATTGCTCCCTTCCTTCTCTTACAGTCTTCCTGATTTGTTGATTCCTTATTGGGTACAAATTTATTCTTTCCGTACCCATATTCTTTTGAGTTTGGTGCAAGCAATCTCTGATTTTTTACTTGCCTAGTTGATCCCTTCTAATTTCAGCTCGTGTGCCGTTCATTGTTTTCCCTGCCTTGCATTCATTTTTTTTATTTTTTGTTGATTCATATTGAGCATCATGTTGGTTAATTTTTCCCTGCTATATTCTCTTCAATTCCGATCTTGCCCCTCGTCCTTTTTCCTTCGTATTCAATTCCTTAATTTTTTTTGTCCCTTCTAGTCATCCCCCTCTTTAACTCTTTATTGGGTATAGCTTCATTTTTCTCTTGCCTATTTTTCTCTTTATAATTATTTTTTTTCGAATACCTTCTATATTTCGATTATTAATTGTTATATTTATTTTCGATCTTCTATATAAAAAAAAATGTGTTCCTCAACAAAGATTTTGTTATTTCAAACAATGGTGAATTTTAACTTCACTTTTTATTTTTGATCGACTATATATTTCTACTGGATTATTTTGATAAGATAAATTCTTATTTTGTTGTATAATGCTGTTGTTACTGCTATTATTATTATTGCTATTATTTTCATTATCATTACTTGTATTATTATTGTTGTTACTACTATTGATATTCTTATTGTTGGTTTCATTATTTTATTATTATTGTTAATATTAAATTACTTCCACAAAAATGTTGGGGCCAAACCATATCTTGTCTTGCATTACTACTTTTTCTAGTGTTGTTAATATTTTAATATTATTGTTATTATTATTATTATTATTAACATTCTTTTTGCGATTCTCTTATTATTATTGTTATGAACATTGTCCTTATCATTGTTATTCTTATTGTTATTAGTATTGATATTTTGTTATTATTATTTTTATTGGTATTATTATTTTTATTGTTACTATTGTTATTATTATTAATTTGTTTTGATCCTGAGCATGCTCAGTTTTATATACATTTCACCATTTCGGTGCAACCTAATGTCGTGATGGCAAATATGCAACTCGATGTCAATGGAGGAAAATTGCAGCTAGATATCGGGGAGGCAAAATGTGCAACCGAATATTCAGACGGCAACTTGAACTAGTATAGCTGATTTACTTATAGAGGTGATAAGACAATTCTTAATTTTGTTTTATAATGCTATTTTTATTATTGCTAATGTTTTCATTATTATTATTATTGTTATCTCTATTGCTGTTATTATTATTGTTTTCATTATCTTTGTTGCTGCTATTATTATTGTTATTATTATTATTATTACTGTTACTTTATTATTATTGGTATTATTGTTATTATTGCTATTATCATTATTATTATTATCATTATCGATATTATTTTTAATGCTAGCATTATTATTATTATTGCATTATTTTCATAGATGTGTTGAATTCTATTATGTCATGTATGTATTACCATTATTATTAGTATTGTTGATGTTTTTATTTTATAATATTATTATTACCTATATGATTATGATGATCATGATTGCTGTTACTATTGTTGTTATTATTTTTGTTATTATTATTATTTTTATTATGGTCATTATTACTTGTATCATTGTTGTTATTAATATTTTAATATTATTGTTATTATTATTACATTTTGATTATTATCATTGTTATATTTATTTTTATTATTGTTACTATTATTCTATTAATATTGATGTTATTATCAATGATATTTGTTGTTATTATTATCTCTGTTAAAGCCATTAGTTTTGATCTATATTATATCTTTTAATTATTTAAATTCAAGCCAAATCTTATATTCATTTTGCATTATTTATTATATCTATCTCGAGCCCAACCCATATTCTCCTACCTATACTCTCTTTAATCCTGGTATCTCATTCTTTTCTTCCTGCTTGGATCGTCGATTGGTGTCACGTGGTCTGCAATGACATGTCTAGAGCTGGGAATGTCACGGTGGGCCCATAACCCACAGGTCCCAGGATCCTATTGTTGCTTCTCCTTCCTTGCATTATTTGCTATCCCCTACCCCTTGCATTCGCTCTCATCCGTTGACTCATTGCTTGGTTCATCTTTTCCTTGTCCATCCCTTCTTCGATTCCAGTCTTATCTATTTCTTCATCTCTTTGCTTATTATTTTGCAAGTCTTGGGGTGTTCTTCTCCATTTTGATATCGATTACGTCTTTGTTGCATTCTATTTTACCATCATACACCCATTCATTATTTGATTCAATTCTCCCCTGTCTTTTCTCTCTCTGATTCCAGTTCTGCCTACTTCTTTATCATATTTGTTATCTTGTGTTATTTCGTTCTTCTTGATACTGTTTATTCTCTTCCATGTCTTCCATTGGACCTCATTGTTATTCATCCTCCTTCTTTTCTGGTGTTGCCCTTTGCTTTGTTCCTTCCCCATTAATTCCCTGTTTCGTTACCCTTTTCCAAGTTTGTTTTGCCCTGTGCTATGCACCGCCTAAGCAAATTTTGAGGACGAAATTTTTGTGTAAGGTGGGTAGGATTTGTAACTCCTATTTTCCCGTATCTGTAATTTTTTTTTCTACTGCATTTTCATTCCTAGTATTTTTGTATTCAAAATTGAGATCCTATATTTTTTTCCAGTTCGAATAAAATCATTATTGTGTTTCGACTCAATTTTTGGTGCCAATATCTAATTCAATTGTATTATTCGTTCTACTCTATTTGGTCGTTCTTCATGAAGCGATGAGCTATTTCATGTCATTTATCTCTTTATCCCCATTTTTATGGATTTTTGACCAATTCTCTAGTTGGATCCCCTCAAATCGGATACCCTATTACCCATAACCCAAATCCACACTATTTAACCCTAAACACCTCTAACCCTAACCGCTAACCTAGATACTGTGCAGACCCCATCCAACCCGCCGCTCTCCTTCTTCTTCCTCCCGCTCTTATCACTCCCTGCCCTTCCGTCCATATCCATACCCAATTCGCCTCACCTTCACTCCCACCACCATCGCCGTCGCCGCTCCTTGTCAACCCCACAATCACGACCACTGCCAGCATCCACCATTGTCTCTTTCATCAAACCCAACTCCCAAACCCACTTTGCCTTTACCTATCGACCTCCACTCCAACACCCCACCATCGCCAGTCACCACCCCCATCGCTTCGTCATCTCCTCACCGCTTCGCCACACCCAATACCTCTCCGACCTCCATTCGCACTGCCAACACCCCGAACCCACTCCTCCGCTCTCCTCCCCTATTTTCAAACTCGAGAACAGAGGATCGCCGTCATCGCCGCCACAGTCGCACCGCCGCCAGCGTCGCGAGCCCCACCTCGTCACCGTCAAAGCCATCGCCTGCCACCAGTCACCGCCTCTCCCTCTCTCTCCCGCTCGCTGCCGAAGTGAGGAAGAAGACGCCAACGATTGGTCGAACCGCTGTCCTGTGTTCACCCACAACAGATCCGAGAAAGGCTGTTCGCTGTTTGCCCCGATCCGCTGCATAGGAGGCATCCCATTAGATCGTTTGGTTGTCTCGTGTTTTGGCACAGCAGATCCTGTGTCGCTGTCCGCTGTTCTGTGCTGATCTGGTGTGGGGATTCACTGTTTACTGTTGATTTCTCGCGCGTGCTTCGTACGTGTTTTTGAGAGATTTCGTGCAGGGTTTTTCGATCCCATTTTCCTTAATTATCAGATCTAATCGCCCTCATCCAATCAAGGCAAGTATTCTCCTTGTACAATTTATTGATCTAGTACAAGCATTTGATTGAAAATACCACAAATAGGTTGTAGTTGTGACTCCTTCTTGTCTTATCAATTGTCGATCCTGAATTTTCATCGTCGATTCCTTAATCTTAAGAGTCACAACACCTTCGTTGTTATAATTAAAAATTACTTGGACTCATTTTATCTCCTAGTCACATGAACATATGAAATTAAGAACCCTAGAATTGTAGATGTGTGTTGTATCTTGTATGTGATGATCTTGCACCCATTTGAGTTGAGAAATAAATCTTGCTTACTGTTATGATAACCATTACCCCATACATGTATCACACATTAATCTAGACGCCTAACAACCAATTATCGTGTAACCTATACATGTAAGACATTCACACTTATTGCTGTCCTGAACTTTACTATGTTATTTCGACCCCTTTAAAGTTAGAATCTGAACCCGAGCCCTGAACAGTAAATGTAGCTCTAGATGTCTAGATGTCGATAGCCTCTGGAAATTTTGAATTTCGAGTTACGGTCTAGGATATATCGCAGTTTTACTGCAGCTGTGTCGGTAGTCACAGATTCACAAAACTGCTACACATTTTTAGTTTGTAAATTAATTTAACTATGTTAACTGTAAGCGTTTAACTTGAAATTTTACATGCTATTGCCGGACACCCTAGATAACATCTCCAAATTTTCTCAGAATTAATTAATAATGTTTCAACACTGTTTCACATGTATAAACTCAGAATCACAAATTCTGCCTGAACACAATAGCTGTGTAGTTCGTAGTTTTGACACATGTTTCCACAATTTTTATGTACCTTAATTATATCTGTTAGAATCGGGCAGGAGTCTAGTTTTTAGACCTCCTGACGGATCCACATTTGCTATCTCGTACCAACGGAAATCGCAGTTTTGGTACAACAACGTCGTGCTGTCCAGGTTTGAGATTTTCGTTGTTCGTGATATTTTTATTCGTGTTGACCCTCGAATATGCTATATAAATATCTCAAACTTGTCCCATGTCCATGATTACGATTTCTTGACTTGTTTCACACACTTGCATACTTTCTTGATAAAAATTAATAAAAGTAACAAGCCGGGGTTTAAGGGAAAGACCATAGTTGTGGACAATATAGGTAAGTGTACTCGGAAGGGGGCCCATGTTTCCCAATACTTGGTTCATGAACTTGTTGTATCTTGATCGATTTATGGAGCCAGTTACTTGGCTCATGAACTTGTTTGATTCATGAACCCATTATGCGGTTCTTGAACTTGTTAGTGGATTCGCGAACTTGCTTCGTAAACATGTTATTTATTTTCTGATTCATGAACCATGGCTTGCTTGATACATGATATCTGAGTACGCCGCCCTATAGAATCCATTAATAGTCCTAAACGTAACTATATTGACTGTAGCAACCATGTAGTAAAAACATGGATGCATGAAGTGCTACCTAGATAGTAATAACCACAAGACTTGAACATGAAACTTGAACTTGATACATGCTACTTGATACTTGTCAACTTGTTACTTGAGACTTGACACTTGAATATAATACTTGACACTAGACTTGAGACTTGTTACTTGACACTAGACTTGAGACTTGTCACTTGAGGTTAGATATCCCTACAGGTTCACTTGTCACTTGTTTCGCCATTAGTATTTGTTATCCAGCCTGTTTACTTGAGTTGTCCTCCTTGCTAGCTAGTTCTTGGATTTCCACTACTTGTTGTATCCCTGTTACATTCTTGATTCTAATTCTTCTTCCACATTATTTGTACTCGTTTTTACTATTTGTGGCCCTAACTTGCACTAAGGGCATTTTCTCTTGTTTTCTCTATTTTTTCCTTTTTATAATTATTAAACAGACTTTGGAGATGAGCTACATGCTGGAATTAGTGAGCAAAGGTTTTAGTCTTCAAGTGGAGAAAAGACTTGCTTAGATTATTTATTTTTCTTGAGTTGTTAATTCTTGCTACTTAAGAACTTGTAACGGGCTGATGTTCTCGAGTTTTAACTTGATCTAGACTTGAAACTATTTGGATATTAATATTGTGTTTCCAATTGTTTCTGTTGCTAATAAATTATTCATGCATGCTTGGTTATTTATATCTCTTGTTATGCTCTTGTTGTGATGTTGAGTCAATCCTACAGCTTATGGATGATATTAAAATCATTCGCTGGGTTTCGTCACGCGCTCAATTTTCATATTTTTGGGAAGCAGGGCGTGACAAGGTTTTTAGTGGTATCAGAGCTCAGGTTTGGCTAATGTGTTAGTTTGACTAATACATTAGACAGGCTTGACTCAGTCAGGATTAACTCAACATTTAACAGGCCATGCAACCACATGAATAATTTGATAATCAACTCGATCTGGACATAAGTCTTATCCCATCCATTATGATCCATTCATATTCAATTCTTGGATTCATTGCTCCCTTCCATCTCTTACAGAAATCCTGATTTGTTGATTTATTATTGGGTACAAATTTATTCTTTCCGTACCCATATTCTTTGAGTTCGGTGCAAGCAATCTCTGATCTTTTACTTGCCTGGTTGATCCCTTCTTATTTCAGCTCGTGTGTCGTTCATTGTTTTCCCTACCTTTCATTCATTTTTTTAATTTTTTGTTGATTCATATTGAGCATCATGTTGGTTAATTCTTTCCTGCTATATTTTCTTCAATTTCGATATTGCCCCTCGTCCTTCTTCCTTCGTATTCAATTCCTTAATTTTCTTTTGTCCCTTCTAGTCATCCCCCTCTTTAACTCTTTATTGGGTATAGCTTCGTTTTTCTCCTGCCTATTTTTCTCTTTATAATTATTTTTTTTCGAATACCTTCTATATTTATTTTTGATCTTCTATATATAAAAATATATATATGTGTGTGTTCCTCAACAAAGATTTTGTTATTTCAAACAATGGTGTATTTTAACTTCACTTTTCATTTTTGATTGACTATATATTTCATTATTTTATGTTCATTTGGAAATTTGGGTGAGAAATTTGGAAATTTTGTTATTTCAAAAAGACTCTTTTGTTTAGTTTAATTTTGTGTTCATTTGGGTTAGATTAGGGAGGGTATTATATGGAAATTTGACAGTATTTTTAGCAAGTAACCACCCTACTAACCCACTCACAAACCCACTCACACTGTAATATCCCGGACGGATATTACCGTATATAAATTATTATTTATTATTATTTTATTATTATTTTGTTTTAATTCCAAAATTAGAACATTTTGGTGATTTTTACCCGGTTTGCTCCTAGACAATATCTGTATCCAGATATCGGCCAGTATACATCCGTATTGTATCAAATCGATATCGTGATCTTCCGAACTAATAATAAATTTTATTTTATTATTATTTCCAAGATTTAATTATTTTTATACGGATTATGCGAAATTTTCCGGTATACGGACATATACGCGCACATACGAGTAGTATGTCGATTAGTGCGTTATACGAATTATGTGTTGTATATTTTGGACAACACTTATTTTGCTATAACCTAGTAGGATGGTTAGGGTTTGATTTAGAGACTAAACCTAGGGTTACAAAGACATAAGAGGATTAAGAACTCTTCTAGAAAACTCCTCCTCCATGTCAATTTTCCCCCACATAGAACCTCCCCCACTTCCCCCCTCCTCCTAGGTATGGGCCGGCCCCTCTTTTGTGGAGGGTTTCTTTTGCAAATGTGTGCATGCATATTTGCACTATCCACCTTCTCCTCCACCTATAAATACCCCCTCCTTTCATCACTTCTCTCATTTTAGAAAACAAGAAAGAAAGAAAGAAAGAAAGAAAGAAAAGAAAGGAAAAGAAAGAGAGAACAAATAACTTGAGAGTTTTGTTTTGTAGGGTTCTTAGAAGAATTCTAACAAGCTTAGGGGAAGGAGAAGGTAGCAAAGCTAGTTCTTCCAACAAGTTAGAGAAGGTGGGGGTTTCTTCATGCCTTGTTTGTATGTTTGTTTGTTGTTTGTTTGTTTATTGAATGATGGTTTTTGATGTTCTTCTTCTTCTTACCCTCTTGTTTACCCTTTCTTTTTGGTATGGTTATTATGTGGTATGTGGTAGTAGGAATCATCTAAAAATAGTTCTTTTTGTTGTTGTTGTATGATAAAAAGTAAACTACTTGGACTAAAGGAACACATGCACATAAACTTTTGCATACAACCATGTAAGGTTGTAGGACTTGATATGGAACCATACATATTGCATATTGTTGAACAATACAACCATTGTTGGTTGTAGGACTTGATTGAACTAATGTAATAATCAAAAAGATCTTTCCTTTCTTTACTAAACACTAGTGGTAGAAATAATTAAAAAGATCTTCTTTTTGTTTAACCACTAATTGTAACTTAATAAAAAGATCTTTCTTTTTATTTTAATCACTAGTTGTAGCGTAATAAAAAGATCTTCTTTTTGTTTAATCACTAGTTATAGCTTAATAAAAAGATCTTCTTTTTGTTTAAATCACTAGTTGTAACTTAATAAAAAGACCTTCTTTTATTTTGATCACTAGTTGTAATTAACAAAAAAGATCTTTCTTTTATTTTTAATCACTAGAGGTAATTAATTAAAAAGATCTTCTTTCATTTTTAATCACTAGTTGTAGTTAATTAAAGAGGTCTTTCTTTTGTAAAGTAAAGTAAAATAAAATAAAAAAATAATCTTTTCTTTATCACTAGTAATAAATAAGATTAGTAAGCAACTAAGTAGTAGTAAGCTATAATAATAAGTAGTAGTATGTAATAAAACAAGTAGTAGTAGCATGTATGTTGATTGATAAAGTAGTAGTAATAGTAGTAAGTTGTATGTTGTGATTCTTTTTATGAGAATGAAGTAGTAGTAATAGTAGTAAGTTTATGTTGTGATAGTAGTAAAGTTGTATGTTGTAGTAGTAGTAGTAGATAGTTATGTTTCGATTAAAATAGGAGTAGTAGTAGTAGTATAATGTTGTAGGAGTGCTCCTAAAAATAATTAGAAGCCATATCTATGCTTCAAGTGTTGTAGGATTTCTTCTAAAAATAATTAGAAGCCATATCTATGCTTCAAGTGTTGTAGGATTTCTTCTAAAAATAATTAGAAGCCATATCTATGCTTCAAGTGTTGTAGGATTTCTTCTAAAAATAATTAGAAGCCATATCTATGCTTCAAGTGTTGTAGGATTTCTCCTAAAAATAATTAGAAGCCATATCTATGCTTCAAGTGTTGTAGGATTTCTTCTAAAAATAATTAGAAGCCATATCTATGCTTCAAGTGTTGTAGGATTTCTCCTAAAAATAATTAGAAGCCATATCTATGCTTCAAGTGTTGTAGGATTTCTTCTAAAAATAATTAGAAGCCATATCTATGCTTCAAGTGTTGTAGGATTTCTTCTAAAAATAATTAGAAGCCATATCTATGCTTCAAGTGTTGTAGGATTTCTTCTAAAAATAATTAGAAGCCATATCTATGCTTCAAGTGTTGTAGGATTTCTCCTAAAAATAATTAGAAGCCATATCTATGCTTCAAGTGTTGTAGGATTTCTTCTAAAAATAATTAGAAGCCATATCTATGCTTCAAGTGTTGCAGGATTTCTTCTAAAAATAATTAGAAGCCATATCTATGCTTCAAGTGTTGTAGGATTTCTCCTAAAAATAATTAGAAGCCATATCTATGCTTCAAGTGTTGTAGGATTTCTCCTAAAAATAATTAGAAGCCATATCTATGCTTCAAGTGTTGTAGGATTTCTTCTAAAAATAATTAGAAGCCATATCTATGCTTCAAGTGTTGTAGGATTTCTTCTAAAAATAATTAGAAGCCATATCTATGCTTCAAGTGTTGTAGGATTTCTCCTAAAAATAATTAGAAGCCATATCTATGCTTCAAGTGTTGTAGGATTTCTTCTAAAAATAATTAGAAGCCATATCTATGCTTCAAGTGTTGTAGGATTTCTTCTAAAAATAATTAGAAGCCATATCTATGCTTCAAGTGTTGTAGGATTTCTTCTAAAAATAATTAGAAGCCATATCTATGCTTCACATGTTGTAGGATCATTTCTAAAAATGTTTAGGAGCCATTTCCATACTACTAATATTGTAGGATTACTTCTAAAAATGTTTAGAAGCCATATTTATGCTACTAATATTGTAGGATTACTTCTAAAAATGTTTAGAAGCCATATTTATGCTACTAATGTTGTAGGATTACTTCTAAAAATACTTAGAGGCCATGTTCTCATGCTTAATTAATTGTAGGGCTACTTCTAAGGATATGCTATCATGCTTGATGTTTAACATGTTGTAGGATTGTTTATGAAAATATCCTACCATGCTTTTATACTTAAAATGTTGTAGGATGTATTCTAAAAATATCCTATCATGTTTCATGCTTAGTTAATGGTAGGAATTATTCTAAAAATATCTAGCATGCTTAATGATGTTAGAATGATGTAGGACAAATTCTAAGAGTTTCCTACCATGCTTGGATCAATTTTACTATGTCTAGGACGTTGTAGGAGCAATGATAAAATTTCTTACCATGTTAGCTTAATTATAGGTAAGTGACATACCATGTTAGTTCAATTGTAGGTATGTAATATACCGTGCTAGTTAATTGTAGGTATGTGATACACCATGCTAAAGTTCAAGTATATGCTTAGAACGTTGTAGGAGTAATGTTAGAATACCTACTATGCCTTGGAATGTTGTATGTAATATTAGTATCCATCCGTGCTTGGGTTGTGGTGATTGGTGATGATAAGTAGTAGGCTTTCATGCTCATTCGTAACCTACGCTTGACTATAGGGGACTTCATGTCTAGGTCGTAGTGATCGTTATGCTTAAGCTCGATATGAGTACAAGCATTAATCACATTCATACCTAGGAGTATCATGGTGGTTGTGTTATATGATTAGATTGTCGTAGGAATATGCGTGCAATTGTGTGCCGTACTTAAGGCGCTATAAGTTGAGGTAATAAGGATTGGGAAGACCACTAGTGATAGTTGGTCCGATAAAGGCCGTTTGGTCGCCTTCGGATTCTTCCTTAGTGGAATACCGACCATAGAATATTAGTAGACTCTTCTGTTGCTTCTAATATTAGATGACCAAGTTTGTTAGTAAGCACGTTTGGTTGCTTCTAGGATTGATTACCTGTATGGTTGTTTGCACACGGTTGTGCTCGTGCGTGGCTCGACTGGCCCATATGTAGCTGTGGGTCTCATACGTAGCTTAGTCGGCTCGTATGTAAGGGGTTGTCTCGTACGCGGCCCGACCGGCCCGTACGTAGCTATGGGTCTCATACGCGGCTTATTTGGCTGGTATGTACGTAGTTGTCTCCTACGAGGCCCGCCTGGCTCGTAGGTAGTTGTTGTTTCATACGTAGCTTATTGGCTCGTATGTGGTTGTTACTCGTGTATAGCTGTTAGCTAGTACACAGTTCGTTGTGGGCTATCGACCATCAAGACATAGCGGCATGCATGTATATTCGCACGACCGAGGTCTTGGATCGATGAGCCACGAACCGGATCCTGAGGAGATCTGGTAAGTCTAGGTTGAGCAGCCTAGTAGAGTTGTCTTGCGAAGCCTAATTTAAGGCCTAGCACGTTATGTTATAATATTATCGTCCCTAGGATCGTCGAGTCAGGGACATCATTAGGGTAGTGACTTATAAAGGTCATTTTGCTTAGACCCTTGCCGAAGAGAGAGGAGTTTGGTTGTAGGGGGCACCTTACGACCAACTTGTCCCTTGAGGGAGGCCTTAGGTGGTGTACTGGGTTGTACCTTCCCGTCAAAGGGATACGTACGGTGACGTCTCACAAGTTGGGAGCACGGGTTGCGTATCTCGCTCTGTTAATTCCTGAAATACCGTGGCTGGGGTGCCACAGGATGCATGGTGCAGTCCTGCGCTTGCTATACCCCAGAGAGTGCCACAGGGTAGGCTTCGCGCTGCCCTGCGCTTGCGAAACTCTATGGTTTAATTTTGGAACGATGCCCGATATACTGGGATCGAGTGAGGTCCGGCTTGCCGGGTAGTAGTGGAAAACGGAGACACCATAAGCAGACTGCATGGGGGGCACTTGACCCCTCTGCAACCTCACAGAGTCATGGAGTATTGTCAGGAACAGGTCGTGTACAATTAGAATTCGTAACGTGGGTTCAATCCCTATATATGGAGAAACGGCTTGAGATGAAGTCGCATGTAGTATGGGCTGCATGTTGCTTTCGGAGACTTGCTGACATTAGAATAGGAAGCGTCCCGTCAAAGGGATACGTACGGTGCCATCTCACAGGTTGAGGACACGGGTTACGTATCTCGCTCTGTTAATTCCTGAAATACCGTGGCTGGGGTGCCACAGGATGCATTGTGCAGTCCTGCGCTTGCGATACCCCAGAGGGTGCCACAGGGTAGGCTTCGCGCTGCCCTGCGCTTGCAAAATCCTATGATTTGGATTTTGGATTAAGGCCCGATACCCTGGGCAATAGTGGCAAACATGGACACCACTATATGACTGCAGTGGCGGAACTAGACCGCACCTGCAACCTTGTTTGAGTGAGGTCCGGCATGCCGGGTAGTAGTGGAAAACGGAGACACCATGAGCAGACTGCATAGGGGGACTTGACCCCTTCTGCAACCTCACAGAGTCATGGAGTATTGTCAGGAACGGGTTGTGTATAATTAGTTCTATTTTAAGTATCGCATTAGAGCCTAGTCATAGCACTCACGTACACTTAAACTACACCAACACCATTGCTATATTGTGTATATTGTTTGGAAGATTCGCTGCTATATGATCAGCCTTTAAGCGTCAGTGAATACTGACGTCCCCACTTCAATAGGTACTGGATAGCAGAAGTACAGGTGCGAGATTCAGGAGGACCCAAGGTAGGGAAAGCAAGGAGTCAATATTAAGTTTAGTTCCGCTGCAGTTCATGTATTAATTGTGTATCAGTCGAGAAGTACTCAAGTGAGAGTTACCAAGTGTTGTTCTTCATTCTTGTACTTTGATGTAAGATGTTGAAGGTTGTAGTACTTGGGATTGTAAAGGTATTATTGTAACTCTATTGTAATGTATTGCAGTTGTGTAATGTTCAGACTTGTAATACATTGGGTATTGAATAAAAAGTTTTAAATTCTCCTGTTTTTCTGTGTATTGTGACTAATTGAAGAAAAGATCTTGGCTCGTGTCACGGTTTCCCAGTATCGGAAATCGGGGCGCTACACACACACTCACACCACTCACTCACCCCACTCTCTCCATGTGCTGCCAACCATTGGAAATAGTGCACAATGCACGTGTGCACGTGTTATGTACATTTTTCATTCTACTCTTATTTCATTATTTTATTTCATTTTATACCGTCTTATTTAATAAATGATTATATTTTTTTTTCTTAACACAATTTTAGTATAATTTGCTTCAATTAATATTAATAAAATTTTAGTACAAAAAAAACGTAATTAGCACGTGCATAGAAAAAGCACGTGTAGCAAAATATTTAAAAATACATATTTCACGTAAAACTAGTTTAAAATAATGAAGATAAAAATAAACATATACACTTCATGAAGTTTTATTTTAAAAAAGGATACAACCAACACGTGCACTGAAAACAGGTGCGCTGCACGTATCAATACAAAATAAATTCGAGAGAACGAAAAATGTCCATAACAATCAAAATACAAAAAATAGTAAAAATATATTTTATTAATTCTATATATGTATACAATAATATAATCAACACGTACATAGAAAACACGTGCACCACACATATAAAAATATATTTGACTCAAAATATGTGAAAAATGAATTTCATTTTATGAAACGAATTCGAACAAGTTATAAAATAAATAATTTAACACGTAGAAAATTTTATAATATTACATGTAACTGTAGAATATACGTAATCAACATGTGTATTAAAAATAATATACGTAAAACACAAAGTTTAAAATAAATGTTTAAGTTGGCTTAGAATAGGATAAAAACGAATTCTGAGAAGATGAAAAATGTATAAATAATTGAAATGCAAAAATATGTAGGATATTTATATTAAAATACGTTACGGGTATTACTCATAACAGTACAAAATATATGTGCGTAACACCCGTGGGCAAAATTGTCATAACTCAATTTTGTGGAGTGTTACACATAGGACCAGAAAATACTGAAGAGGATTTGGAAGAGCGCATATCGATTTGAATTACTCCAAGAGTTCAATCAGGTACTGTCACCCCATTTCCACAAAAATACTTTTCTGAGTATTTTCTGTATCTCGATATTTATAAATTCGTTATTTGTTTAATTCGTTTTGAATTTTATGTTAAAGTATTTTTCTAAACAATAGTTATAATTATTTCGAATAAACCTTGTTTCCATTTATACTTTATCAACTATTCACATTTTAACCCAAATCAAAAATATTATTACTGTTTGGACCATTTCAATAAATTCCTATTTGTATATAATGTTATTATTCTGATAATTGCTATTGTTGTTAGTATTATTTATTGTTATTACTATTATTATTATTATTATTGTCATTATTATTATTATTATTATTATTATTATTATTATTATTATTATTATTATTATTATTGTCACTATTATTATTATTATTATTATTAGTATTTTTATCCTTATTATTATTATTATTATTATTTATGTTATTACTAGATTTGTCCGTGGGCACGTGCCTACGGCACGTCTTCAAAACGATACAGTATATGAAAAGCCTTGTAAATAGTAAAACAACAATTATGTAGCTTAAGTTTAAATAGTATGACAATAATTAGTTTTAAATAAAAGTCCATGTTTCCATTAGTATATGTTGAAAAATAATTATAAATGAGGGTATAAAATCAAACTTCTTTGAACTCTGAGGGTGGAAAATGCTAAAATTTAAGTGTTGAAAAGATATTTACTATTTACAGTGTAACATGAACAATAAAAATATTAAAAATCTGAAAATCTAAATTTCTGAGTAAATTGAGAGAGAATGAGAGAGAGATAGAGAGAGAAAAAAAATTAATTAAATAAATGAGTTGTTTTTTTTTTTTTTGGGGGGGGGGGGGAGGGGAGAATGTGTTTTGTGCGGTTAGAGTTGGGCCTTTGATTTGATTTTGAGGGGATTGAAAGAGAGCCACTTGATAGCTTTCTTTGTATATTATTATATAGATTAGTATTATTATTTTTATTGTCATGGTTATTATTCTTATTCTTATTCTTATTCTTATTGTAATTAATTATTATTACTATTGTTATCTCCTTCGGTGGATTATTAAAAAAAATTCCATTCTTATTTAATAAACGAGTTTTTGGTTGTTTCAAATAATTATGTATTGTAATAAAAATTATATTTTTGTTATAAATCATATTTTATCAGATATCTTGTTCTTTTGTGTTTGGGTTTATGTTGGTCTGTTATGTTCATATCCTATCTATTTTCATTTATTGGATCTAAAACCCAATTACCCAATAACCCTATATCTCAAATTACCCTATAAATACCCATTAACCCTAAACTATTAATTAACCCTAATTAACTCTAATCCCTCCTTATCCCCAGTCGCCTCCCTAATCCCCCTTTACTGTTCATCCTCAACCTCTCCCCGTTTAGATCCCAACTGCCCTTCATCCCCTGATCGCCCCCTACGTCTCCTCCCATCTTCTTCATCTTGTGGTGCCGAGACCCCTGTCGCCTACACCATCATCGACCTCGACAATCCCCACAACCACCATTACCCCTCGACTGCAACCTCCGACTTCCATCCCCGCTCATTAACCGAACCCGTCAACTCCCTGCCTTCACCTTCATTCCTCCTCGTCATCCCGACCTTGCTTCGATGCCCCAGCACCACATCACCGCACTGTGCACCACCTCGTTGTCCTTCCTCAACCCTGATCACCGACAGTTCTGAAGTTCCCCTGTTTCCTCTACTACTCTTTTGTTCCGCTGCTGCCCTTTTCCCCCGAGCGTCGTCGATCTTCCACTGCCGCCCCAGTCGACCGCAGCACCACCCCTCGCTTTCGTCACTGCTGTCGCTTCTCGACTGCGAGCGCCGCCCATGCCGTCTGCCACCGCTGCTCTCTCTCCCTTCCTTTCGTAGCGTTTGGTGTGGAGGAGTTTTGGTGTATGCTGTTTTTTGTGGGGGAGTTGGAGTTTTGGTGTTTGCAGATTTGGTGCTGTGTAGTTGCATGGGCTCGCACGTGTTTTCGTATTTTCCGTTTGTGGTTCGTCGCCCGGGATTCTGATCCCGTTTTTCTGATATATTCGAATCTATCATTTAACAGACAAGTCTCTCTTTAACTAGTTTTATTGTTCTTGTTCAAGATTCTTTGATCTCTGCAAGTAGATCTCAATCCTTTTTATCATATTGCTATTTGAATTTCGTTAAGTATATTGAGGGTTTACACGAGCTAACCCGATATATTGTTAACATCGTGCCTACATCTTTGATCTAAAACCTAGTCCCTCTAGCACATTGCATATGCACGTTATACATGAAGAATAATTAGTTCCATGTTATAGAATTGTTTGATGAATTGAATATGTTAGATTGAATTTAATTTAATGAATTGACTACCAAGATTGTAAATTGCATCATAAATTTAGAAATCTGAATGTTAATCATCCAATAGCACTTTGATAATTAATTATCATGAATTATATGTTTGTATGATGAAATTATTGCTTATTCATATTGAATTATATTCTGGCTAGCTGTTTGTTTCTTTTTGTATCAGATTTTCGACCATGTTGCTGTTGTAATTTGAAATAATTTTGTGAATATGAATTGTAGCCCCATGAGTCTATTTTCCAGAATATTCGATGGAATTGAATTCCGATGTATAATCTGTAAGATATCTTATTTTTAGTACAGCTGGGTCTGAATTTCCAGATTCACAAGTTCATACATATCTTTTTGTTTTATAAATAAACTAGATTTGCCCGTGGCCACGTTCCTACGACACGTCTACAGAACGATACAGCATATAAAAAGCTTTGTAGACAATAAATCAACTATTATGTAGCTGAATTTGATTAGTATGACAATAATTAGTTGTAAATAAAAGTCCATGTTTTCATTAGTATATGGTGAAAAATAATTATAAATTTGGGTATAAAAGTCCATGTTTATATATATATATATATATATATATATATATATATATATATATATATATATATATATATATATAGGGAGCCCTTCGGTTGAGAACTAATTTGGTGAGAACTCCGTGAGAACTTAAGGAGTAGACCACCCATGAAAAATCCGAACCGGCCATCTCGTTTTACACGCCTTAGATAGCATAACATATAGAAATCACGTAATTTGATGTTTGTTTTCCCATGATTTACATCATCGCAAAATTGTATGGCTGAAAACTCTACTCCATTTGATGGATGGGCAAATTAACTTCAAATTATTTGAATTCTTTATGTTATGCTATCTAAGGCGTGTAGAATAAGATGGCCGGTTCGGATTTTTCATGGGGGGGTCTACTCCATGAGTTCTCACGAAGTTCTCACCAAAATTAGTTCTCAACCGAAGGGCTCCCTATATATATATATATATATATATATATATATATATATATAGAGAGAGAGAGAGAGAGAGAGAGAGAGAGAGAGAGAGAGAGAGAGAGAGAGAGAGAGAATTAAATAAATAAATGTGTTGTTTCTTTTTTTGGGGGGGGGGGGATTTGAATTTGACTTTTGGGGGGAAAATGTGTTTTGTGAGGTTAGATCCGGGCCTTTGATTTTTGGGGGATTGAAGGAGAGCCACTTGATAGCTTTCTTTGTGTTTTATTATATAGATAGAACATGATAAAAGTAAAATAAAAATATGAAATTAATTTGGCTGAAACTAGACATGTGCAGGAATCACTCTGAATTTTTGTAGATTTAATTGATGAGTTTCTGTCCCCAAACATATATGTGAACACAATCTATAACATATTGCTTGAACATAATATTAGAAAAGAATAGAATTTTTACCCTAGTTTCGGTAACTCTTCTGTATCGTATATATATTCGCTGGACTTGGCAGAGAGTCTAGTTTCTAGAACTTCTAATGGATCCAGGTTTGCTCTTCTGTAGCAGCGGGAATCTGTGTTTTTGTACAGTAACGTCCTGCTGTCCAGATTGTGTGATTTGTGTTAATTTAATATGTTTGCTTGTTGTTTTGTCTGTAACGAGTATTAATTAGTCGCACCTTGCACAATACAACCTTGATACCTTCATGCATGCTCACATAGGATAAAATAAAATATTAACAAGCCGGGGTATTATGGGTTAACTTGGTTGTGAACGATCGAAAACTGTACTCGATAAAGGCCTTCTTGCTCACATGAACACTTGATATGGAAGGAGGAGAAATATTGATTGGAAGGAGAATTGATTGCAAATGATTGATTGTAAATTATTGTTATCGACGCCGAGTACACGATCTGTGAATTCACCATTAGTCTAAAATGTTCACTGTTTGTATGCACCGAACCTGTGGTATGGAACATATGGGACACAATAATACGTGCATTAGATAGATTAATAAAATGACTAATAACCCGCATTTGACATTCCATGCTTGATCATGTATATTGTCTCCAATATAGAATTTAAATTGACATTACTAATTAAATGCATGATTAAACATAGACCCTTGACATTATTGCCTACCTTTGCTTTGTTCTTTAACTTTGATCCAATCCTTTATTCTTGATATACATGCTTCTTTTTGTTCTCTGTTTTTCACTACTTGCTGTCCATGACTTTCTCTAAGAACATTATTTTCTCTCTTTTTAGATCACGAGTTTACAAGTACTGAAAGAACACTACCAGAAGGAATTAGTGAGCAAACTCTCTGAAGATCGAAGCTGGACCATTAGAACAATATGGCTATCTCTTGTTATTTGCTTATTTTATTGCTTTTATGATACTTTGTATTCCGGAATTTGATGACCCGAAGTTTACTTTTTCCCAGATGCTGGATATTACTTGGAGAATTTATTTCATGATTATTTTGGAGTTTATTCATTGTTTATGTGGTTATTATTTTTTTGCGTGGTTGTATTCTCTTATATATTATTGAGTTAGACTGGTCCAGCTTATGTATGATGTATAATCATTCGCTGGGCCTTTGTTACATGCTCGTATTCCCGTATTTTGGGAAGCAGGGCGTGACAGGTACACAACTTTTTTCATGGGTCTATACTGCGAAAGTACATCCCAGATCCAAATCATACATTGTTTGAAGTACTAGAAGGGTTATAGTTAAACTTGAGCTAAAAGGAATGGCCAGTGGAGATCGTGGATCAACAAGAGAAAGTCTTGAGAACAAGACAATAACAATGGTTAAGGTGATGTGGAGGAACCAACTAGATGAAGATGCAACCTGGGAACTAGAAGAGCGAATGAGGAACAACTTCCCCGAGCTTTTCGTTTAAAATTTGTATTTTGTGTATGTTTCTTTCCTTTCTTCTTTTATCCTTTTAAGCGTAATTCTTAGGACAGAACTATTCCAGGGAGGGAGTGTGTAACAGCCGCAATATATATATATATATATATATATATATATATATATATATATATATATACTAGGTTTGCCCGTTGACACGTGCCTACGGCACGTCTTCGGAATGGTGCACCATGTTTGATCATATAAAATAGTTCTGGAGGTCCAGCAAATTAATTGAAGTAGCAAACATAGAGCAAAAAACATATTATATGTTTTTTTTTAATTATTTTTAATGTTTTTAAAGTTTTTAAATTTTTTAAATTTTTTAAGTTTTTTAATTTTTAATTTTTAAAATTTTAAATTTTTTATTTTCTTAATTTTTTGAATAGAAGAGGGAGGGAGGGAGGGAGAAAGAAAAAAAATAATTAAATAAATATAGGAGTTGTTTTGGGTGGGGATTTGAATTTGAGTTTTGGAGAAAAATTTTTGGGGGGGAAATATGTTTTGTGAGGTTAGATCTGGGCCTTTGATTTTTGGGGGGATTGACGGAGAACCACTTGATAGCTTTCTTTGTGTTTTATTATATAGATATATATCCATACGTGCTTTAAACATGTTTTTAGTGCACATGTCAATTGAAAAATCTTTTAGCGTATGTAAATATTTTTTGTCTATTTTACGATGTATAAATGAATAAGTCTAGTTTTAATGAAACTAACCAAATTTAAATTGAGTAACATATGCAATTTTATTAAATGAAAATCCCATTATTTCCTCAAACCCATGCCTTGCCCAAACATTTGGCAGGCCAAGCTCATGGGAGGGAAAAGAAAATTTTGAATGAGTTGTGGGTAGTTAATAGAACTGTGGGGAAACTCGTGCCTTTCCCAAACATTTGGCAGGCCCAGCTCATGGGAGGGAAAAGAAAATTTTGAATGAGTTGTGGGTAGTTAATAGAATTGTGTGGGTAGTTATAGAAACTCCTGTTCACCCTCTCCCTTATATTTACCCACCGGCCTATAGTGAATGGGGATTCCATTTGATTTTTTTTGTTTTGTTTGCAAACCAAATAATCTTGACTTGGAGCTCTTGCTTTGGAGGGGAGGAGACATGGAGATTTGTACTATGAGTTTCATTTGAAAGGGACACATCAAAAGGTGGGTGTTTCTTTGATTTCTATTAGTTTTTTAGTAGGATTATGCCATGTTATATAAATAGAAATCATGTTATATATGGCCTTAAACTCTCTTTTAAGTTATTTTTAGAATCAAATGCATGTCAATTGGTTTTATGTTTAATGAGATTATAATAAAATAAAAGAAAAATCCATTATCATGTGTTGGAATTCTAAAATTTTTGTTGTTTATTAGTATAAGGATGTCATGTTTTGCCAGCCAAATTTTTAAGTAAAAGTGAACACACAATATTAAGAACTTGTATGAAATGTAATCGTAGGAGTGCCCTGGTTGCATTTGTATGAATGGATTATGTTGATGTCTTATATTGATGATAAATTTAGTTAGATGTAATTGTAAATATTATGAATATTGAATTTCCATGTTAATATTCTCTACAATATGGAACTCAAATTTTACAAATTAAGAATGGGTGTTTTGATGTTCAAATAATAAAATGTGGTGGGAAGCAGTATATTACATTCATATTTCCTGAGGAGATTTTGACTGATTCAGAGCCTTGGTGGCCTGGTAGTGTGTTCGGAGTTATGTACAGTACTCAAATCACGGGTGTGATCCTACCTGAGTGCAAATTGATTTTTGTTTTTATTTTAAAACTATTCAGAGTGATAATCGGTTCATATTAATTAATTGAGAGCAGGTTGATAGAATTATAGGATTGGAAATCTGGTTTGTGTGTGTGATTTGGGGTGTAGGTGGTCTCAGGTTCGAGTCCTTGGAAGCTTTATTGTTTTAAAATTCTTATAAACTGTTATAAACAGTGAGTAGAAACATATAGAAAATTTTGGTGCAGAGTTCCACATGAATAGCAAGTTGGAAACTTGGTTGTTGGGTGCGATTTAGGGCGCTCTGGTTCGAAACTTGGGGTTCCTTTTGTTTAAATAAATTCCTTTTTTTTACTTTACTTTGGGAAAGGAATTTTAATGTATTCTTAAATTAATTTTAAGGAGAATGTATATAAATTAGAAACTTATTTGGGGATTTAATTAAACTACAAAATTAGAGTTGTTTAAAGGAGTGAAATTTTGATTGTTTAATCTAGATTCATTCTAAAATTTATATCGTTTTAAAAAGAGTTTAATTTAAAATTTATTTAAATTATTTTAGAGAGTGGGAGAGTGAGTTAAGAGTTAACCAAGGTAAACACTGAGTAGAAATCTATCGGAAATGTTGGTGCAAAGTTCCACATGAACAACCAGTTGGAAACTTGGTTGTTGGGGTACGGTCTAGGGCTTCTAGTTCGAAACTTGAGGTTCCATTTTGTTTAAATAAATTCCCTTTTTTTTACTTTACTTTGGGAAGGGACTTTTAATGTATTATTAAATTAATTTTAAGGAGAATGTACATAAATTAGAAACATATTTGGGGATTTAATTAAACTACAAAATTAGAGTTGTTTAAAATAGTGAAATTTTGATTGTTTAATCTAGATTCATTCAAGAATTTATATCATTTTAAAATGAGTTTAATTTGAAGTTGATTTATATTATTTTGGAAAGTGAATTAAGAGTTAATCAATGTTTGGGTTTGGAAGAAAATTGGACTTGTGCTAATTTGGTAAAGTTTTATCAATGTGAGATCTTATTGAAAATTATAGTATAATGGGTACAAAGTGATCTTCTTGTTTGATATTGTTGATTTGAAAGGTATAAATTGAGAGAATAAAAGGACTTATAAATGAATGAAGGAAATTTAATTTTAAGGTTAAGAATAACCTGGAAGTTCTCTAAATGTGAGATGTATGGATTCTAGAGGCTAAGCAAGATCCAGGGTGTCGAAAAATTTGTAATTTGAAAGTTTGAGAAGTGGCCAGTATGGGCTATTGCTCACGGTTTGTTAATTAAGTCCGGTAAGAGGGTAATCTAGCTCTAGGTGATATTAATTATATTTGAACTTGAGGATAGGCACTAGAAGAAGATATGATAAAAACAATGACAAATATGTCCGGTAAAGAATTAGGTTCATATCATACACTGACATAATTAAGAAAGTCACTTTTCATTTTGCATTGAAGTTTGTGATTGTTAAATTAAGAAATCGCTATATTATAGTATTGCATCAGTTGAATGCAACTGACGCGTCAGTGGAATGCAACTGACATGCCCGCAGTTCTCAAGTTGCAGGACACAGATTAGTGATCAACGGGAGCTTGAGCTTGATGTCGATGAATGTTGCAGGGTTCAGGATGTTTGATGATATAAGTTGTATTTCTTTTATGTAAATTTTTGCTGTGTATTGTAAAAATTTACATTGTAATGAAAACAAGTTTTAAATTCCTTGTATTTTGTACAAAATTGAAGTAAATATCATGGTTTTGCTTACGAATTACTTGTGTTATAGAATTCGTGGCGTTACACATCGCTCCCGTCTAATCTTGCCCTCAACAATCACTGCCAACCTCCATAGCAGAAAACTTCGATTGTATGTGAATGACCCACATATTACCGTCGTCAGTGTCATTTTAATGCCAACTTGGTGTCAGTCGACATCGCCGATGGCTTTTCAGCGAAGATCGATTGAGTACTACAGTCAGAGCCTATCGTTACCTGAGTTCGTATGCAACATTTTGCCGTCCACGATAGCTCCCCAGTCAATGCAACTACTTGAGTCCCCAATAGCCCATTTTTGCCAAATCCTTGATGTTCGATCACCTCAAAAAGCACACCCTGTTGATCCAGCTATCTGATCTAAATTAATCTTCGCACCTAATTTTTTTTTGGAAGCTCTACAAAACTGCTACTACCCTAAGATGCTCCGAACAAGATTCTAAGAATCCCTGAAGCTCTAGTATGTTCTCCTGATCACCTAAAATGTGGCAAATTACATCTCAAAGGCTGTGATACCCAACCTCCAAGAGTGGGGGGATTATGATATGGATAAAATTAGAGCCATACAGTTATGGTATGCATCCCAAAGCTTTTCTTGTGTAAAACAATAATTTTACAAAATCTACAGGCTAGTATGAAGAATGTGGGATGTTTCCAAGCCCATCAAATCAAACACGCTGATAGAATTGGGTTGCCATATAGCTCAACAAGAGAAGTCACAGCTAATTAAAAGTTGTTGACCAAATCCTCTATCGTAAATGGAGTTATTAACTAACACTATCCCATAACCATGAGAATCTCCAGTTTAAACTTGAAATATACATTTTCAGGTCTATCTTAGGTAACTTACTCCTCATCTATAAATACTTTCCGCCTCCTTCATAATCAGGTAATCCATCTTTTCCCACAAAAACTCCACTATAACAAACACCTACACTTCTTACAGGTTTGCTGGTGTAATCTTTGCCGTCTAAATCAGATCAAAGTCTTGGAAATCAGATTCTGATCAAAATAAAGGGTAGATCTTGTTAGTTTTCCATTAAATAATTCACATCTACCTGTTTGCTCCCACACAGAAAAAAGTAGCAATAGATACCTAGAGAACCTGGAAAACCTCTTTTTAGATGAGTATGCTGAGTACGATGATCAGTTGACAATTAATCAGTCAGCTTAACGATACTCTACTTATAGGTATTCGCTTAGAAGATGTGAAAATAATAAATGTGGAAATTATAGTCGACATATACCGACCAGGAGAGAGTAGTATGAAGGTGCCATGGTAGTAAACAAAGAGATCAGGTAGTAGTATACAAGGTATTCAGGTGGAAAGTGTAAGAGGGATGAGGTAGTTGTATGTGACGTATCACAGTGGTATAATAATTGAGAGCTGTTTTTCTATTTTTTAAGGGTAATTAGTGCAAAACCCACCTATAAAAAGTTTTCAAAGTAGTTATCACATCTCCAAAGTGGTTCAACGCAGAAAACCAACTAAGGTGGGTATGGTGTTAGTCAACTGTTAGTTTTAAGGTTATGTACATTACATGTATAATGTATTTGATTAAAATACCCATTTTGTATTTTTAGTTCAGTTTTGAGTTCGGGTTTCGAGTTTTGAATTTTAGGTTTGGCTTTTTGGGTTTAAATGAATATTGAACATTTAAGGAGTATGAGAGAAAGAAGAAGAAGAAGAAGAAGAAGAAGAAGAAGAAGAGAGAGAGAGAGAGAGAGAGAGAGAAAGAGAGGCGAAATGAATGAGTTTGTTGGACAACATCAAATTGTTGGGTTTGGATTTAAATTTGATGGTTTGTCGTGTTGAATTTGATGTTTTTTTTTTAATTTTGATTTGAGTGAGTTGGAGAGATTAAGAGAAGAGAGAAGAGAGAGGAGATATATATGAAGTAAAGATGGTGAGGAGGAATATGTGAGATTGTTAGATTGGATTCAAATTTGATTGGTTGGGTTTGGGTTTAGATTTAAGGGATCGATTACGTTCGAGTTTACATATGATGAACTTGTTGAGTTCCAATTTAATTGGTTCGTTTAATTTGGATTTAAGATTGTGGGAAAGGAAGGGAGGGTAGAGAAAGGAAGGGTATGGGGTTTGAGTTCAGGTATAGTGCAGGTTTAATATTGGTTTTGTGAGGAAATGATAGATAAAGTAAGAATGGGGGAAGAAAAGGATGATCGAATTTTTTTCAAATAAGTCTTCCACAATTTTAATATTTTAGGGATATATTTGCAAAGAAATAATTATGTAAGTGCATTATTATGGGTGTATATGCAATAATTTTTTTTAGAGAACTTATATGTAAAAAACAATTACTAAACAATATAAAGATTTTTCTTCATATATAAATGATATGGCTAAAAATAGGGTTAAATCGGAACCGTCCAAATCGGGCGCGAATCTTAAAGATCAGAGGTAAAATGGTAATTTCACTTACAAATGGGTCTGAAGTGGGTACTGGGTTTTTTCTCCAAAGGCCCAATAACCCACAAACGGATCCATCTCAACTGGGTGCGGGTTTCAATTTGCAAGAAACCCGGTCTAGCTGGGTAGAATTAGGGTTTATGATTATACCTAATCAACGACCCTGATTCACTTTTATCCATTCACTGGAAGTAGGGATTTGATCTTATCCCGAAACTGGTCCCTAAGGCGGCTATAAATACCCCTCATCCCCCACTGTTAAGAGGTAATCAATCTTTTGCCAATCAAAGCTCATTCATAATCTTTCTGATTACTGACTTGAGCATCGGAGGGTGGGTCGCCGGGATCAACCCCGGTGTTTCGCACTTTTTGCAGGTTAACGGCAGGAGATCGCGGTCAAACTCTGGCAGAAAGGTTTCGGGTTTGGCTATTCGATACCCCAAAGAATCCACAAATTCTATCTGTTTGCCCCCACACCAGATTTAGCAGTAACAGATTGGCACCGTCTGTGGGAAACCACGAATAGCAATCCTTCCTCTTCCCTTGGTTAAGATCACCTCCAGCCATGCCTCCCCGAAAACTGAGATCCAAAGGGTTCAACCGTGGACCCACTCCTCCTCAACCATAATAGGAGATCTCCCTCCAAACCGTCCAGCAGCAGGGGCAACTCCCTCCTCAGCCTGATCAGCCCCTGCAGCAGGAGAAACCTCCTCTTCAGAACCTTCAATCCCAATGGGCTCCGCTCAGGCCCCAGAATGCAGGCGCAGGGGCCTCTCGTCCCAACCCTCAGAAGCAACCTCCTCATCGAGACCGCATCTCCGTACACAGCCCTTCTACCGATTCAATGGCATCTCACAACCCCCGGCCTTCCGAAGACCTCCGCAATACCCTCCTCAACCGGCAGAAAGAAGAGGACCTTCGCCACCGTTTGGATGAAAGGCAGGCCCATGAGGGAGCCTCCCGCCCGGAATGTCCAAATGATTGATCTCCTCGTTGCCGCGACCACAGGAGGTCCCCTCCTCGCATGGGGCAGAGAGAGTCCCCTGAGTACCATCGAAGAAGACATTGTTCTCCCGCTGGTCGGCAGCCCCCGAGGGACGATAACAGACCTATCACCCGAGCCGAATTCCAAGAGTTCCAGGCTACAATCCTGCAGGCCCTCAACCTCTGGCCGAACAACAACAATGCTCGGAGGATCCCCACTCCTCCTCCGGTCCAAAGTCCTCGCCATCGGTCCTTAACCCCTCCTCAATCTCTGAGTCACCGCCATCACAGTCCTCGCCATTCCCCTAGCTACCATCGCCGAATTCCGCACTCCCCTTCTTATGAAGACGAGTCCAGAGGCTCGCATGGCTATCGTCGAAGGGACGATGCGGTCTACCGCCATCTCCACGAGGTGGAGAGGTGCCTTGGCCAACTGGATAAAGAGGAAGAGCTGGGAGGAAGGACCCTATGTCCAAGCCGACCCCCCTTCTCTCGAACAATCATGGAGGCCCATGTTCCAATAGGCTTCAAGCCCCTGCAGTTTGAGACTTACTCTGGGGAGTCAGACCCCGTGGACCACATCGAAAGCTTCAAGACCCTCATGTTGATCCACCAAGCTTTTGATGCTCTACTGTGCAAAACCTTCCCAGTTACTCTCAAGGGTCCGGCCTGAGAATGGTACTCTCGTCTTGCCCCATCCTTCATACTCTCCTTTGAACAATTTGAGACCCTCTTCGTCACCCACTTCATGAGTAGCCTCCGCACCGAGAAGATTAGTATTTTGCTGCTCTACCTCAGTCAGAAGATGGGTGAGAAGCTGAGAGATTATGTGAAGCGGTTTACTGCGGAAGCTAGGTCCATTGCCTCCCTCGACCAATCGATCGCCACTGCAGCCTTCCAGTCAAACATCCTCAATTCAAGCCTTTGGTCCTCCCTAGCCAAGAAGTCCCCACAAAATTTCTCCGACCTTCTTCTCAGAAGTGAGAATATATCCGGGCTGAGGAAGCTGAACATCGCCCCACTTTTGAGGGTTCTTCCTCCGGGACCAAGAGAAAGGCAGCTGAAGAAAAGGGAGCTAAGAAGCTCTAGAAGGACAACGGGGCCAGCGCTACCCCCCTCCCAGATTTAAGAAGTTTACCCCTCTTAATGCCAACATTTCTACCATTCTTATAGAGGTCGAGAAGAAAGGAGTTGTGCCTCCTGCCCCGAAGATGAATACCCCCAGCAAGAAGAGGGACAAGGAAAAGTGGTGCCGATATCATCGAGACCACGGCCGTGACACCAACGACTGTCGGGCCCTGAAGAATGAAATTGAGGCCCTCATCCAGAGAGGGCAGCAATCTAAGTTTGTGAGATAGGACCGAGTTGATATTCCTCCTCCCCCCAGGGGGGCTAACAAGCGTCCCAAAAGGCGTGATAAGACTCCCGAGTTTGAAGATGAATGCATCTTGCATCTCATTCATGGAGGTCCCATGGGAGGAACATCCAACTCTTCCCGGAAGGCTTTCATACGAGAAGTCAATTTGGTTCATTGCATACCCCCTCCCAAAGGCCTCGGAGTCCCGGTCACTTTCTCAGATGAAGACCTGGAGGGAGTCCGAACCCCCCATTATGACGCACTAGTGATCAACCTCCATATGGAAAATTTTAAAGTGGAGAGGATCTGTTGGACAATGGTAGCTCCGTTAACATCCTCTTCCTGGCAGCTTTCCGAGGACTCAAGTTATCACGGGACAGGTTCAAGCCCGCCGGCTACACGCTCCATGGGTTCACGGGAGTGCTAGTGACTATCAAAGGGGTGATCACCCTCGACGTAACCGCTGGCAAAACTCCTATTACCCGGACAGAGCTGATGGATTTCATGGTCGTCGACATCCCAGCTGTTTACAATGTGATTTTAGGCCGATCCGGCCTAGCTGCTTTAGAGGCCGTCCCGTCGGCTTATCATCTGAAAATGAAGTTCCCCACCAAGTCAGGTGTAGGGAAAGTAAGAGGTAGTCAAGAGATGGCCCGCACGTGTTACATGACCTCCACCGGGGGTCCTGTCCTCTCCCTCGAGACCCTTGAGATCCCCCAGGGGAACACCCAACCTATGTCCGAACCGGTGGATGAGCTGGAGGAAGTGCTCTTTTCCAAACAAGATCCAAACCGCAAGTACTTTATCAGCAAGACCCTCCCATCTGCTCCATGTTCCGACATAGTCCAATGCATCAGGAAGAACCATGACCTCTTCGCCTGGTCGGCTGCCGATATGCCAGGAATTTCCGAGGAGCTCCTCGTCCACCACCTAAGCGTTGCTCCGGGATCTAAACCGGTCCAACAGAAGAGGCGCAAATTCGCCCCTGAGCGGTAGCAAGCTATAAAGGAAGAAGTGGACAAGCTCCTCAAGGCCTGATTCATACAAGAAGTCAACTATCCCGAATGGCTCTCCAATGTTGTTATGGTTAAAAAGGCCAACGCAAGTTGGAGAATTTGCATCGACTTCACAGACCTGAACAAAGCATGCCCAAAGGATCCTTTCCCTCTCTCCAGCATTGACACCCTGATCGATGCTACTTCAGGCCATGAGCTGCTGAGCTTTATGGATGCCTTCTCCGGATACAATCAAATTAGAATGTTCCCCTTGGATATCCCAAAGACCTCCTTCGTCACTGATCAAGGACTCTATTGCTACAGGGTAATGCCCTTCGGGCTGAAAAATGCCAGTGCCACCTACCAGTGCCTAGTCAATAAGGTCTTCCAGAATCAGATTGGCCGCAACATGGAAGTGTATGTTGATGATATGCTAGTTAAAAGCATCCATGGGGCCGACCATGTTGCCGATCTCCAAGAAGCATTCGATGTATTGAGGAAGCATGATATGAGGCTCAACCCGAACAAGTGTGCATTCGGAATCTTGTCGAGAAAGTTCCTAGGCTTCATGGTCAGCCAAAGAGGATTCGAGGCCAACCCCGAGAAGATCAAAGCCATACTGGACATGGCACCCCCTATAAGTGCCTCGCGGCCATAGGGCGCTTCTTGTCCAAGTCGGGAGAAAAGTGTCTTCCTTTCTTCAAGGCCCTCAGGGGGGCTAAGGGCTTCGAATGGGGCCAACAGCAACAAGAATCGTTCGATCAGCTAAAGGCATATCTGGTCAATCCCCCTCTCCTCAGCAAGCCTATCCCCGGGAAAACACTCTACCTCTACCTAGCTTCCTCCGAGCAAACCCTCAGCGTTGTACTAGTGAGGAAAGAAGATAAGGACCAGAAGCGTATCTATTACGTGAGCAAAGTACTTCGGGATGCCAAGCTCCGCTATCCAAGATTGGAGAAGATAGCATATGCCTTGGTTATGGCAGGCAGGAAGCTCCGCCTTATTTTCAATCCCACTCAGTGGTCGTTCTAACCAACCAGCCGCTAAGCAAGTTCTACACAAACCCGAGACCTCAGGCCGTATGATGAAATGGTCGATCGAGCCGAGTTAGCATGACATATCTTACCAGCCTCGAACCGCAATCAAGGCTTAAGTCTTAGCTGAATTTATTGTTGAGAGCACCATCCCAGAGGTCAGTCAAGCAGCGAATCGGCCACCCATCTGGACAGTATACGTAGATGGGTCCTCTTGCACCGAAGGGAGCGGAGCAGGGGTCATTCTGGCAGGCCTAGATGACTTCGTTCTCCAATACTCCATCCACATCAACTTTAAGGCATCCAACAACGAAGCATAGTATGAAGCCCTTATAGCCGGCCTCGGTATGGCTCGCAAGGCAGGGGCACAACGTCTCTGAATATTCAGTGATTCGCAGCTAGTGGTGAATCAAGTCTTAGGGGAGTACGTAGTGCGAGACGACCGAATGGCTAAGTACCTTGCCAAGGTCCAAAGTCTCATGGCTTCATTCGAAGAGGCGCTAATCCAGCGGATCCCTGGAGAAGAAAATTCCCAAGCAGATGCCCTCTCCAAATTGGCCTCCTCCTACCTTCAAGGTCTCGAGCAGACCATCCTGATTGAAGTGCTCCTAAGACCAAGCATTGAAGAAAAAGCCCCCGACTCGATGGAGTCTCTACCCATCCAACTTCAGGATAACTGGATGAAACCTTTGATAGAATTCCTTAGGGATGGGCTCCTCCCGGAAGACCCTAAAGAAGCTCATCGAGTCCGAACGAGAGTGGAGCGGTACACCCTTGTTGAAGGAGTCTTGTACAAATGCTCCTACACCCAAGTAGATGGCAGACCCTACTTGAGATGCTTGTCCCCAGAAGAAGCCGCTTATGCCTTACAAGAACTCCACAAAGGTGTAGGTAGAGCCCATTCAGGGTCGAGGTCCCTCACTAGGAAAGTGTTGAACTATGGGTATTTTTGGCCTACCCTACTCCGAGACGCCGAGCAACATGTTCGGCGATGCAGCCCGTGTCAGCAGTTCTCCAACATTTGCCGTCTACCCCAAGCACAACTCACATCACTCTCAAGTCCGGTTCCTTTCGTGATGTGGGGGATGGACTTGCTAGGTCCATTTCCACCAGCTCCGGGTCAGCTCAAGTCCCTAGTCGTGGCGATCGACTACTTCTCTAAATGAATAGAGGCCGAGCCATTGGCTACGATTACAGAAAACAAAGTGCTGCAGTTCTTCAGGAAAAATGTGATCTGCAGATTCGGCGTACCTCGAGTCCTCATAATAGATAACGGAACACAGTTTACAGGGGCAGCTTTTCGATCATTATGTGAAGACCACGACATCCAACAACATTTCTCCTCCGTCTCCCATCCTCAATCCAATGGTCAAGCGGAGAATGCCAACAGACAGATTCTTTCCGGCATCAAGAAGAGGCTAAATAAGTCGGCCAAAGGCTTATGGGCAAAACAACTCCCCAACGTATTGTGGAACTACCGCACTACGAAACGGACCCCCACAGGAGAGTCACCGTTTACTTTCACCTATGGGTCCGAGGCTGTGATCTCCTTGGAAATCGGTCTACCATCTCCTCGCCTTATGGCCTATGAAGAAGAGCAGAATGCCAGAGAACTCCGAGCAAACTTGGACCTGATTGATGAGCTCCGTTGAAGAGCTTCTATTCACCAGCAAAATTATCGGAGAAGGATTGAGCAGGCCTACAACAAAAGGGTACGTCCTACAGATCTCAAGGAAGGGGACTTGGTCCTCAGAATGCTAGCTATCTTGCTACCTATTCAAAAGAGTAAGCTAGCTCCAAATTGGGAAGGACCATACAAAGTTTCCAAGGTAGTCCGTCCCGGAGTGTATCGTCTAGAGGACCTTGAAGGCAGAGAGATACCCAGAACTTGGAACGCCGACCATTTACTGAAGTACCAAGAGAGCGCCTGAACGCCTCTCCGAGTACCTTCAAATGTCGAGCCATTCCTATCATTTTATTTGTATTTGCTTCTTTACTTTCTCATTGTAATAACAGCTTGCAACTTAGAAGCAGCTGATTAACAATTATCAATAAAGAACTTATTTTCTCCCATATTTTCCTTGTGATTATTTGTATCTCTCTATTTAAGGCCTTTAATCGCTCTTACTCAAACGACGTGTTCGGAGTCCAAAACTTGGCTCGATTCTGCTTCGCAGGCTCGCTCTTAAGCGAGCTAGAAGTGGTTCGCCATTCGGAACTGCTTCCACAACCGTTGAAATTTACTCAAACGACGTGTTCGGAGTCCAAAACTTGGCTCGATTCCGCTTCGCAGGCTCGCTTTTAAGCTAGCTAGAAGTGGTTCGCCATTCGGAATTGCTCCCATAACCGTTGAAACTTACTCAAACGACGTGTTCGGAGTCCAAAACTTGGCTCCATTCCGCTTCGCAGGCTCGCTCTTAAGAGAGCTAGAAGTGGTTCGCCATTCGGAACTGCTCCCACAACCGTTGAAACTTACTCAAATGACGTGTTCGGAGTCCAAAACTTGGCACGATTCCGCTTCACAGGCTCGTTCTTAAGCAAGCTAGAAGTGGTTCGCCATTCGGAACTGCTCCTACAACTATTGAAACTTACTCAAACGACGTGTTCGGAGTCCAAAACTTGGCAGGATTCTGCTTCGTAGGCTCGCTCTTAAGCGAGCTAGAAGTGGTTCGCCATTCGGAGATGCTCCCATAACCGTTGAAACTCATTTCAAACGACACGTTCAAGGTCCGAACCACTTGGCTGGATAACCAACAAAGTTTCTACGACTATACTAGACATGGGAGAAGAGTACTTTGGAGGAGCTAACCTTTGGTTCTTATGGTTTGTTTAAAGTTGAAGTAATTCTTCAAAAGGCTGCTCTCCACTACAAGAAAGTGCCTTCCCTTACAATTCGCGAGTTAGAGGTTCGAAGCGTGGCTCGGCACTACCTCCGTATGCCCAAACGAGGGGAAAATCCCCTCTTGGACCTCGGCACACCTTGCCTAGCGCTCTTGGCACCGACGCCCAAACGAGGAAAAAATCCTCACCCTCGGACCTCGGCACACCTTGTCGAGCGCTCTTGGCACCGACGCCCAAACGAGGGAAAAATCCTCACTCTTGTACCTTGGCACGCCTTACTGAGCGCTCTTCGCACCGATGCCCAAACAAGGAAAAAATCCCCAGCCTCAGACCTCGGCACACCTTGCCGAGCGCTCTTGGCACCGACGCCCAAACGAGGGAAAAATCCTCACTCTTGGGCCTCGGCACGCCTTGCCAAGCGCTTTTGGCACCGACGCCCAAACGAGGGAAAAATCCTCACTCTAAACTTGAAGTAATTCTTCAAAAGGCTGCTATCCACTACAAGAAACTGCCTTCTCTTACAATTCGCGAGTTAGAGGTTCGAAGTGTGGCTCGGCACTACCTTCATACCTCGCTCTTAAGCCAGCTAAAAGTACTCCGCCCTTTATAAGCATTACAACAACAAGGCTAACAAAACACACAAGTCCAAGAAGGGAAAAAGCCTCACTTTATACACAAAATTCGAGAAGACGGTACAAAACAGTACTCCGCTTTACAACAAAATTACAGGTCACGATACTTTTCTCTACAATGGAATTACAAGAGTTGAGAAGCCAAAACTACAAAGTCGCCTCGTAATACTTGGACAAAATACGACACTGGGGAAACAAGAAGATCTTCAACGCCTCCTAGGCGCAGGGATATTCCGCTTTAAAGATACCTGTGGTCGGCGGCGCCGAACCTCGGAACTCGTCCCTAGACCGGCGAACTGGGACGTATCTTCGGCGCTACTCCTAATAGTCACTCCAGCGGAAGCCCCGCTCGACGACACAACCACACCACTTTGGGCATCGCCCGGACTTTGTCAAACCACAGGCAGACGGGTCACAAGCTCGTAAAATGTGATACCTCGCTCACTTTCTTTGCAGGTGCACGAAGTGCTTCTGACATTGATTGGTCCCGAATGAGGTTTGAGGCGAGCGACTTCCGCCTCCAACTCGACTATGCGTTGTTTCAGAGAATCGTCCTTCACATCTACCTCAAATCGAGGGGGCACAGCAGAGCTCGCGACACCAGGACTACTGGCAATAATTCGGCGGAGTTGAGTAACCTCGATACTCTTGTCTACCGTGGCCCTCTTCAATGCGTCAACCTCCGCCGACAGCTCATCGCGTTTGGCCATTAACTTGCCCACCGCCTCAGTCAATTCCGCTTCCTCCGCCAGGAACTCTTCCTCCACTATCTGTAGGTGGTGAATCTCAGCAAGCAGATCGTCTCTCTCCGTTGTCATCTTTGACAACGAGTGTCGGAGGCACTTAAGCCTCAGGCCAAGAGTGAAAGATGTTGACGAGCCATCATTCTCGTCTACGGGGGCCATCTCAGCAAGCCTGCCCTCCAGACGCCGAATCTCGGTGTCTCGCCGACCGAAAATCAGTTGCAGATGGTTTCGCTCACTTTCAACCCTGCGCAACCCCAACTCAACTTCATAAGGGCGATCTCGGCACCTAGTCAGACACAACTTCGTCACCCCTAAACCGACCTCGGAACGTAGCTCCTCCCCTGCGTAGGTGGGTTCGACGAGTTGGGTCACCTCGGTGAGCTGAAAATTTGAGGCAAACAACGAAAACGCTCAGTAAAAATTGGCAAATTTGGTTCACACCCAACTCCAGAGCAAGGCAGCGTGTACACGGCAAAGACTGATCTTTTGTTCACACACAGCCGAAGCATTGGGCGGAGTAGCGTGAAAACTTAGCTAAATTTCTAGAAAATATTTGTAAAAGCTTTTTCCAAAAGAAACACATGATCGAGCCCAAAAAGTTATATTTTCATTCATTACAAAAAATGCGGTGGCCAGTCCGCAATTAGGCAATACATTTAGAGGTACAAAGGATAAAAACAAAAGAGAGAAAGAAGAAGAAGTCAGGGGACGACCTCTTTCCTAGGGCGACGAGTTTGGACGGGGTTGGACTATCCCGAAGGAGCCAACATCGCCAGCGGAGTCACCACTAACCCCTGTACCTCACCAACGACCTCGACCTCGGCATCCTCTTCATCATCCCCATCTTCCCCCTCCGACATGGGGTCGAAGCCGTTGATGTGGCCGGGGAAAAGGCGCCATCCGGAGCAATCGACCTCGGGATAGCGCTCCGACACCTGCGCGATGGCCTGGACATACACCTTGGCCATGTTGACGGCAAGGAAGCCCTGCGCCTTCTCGATGGTCGCTGCCTCGGCTCCCTTCACTGCTGCACCCTTGGCTTACACCGCCTCTGCCAGCTGCTTGGCCGACTCCTCCCTCTGCCGAAACAGATCGCCCTCGAGCTTCGTGACAAGGCCCTCGAGGTACTTGAGCCTTGTTGCCTTCCCCTCCGCCTCGACCTTCAACTTGTCGAGCTCATTGGCAAGGCGAGCATTTTCAGCCCGAGCGCGATCGGCCTCCTTCTTGAGGTCCTTCTCCAGCTCCGTCATCTTCTCCATGAGATGACCGAAGTGGACGGTTATCTGCGGTCGAACAACATAAAAACAAAAGAAGTTAGAAAATCCAACATGCAAGTTACCTACAAAGGGGAAATCGACACTCACCGATACTGCCGAGCGTGCGATCTCGAGGGCATCGTCGCCCGCACTTCCGGCGTCCATGGCGGCTCGATCTTTTGCCGTTGCCAGGTGCTTCACCGCCTGCATGCTCGATGTTGAGTCGCCAAGAAATCCGTCGAATTTCCGAACCTGCCAGTCTGGAACATAAATCTTCTTGTGCTCCTCCATGAGCAGTACCTCGGCATCCACCGTCAGTGGGGGACCTCCATCCCGAGCATAGCAGCAATCGGGAACTTGCCTGCCTTGGCCGATGCCGAGGTTGCTGCCGGAGCCCGGCTCGGGGTCATGGCTGCCGGTGCCTCCACCTCCTCAACGGCACTGGCAACCTTCTGAGCCTTCAGAGTGGTCAGCTTGGTTGCGACCCACTTGCGCTTCTTAGGTACCGTGCTCTCGAGGGCGGCCCTCTGCACTAGCACCACATCGTAGTCCATAGTCTCTTCATCAAAAGAGAATGTTTAAAACTCAAGTTATGATCAAGCAAAATAAAAAGGACAAAAGGAAAACAAAGATAAAGCCGCATACTAGGATCTACGCGGCAGAGCTCTCCCCTGAAGAGAACGTCTTCGGTCAGATCTCGCCAGTCAAACTGGGGTCGGTCGAGAAGAACCCGAACTGCATCTTCTTCCTTGGGATGGAGCACTGGCGACTCCCTCACTCGCTTCGTCACCTCCTTCACCCAGCCGGAGGGAATGAGCCACGCCTCGCGACTCCGCACTATGAAGTACTTGTCGTGCCAGTGCTTTATGGAGTCGAGGCAGATGACGAGTCAAGAGCCATGCCTCGGGGCCAAATAATACCGGAACTCAGACCGGTACTGCTGATGGAGCTGTAAAGCGTCCGGAGCACCCTCAACTCTGGCTCGACCTCGGCTGTCTGGCAGTGGAGCACGAACCGGTTGATGACTCTCCACGCGTTCAACATAAGTTGAATGGGGCTGACCCCAAACCACTTAAGTACCTGAATCGCGAACGGGTGGAGAAGGAGCCGTGCCCCAGCGATGAAGGCATCGACCTGCCAGAAACACATGTTTACTGGCATCGGCAAATTGGCCCTAACACCGGGGCTCGGCAGCATCAGTTCATACTACTCCGGGATTTGAAAGCAATCCCGGATCGCTGCCAGGTCCACCTCATTTAGGATAGAAACTGTGCCGTCCACCTCCGAGGTCTCTCTTACCGCATTCTCCTCGAAGGTTCTCCACCTCCCGTGAACTATGCGCTTAGGTACTGCTGATGGAGCCGATAAAGCATCCGGAGCACCCTCAACTCTGGCTCGACCTCGGCTGTCTGGCAGTGGAGCACTGTAATATCCCGGACGGATATTAACTCATATAAATTATCATTTTATTATTATTTTATTATTATTTTATTTTAATTCCAAAATCGGACTATTTTGGCGATTCTCGCCGGGTTGCCCACAACAGTGCCTACGCACGTCTATCGGTCGATGCACATCCAAAGCGCATCAAATTAATAGCGCGACTCTCCGAAGTAATAATAAAGTTTATCTTACTATTATTTTCTAAATTAAATTATTTTTGGGAATTTTATGAGGATTTTTACAAGAAGATTTTGTATACACATACATGTACACATACATATAGTTGTATGGTACTTAGTATATTATACCTAGCATATAGTATGTACTTTAGGACAATATACTTATGCTTGTCATGGTAACTTAATTAGGAGGTTAGGGTTTTGATTAAGTGGATTAATATAGGATGGTATGCATGAGAAGGATTAAACTCTTCTAGAAACTCCCCTCCCTCATATAACACCTCCCTCCACCTCACCACTCTAAACCTCACCCCCTACTCCCCTATACCATGGCCGGCCACCTCTTCTTGGGGTTTATTTTGTGCCATTTTGGTGCACTCACCACCTCCATCTCCTTCTATAAATCCCCCCTCATTCACCTCCTTCTCTCATTTTAGAAAAAACAAAAGAAAGAAAGAAAGAAGGAAAGGAAAAGAAAGAGAGAACAAAATAACTAGAGAGTTTTGTTTTGTAGGGTAATAGAAGACTTCTAAAAGAAAGCTTAGGGGAAGGAGAAGGTAGCAAAGCTAGTTCTTCCAACAAGTTAGGGAAGGTGGGGGTTTCTTCACTACTTGATTTCTTTGTTTGTTTGTTTGTTTGTTTGTTTGTTGTTTGTTGTTTGACTTCTTCTTCTTCTCACCTTCTTGTTTTGTTTCTTTTTGGGTGTGTTGTTGTGTTGTTATGTTGGATGAAAAGGAAAGAAAGGTAGTAGTAATAACTACTAACTCATAAAGATCATAGCTTTAGTATTGTAGTTTGTTGTTTGTATGATATTGGACCAAAGGACTCACATATTGCATATTGTTGAAATATACAACCATTGTTGGTTGTAGGACTTGGTGCAATAAATAAAAAGATCTTCTTTTGTTTTAATCACTAGTTGTAAATAATAAATAAAAAGATCTTCTTTTTATTTCTAATCACTAGTTGTAGCTAATACATAAAAAGATCTTCTTTTTATTTCTAATCACTAGTTGTAGCTAATAAATAAAAAGATCTTCTTTTATTCTTAGTCACTAGTTGTAGCTAATAAGTAAAAAGATCTTCTTTTATTTTTAATCACTAGTTGTAGTTAATAATTAAAAAGATCTTCTTTTTATTTTTAATCACTAGTTGTAGTTAATAAATAAAAAGATCTTCTTTTTTATTTCTAATCACTAGTTGTAGCTAATAAATAAAAAGATCTTCTTTTTATTTCTAATCACTAGTTGTAGCTAATACATAAAAAGATCTTCTTTTTATTTCTAATCACTAGTTGTAACTAATAAATAAAAAGATCTTCTTTTATTCTTAGTCACTAGTTGTAGCTAATAAGTAAAAAGATCTTCTTTTATTTTTAATCACTAGTTGTAGTTAATAATTAAAAAGATCTTCTTTTTATTTCTAATCACTAGTTGTAGCTAATAAATAAAAAGATCTTCTTTTTATTTCTAATCACTAGTTGTAACTAATAAATAAAAAGATCTTCTTTTATTTTTAATCACTAGTTGTAGTTAATAATTAAAAAGATCTTCTTTTATTTCTAATCACTAGTTGTAACTTAATAAAAATGACCTTTTCTTTATCACTAGTGGTAATAAGGTTAGTAAGCAACTAAGTAGTAGTAGGCTAAAATAATAAGTAGTATTATGTAATAAAATGAAGTAGTAGTAGTAATAGATAGTTGTATGTTGTGATTTTGTTGTAAATGAAGTAGTAGTAGTAGTAGTAGTTAGTTGTAGCTTTGCTTCTAAAAATAATTAGAAGCCATATCTATGCTTAATTAATTGTAGGATTGCATTTAAAAATATCCTACCATGCTTACCATGCTTAGTTAGTTGTAGCTTTGCTTCTAAAAATAATTAGAAGCCATATCTATGCTTAATTAGTTGTAGGATTGCATTTAAAAATATCCTACCATGCTTACCATGCTTAGTTAGTTGTAGCTTTGCTTCTAAAAATAATTAGAAGCCATATCTATGCTTAATTAGTTGTAGGATTGCATTTAAAAATATCCTACCATGCTTAGTTAGTTGCAGCTTTGCTTCTAAAAATAATTAGAAGCCATATCTATGCTTAATTAGTTGTAGGATTGCATTTAAAAATATCCTACCATGCTTACCATGCTTAGTTAGTTGTAGCTTTGCTTCAAAAAATAATTAGAAGTCATATCTATGCTTAATTAGTTGTAAGATTGCTTTAAAAATATCCTACCATGTCTACCATGCTTAGTTAGTGGTAGCTTTGCCTCTAGAAATGCTTAGAAGCCATAATCCATGCTTAGCTAGTCGTAGGATTACTTATAAAAATATCCTACCATGATTCTATGCTTAATTAATTGTAGAATGTTTTATAAACATATCCTACCATGCTTAACGTTTAGAATGTTGTAGGATTCTTTTCCTAGCATGCTTGGTAATGTTGTAGGATTCTTTTCCTATCATGTTTAGTAACTCACTTATACTAGAATTTTGTAGGATTCATTCCTAAAGTTTCCTATTATGTTTAGTGACTTAGTTATGCTTAGAATGTGTAGGATTCAATCCAAAAGTTTCCTACAATGTTTGGATAAATTTTTATTGTGCCTAGAGTGTTGTAGGATCCATGATAAAATCATATACCATGCTAGTTTAATTGTTGGAAAGCGATATATCATGCTAGCTTAATTGTAAGTATTTGGCATATCATACTAGTTTAAATTGTATGCAAATTGTATACCATGCTAGATAAATGGTAGAGAAGTGTATACTATGTTAGTGACCGACCATGATCCATGCTAAGTAAGTAGGGATCATGCAAATTATTGATCATATTAAGTTAAGGATACCCATACTAGGATGTTCATGCTTAGGGTAAAGAAACTACGCATGGCTAGTTGTAGTGATTTATGTTGGATTCTATGCCATGCTAGAGTAATACATGATTAGAACATTGTAGGAGTAATGTTAGAATATCTACTATACCTTGGAATGATTGTATGTTATATTAGTTATCTATCCATGCTTGTGTTATGGTGATTAGTCAAGATAAGTAGTAAGTTTTCATGCTCGCTTGACTATAGTAGACTCTATGTCTAGGTTGTAGTGATTTTTATGTTTAAGCTCGATGAAAACACAAGCATTAATCATATTCATACTTAGGAGTGTGATGGTGAGTAGTTCTATTTGGTAATTGGATTACTTTAGGAAGATGCCTACGAGTGTATGTCATGCCTAAGACATTATAGGTCGAAGTAGTAAGATCGGGAAGACCACTAGCGATAGTTAATTCGATAAAGGCGGTTATGTCGCCTTCGGATTCTTCCTTAGTAGAATACCGATCTTAGACTACTAGTGGATCCCTTTGTTGCTTCTAATAGTAGAAGATTAAGTTTGTTAGTAAGCACGCTTGGTTGCTTCTAGGATTGATTACCTGTATGGTTGTTTGTACACGGTCGTGCTCGTACGTGGCTCGACTGGCCCGTATGTAGTGGTGGGTCTCATACGTAGCTTAGTTGGCTCGTATGTAGGTTGTTGTCTCGTACGCGGCCCGACTGGCCCGTACGTAGCTGTTGGTCTCATACGCGGCTTATTTGGCTGGTATGTACGTGGTTATCTCCTACGAGGCCCGCCTGGCTCGTAGGTAGTTATTGTTTCATACGTAGCTTAGTTGGCTCGTATATGGTTATTACTCGTGTATAGCTTGTTAGCTAGTACACAGGTAGTTGTGCTATCTAGGGTGATGTTACCACCCTAAGGGCTATCGACCATCAAGACATGTGTTTCTACCCTAAGGAACTGTGGAGGAGTCGCTCCTTGTGTACCGTCGAATCTTAACCAGGGTAGGTTGATCGAGGACCGGAGTATAGACAGAATCCAAGTCTAGGGTAGCGGCATGCGTATATATTCGCGACGGCCAAAGTCTTGGATCGATGAGCCACGAACCGGGTCCCGAAGGATTCTGGTAAATCTAGGTTGAGCGGCCTAGTAGAGTTGTTTTGCGAAGCCTAATTTAAGGCCTAGCATGTTGTGTTATAATATCGTCATCCCTAGGATTGTTCGAGTCAGGGACATCACTAGGATAGTGACTTATAAGGATCAGTTTACTTAAACCCTTTTGCCGGGAAAGAGGGGTCAGTTGTAGGGGGCCCCGACACTAACTCGTCTCTTGAGGCAGATCATAGGTGGTGTACCGGGTTGTACCTTCCTGTCAAAGGGATACGTACGGTGCCGCCTCACAAGTTGAGGACACGGGTTGCGTATCTCGCGCTGTTAATTCCTGAAATACCGTGGCTGGGGTGCCACAGGATGCATGGTGCAGTCCTGCATTTGCTAGACCCCAGAGAGTGCCACAGGGTAGGCTTCGCGCTGCCCTGCGCTTGCGAAACTCTATGGTTTGATTTTGGAACGATGCCCGATATACTGGGGTCGAGTGAGGTCCGGCATGCCGGGTAGTAGTGGAAAACGGAGACACCATAAGCAGACTGCATAAGGGGACTTGACCTCTTCTGCAACCTCACAGAGTCATGGAGTATTGTCAGGAACAGGTTGTGTACAATTAGAATTCATAACGCGGGTTCAAATCCCTATATATGGAGAAACGGCTTGAGATGGAGTCGCATGTATTTATGGGCTGCATGTTACTTTCGGAGACTTGCTGACATTAGAATAGGAAGCATCCTAGTTCTACCTTCCCGTCAAAGGGATACGTACGGTGCCGTCTCACAAGTTGAGGACACGGGTTGTGTATCTCACGCTGTTAATTCCTGAACTGCCGTGGGTGGGTGTCAGGAACGGGTTGTGTACAGTTAGAATTCATAACGCGGGTTCAAATCCCGGATATTAGAATAGGAGTGTCCTAGTTCTACTTAAGTATCACATTAGAGTCTAGTCATAGCACTCACGTACACTTAAACTACACCGACACCATTGCTATGTTTGTATATTTTGTATATTGTTTGGAAGATTCGCTGCTATATGATCAGCCTTTAAGCGTCAGTGAATACTGACGTCCCCACTTCCATAGGTACTGGATCGCCCAAGTACAAAGGCGATATTCAGGAGGACTCAAGGCGAGGAAAGCAAGGAGTCAGTATTAAGTTTAGTTCCGCTGCAAAATATGTATTGATTCTGTATTAGTTAAGAGGTACTCTGATGTAAGATGTTAAAGGTTGTAATACTTAGAAATGTAAAGGTAATATTGTAACTCTATTGTAAGGTATTACAGTTGTACAATATTCAGACTTGTAACACTTTGTGTATTGAATAAAAAGTTTTAAATTATCCTGTTTTTTCTGTGTATTGTGACTAATTGAAGTAAAGATCTTGGCTTGTGTCTCGGTTTTCCAGTATCGGAAATCGGGGCGCTACAAGCACGAACCCGTTGATGACTCTCCACGCGTTCGGCATAAGTTGAATGGGGCTCACCCCAAACCACCTAAGTACCTGAATCGCAAACGAGTGGAGAGGGAGCCGTGCCCCGGCGATGAAGGCATCGACCGGCCAGAAACACATGTTTACTGGCATCGGCAAATTGGCCCTAACCCCGGGGCCCGGTAGCATCAGTTCATACTGCTCCGGGATTTGGAAGCAATCCCGATCGCTGCCAGGTCCACCTCGTTGAGGATAGAAACCGTGTCGTCCACCTCCGAGGTCTCTCTTGCCGCATTCTCCTCGAAGGTTTGCCACCTCCCGTGAACTATGTGCTCAACATGCTCCTCTGGAAGCTCCCGAACCCTATGGAGCCCTGTCAGCGCCCCTGGCAATCTGCCGAACTCCCCCATACATTTCGGATCTTCCACGATTGTGTTTCGACCAGATACCCTCTTGCCCTTGTCGGTGCGAGCTCTCTGACCTAGAGACGGTGCTTCGCCAGCCGAGGGGGTAGGCTCCAAAATAGGGGAAAGAGACATTTTTTATATACTTGAAATAAACTAAGTATAAGTTACCTTGAAGTGACAGTTGCGGTAGGAATATTAACCGGAAAATAGTCGATGATCACCGGGAGCACCCGATAGTAGAAAATCACTACCTGAGTAAAAAACTTGGAGAAGTGAAAAATGAGGGGGGGAGGTGGAGTTTTATTGAGCTTGACACACAGAACGAGGATAATGGGCCTCAAGAAAACCAACAGTCAGGCCCGTTTACACTAAGCGACAAAAAGAGCTGACCGTCACATTAATGACCACGCCAAGTCGTACGGTCGCATTAATGGCTAACGGTGAAATTCGTCAGAAGGTCAAGTCATCAGGCCATCCTGTCATCTCCTAGCCGTCAAATCCTCACTCTTGGACCTCGGCACGCCTTGCCGAGCACTCTTGGCACCGACGCCCAAACGAGGGAAAAATTCTCACTCTTGGACCTCGGCACGCCTTGTCGAGCGCTCTTGGCACCGACGCCCAAACGAGGAAAAAATCCTCTTGGACCTCGGCACGCCTTGCCGAGCGCTCTTGGCACCGATTCCCAAACAAGGGAAAAATCCTCACTCTTGGACCTCGACACGCTTTGCCGAGCGCTCTTGGCACCGACGCCCAAACAAGGAAAAAATCCTCTTAGCCCTCGGCACGCCTTGCCGAGCGCTCTGGGCACCGACGCCCAAACGAGGGAAAAATCCTCACTCTTGGACCTCGGTAGGCCTTGCCGAGCGCTCTTGGTACCGACGCCCAAACAAGGAAAAAATCCTCTTGGACCTCGGCATGCCTTGCCGAGCGCTCTTGGCACCGACGTCCAAATGAGGAAAAAATCCTCTTGGACGTCGACCCGCCTTGCCGAGCGCTCTTGGCACCGACGACCAAACGTGGGAAAAGTCCTCACTCTTGGACCTCAGCACGCCTTGCCGAGCGCTCTTGGCACCGATGCCCAAACAAGGAAAAAATCCTCTACCTCGGACCTCGGCACACCTTGCTGAGTGCTCTTGGCACCGACGCCCAAACAAGAGAAAAATCCCCACTCTTGGATCTTAGCATGCGTTGCCGAGCTCTCTTGGCACCAATGCCCAAACGAGGGAAAAATCCTCTCTTTGACCTCGGCACGCCTTACCAAGCGCTCTTGGCACCGACGCCCAAATGAGGAAAAAATCATCTTGGACCTCTGGACGCCTTGCCGAGTGCTCTTGGCACCGATGCCCAAACGAGGGAAAAATCCTCACTCTTGGACCTCGACACGCCTTGCCGAGCGCTCTTGGCACCGATGGACCCCGGCACGCCTTGCCGAGTGCTCTTGGCAATGACGCCCAAGTGAGGAAAAAATACTCTTGGACCTCGGCACGCCTTGCCGAGCGCTCTTGGCACCGACGCCCAAACGAGAGAAAAATCCTCACTCTTGGACCTCAGCACGCTTTGCCGAGCGCTCTTGCCACCGACGCCCATACAAGGAAAAAATCCTCTTGTACCTCGGCATGCCTTGCCGAGCGCTCTGGGCACCGACGGCCAAACGAGAGGAAAATCCTCACTCTTGGACCTCGGCACGCCTTGCCGAGCGCTCTTGTCACCGACGCCCAAACAAGGAAAAAATCCTCTTGGACCTCGACACGCCTTGCCGAGCGCTCTTGGCACCGACGCCCAAATGAGGAAAAAATCCTCTTGGACCTCGACACGCATTGCCGAGCGATCTTGGCACCGACGCCCAAATGAGAGAAAAGTCCTCACTCTTGGACCTCGGCACGCCTTGCCGAGCGCTCTTGGCACCGACGCCCAAATGAGGAAGAAATTCTCACTCTTGGACCTCGGCATGCCTTGCCAAGCATTCTTGGCACTGACGCCCAAACGAGGGAAAAAATCCTCTTGGACCTCGGCACACCTTGCCGAGCGCTCTTGGCACCGATGCCCAATCGAGGAAAAAATCCTCACCCTCGGACCTCGGCACACCTTACCGAGCGCTCTTGGCACCGACCCTCAAACATGGAAAAACCCACTCAGGACTTTGGCAAAGGCTCGTCGGACCCCCTCTCAGTGCCTGTAGCCTCGCCGAAGTATCTCTGCTCTTCGACAGAGGGTGCCAAACCTCCCTAGACCTCGGCCTCCTTCATAACATGCGATTGAGAGGGGTTGGCAACGACGCCGAAGCAACTAAACCACCGAACGAAGAGAGGGACTCCTTCAAGCGACCACAAGCATTAGATCTCCCCAAAATTAGTCCCTATGCTGATGAAGGGCCCAGATCGCGCTGCATCACAAATCGAATTAAAAAATTAATTTCTATTTATTAATTATTTATTTAAAAATTGCGAAAAAATGATTAAAAATTCAGAAAATTAATTAAAAATTCTAAAAAATAATTATAAATTCGGAGAAATATTTATGAGCCCATGGATAAATAATTATTACTTAGAATAATTAATTAAGGCCCCCAAACAATAGATCACCGCTTCGTAAATTTAAATAAATGGTCCAAAAAATAGATTAAAATTAAGAAAAATTACCAAAAGTTTAGGAGAGCTCACGGATAACCTTGAGCATGCAACTAGTTCTGAAAATCACCATAATACCTCATACAAAGATTCAACACCCCTCATTTGGACTCCGATACAACTCCGCAAGCCATTCAAACAGGGAAACTGCTCCTCAAAGGCTGATTAACTCAGTCTTCGAGAGTGGGGGGCTCGTGATATGGCTAAAAATAGGGTTAAATCGAAACCATCCAAATTGGGCGCGAATCTTAAAGATCAGGGGTAAATACCCCTCATCCCCCACTGTTAAGAGGTAATCAATCTTTTGCCAATCAAAGCTCATTCATAATCTTTCTGATTACTGACTTGAGCGTCGGAGGGTGCGTCGCCAGGATCAACCCCTGTGTTTCGCACTTTTTGCAGGTTAACGGCAGGAGATCACGGTCAAACTCCGGCAAAAAGGTTTCGGGTTTGGCTATTCGATACCCCAAAGAATCCACAAATTCTATATGTTTGCCCCCACACCAGATTTAGCGGTAACAATAAAAATAAATGTATTGCACGTAATTTAAAAACTAACGGTTGATTAATATCGTACCCACCTTAGAATTTTTTCCCAAACTGACCTACTCATTGTCTCAAAAAGCGAGTTTGGCAAAAACCCATCACTTTTTGAGACAGCGAGTGTGAGGCTTGGGTTTTTTTATTTCTCCCTGGCCAAGACTCGTTGTCTCAAAAAGCGATGGGATTTTTTCCAAACTCGCTTTTTGAGACAGCAGCATTTGGGAGTTTTTAATACCCCAGGTTCGAATTTTTTCATCTCCTTATCTCCATTCTTACTCTTTCTTATCTCCATTCTTACTCTCTCCTTAACTCCGAAACCCAAAACCTTAGCCTCCCAAAATCAACCTCCTACCCACAAAATCTCCTATAAATCTAAATATATTCACTTAATCTTTCCCAACCCCTTCACCTTCCACTCTCAAAACCCTAAACCCATCTTCCGAAAGATCCATAATTTGGAATTTTGATCAACTTCAAGAGGATAGAAACTTCAACTCTTCTACCCATATATCTACGGCTATATCCTTCCGAATATTGTTGTGAAGGTATGATTTATATCACCTATTATTTTGTAAATTTTTGTAGGTTTTGTTTGTGGCTAGATAATAACATGTATTTTCATATAAATATACATAGGTACAGATTACGATATTCCTATTTAGTTATACTTTGGTGGTAAAATAATTCGTGATCCAAAGATAGGTTGTTGTTATAGTGCCGTTGATCGTGAAATAGTTTGGGCACCTCGTACAATTACATTGGTAGAAATAGTTGCGAAAATTTACGAAGTTACTAATTGAGATAGGGCTCAATGGAATGTGAAAATTTTAGCTTGGTACACAGCAGGAAAAAGAGATGATCAATATTTTATGACAGTACCTGTATCTACTGATAATTCTATAAAGTCAATGATTGCTAAGACACTTGATCCCAAATGTACTTGGTCTACATTGGAGTTATATATTCAGAAAATCCAAATTATGAATGCTCATCCACATGATAATCCTAGTTCAAGCTTCGTATGAGAAGTACCGACACAGCAGATGAGGTCTAATCCTGTTCAAACTTCACAAGCAATCCCACTGTCCCCACAAGAAGACACGTTCACAAATACAATAAGCTCGGATTCTACAGATGTTGAGTTGCCACACAGACCTAGGCCGGTTCATGACTATGATCGAAATGACACTTTATTTGAATTATTTCAAAATGCTACCATTAACAACGACCTATTAGATGATGATGAAGAAAAGGAAGAAACGGACGATGAAGTTGATGAGAATGTAAAAAATGATGATGGGGACGAAGATAATGAATATGCAAATGTAAACACAAATGAGAGTAGGGCTAATGAAGTAAGAGCTACTGATAGCTATGCTAATGTTCCTACATATATTATCAAAATTCTTGTGGTCCCTCCATTCTTAGAGCCCGATTTATCCACCTATCTGTTAACAACGTCATGGTAAGAAAATTTTTGCTACAAAATAACATTAATCAGATATATATATATGTACAGAAAAATGTAGTTATTGATGAATCCTAAATTCTGAAATTCCAATCCAAATTAAAATTTTCCTATCATATAGGATAATGGTAGAAATAAGAATTTTTACTGAGTCACACAGCTTCAAATGTGTGGTAATCGTAATATCTTATGCGAAACCAAATTGTGCAACTATATTGCTTAAATAAGATAGTCTCTAGTTTGCAGGGAATCTTTTACAGGCGATTAGAGGGAAACAACCATACAACTAGTAAAAATTGGGAGCAGAAATAACAGAAAATATGAGCCATGGTAGATTTCCAAATTTTTAAAGGGTAACTATCACACAACTAAAAAAAAAAAAGGGGAGCAGGGGTAACAGAAAACCTGATCCATGGTAGATTGGCAAATTTATGAAATAAACATACAACATGCACAATGTGTACAACATTTTCCTATATATGGCAATTACATTTTTTGTTTACTACTTTAGACTTATGGAGGTGCAGTCCATATATTTTTTTTTGTTACAATAATAGCTTGTAGACTTCATCTTTATGAATGTAGTCATAGCACTACTGCAAACTAAAATTACACATACATATTTACACCTGTATATTATAAGTGCAGGAAATGATATTTAGGGCAATGCGTATATGTTGTACTTTATTGTAGGCATAGCAACATAAATGTAGATTAAGTAGTTTAGTGGTTTAGTTTTTTTCTGTGCTAAATAAAATGAGAATTTAATTCCTAGTCTTTGAAAAGGAATATAACATACCAAAGTGTACATCTGCAAAGGGAATATGTCAAATTGTCAACTGTGTCCTGTTTATGCTCCATTGAAATTGTCATTCATCCATAGATAATTATTCTTGATTTACCTAGTTTTCTGTAACACATTAAAGATATCTTAATCCCCATTTTTACTTTTCACCTATTGGTAAACATGTTCATTGCTCTCCTATTTAACATGGATTTGGAGCTTGAGTGAAATCATTATATCTCGGTTCTGGCGTAGGAAAAGAAGAGGAAGACAAGAGAGAGGAAGAGAAGAGTAGCTGAGAATCTGCCCAAAAAAAATTCATAATCATCAAGTCTAATTTTATTGACAGATGAAGAGGGCTTTGAATTAGCTAAATTTCTAAAATATTTTGACCTTGTAAACTAAAATTAGCAACTAAATTATGAAATCCTAAATAGAGATAACATGAAATAAACTAAAAATATCTCTACTAAATTTAAACTATGTTGGAAGCTTCTCAGTTAGATTCCCCATCATTGGAATGTTCAGTGTGTAGACTAAAACTTTAGGACAAGCATTATTGTTTTTGTCTGTGCATTGAGAGTGGGTTTGTGTGTGAGTGCATATACATGTCCATGTGTACATGCATTTGGTAATGAACTTTGATGATTTGATAATGTAAAATTTGAGTGTTCAAAGTGCGTGTCGGCATGTTGCCAACAGTTATTCTCTCTTTCCCTCTTTTTATTTTTCTTCTTCAGGAAAAGCAACTAGTTAACAGGATGTTGGCTAATAGAATGGCTCACACTATATGAGCAAAACCTACACAAACATAGTGTATCTAAGAAGCTTCCAGTAAGGATAGATTGAAAGAAAGACGTTAGATGATTTAGGAATACCTTAATAACAGAGAACTCTTTCTCCTTGGTGGTTTTTGGAATTTTTGACCAAGTCTCGTAGCATAAGGGAAGCAGCCAAGAATTTCTTGCTATTACCTCGCAAAATTTACCGATCTAGCTCCCGCCTTCTCCAATCGGCTGACCGACGCTGTTGTTGCTCACTAATATCTTCTCATCATTCTGGAGCTTTCATATATCCTTCATCTTGGTCGGTCCTCTCCTCCTCACAGTGGTGGGCATGCTATCCTCACCGACGTCTACTGTAGTGTCATCTGTATGCGCCGCACCTCCACTTTCTCCTATATGGTGCTGAGTCGAAGGTCCCATGCTGGAAGGATCTACCAGCTCCTCCTGCCTAATCGTGACAACCTTCCTTTTTCTTCTAGACATCTGTCACCTGTTTACAGAACATTATAAAAACCAAAAAATAAATTAAAGGAAATATACATGAAACAATAAATATTTAAGGAAATATACATGAAACAATAAATTGAGACAAGTCATTTAACATAAACTTATAAAAATTACAAATTATCACAATATACCATTAATTTGTAAATGATTGATACTCAATTGAATTGATACAAAAACAAGAAATATTTTAAGATACTATATCAACAAATATCGTCAAATATGTCACCCTCTTCTCCATTCGTACGTAGCCACGTAGGGCCACTACTATAATAAAAAATGCTTACATCAAATGTAGGAAACTCAGTAGCAGTAAAATTATTCATAACATCAGCGTCATCATCATCTGAATCGTCCCCCAATTGAAATAAATCTCTTGGTTGCATAGTTAGTGCCACGTATGATTTTGACACTATTGGGTATTGAATGTAGAAAACTTGGAGCACTTGATACGGAAACACAAATGGTTCATGGTTAATGTGTGTCCACTTTCATGTTATTTACAATTGTAAATCCCAGCTTATCCACTTTCATATTATTTAACCCAGCCCAATCTCCACGAAATAAGACTACTCGAAAATGTCCGTAATAATCCAAATCTATAATATCTGTGAGCACCCCATAATAGTCAACATCTCCGTCTACAGGATTCGTGTCATTTTTAGAGGCATAGCTTCTAGTTTTTGAAGTAACTACAATGCCACTATTTTGAGACTTCAAATTTCTTTCACGATCGTGAGTACGAAATTTGAAGTCGTTGAATATGTATCCATTATATCTTTTAACCATTTTAAGTGGACCTTTGGCAAGAATCTTTATTTCAGGTGTCACCTCATCATCACCCAACGAAGAAACCTAAAATTACAAAGTAAATCATATTAGCATAAAACTTAAACTTTAAAAAATACAGTCATCCAAGCCACGGGACAGTGACTTACATGAGTTTCAAACCACTTGTGGAATTTTTCATTCATTAACTTATGTTGCTCACATGGCTTCAATGTTTTTGGTCTATGCCTTCTTTTCATTATCCTGATAAATTTGCTGGAACAAAATAAAACGAATGGATATTAAAAAATCTTTTACTACTTCTTAATTGTGAGCAATAAATTCATATTAATCCAAATTCAACTTACACTCGATATGGCTCACATGATGCACTATGATCCAACACATATCGTTGTGCTTGTTCCCATGTTAAGTCATCTAACTTAAATGCATCAATTTTTTTCGAAAGTAGTGCCAGCGGTCAGGAAGAGATGTTTAGCCCCTTTGAAATTCGAAGTGTCTGAGTTTCTCTTTGGTCTATTAAGACATGTCTCCACACCATGGAGATACATTGACCAGAAATTGGAGCACTCCTCTTAAAGATACCCTTCTGCAATTTAGCCTTCTGGATAAGCTTTATTTTTAACATAACCCTTAAGTCGTTAAAGATATCTAAACAAGTATATCTGGATAAAAAATGTGTGAAGGAATAGCATAAAAGAACTAACAAAATTATTGGTTTAATAACGCATGAAGAATTACCTTTTAATGGGATACATCCAACGGTAATGTACTGGTCCACCAAGTCTTGCCTCATCGGCAAGGTGGATTACTAAGTGAACCATTATATTGAAGAATGATGGAGGGAAATATCCTCTCCATTTGACAAAGTGTCAAGGCAGCAGTTATTCCAATTTGTCAATATCTTCAACACGTAGCACTCTAGAGCAAAGTCCTTTATATATTCTACATATATCTTTCAGGACAGAAGTGACTGGCTCACACATTGAAGATCTCAGAGCCACAGGAAGGATATCTTGCATCAATATATGGTAGTCGTGTGACTTTGGACCTTGCAGTTTCTTCTCCTTATAATTTACACATCTTGCTATATTAGATGAATAGCCATCTGGGACTTTAAGCTGCTTTAAAACTTTGCAAAATATCTCCAACTCCCTTTTTGACATTGAGTAGATTGCAGGAGGAAGTCGTACTCTACCATTGGGTAATTCTTCAGGATGCAGCTCATGCCTTATGCCCAATTCTACTAAATCAATGCGAGACTTAAGATTGTCCTTCATCTTCCAATCATCCTCCATAACTGTTCCTATAATATTTTCACCGATGTTTTTACCAAGATGCATCACATCTATGTTATGACGTAGTAAGGTGTACTCCCAATACGGCAACTGGAAAAAAATACTCTTCTTCTTCTATGATCCTGAATCAACATGATTGTCACTCATCCGAATCACATAAATCGGTGTTCTCATGTTGTTCATCTCTAGCCCGCTTCTTAGATGCTTTAATTACTACCGGATCCTTTGACAAAGTAAATTGATGGCCTTCTAGTCGCCTTAACACATCTGACCCAGAGAAAGCTCTTGGAGCATGTATCCACTCATCGGTACCATCAAATGTCGATGTTTCTGCTCTAAAAATATGTGTGTAAGACAACCATCTCTTATGACCCATGTAGTAAAACTTTTTGCCATTATACAACCACTTTGAATCCGTTTTCTTAGCACAACATGGACAAGCATAGCGTCCTTTCGTGCTATAACCAGATAAGCTTGCATATGCAGGAAAATTGTTTATTGTCCAAGTCAATGCAACTCAGGGACGGAAACTTTGTTTAGATGTTGCATCATAAGTTGTAACACCCTTCCACAATTGGGATAATTCATCAATCAACGGCTACAGATACACATCTATATCATTTTCTGGGCTTTTTGGTCCAGGAATAATAATGGACAAAATGAATGATGATTATTTCATGCACAACCAAGGAAAAAGATTATATGGAATTAATACAACGGGCCATATGCTTTAGGTGCTACTCATTTGCCTAAATGGGTTAAAACCATCACTGGCCATCCAAGTCTCACATTCCGAGGATCTTCAGCAACATCGGGATATCTTTCGTCAAATTTTTTCCAAAATGCAGAATCAGCCGGGTGCCTAAGAATCTCATCATTATTGCGACCTTCCGCATGCCATCTCATTTCAGAAGATGTTTTAGAGGACATGAACAATCTTTGCAGTCGAGGAATCAAAGGAAAGTAATGCAGTATTTTAGCATGCTTCTTTCTCCTAACTGTTTAAACTGCCTCATCTATTTGCTCATCTTCTCTTGCGGTTTGTAACCATTTTGAAGTACTGCATGCTTCACATTCTTCGAGTGTCTTCTTATCCACTCTAAATAACATACAATCATATGGGCATGCTGGTATCTTCTCATACCCTAAATTAAAATACTTGACAAACTTTTTTGTGGCATGGGATGAATTTGGGATTTGGATTTCAGGAAAAGCTTCATTCAAAAATACAAGAAGCAAGTTGAAGGACTTAGCAGACCATCCATTTAGACATTTAATCAGAAATAGGCTAACAATAAATGAAAACTTTGAAAACTGAGTGCAATCACGATATAAGGGAGTATTTGCATCTTTCAACAACTTATTAAAGACTTCAAATTCTTTATTAATTTCTTCACCATGCATTTCTTCTTCCACCCCACCACCTTGAACAAATGTTTCTGCTGACTCATCGCAAACTTGGTTGGTTGGATTGTTTGTGTGGATTGGAAAATTATGAAATCTCATACCATCTCGCACTAAAGAGTGCATCTTATCGACAACACTTGGCTGACTTGTAAATAAAGATGCGTCTTCACGTACAACCATACCATTAGAAACTGACTGAGCAGACTCTCCATGAAAAAATCAATTTGTATAGCACAGTAAAAAACCATTGCAAATCACATGTGTCTCAACTACGTCACATGTTCTCAAATCACAATTTGAACACCGAACACATGGACACAAAATTAAGTTCGGGTCAGGAGAATTTCTCTTTGCAAAGTTAATAAAATCTTTCACACCATCCTGATACTCCATGGATAATCGTGACTTATTAATCCAAATTTTATCCATTTTCGAAAATATGATTCAATTTGAAAATTAAAATTTATAAATTAAAATGCATATTGCTTTTATACTCTTTCTTCCAACAAAATATTTATAATACAAATTCATAAATATTTACTCTTCTATACATTTTTGAGAACCTCTGGTGCAATTCTATATATTTACTCTTCTGTTAATTTATTTTTGATGGTTTCATCATCTTTCACTGAAAAACAAGAGTACAAGATATACTTTTGGTGTTAGGAAACAGAAGAAAGCTCATGAACTTCAAAACTGATATAATCTGCTTTTTGAAATGCCCCAGTAATTTGTATATGCAATATGACGTGATTATATCAGCTCTATATAGCACAAGGTTAATATCTGTGAAACTGATGATTTTAAGCAATATGGATGCTATTGCCACTATCTTGTCTATTTGGCTAGCTTGATCTTAATTTTCTATATCAGATATTTGTCTGCATTGTGATTTACTATATGTGCACTACCTTATTGAACAGGATTGACTATATCAGTTCTTAGTCGCGAAAAAAACTCCCATCTTGTAATTTTTCTGTGTTTAATTATGATTTGAAGGTTGTAACCCATGTTTTTCATTTTGTGTATTTTTGAGTATATTTTTCTTTTTGGTGTATTTCTTTCATTGTATCTCTTTTTGAACAGTATATTGGATCTTTATTTTCAATATATTCATTTTCTTGAGTTGTTGTCCTTTGCTTGGTCTTTTGATTCAACTATCTGTTTATTCTTTCTCCTTTGCTTGATCGAGTTGGTTTTGATCCCCAGTATTTCTTTTTATTTATTTGTTCATGTTCTATTTATTCTTCTAGTTTGTACCTTCTGATTATCTAGACCACCATACTTCTTTCATCCTGATTTATTTTAAATCCAAACCCAATTTTCATCCGCATGCTATCCTACTCGTTTATAGCCATTAGTATTAATCCTACCCTAATACTCCTAATGCTCCAACCTGATACCAAAACCCATTAATTATTAAACCCTATGCACACTAAAACATCCCAGACCCATTAAGCTATCACCCCCAAACCCGTTAACTATTTCCCTGTTTCTCCAACCCTAATACCTGGCCCCTATATATAACCCATTACCCCCATGCTGCAGCCACAAAACCCTGTCCCCGAGCTCTCCTTCCTCCTTCTCGTCTGTAACCCCTGTTTCCCCAAAAAATGTATTTCTGTGTATTTTCTGTATTTTAAAAAATTTTGCAAATTATTTTTTTCCGGTTTTTAAATTCTTTTTGTCAAAATGTATTTTTGCATCTTCTATTAAAATCTATTTGCGATAAATAATCTTATTTGTAACTATTTCCTATGATTTTATGAAAATTTTATTTTTGTTATTATTACTTTGATTTTCATTATTAGTATTGTTACTGTTCATACTATTATTATTACTACGTCTAAGTTCTTATTGAAAATTCATTTCTATTTGTTATTTGTATTTGTTTTTAAATAAATTATATTTTGTAGTGCAAATTACATTTTTATTATGAACAATATTTGTATTGGTTAAATTATTTTTCAATTGAATTTTTAAAACCCTAATATATTCTTAAACCCATTTCTTTCATATCCTTAATTACCTACCTTAACCCACCTAATAAAATCCTAACTACCATATACAATACCCACCCGTTTGCACCCCAAAACATAGCCCACCAGATCTTTCCCAACTACCCATTATAATCCTTATACCCACTTATTTATTAACCACCTATCAATTCCTCCATACCATTAGGGGGCGTTTGGTATGCGGATTGGAGAATTCCCAGGAATTGGTGGATTCCCAGGAATATGAGGGTGGGAATGAAGATTCCCGAGAATATTGTAATACCGTGTTTGGTATGCGACATTACATGCATGGGAATATTTTATTACCGTGTTTGGTATAGAACAATTTATTCCCATCAATCCATCTCTATAGTAGACATTACCGAAAATACCCTTTTGTCTTTATTTAAAAACAAATAAATATAAAAGTTATCTAATTTAGTAATTGATGTATATGCATGCGTGTGCAAAAGCAATACTGATATATATCTTATAAAACTTTAGTAAATTAACAAATAGATTACTAAAAAAAATTACACTATGATTCAAATATATTTCAACAGTTAGATGAACATAACAAAAAGGAAAAATGAAATGTATTTATTAACACAAGACATAGGTACTTAAATATATACAAATGAAACAATAAAGTTCATAGTAGCAAATTTCAACTCCACATTTTTCAACAAGTTTTAAATAAAAAATAACTTACAAGAATTGAACTCAGAATATGCTAGGCAGTTGGACATTTGCACCCCCATGCCAAATAAATAAATAATATAGATTCATAAAGAAACCCAATACCTGAAGATCTAAAAACAACTAAACAGTATGATAAATTAAACACAAAATACTTCTAGTTAAAATGTTCACTTTATTTGAAGCAACTAAAAGAACTGATCAAACAATAGCTACTAAAAATATCACTTTCAACTAGATGTCACCATTCAAAATTGCTTGCACGTAGAAAACTCTATTCACCTGCGGAAAGTTAAAAAATGCATTGGTCTTTGCACTATCATTACTAATGACAATTGAAGCTTTCATACGATCTAAAAAAGGCAGCTCATCCATCTTCATCACTTCTGTAGACACCATACTCTTCAGCTGATTATCTTCAGAAATTGATTTGTAGCAACTTGCTATCTCCTTTAGATTTTTGTTCGTCTCCTCAAAGAAGTTTCCAAATTTTTGCATTGTAACACTAAAACTATCTTGGGTCGTACCTTCTTCTTCTCCATTCGACCTCCTCCTCCTTTTCTTTGTAGAGGAATTACCGGCCTCTACATCTGGAACTGGTTGAGTTTCGACATTTGGAACAATATGGGGAACATATGTTGGATCTGTTAAGTCTTCAGCCAATCCGTCAAGCTCAATTACATCTAGAGTATTATCTTTGTCAATTTTTTCTATTGCATCTGCAGGAGATTCTGCTCCCTTAACATTTGCACGGTCTTTCCCAAACACAATTGACAATTCATCTAAATACAGAAATCTTTTCCCCCTTATCCCAGTTGCATTCGGATGGGTTTGTACATACACATAAGATACTCAAAATCAGTGAGGAATTTAATGACATTCAAATATGATAATGACATTCGAAAAATTTCAGGTATATTTTAGAGTTACAACAGTGCTTGATGCTTCTTCAAGAGATAAAATAAATTCAACTATGCATAACTGAAAGCCTTATACTAGAAATGAACAGATCCACCTATTTGAATAGCTTTCAGAAAAAGAAACATAAACAGGCAAAGCATATAATGACAGGTATGTGCAAAGTAAGCTTAGGATGTTTTTACCTGAACCCAACATTCAAATACAGCTATTTCACAGATAATGCACTTGTCTGTATCGCTCCAACCAAATCCTGAGGCTTTGTTGCTTAACATCTCTGCAATGGCATTGTATTGTTTCCTGAAAGTCTTCACTCTTGACTCGATGTGTGGAGATTCCTTAATTTTAGTGCTAGGTATTTTTTCATGCATCCACTTTTCCAATTGCCCCAGATAGCCCGACTTGAAGGCTCCATTGTCTACTCTCCATCTTCCACTATTCACCAACTCCTGTAAGAATTCAACCAGTCTCCCATCTTCCATAGGAGTCCACACGTGCTTCACTTTGCCATTCTCATTACGATTTTGTGAGTCCATACCTGTGTTTGACCATAAAAAATACAGAAGAGAAACATAATATAATAACAACAATAGCTTAAAACTGCAATACAATCTCAACATAATATGAACTGTCATTTCAAACTTTCCCAAAAAATCAAGAGAATATAAAAAAGAACCTCATGAAACACAATCAAACATAACAATAAACTGCAATAGTATTTAAAATGAATAATCAAATAAAGGTTCATCAAAGAGAGTCCATCCATCATAATAAACTACTGCATACGATTCTGCCACATCTCTTGTGCAAGGATATCTCTACGCTGAGTGTAATACCCTGATTTTCGAATATATGAAAAACTATTTTATTTTTCCATGTGGTGTGCACGTGTAATATTTTGGCTATTATTTTTAGCATGATGTGTAAGAATATTATTTTTTATTTTTCCTAAAGCCCAAATGATTATTCACTTATTTTTTTTATAATTATCTTGGCCCAATTAATTTAAGCCCCTGGAATTAATCCCTTCTTTTTCTACAACTTGTAATGTGTAGCATCTCTTTTTTTTTAGACTTGTCATTTGTGTACAAGTTCTGGTAGGGTGATTGGTGCATACAAGTGCATGTTGCATACACGTGTAGAGCACACCCTTTTTGTTTGGTCGGTTTTGGGTAGAGAAGTGGGTATGAGTGTGGGCGGTTATTCAAGGTGTGGGTAGTTTTCACAACTCCCTAGTCAATCCTAGCCTTTGATCCTATAACCATCTACTGAATCCTGGCCCTCCATCTCACTCCATTTGGTGTATAAATACCCCCCCCCTCTCATCCATTGTTCTTTACACTAAGATTATTTTACAAGATTTTTATTGTGAGAGAGTTGTGTGTGGAGACCGGGCATCATCCTCTGGAGATTTTCGGCAAGGAGCAAGGAGCAAGGAAGGGTGCTTTGCGTTAAGGAGCTTTTCTGGACTTCGATTACTTCGTCATTAAGGTGGGTGTTTCTCAGGACTTCTAAAGTAGAAAATGTGCCATGTTTGTGATGATTGCTATTATGCTTATGAGCAGTAAATTCAAACGTACTAGAATTGCTTGAGTATGTTTATGATGTTAATTGTGGAAGACTAATAGTGAAATAATGGCATTGTAAACAGTGATGAATTGGGTCTGTACAGTCGACTGTCGTTGGATAAGTCGACTGGTACGAGACATCCGTTACATATTTTGTTAGAAAGTTTCGTTGACATATATGTGTACAATTAGAATGAAGTAGTAAAGCTAACTCATATCCTTCATGATGTACATGACTGAGGAGACATGAACATATGGAAAAAGAACTAGAGATGATTAATAAAACTAAGAATGATTTGTGCAGTCGACGGGTGTTATGAACAGTCGACCGATGCTCTGTTTAAACTATGAATAATCCAGTAGTTTCATGAAATGAGGTATTTTTCCCATTGTGTTATTCTAGTGTAATGGATCGAGATTAATATTTTCATCTCTGCAAGAAAGTTATGAACAAGTATAAATGCATGTTTAAACACTTCCTTGAAGAAGAGACAATATTAGTTACTTGAAATTCCATACTGCGATATTACTGAACAATTAAGAAATTTCATGTCTATGAAACATGAAAGTATGTATATTGTGATTTGACACCATGTTGCATGTACCTGTAAAAAAAAGATAATCCTTTAAACTGAAATGTGAATCTGTCCAGTCGACTTAATGCGAGTAGCAAGTCGACTGAGCTGAACATAGAAATGTACTGTTAATGTAATACCCTGATTTTTGAATATATAAAAGATTATTTATTTTTATATATGGTGTGCTTGTGTAATATGTTGACTATTATTTTTCAACATGATGAATAAGAATATTGTTTCCTATAAAGCATTTTTACCAAAGCCCAAATGTTAATTTACTTATTTACTTCTAAAAAAATAACTATTTTGGCCCAATTAATTTTAAGCCCATGAAATTAATCTTTTATTATTTTCTACAACTTGTATTGTGTAACACCCTTTTTTATAAGACTTGTTATGAGTGTACAAGTTTTATTAGTGTGGCTTGTGCTTACACGTGCACTCCATGTACACGTGCATAAAGCACAATTCTTGGCCGGTTTTTGGTGGAGAAGTGGGCTTGAGTGTGGGTGGTTATTCAAGGTGTGGGTAGTTTTCACAACCCCCCTAGTCAATCCCAGCCTTTGATCTCATAACCATCTACTAAATCCTGGCCCTCCATCTCACTTCTATTTGTATATAAATACCCCCTCCTCTCATCCATTGTTCTTTACACTAGATTATTTTATAAGATTATTATTGTGAGAGTTTGTGTGTGGAAGCCGGGCATCATTCTCTGGAGATCTTCGGCAAGGAGCAAGGAGCAGGAAGGTGCGCTGCAGTAAGGAGCTTTTTCTGGATTCGATTACTTCGTCAAATAAGGTGGGTGTTTCTCAGGACTTCTAGTGTAGAAAACATGCCATAACTGTGATGTTTGTTACTATGCTCATGAGAAGTAAAGTCGAATGTATTAGAATTGCTTGAGTATATTTATGTTGATAATTGTGAAGGACTAATAGTGTAGAAATGGCACTGAAAACAAGGATGAATTGGGTCGGTACAGTCGACTGCCGTAAGGATAAGTCGACTTGTACGAGACATCTGTTACATGTTTGTTAGAAGTTTCATGACATATATGTGTATTATTAAAATGAAGTAGTAAGGTTCAACTCATATCCTTCATGATGTACATGGCTAAGTAGACATGGGCATGTGGAAAAAGAACTAGGGGATAATTAATAAAACTGAGAATGACTAGTATAGTCGACTGATGCTCGGAGTAGTCGACCGATGCATTGATTAGACTATGAGTATTCCTGAAATTCCATGAAATGAGATATGTTTTCATCGTGATTGTCCTAGTGTAATTTAGAATCATGTTTTATCTCTGTACGAAAGTTATGAATAAGCGTAAATGCATGTTTAAAGTATTTTCTTAAAGAAAAGACAACATTAGTAACTTGAAATTCCATGCTGCCATGTTACTGAACAAGTAAGAAGTGTTGTGCTTATGAAACATGAATGTATGTATATTGTGATTTAACATCATGATGCAAGTGTATGTAAGAACTGTAAGAAAGATAATCCCTTAATTTGAAATATGAATCTGACCAGTCGACTGAATGCGCGTAGCAAGTCGACTGAGCTGAACCTGATAATGTACTGTTAAAAAATCCCAGGACAGACGACTGATGGATGAACAGTCGACTGTCACGTGGATAACATTTTGAACATGAAAAGTTGCGGGACAGCCGACTGGCCGTGTGCGGCATTGGACTCTCCCGAGTGTTTATGATGAACTTGTATTGACTGTACGAGTCGAGTGGTATCCTTCCAAGTCGGCTGTACAGAGTGGATTTGGATATGTCAGAGATTCCAGTTTTGATTATTGCTGAAAGTTGCGAACTTTATGATTGATGTCAATGAACTCTTATGGCTGTATGAATTTATATGAAAAGAATCATAGATGTGAGTTGAGAATTAAATGAACATGAAAGGCTAAGATCATGATAAGAAAGTCTGTGAGACTCTAAAATGAATTATGAGCTGAAAGTGCTCAATTGGAAATTGTGAATTGTAAATTGAAACGAAGAGTAGCTAAGTCTCCCCCGGCAGTGAAATGAATGAAATGAAATGATATTGAAAAGAGGACCAAGGTTGGTCATGTATAAATGAAATGATAAGTCCGGTTTGGTGGAGAGGCTAACTCTAGAGTTTTGATTTGTATTCATGATTCTAATATTTAATACATAGTGGAGATGTGATGAAAGTGAGAGAAAACATAAGTATGAGAACTAGAGTTTACGGTGCGGGTGTGTGAGCCGCAGAATGCATGCTTGATGAGTCAAGACATGGCGTGGGCACAACTCAGAATGATCGGACTTTAGTCACACTTGTGGGATGTTTGGTGACTGCAAGAGGATCGTGTTCAAGGAGGAGGCTGAATTACCGCAGAATGCATGCTTGATGAGTTAAGACAACATGGTGCGCAATTCTACTCCAGGGTCCAGGACACATGCTTGTACTCATAGATCATCTAGGATACTCACTGTAATTACAGAAGTAGAGTAAGTCATGGCGAGGGATCGAACCCTACAAAAATGAAGAACGGTTAAGAGGCTTGCCCTCGGCCCTATGTAGTATGGGATGCATATAATCCGAACAAGTGCGCATTAGTGTCATGTAAATTAAGTAATTGCATTAAGGATTAAGTGCACGATCACGACACGACATCATTAAGATTTTTTCCTTTACTTTAAATGTTATGTGAACAAGTTTGTGATCTGTTAAGAAATGAGATTCGTTATACTATTCCTGGCATAGAGAGGATGGCCATATGTAATTATCGTCGGTTGAATAAACTGGCGTACCCACAGTTTTGTATGCAGGATAAATTATATGTAAAGAGGAATGGATGCATAAAGATTTTATCATGTTGTTGTACATTTATGTAAATGTTGTATATTTTTACTTCCGCTGTGCAAATGAAAAGTGTAATATGATGTAAACTCTGATGTAAAGTGAAAAGTTTAAATTCCTTGTGAAATTGTACTCAAAGAAAGTGAAAAGATCCTGTAGAACATCTCGAATTCAGTGTTTTGGGATTCGGGGCGTTACAGAGTGGTATCAGAGCCACGCTTTCTACGCTTTCTACGCTTTCCTGTTGGTACAAATTTATAAGGAACGACACCCTAGAAGTGGACATTAGAGTGTGTGTCTGAGTTTGGAGATTTAAATGTAAGTGACTTACATTTGTGTTGCTCTATGACTTATGCTTCTTCCTCTCTATTTCTAAGATGGTTGATCACTTCGACCCTGCTGGAGGCGATGACTGGCATATCATTGAGGAAGAGTACCATCCTGGATAGGCTGATTCTGAGGACGAGTATCACCCTGGGCAAGCAGATTCTGATGAGGAGGAGTGGCCTGAATCTCGAGAGATTACCCCACCTCCAGACTCGTCTGACGATTCTTCTTCCGATGAAGAAGAGGGACTAGCTCTGAGTAGCACTGTGGCTTCTCTTCAGAGGCAAGTGGAGACCCTGAAAGATAGAGTTGGAGTATTGGAAGCTCAACTGGCGAAGCGAAAGGACAACTTCTCTGTTCTCAGTCACCGGGTTTGGGAACTTGAGAAGAGAAAGAACTTGGCAGATGTGCTGAAGGATGAAGTTGATGAACTACGGGAAGAACTTCGAGCAGCGAAGAGGACCCGTAGGGATTAGATTGTCTTAGTTTCTACTATCTTCTATTCTGATGTCAAAAATGTTTTTAATTCAAATGTATAAACTTTGGAATTCAATGAAATGCAAGTTGGTTTAAATTCTTGTCTTATACTTCGAATTTAATGGATCTTTTGCATCAGAATATGTTGAGAAGAGGAGCTAGGAATGGGGAAGGTTTGGATCTAGAGACCGAACTTGCAAGGGTTTACCAGACATTGAATGCAGTGGCTATGAACCAAGGAAGGGGGCCGGCGAATCCAGTGCCCGAGGCGATTAAGATAGTGGAATCGTTCAAGAGAATGAAACCACCTGTATTCGAGGGAAAGTCAGACCCAGTTGCGGCTGACAACTGGATTCGGCAAGTGGAGACAATCTTTGAGGTGTTGGAGACACTGGAGGGCAGCAAGGTCAAGTTGGCAACTTTGCAACTGGAGAAGGATGCGGCTGTTTGGTGGCAGTCGATGAAGAGGACCATGGGAGGTATAGTGCTTGGCTGGGAGGAATTTATGGAAGAATTCCACAGTCATTATTTCCCCTCCGATGTTCAGGAGAAGAAGGCCATGGAGTTTCTGTCACTTCAGCAAGGCAGCATGTCAGTGAGGGAGTATGAGACTAAGTTTACTCAGCTCTCCAGGTATGCTCCAGAACTGGTGATGGATGAGGCGAAGAAGGCTCGCAAGTTCGAGCATGGGCTGAGACCAAGCTTGAGATCCCGGATGATACCTCTTGGTATTAGGCGATTTGACAAGCTGGTCAAGAGGGCGGCAGCGACGGAGGTGGATATGGAGCAGTTCCATGTTGCTCAGCACCAGAGGAACAACTGGCAGTCCGGGAAGAGGCCCGCCAATTCTGGGAGTTTCAAGAGGCAACCATCTGCACAGAGGTTCAAACCGACAAGGGCAAACGCTATCAGTATAGCTGGAGGACCTGGGAACAATGTGGTGAGACCTTCTGCAGTCACTTGCTACAACTGTGGTGAAGTGGGACACTACCAATCTCGATGTCTCAAACCACGGGCTGGCAATCACAATGTGCCAATACAGCAGACTGGGAATAGGCCGTACCAACCAGGGCGAGTATTTGCCTTGACGGAAGCTGATGCTGAGGAGGCAGATCAGGTCATATCTGGTACGAGGGCTGGTGTTTAGAGTTTTGTCATTTCTTCTTCCCGTTTATATTGTGAAACTGTTATGTAATGATGTGTATTATATAACAGGCGAACTTTATCTTAATGGAATGAAAGCTGTTGTATTGTTCGATACTAGATCCTCTCATACTTTTCTGTTTCCTAAATTTACTAAAGTGTTGGGAGTTGAACCGAAGACTTTTCCAGGCAAGATCTTAGCAGTAGCTACTCCATCAGGGGAAACTTTGACCACTGATCGGTATTATGCTGATTGTGAGATTGTGATTGGAGATCGAACCTTTGGCATTGATCTGATCGAACTGACTATCTTGGGAGTCGATGTTATCATTGGCATTGATTGGATGTCGGTGTACAGTGCAAGCATCGAGTGCAAGACCAAGACGGTGACAGTGAAGGCTCCAGGTGGACCTGAAGTCACTTTCCAAGGGAAGCAGAAGTGTTCTAAGCTGGTGGCAACTATCCGCAAGGAAGAGACTCCGGTGGAATTGCAAGGGATTCCTGTGGTTCGGGACTATCCGACTGTGTTCTTGGAAGATTTTCCTAGGTTACCCCCGCATCGTGATGTAAAGTTCAGCATCACTGTTCAACCGGGAAGTGCACCTATTTCTAAGGCACCGTATAGGATGGCTCCAGTGGAACAGGATGAGGTGAAACGGCAGATTGAGGAACTGTTGGAGAAAGGCTTTATTCAACCTACTGCGTCACCTTGGGCAGCACCAGTGCTTTTGGTAAAGAAGAAGGATGGGTCGATGAGAATGTGTATCGATTACCGGGAGCTGAATAAGGTCACTGTTCAGAATAAGTATCCGATTCCTCGAATTGATGACTTGTTCGATCGTCTACAAGGAGCAGCTATGTTCTCCAAAATAGATCTTCGATCAGGATATCACCAAGTGCGAGTGAAAGCTGAAGATATGCATAAAACTACATTTAGAACTCGGCATGGGCATTACGAATTCTTAGTTATGCCATTCGGAATGACGAACGCACCCGCAATCTTCATGAATTTGATGAACAGAGTTCTGAGGCCGTTCATTGATTCATTCGTCGTGGTGTTTATCGACGATATTCTCGTGTACTCCAAGTCAGAGGCGGAGCACATCGAGCATCTGGCAGCAGTTTTGCAGAAGTTGGAAGAGCAGAAGTTGTATGCCAAGTTATCCAAGTGTGATTTCTGGAAATCTGAAGTGGCATTCCTAGGTCACATCCTTTCTAAGGAGGGAGTGGCAATTGACCCTCAGAAGATAGAGGCAGTGAGAGATTGGGCTAGGCCTACTACAGTGAAGGAAGTCAGAAGTTTTCTTGGAATGACTGGATACTACAGGAGATTCATTCAAGGTTATGCTCAGATAGCTGTACCGCTTACTGGACTGACCAAGAAGAATGTGAGCTTCAAGTGGACCGAGCAATGTGAGGCGAGCTTTCAGGAGTTGAAAGAGAAGATGACTACTGCACCTATTTTGGCATTGCCTAGAGCAGATGTCGAGTATGATGTTTATAGCGATGCTTCACATCGTGGGCTTGGTTGTGTCTTAATGCAAGAAGGTAGAGTAAACGCTTATAGGTCTAGGCAACTACGACCACATGATAAAAATTACCCGACTCATGATCTGGAGTTGGCTGCGATTATCTTTGCTTTGAAGCAATGGAGGCACTACGTGTACGGTGAGAAGTTGAACATGAACACGGACCACAAGAGCTTGAAGTATATATATCAGCAGAGGGATCTCAACCTGAGGCAGCAGAGATGGTTGGAAGTGCTCGAGGACATGCGACCTGAGATCAAGTATCATCCTGGAAAAGCTAATGTTGTCGCTGATGCACTTAGTCACAAGAGCAGTTTGGCCAGTTTGATTACGACTCAGAGGCATCTGATTGAGGAGTTGGATCGAGCAGGTATTGAGGTTGTCTTGCAAGGATTGGGAGCATCTTTGGCTCAGTTGAGGCTTCAGCCTACTTTGAATGCGAGGATCATTGCTAGTCAGGAGGTTGATGCTGAGATCTTGAAGATGAAGAAGCAGGTTAGTGCTGGCAGGTTGCCCGGATTTCAAATCAGGGATGGAGTGCTGTGGTTCAGAGATAGGCTGTGTGTTCCAAATCAGGCGGACCTGAAAGAGAGTATTCTTCAGGAGGCGCATGCTACTCTTTTGTCGGTACATCCTAGAAGTACTAAGATGTACAAAGACATCAAACAGCATTTCTGGTGGTTAGGTTTGAAGCGGGATGTGGCTGAATTTGTTGCGAAGTGTGAGGTTTGTCAGCAAGTCAAAGCCGAAAATCAGAGACCCGGAGGTCTATTACAGCCGTTACCTATTCCGGAATGGAAGTGGGATAACATCAGTATGGATTTCATCACGGGATTGCCTAAGAGTCCTAAAGACAATGATGCGATTTGGGTTATAATTGATCGACTAACCAAGTCCGATCACTTGTTGGCGATGAAACTCACTGCTTCGATGGACAAGTTGGCTGAGATGTATGTTGGTGAGATTTTCCGACTTCATGGTGTTCCCTCAACTATCGTGTCTGATCGAGATGTGCGGTTTACTTCGCATTTCTGGAAGAGTCTTCAGACAGCTTTGGGTACCAAGACAGATTTCAGCACTGCTTTTCATCCGCAAACCGATGGACAGACCGAGAGAGTCAACCGTATTCTTGAGGATATGCTTCGGTGTTCTATACTAGACTTTGGAGGCAGTTGGGAAAGGCGTTTACCTTTGGTAGAGTTTGCCTACAACAACAGTTTTCAGGCTAGCATTGGGATGGCGCCGTACGAAGCTTTGTATGGTAGGAAGTGCAGGACTCCTGTTTGTTGGTATGAAGTTGGGGAGCGTCAGTTGTTTGGTCCTGAGGTTGTACAGCAAACTTCTGAGAAGATTGTTCTGATCAGGAAAATGTTGGTAGAAGCTCAGAGCAGGCAGAAAAGCTATGCAGACAACCGGAGAAGGGACCTTGAGTTTGAGGTTGTGACTTCGTCTTTCTGAAGGTATCACCCAGTAAAGGTGTGGTTCGTTTTGGCAAAGGCGGGAAGTTAGCCCCGAGGTTTATAGGCCCGTATAAGATATTGAAAAGGATCGGAAAAACTGCTTACCGGCTTGAATTACCGAAAGAGTTGTCTCAGGTGTACAATGTCTTTCATGTGTCTATGCTGAGAGGTTATATTCCAGACCCGAGTCATCATTTACCTGAAGTGCCGGAAGATTTGCAATTGGATCTGAATTACATCGAGTCTCCTGTCGAGATTGTTGACCGTAGGGAGAAAGTCTTGAGGAATAAGACGATACCAATGGTCAAGGTAGTCTGGAAAAACCATTTGGTTGAAGAGGCTACTTGGGAATCTGAGGAGAAGATGTTGAAGGATTATCCTGAGCTTTTTGCTTGATTGTATCTTTGTATCTTTTGCTCTTGTTGTTGTTTTTCCTGTTTTCTCGCTCTTGGCTGTAGTTCCGGGGACGGAACTATTCTAAGGATGGAGTGATGTAATACCCTGATTTTTGAATATATGAAAGATTATTTATTTTTATATATGGTGTGCTTGTGTAATATGTTGACTATTATTTTTCAACATGATGAATAAGAATATTGTTTCCTATAAAGCATTTTTACCAAAGCCCAAATGTTAATTTACTTATTTACTTCTAAAAAAATAACTATTTTGGCCCAATTAATTTTAAGCCCATGAAATTAATCATTTATTATTTTCTACAACTTGTATTGTGTAACATCCTTTTTTATAAGACTTGTTATGAGTGTACAAGTTTTATTAGTGTGGCTTGTGCTTACACGTGCACTCCATGTACACGTGCATAAAGCACAATTCTTGGCCGGTTTTTGGTGGAGAAGTGGGCTTGAGTGTGGGTGGTTATTCAAGGTGTGGGTAGTTTTCACAACCCCCCTAGTCAATCCCAGCCTTTGATCTCATAACCATCTACTAAATCCTGGCCCTCCATCTCACTCCTATTTGTATATAAATACCCCCCCCCCTCATCCATTGTTCTTTACACTAGATTATTTTATAAGATTATTATTGTGAGAGTTTGTGTGTGGAAGCCGGGCATCATTCTCTGGAGATCTTCGGCAAGGAGCAAGGAGCAGGAAGGTGCGCTGCAGTAAGGAGCTTTTTCTGGATTCGATTACTTCGTCAAATAAGGTGGGTGTTTCTCAGGACTTCTAGTGTAGAAAACATGCCATAACTGTGATGTTTATTACTATGCTCATGAGAAGTAAAGTCGAATGTATTAGAATTGCTTGAGTATATTTATGTTGATAATTGTGAAGGACTAATAGTGTAGAAATGGCACTGAAAACAAGGATGAATTGGGTCGGTACAGTCGACTGCCGTAAGGATAAGTCGACTTGTACGAGACATCTGTTACATGTTTGTTAGAAGTTTCATGACATATATGTGTATTATTAAAATGAAGTAGTAAGGTTCAACTCATATCCTTCATGATGTACATGGCTAAGTAGACATGGGCATGTGGAAAAAGAACTAGGGGATAATTAATAAAACTGAGAATGACTAGTACAGTCGACTGATGCTCGGAGTAGTCGACCGATGCATTGATTAAACTATGAGTATTCCTGAAATTCCATGAAATGAGATATGTTTTCATCGTGATTGTCCTAGTGTAATTTAGAATCATGTTTTATCTCTGTACGAAAGTTATGAATAAGCGTAAATGCATGTTTAAAGTATTTTCTTAAAGAAAAGACAACATTAGTAACTTGAAATTCCATGCTGCCATGTTACTGAACAAGTAAGAAGTGTTGTGCTTATGAAACATGAATGTATGTATATTGTGATTTAACATCATGATGCAAGTGTATGTAAGAACTGTAAGAAAGATAATCCCTTAATTTGAAATATGAATCTGACCAGTCGACTGAATGCGCGTAGCAAGTCGACTGAGCTGAACCTGATAATGTACTGTTAAAAAATCCCAGGACAGACGACTGATGGATGAACAGTCGACTGTCACGTGGATAACATTTTGAACATGAAAAGTTGCGGGACAGCCGACTGGCCGTGTGCAGCAGTCGACTCTCCCGAGTGTTTATGATGAACTTGTATTGACTGTACGAGTCGAGTAGTATCCTTCAAAGTCGGCTGTACAGAGTGGATTTGGATATGTCAGAGATTCCAGTTTTGATTATTGCTGAAAGTTGCGAACTTTATGATTGATGTCAATGAACTCTTATGGCTGTATGAATTTATATGAAAAGAATCATAGATGTGAGTTGAGAATTAAATGAACATGAAAGGCTAAGATCATGATAAGAAAGTCTGTGAGACTCTAAAATGAATTATGAGCTGAAAGTGCTCAATTGGAAATTGTGAATTGTAAATTGAAACGAAGAGTAGCTAAGTCTCCCCCGGCAGTGAAATGAATGAAATGAAATGATATTGAAAAGAGGACCAAGGTTGGTCATGTATAAATGAGGTTTGGTGGAGAGGCTAACTCTAGAGTTTTGATTTGTATTCATGATTCTAATATTTAATACATAGTGGAGATGTGATGAAAGTGAGAGAAAACATAAGTATGAGAACTAGAGTTTACGGTGCGGGTGTGTGAGCCGCAGAATGCATGCTTGATGAGTCAAGACATGGCGTGGGCACAACTCAGAATGATCGGACTTTAGTCACGCTTGTGGGATGTTTGGTGACTGCAAGAGGATCGTGTTCAGGGAGGAGGCTGAATTACTGCAGAATGCATGCTTGATGAGTCAAGACATGGCGCGGAATTCTACTCCAGGGTCCAGGACACGTGCTTGTACTCATAGATCATCTAGGATACTCACTATAATTACAGAAGTAGAGTAAGTCATGGCGAGGGATCGAACCCTACAAAAATGAAGAACGGTTAAGAGGCTTGCCCTCGGACCTATGTAGTATGGGATGCATAGAATCCGAACAAGTGCGCATTAGTGTCATGTAAATTAAGTAATTGCATTAAGGATTAAGTGCACGATCACGACATGACATCATTAAGATTTTCCCCTTTACTTTAATTGTTATGTGAACAAGTTTGTGATCTGTTAAGAAATGAGATTCGTTATACTGTTTCTGGCATAGAGAGGATGGCCATATATAATTATCGTCGGTTGAATAAACTGACGTACCCACAGTTTTGTATGCAGGATAAATTACATGTAAAGATGAATGGATGCATAAAGATTTTATCATGTTGTTGTACATTTATGTAAATGTTGTATATTTTTACTTCCGCTGTGCAAATGAAAAGTGTAATATGATGTAAACTCTGATGTAAAGTGAAAAGTTTAAATTCCTTGTGAAATTGTACTCAAAGAAAGTGAAAAGATCCTGTAGAACATCTCGAATTCAGTGTTTTGGGATTCGGGGCGTTACAGTTAAAAACCCCCAGGACAGACGACTGATGGAATAACAGTCGACTGTCACATGAATGATTTTAGAACATAGAAAGCTGCGGAACAGCCGACTGGCCATATGCAGCAGTCGCCTCTCCCGAGTGATTATGAAGAACATGAATCGACTGTACAAGTCGATTGGTGTTTTCCAAGTCGGCTGTACAGAATATATTTTGATATGTCAGAGATTTCAGTTGATTGCTGTTAAAAGTTGTGAACTTTATGATTGATGTTGCTAAACTCTATTTGCTGCTGCATGAGTGTACATGAAATGAATCATATTTTGAATTGAGAAATTTACATGAATTGAGTCATGCTCTAAATTGAGAATTACTTGAATATGAAAAGTCAGAACATGATATGCTGAGGCAATGAAAATGAATTCATGAGTTGGAATTGCTCAAATTGGAAGTTGTGAATTGGAAATTGAACAAAGGAGTAGCTAAGTCTCCCCCGGCAATGGAAATGAAATGAAAAATGAGAATTTAAAGACCAAGGTTGGTCATGTATTGAAATGAATGAATAAGTCCGGTTTAGTGGAGAGGCTAACTCTAGAACTTTGATTTTTATTCATGATTCTATTAAAATAAGGACTAGTACATAGTGGAGATGTGATGAAAGTAAGAGAAAAACATTGAGTATGAGGGCTATTGGGTAGCGGCGGGAGCGTATCCCAGGAATTCCCATGATGAGTCTGGGTGAGGATACTACTTCAGAGTACCGTCCCAGTGGCGACGCTCGTGGGATGTTTGAAGACTACGGGTGGTGTCATGTCTATGGTGAGAGCTGAATTACCACAGGATGTCTGCATGATGAGTCATGTCAGCGATGGGATTCCCTCCAGAGTGCCTAGACATGAGTTCGTAGGTCGGAAAATATCTAAGATACTTACCGTAATTACAGTAGTAGATTAAGTCATGGCGAGGGATTGAACCCTACAAAAATGAAGAACGATTAAGAGGCTTGCCCTCGGACCTATGTAGCATGGGATGCATAGAATCCGAACAAGTGCGCATTAGTGTCATGCAAATTAAATAATTGCATTAAGGATTAAGTGCACAATCACAACATGACTCATTAAGATTTTCCCCTTTACTTTATTTATCATGTGAACAAGTTTGTGATCTGTTAAGAAATGAGAATCGTTATACTGTTTCCGGCATAGAGAGGATGGCCATGTATAACTATCGTCGGTTGAATAAACTGACGTACCCACAGTTTTGTATGCAGGATAAATTACACGTTAAAGAGGAATGGATGCATAAAGATTTTACCACGTTGTTGTACATTCATGTAAATGTTGTAAATTTTTACTTCCGCTGTGCAAATGAAAAGTGTAATATGATGTAAACTCTGATGTGAACTGAAAAGTTTAAATTCCTTGTAAAATTGTACTCAAAGAAAGTGAAAAGATCCTGTAGAACATCTCGAATTCAGTGTTTTGGGATTCGGGGCGTTACAGAGTGGTATCAGAGCCACGCTTTCTACGCTTTCTACGCTTTCCTGTTGGTACAAATTTATAAGGAACGACACCCTAGAAGTGGACATTAGAGTGTGTGTTTGAGTTTAGAGATTTAAATGTAAGTGACTTACATTTATGTTGCTCTAAGACTTATGCTTCTTCCTCTCTATTTCTAAGATGGCTGATCACTTCGACCCTGCTAGAGACGACGACTGGCATATCATTGAGGAAGAGTACCATCCTGGACAGGCTGATTCTGAGGACGAGTATCACCCTGGGCAAGCAGATTCTGATACGGAGGAGTGGCCTGAATCCCGAGAGATTACCCCACCTCCAGACTCGTCTGACAATTCTTCTTCCGATGAAGAAGAGGGACCAGTTCTAAGTAGCACTGTGGCTTCTCTTCAGAGGCAGGTGGAGACCCTGCGAGAGAGTCGGATTACTGGAGGCTCAGCTGGCGAAGCGGAAGGACGACTTTTCAGTTTTCAGTCACCGGGTATAGGAACTTGAGAAGAGAAAGAACCTGACAGATGTGCTGAAGGATGAAGTTGATGAACTACGGGGAGAACTTCGAGAAGCGAAGAGGAACCGTAGGAGTTAGATTGTTGTAGCTTCTATTTCTTTCATTCTGATGTCAAAAATGTTTTAATTCGAATGTATAAAGTTTGGAATTCAATGAAATGCAAGTTGATTTAAATTCTTGTCTTATACTTCGAATTTGATGGATCTTTTGCATCAGAATATGTCGAGAAGAGGAGCTAGGAATGGTGAGGGTTTGGATCTGGAGACCGAACTTGCAAGAGTCTACCAGACGCTTAATGCAGTGGCTATGAATCAAGGAAGGGGACCGGTGAATCCAGTGCCCGAGGCGATTAAGATGGGGGAATCGTTCAAACGAATGAAACCACTTGTATTCGAGGGAAAGTCAGACCCAGATGCGGCTGACAACTGGATTCGTCAAGTAGAGACAATCTTTGAGGTGTTGGAGACCCCGGAAGGCAGCAAGGTCAAATTGGCGACTTTGCAACTGAAGAAGGATGCGGCTGTTTGGTGGCAGTCGATGAAGAGGACCATGGGAGGTATAGTGCTTGGCTGGGAGGAATTCTTGGAAGAATTCCGCAGTCACTATTTTCCCTCCGATGTTCAGGAGAAGAAAGCAATGGAGTTTCTGTCACTTCAGCAAGGCAGCATGTCAGTGAGGGAGTATGAGACTAAGTTTACTCAGCTCTCTAGGTATGCTCCTGAACTGGTGATGGATGAGGCTAAGAAGGCTCGTAAGTTCGAGCATGGACTGAGGCCGAGCTTGAGGTCCCAGATGATACCTCTTGATATCAGGCGATTCGACAAGTTGGTGAAGAGGGCAGCAGCGACGGAAGCGGATATGGAGCAGTTCCATGTTGTTCAGAACCAGAGGAAAAACTGGCAGTCCGGGAAGAGGCCCACCAATTTTGGGAGTTTCAAGGGACAACCATCTGCACAAAGGTTCAAACCGACAGGGGCGAACGCTATCAGTGTAGCTGGAGGGCCTGGGAATAATGTGGTGAGACCTTCTGCAGTCACTTGCTACAACTGTGGTGAGACGGGACATTACAAATCTCAATGTCTCAAACCACGGACTGGCAATCACAATGTGCCAATACAGCAGACTGGGAAGAGGCCGTACCAGCCAGGGCGAGTGTTTGCCTTGACGGAGGCTGATGCTGAGGAGGCAGATCAGGTCATCTCTGGTACGAGGGCTGATGTTTAGTGTGTTTTTGTGTCATTTCTTCTTCCCACTTATATTGTGAAACTGTTACGTAATGGTGTGTATTATGTAACAGGAGAACTCTATCTTAATGGAATGAAAGCTGTTGTATTGTTCGATACTGGATCCTCTCATACTTTTGTGTCTCCTAAATTTGCTAAAGTGTTGGGAGTTGAACCGAAGATTTTTCCAGGCAAGATCTTAGCAGTAGCTACTCCATCAGGGAAAACTTTGACCACTGATCGGTATTATGCTGATTGCGAGATAGTGATTGGAGATCGAATCTTTGGCATTGATCTGATCGAGCTGACTATCTTGGGAGTCGATGTTATCATTGGCATTGATTGGATGTCGGTGTACAGTGCAAGCATCGAGTGCAAGACCAAAACGGTAATAGTGAAGGCTCCAGGTGGACCTGAAGTCACTTTCCAAGGGAAGCAGAAGTGTTCTAAGCTAGTGGCAACTATCCGCAAGGAAGAGACTCCTGTGGAATTGCAAGGGATTCTTGTGGTTCGGGACTATCCGACTGTGTCCTTGGATGATTTTCCTGGGTTACCCCCGCATCGTGATGTAGAGTTCAGCATCACTGTTCAACCGGGAAGTGCACCCATTTCTAAGGCACCGTATAGGATGGCTCCAGTGGAACAGGATGAAGTGAAATGGCAGATTGAGGAACTGTTGGAGAAAGGCTTTATTCAACCTAGTGCGTCACCTTGGGGAGCACCAGTGCTTTTGGTAAAGAAGAAGGATGGATCGATGAGAATGTGCATCGATTACCGAGAGCTGAATAAGGTCACTGTTCAGAATAAGTATCCTATCCCTCGAATTGATCACTTGTTCGATCGTCTACAAGGAGCAGCTGTTTTCTCCAAAATAGACCTTCGATCAGGATATCACCAAGTTCGAGTGAAAGCTGAAGATGTGCACAAGACTGCATTTAGAACTCGACATGGGCATTACGAATTCTTAGTTATACCATTTGGAGTGAGGAATGCACCCACAATCTTCATGGATTTGATGAACAGAGTTTTGAGGCCGTTCATTGATTCTTTCGTCGTGGTGTTCATCGACGATATTCTCGTGTACTCCAAGTCAGAGAAGGAGCACACCGAGCATCTGGCAGCAGTTTTGCAGAAGCTGGAAGAGCAGAAGTTGTATGCCAAGTTATCCAAGTGTGATTTCTGGAAATCTGAAGTGGCATTCCTAGGTCACATCCTTTCTAAGGAGGGAGTGGCAACTGACCCTCAGAAGATAGAGGCAGTGAGAGATTGGGCTAGGCCTACTACAGTGAAGGAAGTCAGAAGTTTTCTTGGGATGACTGGATACTACAGGAGATTCATTCAAGGTTATGCTCCGATAGCTGTACCGGTTACTGGACTAACCAAGAAGAATGTGAACTTCAAGTGGACTGAGCAGTGTGAGGCGAGCTTTCAGGAGTTGAAAGAGAAGCTGACTATTGCACCTATTTTGGCTCTGCCTAGAGCAGGTGTTGAGTATGATGTTTATAGCGATGCTTCACATCGTGGGCTTGGTTGTGTCTTAATGCAAGAAGGAAGAGTAATTGCTTATGGGTCTAGGCAACTACGACCACATGAGAAAAATTACCCGACTCATGATCTGGAGTTGGCTGCGATTATCTTTGCCCTGAAGCAATGGAGGCACTATGTGTACGGTGAGAAGTTGAACATGTACACGGACCATAAGAGCTTGTAGTATATATATCAGCAGAGGGATCTGAATCTGAGGCAGTGAAGATGGCTGGAAGTACTCGAGGATATGCGACCTGAGATCAAGTATCATCCTGGAAAGGCTAATGTTGTTGCTGATGCACTTAGTCGCAAGAGCAGTTTGGCCAGTTTAATTACAACTCAGAAGCATCTGGTTGAGGAGTTGGATCGAGCAGGTATTGAAGTTGTCTTGCAAGGATTGGGAGCATCTTTGGCTCAGTTGAGGCTTCAGCCTACACTGAATGGAAAGATCATTGCAAGTCAAGAGGTTGATGCTGATATCTTGGAGATGAAGGAGCAGGTTGATGCTGGCAGGTTGCCCAGATTTCAAATCAGGGATGGAGTGCTGTGGTTCGAAGATAGGCTGTGTGTTCCAAATCAGGCGGACCTGAAAGAGAGTGTTCTTCAGGAGGCGCATGCTACTCTTCTGTCTGTACATCCTGGGAGTACTAAGATGTACAAAGACATCAAACAGCATTTCTGGTGGTCAGGTTTGAAGCGGGATGTGGCTGATTTTGTTGCAAAGTGTGAGGTTTGTCAGCAAGTCAAAGCCGAAAATCAGAGACCCGGAGGTCTATTACAGCCGTTACCTATTCCAGAATGGAAGTGGGATAACATCAGTATGGATTTCATTACGGGATTGCCTAAGAGTCTTAAAGGCAATGATGCGATTTGGGTTATAGTCGATCGACTGACCAAGTCTGCTCACTTTTTGGCGATGAAACTCACTGCTTCGATGGACAAGTTGGCTGAGTTGTATGTTGGCGAGATTGTCAGGCTTCATGGTGTTCCTTCAACTATTGTGTCTGATCGAGATGCACGGTTTACTTCGCATTTCTGGAGGAGTCTTCAGACAGCGTTGGGTACCAAGACAGATTTCAGCACTGCTTTTCATCCGCAAACCGATGGGCAGACCGAAAGAGTCAATCGTATTCTTGAGGATATGCTTTGGTGTTGTATACTAGACTTTGGAGGCAGTTAGGAAAGGCATTTAACCTTGTTAGAGTTTGCCTACAACAACAGTTTTCAGGCTAGCATTAGGATGGCGCCATACGAAGCTTTGTATGGCAGGAAGTGCAGGACTCCTGTTTGTTGGTATGAAGTTGGGGAGCGTCAGTTGTTTGGTCCTGAGCTTGTACAGCAAACTTCTAAAAAGATTGTTCTGATCAGGAAGAGGTTGGTGGAAGCTCAGAGCAGGCAGAAAAGCTATGCAGACAACCGGAGAAGGGACCTTGAGTTTGAGGTTGGTGACTTCGTCTTTCTGAAGGTATCACCCAGTAAAGGTGTGGTTCGATTTGGCAAAGGCGGGAAGTTAGCCCCGAGGTTTATAGGCCCGTATAAGATATTGAAAAGGATCGGAAAAACTGCTTACCGGCTTGAATTACCGGAAGAGTTGTCTCAGGTGCACAATGTCTTCCATGTGTCTATGCTGAGAGGTTATATTCCAGATCCGAATCATCATTTGCCTGAAGTGTCGGAAGGTTTGCAGTTGGATCTGAACTACATCAAGTCTCCTGTCGAGATTGTTGACCGTAGGAAAAAAGTCTTGAGGAATAAGACGAAACCAATGGTCAAGGTGGTCTGGAGAAACCATTTGGTGGAAGAGGCTACTTGGGAATCTGAGGAGATGATGTTGAAGGACTATCCTGAGCTTTTTGCTTGATTGTATCTTTGTATCTTTTGTTCTTGTGTTGTTTGTATTTAGTTTTCTTGCTCTTGACTGTAGTTCCGGGGACAGAACTATTCTAAGGAGGGAGTGTTGTAATACCCTGATTTTCGAATATATGAAAAACTATTTTATTTTTTCATGTGGTGTGCACGTGTAATATTTTGGCTATTATTTTTAGCATGATGTGTAAGAATATTATTTTTTATTTTTTGCTAAAGCCCAAATGATTATTCACTTATTTTTTTTATAATTATCTTGGCCCAATTAATTTAAGCCCATGGAATTAATCCCTTCTTTTTATACAACTTGTAATGTGTAGCATCTCTTTTTTTTTAGACTTGTCATTTGTGTACAAGTTCTGGTAGGGTGATTTGTGCATACACGTGCATGTTGCATACACGTGTAGAGCACACCCTTTTTGTTTGGCCGGTTTTGGGTAGAGAAGTGGGTATGAGTGTGGGCGGTTATTCAAGGTGTGGGTAGTTTTCACAACTCCCTAGTCAATCCTAGCCTTTGATCCTATAACCATCTACTGAATCCTGGCCCTCCATCTCACTCCATTTGGTGTATAAATACCTCCCCCCCCCCCCTCTCATCCATTGTTCTTTACACTAAGATTATTTTATAAGATTTTTATTGTGAGAGAGTTGTGTGTGGAGACCGGGAATCATCCTCTGGAGATTTTCGGCAAGGAGCAAGGAGCAAGGAAGGGTGCTTTGCGTTAAGGAGCTTTTCTGGACTTCGATTACTTCGTCATTAAGGTGGGTGTTTCTCAGGACTTCTAAAGTAGAAAATGTGCCATGTTTGTGATGATTGCTATTATGCTTATGAGCAGTAAATTCAAACGTACTAGAATTGCTTGAGTATGTTTATGATGTTAATTGTGGAAGACTAATAGTGAAATGATGGCACTGTAAGCAGTGATGAATTGGGTCTGTACAGTCGACTGTCGTTGGATAAGTCGACTGGTACGAGACATCCGTTACATATTTTGTTAGAAAGTTTCGTTGACATATATGTGTACAATTAGAATGAAGTAGTAAAGCTAACTCATATCCTTCATGATGTACATGACTGAGGAGACATGAACATATGGAAAAAGAACTAGAGATGATTAATAAAACTAAGAATGATCTGTGCAGTCGACTGGTGTTATGAACAGTCGACCGATGCTCTGTTTAAACTATGAATAATCCAGTAGTTTCATGAAATGAGGTATTTTTCCCATTGTGTTATTCTACTGTAATGGATTGAGTTTAATATTTTCATCTCTGCAAGAAAGTTATGAACAAGTATAAATGCATGTTTAAACACTTCCTTGAAGAAGAGACAATGTCAGTTACTTGAAATTCCATACTGCGATATTACTGAACAATTAAGAAATTTCCTGTCTATGAAACATGAAAGTATGTATATTTTGATTTGACATCATGTTGCATGTACCTGTAAAAAAAAAGATAATCCTTTAAATTGAAATGTGAATCTGTCCAGTCGACTTAATGCGAGTAGCAAGTCGACTGAGCTGAACATAGAAATGTGCCGTTAAAAACCCCCAGGACAGACGACTGATGGAATAACAGTCGACTGTCACATGAATGATTTTTGAACATAGAAAGCTGCGGAACAGCCGACTGGCCATATGCAGCAGTCGACTCTCCCGAGTGATTATGAAGAACATGAATCGACTGTACAAGTCCACTGGTGTTTTCCAAGTCGGCTGTACAGAATATATTTTGATATGTCAGAGATTTCAGTTGATTGCTGTTAAAAGTTGTGAAATTTATGATTGATGTTGCTAAACTCTATTTGCTGCTGCATGAGTGTACATGAAATGAATCATATTTTGAATTAAGAAATTTACATGAAATGAGTCATACTCTAAATTGAGAATTACATGAATATGAAAAGTCAGAACATGATATGCTGAGGCAATGAAAACGAATTCATGAGTTGGAATTGCTCAAATTGGAAGTTGTGAATTGGAAATTGAACAAAGGAGTAGCTAAGTCTCCCCCGGCAATGGAAATGAAATGAAAAATGAGAATTTAAAGACCAAGGTTGGTCATGTATTGAAATGAATGAATAAGTCCAGTTTAGTGGAGAGGCTAACTCTAGAACTTTGATTTTTATTCATGATTCTATTAAAATAAGGACTAGTACATAGCGGAGATGTGATGAAAGTAAGAGAAAAACATTGAGTATGAGGGCTATTGGGTAGCGGCGAGAGCGTATCCCAGGAATTCCCATGATGAGTCTGGGTGAGGATACTACTCCAGAGTACCGTCCCAGTGGCGACGCTCGTGGGATGTTTGAAGACTACGGGTGGTGTCATGTCTATGGTGAGAGCTGAATTACCACAGGATGTCTGCATGATGAGTCATGTCAGCGATGGGATTCCCTCCAGAGTGCCTAGACATGAGTTCGTTGGTCGGAAAATATCTAAGATACTTACCGAAATTACAGTAGTAGATTAAGTCATGGCGAGGGATTGAACCCTACAAAAATGAAGAACGATTAAGAGGCTTGCCCTCGGACCTATGTAGGATGGGATGCATAGAATCCGAACAAGTGCGCATTAGTGTCATGTAAATTAAATAATTGCATTAAGGATTAAGTGCACAATCACAACACGACTCATTAAGATTTTTCCCTTTACTTTATTTATCATGTGAACAAGTTTGTGATCAGTTAAGAAATGAGAATCGTTATACTGTTTCTGGCATAGAGAGGATGGCCATGTATAACTATCGTCGGTTGAATAAACTGACGTACCCACAGTTTTGTATGCAGGATAAATTACACGTTAAAGAGGAATGGATGCATAAAGATTTTACCATATTGTTGTACATTCATGTAAATGTTGTAAATTTTTACTTCCGCTGTGCAAATGAAAAGTGTAATGTGATGTAAACTCTGATGTAAAGTGAAAAGTTTAAATTTCTTGTAAAATTGTACTGAAGAAAGTGAAAAGATCCTGTAGAACATCTCAAATTCAGTATATTTGGGATTCGGGGCGTTACACTGAGTCCATTCATTTGATGCCTCGATATGAGTTATTGAGTCACCTTCCAAGTTTATGTCATCATTTTCGTCTTCCGCGTCTTCCCCAAATACCATTTCTTGCAAGCAAAAATTGTGAAGAAGTGCACATGTAGAAATAATTCGACATTGAATTTTCACCGGATAATGTGAGTCTCCTCTTAAAATAGCCCATCTACCTTTTAAAAGACCGAAACACCTTTCAGTGACATTCCTGGCACTTGAATGTTTATAGTTATAAAATTCTCGTGCTGTTTGTGGTTGGTGATCTTGTCTCCAATCATTCAAATGATAACTGGGTAAGAAATCCTTCTCCATTCATGTATCCAGCATCACACAAATAATAATATCCTATTTATCTTCAAAACATATGTCAATATATTGCACATAAATGACTATTAAATAATCAAAACAATACAAATGAATTTGATAATACCGTTGGGAACTATCAATCCATTTCTTCTTGATAATGCATCACGAAGAACTCTAGAATCGGCGACCGAACCCTCCCAACTAGGTAGTATATATATGAACTGCATGTCTTGCGAACAAACCCCTAAGACATTGGTTGCTATTCCACCTTTTCTAGTTCTATACCTTGGTTTTTCAGAACTTGTGGCATGCACTTGGATATATGTGTCGTCTAGTGCTCCAAGGCAATTCTTAAACCATTTCCATCTATAATCTATTGAATTCTCCGGAACTGATACAAGTTTCTTCAACAAAATATCATGTAGACGTAATACTGAATTTAACACTAACCCAATTTGCCTACTTATTGTTTCCTTTGACCTAACGAATTGTCTCTTCATGGAATGATTCTTTTCACTGTGTCCACAAATATTAAGGAACCTTGCTACCATTTCTTCTATGCACGTATTTTTAGTTGATTGCAAATTTCCACTGTTTGAAGTAGAAGACACAACTTATGAAAGGCTCTCCTATCCATGCGGATGTTCTCCCTACTCAGTTCGTCACTTTGATAAATCAACATTCTCACATTCATGCTATGCTCAACATGTCTATCGTACATACACCAACCGACCCTTCGACATTTAAGTCTTGGTTGTCTTATATAGGACATCATAGTTTAAAAAACCCATATTTGGAGCAAATACACGTAAATCACGATGACAGTGAACTCATGCATGTCAGGCATTGTAAGATTGGCCATCTGCTTATGGTAGGAAAATATATTAGAAGGAATCAAATTCAGAGCCGATAACTAGTGAAATTGACTGTGCAGAATTCAAAATTTCCCATAAATGGCAACCATGGTAATACATGTCATATAAACTAGGTCACAATGATGGTTTGATGATTGAAGAGAAGGAAAAATGAAACTAATTTTTACATACAATGTGCTTAAAATTAACAAATATAGAATCCCCCTTAAAGAAAACCCCACCCACCTAGAAAATGTATAGATTTGAAACTAATATATAAAACTAAGCCTCAATTTGTACACCAGAATTTAACTTCAGAACAAGTTTACTGTTCAATCCACTGAAAGGATCTCTTACACAGAATTTGTTGGACTCGGGTGTAAAATATGGATAGACTTATCATGTCTATTTTAGCTCTTACACAGAATTCATTTAAACCTGCTGTTTTAGTTTAGCAAAAACTGAGAGCAAACTCTTGATTCCTTGAATATATTATAAAACTGAGCTGGTAAGACACACACACACACACATCCTTTCTAAGATAATTCTATCAATTTACAGAGATGAACAGTTTCAATACGAGAAAAGCATATCTTTGGCACCTCTGCTAATTGCTCTTTCACATTTTCTGAAATGTATTCAAGTTTACAATAGGTGAACAGCTTCAATATGAGATGTAAAAGCATATCTTTCACACCAGTGCTAATTACTCAGCATTTTCATGTGTTCATAGAGAGCAAGTGACAGATAATTCAGAAGAAAAAGCTTTATCAATAACTTTCAAAGACTGGGCTTTGCTTCAACTAAACAACAAGCAACAGTATAGGAAACTTAAAGTTTATATAAAAACATCAAACATTCAAAAATAGCAAACAGATATGCATTCATTTGGACTAGTATAGAGTAGAAAAAATATATTCAGAAAACAAGGAAAAGATATCCATTGTTTTCACTTTTCAGCGGCAGCCTAAAGCTTGAATATGGTAATGCAATAATTGCAATGACGAAACAAACAACAGATTTTAGTTTTCTCGGATAATTTAGTTTTCTCGGATATCATGGGCATTGTTCGTAGGGGGGTTCCCTAACAGAGTAACTTACATTAGCTTGTATGCACACTTAAAATTAAATTAAATACCATGTGAACATATACGAGTATTAGGCAAGTGTTGTACGACTGGATAGTTCAGATTATATACAGTAAACTTGGCTTTATGCCATATGACATCTACTTACTGTCTCACATTGACACAATGTGAAACAACAATGGATCCAAATACACCTTTCTATGAAAATATATTAGACGAAACAAACATCTAATACACTTTCCTATAACACTTACCTATGACAACATTCAATCATAATACACCTTCCTGTGACAAAGTGTGAAACAATATTTCTCTTTCTAAAAACTTTTTTTTCTTGTGATATGTGAACTAGCAGAAGAGGATGTAGCCTCTTCATTGAGACAATATTCTCCTGCCTTTAGGAGACTAGTTTATATGAAGTATACAGTGCTTGAAATATGTGAGACATGTCTGCCAATTAACGATTTAGCTGGAAATTACTAATATCAATATTTCAGAAAAACTACATAGCGTTCTAAAAGTTATGATGAATAAAAAATTTATAACTAGTGCATAAAATTGACGTTTTATAAATAGTCTAAAATTACACAGATTTTGGTCATTGACGGTTTAGTAAAACTCAAGGGAGGTTTTTGAAAAAATTAATTTTAAGCTGTATCTATAATTTTCTATCATATTTAATGATGCAGATTTTCAATTTGGGTGATTAATTATTCATTTGGAAGTGAGCATTACCTATATTTGAAGATCAGATTCCAAGGAGAGCAAAAAAAAAAAGGTACACTTTTCTTTGGTAGTTTAAACTATTCTATTTCTGGAGAATTATGTGCCATTATCAAACAAATATAACTTTGTTTATTTTGTATGATTTTACATGCCATCGTATTTTCTCATCCATCTTTAGCTGATAAGAGTGGTATTTATATATTCTGATTATGGTACCATGTAATGTTCGGAAAGCTGAACTTTTGGTGGCTAGGTAAGAATAATGGTAAACAGGGCTAGTTCAAAGTGAGGAGATGCTCATAACAAATTATAGGTCGGTTTTCTAAAACTTGATCAATAATAAGCACACAAAAGATTAGTGTATGAAGGTGCCAAATTTGTAATTCTTTGAGATTTTGTTAACTGAAAATAGATGAAGCAGATTGCTTACCTGCTCAACATATGACAGCAGAAGGTGCTGCAACAAAATTGGTTGAGCTCTCTGAAGATGAGTATACCCAGGAACTATTAAACCTTCATTTCTAACAGCTAAGTTAACCAGTGCCACCTAAAATTATGACCATATGTAGTTTCTTCACTTCAAATCAGTAAAGAGAACATTTATATATACACCATATACACACATATACATCCACACATACTCCATCATTAAAAGGGTTTTTCTTTTATATCAGTTATATGCATAATCTTCATTTAAATCCTTTCAAAATCAGAAAGGGGGTTTCTTTGACCCTGCATATGTTTCACTTGTATCAGTAGAGGGAAATCTCTTCTCTATTATATGGATGTTCAAAATTAACTCAAATTAAAATCATGAAAACTTCAAATCACAGAAGCAAAATAGAACGATGAAGGCAAAACCTAGATGATGTTACTAATCCATTGTGGCATTGACTTGAAACTTTTTAAACGGAGAATTAGTAAAATTACCGTTGTTACTTCCGGCGAATACTTCAGTCGTTCTGGGTTCGGCGCAAGAGCGACAGATAGAGAGTAGTTACCATCGTCTACTTCTGTCGTTCCGGGTTCGGCACGAGAGCACTTACGGGCTGAGAGAGGGAGAAAGTCAGAGAGAGGGGGGGATATTTTGATTCCAGAGAGATTCAGGGAGAAAGAAATGGGTATAATGAGTAGTGGGTGAATTGGTACGCGGTAGTGGGTGAATTTGGTTGGAGGGAACAAGAGAGGGTTATATGATAAGCCAGAAATCTGGAGGGTGTTTTGGGTATGCAATAATCTCACACATTTTTTATGTAGAGGAATCAACAAATCCAACCCTTTTCGAGGGGAATGTTTATCCTTTCAAACTAATTATTTTTGATAACCCTGGGAATTTAAAATTATTTACAAAACTATACCTGTGTCTTACCAAACCAGGTAATCAAGAGGGTAATCCTAGATTCCCTTATACATTACCACGTACCAAACGCCCCCTTACTTTCCATTTAAGCCTGCCATACTTACCTTAGCTTAACCAAACCTTCCTATTCTCACCTAAGCAAACCGTGACACCCCACCCGGTAGCACCCTAGAAACAACCCGACCCCAATTCTTTTTAGCCGCCTCAAAAATCCCCTCCTTCTTCTAAACCATATTACATATACAATCTATATATATCCTTATGTTTTTTTTTTCCTACCTTGATACAGTTCTACTATGAACTGTATTTTATCGCATATCAGTTCTTGAGTAATTTTTTTTCTTTGTTGGTGTTTTTTACAAATGTTAGGAGTTTTGTAATTAAGCCCTCCTTTTACTACGGGTTGTGCACGGGCTTATGGTTCACCTATTAGTACTCATTGTAATTCTCTTATTTCTATTATGAATGAATATATGAGTTATGCTTCTATCTCCTTCTTCTTTCTCCTTTTTCTTTCTTCTTCTTCTCCCTTGCTCTGTTTTCTTCCTTGTTGACTGATTCATGGATGCCATCTTCGGCTCCACTAGTCCTTACGACGATCCATCGATGGGGATCGTAACAATGGTATCAGAGCCTAAACCCGACCTCCCACCTCTGCCATCTCCGAACTCGACCTCGACACCACCATCGCTGCCCCCCGCTCCTGCCGCCACTCCCTCCTATCCGATGCTTAATCCCTCAAGTCCTCTTCCTAAAATGCCCTCGACCTCCCTGACTCCACCTCCCTCCACATCCATGGCAACTGCCTCTTCCAAATCTGCAGTACCTACAACTGCTATTGCTATCACTGCTTCCCCCTCTCCGTTCTGTGGCTCCTTCTTAACTGTTCGATGAAATCCCCTAGAGAAACAAGAAGTCAACTCCTCAAACTTCAAACCTATTTCCTTAAGCTCCAATTGCTCACTAGGTATTCGACCAAATGTTTCTTCAATTCCATCCCCCCAAGTTGGCCCTAAACCCGTGCTCAAATACTATTGCAATCTTTGCCTTGATAATTGTTCCTACAAACGGTACCATTGCAACACCTTATGAGACTACGATTTATGCCTCAGTTGTTTTGCTTGTGAAGGATTGGAGTTGGGATTGACTCCATTAGACTTTAGTTATAGAGAGGATGATGAGAGGAAATTTGATGTGCTAGAATATTGGTGCAATCGTTGTTTTACTAATTGTACCGACGAACACTACTGTTGCAATAAATTCCTCAGCTACCACTTGTGCTTCACTTGTTTTACTAATGAAGAATTTGAATTTGGTTTGACCCCATGAGACTTTATCCATGTAAAGGCAGTGGAAGAAGACTCTCGCTCGGCAATCGAAGCATCAAAGCCTCACCACTATCCCACTGACAACTCTGCTCCTTTCAAAGATGGGATTTCAGCTGGGAGTAGTATTCGTCCATTGGCATTAAATCCAACTGCAAAGAATACTGAGAGTATTTCTAGGGATCACATTGTGTGTGAAGATTTCCCTGGATTAGTAATCGTCACTACTGGAAAATGGACCACTTACAGAAGCATGGTTGAAGATGCAGCCATAAGGTCAGCTAAGCTGAAGCTTGCCAATAGCTGTGTGACTAACAACCTTAGTATTGTTGGAGACTTACAGACCCTTGGAAGGTCAGATTATGTCAAGAGGTTGTCACATTCATTCACTGTTCATCCAAAAGTTGATCTCTTCATTGACAAGGTGCTTACATTTGGTTATTCACACTCACCTCTCTATGTTATATGTCGAGTTATTTCCAAGGGTGGTGTAATACACGATCCAAGCCATGAGACTGGTCCCAATTTTGATTTGGAATTCAGAGATGATGTTCATGAAGACACTATGCTAGCTTACTGCTCATGCCTTAGTGGGCACTTTCCATCTTAGGTTAACAGATTGATGTATCTGTTCGCGGTTGAGAAGGACATTGAAGGAGTTGACGTTTCTGTTCATGAGAGCTTGATGGCTGTCACAATTGCGACATTGTCTGAGAAGAAAGACGATGGTTCAAGTCTCCTTCTTCGTCCAGAGGAAAATGCTTTGCGCATGAGGATGGGTGTGGAGCGTATGTGCATGCCTGCACCAAGTGTCGAGCAATTTGTTGATGTTGTACATGCAACTGTTCTTGCAGACAAGCATTGGGTTCCTCCTGCAGGGGAAGGATCCATGTTCAAGCATTGGGTTCCCATTTTAGTTGGAGTCAGGAGGCAACTGGGTCTTGGAATGATTGTGAGCTCTATCTTTGATGGATCAGCCGACTTCAGTTACACTTCTGAATCAAAGTTCCAACTATATAGGATTCTTGAAGGTTTACTTCAGCAATTTATTCCATTACAGTGGACAGAGCCAGCAAGAGTTGAGTTACTTGGGTGGTTTTTGGATGCATTGGGTCCCTATTTGAAATACTTTCCTCATGCAATTTCTCTTGTTGTGAATAAACTTTTTGAACCTCTTACATCTCTCCCTTGCTCCCTAATGGCAATGGATTATGGTGCGGGGCATGCTAGGTTGCAGATTTGTGCATCATTCACTCGGATTGCAAGGGCTGCTGACAAAAGTCGGCTTCCTCGCATGAAGGGTTTGGCATCTGTGCAGATGCTCAAGCAAATTGAACAAGGAACTGGATCAATGCCAGGGTTCCTTAGCCATGATTATGTTGCAGTTGAAATTGTTGAGGTAAGCGTTCCTGTTAATGAGGATTTGGAGCTCTCCAATATTTATGGGAAGGAGCATGAGGTATTGCATTCATCTATTAGTGATGACACTCATATGGATAGTAGTAGTGATAGTAGTAGTGTTGGAGAAGATGCAGTATGGAGCAAAGTAGACAAGGAAGGGCTATTTAGTGATGCAATTGAGTCATTTATTCGTACAGATGATGCCGCCCATTTCATAGAAGTTATCCAGGCTGCTTGGAATACTGATGCATACCATGACTTGGTGAAATACCTTTTAATGGTCAGGCAGAAAACCAAAGAGCCCAAGGTGGATAGTGAACTCATATATGCATATGCAAAGATTGATAAGTTGAGTGAGATAGAGGAAGTCATTTCTATGGCAAATGTCGCTAATCTTCAAAATGTTGGTGATCTTCTTGATGACGAGGCCCTATATGAAACTACAAAAATTATATTCGTTTTCATTTCTAACTAGGCCAAATTGGCAGTTACACTGGTCAAGATCAAACAGTTCCAAGGTGCAGTTGAGGCAGCTCGAAAAGCAAATAGCTCAAAGACATGGAGAGAGGTCTGTTTTGCTTGTGTGGTTGCTGAAGAGTTCCGCTTGGCACAAATTTGTGACCTGAATATAATTGTACAGGTTGATGACTTGGAAGAGGTCAGTGATGACTATCAAAATAGAGGATGCTTTAACAAACTGATCACTCTTATGGAAAGTGGCCTTGGATTTGAAGAGGCTCATATGGGCATTTTTATAGAGTTGGGGGTCCTCTATGCTAGATATCGTTCAGAGAAACTCATGGAGCACATTAAACTCGTCTCAACTCGACTCAACGTTCTCAAGCTTTTACTAGTTTGTGATGAGCAACAACATTGGAAGGAGCTCACCAATCTGTACACCCAGTATGATGAATTTGACAATGCTGCTGCCACTATCATGAACCACTCTCTAGATGCATGCGATCACACGGAGTTCAAAGATGTTGTCAAAGTGCCAAATGTTGAGCTTTCCTATAAGGCCGTGCAGTTCTACTTGAAAGAGCATCCTGACCTCATCAATGATCTTGAAGGAGCTGAGGCTGCCAATTATGCTTTGAACCTTGAGAAGGCCTTAGTTGAACTTCCTACTCCAGTAACCAATGGAACAATGCTAATAGTAGAAGATCTTTAGCAGGAGTTCTCATGCAGCATTAACATCAAACACATGGAAGAGTTTGATGAGGAGTATCAGCACTTTATCTTTGATCCAGGAGAGAGACACATGGTTGCGTATTTGGAGAAGTTTTTGGGTGGGTCTGTTAGTGTGGAAGAAGATCGTCACAATGACCTTGAGGACAAGGTCAATTTAAGGAGGAAGGATTGATACAGTTCTACTATGAACTGTATTTTATCGCGTATCAGTTCTCGAGTAATTTCCTTTCTTTGTTGGTGTTTTTTACAAATGTTAGGAGTTTTGTAATTAAGCTCTCCTTTTACTACGGGTTGTGCACGGGCTTATGGTTCACCTATTAGTACTCATTGTAATCCTCTTATTTCTATTATGAATGAATATATGAGTTAAGCTTCTATCTCCTTCTTCTTTCTCCTTCTTCTTTCTTCTTCTTCTCCCTTGCTCTATTTTCTTCCTTGTTGATTGATTCATGGATGCCATCTTCGGCTCCACTAGTCCTTACAACGATCCATCGATGGGGATCGTAACATACCTTGCTGCATTTTTTTTCCAAACCCTTGCGCCATCCGTGCTTCTTCTCTCCCGCTTTCTCTCCATCCTCCGTCTCGCGCTCTCTTGCTCTTAGAGTTTTCTTGTGCGTGCTCGAGTTTGCGTGCGGATCGTTCGTGAGTCCATAGATTTTCATTCGTGGGATTTGCTCCCACTTTTGATTTGCATCATTCTTCATCTCCAAATTAAGGTAAGTAACTTGTACTACAATTCATTGGTTTGATACAAGTCAAAAAGTTTACTTATAGTGTAGTTGGGTCTAGAGACAACCTTAGATTGTGTTTTCCTTAATGGATTTTGTCTCTATTGTGAAAACTTGACCATAGATGACTCACGACACAATTTGAATATGAATTAACCTAGGATTTGCCCATTCTTGATTTTGAGCATGTATGTGAGACTTTCGTGAGAATGCGTGTTTTGGTTGAGACCCGTGTGAAATATTTGGTGTGGACATGTTAGTAACCCTAAATCATGATGTTTAGATTTGTGGTAGTTTATATTTCAAATTGGAAGTGTTTGGATCAATATTCTTGAAGTTGTGATGTTCTTGATTAGAAGTGTGAAATCTGCATTTTCTGAATGTTCTGTTTTGTTTGCTGTTTTCGTCTATGCTACAGCCAGTATCTTGATTCCTGTACAAAAGATGAATTTTAGATAATTTTTTCTATTTTCAAACTCCACTGGTTTTGCTTGATTTGGATTTCATATGACTGAGTTATGACTGTTTTGGTACTGAGGTGTAGATCTATTCCAGATTCAGTTTTTGATTGATTTTGTTAACAAACTATTTTCAAGAACTACTCTATACATATTATCTTGAACTAATATTTTGGCCAGTGTTTCTTTATGAATTTAGGGACTATCCAGATTTTTGATGAATTTTAAAGACAAGTTTTGTGTGGTGTATTATGTTCGTTTCTAAAATCCACTCATGCTGTTTTTGCTCACTATTTTATAAAGAATCCTATTTTCACTATGATTCCTTTTACTGTACGAAAATTATTTGTGAAATATGAAAGTTAGTAAATTCTATCTATTTTCATATCCCTTTGGAGGAATTGGATTTCGTTTCACTGTTTGCGAGATATCCTAGTTTTCGTACAGCAGTGTTGGGATTTCCAAATTCGCTAAACTATGTTTTCATTTTGTTTTCCTATTTTTGATGACTTATTTATTTTTCCTGAAAAATTTTGAAACTTTATATTTTGATTCTGAACCTATAGGGGATTACCCCAGATTTTTCGTTGATTTATTGAATGTGTTTTCATGCTGTTTTCTTGCTCTTGAAGTTGTTTTCTTGATTTCTGGTTGAACCTAATTTCGGTGTTCAAATTAGCTTTGAGCTGTGTTGTTATGAATTAGTTGTTGGATCCTGTAGGCAGAGCAATAAACACTATAGGGGAGGTGATTAGTGTTTATAAGAAATTAAATTGCGAAATAGAGATTTTTCTTCTGTACAGTCGACTTAAGGAATAAACCAGTCGACTGAATTAACAAAATGAAAAAGTAATTTAAACAGGTCTGTGAAGTCGACTTAAAGTTGAGACAGTCGACTTAACATACAGAAAACTTTCAGAGTATACGAGTCTGACAAGTCGACCTATCAAGTACTCAGTCGACTGTCCAGACAAGTTTCACAGTAAAAACACAAACTGAGAAAATATAAATGCAAGTAGAGAGATACAACCATAGAGTGCACACGATGTATCCGGGTTCGGTCCTTCCGACCTACATCCAGTCCCCAAGCAACCCACTTGAGATTTCTACTAATTTTGAAAAAAGTTTACAAGAATACCCTATGGCGTTCAGACAACAACCTTGTCTAACCCGTAGTCCTTTCTCTCAACCAGAGAAAGCAACCCACTCTTCCACCAAGAGTGACAAATCTGACTCTACACCCTAGAGTCCTACTCTCCAACCGAGAGGAAAAGAAAACAATAAAAATTGTTTACAATCAACATATAGCCTTGTTTGTGATTGTGATATAGTACGTGGATAAATGGTTGACTTCTATATCCAGTCCAGAACGAAATCAAATGTTATACTGGACTGAAGACAGAGAACCAAGTCTTAGTGAATTGAAAGCTTTAATCTCTTGAATGTATGAAAACTTAAGATCTCAAAAAAAATACTTGGAGTATTGGTTAGTTTTTACAGTGGATTCTAACCTCTATTTATAGAGTTAGATACACTGGACGTTGGGAAACAGTTGCTCCAACTGTCATCCAACGGAAAAAATGATTTGAATTTGAAAAAGCGATTTTAAAAACATAAAACTGTCAAACGCACTTGAACATTCGACTGGGTTGCCATAATGAGTCGACTGGTCAGAGTTTGAATAAGATTAGGCAGTTTTGTACCAACTCAATCAACAGGAGCAAGTGGAAGTCGACTGGTACTTAACAGCTAATCTAGTTCAAGCTGTTTTGACTTTTGGTTTTGAAAAGACATACATTTAGAATGAGTTATATGTGAGTGTATGTGTGTGTGACAAGGCCCCCTTTGTCATCAACAAAAAGACACAAGAGAATAATTGAAGAAATTTGTCTTACAAAAATAATGAAGTCTTACAAAAGTGACAACATAAAGAAAAATGCAAGAAAGGAAATACATAGTAAAGAAAACAAAAAAGTCAGCAATCTTTGTCTTCGTCGTCATCATCAACATCTTGAGATGGAGGTGGAAATTGAGTGGTAAACAACTGAGTCAGATTGGAGATTTTGGATTCAAGGGAATCAATATGGGAGTCAAGGGTATCTTGACGATCCATGAGATAGTTATCAGCATGATATAGACTACGTGGATCATCAAAATCAGCACGGGGATGAGAAGAGATGGAGGATGAAGATGGTCTAGCAGAAGTTGCTAAAGGAACTTGGGTGTGGGGAGTAGGCCTAGGGGAATATCTAGGGGAAGGTTCAAGAAGCTTCATGTGTGCTAAACTAGCACGATCGAAGCACTCATAATGCTTAACCACATTGGTCTCGGAGTCGAGATCAATATCATAAGCAAGGAAGACACGAGTGAGGAGACCACCAAAAGGTAGAAAGTGAGTATGAGACTTGTGGAGTCTAGAAAAGATGACACGACCCCAATTGATATTTATTTTACCAAAAATTGCATATACCGCTTGTTGCAATTCCATGGAATACTGATCAAAACTCCCTGTTTTGGGAAGAATATTATATGATAGTATTCTTGCAACAAGTTTTGCAATAGGGGTGATAGATTTATTAGACATGGGGGGTCCATGGTTCGGCAAAAAGATTTTAGACAAGATAGATGCATCATCTAAAATGATCTCACCTAAATCAAGTCCCTCGTCATCAATACCCATAATAAGATTAATTCGTTCGGATGTGAGTTTAATATTCTTATTTTTTACAGAAAAATAAACAATAACTTCTCCTTCATCCGATTGAACTACTCTCATATTTGTATAAAAAAGATAAATGAGTTGTGGGTAGTAGTGAGATTGATTTTCCAATGATAAAAAGTCATAAAGACTACAATTTTGAAATGGGGAAATAAGATTGAACCTATCTAGATCATTGAAATTTACAAATCTACCTGGAAAAATCATAATGGTACAAATAAGATATCATTTCTCCAGGAAATCAGGACTCCTAAGATACTGAGAATAGTCCTTAGAAGAAGAACTATCATCTACATGAGAGGTCTTAGATCTTTTCGGTGCCATTAAAAAAAAGGAAAGGGAAGAGAGTATACCAACAAAGTGAAGAGAATCAAAACAGCAAAAGAAGTTGGAAATCAGCAGTTCCAAGAAGCAGATCCGACAGTCGGCTCTCGATCTTCCTCTGTTCTCCTTAGGGTTTCAGATCCTAAAATTGGGTAAAAGTGAAAGTGAAAAAGATGGAAGCAGTGAAGAGGGTTTTATCAGAAGCGAACGACTGAGATTGAGAGTAAATGAGATCAACGGCTCAAATGAAGTCAAGAATGAGTCAAAGGATAAAAATTGTCTCAAAAACTGTGTGACGATTCGAAGTTGAAGACATACTGATTCGCGACAGTCGACTGGTATTAAGGTACAGTCGACTTAGTCGAGAGAAAATAAATAATTATAACAACTGATCAGTCGACTTGGTGAAATCTCAGTTGACTGGTCAGAGAGGCAAATAAGTATATAAAAAATATAGGACAGTCGACTGAACATCATATACAAGTCGACTTAAAAGAAATGTTTTCAACAAATATCAAGAAAATTACATATTCCTAGTTCTCTTCTTAAAGTAATAAAGGTATCTTCTTTAAGGGGTTTTATAAAGATATCAGCTACTTGTTTGTCAGTAGAGATAAAGTCTAAAGATATGTCTCCTTTTAAAACATGATCACGTAGAAAATGATGTCGAATATCAATATGTTTCGTACGTGAATGTTGAACCGGATTTTTAGATAAGTTAATTGCACTGGTATTATCATACATTATTGAAGGTTTTTCAAAAGAAATACCATAATCTAATAAGGTTTGCTTCATCCACAAAATCTGTGCACATGCCAAACTTGCAGCGATATATTCAGCTTCTGTAGTAGATAGGGATACCGAATTTTGCTTTTTACTGCACCAAGAAACTAGTGAATGTCCCAAAAAGTGACATGTCCCACTAGTGCTCTTGTGATCAGTTTTACTACCAGCAAAATCAGCATCACTGTACGACAAAAGCTGGAAATTATCGGTACGTAGATAGAATAAACCATAATCAGATGTGCCTTTAATATATCTTAAAATTCGTTTCACAGCTTTTAAATGAGATTCTTTAGGACTAGATTGATATCTAGCACACAAACATACACTAAACATAATATCTGGTCTATTAGCGGTTATATATAAGAGTGAGCCAATCATACCTCGATAGAGTTTCTGATCGACATTCTTACCTAATATATCTTTGTCAAGGGTAGTGGTAGTAGCCATAGGTGTGGATTTACTACTTGTACTATCCATGTTAAACCGTTTGAGTAATTCCTTTGTATATTTTCCTTGATTAATAAATATGCCATTTGAAGACTGTTTAATTTGTAGTCCAAGGAAATAATTGAGTTCACCCATGTGACTCATCTCAAACTCGTTTTTCATGGTGTTAGCAAACTCTTGACATAGATTATTATTAGTAGAACCAAAAATTATATCATCAACATATATTTGTATGATTAAAATATCATTCTTAATTTTCTTAATAAACAAAGTAGTATCTACTTTACCTATCTCAAACCCTGTTTATAAACGAAAAGTTTTCAATTGATCATACCAAGCACGTGGTGCTTGTTTAAGACCGTATAAAGCCTTTTTCAATTTATAAACATGGTTTGGAAATTGTTCATGTTCAAAAGCTGGTGGTTGTTTAACATAAACATTCTCTTTTATAAACCCATTAAGAAAAGCACTTTTAACATCCATTTGATAAAGTATAAAATTCATGAAACAAGCAAAAGATAATAAAATACGAATTGATTCTAATCTAGAAACAGGAGCATATGTTTCATCAAAATCTATGCCTTCTTCTTGATTATATCCTTGAGCAACTAGTCATGCTTTGTTCCTAACAACTTGTCCTGATTCATCTAACTTATTTTTGAATACCCATTTGGTACCAATAATAGTATGATTAGGAGGTCGTGGAACTAAATTCCATACATCATTCCTTATGAATTGGTTTAACTCATCTTGCATGGCATTCATCCAAAATTCATTCTCACATGCTTCTTGTATATTTTTCGGTTCAAAATCCGACAAGAAGGCTGTATGAGATATCATATTAATATGGGATCGTGTCTGAATACCATGGGAGATGTCACCAATTATTAAGTCATGAGGATGATCTCTAACTTCAACAAAAGATTTTGGTAAAGTTGAAGATATCACAATAGGATCAGTTGACTTGACAAGTTCCTCAGACGACTGGTTTACATCAGTCGACTTGATGTCCTTATCGGTCGACTTATCTGCGAGACTAGTTTGTTCTAAAGATGTAATTACTTTATTTAAAGGTGATGAATCAGTTTCATCATCTTTAATTAAATTTGATGAATGCAGAGATTCATCGAATGTAACATGCATTGATTCTTCAATAGTCATTGTTGACTTGTTGAAAATTCTATATGCTTTAATCCTATTTGAGTATCCTATATGGATACCTTCATTAGATCTAGGATCAAATTTATCTAAATTATCTTTAGTGTTCAGAATAAAACACTTACAACCAAATGTTTTAAAGTAAGAGACTTTAGGAATTTTGTTAAAAAATAACTCATAACAAGTCTTCTTTAGCTTAGGTCTTATTAGAATCCTGTTTAAAACATAACAAGCTGTAGCAACAGCTTCAGCCTAAAAATACTTAGGTAAATTGCTTTCAACAAGCATGGTACGTGCGCATTCTTGCAAAGTCCTATTTTTTCTTTCAACCACTCTATTTTGTGGTGAAGACCTAGGAAATGCAAATGAATGTGTTATACCATTCTTGTTGCAATATTCTATAAACGTTTCATTTTCAAATTCTCCACCATGATCACTTCTAATAGTGACTATGGTTAGAGATCTTTGGTTCTGAATTCGTTTACAAAAATTTGCAAATTCATCAAAAACTTCATTTTTATGTTTTAAGAAGAAAGTCCAAGTGAATCGTGAAAAATCATCTACTAAAACAAATACATATCTACTTTTATTTAAAGAAGCAACTCTAGTAGGGCCAAATAAATCCATATGAATTAACTCGAGTGGCCTAGTAGTAGAAATTACTTCTTTTGTTTTAAAAGTGGATTTGATTTGTTTTCCTAGTTGACATGCATCACATAACTTATCCTTTTTAAAGGATAGTTTTGACAGTCCTTTAACTAGGTTATACTTAGATATTTTAGAGAGATTTTTTATATTCACATGACCAAATCGTCTATGCCAAAGCCAAGAATCATTATTAGAAGCTATTAAACAAAAATCATTTGAAAACTCATTTGTATTCAAACATAATTCATAAATGTTGTTTTTGCGAAAGCCTTGAAAAATAATGTTTTGCATAGTAGAATCATAAATTAAGCAAGAATCTTTTTCAAATACAATTTTATAACCTTTATCACATAATTGACTAATATTTAACAAATTATGTTTTAGTCCATTAACTAACAAAACATTTTTCTATAGTAGGGTTAATGTTTTTACCAACCATGCCGATTCCAATGATTTTTCCTTTATTGTTATCACCAAAGGTAACTGTTCCTCCATTGATGCTTTGTATGGTGGATAGGAGATTGGCATGACCAATCATATGCTTTGAACATCCACTGTCAAGTATCCAACGGTCTTTCTTTGGTACCTATAAGATATTCAATGTGAATATGGTACCCTTTTCATTGGGTCCAAAATATATTAGTTTGTAGGAAACCAAACCCATAATAAGTTTGATTTTCCTCCATAAGCAGGAATAAAATTCACAGAATTACATACATTTAACATATATGAGTTGATATAAGCAGTTCTATCATTCAAACTCAAATTGACTGGAACCCATACAAGTTTGCTCTGTCCAGTCGACTTTATAACATCCTTTAGTCGACTTTTACTGTATGTCAGTCGACTGGAAGATAATGTAGGTCGACTTACAAGAGGTTTTGGTCTTGTTAAATAAGACTCAGTACCTCTGGACAGACGACTGGTGGATGGACTCAGTCGACTTGGCTGAACTTTAGATTTGCTTTTATCAATAAAACTTACAAGCTTAGGCTTTTCAAAGAACTCATAAAGTTTATGTTTAACACTAGAAATAGATTCAGGTTTATTTATACTAGTGCTTTTAGAAAAAAGATCCTTTACAAGAGACTTTTTAAAACCAAGTCCGAATTTTTGACTAGATTTTACTTGATTTTGAAGAATATCGTTTAAATTCTCTTTTCCTTTATTAAACTTAGATACGTTCTTGGAAATCTCTTCATAATTCTTCTTTAGAGACTCAAGATCCATATCTAAACTTGAAATACGAGAATTTAAAGATTTTACTTCTTTATCAAGGTTAAGATTCTCTTGAGAAAGTGTTTGATTAACTTTCTCTAGGTTCTTAACTCTAATATTTTCCTTTTTCAATTCTTGAAAAATTTTATTGAACGCATCGAGTAAGTCATCTGAATCATAATCATTACTTACGTGATTCTGTGATGCCATGAAACACATGTTCGCAACCTCGTTGGTTTCATCAATTTCTTCTTCTGAAGAAGAATCGCTGTCATCCCAAGTTGCTTGATATGCCTTTTTGTTTTTGGCAAACTTGTTCTTAGTGTATTTATCCTTCTTGAAGTTGGATGTCTTTCCCTTAGACTTTGTATTTTCTAGAGGACAATCCTTCTTCATATGACCTGTTTTGTTACACCTGAAACAAGTTGGAGGATCATTAGAATCTCTAAATTTCGAATTGAACTTACCTTTCTTTAGAAATTTTTTTAATCTCCTTGTGAACATGGCTATCTCCTCCTTATCTTCTTCTTCATCTTCTGAGTCTGTCATGGCTTTAAATGCTAATGATTTCTTCTTGGACTGTTGTGGTTCTGCATCCTTCTTTCTTTCTTCAATTTGAACCTCATAAGCCATTAGATTTCCCACAAGATTCTCAAGAGAAAGTTGTGATAGATCATTGGCCTCTTCTATTGCAGTGGTCTTCTTTTCCCATTCAGGAGTAAGTTCACGAAGAAATTTTCTCTCCATCTCTGCTTGAGTGTATATTTTTCCAAGTGCCACAAGTGAGTTTGTAATGTCAGTAAATCTGGTAATCATTTCGGGCATACTTTCATTTTCCTTCATGCGGAACATTTCAAACCTGTGAACAAGAACTGGTATTTAAGATTCTTTCACTTTGTTTGTTCCTTCATGATTTACCTCGAGTGTGTGCCAGATTTGATGTGCGGTTGTTGAATTTGACACACGACTGAACTCCTCCTTTGTAAGAGCACAAAATAATGCATTCATTGCTTTTGCATTATTCATTTTTTGGTTCTTCATATCATCATTCCATTGTGCATATGGAATCATAGGAGCATTGTATTCTGTTTCAGTCATGTTCCATATTTCATAATTGATGGATTGAAGGTAGAAATTCATTCTGCACTACCAATAATTGTAATTTGTGCCATCGAAGAGAGGTGGCCTTTGTGTAGATTGGCCTTCATGGTACTGATTTGCATTTGAAGTAGTTGCCAAAGCCCTTAACCTTGCTCTGATACGAAGTGTTGGATCCTGCAGGCAGGGCAAAAAACACTAGAGTGGGGGTGAATAGTATTTATAAGAAATTAAATTGCGGAATAGAGATTTTACTTCTGTACAGTCGACTTAAGGAATAAACCAGTCGACTGAATTAACAAAATAAAAAAGTAATTTAAACAGGTCTGTGAAGTCGACTTAAAGTTGAGACAGTCGACTTAACATACAGAAAACTTTTAGAGTATACGAGTCTGACCAGTCGACCTATCAAGTACTCAGTCGACTGTCCAGACAAGTTTCACAGTAAAAACACAAACTGAGAAAATATAAATGCAAGTAGAGAGATACAACCATAGAGTGCACACGATGTATCCGGGTTCGGTTCTTCCGACCTACATCCAGTCCCCAAGCAACCCACTTGAGATTTTCACTATTCTTGAAAAAAGTTTACAAGAATACCCTACGGCGTTCAGACAACAACCTTGTCTAACCCGTAGTCCTTTCTCTCAACCAGAAAAAGCAACCCAATCTTCCACCAAGAGTAACAAACCTGACTCTACACCCTAGAGTCCTACTCTCCAACCGAGAGGAAAAGAAAACAATAAAAATTGTTTACAATCAACATATAGCCTTGTTTGTGATTGTGATATAGTACGTGGCTAAATGGTTGACTTCTATATCCAGTCTAGAACGAAATCAAATGTTATACTGGACTGAAGACAGAGAACCAAGTGTCAGTGAATTGAAAGCTTTAATCTCTTGAAAGTATGAAAACTTAAGATCTCAAAAAAAATGCTTGGAGTATTAGTTAGTTTTTACAGTGGATTCTAACCTCTATTTATAGAGTTAGATACACTGGACGTTGGAAAACAGTTGCTCCAACTGTCATCCAACGGAAAAAATGATTTGAATTTGAAAAAGCGATTTTAAAAACATAAAACTGTCAAACGCACTTGAACAGTCGATTGAGTTGCCATAATGTGTCGACTGGTCAGAGTTTGTATAAGATTAGGTAGTTTTGTACCAACTCAGTCGACTGGAGCAAGTGGCAGTCGACTGGTACTCAACAGCTAATCTAGTTCAAGCTGTTTTGACTTTTGGTTTTGAAAAGACACATTTAGAATGAGTTATATGTGAGTGTATGTGTGTGACAAGGCTGTACATCATTCTAAGACTCAAAATAAAAAATATTACATTTGTTTTACAAGACAAAAATAAGTATCATTGAAACAGGTCTAGACTTGAGTCTTTGAGTGAAGCCTTTGTCAATATCCAGAGCTTGTGCTTGTTCATTTGTTCAGCTGTATAGAAATGAGGCATGTGTGTATACAACCTGCAATTATATAGTATAGCATAGATATATGTTGCAGTGTGTTGTAATCATCAAAATCAAGAATCAACATTAGTATGTGACTTAATTATACTCGCTGGATGCGTGTAGATATCTTAATTCACATACAGATCTAGATTTGCTTGTTTGTAACTCTTGAAATTACTGTTTTAGTACAACACTATCTGGCTGTCCTGAATTAGAAAACTAGTTGTTTTGCCCTGATTATGTGATATCTTGTGCCTGTACTTGTTCATCTTGCACCCTGAAACTGATACATGTTCATACCCTGTTATTCTTGCTTTGTTTTGCGACACATACATGCATGTCTGATTATAATAATAAATGACCAAGCCAGAGTTTAAGGGAAAGATCGAATAGTGGATAATTCAGAAACGTGTACTCGGAAGGGGACCTGTGTTTCCCATTTTGATTCATGTTGATACATGAACCTGTTGATGCATGGACCTATTGGTTCATGTACCTGTTACTTGTTGCTGTATGGACCTGTTGGTTCATGTACCTGTTACCTGTTGCTGTATGGACCTGTTGGTTCATGTACCTGTTACTTGTTGCTGCACGGACCTGTTGGTCGTGTACCTGTTGCTTCATGAACCTGTTACCTGTTTCTGTTCTGATTCCTGAGTACTCTGCCCTCTATGGTCCACTATAAAATCTAAAGCGAAACTGCAGTGACTGTAACAACCATGTGATAAAAGGATGGCACATGAAGTGTTACCTAGGTAGTAATAATACAAGATATTTAATACATGATATTTGAACATGATACATGCTTGCTTGATACTTGACTACATGATACATGAGACATAATACTTGAGATTTCATATTTGGTACATGTTACATGATTACCTGTTACCTGATTATCCTGATTACCTGATACTCGATACAAATTTACCTGTTGACCTGTTTACCTGACACTTGACACATGTTACCTGTACCTGTTAGTATACCATGTTGCTAGTTAGTTTCCCCATGTACTTGTATCCTACATTAATTGTGACCCGCGACTTGCAATTGACGGGTACTTATTTTTCTCTTTCCTCCTTTCCTGCATTCGTTAAATTGCAGATTTTGGAGGACAGGTTCCAGACGGTATTGGTGACATGATGTACTAGATGCTGGAATTTTGCTATTATTATTCTTGTTGCTTGTTTTGGACAATATTGTATTCCTGTACTTGGATTTATTATTGTATTTGGACAATGTGATCTAGGATTATTTGTGTATTTCAGATCATAACTATTTGAGATTAACATATTTTATTTCAAGTATTCTTGTTGGTATTTGGTTCATATGTGCATGTGGTTGACTTTTCTGGCTTCCGACTCTGATTATCTTGTGAATGTTGTAAAGATTCTTGAACAGCTTATGGATGATGAAAATCATTTACTGGGCTTTTGTTACGTGCTCGTATTCCGTATTTTTGGGAAGCTGGGCGTGACAATTTCTCTCTCTCCCTGTGTCCCCACCTTCCCGTTAACCGCGTACCCCTCCTGCCTATGATTCCCCGTCGGCAAACCAAAGAACAGTAGCAACAGCACTACGTGTTGTGCTCTCCCTCCACCGACGCGCGAAAGGCTGACCTTTCCCTAGTGCCCCGCAGTGCACTATGCTCCGTTGTCATTGTGTCGTTGACTTTCCCTCTCGCTCTCTCTTGGTTGCGGAGTGTGTGTTGGTTCGGATTTTTGTTCGTGGGTTTGTGTTGGTGTGCTCATTATGGTTCGTGGGTTTTGTTCGTTTATTGTGTTCGTGCCTCGGGAATCCGTTCCCGTTATTCTTGATCTTGCACCATTCCGTTGTCGTCTCTTAGGCAAGTAACTTGTTTTTTTTCTTTGTGTAATACAAGTACTAAATACCGCCTGTTGTGTAGTTGGGTTCTAGAGATAATTCGTATGTGAATTCTCTGTTATATATTGTCTCTATTGTGTTGATTCTGTAATACCCCGTAATTTGTAAATAGTATATTAAAAATAAATATATAAGAAAAATATATATTCTGATATGATATTGATTGTTAATGGGTTGGTTTGAAAATGTTTGGATTTGTATGGATTGGATGAAATCCGGTTGTGAAGGATTTGTATGGGAATTGTTTGGTTGATGATGACGTCATCAACAAAAAGATGAGATCTGTTGAAATGTATATGAAGGTTTGAATGCTTACGGTTTGGTTCGTAATTTGATTTGGGATTGATTCGGAATTTGAGGGGATTTGAGAATGAGATTGAGAAATATAGTACCACATGGGAAGTATACAAAAAATAATTTGAGTATAAATATAATTAGCCAATGATCAAGAGTCACCTAATTGGTTAACCACCTTTTGAGAGGCAGCCTGTGGTGGGCAGTTGTACTACATGGTATCTAATTTGTCTTATAAAAATATTAAAATTGTCTGAGTATTGGGGCGGGGCATTACAAATGGTATCAGAGCCGACTTTCGACACCGGGTGTAGTAGAACCCTGTATTTTCAAATATTATTTGAAAATGAATTTAAATGATTTTCTGGAGATTTAATAAATATTTTCTAAAAGATTTATCTTTTTACACGTGCAAAACACGTACAAATACTTTTTGAGAAGTTTGGAAAGTCAAGTTTTCTTCATAAAAAAATCATTATTTAATATTTGGAATTTATTTATTATTTTTCCAGATTTTTCTGAAATTAATTGGACCTATTTGCAATTTTTGAGAAAAGAAGGACCTTTTTGCAAATTTGACATTTTAGGGGTTAAAAATGCAAAATATATTTTCTGGACGTTTTGAACAGTACCGGTTGGGATTTAGGATCATATTTTACTTTCAAATCCTAATTTTAATGAATTTTAGATGAATTTCCAAGAATAGGACTATATATGTAAAGCTATGTTTTGGAAGGACAATTTTGCAAATGCATTTCTAAATCCTAAAAACAGTATTCCCGACCTATATAAAGAGAGTTGCAGCCGTCATTCGCTGCATAACTCAAATTTCATTATTTTATATTTTGGTGATTGAAGAGGAGGATTTTTGGATCTCGCAAGAAGAAGGCTTTCGTTGGATCTTTGCAATTCTAAAGGTGAGTGATATAGTTTTGTTTTGTTTTGTTTTGTGATATGAACTTTGTTTTGTTGATTGTGTGTGGTTTTGTTTCGATATTTTCGTATCTTGTATGTGATCAATGCAATAGTTGTTATTTGTATTATGCGTGTGAAATCCACGAATGTTTAGTAGATCTTGATTAACAGATTCTTTATTGCTTGATAACATGTTAAGATTCGAGTATGATTATAAGGGATTGGATGGATGAATATCTGGATCTTGTGATTACAAATCAGATTTGGTTTTGAGCTGTGGAGGATATTTAGTATTAAGAAACTGTAATGGAAGAATTAGGAGTTAAGAACATGAGAATTGAGTTTTGAGATATTGTGTGATTGAGTAATGTGTCCATAATGAAGAATATTTGAGAATTGTCATTTTGCCTGAATACGAACTATTTTCATAAACAAGGGATCTTTAGAAAAACTTTAGTTTGATTATTGTATTCAGATCTAAATTATGAAAACTGTAGGCCGACAGTCGACTGGTCTACTATTCAGTCGACTGGTACGACCTAGCTGCTGTATCTTTAGTTTTTCTTGAAAATCCGTTCTGGACAGTCGACTTAGACCCTTTTCAGTCGACTGGTACACTTAGAATTTATTTTGCAAAGTTATCTTAGATTTTTCTCTGGTAAGTCGACTTATGACCCTTTAAGTCGACTTATATTGTATTTTAAGTCGACTTATGACTTGGTAACTCGACTTATAACACTTAGAATATTTTCTTAAAGATTTCTGGAATTTCTCTCTGGTAAGTCGACTTATGTTTTTATAAGTCGACTTATGTTCTTATAAGTTGACTTATGTCTCCTTTAAGTCAACTTTTGTTTTCTATACGTCTACTTATGATCTGGTAAGTCAACTTATGATTTTTATAAGTCATCTTATATTGTCGGTAAGTCAACTTATGATTTTTATAAGTCATCTTATATTCTTGGTAAGTCAACTTATGACTCTTATAAGTCAACTAATAATATTTAACTTATTTTCTTAAAATTACTGAATTTCCCTCTGGACAGTCGACTGGTGACCTTTTGCAGTCGACTGGTACTGATACTTTTTTAAGGTGTTTTGATGTTCTTTAAACGACTATTTCTTTAAACGTTTTGGATCTATAACCTACCCTTATAAATATTATTCTTCTATAGAACATATGTTTTCAATATATTTTATTGATTTGGATTATGTAATTTATTAAAGACTTGGGGTTTTGTTGAGTGGAGAGATTTCTCCTTTGACCGTTTGACGATGGATTAGTGAATTATGGACATACTGAGATTTATTGTTAGATGGGTATATTCTGTGGTGTGAGAGTCGTTGATCTCTGGGGTTGGGTATACTTTGCGGTGTTGAGAATCACTGTTAGTGATTGATAACCGGGTGTCCAATCTGCAGTATTGAGAATGACTGATAACCGGGTATCCGATCTGTAATATTGAGATTTATTGATAGACGGGTATATTCTGCGGTGTGAGATTCGTTGATCTCTGGGGTTGGGTATACTCTGCGGTGTTGAGAATCACTGTTAGTGATTGATAACCGGGTGTCCAATCTGCAGTGTTGAGAATGACTGATAACCAGGTATCCGATCTGTAATATTGAGATTTATTGATAGACGGGTATATTCTGCGGTGTGAGAGTCGTTGATCTCTGGGGTTGGGTATACTCTGCGGTGTTGAGAATCACTGTTAGTGATTGATAACCGGGTGTCCAATCTGCAGTGTTGAGAATGACTGATAACCAGGTATTCGATCTGTAATATTGAGATTTATTGATAGACGGGTATATTCTGCGGTGTGAGAGTCGTTGATCTCTGGGGTTGGGTATACTCTGCGGTGTTGAGAATCACTGTTAGTGATTGATAACCGGGTGTCCAATCTGCAGTGTTGAGAATGACTGATAACCGGGTATCCGATCTGTGGTATTGAAATGACCGATAACCGAATATTGGCAGCGAACAGTCGACTGGTCCTTTGAGCAGTCGACTGTACTGCACAGTTGAGCTGTAATTGTTTGAGAAAGATTCTTCTGACACTTAGTTAAGCTATACCTGATGTTTTCATGTTTTCCTATCATTTCTTACTTCACAATACATGTTTAGTATATGTTTCCCTCGTTCAGTACATGTTGTTTAAGAAACCATGCTTATTGTTTAATTATGTTGTTTGTTTGTTTATATCACTCACACCATTTATGGCTGACCCCTTTAGTTTGGGGGTTAGGGATCATCTCTAGCCTCATGTGTTGCAGGTTGCTGCTTAGAGTTTGGGGGTTGTACGCTTGAGTTAGCTTTGGAGAATATAAGTAATGTAATAGAGCCTTGTGTAAATTTTGTAAAGAAAAGTGTTGTAAAAAGAATGTTTTTAATTCAAGGTGTTTGTATTTCCGCTGCATTTGAAAAGATTGTTGTAATAAAAAGTTGGAAGAAATTTATTTGTTGTTTTTGGGCTATGTGTACTATTACATTGAAGTTGATGCTGGGATTGTGCCACGTATTTTCTAAGTTATTATATTAGAAATTCGGGGCGCTACAGATTGGTATCAGAGCATGCTTCAATAGTAATAATAGACATAGTATGAAAACCAACCTAAGTGTGGACACTAGAGCGTGAGTACCTAGGTGTGGACATTAGAGTGTGAGTATCACATAGAATTGGAACATGATGTTCGGTTTGAGGTTTTGGTTTAGGGTTTGGTGATAGTTTTGTCATAGGGTGTGGTTGTGAATGTGAATTGTGTGTGATGCGCTAACTTTTCCCTCGTTTTGCAGTATTCAGAATGGTTGCACCCAGAGGCAGGAATGGTGGTAACAATGAGGACGGATCTGGTAGTTCTCGAGGAACGGGAATTGATCTTGAGGCTGAATTCGCCAAGGTGTATCAGACCCTGAATGCGCTGATGGCATTCAACTTGGTACAGCAGCAGAATCAACAGCAGGCTCAGCAGCAAAATCAGCAGCCAAATCATGGAGCTGGACAGGGATTGGTTAACGCCGACCCTATCAAACAGATTGAATCCTTTAAGAGGATGAGGCCGCCAGTCTTTGAAAGGCAAGCTGATCCAACCGCAGCAGATGATTGGATTAGGAAGATGGAGACAATCTTCGAGGTATCGGAGACTCCGGCAGCCAGCAAGCTGAAGCTAGCTTCGATGCAGCTAGAGAAGGACGCTGGTGTCTGGTGGGAATCGCTGAAAAGGACTTTAGGAGATCAGCCGATGACTTGGGAAGATTTTCTGGAGGAGTTCAGAGATTGCTTCTTTCCCCTAGATGTTCAGGAGAAGAAGGCGACCGAGTTCCTGATCCTTCAGCAGGGCAGCATGACCGTGCGGGAGTATGAGACCAAATTTGCTCAGCTTTCGAGGTATGCACCAGAGTTGGTTGTCGACGAGGCAAAGAAGGCCAAGAAGTTTGAGCAGGGCTTGAGGCCAAACTTGAGGTCGAGAATGATTCCGTTGGGCATCAGAAGGTTCGACAAGCTGGTCAGGAGAGCAGCTATGACCGAGGAAGACATGGACCAGTCTCAGGAGAAGCAAGAGACCCGGAACAAGAAAAAGAGGCCAGCAGATGATCAGAATGGGAAGGAACTCCCAGTGAAGCAGGGCAAGTTCAGAGATCCAGTGCAGAAGGCACCGACAACACAGGAAGTGACTTGTTTTTACTACAAGGAGGCAAGTCATTACAGGTCAGCATGTCCGAAGATGGCAAAGCAGACTTGTTTTCATTGTGGTCGTGAAGGGCATATTCGACCAATCTGTCCGCAGCTGAAGAAGGATGGTGCAGGGAAGGGCAAGGATCTGAGGCAGGGACGAGTGTTCGCATTGACTGAGGAGGATGCGGGTAACTCAGGAATGTGACTCGCATGTGCAAGAATTTTGAAATTTATTCTTTTGTATTAAGTAAAACTTTTATTTGGGGAATAAATGAAGATTGAGTATTTTCTTCATGCAACAAGATTTATTTGGATTAATGGAATAAAGACAAAATTTTATTTGATACTGTTTTCTTGCATGCAATTGTGTCACCCATTTATTGCTAGTCTTAAGTGTGGAGCTTAAGGTGTTTCCAAGCAAGGTCTTGAGGTGGTTATCCTTAGTCATGTCCTTTCTAAGGAAGGAGTGGCCACCGATTCTCGGAAGGATGAAGCAGAAGGTCAGAGTTAGATGCAGGAGTTCAGAGGTTGTTGCAGCGTAGCTTCCGACGGCAAGTTATCAGAGTTGCGCAGCGGAAGGTCGATTTTCTGAATTCTTTGCATGATTGTGTTTCTTCTGTATGTTGTAATTCTTTTGTTGGGATGCATTCTTTGGTATGACTGTATTTCCTAAAATTATGCTTCTATCCATGAGTTTTCATCCTTTGTTGGTGGGTTTGTTCGGACCCCATTAGCAGTAGTTCTGAGGACAGAACTCTTCTAAGGAGGGAGTGATGTAGAACCCTGTATTTTCAAATATTATTTGAAAATAAATTTAAATGATTTTCTGGAGATTTAATGAATATTTTCTGAAAGATTTATCTTTTTACACGTGCAAAACACGTACAAATACTTTTTGAGAAGTTTGGAAAGTCAAGTTTTCTTCATAAAAAAATCATTATTTAATATTTGGAATTTATTTATTATTTTTCCAGATTTTTCTGAAATTAATTGGACCTATTTGCAATTTGACATTTTAGGGGTTAAAAATGCAAAATATATTTTCTGGACGTTTTGAACAGTACCGGTTGGGATTTAGGATCATATTTTACTTTTAAATCCTAATTTTAATGAATTTTAGATGAATTTCCAAGAATAGGACTATATATGTAAAGCTATGTTTTGGAAGGACCATTTTGCAAATGCATTTCTAAATCCTAAAAACAGTATTCCCGACCTATATAAAGAGAGTTGCAGCCGTCATTCGCTGCATAACTCAAATTTCATTATTTTATATTTTGGTGATTGAAGAGGAGGATTTTTGGATCTTTGCAATTCTGAAGGTGAGTGATATAGTTTTGTTTTGTGATATGAACTTTGTTTTGTTGATTGTGTGTGGTTTCGTTTCGATATTTTCGTATCTTGTATGTGATCAATGCAATAGTTGTTATTTATATTATGCGTGTGAAATCCACGAATATTTAGTAGATCTTGATTAACAGATTCTTTATTGCTTGATAACATGTTAAGATTCGAGTATGGTTATAAGGGATTGGATGGATGAACATCTGGATCTTGTGATTACAAATCAGATTTGGTTTTGAGTTGTGGAGGATATTTAGTATTGAGAAACCCTAATGGAAGAATTAGGAGTTAAGAACATGAGAATTGAGTTTTGAGATATTGTGTGATTGAGTAATGTGTCCATAATGAAGAATATTTGAGAATTGTCATTTTGCCTAAATACGAACTATTTTCATAAACAAGGGATCTTTAGAAAAACTTTAGTTTGATTATTGTATTCAGATCTAAATTATGAAAACTGTAGGCCGACAGTCGACTAGTCCACTATTCAGTCGACTGGTACGACCCAGCTGCTGTATCTTTAGTTTCTCTTGAAAATCCATTCTGGACAGTCGACTTAGACCCTTTTCAGTCGACTGGTACACTTAGAATTTATTTTGCAAAGTTATCTTAGATTTTTCTCTGGTAAGTCGACTTATGACCTTTAAAGTCGACTTATATTGTATTTTAAGTCGACTTATGACTTGGCAAGTCGACTTATAACACTTAGAATATTTTCTTAAAGATTTCTGGAATTTCTCTCTAGTAAGTCGACTTATGTTTTTATAAGTCGACTTATGTTCTTATACGTCGACTTATGTCTCCTTTAAGTCGACTTTTGTTTTCTATAAGTCTACATATGATCTGGTAAGTCAACTTATGATTTTTATAAGTCATCTGATATTGTCGGTAAGTCAACTTATGATTTTTATAAGTCATCTTATATTGTTGGTAAGTCAACTTATGATTTTTATAAGTCATCTTATATTGTTGGTAAGTCAACTTATGACTCTTATAAGTCAACTTATAATACTTAACTTATTTTCTTAAAATTACTGAATTTCCCTCTGGACAGTCGACTGGTGACCTTTTGCAGTCGGCTGGTACGGATACTTTTCTAAGGTGTTTTGATGTTCTTTAAACGACTATTTCTTTAAACGTTTTGGATCTATAACCTACCCTTATAAATATTATTCTTCTATAGAACATATGTTTTCAATATATTTTATTGATTTGGATTATGGAATTTATTAAAGACTTGGGGTTTTGTTGAGTGGAGAGATTTCTCCTATGACCGTTTGACAATGGACTAGGGAATTATGGACATATTGAGATTTATTGTTAGATGGGTATATTCTGCGGTGTGAGAGTCGTTGATCTCTGGGGTTGGGTATACTTTGCGGTGTTGAGAATCACTGTTAGTGATTGATAACCGGGTGTCCAATCTGCAATGTTGAGAATGACTGATAACCGGGTATCCGATCTGTAATATTGAGATTTATTGATAGACGGGTATATTCTGCGGTGTGAGAGTCGTTGATCTCTGGGGTTGGGTATACTCTGCGGTGTTGAGAATCACTGTTAGTGATTGATAACCGGGTGTCCAATCTGCAGTGTTGAGAATGACTGATAACCGGGTATCCGATCTGTAATATTGAGATTTATTGATAGACGGGTATATTCTGCGGTGTGGGAGTCATTGATCTCTGGGGTTGGGTATACTCTGCGGTGTTGAGAATCACTGTTAGTGATTGATAACCGGGTGTCCAATCTGCAGTGATGAGAATGACTGATAACCGGGTATTCGATCTGTAATATTGAGATTTATTGATAGACGGGTATATTCTGCGGTGTGAGAGTCATTGATCTCTGGGGTTGGGTATACTCTGCGGTGTTGAGAATCACTGTTAGTGATTGATAACCGGGTGTCCAATCTGCAGTGTTGAGAATGACTGATAACTGGGTATCCGATCTGTGGTATTGAAATGACCGATAACCGAATATTGGCAGCGAACAGTCGACTGGTCCTTTGAGCAGTCGACTGTACTGCACAGTTGAGCTGTAATTGTTTGAGAAAGATTCTTCTGACACTTAGTTAAGCTATACCTGATGTTTTCATGTTTTCCTGTCATTTCTTACTTCACAATACATGTTTAGTATATGTTTCCCTCGTTCAGTACATGTTGTTTAAGAAACCATGCTTATTGTTTAATTATGTTGTTTGTTTGTTTATATCACTCACACCATTTATGGCTGACCCCTTTAGTTTGGGGGTTAGGGATCATCTCTAGCCTCATGTGTTGCAGGTTGCTGCTTAGAGTTTGGGGGTTGTACGCTTGAGTTAGCTTTGGAGAATATAAGTAATGTAATAGAGCCTTGTGTAAATTTTGTAAAGAAAAGTGTTGTAAAAAGAATGTTTTTAATTCAAGGTGTTTGTATTTCCGCTGCATTTGAAAAGATTGTTGTAATGAAAAGTTGGAAGAAATTTATTTGTTGTTTTTGGGCTATGTGTACTATTACATTGAAGTTGATGCTGGGATTGTGCCACGTATTTTCTAAGTTATTATATTAGAAATTCGGGGCGCTACAGATTCGACCATAGTTGTCTCACGACATACATGACATGAAACAACTAGGGATGACCACTTTTGGATGTTTACATGCATGCTACTTTGTGATATCGTGTGCTTGATGTGTTATTCGTGCTATCACTACAAGAAAAACCCTTTTTCGCAACGAGGTTTTGGCAACGACTTTTTAGTAGTTGTGAAAATTAGTTACGGCAATGCGAAAGTCGTTGCTAAAAATAAAATAAAATATTCCCGGGCCTTTGCACATCCCTGCCAGATTGTGTGTAAATTGGAAACGATAAATGTCGTTGCGCCAGATTGTGTTCAAATTGGAAACGATAAATGTCATTGCGTATATTTCCTTATATCTACTGCAACGACAGTATTGTTGCCAAAAATATTAAAAAGAAATAAATTAACTTAATATCCCCCACCCCACCAAATTCCCCAAACCCTGGCCGCCAAAAAAAAAATTCCTAATTCCCCAAACCCACCACACCAAATATCGTATCTTTCCTAATTCCCGCTGCCACCACATCCCGCCCTAGCCGCCACAACCGCCACCACATCCCGCCCTAGCCGCCACATCCCGCCCTAGCCGCCTCAGCCGCCACCACATCCCGCCCTAGCCGCCACCACATCCCGCCACCAAATACGTTTTCCATATCCCGCCCTAGCCGCCACCACACCAAATTCCCCAAACCCTTCTTCACGTTACGCGTCTGTTGATTTCTAGGCCCAATCGCAATCGCAAGGTAAGCTTCTCTTGATTTCTAGGGTTTATGAGGCTCCCCCCTTTTGATCGGCCCAAGCTGTGATGATGGTGTTAAAAACACGTTGCTTATTCTTCGAAACTTTTAAACTCATCTTAATGTTATTATGCATGTAGTTTTGTTTTCTAGTTGGTTTAGGGAAAGATTGCATCTCTTCTTTGTTTCATATTATAAACAATGATGAAGTTTCTATTGATTGATAATTGTACAAAAATAAATTTCCTTATGTTGCTTTTTCCTATAATTCAAGTGGGGCATTTGTAGTTAGTTAATTTGGTTGTTTTGATGTTTTGTTGTTTTTGGCAAAGCCACATTTTGAATTGAGATTCTATGAGATTCTCACTTTCCACTCCAAATACCACTTGCTAGTCTTTTATTCAATAGGAACTTTACATTTCAAAATTAAAGGATACTGAGAAACATAATCTGTTTTGTCATCTCCTTCAACCATGAAAATTAGATGTTTGTCATGCCTAAATGAGACTTCTTATTTAGCCAGCATTTAGTTCCGTCTTGTTCCCTGTTAATGAATATGGCAATTGACTCAGTAGATTGCAATGTTGGATCGTTCCCTTCACTCCATTATTATATCCCAACCTCTTTGATAAAGGTTAGCAGTAAAAATTAAAAATTAGCAGATGTCAAAGGTTTTCTTATACTATGCGAAGTTAATGTTGCTGCTGATCTCAAGTCTGCAATTGAAATAGCTGCTTCGCTCTATAGCTAAGTTCCTTGTTAATATGTCATAGTCATGTGGTTTTAGAAGTAGGGATAGCATGCAGTGTTTGTGTTGTTGTCTCTCTTATTGAAAAAAATGAGAGAAACTATTGTAAGCAAACGTTAAATTTTTAGTGATTGATTTCCTATGTTGAATTCATTGATGCAACAATAAGCCAGAACATCATGTGATGAATTAAAACTTGAAAGAGCACAAAGGGTTTAGGTAAAACAGTCTTATTACTCAATTTTTTTTAACAGACACTATTTCTATATTCATAAATTAGTCTCACCATAAACATAAAATGGTGTTTAAAATAATTGAATTTAGTTGGCTATTATTTGGACTCTATTAATTACTATAATGTCATTGTATTATTTATGATACTGCACATGTTCTTATGTTTAGGTAAATGATATGTATGGTGCTTTATGAAGTACGTTGCAATTTTTATTAACTTAGTTGAAACTGCATTTTAGGGAATGGCTTTCAATAAGGAATGGATGAAAAAATGATCATTCATTGTCCGAGTATAGAGAGGGTGTTGATGATTTCTTGAACTTTGCATTTTCTAATATCTTTGAGGGTGTTGATGCCGCCACCATTAGATGTCCTTGCAATAATTGTCGTAATTTAGTCTTTAAAAGAAGGTGTGATGTGAGATTTGATTTATTGAAGTCGGGAATGTATGAGAATTACACTACATGGGATCTTCATGGTGAAAAAGTAAACCATTCTAGTAGCAGCAACACTAATCTGCCTGGAAATGATGATGATGAGACTGAAAGTGGTGATAATGAAATCAATATGTTAGAAGATGCTTGTGGGGTACCAGGTATGCTTTTTGATGGGGGTGATGGGAATGACGATGAGTCCAATGAAGAACCTAGAGGAGAAGCTGCAAAGTTTTACCGCCTCTTGAAAGAATATGAAGAGCCACTTACAACTGATGGCACTACAATGTCGAAGTTGTCTTATATTGTGAAACTGCTGCAATTAAAGGTTTTAAATAATTGGAGTGATAGCTCTTTCGATAGTTTGCTCAAATTACAACGTCAAGCTCTAAGGATTACACTTCCTAATTCCTATTACGAGGCAAAGAAATTGATATCTGATTTGGGTCTTGAGTGTGTGAAGATTGATGCTTGTGAAAATGATTGTATCCTTTATATGAAAGAAAATGCGCAGCTGGATAGGTGTCCAACCTGTGATTTACCTAGGTACAAGAATGTTGACAAAGGTCCTTCTAAAGGTACTAAAGTACCTCATAAGGTGTTGAGATGAGTTCTTTTTTCCAAAATCTCTGCTCAAAGAACATAACTATGGAGCAACTTAATGACCTTGATGCACAGATACCTTACACATTGTGCAAGCTAGAGATGGTTTTCCCACCTGCATTTTTTGATGTAATGGTGCGTTTTTGATGTAATGGTGCATTTTTTGATGTAATGGTGCATTGAGTGGGCTGACGATGGTCAATCTAAGAAGATACATGTACGTTATAAATTTTGTGCTATGCCTTTATTTATATGGTAGTGTACATTGCCTTCATTGATTGATGGACATAAAAGATTTTTTTGCTTTCTGGAGGAAAGTTTCACCTCAGAGCATCATGAGCTCAGAGCATCATGTGCTCTTCAAGCATATAAGTACTTCAAAATTTACAATGTGGGGTATTTAGGATTAGGAACATATTTTGCAATAGTCATAATTTCATGATTGGGGGAAAAATGATGTTAAATTTGCTAGATAATAGAGAAATCTTTTTTGAAGTAGAAGCACAAAACAAGAATGAACCCAACAAGAATGAACTACCATGAAAACTATGTAAGAAGGCAAGTGAAGAAACAATTGAAATATGAAAATCTGCACAAGTAGACACAACCAAGCTTGGCATCATAAAGATAGACTCATTAGAAAGGAAAATTACAAGTAAATTGAATCCAGTTAAATAATTTAACTCGTAATCTTTGTTGCATCTTTTTCTACTACAATCAATATCAAAGTCCCTCGCAAAAGAAGAAAATACTAAGATAGCCCAGTGTTTTCCCTGAACCAGTTTTGGCAATTGCCACAATATCCTTACTTTGTAGTGCAATTGGCCAAGTCCTGTGCCTGTATAGGAGTGGGTGCCGAGAATCCAGCAGACTGTACCTGTAGAAATAAGTGCAAATATATGACCAACAAATGATGATAATTTAATCTCTTTATGACTACTACTTAAGAGATATTAGCAACCATGCTATTAGTTGGGACAGTTAAATTAAATAGAAAAACCCCATTAGAACACGGTTGCTTACTGAAGCAACTCGATGCAGAAGGGGGCATTTCTAACCAAGTGGCAGAGTCATGAAGAATGAAGTCCCAGCCACTTTTGAATAATTAGGAAGAAGGCCAACCCTCTCCAAACTCGTTTACAGGAAGGACTCCAAATTCAGGCTATTACCAATAAATAATCAAGGGGCCATTTAATTGGAGTTGTATTGACTTTTGCAAGAATAAAAATTTTGCAAGGAATATATCCACGACAACCTAAAGGATGATACCAGTTCTATGACATAAAAAGGACTTATTGATCTTAAGATAAAAGAACTGTGCAATGACGGCACAGTCAAAACTTCCAAAGGATCAAGTCATCCAAATTTATCTTTTTATTGGTACAACTTAGTGACCTTTTCAATTTCATTCTAAGAGCACTTGAGATGGTTTGGACATCTGCAGTGAAGGAAAGAAATTGTACTAGTTTGAAGTTGTAGTATGTTAGTGGAAGGATAACTTGGGGTAGACCTGAACAAAACTTGGATAGATGTTAACATAGATATGAGAGTGACAGAAGCCATGATATAAATTACTGAGAGGATAGTCAATATTATTTTTTAAAATCATATATTATCTTCTTGTGGCAATGATAGAAAAGAAATCCAACCATATTAAGTTCAATTAGCAGAGAAGTCCTGAACTCGAGAAAAGTGGTAAAGAGAACATCTGTTTAGATTAACCCACAAAGAGGAAGAGGGGAAGACCACCCAATGTTTGGAATCATATTTTGGGAGTTGTTCCTTCTCTCACAGGCGAGGTGAATGCCTAAGAGAAGGTGACTACTGTGGTCTTGATATTGTTCCATAATTGATTCTGGTTATTTAATTGATTACACTAGTATTGATGTTCAACTCTATGTTTGCCATCAACCATTTCTTTCCTGCAGTGTATGTGCTGAAATATTTGGAACTCCTTTTATTATTAATAATTTTACTTTAAATTTATGGAATTATTGGAACTATAAAGATGAATTAATACACCATTTCACCCCCAACAACACCTTTCTAGTCTCCACAATGTGTGCATGGAGTTGACAGCAAGAGTAAGGGAGTATATCTACTACTCTTGTTGATTGGGAATTTATCTAATTTTCTTTACACCATTTATGATATGCCAAATATTATCTATAAGAATTTAAAAGGATTTAAAAGAATAATTTTTGCTGCATAATACTATCTATAATACTGTCTATAAATATAGTAAGTTTTATCAATAGTATATTTCATTTACAATACCCATGCAAAAGTTACCTGTTTATGTTATTACTCCAATGAGTTTGTAACTTTGTATACTTAAGGACTATTGATAGATGTAATGATTCAGATTTCGATCTAGCTCATGCTCTGAGGATGCCTGCAGTGAAATTCACTCTGTTTTGGGGTTGTGTCAGTGTATATTTGGACTTATAAGTTTTACTTGTTTTAATCATCACAATAGCACTGTGATTTTCTATTTTCTGCCAACTATAGTTAAATATACAGAATTTTATTGGACTGCTATTTTGGTCATTGGGTTAAACTATATTAAGTGTCAGCAACAAAAGCATATGCTCTGCACTTTAGGATGCTTACCAGACTACCTGGTTTTTTGCATATATTAAGTCGCATAAATCTCTGTGTGACTTGTGTTGCCATTGAATCAGTAGCAATTTCTGTAGAATTTCCTTGATATATTAGCTAGACTTTCCACTGGTTAAGCAACTTGATATGCATATATATGATTGTTTATTTTCTCTATCGCTGTATGATTGCTTGCATTGAGATATTTGACTGGTTAGATTATCTCCTGCATTTTTGCCTGGAGACATGAATCTATGATCCATATAGCTATTGCAGCCTAAGCACTGTTCCATCACCTATTGTTGCAATGATAGCATAAGTCTACAGTTTACAAGTTTTGAAATTTGTTTTAATCATCACAATAGCACGATGATTTTATATTTTACTGCCTACAGTTTACACATACAAATTTATCTTGGACAGCTATTTGCCTCGTGGCAATAAACTCTTGCAACAATGCACAAACTACTTCACAAAGAGAAGTTTATAATGCCCTATTTTATTGCTATTCTAAAGTCTAACCCAAATTAAAGTGATCTAATCAAGATTAAGTAATGGGTTAAAAGCATATTATTTAAAGTGTGATATAACACGTGTAGAGACCGTAAAGTAAATTTCTTATTTTTGTGATGGGCAAAATTGAAAATCAATATTCTTGTAAGGGAGTTGAATGGGAATTTATCTAATTTTCTTTACACCATTTATGATATGCCAAATATTTTAATATCTTTTCCGCACTTACTCTCATAGTCTCATGGTACATAATAAAGGTTAAATAAAGGAAGAGAATATTTTAGCAATATTTTTGTAAGATATTTTTGTAAGATGCTTCATGGTAAATTTTATTTTTTGTTATTGTTATTTAATTAGGAGCAACTTAAAGTAGCAGTTGCTGCACATGGTGATTCAATGACTCAAGAGGAGATCCTTCTAGATGTTTTGAAGCCTAGATCATGGTATTTTCGTGGCAAGAGAACTGCATTAAAAAGTTATTGTAAAGGAAGACAGCAACTTGAGCAACAGAACTTGATCAATGAGCAACAAAAGAAGATTGAAGAGCAGCAGAAAATGATAAAGGAGTTGCAAGAAACTCAAGAAAGAACAACAAGACAAATTGAACAACAAAAGGAAGATATGCAGCGTGCAATGGATGCAATGAAACAAGAATTGTTGACACAACTTACAAATAGAAGTGCATGAAATTCCTCGAATGATCAAGGTACTATTAATTTTAGTGGTACTATTATGTTGTATTGTTTTGTGCAGATAATTTAACCATAAGTAATGGTGCAGTAGAATGCTGTAATGTAGTTTTAATCTTTAATTCTAGTGTGGTTTTCATTATTTCTTGATTCTATTAATGTATCTTTTATTTTATAAAAATAATTCATGTATCCATCAAATTATATTTGTGCATACAAGTTCCAATAGTTTTGGCAATCTTTCATAGTTTCATTGTATACCGCTCGACTAATTATTATTTCAAATATGTAGGTACCACGAGAAGGAACTGTACTTGGAGAATTAGGAATTGAAGTCATTGGTCCAGGAGCATATATTTTTGTATCATATTTTGACAGTGTATGATTTAGTTATATCTTATATGAGTTAGCTGTTGGTTTAGATTATTAACTCTCCAACATCAACCCCAATTTTTTGCTACTTGTATTTTCTGAGAATATTCATCCCAAAATGTTCTTTTGTTCTAAGTTGATTCAGTTCTTTCAATCTTGTATCCAGTTTTGTTGCAATGTTTAGATGTCAAGGGAATATTAGAAAACATGGTTAAGCTTATTATGCACAATGGAAATGATTATGAGATACTTAGATATCTTTTTGAGAAGTTGATGGTTGTAATATTTTGGGCATTGCTTCTTATATGTGATATAAATGTAATATGTTGGACAATGTTAATATTATAGCTTTTGGAATGATGTTTGTTTTTTAATGTTTTTGAAGTGTGTGCTAGTTTGGATAGGGCTGATGCAACGACAATATATAATTTGTCTCGAAAAGAATTAAACTTTCGCAACGACAATTGGTAACTTTAGCAACGAATATAGTTGTTACCAAAATACAAGTAATGCAAAGCAATTATAAAAATAATTGCAAAATAGTCGAGCTTTGTCAACGACAGTAGTCGTTGCCAAAATAGAAAATGTAAGGCAACGACAATAATTCATTGCGAAAAAAATATCTTTAGAAACGACATGAGTCGTTGCCAAATATATGAAGTATGTTTGGCAACGACAAAAGTTGTTGCGATTGATTTTATACCATAGCACGGGTGAAATTAGGTATGGCAACGACAAAATATATTGCAACGACAATGTCGTTGCGAAAAAATCTATGTTTGGCAACGACAGCAGCAAGTCGTAGTCAAAATCTTTCGCGACGCCCGGACGCGCAACGACCTTGCAACGTCAAATGTCGTTGCCAAAAATATTTTTCGCAACGACAAACGAGTTTTAGCAACGACATTTGGCGTTGCGAAAAAGGGTTTTTCTTGTAGTGTATAACTTGTCATGGACTTGCAAAATACCCTACACCATGTTGTTTGGATATCTAGTATACTATATTTCATGTCTGGGTTGATTTGGATGAATTTCGTATAAACTATGTTGATTTGTGTATGAGGGACAAATTTTGTATTTTTCTGTTACTTTGCTTTTGATCAGTATTTTAGACCCTATTAAGGTCAGTATATTAAAATATTTTCTGAACATGTACTGTAGAGAATTCTGTCTATTTTCAAACCCTTTTGACGGATCTCAGTTTCGTTTTACGAGTTGTGAGTTATGTCTATTTTACTACAGATGTATAAAGAGATTTCCAGATTTTGTTTTCTATGAATCCTGAAGAGTAAACTATTTTTGTCAGGATGTTAAAAATATTATTTTGATGAAATATTTTGCACAGTACAACTAGACCTGATTTGGATTAACCCTGAATTTTTGTGGATTTATTTGATGAGTTTTACAAACCGTTCTATGTTTTCAAACAAGAACTTTACATGCAGAATTTTCATATTGTTCAGTAAAGAACCTGATTTTAGACCAAATTCTACTTGCTGTTTGTAAAATATTTGTGAATATGGAAGTTAGCCTACTGTATTTATTTTATCACCCTTTTGGCGGATTTAGATTTCAGTTTATGGTTTTTTAGATATCGCTGTTTTCTTACTGCAGTGTTTGCAATTCCAGATTTACAAAACTGTCGTGCCTTGCTATTTTCTAATTTTACTTGACTACTATATTTTTGTTGAAAATTTATGAAACTTGTTTCTGTTACTATACATATAGGGGAATACCCCGGATTTTTCGTGAATTTAACTAATGAGTTTTTATGCTGTTTTCCTGACTTTGAATATAAACTACTAATTTTTGGCTGAACATGTTTTCTGGTTTCAATTCAGTTTTGACTCATGTTTTTTTGAAACACTATATGACTTATATATATTCGCTGAACTCGGTCGAGGGTCTATTTTTCAGATTCTTTGACGGATTCAAATTTTCATGTTTGTAGCAACGGGAATCCCAGTTTTAGCGCAGTACTGTGTTGCTGTCCTGAACTAGAATTTTTGTTGTATTATCTTGTTATGAGTTATCTTTTACCTGAACATGCTTATTCTTCATCCTGAACCTGTTACTTTCTTATGTCATGTTATTCTCACTCTGTTTTGTGACACATACATGTCTGTTTACTAATAATAACAAAATAACCAAGCCGAGATTAAGGAAAAGATCTAGTAGTGGAAAATATAGAAATGTGTACTGAGAAGATGACATATATCTTGCCTGTTATGTGTTCATGACTTCATGATTCACAATCCTGTTTACCTGATTACCAGACTGCATGCTTTCCTATAGGAAGGCGTACTCGGAAGAGAACCACTAGGTTCTGCCTATTCCTGTACCTGATTGCATACTTTCCTATAGGAAGGTATACTCAGAAGAGAACCACTAGGTTCTACCTGTTCCTGTTTTTCTTGTTTTCCAGATCTCTGAGTACACTGCTCTATGGACTCCACTATGAAATCTAAACGTAATTTGTTTGAATGTAGCAACCATGTGATAAAAACCTAGGACGCATGAAGTGCTACCTAGATAGTAATAATACAAGACTTGACATAACATGATATTTGTTACATGATTACTTGTTTACCTGTATACCTGATTACCAGTTTACTAATTTACCTGCTTGCTTGACACTTGATACATGTTACCTGTACCATGTTAGCATATCTTGTTACTTGATTCTGTTTGCCTGATGCATACTAGATATTTTATTCTGTTGACATATTTATACCATGCTATGTTAGTTCCTGCTGTTATTCTATATTTGTTGTTCTTCTCCATGTACTTGTATCCTGTACTACAAGCGGCCCGTAACTTGCATTGATGAGAGTTTCTTTTCTTTCTTTTCCTTTTCCTGCAATTTATCAATTGCAGATCAGGGTGACCAGCTGCTAGATGGAGTTGGTGATATGAGATATTACTGCTGGAGTTTTTATTATTATTTTTGTTGCTTGAATTGGAACAATTGTATCTGTGCTTGGATTTATTTGTATTTGGGCAATGTGACCAAGGATATTGACTTGTCCAGATCTGATTTATTTGAGATTATTATATTTCAGTTTCAAGTAAATTTCTGTCGGTATATTTGATTCGATTATGCATATGTGGTTGATTCTTTTGCTTCCGACTCTAATTATTTCTGTGAGATGTTGTAAATATTCTGAATAGCTTATGGATGATGAAAATTATTCGCTGGGCTTAGTCACGTATCCATATTCCGTATTTTTTTTGGAAAGCGGGGCGTGACAAAAGAATTTTGTTATACTGTACTACTGCATTTGTCGACACTGTACTCTTTCTCAACTCGCGCTATACTATTTTGAGTGACATTGTACTCTTTTTAAGCTCGTGCATCTTTTGTACTATTCTGTCATTTTGCACTATGGTCTATTGGCTAGCTCTTACAAGATTATAGTGGATGTCATCTCAAAGCACATATAAGCATTGCATTTTCAAATTTCACGAAGATCATGTAATGCGGACAAATCTTGAAGTGTGCCTAACTCCATCTTCTTATAGTGATATATAGCTAGAACCATTGATCATATATAATGCACCTTTAAAATCTGCTTTCCGCTTGAAACGAACTTAAACATAGAACACAATTACATTGCTTTGATGCTATGCATAAGCAAGCAAGTCTCATATTACAAGACAAGCTTAATTAGTTAGCAAAATATATAAAATTGCTTTTAGGCTCTTAGACTCTTTTAGAATTGCTTTTGTTATTTCTACTTTATGTAACTCAACCTACTTTTTTTCATTTTACACAATTATTTTGGCCGACTTGTGGGTTATTTGGGCACTAAGGTCAATGAGATTAAGCGTGATGTTGCATTGCTTCGTTTAGTTGTGAAGCATGTCTTTAACTTTTGGGTGGAAGAATGTAAAAGAAGAAAAATCAGAGAAATGCTAAATGTATTACATATTGATTTCTTCAAAATTGATTAATTCTTTGATATGGAGTTAATTGTTCTCTTCAAAATATTAAACTATGGCAGAAACTTTTAACTGTTGTGAAATGAAACCGGTTCAATCCATGTTTATTATCTGTTCAAAAGTAAAGCATCAACCACAACTAATCGCCAGAAAATATGACATATAATTGAGTTGCAATTTCCCACAGTATAATGAATAATAACTTTACTAAACACTAGTAATATAATAAACAAGAGTGAATAATAACTATACCGAAATTAGACGATTAGGGAAGAGAGCGGCCGCTGAAGGAGATAGCACCAGTGGAGATCAGCGGTGGAGGGATGAAGAATGCTTGCGACGACAAGGGATGAAGAGCGCTGGCAACGGCAAGGGCGACGACGATGAATAAGGGCAGTCGAAGGAGGTGCGGCATGGGGTACGCAAGGAGGAGCGGCGAGGGTGGTGCGGCGCGAGGAAGGTGAGGCGGTGAGTGGTGAGGGGAGAGAGAGTCGTGGTTGGGTTTAGAGCGAGATTAGGTGAGGCGGTGAATGGTGAGCGGGATTATTTGGGCACTAAGGTCGATGAGAAAGCGGCGATCGAGGGTTTAGAGCAGGATTAGGTTAAAATAATTGGGGGAAATAAAAAAGGGGGGCGGGAGTTTAGAGCGGGGTAAATTTCAGAACATAATTTACCTTACCATATAAAGGCGATATATAATCCGCCGCGATAGATGATATATATTACGGCGTTTTACATATAATCCGCCGTTTTAGAACAAAAGTTTGTTAATAAAATAAAAATAAAATCAGCGACTGTGCGACATAGAGGCCGGTCCCGGCGTGTATATTAAAAATGCCGCCACTGTTTGAGTCTATAGCGGCGTTGTTGTCAAATGCCGATAGAGAGAGTGTGTTTTTTTATAAAATAAAACTCTTCTATACCTGTAGTGACATGTTGTGACAACGCCGGGAAAGATATGCCGCCAGAGGCCTTGCAGTTTGTAGTGCATGCACATTATGAGATTATACCATGTTACTCTTACAGACTAGCATTGTATCGGTGCAATGCATAAATAGTCAAACAATAATATATATTATTAAATTGTGTCAACAACATGCATCTATATTATTTTGTGTTTATTTTTAAAGATATAAACTATTTTATAGATCTTAACCTATTTCAATATCCAAATTTACTTAAATCTAACAAAATTTACAGATCATTTGATGCACCTTTTCAGCATATAATAAGAAAAGTAGACAATGAGATTTAAACTTTCATAATAAGATAATGATATTGAGCATCCATTGTACATTTATCTTTTAGCTGAAATTAAAGCATTTGACTTTAACCAAAACAAGAAAAAGAAAAAATAAATAAATAAACCAAGAATAATTGTACCATTTTGATAAAAGCATTATCAGTTAACCATAACTGCAAGAAGCTAAAAGGGATTCATATAAAGAGACAAAATGCATTTGATATAGTTTGAAAGATATATGTTCCTATCTTACATTAATATATTTAAAATGCAGCAGTTTTTTTAAAAAATTATATCAATATTAGAAATGTACAAAAATACTTTAATGAGATATTTTCCCCTTAACCTTATGAATGGTAGAGATAAGAAAAATTTAGTAGGTAGAGATAAGACGAAAAAGAAAGAGCTAAAATAGATGTATAAATGGTTTCGACACGTGGTAAAATACCATTAACACGGGTTGAATTTAGATTTGTCATACAGCTCAAGCAAATGAATAAAACTCCGCTTTATATATATATATATATATATATAATAAAATCACCAATTATTATTCTTAATACATAATGTGTATATCACCCTTTTTATTGTTTTCTATTTTCCTTTGGAAAGCCCAGTTTATTGTTTTCTTTTTGCCGTTGGAAAGGCCTGATAGAGAGTGGTATCAACGTTTCTACTTTGTTTGCTAGACCTGGGAAGATTAGGCACATATAAAGTGGGTACCTCTCCCATCTATTAATTTAATCCCTAAACAAATACACATGTACATGCATTATATGCAGGGTACAACTATAAGTTAGAAAGACATTGCCATCAACTTTAGATCTTCTCTTTTCAAGTTTGCCCAAACTGTTAGATTTTCTTGAAAAAAGTCAAAATAGTTAGATATATATGTTTTTCAATATTGATTCTTGCAATAAACACCGATTTTGATAAAGAAAATTAGTTATTTTACGATAGAAATAAACAGATGCAAGATAACTAATTAATGCAACTTTGTACTCTATATAGAAATTCAATTTGGATTCTAGCACTGACGGTTAAGTATATAATTGAGTCAGTTATCAACAGTCACAAATTTGGAAAATTCGGAGTAATTTTTCAGAGGAATGAATGCGCGATTTAAACAACCCATTCGCATTTTATTCGCGTAGTACACGAATTATACATAAAATCGCGAATTTTTTGCAGGAAAAGCGAACAACTCGTCCCCAAACTTTGTGAGGATGGTAAAAATCACACCAGATCAGAGCCGTACAATTCCTGTGCAGATCTCAAAGTTTTTACAGGCAGATTAGCCATTACATGTGTAACACCCCACAAAATTGGAAATGACAATTTTGTCCCTCGCGTGTTACGCACGTGTATTTTGTACAGTTGCTGGTGATATCCGTAATGTATTTCACTATGTATTTTTGGATTACAAATATTTATGCATTTCACGTCTTATTTTTTCCTATTTTGAGTCAACTCAAATATTAAATTTCAATATCTGTATTTTTACGTGCTTTATACGTGTTATCATACACGTATCGATTACGTATTTTCCACCGCTACATGCAATATTTTCTATGTGTTACAATTATTTATTTAATGACGTATTCGAATTCATTTTATAGATAGAAATTCATTTTTCTCTTATTTTAATTAAAATACTTTTATACGTGCGGTGCACGTGTTCTCTATGTACGTAGTGATTACGTGGAGGATTATATAAAAATTAATGAAATATATATTCGTATGTTACATTCGATTATTTATAAACATTTTCCATCGATCAAATCTATTTTCGTACTTGAATAATTATTTTACGTGCGACGCACGTGTTTGCGGTGCACATATTTAGGCGTATTCTTTTTCAAAATGAAATCTTGAAGTATGTGCATGTATCTATTTTATTCATGCATGAAAAACTATAATTTTTAATTAAACTAATTTTATACGGATATTATATAGATATAACTTATGTTCTAACCTAAAAAATAAAAATAATTAATTTTGTGAAGTGTACACAAAGCACGTGCATGTGCACACTTAAAATTGAGATCCGGCTGTTTTTTAATGGAGGGAAGAACGAGTTTTTGAATTGCATGAGTGGAGTTAGTGGGAAAGTAGTTAATATAACCACTTAAATGAAATCCTACTAATTCCCCCCTAAACCACACACTCTCATCTTCCCCTCTCTTTCATTTCTTTCTCTGCCGAAATGAAATCCAGCAACCCCACTGTGTTTCTCAGCCTACCATATATATATATATATATATATATATATATATATATATATATATAGGGGGGAGGGGGGGGGGGGCTTCGGTTGAGCACTACTTTCGCGAGCACTGCGTGAGCACTTGCCCTTCCGGCCATTGCATGGATGATCCAAACCGTTCATGTTGATCTAAACGTTTAAATTAGTCTAAATATGTAAAATCAAGTCATTTGAAATTCAATTGCACATCCATCATGTCATTATCAAAAAACGATATTCTGCCATACAATTTTTGTAACACTGCAATGAATGAGCAAATGAATTTCAAATGACATGATATTATATATTTAGACTAATTTAAACGTGTAGATCAATGTGAACGGTTTGGATCATCCATCCGATGGCTAGAAGGGCGAGTGCTCATGGAAAGGAGTGCTCAATGGAAGATTTTCCTATATATATATATATATATATATATATATATATGCAATGAAGATGCTGTTACTGTTGCATGCCGAAATGAGGGTTGGGTGCTTCTCTGTTTGCTGCCGAAGTGAAGGTTGGGGTTTTTCTTTGTGCACGAATTTCGAGGAGGCGGATTGGAGTTTCTCTTGGAGTTTTATAGCTAGGGATTAATTGAATACTTCAATGCTTCTTTGGGTGGGTGTTTCTTAAACTCGTTCTAACTTTTAGGAGTAGGTTGCATGCCAGTTGATGTAGAATTTAATTGTTAAATTTTGATTGAAATGGTAAATGTAGATTGCTTAATCTTAATTTAATTGTGTCATGATGTGTTGAATTGATATTGTGATTTATATAAATAACTAGAACTCTTGTTCAATTAGAAAGTGAAAAATGAAGTATCATCTAGTGAATTATTGGAATGAAAATTGATGCATGTTATAATATTCTTATAATAGTCAAAATAATGCAACATGTATGAAAAAGAAATTTTTTTTAGGCTATTATAATAAAGAAATGTGGAAAATAGTCTCACTCGTATACTTTTATGAGTATAAAGAATTTTATGAAGAAGTTTTGATGAGAAACAACATTTTATTTGTAAGTTGATACTATGAGTTCCTTAATACAATTTAGGAGAAAAAAATCTTGTTACATTGTCAAAAATGAGAGTTTCATAAAGTTTAAATATATACACTATACTGCATTTTTGATAGTAAATATTCGGGAAAAAGAATTGGATTTTTGAATGGTAAAATTTTAGTTCGAATCGAAATTGTGAAAGAAAAGATTATAAACAGACTAGTAGTATAAGTGTATTTTAACTCTGAGTTATAACAGAAAATGGAATTTGGCATACTGGTTTACGGTGTGGGTTTATAGCACTGCGAACAGTATAGGAGGTCCTGGGTTCGAGTCTTGAAGAGGCTATGTTTTATTGAATTTTGAATTTTTCTGAAATATAGTACAATCAATATAAAAGGTAATGAAGTATAATCATATCAGTTAGTCACTCTTGGACTTTTGGTCATCAGGTGCGCTTTGGGACTGTTACTGTAGCTGGGCGGGGGTTGGCTCTAGGTTCGAATCCGACCTTCTGCCATTTGTTTTATTTTCTTTGATTTTTTATATATTTCGATTTTTAAAGTTTCTTGAGACTTAAAAGGACGTAAAAAATTGGAAAAAATACTAATATTCTCCTAAAATTATTTACACTTTATAAAAATTATTTCTACAATATTTGGACATATTTTAGTGAAATTTGGAAATGATTTTTGGGATGATGAACTTGATAATTCTTCTTAAATGTGGCTCTTGTATAATTAAATAAAAATGAAAATTTGTAATGAAATTAGATTTCTTCTCGATGAGATTTTATGGTTATTAACATTTGATTAAGTGAATATTTGAATTGTACACAATTTATAAGTGAATAAATTGATACAGAAGTTGAAGTGTGTTACTTCAAGTTTTGAGACTATAAGAAATGTTTTGTTTAAGGAAGGTTATGAATAAGGAAATTGAAATATTATTTTGAGATTGAATGTAACATATTATTAAAAGAGATAGTTGTTGGAATCTAGAGGTTAGGCGAGACCCTTGAAAACCAGCAGTTGTTATTACGAATTTGAGAGCTAACCAGTATGGGTTGAGCATCTCTTGAGAAGTAGCCAGTGTGGGCTGACTGTCTCTTTTGTTTGGTTTAAAGTTCGGTAGGGTAAGCTAGCTCTAGGTTGTGATGATTTTTCATCTAAAACAAACTAAAAACTTAAGGACAGACACTATAGTGGAAATGTGATGAAAGTAAGAGAAAAACACAAGTATGAGGGCCTCGGATCTACGGTGTGAGAGTTTTCACATGATGTCTACATAATGCGTCATGTCATGACGTGAATACATCTCTGGAATTATCAGGACCGTGGCGACACTTGTGGGGTGCTTGGTGACTACATAGTGCCATTGTCCCATGACGGATGCGAATTGTCCATAGGCTGTCCACATGATGCGTCATGTCATGACGTGAAATTTCCCTTCAGGCTGTCTGGACATGGGCTCGTAACTCATAGAATATCTAAGATACTTACTGTAGTTACCGTATTAGTTAAACTCATAACGAGGGATTCAACCCTACAAGATGAAGAACGGTAAAGGGCTTGCCCTTAGATTTATGTAGAATGGGATGCATAAGTTCGAACAAGTGTGCATTAGTGTCATTAAAAATAAATAACTGCATTAAGAATTAAGTGCATGACACCCACGACATCAACAGGATAGTCCCTCTTTTGTTTTGTTTGCGATCAAGTTTGTGTTTGCTAAAGTATTAAAGAATCATTATACTTTTGGCATAGCGAGTATGGCCGTGTATAATATTTCATCAGTTGTAAGCAACTGACATACCCACAGTTTTATATGCAGGACTTGGAATTTACAAGAAGATATAAAAATGAATTTGTTGCTGACGATTACTTAAATGCTAAAGTTGTTACGATTGTACATTTATCATTATTGTATTTTATTTATTCCGCTATGTATTGATGTAAAAGACTCTGATGTAAATAAAGTTTTAAATTCCTTGTAAAATTGTATGAAGTGAAGTGTAAAGATCCTGTGGAACTTCGAATTCAGGCTTACTTAGAATTCAGGGTGTTACAACATACCTCTTTTATAGGTCTGGGCCCACTACAACACATGGGCTTCTTCCAAACCCATAAAAAGTGACGGGCTAGGCCCACCGGGAGATACACCCAACCCATGCAGGCATGAAAGAGAGACATGAAAGAGACATGAAAGAGATAAGGTAGTTAAATCGATCTAACAGACACAAATCAATATCTTGAAATGTCTCTCAGGCCTAAAAATATCCCCTTCCCCTCGACAGTCAGAAGGTAATTGTCACGTCCTGCTTCCAAAAAAGGAATATGGATACGCGACACAAGTCCAGCAAATGGCTTTTACCATTCATAAGCTGTAAGGATCTTTATAACATATACAGTAATAAACGAGAGATATACAGGAAGTAACCAACCATGCATGCATGAATAAATTAATATAACCAATAGGATTACTTAAAGCAAAAATACTTAATCTCAAATAAATCAGATCTGAAAACATGACATAAATCTTGGACAAAATGCCCAACACAAGAATCAAGTAGAAAAATACAATTTATTCAAAACATGAAATAAACTGAAGCAAGAAACTCTAGCCAGCCTAGAATATTTGGTCACTTATGCCCTCGGGCAGCTGGTCATCGAAATATGCAAATTTGACAATTTGTAGGAAAAGAGAACAAGAAACAAAATGCCCGTCAGTGTAAGTTACGGGCCGCGTGTAGTGCAGGCAACAAGTACGAAAACAGATGAAGAAAATACATAGTAGCAACAAGAAGAAAGTACTGAAGTAAGCATGGAGGGGATGTGACAGAAAAATAAATCAACCAACTCTAAAACCAGGGAACAAAATCAAGTGACATGAGTACATAATAGGGTACAGGTGACATGTAACATGTATCAAGTAGCATGCAAGCTAGGTAAACAAGTAACATGTGTCAAGTAGCATGTACAAGTAATCATGCAACAGGTATCAGGTGGCATGTACAGGTAACAGGAACATGCCAGTGGTCATGTTATTCTCAAGTCTTGTATTCAATCCTAGCTAGGTAGCACTTCATGCGTCCCAAGTTTTACCACATGGTTTCCATGTACATGCAAGTTAAGTTTAGATCTAGTGGTGGGTTTCTATAGGGCCGTGTACTCAGGCGTCATGTAACATGCAACAGGCACGAATCACGTAATTGTGAAATCGCGGCATCAAGTAATCAAGAATAGGCATGAATCACGTAATCATGAAATCATGGCAACATATAATCATATAGTAAGTAACAGGCATGAATCATGTAATCACAAATCAAAACGTCATATAATCAGATAGTAATAACATGCATGAATTATGTAATCATGAAATAATGACATTAAGTAATAGAAAACATGGACCCCCTTCCGAGTACACTTACCTATATTGTCCACTACTATGATCTTTCCTTTAAACCCCGGCTTGTTATTTATTATTATTATCAAAGCAGGCATAGACGTGCACAAAAATGGCAAGAAAAACATGACAAAAACCAAGGAAACAAGTTTGTTACCGCTAATTCTGGTGTGGGGGTAAACAGATAGAATTTGTGGGTTCGTGGAAGAACCTGAATAGCAGATCCGAACCTGTTCGTTTGAGTTGGGCTGCTGACTCCCGCCGTGCACCTGCAAGGAAAGTGCGAAACACCGGGATTGATCCCGACGACGCACCCTCCGACGCTCTTGTCAGTAACCAGAAGAGATTAAGAAAGAGCTTAAGCAGGTCAAAGAGTGATTAACCTGGTCACAGTGATGGGTAGGAGGTATTTATAGTCGCCATGGGGGAGTTAATTAGGGATCCGATTAGAGATTTGATTTCCTGTGATAGGAGTAAAATCCTCCTAATCAGTTTAGAAAACTGATCCCCTAATTCCGGTGAGAGCAAATCAGGCTTGTTGATTTGGTCAAATCAGTAACCCTGATTTTCCTCTTGCTGATCTGGGTTTGTCTTGGGTCGGGACCCGTACCCAGTTGGAGTGGATCCGTTCGCGGGTTATTGGATCTGTGAGAAGGAGACCCAGTACCCGCTTCGGACCCGCTGGTAGGTGAAATTACCGTTTTACCCCTGAGCTTTGAGATTCGCGTCCGATGTGAACGATCCCGATTTAATCCTATTTTTAGCCATATCACGAGCCCCCCACTCCCGAAGACTGAGTTTGATCAGCCTTTGAGGAGTAGTTTTACTGTTCTAATGGCGTACGAGATTTTATCGGTGTTCTTAAAGGAGTTTGGAATCTTGCTCGGGGTGTAACAGTGTTATTATGGGCTTGTAAAATGCCCAAAAATACTCTCAGAATTTTCTGGATTTTTGGTGATTTTTCCAGATTTTTCTGAATTTTTTCTCATTTTTTGGATTTTTTATTCATTTTTTTGAATTTTTTATTCATTTTCCGAATTAAATAATTAATTATCGAAAATAATAAATAATTATTCTAATTAAATAATTATATTTTTCAGAATTTAAAATAATTTTTCTGAATTTATAATTATTTTTAGAATTTTTATTTAATTTTTTCCGATTTTTAAAATATTTTTTCGGATTTTTTAAATAAAAAAACAATTAAATAAATAAATTAATTAATTTAAATAATACCTGACACGTGGCGCGATCTGCGCCGTCAGATCCTGGGACACGTGGCGCGATCTGTGCCGTCGGATCCCAGCACGGATCGCGAGGATGCGCGTTTCCCAAAAAAACGCTATCTTGTCATTTAGCGCACGTGGCGCGATCTGGACCGTTCATCACCAGGAACGCAGATTTCTGGAAGATCCAATGGTTGTAGTTGTTCGGCGGATATTTTCTCCGTTTGTGAAGCTCGGATAGGGGGTTGCTCGGCAGCCGACCGAGAGGCTGTTGCAGAACGGATCCGAGCTCGGGTGTGAGGCCACGTGGGCAAATTTTTGTTTTTTTTTTTTTCTTCTTTCTTTCTTCTTCTTCTTGCGCTCTTTTTCCGCTGCTCTTTCTCTTCTCCTTTCCTCGACTTGACCCCGTCTCTCCTTCGGCATATAGAGAGAGAGGTTGGAGCATTGAAGGAAGCTCCGACGAAGGAGCTCGGCGATGGGGCTTGGAGCTCGAAGGTGGTCGTCGGAAGTGGAGCTCGGCATGGCGTGGAGCTCGCGGAGGCGTAGAGGCCGCGGCGGAGCTTTGTCGTCGAAGCTTCAAAGCTCGACATTGACGGGGTGGTGCCGAGCTTTGGGATCGACGAAGGAGGAGCTCGTGAAGCTCGTGCTCTTCATCGGAGCTGGCGATGGCGTTGGGTTCGGCCTCGGAGGAGCTCGGAGCTTGGTCGCGGTCGGAGCTCGCGCCGTGGAGGAGCTCCCCGTAGGATCTCGGCAGCGGAGCTCGATGGCGTCGCTTGGAGTGAGGGAGAGAGAGCTCGGCAGCGAGGGAGGGAGAGCTCGGCAGCGAGGGGGTCGTCTTCGGCATTGCGGAGCTCGGCATTGGAGGAACGAGAGGGGAGCTCGGCGAGCCAGGTGAGGAGGAGAGCTCGGCACCGCGGAGCTCGTCGAAGCATTCTCGTGAAGGATGGAGCTTGTCGACGCCGTGGCGATGGGTTCGAGCTCGGGATGGGGAGCTCGGCGATGACTGTGCGGAGTTCGAGCTTTGGCCATGGGTTCGGCGAAGCGTGAACGCGGTGGAGAGGAACTTGTAAGCTCGGCATCGCGGTGGGGAGGAGAGCGGCGAACGAAAATGGGCTCGAGCTCTGCCATGGTGTGGCGCTCAGACCAGTTTCGGCGGTGTGGAGCCTCGGGAGTGGCTAGTCGAGGTCGGCGACGGAGCATGGGAGCTCTACGTCGGAAGACCGAGAGTGGAGCTCGGCATGGTGCGAGAGCTCGTTGGTTGGCGACGAAGGGGTGAGTTCGGTTTTTGAAGATGGTGGTGACGAACTGTGCTTTTTGGTTTTTGCTTGGGTTTGGTGCCAAAGTGCTGAAGAAGGAGATGGGAAGGGGTTCGGGTCGGATCCCCTTAACGGGTCCGAACCCGGCCCCTTGTCGCCCTTCTTTTTTTTTTTTTTTTTTTTGGCGCCTTGTTCGGCGAATCCGAGCACGGATTTTGAGGCAATTTTTGGCCACTTTGCAGCTCGGTATGGCAGTAGCTCGGATGGTAGATCCGAGCTGCGTGGCTCGATCTGAGCCGTTGGATGGTGGCACAAATCTCGAGACGGGCTCAGTTTCCAAGAAAACAGTATCTTATCGTTTAGCGACGCTGACAAGATCTGGGCCGTTGGATGATGGCACGAATCTCGAGACGGCTCAGTTCCCAAGAAAACGTTATCTTGTCGTTTAGCGTCGTTGGCAAGATCCGGGCCGTCTGATCGAGATCTTACACGAATGTTGAGGAGAAAGTGTGTTTTCTCTGTTTGCAGGATCGGAAAGGCACTTGCTCGGCAGCCGACCGGGCTCTTTGATGTTGGGGCTCGGATGGGAGGAACTCGGATGGGAAGAGCTCGGATGGGAGTGGCTCGGCTCGGCTCGTGCGAGTGGCTCGATTCGTGCAAGTGGCTCGGATGGGAGGAGCTCGGATGGGAAGAGCTCGGATGGGAGTGGCTCGGCTCGGCTCGTGCGAGTGGCTCGACTCGTGCGAGTGGCTCGGCTCGTGCGAGTGGCTCGGCTCGGATTTCCGAGCTATTCGGTGCAGCTGCATCGAGATCCACTTTTCCGGTGCTACGGAGGTCCGATCGGGGCGTGCGACCCCTCGTTTCGAAGCTAGTTCGAAGATCTACAACTTCTCTTTAGGAATGGGATGAAGATTCACCCTCCTTCATGGTCAAAATAGCCCCGCAAGATGGTTGTCTTCATGAAGTTGATAAGTACTTTGGTCTTGGGGATTTTGGAAGAGGAGCTCCGCTCCTAGGGGCGGAGAAGATGTGCTAGGAAGACCCTTGTGCTTAGAAGACCCTAGGGCTAGGAAGAGGCGCGAGTGGGTCGGATCGCTAGTCGCTCGGCTAGGAATACTGAGCGACGTGGAGCGATCTGAGCCGCTGGATCTCAGCGCGGATCTCGAGGCGGGCACAGTTTCCAAGAAAACACTATCTTATCGTTTAGCGACGCTGGCAAGATCTGGGCCGTTGGATGATGGCATGAATCTCGAGACAGCTCAGTTCCCAAGAAAACGTTGTCTTGTCGTTTAGCGTCGCTGGCAAGATCTGGGCTGTCTGATCGAGATCTTACACGAATGTTGAGGAGAAAGTGAGTTTTCTCCGTTTGCAGGCTCGGAAAGGCACTTGCTCGGCTAGCCGACCGGGCTTTTTGATGTTGAGGTCGGATCGGCACTTGCTCGGCATCCGAGCGGATGGAAGAGCTCGGCTCTGGAAGAGAGCCATTTGTGAGACAAGTGTGAGGAAGAACTCTAAGAAAGAGTTGTGCTCCTAACTTGTCGAGGAGAAGGTCCGCTTCGGGGATGAGCGGAGCGAAGAGCTCAGCTCTGGAAGAGAGCTATTTGTGAGACGAGTGTGAGGAGGGACTCTAGGAGAGAGTTGTGCTCCAAACTTGTCGAGTAGAAGGTCCGCTTCAGGGATGAGCGGGGCGAAGAGCTCAGCTCTGGAAGAGAGCTATTTGTGAGACGAGTGTGAGGAGGGACTCTATGAGAGAGTTGTGCTCCAAACTCGTGGGGAAGAGGTCCGCTTCGCCGGAGGGAAGAGCTCGGCTCTGGAAGGGAGCCATTTGTGAGATGAGTTTGAGGAGCAACTCTTGGAGAGAGTTTTGAGCTCCGAACTCGTTGAGTAGAAGGTCCGCTTCGGGGATGAGTGGGGCGAAGAGCTCAGCTCTGGAAGAGAGCTATTTGTGAGACGAGTGTGAGGAGGGACTCTATGAGAGAGTTGTGCTCCAAACTCGTGGGGAAGAGGTCCGCTTCGCCGGAGGGAAGAGCTCGGGTCTGGAAGGGAGCCATTTGTGAGATGAGTTTGAGGAGCAACTCATGGAGAGAGTTTTGAGCTCCGAACTCGTTGAGAAAAGGTCCGCTTCGGGGATGAGCGGGGCGAAGAGCTCAGCTCTGGAAGAGAGCTATTTGTGAGACGAGTGTGAGGAGGGACTCTATGAGAGAGTTGTGCTCCAAACTCGTGGAGAAGAGGTCCGCTTCGGGGGCGAGCGGAGGGAAGAGCTCGGCTCTGGAAGAGAGCCATTTGTGAGATGAGTTTGAGGAGCAACTCTTGGAGAGAGTTTTGGCTCTGAACTCGCTGTTTATGTGAGAGAATCAACGGTTGTGGGAGCAATTCCGAATGGCGAACCACTTCTAACCTGCTGAAGAGCAAGTTATTTGAAGAGGAATCGAGCCAAGTGTTGGACTCCGAACCATCGGTAGAGGTAGTCAACGGTTGTGGGAGCAATTCCGAATGGCGAACCACTTCTAACCCGCTGAAGAGCAGGTTATTTGAAGAGGAATCGAGCCAAGTGTCGGACTCCGAACCATCGGTAGAGGTAGTCAACGGTTGTGGGAGCAATTCCGAATGGCGAACCACTTCTAACCCGCTGAAGAGCAGGTTATTTGAAGTAGAATCGAGCCAAGTGTTGGACTCCGAACCATCGGTAGAGGTAGTCAACGGTTGTGGGAGCAATTCCGAATGGCGAACCACTTCTAACCCGCTGAAGAGCAGGTTATTTGAAGCAGAATCGAGCCAAGTGTTGGACTCCGAACCATCGGTAGAGGTAGTCAACGGTTGTGGGAGCAATTCCGAATGGCGAACCACTTCTAACTCGCTGAAGAGCGGTTATTTGAAGCAGAATCGAGCCAAGTGTTGGACTCCGAACCATCGGTAGAGGTAGTCAACGGTTGTGGGAGCAATTCCGAATGGCGAACCACTTCTAACCCGCTGAAGAGCAGGTTATTTGAAGAGGAATCGAGCCAAGTGTTGGACTCCGAACTCGTTGGGAAGAGCTTAGTAAGTTGCAGGAGTAGCCATGTAGAAGAGGCTGGACTCCGAACTCACCCTTCGGCGAGTCACGACTCGGAGAGGTAGAGATGAAGCAAGAGCAACAATTTCCAATGAAAAAATGTAAAGTTTTATTGAAATAAACTAAGTGGCTGCTTCAATATGGCGAGCCCTTATTACATGCTATTGGCCGAATTACAAGCATCGGCCTTATTAAAAATCAAGATCCTGCTTCTATGATAAGGTGAAGACCTCTTGGGAAGAGCCGGGAGGTTCTGAGTCTTAGAGCTCAGCGGGGCCTTCGGTTCGTTCATTGGCTCCTCAGGGAGGAAACTCGGCCCCCTCTTTCTGGACGAACTTGGTCAGGTGCCCCCGCTGTATGAGTTCTTCGATCTCTTCCTTCAGAGCCCGACAATCTTCCGTGTCGTGGCCGTGGTCCCTGTGAAATCGGCACCACTTATCCTTGTCCCTCTTCTTGCCAGGTGTATTCATTCTAGGGGGAGCACGGAGTAGCCCTTCCTTGTCCACTTCCATGAGAACTTCTGATATATTGGCAACGAGGGGGGTGAACTTCTCAAACCGAGGAGTTGGGCGGCGCTGGCTATTGCCCTCCTTCTGAAGCTTCTTAGCCTCTTCTTCTTCGGTCAGCTTTCTCTTCGTTCCGGAGGTGGATCCTCCGGAGCTAGGAAGGTAGGCGGCTTCTTCGGCACGAATGTACTTGTCACACCTGAGAAGGAGGTCGGCAAAGTTCTGTGGAGGCTTCTTAGCAAGAGAGGAGCGGAGGCTGGATTTGAAGACGTTGGATTGGAAGGCGGCTATTGCTACGGATTGGTCGAGGGAGGCTATGGACTTGACCTCCGCAGTGAACCTCTTCACATAGTCTCTCAACTTCTCTCCCTTCTCCTGGCGGAGCCGGAGTAATGAGAGGCTGGTCTTCTCCGTGTGTCTACTACTCATGAAGTGGGTGATGAAGAGGGTCTCGAATTGCTCGAAGGAGAAGATGGAAGAGGGAGCAAGGCGGGAGTACCATTCCCTAGCCGACCCCTTCAGGGTGGCAGGGAAGGTCTTGCAAAGTAAGGCGTCCGAAGCCTGGTGGATGAGCATGAGGGTCTTGAAGCTTTCGATGTGGTCCACGGGGTTCGACTCCCCCGAGTAAGTTTCGAACTTCGGGGGTTCGAATCCTCTCGGGATGGGAGCCTCCATGATGGTTCGGGAGAAAGGGGGTCTGCTCGGACGGATGGTTCTGCTGTTCGACCCCTCCCCCTCGTGCATCCGACCGATTTGCCTCTCCACCTCATGGAGATGGCGGTATAAAGCATCATCCCTCCCGCGGTAGTCGAACGAGCCTCTGGACTCGTCTTCGTAGGAGGGAGAGCCAGGGCTACGACGTCGGTCGTCCCGGGAGCGGCGAGGGCTAAGATCATGCTCCTGGTGGTTAGGAGCTGGCGGAGGAGAGGCGGACCTACGGCGAGGACTGGGGACCCGTTGGGGTGAAGGGACCCTTTGGGCATCATTGTTGTTGGGTCGGAGGTTAAGAGCCTGCAACACCGTTGCTTGAAACTGCAGGAACTCGGCGCGAGTGATGGGCGCCTCATTGTTCCTCGGCTGATGCCGACCGGTAGGAGAGTGGTGCCTCCTCCTGTGATGCTCGGGTGACTCTCTCCGCCCTCTCCTGGTAGGAGACCTTCTATACTCGCGGTGGTGAGGATTCCGCTCATCTGGACGTTGTAGGCGGGAGGCTCCCTCTCGGGACCGCTTTTCGTCCTGACGGCGGCGGAGATCCTCATCCTTCTGCCGGTTGAGAATAGTATTTCGAAGGTCGGGGGCCTGAGGACTGTGGGAGGTGTAAGAGTCTGTAGAGGCATTGTGTACCGATGTGCGGTCTTGATGGAGAGGTTGTTTTTGCCTCTGTGGATCGGGACCATTTGGGGGTTGTTGGTTCGGAAGAGGAGGTTGGTCCTGCTGGACACGGTCCTCGGCGGGCGGAGGGAGCCCCCCCAGTTGTTGAGAGGGATGGACAGGGACTTCTTGCTGGTCCGCGGGGTTGGGTGCACGATTGGACCCCTTAGATCTGACCCTTTTGGGAGGCATGGCTGGAGAAGAGCTAGTTGACGGGAAGAGGAGAGGCAGCTATTCGTACGGGTTCCCACAGACGGCGCCAATCTGTTACCGCTAATTCTGGTGTGGGGATAAACAGATAGAATTTGTGGGTTCGTGGAAGAACCTGAATAGCAGATCCGAACCTGTTCGTTTGAGTTGGGCTGCTGACTCCCGCCGTGCACCTGCAAGGAAAGTGCGAAACACCGGGGTTGATCCCGGCGACGCACCCTCCGACGCTCTTGTCAATAACCAGAAGAGATTAAGAAAGAGCTTAAGCAGGTCAAAGAGTGATTAACCTGGTCACAGTGGTGGGTAGGAGGTATTTATAGTCGCCATGGGGGAGTTAATTAGGGATCTGATTAGAGATTTGATTTCCTGTGATAGGAGTAAAATCCTCCTAATCAGTTTAGGAAACTGATCCCCTAATTCCCGGTGAGAGCAAATCAGGCCTGTTGATTTGGTCAAATCAGTAACCCTGATTTTCCTCTTGCTGATCTGGGTTTGTCTTGGGTCGGGACCCGTACCCAGTTGGAGTGGATCCGTTCGCGGGTTATTGGATCTGTGAGAAGGAGACCCAGTACCCGCTTCGGACCCGCTGGTAGGTGAAATTACCGTTTTACCCCTGAGCTTTGAGATTCGCGTCCGATGTGAACGGTCCCGATTTAATCCTATTTTTAGCCATATCAAAGTTCAAGTAGGATAGAAGACGTGAACGGGTGACAAACAACTCATAATAGACTAGGACAACGAGACTTTCGATTCTGGATAGCATGACACTACTGCACAAAATCTGAGATTCCCGTTGTCCCAGGAATACAAATATGGACCTGTCAGAAAATCTTGAAACTAGACTCTCAGCCAAATTCAGCACATATACACAAGTCACATAAGAAGTACAACAACAAGGTTCAAAACAGCGTTTCACACAGAATTCATGTTCAGCCAGAAATTGCAAATTTTATTTATAAGCATGAAAATAGCATAAAAACTTACTGATTAAATCTAAATAAATCTGGAAGGTTCCCTAGCATGTCTAGTATTAGCATATAAAATTTCATAATATTCCATTACAGATAGCATAGTCAATTAAATTCGAAAACCAGAAAGATACAACAAGTTTATCAATCTAGAATTTTAGACACAGCAGCTCAAAACAATGATAAATTACAAAATAAAACTCGGAATTCAAATCCGTGAAAAGATTTATAAAATAGACATACCAGGCTGTATTTCATATTTACAAGGTTTAAATCAAAAGTGACTAGAATCAGGTTGAAAATAGAGTTCTTTACTGAACAACATGCAGTTTAACAATTATATGATTAGTTTCACAAGGATAAAATAAATTATAAAATTCATTAAACAATTCTACAAAAATTAGGGGTTGATCCCAGTCATGTCTAGACATACCCAGAAAAATATTAATTCAAATTTTACATTTAACATCAGTTTTAAAATAGTAGATCGTGTAACGATCTCATAATTCAGAATCTGGAAATTTTAAAACAGCGATAACTTACACATCAAAAATCAAAATCGAGATTTGTCGAAAAGTTCTGAAAAATGACAATGAGGCTTACGAATCATTTTCACAAATTAATTTATTTTACTGAACGTAACAGGATCTAAAATGTTCAACCAAAACAGGGAAGCAGCAAAATGAAATTCCTTTCATACATTTTATTAAACAACTTATCTATAATAGATCCAAATTAAAATTTTATGCAAAAAGTGATATATTAAATATTCAAATCAACATGGCATGAGTGATTAACAAGTCTACTACAACATAACACATCTAATACACCAAGCATGTAACAAATACACACATCATAGATCACGAAGAACATATATACATGCATAAAGAGTCTATCTAGATCTAGTTTTTTTCATGTAGTGTGTGTAATACCCCGTAATTTGTAAATAGTATATTAAAAATAAATATATAAGAAAAATATATATTCTGATATGATATTGATTGTTAAAGAGTTGGTTTGAAAATGTTTGGGTTTGTATGGATTGGATGAAATCCGGTTGTGAAGGATTTGTATGGGAATTGTTTGGTTGATGATGACGTCATCAACAAAAAGATGAGATCTGTTGAAATGTATATGAAGGTTTGAATTCTTACGGTTTGGTTGGTAATTTGATTTGGGATTGATTTGGAATTTGAGGGGATTTGAGAATGAGATTGAGAAATATAGTCCCACATGGGAAGTATACAAAAAATAATTTGAGTTTAAATATAATTAGCCAATGATCAAGAGTCACCTAATTGGTTAACCACCTTTTGAGAGGCAGCCTGTGGTGGGCAGTTGTACTACATGGTATCTAATTTGTCTTATAAAAATATTAAAATTGTCTGAGTATTGGGGCGGGGCGTTAAAGTATGTGTGACAACTATGATGATGGATGAAGACTACATATGGATCAAACAAATGGAGTCAAGATTTAACAAGAATCATCATGAGAACGAACACAAAAATAACAGTGAAACTACATGCGGTATTTTGTACTTGTATATAAACAAAAAGAATATACAAGTTACTTGCCATGGGTGAAGATGACGAATCCGACGAGAAATAGAATAACGGGAATGGATCACGGGCGGCGACGATCGTGAACCAAGCGAGTCTTGATCAAATGATCATGATTGGGCACGGATCCCGATGATGATCAAGATCAAGATGATCTAATGTAGATCGGGCAGCTGAGATCGAAGAGCTAATGTCGATGATCACGATCAGATCAAATTGGATGGCTAGATATGCTTGATGATGATGAAGATGATCATCATGGATCAGACGACCAACATTCAAAGTGATCAAACCCATGGTCAATAGCAACGGCAATGGGTTTCGGCTCTGGATTGGCTCTAACAGCAGGCGATGGTGGGGGTAGTTGACAGCAGTCGACTGGCAGCGCTTCGACGATAGGATGGGTTGCGGGGTGAATGCAGGGTGGAGGATGGGCGGCTGATCTGTTGGAGAGGAAACAGGGGATGGCAATGGCGACTGGGCTATCGACGTAGGGGATGGAGGGGGGTCGACTAGAGTCGCGAGGAGGGAGGGTGATCTGCAACGGCGGTCGACAAGGCAGGGAGGAGCAGTCGAGTGGTGCTCATAGGGTGGAGCGAATGGCAGCTGTCGATGGCAGGCTCGACTGGGGAAGAAGATGATGAGGGCGATGATGCTTGATGGTGACTGGCGTGGAGGACGACTGTGGTTTTCGTAGATAGGCTCGAAGAGGAAGATGGGTGAACAGTAATGGGGTTTAGGCGGCTGCTGATTAGATTAGGAGAAGGGTTAAGAAGTGATTAGGGTTAGGGTTAAAACGGTATATATATGTGATATGGCTAAAAATAGGATTAAATCGGGACCATTCAAATCGGGCACGAATCTTAAAGCTCGCAGGGGTAAAACGGTAATTTCACCTACAGACGGGTTCGAATTGGAATTGGGTCTTTCTTCAAAGCCCAATAACCCAAAAATGGATCCACCCTACTGGGTATGGGTAGCAACCCGCTACAAACTAACCCAGATGGATAAGGAGTGATTCAAATTCGTGGTTATCCCTAAGAGACGGTTTCAACTTTCCTTCTTATCACGAAACGGGTCAAATCCTCTCCCTATCCATAAGCATTCGGAAGTAGAGATTTATCCTTATCTCGAAACTGGTTTCTAAGGTGACTATAAATATCCCTCTCCCTGTACCGTGACAAGGTAGACAATCTTTTTCTACCTAAAGCTCTTTCCATAATCTTTGAGAATACTAACAAAAGCATCGGAGGGTTCGTCGCCGGGATCCATCCCGGTGTATCGAACGTTGTGCAGGTTTGCGGCAGCGGCGAGAAACCAGTCAACCGGCCGGTGAAAGCCAACATGTTTGCTTGCTTGTTTTCTCCAAGAATCAACAAATTCATCTGTTTGCTCTGAAACCATAAATCAGCAGCAACAATAGGGTATCAGGAATGTGGGTTAGCGGGTTGCGGGTTGCGGTTTCGACTTTAAATCCAATAGAAAAACAATTCGAATTTAGGTTATAAATTGAACAATTAAATCAAGGGTAATATAATATAACATTTACCTCAAATAATATGCATTACATAAATACTCAAATACTACCAAATACCATAGAATGTATGGGTTCACTAAATAAACGGGATTGGATTTGAATTGAGCTAAAATAAAATAAGGAGCAAAATAATATTACATATCAATTAATTAAATCAAATATTTTAGACAAAATCCGTACTCCAATAATAATAAAATATAGATCACGATCAATAAGCTTTCAAATATTAATAAACAATATATATTTAATATTTAATAATAATAATAATAACAGAAATAATAATGATAATAACAATATTAGTAATAATAATAATAATAATAATAATAATAATAATAATAATAATAATAATATATATATATATATATATATATATATATATATATATATATATATATATATCAAAATGGAATTCGAGTTTAACAGATTTATTAAAATAATCCAAAAAGTAATAATATATAATATAAGTAGTCGATCAAATAGAAAATGAAGTTAAAATATACCGTTAATCGAAGAAAATATAATTTTTGATTCGACAAGATTATAATATAAGGTCCAAATCAAATTAAAAATACAAAAGGAATATATAAAAATACAAAATACAGAAGATACTCAGAAAATATCTATTTACCGGAACGGGGGTTAATAATCCTACCGACCTTATAAAAAAATTTCGTTCTCGAAATTTGCTTAGGCGGTACATAGGACAAGGCAAAAACAAACTTGGGGGATAACAAAACAGAGAATTAAAGGGAAAGGAACAAAGTAGTGGCAATACCAGAAAAAGAATGAAGTGGATAACAATGATGTCAAATGGAAACATGAAAGAGAATAATAGTATCAAAAGGAAAGAAACAACACAGGATAACAGGTAAGGTAAGGGAGTAGGCAGAACTAGAATCAGAGAGAGAATAGACCGGGAAGAATTGAATCAAATGATGTCTCAACAAATGAGGACGAATGCAAGAAATGAAAGGAAGCAAACGATACAAAGAAGAAGAAGCAACAATGGAATCCTAGATCCAGTGGGTTACGGGCCCACCACGCTTTTGCTGCGCCACTCTGATCGGGAAGGCTCTGCCAATAGCATCCAGTAGCTCCAACAATCAGCTTAGTGACTCACCATATCCTTGGTACGTCCAAATGACATCTCTCCAGCATGAAGTTCGAATTCCGGACAACTTCAGATTCTGAACACTTCCTGAAATCCTCGGACTCTGCATGCACATCCTAGAGCAAAGGACGATACTTTCTCTCTTGGCGATGTTCCAAGCCGCAGACAAGTTGTAGTAGATCCAGCGATGCCAATCAACGAACCAATCAAAAATAAAAAAGAACGGATAGCAGCAGAATCAAAAGAATATGGGTACAAAAGAATAAATTTATAACCAATAAGAAATCAACAAATGAGGACGACTGCAAAGGACGGAAGGAAACAAGGAATCAAAGAATTGAACATGAAGGAATCAAAATGAATGGAATAAGACTAGTGTCCAGATCAAGTTGATTATCAATTGTTCATGAAATTGCGTGGCCTGTTGATTTTTGAGTTAATCCTGGTTGAGTTAAGCCTGTATAACGTATTAGTCAAGCTAACACATTATCCAAACCTAAGCTCTGATACCACTAAAAACCTTATCATGCCACGCTTTCCTAAAAGGAATACGGAATACGGATACGCGATACATGTCCAGCGAATGCCTTTCACCATTCATAAGCTGTATGGATATTTACAACATATATAGGAATAAACAAGAGATATACAGGAAGTAACCAACCATGCATGCATGAATAAATTAACATAACCAACATGATTACTTGAAGCAAAAATACTTAATCTGAAATAAACCATATATGGAAACAAGACATAAATCTGGGACAAAATGCCCAACACAAGAATCAAGTAGCAAAATACAATTTATTCGAAACAAAAAATAAACTAAAGCAAGAAACTCCAGCCAGCCTAGAATACTTGGTCACTTACTCCCTCGGGCAACTGGTCCCCAAAATCTGCAAATTTGACAATTTGGAGGAAAGGAGAAGAAGAAACAAAACGCCCGTCAATGCAAGTTACGATCCGCATGTAGTGCAGGAAACAAGTACGAAAACAGATAAAGAAAATACAGAGTAGAAACAAGAAGCAAGTACTGAAGTAAGCATAGTGGGGATGTACTCAGGCGTCATGTAACAGGAACCAGGCATGAATCACGAAATAGTGAAATCGCGGCATCATGTAATCAAGAACAGGCATGAATCATGTTTCATAAAATCATGACATCATACAATCGTATAGTAAGGAACATACATGAATCATGTACTCACGAATCATGTCATCATATAATCAGGTAGTAATAACAGGCATGAATCATGTCATCATGAAATCATGGAATCAAGTAATGGGAAACACGGGCCCCATTCCGAGTACACTTACCTATATTGTCCACTACTATTTTCTTTCCCTTAAAAACCGGCTTGTTATTTATTATTATTATCAAAGCAGGCATAGATGTGCACAAACAGGGCAAGATAAACATGACAAGAACCAAGGAAACAAGTTCAAGTTGGATGGAAGACATGAACAGGTGACAAACAACTCATAATAGACTAGGACAACGAGACTTTCGATTCTGGACAGCGACACTACTGCACCAAATCTGAGATTCCCGTTGCCCCAGAAATGTAAATCCGGATCGGTCAGAAAATCTAGAAACTAGACTCTCAGCCGAATCCAGCACAATATACAAGTCATATAACAAGTACAACAACAAGGTTCAAAACAGCGTTTCACACAGAATTCATATTCAGCCATAAATTGCAAATTTTATTTATACGCATGAAAATAGCATAAAAATTTACTGATTAAATCTAAGAAAAATTTGGAATGTTCCCTAGTATTTGTAGTATCATCATATAAAATTTCATAAAATTCCATTACAGATAGCATAGTCAATTACATTTGGAAAACAGAAAGATACAACAAGTTTATCAATCTGGAATTTTAGATACAGCAGTTCAAAACAACAATAAATCACAAAATACAACTCGGAATTCAAATCGTCAAAAGATTTATAAAATAGACATACCATGCTATATTTCATATTTACAAGGTTTAAATCAAAAGTGACTGGAATCAGGTTGAAAATAGAGTTCTTTACTGAATAACATGCAGTTTAACAATTATATGATTAATTTCACAAGCATGAAATAAATTATAAAAGTCATTAAACAATTCTACAAAAACTAGGGGTTGATACTAGTCATGTCTAGACATACCCAGGAAAATATTAAGTCCAAATTTTACTTTTAACACCAGTTTTAAAATAGTAGATTGTGTAATGATCTCATAATTCAGAATCTAGAAATTTTTACAAAGCTGCAGTAAAACAGTGATAACTCACACATAAAAAATCGAAATCGAGATCTTTCAAAACTTCTGAAAAATAGACAATGAGGCCTACGAATCATATTCACAAAATAATTTATTTTACTGACCTTAACAGGGTCTAAAAAGTTGAATCAAAACAGGGCAGCAACAAAATGAAATTTCTTTCATACATTTTATCAAACAACTTATCTATAATAAATCCAAATTAAAATATAATGCAAAACATGATATATTAAATATTCAAATCAACATGGCATGAGTGATTAACAAGCCTACAATGACATAACACATCTAATATACCAAGCATGTAACAAATATACAACACATCATAGATCACGAAGAACATATATACATGCATCAAGAGTCTATCTACATTTAGTTTATTTTCATGTAGTGTGTGTAACAACTATGATGATGGATCAAGACTACTGATGGATCAAACAAATGGAGTCAAGATTTAACAAGAGATCATCATGAGAATGAACAAAAAAATAAAAGCGAGACTACATGCGGTATTTTGTACTTGTATACACAAAAAGAATATAAAAGTTACTTGCCATGGGTGAAGATGACGACTCGGATGAGAAATAGAATAACGGGAATGGATCCCGGGTGTCGATGATCACGAATAAAGCGAGTCTTCATGAGATGATCACGATCAGGCACGAATCTCGATGATGATCAAGATCAAGATGATCAAATGTAGATCGGGCGGCTGAGCTCGAAGATTTGATGATGATGATCACGATCAGATCAGATCGGATGGCTAGATAAGATGATCATCATGGATTGGACGACCAACATTCAAAGGGATCAAAACCCATGATCAATAGCAATGACAATGGGTTTCAGCTCTGGCTTGGCTCCGCCGGCGGGTGGTGGTGGGGGTAGTCGACGGTGGTCAACTAGCAGCACTTCGACAGTAGGATGGGTTGCGGGGTGAATGCAGGGTGGAGGATGGGCGACTGCTTTGTTGGAGAGGAAACACAGGATGGCAATGGCGACGGGGCGATCAACGCAGGAGATGGAGGGGGGTCGACTGGAGTCGCGAGGAGGGAGGGTGATCTACAATGGCGGTCGACGAAGCAGGGAGGAGTCACGAGGAGTAGGGTTAAAACGATATATATAGGGTATTAGGAATGTGGGTTAACGGGTAGCGGGTGGCTGGTTCGAGTTTCAATCCAATAGAAAAACAATTTGAATTTAGGTTAAAAATTGAACTATTAAATCCAGGGTAATATAATATAACATTTAACTCAAATAATATGCATTATATAAATACTCAAACACTACTAAATACCATAGAATGTATGGGTTCACAAAATAGACTGGATTAGATTTGAATTGAACTAAAATAAAATGAGGAGCAAAATAATATTACATATCAATTAATTAAATAAAATAGTTTAGACAAAATCCGTACTCCAATAATAATAAAATATAGATCACGATCTATAGGCTTTCAAATACTAATAAACAATATATATATAATATTTAATAATAATAATAATAATAACAGAAATAATAATGATAATAACAATAATAGTAATAATATTAATAATATATATATATATATATATATATATATATATATATATATATATATATATATATATATATATTATTAGTTATATATATATATATATATATATTATTACTAATATTATATATATATATATATATATAATATATATTATTACTATTATATATATATATATATATATAATATTAGACTATTATATATATATATATATATATATAATATTAGACTATTATATATATATATATATATATATAATATTAGTAATAATATATATATATATATATATATATATATATATATATATATATATATATATATATATATATATATATATATATTATTACTAATAACAATATATATATAATATTTAATAATAATAATAATAAAAACAGAAATAATAATGATAATAACAATAATAGTAATAATAGTAATAATATATATATATATATATATATATATCCAAATGGAATTCGAGTTTAATGGATTTATTAAAATAATCCAAACAATAATAATATATAATATAAGTAGTCGATCAAATTGAAAAAAAAGTTAAAGTATACTGTTATTCGAAGAAAATATAATTTTCGATTCGACAAGATTTTAGTAGAAGGTCCAAATTGAATTAATAATACAAAACGAATTTATAAAAAATCAAAATATAGAAGATACTCAGAAAATATGTATTTACGGGAACGAAGGTTACAGTGATCAACAATTTGACAGTTTTCACTCTCTTACTCTCTCTCTCTTTCTGGTTCTGACTTAAGCATCGGAGGATCTGTCGCCGGGGCCACCCCCCGGTGTTTCATACTTTTTGCAGGTTCATCGGCCGCATCAGCAACCGTCGAATTCAGATCGCGGTGGTCAATCAACGATCCAGATTCAATCTCAGGATCTCTAACCGTCTTTAACTATCGAGGTCACCGGTCAGAATTTTAGTAGTTTCTACCAATTATTAACTCACTATCTGTTTGCTCCCACACCAAAATAAGCAGCAACAGGTTGGCGCCGACTGTGGAAAATATTACACAAGTCAGGCTTGTCTCCATGCCACCAAGACTAAGAGGTAAAGGGGTAATCTCCAGCCATCGCACTGCCTCTCTTCGTCAACTAGCTCCTCCTATGGAAGATCAAATTCCTCCTCAACAGTCACCCCGACAGCCTAATCACGCTCCTTTCAACGGAGAGGCACCAGGGGCACCCAACATGAACAACATCCTAAGTACGACCGCATCTCAGTCCATAATGCTTCAACAGATTCGATGGCCTCACAAGGCTCACGGGGGTCTAGAGATCTCTGCCAGATCATCTGTAACAGGCAAACAAGAAACTGACATGCAAATTAGGTTGGACGAGAGGCGTGCCCGATCTGAGCCCTCCCGTTCGGAACATCAAGCAAACCAGAGAACTCATCGTTCTAGACAAAGATCAAGGCAATCCTCCTCCCACAGGGGATGCCCAATAATGATAAGCCCGACTCATGAGAGTCAAAGGCTTACTGTGCAGAACAGAGGGCAAAATGCCCCAGTCACCAGGGCCTTATTAGATAAGTTCAAGCTCGACATTCTTCATGTTATCCAAGGTAGTCAAGATCTGGGTCAGCCCCCTAACGAAGGATCTGCCGACTCAACTGGGTACTAGAGGAAGGACGACCAAGTCCTTCGGCATATCCAAGAAGTAGAAGACTGTCTAAAACAGATGAAGAACGAAAGAAACCGCTCCAGCAGGGCCTACCGCCCTTAGTGACCTCCTTTCAATAAAACCATCCTCAATGCACCCGTTCCAAGGGACATCAAAGCTCCTCAATTCGAATCCTACAATGGAGAATTAGACCCAACCGACCAAATCGAGATCTTTAAAACACTCATGATGGTCTATAACGCCACCGATAGACTCATGTGTCGGACATTTCCCGCAACATTGAAAGGATCTGCAAGGGAATGATATTCACGTATGACTCTCGAATCCATCTTTTCCTTCGATCAGCTCGAAGAACTCTTCATTTCACACTTCATTACTAGTCGGAGAGCTGAAAAGACCAGTGTCTCCCTGCTAGAACTGAAGCAAATTGATTAAGAACCACTGGATGACTTTATCAAATGCTTACTACTAAAGCAAGGTCATTTCCTCCTTGAACACTTCAGTAGCGGTTGCAGCTTTCCGCCACAAAGTCACTAACAAAGACCTAAAAGCTTCCCTCGCAAAAAAGCCACCCAAAAGTTTCACTGAGCTCTTAGAAAGAAGTGACAAGTATATTAGGGTGGAGGAAGATCTCTATCCTCAAGGCAAGAACGACTCATCTTCCGGGAACAAACAGAAGTATATAAGCAAGGAAGAACTCAGGAAGTTTCAGAAAAACGGTGCAAGTTCATGCCGTCCAATTCTAGCGCCACACTTCGACAAGTTCACTCCCCTCAATGCAAGCGTATCAGCCATCTTCATGAAAGTTGAAATGGACGGAATAATCCACCCTCCACCCACGATGTCAATGTCTAGCAGGAGAAGAGAAAAAAATAAGTGGTGCACATTTCACAGAGATCATGAACACACTACTGAAAACTGATGAACCCTTAGAGAAGAACTGGAAGCCCTGATTCGCAGGGGTTATCTCTCCAACTTTGTTTAGAAGGGCAACAACGTCTAAAACCCTCTGCCTCGGGGGGCTAACAAGCATTAAGAAAGGCCATACGAACTGCAAGACTCTCAACACATGGCCGTCCTCCGCTCCATTCATGGAGGCCCGATCGGGGAGATTCCAACTCCTCATACAAAGCTTTCGTCAGGGAAGTCAACTCCATAGAATACATTCTGTTTGCCAAACGAATCGGGGTCCCGATATCTTTCTCCGACAAGGACTTAGAAGGCATCCGAACACCTCATTATGACGCATTGGTCATAAACCTTTGCATGGTGAATCATGAGGTACGCCGCATCCTGGTGGATAATGGCAGCTCAATAAACATCATGCTTAAGGCCACATTCGAGGCTCTCAAGCTCTCTCGAGATCGACTTAAGCCAACTGGTTTAGAAGGAGTCATCACACTGGATGTGATAGTAAGGAAAGTCCCACTATTCGAATGGAAGCACTGGACTTTATTATAGTCAATTTCAAAGCTGCATACAATGCTATATTCGGCCGTCCCGGCCTAGCGGCATTCCATGCATTTGCCTCCGCATTTCACATGAAAATGAAGTTCCCAACAACAACTGGCGTAGGCCAAGCTGTAGGAAAACAACAGGCAGCACGAGCATATACACCACTACAATGGGGGCTCGGTTCTCCCCCTCAGCGCTATAGAGCTACCGCTAGAAAGTAGTCACAATAATTTCAATACTGTAAACGAGCTTGAAGCCACCGACACAAACAACTCTACCAAGAACATCCAAACCTGCCAAATCATCTCTCACTAGGTCCAAACTAGTTCTCATCATAACACAGTAATAAACCTGAATCCCTCGTCCGAAGCCATTCCGCTCATTCAACAGAAACAAATAATCTTACATAAAAACATTGGTGCATCAGAAGATTTTCCTTTCTCTATGCAAAATAATGGGGGGCTCCCTCCGAAACATCAAGTCCAGGCAATGTCTACCAAGTTGTTCACCTAACGGATCATCAACTTGAAGACCTGGGGGCAAGGAGAAATCAGCAGAACTTGGAAGGTGGAACACCTTGAAGGTGAACGAGGGCGTCTCAAACGTCCTCTCTTAATATTAGTATAAAATTCTCTCAATTTGTAATAACGGCTAGCCACTAGAGTAGCCGCTTAGTTCTATTTCCCAGCAAATTTTCCCAATTTGAAATAATAACCAGCCACTAGAGCAGCCGCTTAGTTTTATTTTCTAATAAAATGTAGTATGAGTTTTTCCGAAATTCTTGTACAACTCTACGGATACAATGAGTTAAGTGCCAAACTTGTACGCAAAAATGGGACCAAAAACTTGTTAAAAGCTTCCTACAAGACGGGTTCGGAGTCCATACCCATGGTTTCAAGTTACTCCAGCAATTTGCAATGAAGCAAGTTCAAAGTGCACTTCACCATTCGATCTGCTCCTGCAAACTGTTAATTCATCAAAGCAAACAACGAGCTGAACGCCTAACTTATACTTAGAGCGGTGCTAAACACTAGTTACAAGCTTTCCACAACACAAGTTCAGAATGCAGACCTATGACTCAGGGGTTACTCTCGTAACATGCAATCCTGCACATTTAGAGCACAACTCACCGATCGATCTGTTCCTGAAACTAGTTAAAGTTCCTTGGAGACTTATACAACGAGCTAAACGCCAAATTTATACACATAAATGGCACTAAACACTCGTTACAAGTCTTCCCGTAAGATAGATTTGGAGTCCATCCCCATGGCTCGAAGAGAATCTAACACTTTGCAATAAAGCAAGTTCACAGTACACTTCGCCATTCGTTCTGCTCCTGAATCCCTTGGCGCCTCCACAACTGGTTCAGAGTCCATACCCATGGCTCAATAGAGACTCTCGCAATTTGCAAAAAAACAAGTTCAGAGCGTGCTTCGCTATTCGATCTGCTCCTGTAACCTGTTAATACTCAAACTAACATGTTCGGAATCCATACCCATGGCTCAGAGTTACTCTTGCAACCTGCAATTACACACGTTCAGAGTTCAACTCTCCATTCGATCTATTCCTGCAACTAGTTAAATTCCCTCAATGACAGATTAAGAAGTCCAAAATCGTGGATCGCAATTACTCTAGCAACACTTGTAAAAAGCAACACTCAGAGTTCAACTCTCCACTCAATGTGACTCTCACAATTTGTTAGAGGACCCATAAGTAAGTTTGGAAAACAACTCTCCTTTATAGTTGTCCCTACAACTAGCTGGATTCGAGACGGAGCAATGCCAAACTCCGTCATACACTGTCGGCAGTTCGTTAGCTATACGCAACAGACTTAAGCCCCTGTTATTTTGCTATAAAGAGCTCAGTCGATGGCACATCAACCATGACAACAAGGATCAAGCATATGAAAGGAATTCTTCAAATCGTAGAACTATCGCAAACCCATATGTTCAGATCCAGTAGCACTACAAACATCTACAAATACAAAATGGCTAGTCCAGAATCTAACTCTGTCCAAGAGCAGCTCATACGACCAACCATCCCTCTAGACGATGAATCACAGGACAAGGCACCGGCACGTAGAAGACTCCTTATTCCACAAAGTACAAGTCTCATTAAAACTGCAGAATTACAATGAGTTTACGTTTCATGCATAGGAATCGCTATCAAAAGTCCTGCGAATACTGTACGACAAAATGTCATGTAAGCTGTTCTTCCAGCTAAAAACTGGAGAGATGCTTTAAGTGAAATGAACCTCTTCACCAGCCTCCTACTAGCTAACAACTCCATAGGGGCGCCTCAACTCGATGATAAAATTCAAGACAAGTCTTCCTTACGCATGCAAGATCCAGGTTTATCCGACCACCTTCACTTGAGCAAGCTCCAACTCCGTCTCGCTTAAAGCACCATGCGAACGGAAGAGTCCCAACTCAGTCAAGCACAACGTATCACAAAGGAGAGCAAGCTCTATGTCCCAAGGACCTCGTTCAATGTACGTAACTACTTATCAGCAAAGAGAGAAACGGAATCACCTCAACGCTGATCAAGTACGAGTGACTTCACTTCAATATTGAGAAGATTCAGAATACCCATAACTCATTCGCTCTAAAAATGAATTTGGCGCTACGCACACCACTTAGGTTCCTTCGAGCAACTACTCGTCAACATCGAACAACGAGTTCAATGCTCTGCTCTCTGCTCGGGCTGCATCAACAACTCGTTGGCCCCGAACAACGAGTTCAATGCCTTGGTCTTTGCTCAAGCTCCACCAAATAGCTCGTCGGCTCCCAACAACGAGTTCAACGCTCTGCTTACCATGTGGTCTCTGTCAACAACTTGTTGGCTGCAAACAGCGAGTTCAACGCCATGCTCTCTGCACGAGTTTTGCAATAACTCAATTGCTCTGAACGACGAGTTTTATGCTCTGATTACCACTTGAGCTCTGTCAACTTCTCGTTGGCTCTACACAACGAGTTCGATGCCTTGGTCTTTGCTCAAGATCCACCAAATCGCTCGTTGGCTCCCAACAACGAGTTCAACGCTCCACTCACCGCGTGATCTTTGTCAGTAACTCATTGGCTCCAAAAAATGAGTTCGACACCTTAGTCTCCGCATGATCTCCATAGAAACTCGTTGGCTCCAAACAACGAGTTCAACGCTCTGCTCCCCGCATGAGCTAAATAAACAACTCATTGGCTCCAAACAATGAGTTCAACATCTTGCTTTTTGCACAAGCCCGATCAACAACTTGTTCACTTCAAACAGTGAAATCTATGTCAACTCAGTCAAAGAGTTGTCTCCCTAAACTTGTTGGGCACAAACGGCAAGCTCAAACATCCGCCTCTGTCACAAAATTCACTATTAACTTGCCGAGCGCGAATGGCAAGCTCAAACGCTCAACTCCGTTACTGAGTTCTCTACAATCTTTCTAGGCACAAATGGCAAGCTCAGACATCAGACTTCGTCAAAGATTTTTGTTTCTAAACTTGTCAGGCGCAAACGGCAACCTTTATGCACAACTCCATCACTGTGCCGCCCTCACAAAACTTGCCGGGCGCAAACGGCGAGCTTAACAACTAACCCCATCACGGAGTTTTATCTCAACAAAAGTTATTGGGTGCAAGCAGCAAGTTCAACATCCAACTCAATCGCAGAGTTCTCTACAAACTTGAAGGGGTCAAACAGCAAGCTCAATTTTTTTCGTTATAGAGTTCTCTCTAAGCTTGTTGAGAATGAACAACAAGTTCAGAGCACAACTCCATCAACTCGCCGGGTCAAATGGCAGTCTCTACATCAACTCTATCTCAGAGTTGCCTCAAAACTTGCCATGTGCAAGCGGAAGGTTCAAACGTTCAACTCTGTCGTAGAGTTGCCTCTACAAACTTGTTGGGAACAAGCAACAAGTTCAACGACTAGCTCCACTATGATTTGTCTCACTAAACTCATCGGGATCAAACGGCAGTTTCTAAATCAACTCGATAAAGAAGTAACCTCTATAAACATGCTGGGGCCAAATAGCAAGTTCACGCTCAAGTTTATTATCACGCCCCAGTTTCCAAAAATACGAAATACGAGCACATGACATTGGCCCAGCGAATGAATAACGTCACCCATAAGCTATTTAACCGATCAACTCAACAATATAATCAATACAAAACAATTGTGCAGGCAATAATAATAATCTTATGAACAATAATACTTGGATAGAAGAAATATATGATTTTCATGTACAATAATAATCCAACATCTAGAAAAAATAATAGAAATATTCGGGTCAAAAGCCCACAATACAGTAAAATAACAATAGTCCAATAATTAAGCCATCATGGCAAAACAATAATTTATTAAGCGGCGATGCAATCAGTTCCTTCACCAGTGTTGTTCTCCCAATCCATCAGCCAATTATCCATCAACACCTATAAACACTTCATCCAAAAAAAGAAGAAAAATTGTCCTTAGAGCAAGTCATGGACAGCAAGTAGAGAAGTAGGGAACAATGGAATAACGGTATAACAATGATTTCAATAGCTCAATACGAGTCAATAACATGGCACGATAACAATAATCAATATCATGATACTCGATGCAATGGCTATAAACAATGATTCAATATTCGGTAACAATAATCAATGATCAATAACATTAACACTTAGCCAATATTCGATATCAATCGAAACAATGAGGAACAATATGCAGTGTCGATGTGATGCAATTCTTAAGTCTATTAGTTTCAACCTAACTAATGCATGTACTACTGCATCCCATACTACAGGTTCAATGCATACAATCAATTTCGTTTTAGACTTAAGTGGAAGATTCTACAGATCATGTACTCGTCAACGATAATCAATATTCAATGCACGGTAATGGTCATCAACAACGATACAATACACAATAGATTGGGATTACAGCCATAATCCACAATCACACGATAAAACAATAGTCGGAATGGTAATTAGGGAAACACGTGCCCCTCCTCTGAGTACAGTCACTATATCATCAACTACTCTAGTCAATCCCTTAAACCCCGGCTTATTAATTATTTTATCGATGCAACAATACAAGATGCAATTAAGGGACATGAGATAAACGATGGTAACAATAGAGAACCAATAGGATGATAACTTGAATTGGACAATTAGAATGATGACAATAGGATACTAGGATCATGCAATGCAACATACACACTTGAATTCATGCAATACTACGATATAGAAATAATTAATCTATTAAAATCTAGAATATAAAATTCTGGACAGCAAGAGTAGTATGTACAAAAATGCAGTTTCCCGCAATTTTAGAACTCGAAATGAATCCGTCAGATGTTCTATAAACTAGACTTCCACACGGTTCCAACGCATATTTAAAGTTCAAAATCCGACATCAGTAGCTAGGACAATCACATTGTTCTTTACAGCTTTCATGTTCAGGCAGACATTATGTTATTATAAATTTAGAAACAGCAAAAACTTCATGATAAATTCATCAAAAATATTTTCTGGACTCCTAAACATGATTACTAACAATCTGGAAACTTTGAGAGCAAAAATTTAACATTTGATCAACCTTTTTACTGTTTAAACATGCAAGATACAAGAATCTGGAAATCTGAAAGTAAAAACACAGCTGTAGTAAAATGGGCATAACTTTTGCTACACAATTCGGAGTTTAAAAATTCAAGATGTTCTGGAAACTGGAAAGATAAGGCTACAATTCTTGTTCAGATACATTAATTAAACATGAAGGGTATCAATTAAACAGCAATCAACATACAGGCCAACAAGCAATATACAGGATTTTTGGTAGTTTTCTTGAAAATAAATTAATTAAACATGATGGGTATCAATTCTACTAGTCGATAAACTTCTCAATAAACATGAAGGGTATAAAAACATGGTAAATAAGATTAAGAACACATACATACATCAATTTATCATCAATCAACCATCATTCGATCAAACAATATACAACCTAACAATTCTCTCTACTATAAATTCGTTGTGTCGTGACTATATGTGTAACCCTATTATCAATTCTACATGAATACTTGAAAGATCCAATCTATAGAGTCAAAAATGGCACGATGTCAAGAATATTGGGGTTAGCTCGTGTAAACCCTCAATAGACCCAATGAAGATAATCAATACAACGATATGATAACGAATAGGATCTACTTGTAAGAATTTTAACAAAACTTGAATTTGATATAATTAACAATTCAAGAGGATAGACTTTCCTGTTAGACAGTTAAATTGAATACCAAGAATAACGAGATGAGAATCCCGGAGCAACGAACCCACGAACACGGAAACACGTGCAAGCTATGTGCAAACGCTCACAAGAAACGGCAACCACCCGATCGGATCAAAACACTAAACACCAACTCCAATCCCCTTCTCACAAAAAACAAACACCAACCTCCAAAGTCTAACACAAAACGCAAACAGCATAATTACACGTGAAAAGCACGTATAATCAGTCCCCAACAAATAACAACAGGAACGGCTTGGCTCGACCTCGGTGACGTCGGCTGATGGCATGACTGAGCGGCGTTGCTCAGGGGCGCTGCTGTCTAACAAAGAGGATAGAGGGGGTTCGATAGGTTGCTGGCGACGACTAGGGGAGCAAGCGGTGGGGGGAGCAAGCGGTGGGGCGAGCAGCTCGATGGGTTTGGGCGGGAAAACATAGAGGATACTTGTGGTGGCTCAGGGCATCGACGAGGCGGGGGCAATGGTGAGGGTGGAGGCGATGGGGGATGAAGGGGGTGTGGGTAGATGGGTTGAGGCAGTGGAAGGAGGTTGATGACATGGTGATGGAGCTCATCGGTGGTGCTCTATTTCGGGAGCGAAACAGAGGAAGGGGCGGTGGCATGAGGATGGTGATGGCGGATGGATCGAAGAACGAGGGTCGACGATGAGAGGTGGACAGCGGTCGCTCCACATGCGGCTCGACGGGGCAATGGGTGTCGATGGTGGTAGGAACAGCATTGGGTTCGAGGGGTCAAGGTGCATGTGATGCAACGAGAGCTTGACGGGGATGGAAATGGGTGCGAGAGGGTGACGGGTGACGGTGAAGAGGATAGGGGAGCAAGGTGATGGGAAGAGTCGTGGTGGAGCGAAGGTGCACAGGGATGAAGGTGGAGGAACGGGAGGAGGACAGAGGAAGAGGAGGTGTTTCGGAGGTTGAAGAAGGGGTTAGGGGTGAACAGTAGGGGGCGGTTGGGGTTTGAATAAGGTAAGGGGCTAGGGTTTTAGGTTAGGGGTAGGTTTAGGTTAGTATTTATAAGATATTAGGATGGCCTTGGGTAATGGGTATGGATCCAATAAGAAATTTGGGTATAGGGTTTTGAGTTAAAAATCAATTAGTGGGTATAAATCCAATAGGGGGAAAATAATTAGCATTATAGGGTTTATAAAATAAGATAATAATAATAAGAATAGCAATAATAATAATAATAATAACAAAAATACTAATAATAGTAATAACAAGATTATATAACAAAATAGGAATTTGGCTCAGCAAATTTATTAAAATGATCCAACTAGTAATAATATAAATATTCGATCAATTAGCGGTAGAACGTAAGTTCAAATATACCATTATTCAAAATGAATAAAATTTCGATTAGAAAACACTTCAATACAAATCTGAAATGAATTTAGCACAAAATAAATTTATAAAAAAAAATTAAATTACAGAAAATACACAGAAAATACTTATTGTTGGGGATGGGGGTTACATTTATCTCATAGCTCTCCCTACAAATTCGCCGGGATCAAATGGCAGTTTCTGAACCAACTCCTCCTACGAGTTGTCTATGAACTTGCTGAACCAAACAGCAGTTTCTATATCAACTCTATCTCAGAATTGTCTCCACAAACTCGCTGGGATCGAGCATCGAGCTCTACACCAACTCAGTCAAAGAGTTGTCTCAACAAACTTTTTAGGACCAGACAACAAGTTCAACGCTCAATTCCGTCGTAGAGTTTTCTCCGCAAACTTGTTGGGATCAAACAGCAAGTCCGCAACAACTCTTCCTTGGACAGCAATATATTTACAAGATCTACCAATTGAGTATTATGAAGTAAAAAGCTTGGTATACACATATGAATAATTATATATATATATATATATATATATATATATATATATATATATATATATATATATATATATATATATATATATATATATATATATATATATATATTGTTGTATATACACACAAAAAAATATATATAATCATTTGCAAATCCAAGTACATGCAAAATCGAAGCTTCAAAAATCCCCAACAAGTTTAGCTTATAGCTTAAAAAGAGAAGAAAAGAAAAGAGGGAGGTTCGGGTCGGGTTCAAACCCACAAAGCAAAGACCGGAATGGGTCGGATTCAAACCCACAGACCCAAACGGGTCAGATTCGAGCCCACGACCCGAAACCCACAACTTCTCCATCTTCTCCTTTTTCCATTGTTCTAAAAAGTGGTCTAAGCGGCTGCCTAGGCGGCCCTCCAATGCCTCGCCTAGGAGCTAGGCATTTAAGAAAATCGGTTAATGGTTCTAGGTGGTGCGTAATTGGTCTAAGCGGGTCTAGCCGGGCTAGACCCACTTAGACCCGCTTAGGACTTAATTATTAAAAGAAAGGAACCCGACTTTTTCCAACCTGACCCGCTCACTCAAACCCCTAAAACTTATCTTTCTCCTCTAAATCCCCCATTAAAAAAAACTCTAAATCAATTCTCTTCTCTAAATCCCTAATTCATCTTCTCTAAAACCCCCAAATCACCTCCTCCATCTCCCTCCTCGCAGTCGGAGGCTCGCAGTCGGAGGCTCGCAGCTCTCCTCCTCCGCCTCCCTCCTCCTTCAACTTCAATCGACATCAACACAACCTCTCTTTCCTCTCTTCAGCATCTCGCCTTGCTTCACCTCCGACGTCAACACAACCACACACTGCCTTCCGTCTTGCTTCACCTCTGTCGTCAACACTACATCCTCCTCTTCTCTCTTAAACTTCTCCTGACGCGACATCAGGTATGTACTCAAAATGTTCTTGTCGAACAGAGCTAAAAATTTAAACCACATAATAGGCCCCATGCCATGAATTCTCATTACTTTATGTTTTCTATGACATAACAAATACTTTTACATTTTAATGGATTATGGTTTTCATTTGTTTATATTTAGATTGCTTTTGCAACCTTTGTGAAATATTAAGGAATACTGATAGCTAAGTAGTTTTCTCACCACAATTTGCAATCTGCCGACTGAGGAATATTTAGTTGGTGCAAATATTAAATTAGTGAAGATGGGTGGTTTGGGCATTTAAGTAATCTAAGACAGTCTATGATTAGAATTAGCCTAGTATATGATCTTTTACATGTTAGAATCTGAGATTGTCTTCGATGATTTGATCAACATAAAGATAATAGAATAACTGATAAAGTAAGCTTGGACTTGGTTTCCATCTTGTCGAGACATCATTTGAAGTTTGAGACAAGATGCGTTGGTGCAACTTGGGGCGTGTTGAGTTGGTTCCAATCTAACCGAGAACATTCATGATATGACCACTGAAATTTTCAATACATGCAATGCATGTGTTCGCCTACCTAATTTTAGTTATAAAGAGCCTCATTTATTCATATTTTGCAATGTTCTCAAGTATTCTCTCAATGCATCATAACATATACCAACTTCTAGTAATGCATTAAATTGGCAAAGAGTAACATAGAAATGAAATTTAGGCAATATATATGCTGGTCACATCCGTTAGTAGTCCTTGGATGGATATGGAGAAGAGGAGTTTAATATTTTGTTCTCTTCATGTTCACCGATACAATAATACACCGATTCGATTTTGTAAAGCTCATCCTGCAATTGCAAGGAGAAATATCAAGAGTAAGAATTGGAAACAACAAAACAAAATAAATTGATAAAATATATAAATAAAATATATACATAAATAAACAAATAAATATATAATATATAAATAAAACCGCCTAGAGCCTAGCCGCTTAAGCTCCGCTTACAAGGCCTAGGTGCTAGGCACCCATTAGCTGCCCGACTACTACCTAGCGACTTTTAGAACATTGCCTTTTTCTTTCTCCTCTTCTTAAAAAAAAGAGTGCCCAAACAGAGCTCGCCCAAAGCTCAGGATCCTTCTCCGAACCAAAACTATCCATTCTTGATCCAGTCGTTTTCCCCGTCGCCCAAGCTCCACGACTCCAAGGACTACCTCTTCCGCCTCCGCAGCTCGACCAAGTGCGCCTCACCCACAACCGCAACATTTTCGAGCTCAGAAAACCAAAAGGAAATCAAACGACCCATAGTTCGGTAGAGCTCGAACTCTCATAGCTCGGTGAAACTTCGAAATCTCCGCAGAGCTCCACTACCGATCTCCATCACACCTTGCTGAGCTCCGAGAGATGCCTCCATCGACGAGCTAAGCTCCTTTGCCGAGCTCGAATTTCTGCTGAGCTCCGCTGCCGAGCTCCTTCAAACCTTGCCGAGCTCGAAAAGCTACTCCATCTCCAACTTTTGCCAAGCTCGAGACCTTCACCAATCTCCTCGTCGATATCCCTCGTTGACGAGCCCCACTACTTCGTCGCCGAACTCACCCTCAAAAGTTTTGCCTAGCTTGTAAGGGTTCAAAGTGGGTTCGCGGAGCTCCTCAGTCGCCTACTAAGCTTTTGCTGAGCTACGCCACCAAAGGGGATGAAAGGAGCTCGGCGAGTTCGTTCGCCGAGCTGAGGGGTGCGTAAAGACGGGTCATGGCCGTCGAATCTTCTGGAGAATCACACAAACTCTTGATTGACGTCTAAAATGAAGCCACATCGCTCATTACCATCACAACCACTGGATCACACTCAGTGGACGAGCTGTCACCTTATGAGCGATCCAGATCACTTCAAAAAGCGCGCCAATCTCTAATAATTTCCAAAAATCTTTTAAAATCATTTAAAATTCAAAAAATTAATTAAAAATTCAAAAATAATTATTTAAATTCAGAAAATTAATTAAAAAATCTGAAAAAATAATTAAAATTGAATTTATTAATTATAAAATTCAAAAAAAAATTTAAAATTGGGAAAAATTCCAAAAAATTCCAGAAAAATTGGAAAAATCCCAAGAATTATGAAAAAATCAAAAAAAATATTCACTACCTTCAGAAGCCACAGATCAACTCCAGGTATCTCCGAACACTCTATGCTAAGATTATATGCCAGATTCCAAAAGTAAGACGTACTACTCCCCGAAAGCCAAAAAAATTGCCTTCCGGGAGTGGGGGGCTTATGATGATGGTAAAAATCACAGCAGATTAGGGCCATACGATTCCTGTGCAGATCTCAAAGCATTAATAGGCAAATTAGCCATCACATGCATTTTTTACAGGTCTGGGCCCACTACAAGACATGGACTTCTTTCAAACGCATAAAAAGAAACAGGCTAGGCCCACTAGGAGAGACACCCAGCCCATGTAGACTAGGAGTCAAATCTCTTATCCCTTAACAAGGATATCTTATTTCTTGAAGGGGAGATACATGAAAGAGATGTGGTAGTTAAATCGATCCAACGGACACAAATCAATCTCTTGAAATGTCTCTCAGGCCTATACGTACTCCTCCCCCTCTACAGTCAGAAGGTAATCAACAATTTTTCAGTTTTCACTCTCTTACTCTCTCTGTCTCTTTTTGGTTCTGACTTGAGCGTCGGAGGGTTTGTCGCTGGGGCCACCCCTTGGTGTTTTAGGCTTTTTGCAGGTTCATCGACCGCATCAGCAACCATCTAATTCAGATCGCGGTGGTCAATCAACGATCCAGATTCAATCTCAGGAGCTCTAACCGTCTTTAATGGTAGATGTCACAGGTTAGACTTTTAGTAGTTTCCATCAATTATTAACTCACTATCTGTTTGCTCCCACACCTATATAAACAACAACACTTTGTGCTTCTATCTCCTTAGTTAACCAATTATTTGGTATTTTCTTTCTACAATGCACTTGACTACATATATATCTCTCTATTTCGAGCACATGGTTTACCCGTATGTGGTTATACTAATACTCAACTATTTTAATATCCATCTTCAAGTTGGAGCATAAATAATTACATACCCAACTTGTCACAAACAAATTGAATTCTAGGTCATGTCAGTGGCTTTTTAAGAATGTCGGCTAGCCAATGGCTGGTGTGCAGATAACGTGTCTCAATTTGTCTAGGCTCCTCCTCAGTTCTAACAACCTTGTTGCGAACTACTTGACAATCAACCTAAATATGTTTCGTTCGTTCATCAAATATATGATTTATGTAATATAGAGTGCATCCTAATTATCACAATACAACCTCACTACGCTAGATCGTACTATTCTTGATTCACCAAGAAGTCTTCTTACCCAAACAAGCTTACAAGTAATATCATCAAGAGCTCTATACTGATTCCCACCGGCTGCTTCTTCTTTTTGCAAGACACTAGATTTCCACCTACAAACACAAAATACCTAGTTGTAGATCATCTAGAAGTTGGACATCCTTCTTAATCTGCATCAGCAAATCAAACTATTGGACATTGTGCTCCATCTGTAAGTCAAACCTCGACCTGAAGTACTTCTCAAATACTGAAGAATTTTACATACTTAATTTCAATGAGTAGCACGAGGAGCTGCCATAAACTGAATGACAATGCTAATAAAATATGCAATATCAAGACGAGTAAATGTAAGATAATTTAGCTTGCCAACTGTCATGCTCAGCTTCCCATTATCTTTAGCACGTAATAGAGCTTCCCATACGGGAACACAGGCACGTAATAGAGGCCCAGCGAATAATATAAGTATGCCAACTCATATCATCCATAAGATGTACAATACCAGTCAACTCAACAATACATTAATAATCACATAAACAAGAATATAATGCAATAACCGATATCTGAGATACAAGAACTTACCAAATAGCCAGAGAATATGCATTGCAATAAATTATCTTTAGCAAAAAATTATCTTTAGCACGGAAATCTTTAGCAATAAATTCATTGTAACCCTTATTATCTTTAGCATGAAATTAGAACTCCAGGCGATTTGAGATTTTGAATGCTACATAAGATCCTGGAACTTTGCCTGAACATCCTGGAGCAAAAGACGACACTTCCTTTCATGGGGCTGTTCAAAGTCGCTGACATGCCGTTGTAGATCACGTGTAGACAAGCGATGAACTGAGCAAGAATGACAGAATGGTAGTACCGGAATTTTTACAGAACATGGTAGGGAAGAAATAACTAGCATGATACTCAATAACAAATTAGTAAATGCAGATGGATGCAAGCCACAAAAAGAAATGAACTACGCAAGAACTGAAATATGAAAGAATCGACGAGACGAGCAGAAATAAAAAGAATTGATGGCACTAGAATAAAAAAATATGGGTACAAAAAGACTGAATTTATACCCAATAAGGAATCAACATTGTGGGAGACTGTAAAAGACAGGAGGAAATAAGGAATCAAAGAATTGAATAAGAAAAGATCAAAATGGATCGAATAAGACTAGTATACAGATTATAAATTGGTTATTACATGTTCATGTGATCAATGCGATGTGCATATTGTTGAGTTAACCTGGCTGAACTCCAACATGATTAGAGTCTAACCTGTTGGGGCTTAACCTTGCTAGCGCCAAAACTTGACTAACATATTAGCCAAACATGACTAACCCATTAGCCAAACCTGGGCTCTGATACCACTAAAAACCTGTTATGCCCCGCTTCCCATTATACGGAAACACAGCCACGTAATTGAAGACCAGCGAATGATATAAGTATGCCAACTCATATCATCCATAAGCTATACAATACCAGTCAACTCAACAATATAATAATAATCACATAAACAAGAATGTAATGCAATATCTGAAATATGAGATACAAGAACTTACCAAATAGCTAGAGAATATGCAATGCAATAACAGCTCGACGAGTTCTTTCAGTAACCCATCATTTGTACCTGTATAACATAACTCAAAAGAAAGATGGATGAAGCACCCATTAGAGAAGTTGCGGGCCCCAAGTAGTACAAGCAAAAATAGGAACAAGGTAAATAAGAATACAAAGTAGGAAACAAGAATCAAGAGCACAGAACATAGCATGAAATGAATGAAACAGGTAAATAGGATCAAATAAACTAGCAGCAAATAAACAGGACCAGATGACAGGATCAGGTAATAGATAAACATGCAAACTTGTAACAGATATCAAATAAACATGTAAACTTACAACAGATATCAGATAGACATGTGAAACAAGTAACAAAAATATGCAGGTGAAACATATTATTCTTAAGTCTTTCATTTAATCTTATCTAATGCATCACTCATGCGTCCCATATCACAAGGTTGATGTATACAAACAAGTTACGTTTAGATTTATTGGTCGATTCCATAGGGCCATGTACTCAGACATCATATAAACAGATAAACATACTCATGTATTCATGCAAACAGGTGTGAAACACGGGCCCCCTTCCGAGTACACCTTCCTATAGGGAAGAATGCAGCCAGGTAATCATATAAACTGATAAACAGACTCATGAATCATGTAATCATCTATTCATGCAAACAGGTGGAAAACACGGGTCCCTTTTTTAGTACACTTTCCTATATCATCCATTACCAGATCTTTCCCTTAAACCCCGGCTTGATAATTATTCTTTTTCTAGTGCCATAAGCAAACTTATAAATATTGAAACAATAAGAACTCCAATTCTGGACAGCAGGACGTTGCTGCACCAAAATTGGAATTCTCATTGCTACAGGAAAGCAATTCAAGATCGGTAAGGAGTTCCATAAAATCGGCTCCTCACCGGTTCTAACGTATATTTAAACTCAACATTCCGATAAAACTAACTAAGTCAATTAGTCTGTTCTTTATGGATTTCCTATTCTGGCAGAAACTTAGGGTACAATTCTTATATTCATAGAACAGTAAGAAATTCATTTAAAAATTCTATAAAATTTATAATCAGGTTCTTAAACATGTTAAGCAAGATACTGGAATTTATCATGGCATAATTACATTATTAATCTGACTTTTAAATTAAGAAACATGTCAATACATCGTAAATCAGAAATCTGGAAATCTAAATCCAGCAACATTAAAAATGGGATATCTCGCACATCACAGATCAAATTTCAGATCTGTCGGATGTTTTGGAAACTAGAAACAGGGGCCTACATTTCATGTTCATTAACTTAGTCATTATTTTGACATTAACAAGGTTTAATTCGTCGTGCCAAATTAGGACAACAGTGTTTGCCTTGGATTATAACATTAATAATGAACACAATGGATCCAAATCGATGTATGATGTCAATCAGAATTTAACAGTTATTCAAAACAGCATGCCATGTCTATTTTCAATCTCATTAAGATGGGAAGCATTATTAACATGATTATGATATTAACATACGATATAACTGTAAGATCACATATAGCAAAACATTCTATATGTAACGCCCCGAATCCCAAATACACTGAATTCGAGATGTTCTATAGGATCTTTCCGCTTCTTTTAGTACAATTTTACAAGAAAATTTGAACTTTTCACTTTACATCGAAGTTTACATGATTACATTACACTTTACATTGCACAGCGGAAGTAAACTTTACAACAATGAAACAAATGTACAACAACATTGAATAATCTTTAAGCATTTGTTCCTCTTTAATCTGTATCAAGCCATTTACTTGCATATAAGACTGTGGGTACGTCAGTTTATTCAACCGACGATCATTATACACGGCCACCTCTCTATGCTGGAAATAGTATAACTTATTTTCAATATTTAGCAAACACAAACTTGTCACATATCAAACTAAAGGGACTACCCTATTGATGTCGTGTTGTGATTGTGCACTTAGTCCTTAATGCATTTATTTATATTACATGACACTAATGCGCACTTGTTCGGATTCTATGCATCCCATACAACATAGGTCCGAGGGCAAGCCCTTAATTGTTCTTCATCTTTGTAGGGTTCAATCCCTCGCCATGACTTAATCTACTACTGTAATTACGGTAGGTATCTTAGATGATCTATGAGTACAAGCACGTGTACAGAAAATCCTGGAAGGGAATACCACGTCATATCACGACGCATCGTGAAGACAGCCTGTGGCAATTCAGCCTCCTTCATGGCACACGATCCTCTTGCAGTCACCAAACATCCCACAAGCGTCGCCACCGGGACGATAATTCTGGAGTAGTGCCCACGCCATGTCTTGACGCATCAAGCAGGCAGCCTGTGGATCACTCTCACACCGCCAATCCGATGGCCCTCATACTCGTGTTTTTCTCCTACTTTCATCACGTCTCCACTATGTACTAATCCTTAGTTTTTATCAAAATCATGAACAAAAATCAAAGCTCTAGAGTTAGCCTCTCCACTAAACCGGACTTATTCATTCATTCAAACATGACCAACCTTGGCCTTTCTTTTAAAATTTCATTTCATTTATTTCCAATGCCGGGGGAGACTTAGCTACTCCTTTTGTTTCAATTTTCAATTCACAATTTCCAAAATGAGCATTTCCAACTCATAAATTCATTTGTTGATTTATCATACTCAAAAGTATTTCTCTTTTCCAATCATGATTTCTAATTCGTTCAAATAGTCCATAACTATACATAAAATTCAACTCTTCATCATGTAACTCATGAAATGTTATTTTCACATAAAAACCCACATCACTAATTATTCAATTAAAGGTGAATATTTACGCTTCATAATTTCCACACTATTCTCAATTGAGAATAATTTGCATCACATCACACAATATAATTTCTTTTTGCCAAATTAATTTTCTAATCCTTCATTTCAAATCATTTTTTTGCAAGATATAATTTCACAAAGAATATCAATGTAGAACTATAGTTCTATTTACTCATTTAGTCACAAATTATACTTTACTTTATGTAAATCGTTCCCAAATTATTTTTAATAAGTCCCATGTATTTTTAGAAGAATAGTCATATTTTTTTCATAATTTTTAGACCACCAAAACACTCAAAAAAATAATTTTCCCTAAACTGCCGATGCCAAGGATCGAACCCAGCACCAAGGAGAACACAAGGCACAGACCAGCAGGCCATTTGTGCCAGCGGTATAAAGGGAAGGCAGAGAATATTTAATGCTCTCGGTCGCTGATTCTTATACTTTTAAAAATTCATGAACAAAATATGGTGCCACAGGGATTCGAACCGACCACCACAGGGAACCCAACCGCATACTCTGACCACTTGAGCTAAGTGCTCAGGTTGTCAAGGTACAACTTAAATTCTTTTTACTATCATTCTCTCTGTTATTAAGACAATTCGATATTCAACAAGTCCTCTTTTCATTTTGTTTTTTTTTAATAAAAACTACTGAAAAATTCCAGATTGACTAACATTATCATTAGTTATATTCCAGTATAATAAAATAACACATAAAATAACACAAAAGATCTATTTAACACATAAAATAGCATTATCAACCTACTAGCTTTTGTATGTAATTCTTGATGGTAATAAATGTGTTTTCTTCAATCAATCCATGATCCTAATCAATTCACATACAACTTAAATAATAGAACCACATACAAATTTGCATATCCACATTTCAATCATTCAATGGGTTATTTTTCCCTAATTAAAGTGTGCTCTTCTTAATCTTTTTCATGCTTCATTCATTCATTTCTAACATGCATTTCAAATTTAGAAAAATGGAGAATTTATCCACCTCGATGGAGAGACAAACACAATTAGCAACTTGCTAAACAAAAGTCCTTGCACACGAACGGTCCTCCTCCTAGAAGCGCGCACTCGAGCCTCGAAAAGCACCAAAACCGAGCTCCCCTTCTTGATGAAAACCGGCCTCTCTTCTCCTTGGTGTTGCAAGCACAATCCCACACACTCTCAATCTTTTAACTCACACATTCACTACTAGATAAGGTATTTTAGACTATAGGTTTGGAAGGATTAATAGGCACAAGAATAACTAGCCATATGGGGGGGGGGGGGGTATTTATACTAAAAATCAAAGAGAATGGATGGCTAGGATCAAGTGATTAGTTATAAGATGGAGGGCTAAGATGAAATTAGGAGTTGCATTAACTACCCACCACCAAGTAACCACCAAGCATGATCACCACTAAAATTTTGATTTTCCCTCCAAAAGATTACAACCGGCCATGCTAGGAATGTGCATATTGCACATGTACGTGCAATGCATGTGCATGCCACTTGGTCCAAAAATTGTACATTAAATTTTTGTATAAAAATAAAATAGTCTTTAAATTGTATTCTACATGACAAGTTCTATAAAAAATAGTTCATGGGCTTTAGTTTTTGGGCCAAAATAATTATTTTAAAAATAAAATAAATAAATTAAATTTTTGGGCTTTAGGAAAAAAAGGCTTTTTCTCTAATTGAAAGAAGGCTTTATAGAAAAATAATTAAAGGCACATATTTAAATATCTATACTCATCATGATGAGAATATTTACCAAAAATATTGCACGTGCACACTACGTGCAAAATAAAAATAATTTTTCATTAAATGAAAAAATCAGGGCATTACAACACTCCCTCCTTAGAATAGTTCCGTCCCCGGAACTACAGTCAAGAGCGAGAAAACAAACACTTACAACAAGAACAAAAAGATACAAAGATACAATCAAGCAAAAAGCTCAGGATAGTCCTTCAACATCCTCTCCTCAGACTCCCAAGTAGCCTCTTCAACCAAGTGGTTTCTCCAGATTACCTTGACCATCGGTATCGTCTTATTCCTCAAGACTTTCTCTCGATGGTCAACAATCTCGACAGGAGACTCGATGTAATTCAGATCGAATTGCAAACCTTCCGGCACTTCAGGCAAATGATGACTCGGATCTGGAATATAACCTCTCAGCATAGACACATGGAAGACATTGTGCACCTGAGACAACTCTTCCGGTAATTCAAGCCGGTAAGCAGTTTTCCCGATCCTTTTCAATATCTTGTACGGGCCTATAAATCTCGGGGCTAACTTCCCGCCTTTGCCAAGACGAACTACACCTTTACTGGGCGATACTTTCAGAAAGATGAAGTCACCAACCTCAAACTCAATGTCCCTTCTCCGGTTGTCTGCATAGCTTTTCTGCCTGCTCTGAGCTTCTACCAACCTTTTCCTGATCAGAACAATCTTCTTAGAGGTTTGCTGCACAAGATCAGGACCGAACAACTGACGCTCCCCAACTTCAAACCAACAAACAGGTGTCCAGCACTTCCTGCCATACAGAGCTTCATACGATGCCATCCCAATGCTAGCCTGAAACTGTTGTTGTAGGCAAACTCTACCAAAGGTAAATGCCTTTCCCAACTGCCTCCAAAGTCTAGTATACAACACCGAAGCATATCCTCAAGAATATGGTTGACTCTCTCGGTCTGCCCATCGGTTTGCGGAAGAAAAGCAGTGCTGAAATCTGTCTTGGTACCCAAAGCTGTCTGAAGACTCCTCCAGAAATGCGAAGTAAACCGCGCATCTCGATCAGACACAATAGTTGACGGAACACCATGAAGCCGGACGATCTCGCCAACATACAACTCAACCAACTCGTCCATCGAAGCAGTGAGTTTCATCGCCAAAAAGTGAGCGGACTTGGTTAGTCGATCGACTATAACCCAAATCACATCATTGCCTTTAGAACTCTTAGGCAATCCCGTAATGAAATCCATACTGACGTTATCCCACTTTCATTTCGGAATAGGTAACGGCTATAATAGACCTCCAGGTCTCTGATTTTCGGCTTTGACTTGCTGACAAACCTCACACTTCGCCACAAATTAAGCCACATCCCGCTTTAAACCTGACCACCAGAAATGCTGTTTGATGTCTTTGTACATCTTAGTACTCACAGGATGTACTGACAAAAGAGTAGCATGCGCCTCCTGAAGAATACTCTCTTTCAGGTCCGCCTGATTTGGAACACATAGCCTCTCTCCGAACCACAGCACTCCATCCCTGATTTGAAATCCGGGCAACCTGCCAGCACCAACCTGCACCTTCATCTGCAAAATATCAGCATCAACCTCCTGACTTGCAATGATCCTTGCATTCAAAGTAGGCTGAAGCCTCAACTGAGCTAAAGATGCTCCCAATCCTTGCAAGACAACTTCTATACCGGCTCGGTCCAATTCCTCAATCAGATGCTTCTGAGTTGCAATCAAACTGGCTAAACTTCTCTTGCGACTAAGTGCATCAGCAACAACATTAGCTTTTCCAGGATGATATTTGATCTCAGGTCGCATGTCCTCAAGCACTTCCAACCATCTCTGCTGCCTCAGATTCAGATCCCTCTGCTGATATATGTACTTCAAACTCTTGTGGTCCGTGTACATGTTCAACTTCTCACCATACACGTAGTGCCTCCATTGCTTCAGGAAAAAGATAATCGCAGCCAACTCCAGATCATGAGTCGGGTAAATCTTCTCATACGGTCGTAGTTGCCTAAACCCATAAACGATTACTCTTCCTTCTTGCATTAAGACACAACCAAGCCCACGATGTGAAGCATCGCTATAAACATCATACTCAACACCTGCTCTAGGCAAAGCCAAAATAGGTGCAGTAGTCAGCTTCTCTTTCAGCTCCTGAAAGCTCGCCTCACATTGCTCAGTCCATTTGAAGTTCACATTCTTCTTGGTCAGTCCAGTATGCGGCACGGCTATCTGAGCATAACCTTAAATGAATCTCCTGTAGTATCCAGTCATCCCAAGAAAACTTCTGACTTCCTTTACTGTAGTAGGCCTTGCCCAATCTCTCACTGCCTCTATCTTCTGAGGGTCAGTTGCCACTCCCTCCTTAGAAAGGATATGACCTAGGAATGCCACTTCAGATTTCCAGAAATCACACTTGGATAACTTGGCATACAACTTCTACTCTTCCAGCTTCTTCAAAACTGCTGCCAGATGATCGGTGTGCTCCTCCTCTGACTTGGAGTACACGAGAATATCGTCGATAAACACCACGACGAAAGAATCAATAAACGGCCTCAGAACTCTGTTCATTAAATCCATGAAGATTGCGAGTGCATTCGTCACTCCAAATGGCATAACTAAGAATTCGTAATGCCCATGTCGAGTTCTAAATGCAGTTTTGTGCACATCTTCAGCTTTCACTCGAACTTGGTGATATCCTGATCGAAGATCTATTTTGGAGAAAACAGCTGCTCCTTGTAGACGATCGAATAAGTCATCAATTCGGGGAATTTGATACTTATTCTGAACAGTGACCTTATTCAGCTCCCGGTAATCGATACACATTCTCATCGATCCATTCTTCTTCTTTACCAAAAGCACTGGTGCTCCCCAAGGTGACGCACTAGGTTGAATAAAGCCTTTCTTCAATAGTTCCTCAATCTGTCGTTTCACCTCATCCTGTTCCACTGGAGCCATCCTATACGGTGCCTTAGAAATGGGTGCACTTCCCGGTTGAACAGTGATGCTGAACTCTACATCACGATGTGGGGGTAACACAGGAAAATCATCCAAGAACACAGTCGGATAGTCCCGAACTACAGGAATCCCTTGCACTTCCACAGGAGTCTCTTCCTTGCGGATAGTTGCCACCAGCTTAGAACACTTCTTCTTCCCTTGGAAAGTGACTTCAGGTCCACCTGGAGCCTTCACTGTTATCGTCTTGGTCTTACACTCGATGCTTGCACTGTACACGGACATCCAATCAATGCCAATGATAACATCGACTCCCAAGACAGTCAGCTCGATCAGATCAATCCCAAAGATTCGATCTCCAATCACAATCTTGTAATCAGCATAATACCGATCAGTGGATAGAGTTTTCCCTGATGGAGTAGTTACTGCCAAGATCTTGTCTGGAAAAATCTTCGGTTCAACTCCCAACACTTTAGCAAATTTAGGAGACACAAAAGTATGAGAGGATCCAGTATCGAACAACACAACAACTTTCATTCCATTAAGATAAAGTTCTCCTGTTACATAATACACACTCATTATGTAACAGTTCATTTAATAAACGGGAAAAAGAAATAACATAAACCACTAAACATCTGCCACCGTACCAGTGATGACATGATCAACCTCATCAGCAACAGCTTCCGTCAAGGCAAATACTCGCCCTGGTTGGTACGGTCTCTTCCCATTCTGCTGAGTTGGTACATTGCGATCACCATTCCGTGGTTTGAGACATTGAGATCGGTAATGTCCTGTTTCACCACAGTTGTAGCAAGTTACTGCAGGAGGTCTCACCACATTGTTCCCAGGTCCTCCAGCCACACTAATAGCATTCGCCCCTGTCAGTTTGAACCTTTGTGCAGATGGGTGCCCCTTGAAACTCCCAGAATTGGTGGGCCTCCTCCTAGACTGCCAGTTGTTCCTTCGATTCTGAACAACATGGAACTGCTCCATATCTGCTTCCGTCGCTGCTGCCCTCTTGACCAACTTGTCAAATCTTCTGATACCAAGAGGTATCATCCGGGACGTCAAACTCGGTCTCAATCCATGCTCGAACTTACGATCCTTCTTAGCTTCATCCATCACTAATTCAGGAGCATACCTAGAGAGCTGAGTAAATTTGGTCTCGTACTCTCTCACTGACATGCTACCTTACTGTAGTGATAGAAACTCCATAGCCTTCTTCTCTTGAACATCGGAGGGGAAATAGTGACTGTAGAATTCTTCCAGAAATTCCTCCCAGCCAAGCACTATGCTTCCCATTGTCCTCTTCATCGACTGCCACCACACAGCCGCGTCTTTCTCAAATTGTAGAGTCGCCAACTTCACCTTACTGCCTTCAGGGGTCTCCAGCACTTCAAAGATTGTCTCTACTTGACGAATCCAGTTGTCAGCCGCATCAGGGTCTGACTTCCCTTCAAATACCGGTGGTTTCATTCGTTTGAACGATTCCACTAGTTTAATCGCTTCAGGCACCGGGTTCGTAGGTCCCCTTCCTTGGTTCTGATTCATAGCCACGGCATTGAGCGTCTGATAGACCCTCGCAAGTTTCGTTTCCAGATCCAGACCATCACCATTACTAGCTCCTCTTCTAGCCATATTCTGATGCAAAATATCCATTAAATTCGAAGTATAAGACATGAATTTTAAATCAACTTGCATTTCATTGAATTCCAAACTTTATACATTCGAATTGAAAAACATTTCTTGACATCAGAATGAAAATAGTAGAAGCTACAACAGTCTAACTCCTACGGTTCCTCTTCGCTTCTCGAAGTTCTCCCCGAAGTTCATCAACTTCATCCTTCAGCACATCGGTCAGATTCTTCCTCTTCTCAAGTTCCCATACACAATGACTGAGAACAGAAAAGTCGTCCTTGCGCTTTGCCAGCTGAGCCTCCAATAATCTGACTCTCTCTCGCAGTGTTTCTACCTGCCTCTGAAGAGAAGTCACAAGACTATTCGGAACTGGTTCTTCTTCTTCGTCAGAAGAAGAGTCATCAGATGAATCCGGAGGTGGGGTGATCTCTCGGGATTCAGGCCATTCTTCTCCGTCAGAATCTGCTTGCCCTGAGTAGTACTTGTCCTCGGAATCTGCCTGTCCAGGATGGTACTCTTCCTCGATGATATGCCAGTCGTCGCCTCCAGCAGGGTCGAAGTGATCAGCCATCTTAGAAATAGGGAGGAAGAAGCATAAGTCATAGAGCAACACAAATGTAAGTCACTTACATTTAAATCTCTAGACTCAAACACACACTCTAATGTCCACTACTAGGGTGTCGTTTCTGATAAATTTGTACAAGTGTGGAAAGCGTGGCTCTGATACTACTCTGTAACGCCCCGAATTCCAAATACACTGAATTCGAGATGTTCTACAGGATCTTTCCGCTTCCTTTAGTACAATTTTACAAGAAAATTTGAACTTTTCACTTTACATCAGAGTTTACATGATTACATTACACTTTACATTGCACAGCGGAAGTAAAATTTACAACAATGAAACAAATGTACAGCAACATTGAATAATCTTTAAGCATTTGTTCCGCTTTAATCTGTATCAAGCCATTTACCTGCATATAAGACTGTGGGTATGTCAGTTTATTCAACCGACGATCATTATACACGGTCATCCTCTCTGTGCCGGAAATAGTATAACTTATTTTCCATATTTAGCAAACACAAACTTGTCAAATATCAAACTAAAGGGACTACCCTATTGATGTCGTGTTGTGATTGTGCACTTAGTCCTTAATGCATTTATTTATATTACATGACACTAATGCGCACTTGTTCGGATTCTATGCATCCCATACAACATAGGTCCGAGGGCAAGCCCTTAATCGTTCTTCATCTTTGTAGGGTTCAATCCCTCGCCATGACTTAATCTACTACTGTAATTACGGTAGGTATCTTAGATGATCTATGAGTACAAGCACGTGTACAGAAAATCCTGGAGGGGAATCCCACGTCATGTCACGACGCATCGTGAAGATAGCCTATGGCAATTCAGCCTCCTTCATGGCACACGATCCTCTTGCAGTCACCAAACATCCCACAAGCGTCGCCACCGGGACGATAATTCTAGAATAGTGCCCACACCATGTCTTGACGCATCAAGCAGGTAGCCTGTGGATCACTCTCACACCGCCAATCCGATGGCCCTCATACTCGTGTTTTTCTCCTACTTTCATCACGTCTCCACTATATACTAATCCTTAGTTTTTATCAAAATCATGAACAAAAATCAAAGCTCTAGAGTTAGCCTCTCCACTAAACCGGACTTATTCATTCATTCAAACATGACCAACCTTGGTCTTTCTTTTAAAATTTCATTTCATTTATTTCCAATGCCGGGGGAGACTTAGCTACTCCGTTTGTTTCAATTTTCAATTCACAATTTCCAAAATAAGCATTTCCAACTCATAAATTCATTTGTTGATTTGTCATACTCAAAAGTATTTCTCTTTTCCAATCATGATTTCTAATTCGTTCAAATAGTCCATAACTATACATGAAATTCAACTATTCATCATGTAACTCATGAAATATTATTTTCACATAAAAACCTACATCCCTAATTATTCAATTAAAGTTGAATATTTACGCTTCATAATTTTCACACTATTCTCAATTGAGAATAATTTGCATCACATCACAAAATATAATTTCTTTTTGCCAAATTAATTATCTAATCCTTCATTTAAAATCATTTTTTTTGCAAGATATAATTTCACAAAGAATATCAATGTAGAACTATAGTTCTATTTAAACATTTAGTCACAAATTATACTTTACTTTATGTAAATCATTCCCAAATTATTTTTAATAAGTCCCATGTATTTTTAGAAGAATAGTCATATTTTTTTCATAATTTTTGGACCACCAAAACACTCAAAAAAATAATTTTCCCTAAACTGCCGATGCCAAGGATCGAACCCAGCACCAAGGAGAACACAAGGCACAGACCAACAGGCCATTTGTGCCAGCGGTATAAAGGGAAGGCAGAGAATATTTAATGCTCTCGGTCGCTGATTCTTATACTTTTAAAAATTCATGAACAAAATATGGTGCCATAGGGATTCGAACCGACCACCACAGGGAACCCAACCGCATACTCTGACCACTTGATCTAAGTGCTCAGGTTGTCAAGGTACAACTTAAATTCTTTTTACTATCATTCTCTCCTTTATTAAGACAATTCGATATTCAACAAGTCCTCTTTTCATTTTGTTTTTTTTTAATAAAAACTACTGAAAAATTCCAGATTGACTAACATTATCATTAGTTATATTCCAGTATAATAAAATAATTTTTCCAATAGTCAAAACACATTTTCATACATTTAATTGAAATTGTGAACTATGACTACCACATTTCTTCTTTTTCGACATCTCTTAACAACTAACGCCATTAATCTCTTTATCAACAATTTTCACATTAATTTTCTGTCTTTAATCATCTACCTAACATACAAACTCATATTTTAATTTATTCATGCCCACATTAACACAAAAGATCTATTTAACACATAAAATAGCATTATCAACCGACTAGCTTTTGTATGTAATTCTTGATGGTAATAAATGTGTTTTCTTCAATCAATCTATGATCCTAATCAATTCACATACAACTTAAATAATAGAACCACATACAAATTTGCATATCCACATTTCAATCATTCAATGGGTTATTTTTCCCTAATTAAAGTGTGCTCTTCTTAATCTTTTTCATGCTTCATTCATTCATTTCTAACATGCATTTCTAATTTAGAAAAATGGAGAATTTACCCACCTCGATGGAGAGACAAACACAATTAGCAACTTGCTAAACAAAAGTCCTTGCACACGAACGGTCCTCCTCCTAGAAGCGCACACTCGAGCCTCCAAAAGCACCAAAACCGAGCTCCCCTTCTTGATGAAAACCGGGCTCTTTTCTCCTTGGTGTTGCAAGCACAATCCCACACACTCTCAATCTTTTAACTCACACAATCACTACTAGATAAGGTATTTTAGACTATAGGTTTGGAAGGATTAATAGGCACAAGAATAACTAGCCATTGGGGGGGGGGGGGGGTATTTATACTAAAAATCAAAGAGAATGGATGGCTAGGATCAAGTGATTAGTTATAAGATGGAGGGCTAAGATGAAATTAGGAGTTGCATTAACTACCCACCACCAAGTAACCACCAAGCATGATCACCACTAAAATTTTGATTTTCCCTCCAAAAGATTACAACCGGCCATGCTAGGAATGTGCATATTGCACGTGTACGTGCAATGCACGTGCATGCCACTTGGTCCAAAAATTGTACATTAAATTTTTGTATAAAAATAAAATAGTCTTTAAATTGTATTCTACATGACAAGTTGTATAAAAAATAGTTCATGGGCTATAGTTTTTGGGCCAAAATAATTATTTCAAAAATAAAATAAATAAATTAAATTTTTGGGCTTTAGGAAAAAAGGCTTTTTGTCTAATTGAAAGAAGGCTTTATAGAAAAATAATTAAAGGCACATATTTAAATATCTATACTCATCATGATGAGAATATTTACCAAAAATATTGCACGTGCACACTACGTGCAAAATAAAAATAATTTTTCATTAAATGAAAAAATCAGGGCATTACAACACTCCCTCCTTAGAATAGTTCCGTCCCCGGAACTACAGTCAAGAGCGAGAAAACAAACACTCACAACAAGAACAAAAAGATACAAAGATATAATCAAGCAAAAAGCTCAGGATAGTCCTTCAACATCCTCTCCTCAGACTCCCAAGTAGCCTCTTCAACCAAGTGGTTTCCCCAGACTACCTTGACCATCGGTATCGTCTTATTCCTCAAGACTTTCTCTCGACGGTCAACAATCTCGAAAGGAGACTCGATGTAATTCAGATCCAATTGCAAACCTTCCGGCACTTCAGGCAAATGATGACTCAGATCTGGAATATAACCTCTCAGCATAGACACATGGAAGACATTGTGCACCTGAGACAACTCTTCCGCTATTAGTTAAATAGTTAGCTCACTGTTCTTACTGAATATATGTTTTCATCATATTAAGGCTTTAGAATGGACTTAGAATCATGTTTATCTAAATCATGAACCATTTTTTATCATGTTAGAGTTGTGCTTGTATAAATCTAATGAGTTTTAAGATTAGAACAACTCTTGTCTTATCCTGCTTTGGTGCACTTGCTTGTTATTCATTTTTTGCTTGCTAACGACTTAGGGTAGTCCGCTGTATCCTATGACCTATTAATACTACATGATCATATGGTTAGATAGGAGCCCTTTTCACCTCAAGCACAGCGTATAAAGAAAGTTTTCATTCATCGACAGGATTGCTATCCGATGAGGGATTGATTGCGAGCCGAAGACAAGGTCAATTTCCAAGCAAGATGGTGGACGGCGATCGATCAGGTTGAAATTCTGTCATCACTAGGTCAAGTTGAGGTCATGTCGTGCCAACCGTTTGGTCTCGATTGAAGGCCAGGTTGGATTTCACTTAGGACAATTTGAGTTTGGATAAACGACTTGGTTGATTAACTAGGAAGCAATCGTCTGGTATTTCACTAATCATCTCACTAATAAAAGATAAATTAGTTGCTTTAAATAAGACCAGTGTGTATGACCTAAGTTAGGGTAGGTAAACTAATGGTATTATCCTAAGACTAAAACATGTCATTTATTTGTTAGGACATGCACTATACAGGTGGTTGTACTTGCCTGTCAAAGGGACACGTGCAGTGTCTTCCCATTTGTCTGGGAGCACGGGATGCGTAGCCTCGTCTGTTAATTCTTGAAGTACTATGATAGGAGCCGCAGGTTAACTGTAGGTTCTCCTGTCGGATGTAGGGAATGGACCCCACAAAATCCGTCAAGTTATTTGTTGTTGAGTATGGACAGAGAACTAGAGTGTGGCTGTACGTGTCTCGATGCCACTCGGTGAGCTTACAGGCTACCCTGATTGTTCGTAGCACCTTTTGAGTAAGGTCCGGGTGCTAAGGAATAGTGGAAAACTTGGATAGCACTATTGACTGCAGTGGCGGAATTAGACCGAACAACAGCAACCTCAACAGTTTCTAGTTAACTGTCAGGAAATGGAATGAGTACAAGACTAGGATGCACAGCAAGGGATCGAACCCTATGATCTGAAGACTATGAACTCTTTGGAAAGTATGTAGTATGGGATGCATACGTTTTCAAATGAATTTCATTAGAGTAAGTACATTGCGTGCATTTGGAAGACTCTAGGGCATGACATACACCAACACTTGTGATTTGACTACACTTTTTTTTTGCATCAAATATTGGTTGTTGAGTTTTGGAGAGTCGTTGATTTTATCAGCATTCCATCAGTTACATTTAACAGACGTGCCCACCGATTATTAGTTGCAGGATTGCTGGTCATGGAGCGGGGACTCGAGCCGAGGGAAGCAATTAGTGGAGAGATGTTGTCCAATCTGGTGTGGTGATTCCTAATTGTCGTGCAATGTAATTTATGATGTAAATTACTAATGTGAATTCATGATGTAATTCTATGATGAACAAATTGTACTTATAATAACAATTGTGGCAATATAAAGCATTTAATTTCTTGTGATTTTACTATGTTTGGACTCATTTGAAGGAAAGAATCTGGCTTGTGTCTCAAGTTCCCGGTATTGGGAATTCGGGGTGCTACAATACAAGATCTTACAAGTGGTCTGCCCAGGAGCTTACCGACTTGAAGACCCGGGGGAGGAGATATCAATGACTTGGAATGCAGAACACTTGATGAAGTACAACGAGGATGCTTAACGCAATCCCTTAGTAGTTAGCTTCATACATATAATAAAGACCGACACTTATAATAGTCACAACTTGTAATAAGGGATAAAAATCAAAGCAGCCACCTAGTTTCTTTCTATAATACATTTCAAGTCTTTTCTTTTGCAAAATCCTAGTACAATTCAATCGAATGCAAACAACTAGTAAGACACATGGTATGCCCCCGTACAACACCAAATACTCATTAAGCACCATAGCGGGCGAGTTCGGAATCCATACTTATGGCTCATAGATTTGCTCCACAAGCTTGCCAACAAGCAAGTGTGGGGCTCGATTCGCCATTCGATCTACTCCAAAAACTCGTAATCAACATGTTCGGAGTCCATACTGATGGTTCATAGAGTCTCTCTAGCACCTTGCCATCAAGAAAGTGCGGGGCTCGATTCGCCATTCGATCTGCTCCCAAAACAACCAATGGACAAGTGTGAAGTCCATACTTGTTGTTCACAGAGTCGCTATAGCAGCTTGACACTGAGCAAGTGTGAGGCTCGATTCGCCATTCAATAAACTCCCAAAACTCGTTGTCAACATGTTCAGAGTCCATACTACCGGTTCATATAGTCTCCTAAGCAGCTTGCCACGGAGCAAGTGTGGGGCTCAATTTTCCATTCGATCTGCTCCTAAAATAGCCAATATACAAGTGCGGAGTCCATACTCATGGTTCATGGAGTCGCTCTAGCAGCTTGCCACCGAGAAAGTGCGAGGCTCGATTAGTCATTCGATCTACTCGCAAAACTCATCGTCAACCTGTGCGGAGTTCATACTCATGGTTTATAGGGTCTCTTAGCAGCTTGCCACCTAACAAGTCTGGGGCTCGATATGTCATTAACAACCAAATGACAACTGCAGAGTCCACACTCATGAATCATAGATGTGATGCCTCGAGCCCTGCTCAGCTCCGTACATACCTACGCCCGCGTACATGTACTACCCGCCTAAAAATAAAACCTAACCATGGCCCCGTCCCCACCACAGGGCACTGCCTCACCAAAAGAGCTAGCTTAGTAGGTACTCTTGGATCATTGGCAGTCTAATGTATTTGTAACTCCCGTTTTCATTTTCCCCCCTTTTATCATTTATCCCCATTGTAATCTCTTTTGTAATTCTATAACATTTGTTTTGTCTCATTATTGTATCAAATGATATCAACTCTAATATTATTCATGATTTATTCTTGAGCTCAGTCTGATTATTGGAATCTTACTCCCTCTTTTCTAATTCATATGTAATTTCATGAAATTGTCTTCTGTCTTGTTGGGTTGAGAATTGTCCTTCTATTTAACACATATTGTACCCAGAACCCTATAACCCACCTCCTATTGGATTTTAAACTACATTAACCCAAACCCACAACCCAAATTCTCCCTAACAACTAGTCCCAGATCCTCTCCCCCACTTTCCCCCGTATCTGCTAACTACCAACAATATGATCCCACCATTCTATCATTAAATATTCTCTTCTCCTTCTTTCTCTCAAAAGCCAACAACAAACCCTTCAACTTCCCAAAACCCCATTACTATTCATTCCTCCCCCACCCCACTACTGTGCAACCCCCTCTCCAATGTTGAAACCTAACTTTCCCGCTCATCCTTCCGTCTTCCTCCTCGCGCTTCGCATTGCTAGCTGTCGTTTCGCTCGAGCCATCCGCTCGACTGCCTCGCCTCATCGTCTTCCCCATCCTCGAACCTACTGCTCTGCCCTCGTCCGCCCTTGTCTTCTCGTTGCTCGAACCCATTATTGGCATCAGCATCCAATTGCCACCTCTACCTCCTTGCAAGCGTCTTTGCCTCTCCGCTGTCCCCCACTACCACCGTTGAACCCCCATCGCCTCGCCCTAGCCATCCAAGCTGGAACACCCCCGTCGCTCGTCTCCCCTGTTTACGGAGCAAAACAGGGTCGCTCGATGCACCGCCATCCTTCGCTGCTCCGTCGCTTCCCGACCACAGCGCCGCCGCCAGTCGACTTCGCCGCCGCCAGTTGTCACGAGCGCCCCATTTCATTCTCCCATGCTCTCTCTCTCTCTCTTTCGAAATAAGGAAGGAGACGAAGGGGATTGGGTGATTTCACTGTTTGGTGTTTGGGTGTAGTAGATCCAAGCCCGCTGTTTGCTGTTTGGGTGGATCCGGTGTGGGGCTTTTGATCCGCTGTGGGGTTGCTTTCTTTGTGTTTTGCTGAGTTGTTGTTTTGGTGTTTTGTACGTAGCTCGCACGTGTGATTGTGGTTTGTCGCCCGGGATCCTAATCCCGTTATTCTTTTATATTCAAAATCGTCTCCTAACAGGAAAGTGTCTTTTGAGCTCATTTTTATTGTTTCTAGTTCAAGAAAACACTCCTTGAAATCCGACAAGTAATAATCAATTTGAATATCACATTTAATTGAACTCTGTTGTTTCTTTATTGTATAATGCTATTGATTTATAGTTGTCTTATCGTGCCATTACTATAGAAATAAAACTTGAACCGTAAATTTATTGTATTGTGGAACTTTCAAATATACTGCCTTGTCATTTGCCCGTGTTTGTACTGAGGTTTCGATCCGGTTCCTGACACAATAACTTAAAATCTTGCACATAGAAATGTATTACACTTAGTCCATATATTGTTATGTTTTGCATATAAACCGTGTTTTCCATATTTAATGAATTGGACCATGTATATTTCATGTATCGTATAGTCTTGATATCATCTTGAAATTGTACTAGGGCTATCGTTCTCATCAATTGTACCTGTTGCATGAGTATTGATACCGTCGTCCACATTGATCACATGCATGTTCATAAACTAATAATAATAATAATAATAAATAATCAAGCCGGGGTTAAGGGTTGACCATAGTATTGGACAATATAGGTTAGTGTACTTCGAATAGGGCCCGTGTTTCCCAGGTTTTAAAGTTAAATGGAACTATGTGCCATGTCAAGTGTTGACGGGGGCCACCTTTAGAACACATTACATGGTTACATGATTCATGAACGTGTTTACTGGTTTTCCTGTTTACCAGTTAAATAGAACTAAGTGCCACGTAGAACTAAGTACCACGCCAAGAGTTGACGGGGGCCACCTCTAGAACCTACGGGGACCACCTCTAGAACCCATTACTTGGTTACAGGACATGATATAATAATGTCTGAGTACACAGTCCTATAAAATCTACCACTAAGTCTAAACGTAACTTGTTTGCATGTAGTAACCATGCGGTAAATAGATGGGACGCATGAATTACTATATTAGTTAGGATTGATAAAAGACTTATAGACATAAATGAACACTGAACATTGACACTAATACTGAATACTGGTTATTAAAGATTGATTCCTAATTCTGAACTATTGATTATCAACTTTTGATTTTGTTACCATTTATCATTTATTGATTCCGATCTCGTTCCAATTTCTATTCTTGTTATAAGTCCCTTATTCCCTATTTTAATGCTTTCTACTACTTGTCGTTCGAAGCTTGCTCTAACGGGTTCTCTTCCTCTTTCTTTTGAGTTATCTTATATAGGTACAGTGATGGGTAACTAATAGGAACTCATCGAACCGTTACTACATTGCATATTCTCGAACTATTTGGTAAGTTCTTATACCGCAGATTTGGTTATTGGATTTTATCCTCGTTTATGTGATTATGTTTTCTACGTGGTTGTGGTTATTTCTTTTCATGTTGTTGAGTTAAGACTAGTACAGCTTATGGATGATATTAAAAATCATTCGCTGGGCCTTCGCCACGGGCTCTTATTCCCGTATCTCAGAAAGCGGGGCGTGATAGGTTTTTAGTTGTATCAGAGCCAGGTTAGGCTCTAACTACGGTGGAGTTTGCATAGGGTTGGCTAATGTATTGGTCATGATTGGATAATGTAATAGTCAAGTTTGGCTCTGGCCACTCTAACTCAATAATATATGCACCACGTCAATCACATGGACATTTAATAACCAACATATATCTGGATACTCCTCTTATTTGATTCCTCTTTAATTCCTTCATATTAAGTTCCTTCATTTCTCATTTTTTTCGTCCCTTCCATTCATTCATATTCATTGATTCCTTATTGGGTATAATTTTTTTCTCTTGTACCCATATTCTTTTGATTCTGGTGTCATCCGTTCTTTTCCTTCCTGCTCGGTTTGTCGATCGGCATCACTGGATCTATAACAATATGTCAGCATCCTGGAACATCACTACAGGAGGAGGTACCATTGTGTGCTCTCAGATATGTGAGCAGAGCCCTTTGGTTATTGGAGGAGTTGATTTTGTAGCTGACCTTATTGTCATCAACAATTCGGGTTTTGATGTAATCATGGGTATGGACTAGCTCGGTATTACTCATGCTATGATTGACTGCTGTAAGAAGAAGGTGGTGTTCCAAATACCATACCGTCAGGAATTTGAATTCCATGCTTGTGAAACGCCGCTTGGACGTGTTGAGAAGTTGGCAAGTCTTGAAACTATAGTAATGCAGGAAGTGGATGCTGATGGTTTTGTTGCACCTTTGATTGTGCGAGAGTTTCTTGATGTGTTTCCAGATGCTTTGTCAGGGCTGCCACCAGACCAAGAAGTTGTGTTCGGGATTGATGTCTAGCCGGGTACAGCTCCTATTTCTAAGAGCCCGTACCGGATGGCGCCAGTTGGGTTGGCGGAGTTGAAGGAGCAGATTCAGGACATGCTGAATAGGGGTTTTATCAGGCCGAGTGTCTCACCTTGGGGAGCTCCTGCACTGTTCGTCAACAAGAAGGATGGCAGTTGTAGGTTGTGCACCGACTATTGTGAGCTGAACAATATCACAGTGAAGAACCGGTACCCATTGCCGAGAATTGATGACTTGTTCGAACAATTGGAGATGCTTCTGTGTTCTCGAAGCTGGATCTTCATTCTGGGTACCATCAGGTCAAGGTGAAAGTTGAAGATGTACAGAAGATTGCTTTCCGCACTCGATATGGTCTCTATGAGTTCTTGGTTATGCCTTTTGGGGTTACGAATGCTCCAGCCGTGTTCATGAGCTTAATGAATCGGGTCTTCTCCCCCTTCCTGGACAAGTTTGTTGTGGTGTTCATCGACGATATCCTCGTCTATTCTCGGAGTCGTGATGAGCATGCTGAGTACTTGCGAGTTGTCTTGCAGACGTTGAGAGAACACCGGCTGTATGGGAAACTTATCAAGTGCGAATTTTGGTTGGACCGAGTTGCCTTCCTGGGGCATATTATCTCTGGTGATGGAGTTTCTGTCGATTCATCTAAGATCTCTGCAGTTAAGGATTGGCCGACGCTGAAATCTGTACCTGAAGTTCGTAGTTTACTTGGGCTAGCAGGTTACTACCAGAAGTTTGTTCGGGATTTCTTGAAGATTGCCGGGATGTTGACCAAGTTGATCGGGAAAGAGCAGAAATTCGTTTGGGATGAGTGCTATAATGAAGCCTTCGCTGAGCTGAAAGATCGGTTGACATCAACACCTATGTTGACAATACCGGATAGATCAGGAGATTTTGTAATTCTTTGTGATGCCTCGGGCAGAGGTTTTGGTGCTGTTCTGATGCAACGAGGCAAGGTTATCGCCTATGCTTCTAGGCAATTGAGGTCGCATGAGAAGAAATATCCTACACATGACTTGGAGCTTGCTGCTATGATTTTTGCCCTAAAGCTTTGGAGGCACTACCTACTTGGAGACCGAGTGGAAATTTTCACTGACCACAAAAGTCTCAAGTATGTGTTTACTCAGAAGGAGCTAAATATGAGGCAGAGACGATGGATGGAACTGATGGCAGATTTCGATATTAATTTGTAGTACCATCCTGGTAAGATAAACTTAGTACCTGATGCTCTGAGTAGAAGACCGACTGCTATGGTTCTTACTGAGCAGAAGGAGTTTTTCAAAGAGATAAGGAGATTGGAGTTGGAAGTGATTCTGCCTGGTATTGAGCAGAGCTGTATGATGCTTCAGCTGCAGTCGTCGTTGGTGGAACAGGTTAAAGAAGCACAGTTGGTGATGAGCAGTTGCAGGAGTTTCGAGCTGAAGTTGAAGCAGGGTCGAGGACTGACATGGTTATTCATGAGGATGGATCTCTCCACTTTGGGACCCGTTATGTGTTCCGAAGGGGGAAGTCAGGCAGAAGTTGCTCGAAGAAGCTCACCGTTTGCCGTATTCTATCCATCCCGGTGGTGCAAAGATGTATCGGGATCTGAAATATCACTTTTGGTTGAATGGTATGAAGAGAGCCGTGGCGAGGTATGTGTCGCAGTGTTTGATCTGCCAGTAGGTCAAGGCAGAACATCAGAGGTCTGCTGGGCTTCTTCAACCTCTTCCTATTCCAGAGTGGAAATGGGAGAACATTACCATGGACTTTGTGACTGCCTTGCTAAGAAGTCCCAAGGGTTACAATGCCATCTAGGTAATTGTGGATCGCTTGACGAAGAGTGGCCAGTCTGTAGAGAGCCTTACGGAGAAGTGCATGCAGGAGATTGTCAGATTGCATGGGTCCCTATTAGCATTGTATCAGACAGAGACACTAGATTCCGATAGTAGTTCTGGGAGAGTCTTCAAGGCAGTCATGGGAGCAAGTTGAACTATAGTACTACGTTCCATCCACAGACAGATGGGCAATCAGAGAGGACCATTCAGACATTGGAAGATATGTTAAGATCCTGTGTTCTGCAGTTTGGGGGATCTGCGGAGGATCATCTACACTTGGTGGAGTTCTCGTACAACAATAGCTACCAAGCAAGTCTTAAGGCAGTTCCATAGGAAGCCTTGTATGTTCAGAAGTGTAGATTGCCAGTGTGCTGGGAAGATATTGGCGAGAGGAAGCTTTTGGGGCCTGAGCTGATCACGAAGACTGTCGATGCAGTAGCCTAGATTAGGAAGCACCTAAAGGCAGCTTAGGACAGACAGAGGAAATGGGCAGATGTTCACAGGAGACCATTAGAGTTTGAAGTGGGTGATCACGTGTTCCTCAAAGTATCACCACGGAAGGGAGTTATCCGGTTTGGAGGCGGGGGCAAGCTAAGCCCTAGATTTATTAGGCTGTTTGATGTTGTGGAGCGAGTAGGCAGGGTGGCCTATAGACTCTCATTGCCGCCGGCTCTATCTAGAGTACATGATGTCTTTTATGTCTCCCAACTCAGGAGGTATGTCAGAGATGATAGTAATGCCAATGACTACTCAGAATTTTCTATTCGGCCAGATCTGTCCTGTGAGATCCATCCGGTTTCGATCATGGGCCGACAGGAGAAGGTTTTGAAGAATAAGGTCATCAGGTTGGTTCGGGTTGCTTGGAAACCTCACTCGCCGGGTGAGTCGACTTGGAAGCTTGAGGATGAGATCCAAGAGAAGTTTCACAACCTTTTTGTGTGATTCTTTTCTTTTCTTTTTCTTTTTTTTCTTTGAGGTTATCCTATCGCCACTTGAATAAATTTCGAGGATGAAATTTTTATTGTAAGGTGGGTAGGATTGTAACTTTTGTTTTCATTTTTTCCCTTTTTATCATTTATCCCCATTGTAATCTCTTTTCTAATTCTATAACATTTCTTTCGTCTCATTATTGTATCGAATGATATCAACTCTAATATTATTCATGATTTATCCTTGAGCTCAGTCTGATTATTGCAATCTTACTCCCTCTTTTATGATTCAAATTTAATTTCATAAAATTGTCTTTTGTCTTGTTGGGTTGAGAATTGTCCTTCTATTTAACCCATATTGTACCCAAAACCCTATAACCCATCACCTATTGGATTCTAAACTACATTAACCCAAACCCACAACCCAAATTCTCCCTAACAACTAGTCCCAGATCTTCTCCCCCACTTTCCCCCGTATCTGCTAACTACCCACAATATGATCCCACCATTCCATCATTAAATATTCTCTTCTCCTTTCTCCCAAAAGCCAATAACGAACCCATCAACTTCCCAAAACCCCATTACTGTTCATTCCTCCCCTACCCCACTACTGTGCAACCCCTATCCACTATTGAATCCCAACTTTCCCGCTCATCCCTCCGTCTTCCTCCTCGCGCTCCGCATTGCTAGCCGCCGTTTCACTCGAGCCATCCGCTCGACTACCTCGCCTCATCGTCTTCCCCATCCTCGAACCCACTGCTCTACCCTCATCCGCCCTTGTCTCCTCGCCGCTCGAACCCATTATTGCCATCACCATCCAATCACCACCTCCACCTCCTTGCCAGTGTCTTCGCCTCTCTGCTGTCCCCCAATACCACTTGAGAACTCCCATCGCCTCGCCGTCGCCGTCCAAGCCCGAACACCCCTATCGCTCATCTCCCCTATTTGCAGAGAGAAACAGAGTCTCTTGATGCGCCGCCATCCTTCGCTGCTGCATCGCTTCCCGACCACAGCACCACCACCGGTCGACTTTGCCGCCGCCAGTCATCACGAGCGCCCCAGCCGCAGTCGCAGTCACTGCCGTTCATTCCCCCGTGCTCTCCCTTTCTTTGTCTCTGTCGAAGTGAGGAAGAAGACGAAGGGTTATTAGGCGATTTTGCTGTTTTGTGTTTGGGTGTAGCAGATCCAAGCTCGCTGTTTGCTGTTCGGGTGGATCCGGTCTGGGGCTTTTGATTCGCTGTGGGGTTGCTGTCTTGGTGTTTTGCTGAGTTGCTGTTTTGGTGTTTTTTACGTAGCTCGCACGTGTGATCGTGGTTTGTCGCCCGGGATCCTAATCCCGTTATTCTTTTATATTCACAATCGTCTCCTAACAGGCAAGTGTCTCTTCAACTCATTTTTATTGTTTCTAGTTCAAGAAAACACAACTTGAAATCTGGCAAGTAGTAATCAATTTGAATATCACATTTAATTGAACTCCGTTGTTTCTTTATTGTATAATGCTATTGATTCATAGTTGTCTTATCGTGCCATTGCTATTGAAATACAACTTGAACCGTAAATTTATTATATTATGGAACTTTCAAATATACTGCCTTGACATTTTCCCGAGTTTGTACTGAGGTTTCAACCCGGTTCCTGACACAATAACTTAAAATCTTGCACATAGAAATCGTATTACATTTTGTCCATATATTGTTATGTTTTGCATATAAACCGTGTTTTCCATATTTAATGAATTTGACCATGTATATTTCACGTATCGTATAGTCTTGATATCATCTTGAAATTGTACTAGGGCTACTGGCCTCATCAATTGTACTTGTTGCATGAGTATTGATGTCGTCGACCACATTCATCACATGCATGTTCATAAATGATTGATAATAATAATAAATAATCAAGCCGGGGTTAAGGGTTGACCATAGTAGTGGACAATATAGGTAAGTGTACTCGGAAGGGACCAATGTTTCCCATGTTTTAAAGTTAAATGGAACTAAGTGCCACGTCAGGGGTTGACGGAGGCCACCTCTAGAACCTACGGGGCCACCTCTAGAACCCAGTACATGATTACTTGATTCATGAATGTGTTTACTGGTTTTCCAGTTTACCAGTTAAATAGAACTAAGTGCCACGTCAGGAGTTGACGCGGGCCACCTCTAGAACCCATTACCTGATTACAGGACATGATATAATGATGCCTGAGTACACGGCCCTATAAATTCCACCACTAAGTCTAAACGTAACTTGTTTCCATGTAGCAATCATGCAATAAATAAATGGGACGCATGAAGTACTACATTAGTTAGGATTGATAAACGACTTATAGAAATAAATGAACACTGAACATTAACACTAATACTGAATACTGGTTATTAAACATTTATTCCTAATTCTGAATTATTGATTATCAACTTTTGATTTTGTTACCGTTTATCATTTATTGACTCCGTTATCGTTCCAATTTCTGTTCTTGTTATATAGTCCCTTATTCCCTATTTTACTGATTCCTACTACCTGTCGCCCAAAGCTTGCTCTAACATGTTCTCTTCCTCTTTCTTTTGAGTTATGTTATATGGGTACAATAATGGGTAATTGAGAGGAACTCATCGAACCATTACTGCATTGCATATTCTCAAACTATTTGGTAAGTTCTTGTACCATAGATTTGGTTTTTGGATTTTATTCTCGTTTATGTGATTATGTTTTCTGTGTGGTTGTGGTTATTTCTTTTCATGTTGTTGAGTTAAGAGTAGTACAACTTTTGGATGATGTTCAAAATCATTCGCTGGGCCTTCGTCATGGGCATGTATTCCAGTATCTTTGGAAGCAGGGCGTGACAGTATTCCTATATTTCACTAAGTACCCTTCTATATGGGACATTAATTCCCTTCTTTGTTCACTTTCTCTCGCTCACGTGCATGCATGCATGCACTTCACATGCACAACATCCAAGCCTCTCTTCATTCCCTATGCACACATACAACTCACTTGGCCCATATATATATATATATATATATGTAGGCTCGCAATCCAAGCCCATATATATACTAGGTTTGTCTATGGGCACGTGCCTGTGACACGTCTTTGAAACGATGCAACATATGAAAGTAAGCATTTATAATGTCATAAATATAAAAGAAAGAATTAATTGAGCTAATATGAAAGAGTTGCAGATGTCATAGAAAAAAATGGAAACGTACATGTAGTGATGTTATCCATTGCATGAAGCAGTGAGAAGCCAGACAAATGTTATTATTTAGTTCTGATGAAGAACTTACTATGTATATCGATGATGAAAATATTTGACGATTAACTTGGGTGTTCTCTGTGTATTCTACTATTAGATGTTAATATACTTTCTGAGATGTACACTATGATAATGTTCATGTACAATACTGGATACGTTTACTTTTTAGCATTTCATTTGCATGAATCTGAAACTTCCATCATGGAGTTTTTTTAGCTCAAGTTTGAATAGTACGACAACAATTAGTTATAAATAAAAGTTCATGTTTGAATAATTATAAGTAGGTGTGTAAAATCCAACTTCTTAGAACTTTGTTAGTACAAAATTATGAAATTTAACTTTTGAGGAAATATTTACTACTATCAATGTAACTTTAGAGGTAGAAATTTGCCCAAGTGAATATCCATTTAATTATTCCGTTCTTTTGAAATCAATCAGGAAACTCAGTGAAATTTTCTACATGAGCAATAAAAAAAAACTTAAAATATTTGAAAAATCTAGAAATTTATATACCTGAAATATGAACATCTAAATTTCTGGGTAGTGAGTGAGTGAGAGAGAGAGATAGAGAGATCTGAAAAATTGAAGAGATGAGAGAAAGATACAATAATAACGTGTGGATGATTTTTTATTTTGTTTTTCTTTTTTTTTGGGGGGGGGGGAGTTTTGAATAAAAAATGTCTTTTGGAGGGTGAATGTGAGTCATTGATTTTGTTTCAAACAGTCACTTGATAGTTTTATTTCAAATTGCCTTGGGATATATATATATATATATATATATATATATATATATATACTAGGTATGCCTGTGGGCACGTGCCTACGGCACGTATTCGGAACTGCATATAAATTTATTTTGAGTTATTTGGTAGTGTAAACTGCATATAAATTTATGCATTATATATGCTAAGATCAAAAGTCATTCACTATACCTCTTTAACAATTATTCGTTAAATTGTTCAAGTTTTTTAGTTATTTCATCTTTATTGCCCATAAATTTCTCAATATTGACATATCCAATTCTCCAAAAACCTAGCTATTTTTCAAGAAATGTGAGCAAATTTATTAAAAATATGCACCATGACAGGAAAAAAAATTCTGAGTGTAAACCAATACAACCACCTTTCTAATACAATCATCTTCTCTGTACAGCCCTCCTTTGAAATTTTATTGTTTCCTAATTGTTTTCTAATACAATCACCTTTAAATTGTTTCCTAATACAATCACCTCTAAAATATTAGCCCTTTTAGAGCATTTCCTTACAGAATTCTGCTCACAATTACAAAATTAATATCATAGGCAGTCAATATGAATCCTCCCCGGGCCAATCCAAGCAACATCACACAGGAATCATATATATAAGGCTCTGGGGGGAAAAAATCTTCATATGACTAAAGATACAAAATAAAAATCAAGGTATCATTTGAAAACGTAATAGATTTTAGAAATTTAGTAAAAATTTCGACAGAGTCTCCCCTAAAATATTAGCCCTTTTACAACACTTCTTTATGGAATTCTGCTAACAATTAAAAATATAACATCACAGGCAATAAATATCAATCCTCCCCAGGCCAAATCAAGCAACATCACATAAGCATCATATATATAAGGCTCTGGGAAAAAAATTCATAATATAATGCAAGATACAAAATAGAAACCAAAATTTCGTTTGAAAACATTATGAACTTTTAGAAAAACCTTTGAAAAACCTTTCAAAAACTAAACACAGAACCCAATACTCAACAACTTTGCGGGTACGGGTATTAACATAACTATATTATATCATCATTATATGTAGATACTTACATCATCTCCCAAAATGCTAAATAATACAACTATTACAACTATTACATCCTCCACCATAATATACACCAACCAACCGAATGACCAAAAAACAAAATTACAGGGTTGTAGGAAAGCACAATGCTTCATGTCTTAAAAAATGGGACCAAATAGTGAGCCTAAAAAAACAGTATGTTTTGAAACAAATAGTAAGAGTTTACAATAATCAATTAAAACAATGAGAGTTTTAAAACAATAGCAACAGTTTTGAAACCATTACCTTTCAAACAGGACAATGCCTTTTAACTCAATGGTTTGAACCCAACATGTTCTTTATCACCCTACCAAAAGTTAAATTGTCAATATGTACATAACGGTTCTGAGTGTAGACGACAATCTGGTGGAAAAAAAGAAGCATTAAATTAGCAGAAATTAACCGCAAACATAGGGTGTAGTTGGAAACTGTAGAGTAATGGGTACATGCAGTTGAAGCCTACATCTATTGCAGCTGCAGTTGCATTTCTAAGTTTTTTTAATGCTTGTTAGTTGGTTTCATCTTTAATATTTGTTATGTTTAATATTTTGTTGTTGCATGAAATATATCGATTTGTCCACTTGCTAACCATGTTTTATTATAGGGAAACACTACTAACTGTTGCAATTTGAAAGTTTACAGAACTGAAAATTTGTTGGAGCCCATTGTTTGGATGCATCTCTAATTCTTTAACATGGTTATGTTATTTTTGCAATTTGCATAAAATGCTGGGGTGATTGTGAATCAAAAGGGAGAAATGAAAGGTAAGGCGATACACTTATTATGTTTTAAGTGCATTATTGCAGAAACATGCAAAAATACTATGTGACAACGTTCATCTTGTCATTTGACAAAAAATTTTACTCTATTTATTAAGATAGGCATAGTCTCTTGATTTGAGAAGTTAAAATACCAACTAATCAATGTTTGGTACATGTTACTCACATAACCTTTTTTTATTAAGATACAGAATTACGAATTTAAGATCTTTAGAGCTATTTCATTTTATTTGTTAGAAGTGGATATATACAGACTGTAGCTTGCATCATATGATATATTTTTTCCCCTCCTAAAGGATTAACTAAATAATTTGTAAATATTTCCAAATGCATATCTTAATTTTTTAGCTTATTCTGTTGAAATTGACCTCGGAATGATTATTAATTGGTTACTTGTTTTTTCTTTGATTAGTCTCAGATCCAAAAATTTAATGAGTTCTATTGGCTATGGTTGTAGGATATGCTATTACTGGGCCCATTGGAAGAGAATGTGTTGACCTGTGGCCAAGGATTGCTAGTGTTGCCAATGCCATTGTTTAACTGTTGCTGTTGTTTCATGAATTATGTCCTTGTGTTCTTAATTTTGTGATCTCTAGACTTTTGCAGTTTGTGTTAGGTTTGAATTTTTCTTAATAGATGTAGTTCTCTGGGTTAGAGTTTAAATTTCAGTGTTCATTTATAATGATAATATGTTATCTTTATAATCGGAAGTGCGGTATTCTGATTACTAAATTTCAAATTGAACATGTGACATAGCAGCCAAATGTGTGGTACTCTGCATGAAATTCATTGAGACTACTTCAGATGAATCCCACGTTTTCGAAAGTTTAATCAATGCAACCTCTAAAATTCTTGTTTTGATTGTAAATCTTGTTGCTTCCAAATTTGATTGTTTGTGAAAGTCTTAGGCAAAATTAGTTTGGCTGGTTTGGAAGGGACTACTGAATATATTTTCAGCGACAAAGTGTTAATAACCTTCATTTGCGGATATCTGTTTCAAAATTTCTAAAGCAAGTATGCCCATAAAAAAGATGTGTATGAACCTTTGGATTATATTGGAGTTATGTCATTTATCAAAATTTCAAAGATTGGTAACAAACCTATTGTCATCAAAATTTCATTGCTGGGGTTATGTCTTTCTTTGGATGTCACGCCCTGCTTCCCAAAAGAGAATACGGAATACGGATACGTGACTAAGCCTAGGGAATGATTTTCATCATCCATAAGCTGTCAGAAATCTTTACAACACCTTAAAAGAATAATCAGAGTTGGAAGCAAAAGAATCAACCAAGCATGCACATATGAATCAAAACACCAACAAGAATATTTGAAACCAAAATATTATAATCTCGAATAATCCAGATCTGAATAAGTAAATATCCTGGGTCACATTGCCCAAATACAAATAAATCCAAGTACAAATATAATTGTTCAAAACAAACAACAAGAATAATAATAGCAAAATCCAACACTAATATCTCATATCGCCAACTCCATCTGGTAGTTGACCATCCTGGTCTGTAATTAAATAATTTGCAGGAATAGAAAAAAAGAAAACAAACTCCCGTCAATGCTAGTTACGGGCCGCTTGTAGTGCAGGATACAAGTACATGCAAAGGGATAAACAAATAACATGGAATAGGCATGATAACAAAAGTAACAACTGGTATGGCAATATGAATAAGTGTAAGTAGCATGTAAGAAGTGTCAAGTGAGCAAGTATCAAGTCAACAAGCAACAAGTATCAAGTATCATGTAAACATGTAGCAAGTGTCATGTATCAAGTATCAAGTATCATGTAGTCAAGTATCAAGTAAGCATGTATCATGTTCAAGTGTCATGGTCAAGTCTTTTAGTTATTACTATCTAGGTAGCACTTCATGCATCCCAATTTTTACTACATAGTTGCTACATCAAACAGTTTCGCTTTAGATTTCATAGTGGATTATAGAGGGCAATGTACTCAGGGACATGTATCAATTAATCGAGCTCCAAGCTCCAAGTATCATGTATCATGTATCACGTGTTAAGGTGTGCAAGTGGCAAGTAATCACGTGTCTTGCGTGCAAGTGTCAAGTAATCATGCGTCAAGTATCATGTATCAAGTAATCACGTAGGATCTGTGGATTCCCTTCCGAGTACACATTTCTGAATTATCCACTATTAGATCTTTCCCTTAACCCCTGCTTGGTTATTTATTATTATTATCAAACAAGAATATATGTGTGCAAAACATATCGAGGATAACATGGCATGATCATGTAACAAGTTCAGGTCATAGGATAAACATGTACAGGCGAAAGATAACTCATAAAAGATTAGAACAACGAGAATTCTAGTTTAGGACAGCACGACAGTACTACACTAAAATAGTGATTCCTGTTGCTACGAACATGCAAATCTGAATCCGTCAAAAGTTCTAGAAAGTAGACTTCCGACCGAATCCATAAAACATATATAAGTCATATAGTATTTTACAAAAATATAACTCGAAACTGATTTGAATCAAGAAAATACGTTCAGCCAGAAATCAAAATATTGTATTCAAAGTCAGGAAAACAGCATGAAAACTCTTTAAATACATCCAGAAAAAATCTGGGGTATTCTCCTATATGTATAGTAACAGAAAAAACAAGTTTCATAAATTTCCAATAAAAATAGAGTAGTCAAGTAAAATCAGAAAATATCAAAATGCAGTAGTTTTGTAAATCTGAAATCACAAACACTGCATTGCGAAAATAGCAATATCTCACAAACCATAAATCGAAATCAAAATTTGCCAAAAGGATGATAAAATAGATATAGTAGGCTAACTTTCATATTCAGAATCACTTTTCAAACAGCAAGTAGAAATAGGTCAAAACTCATGTTCTTTACTGAACAGCAAGAAAAATCTGCTAGTATAATAGTCGTTTGGAAACATAGAAGAGTTTGCAAAACTCATCAAATAAATTCACAAAAATTCTGGGTAAACCCCAATCAAGTCTAGAAGTACTGAGCAAAATTTTAGGTCAAAATAATAATTTTAATACCAGAATAAAAATAGACTACTCTTCAGAATTCATAGAAAACAAAATCTAGAAACCTTTCGACACTACTGTAGTAAAATCGACATAACTCACAAACCAAAATTGAAGCTGAGATCGGTCAAAAGGGTTGGAAAATAGACAGAATTCTCTACAAATAATGTTCACAAAATATTCTCAAATACTGACCTTAATAGGGTCTAAAATACTGATCAAAACTGAAAAACCAACAAAACTGAAAATATCGCTTATGCACATAATCCACTAGTTCACATAGAACTCATCCAAACACAACCAGACATGAGATAGAGTATAATAGATGTCCACGCCACATGTAATATGGTATTTCACAAGTCCACAACAAGTCTACCATGAATGACACGAACGAGCACAAGATATCACATGAACAACACGTATATATGCAACAAGATGTGGTCAATCCTAGGTTATCTCATGTCATGTATGTCGTGAGGCAACTATGGTCAAATCATCACTATAGAGACAATATCAACAAGGTGATTCACACACAATTTGTCTATAGAACCCAACTGCACTACAAGTGGTATTTAGTACTTGTATTACACAAAGAAAAGAATACAAGTTACTTGCCATAACCGATGACGGAAACTGACGAAGCAAAAGCAAGAATAACGGGAACAGATTCCCAGCAACGAACTCAACGAACACACAAACTCCAAAAGCGAGAAAAGCCCACGAACACACAACAAACGACAACGATCACAAAACCCATGAACACAACTATGCACCAACACTCCAAGAATGAACGGACGAGACCCAACGATCCAAAACTTGAGCCCACACACACGACGAACTCAACACACCCACTGCGAGAGAGAGACGGAACCACCACGAGGAGAAACACGGGACCGCGGGGATGGCAGTAGTGCTTGCTCTCGCCGCTGCGGTTGGGAGAGGCAGAACACCGTGCTGTCTCCTGCAGTCGACCAGGGAGGTAGGGCCAGGGGAAGCACGGCAGAGACGGGAGGTGGCTGGATGGCTGGAGAAGGCTAGTGTCGGGGTGCTGCAGGGAGAATAGGAGGGTGGTCGGGAGAGAGCAAGAGAGAGCTGAACTGGATGATCAGGGCGGCTAGGGGATGAGAACAGGGGAAAAAATGCATGAGGTTCTTACATATAGGGTAAGCTACGAGTGTTAGGAGAAGGTGGGAGGCGGCACAGAGTATTAATGGGTCGGATTGGCAGTTAACGGGTCTGGGGTAGGTAGATAGGTTGGTTTTGGTTAATTGAATAATTAATGGGTAGATATAGGGTTGAGAATAAATGGGCATGGATATATATAAATCGAAATTAGAGTATAGGATTTGAATGGGGTATAAACAAATGATAATAAGAAAATTGGGAACCCCAAAAAAAAAATCAGGATAGCGTCAAAGTGAATATTAATTAAAATAGGACGAGAACAGAATAATTAGAATTGAACAAATCAGAAATTTGGGATAAAAAATAAAGCTCGATCAAACACGAAGGAAAGAATAGACGTATAGAAAAATCAAGAACTCAAATGAGCCGAAGAATCAACCAAATGAATATATAGAAAAAGATCCAAAATACGGTCCAAAAGAGATACAACTGAATCAAATACAAGGAAAAAGAAAATACACTCAAAATACAAAAAATGGGAAACAGGGATTACAAATCCTACCCACCTAACAAGAAGAATTTCATCATCAAAATTCAAACAAGAAGATACATAGGGTTACCCCAAAAAGAAAAAGAAAAGAACAAAATAAAAACTACTCCAACAAATGAGGAAACTTCTGCCGAATCTCCTCCTCTAGCTCCCAAGTCGACTCACCGGGCGAGTGAGGATTCCAAGAAACACGAACCAATTTGATGACCTTGTTCTTAAGCACTTTCTCCCGCCGATCCAAAATTGCAACTGGCGGAATCTCACAAGTCAAATCCAGCCGAACAGTCAACTCAGAATAGTCGATCACGTGGCTCTCATCTCGGATATATCTCCTGAGTTGTGAAACATGGAAAACATTGTGCACTCCTAATAAAGCTGGCGGCAATGCAAGACGATAGGCCACCTTTCCTATTCACTCCACAATATCAAACGGTCCAATAAATCTAGGGCTGAGCTTGCTCCCACGACCAAATCGAATGACACCCCGCCAAGGCGATACCTTTAGGAAAACATGGTCACCAACCTCAAACTCCAAAGATTTCCGATGGACATCGGCCCATCACATCTACCTATCCTGAGCTGCCTGCAAATGCTTCCTGATCTGGACCACTGCATCAACAGTCCTGGTGACCAACTCTGGACCCAACAACTTCCTCTCACCAATGTCATCCCAGCACACTGGTGATTTACACTTCTTCCCATAGAGTGCCTCGAACGGTGCAGATTTAATACTAGCTTGAAAGCTGTTATTGTACGAGAACTCTACGAGATGCCAATTGTCCTCCCATGATCCACCGAACTGAAGCATACAGGACCGCAACATGTCCTCAAGAATCTGGATGGTCCTCTCTGACGGTCCATCAGTCTGGGGATGAAAAGCTGCACTGTACTTCAATTTACTCCCCAAACCGTTCTGAAGACTCTCCCAGAACTGAGATCTTAATCTCGTATCCCTGTCGGATACAATACTGACTGGAACCCCAAGAAGTCTAACAATTTCTTGCATGTACCTCTCAGATAGGCTCTTAGTAGACTGTCTGACACGAAAAGGAATGAAGTGAGCACTTATAGCGCCCCGGATCCCCGCTACCGGATATCCGTGACACTCACCAGAATCTTTGCCTTCAAATGCATTCAGCACAGTAATAATACAGAAATTTAAAAACTTTTTATTGCCAAATAAGTCATTACATCATTGATTACAACCAATGTCTTGTTCTTGACAAGAATACAAATTACATAAACTCAGTACATCTTATTACAAACATACATCACTCCTTTCTGTAAAGTTAACAACTTTCCCTCAGACTGGCAGTCGATGGCTTACTGTCGAAGCTCTGCTGAACGATCAATCTGCTTCCCTGGAACTTGCTCCTCGGCTTGAATCCTCTGCTGCGCGACTCTGATATCTTTGCACCTGCTCGAAAGGTAGAACTGGTACCTAAAAGGTGGGGAACGTCAGTACTTCGACTGATGCAATACTGATATTAACAGCGATCCTCCAAACTGGCAATCACAAACCATCTTGAATGGAAAAGAAAACGTGCATCCTAAATTATGTAGTGCTCATGTATGCCATGATCTAACAACGAAATGCACCAATCACAAGCCTATTCAAAAGCTAGCAAGACTTGAAAATCTAGATCCGCATGCATCCCATACTACATGTGTTCCAGACCCAAGCATGACCTAATCTAATTCACAAATAAGAACGCACACGATGCACCTACACCAATGCAATTCAGTTGGGAACGTATGCATCCCATACTACATACTTTCTCAAAATCACTTCGATGGAAATGTATGCATCCCATACTACATAGTTTCCAAGGAGTTCACCTCTTCTGATTGTAGGGTTCATTCCCTCGCCATGCATCCTGCCCTTGTACTCATCCAGTTCCCAATAGATTGTCCGTTGCCCAAGGAGGTTGCAACTGGTCGGTCTAGTTTCGCCACTGCAGTGCCTAAGTGGTGGTCGTAGCCGACACTTGGTACCCACGTACGGACCTTCTCAGAAAGCTGCGTTGAATCCAGTCACCCGACCGTATGATTCCCATGTCCACCCCTATAGACTGACGCATGCGTGTTCACCCCTGATCGGGTTATGAACTTAAATATATACCAAAATACAAAACCTCCGTGCATAGGAACGTGAGCACCTCCGGAGGTCAAATCATCCTAGCCTCCCGTACCTTACTCTGGCAAAGCTTTGGGAATTAACAGATCGATTTACGAGCCGAGGACTCATCCATGACTGCCGAAAACGTATCCCTACGACTGGAGGTACAACACCGACTATGGTTTATTAGGACTAATGCAATTTTCCAAACCCATAATATGCCATTCTAACCCCTGCCTTACTCTAATTACTTCGGGTAAAGATAAAACTGCTTTCACACTAGCCTATCAACCTCTGGCCCTGGCGATACCGGTCCGGTTTGCCACTTCCCCGGCTAGGAATTATCCAGCCTCCGGCCTACCACCGCTGTCCAGCTGTGAATGCATGTTCACCCCGTAAACTTATCATAATGGAATGGCTCGGATGTCCTACGCTTTGGCAGAAGTTTATAATGTAGGGTTGACAGGTGCAGGGTATCCCTTACTCTAGTAACTAACTCGAGTCACACATCCCACTCTGGGAGTCAACAACCTCAACAATAGATATCAACCATCCCTAGACAAGAGTTATCAACTCTGATAGTACCCACAAGAAATGTCCTCACAATACCAAGCCAAACTCCAGACTAGCAACCTACGGGGTTTCTGCTCGAAACTTAGAATGGTCATAACTCTCTCAATACAACTCCGATTGGAGTGTACTAGCCCAATCCGAAAAAGTAAGATCCAGGCTACAACTTTCTAGTTGATCATAAACTCAAATTCAATCATCTTGATCCCTAAAATAGCCTCCCAAGCCTCAGTCTGTGTACTTTTTATACACGGGTTACACCTTACCGGTAGCACAAAACACTACTCACTCATCAGAATGTCACAAACCCAAGTTCTATAGAGAGGTGTGGGTATCCTCAACAACTCTCTAGTTGGTCATGAGTCCAAATTATACCCATAGATCACCCTAACACACACATCTCTCACAATTGTACCAAGTCACACATTAGGTCTTTCTAAATCAGAGCACTCAGATCCATTCTTGGTCACTGTCCAGTATTACAAAAATCACAGTAAATCAACCCTTTACTGGATATGACTCAAATCGGTCTTGTTGGAAAGATCTAGGTGTCTACTACAACTCTCTAATGAATCAGGTTCTCAAAATGTGCTCTTAATGAGTCTCAAATGCCCAATCTCTACAGGGTATCCAAACTGGCTGAAACTAGCATAGCACATACTCATAAAACCATATTAAATTCCGTACTTGTCCAAATGACACAAAATTTGTGGTGATGAAACTAAGGAACTTACTAAACAATATGCAAAAGATCTCATGTCAAAACTCCAAATATACAGTGAGTTCTCTATATTTCAATTTAGCACAGAAACCATCTAGTTCTTTAGTTCATCTTCAGCTACTGATTAAAGATCAATTTTTCTCAAGCCTATAAACTCATCTAGATAATTTCCTGATTTTTGTATAGAATCTAGATGCATGTAGGAATATAGGGTAAAAATTTCAAATCAAGAACATGCTTCAATAAATAATTAAAATTCCGACAACATCAATCGTACATCCTTCCTTGAGACCTTGGTTGCTGTAAAGGAATCCTAGCACATCCTATCATACATGCATGCTAGCAAAATCAATTAAAAGACAAGAAATGAAGGTTTAGAGTAACTCCCCAGCCTTGGTTGCTGTAGAGGAATGGATCTCCTTGAGCTTTCTCCTTGAAAATCCTTTCTTGAGACCTTCTTCTTCACTCTCTCTTCTTCCTCTCCTATTTTCTCTTGAAAGGGTTTCTGAAATTTCCAGAGCAAAAAGGTGGGAAAGAGGGGAGAAATGAAGGAGAATAGAAGGGATATGGGCCGGTTTTGAGCTTGGGGGGGGGGGGGTAGGGTAGGTTGTAGGTGGTTTTGGATCAAACCATGGCTTCTAGCCTATGGTTTGGTGGTTGTTGTGTTGGCTGCCCAACTTAAGGTTAAATGCATTCCTTCGAGTGTGAAATGAGAGGTTTATCGATCGCACGCAATATATATCCACTGTAGTATCATATAGTGTTATATTTACCTAGGCGTCGTGCCGAAAACTAGCGTTTATACTAGTATCGGTCCTCCTCGTTCTCGTGCATCTTTTAGAATTTAATCTTCCCCTGAACCATCCCGTAACCCTAACCATACACCACGATAGCAAAATCAACCCATAATACTACAATCAAGTGCACGCATACTGACAATATACATACATATATATATTCAGGTATTGTACAATACGGGGTGTTATATCACTCCCTCCTTAGGGTCGTTCTGTCTCAAGAACGTTCTTAGTGGGAGAAAGAAAAACAACAAATAAAATAGAAAATACTTAAAATAAATCTGGATATAAAGCCCTCATGGGCCTCTCCGGCTCCCACGTGGGTTCTTCCACGAACTGGTTTTTCCAGAGAACTTTGACAATCGAGATGACCTTGTTCCTCAGTCCTTGTCCTGATGATCAAGTATCCTGACTAGTTTCTCCCTATAAGAAGGATCTATCTGTAAATCTTTCGAAACCTCTGGCATCTGATGGCTTGAATCGGGCACATACTTCCGTAGCATAGAGATGTGGAACACGTCATGCACTTGAGATAGCTCGGCCGGTAGCTCCAACTTATAAGCCATCCTGCCAATCCTCTTCAGAATCTTGTATGGTCCAATATATCTCAGAGCTAACTTCTCGCCTTTGCGGAACCTGATAACTCCTTTCGTCGGTGATACCTTGAGAAATACGAAGTTGCCTTCTTCAAATTCCAACTCTCTTCGGCGGTTGTCCGCATAGCTCTTTATCTAGCTCCCTCCGGGTCGCTATCAATGTAGCAACACTTTTCTTCCTGCTAAGCGCATCTGCTACCACGTTGGCCTTCTCTGGATGATATATAATTACAGGCCTGATGTCTTTGAGTACTTCCAACCATCTCCTCTGCCTTAAGTTGAGATCTTTTTGCTGGTAGATATACTTTAAGCTCTTATGGTCAGTGTATATTTCCACCCTTGCTCCGTAGATATAATGTCTCCATGATTTCAAAGCAAAAATTATTGCCGTAAGTTCCAAATCATGGGTCGGATAATTTTTTTCGTGTGGTCGTAGCTATCTCGAACCATAAGCTATAACCTTGCCCTCCTGCATCAACACACATCCGAACCCCAAATGCGACACATCACTGTAAATGACGTAGTCCTTGTCTTCCTAAGGTAAAACAAATATAGGTGCGGAGATCAAACGGTTCTTTAGTTCCTGAAAACTTTCTTCACACTTTTCCGTCTAGTCGAAACTTTGGTTCTTCTTGGTCAAGGCTGTAAGGGGTACATCTATCCTTGCATAATTCTGGATAAACTTCTGGTAATACCCAGTCATACCCAGAAAACTCCTTACTTCCTTCACCGTCTTTGGTTGTGGCCATTCCCTGACTGCTTCTATCTTCTGAGGATCCGTTGCCATTCCCTCCTTAGACAGGATATGGCCTAGGAATGCAACTTCTGATTTCCAAAACTCGCACTTAGATAATTTGGCATATAACTGATGCTCTTGTAACTTGCTCAAGACTGCTATCAGATATTAAGCATGCTCCTCTTCTGTCCCTGAATATACCAAAATGTCATCGATGAAGACCATGACAAATGAGTTAATAAATGGATGTAGAATTCTGTTCATTAAGTCCATGAAGATTGCTGGAGCGTTAGTCACTCCAAACGGCATTACCAAGAATTCATAATGTCCATATCGAGTTCGAAATGCTGTCTTAGGTACATCCTCTTTCTTGACTCGTACCTGATGATATCCGGACCGTAGATCAATTTTGGAAAATACTGCTGCTCCCTGAGGCTGATCGAACAAATTGTTGATCCTGGGAATTGGGTACTTATTCCGAATAGTGACTTTATTCAATTCCCGATAATCAATACACATCCTGGATGAACCGTCCTTCTTAACAAGCAATACTGGTACTCCCCAAGGCGATGCACTTGGTCTGATAAATCCTTTCCGTAAGTACTCTTCAATCTGTTTCTTGACCTCATTCTGCTCTACTGGTGCCATTTGATAAGGTGCTTTGGATACTGGAGCGCTACCTGGTTGAATTGTGATGCTAAACTCGACATCACGGTGTGGGAGAATTCCAGGTAAATCCTCTAAGAATACAAGTGGAAAATTCCTCACCACTGGTACCTTGTTCACCTCTTCTGGTACCCGCACTTCGGCTGCAAAAGTCATTGCCTCTGTTCTCTTCTCCCCGTGGAACACAAGTTCCACTCCTTCTGCTGAGATAACTACATTCTTCTCCTTGCAGTTAATGCTTGTCTTGTGCCTCGACATCCAATCCATACCAATAATGACATCTGTTCCGGCAAAACCCAACTCCAACAAATTGATACTTAGGGTTTCTCCGCTAATCTGGAGCTTACATCCCCTATAGCATAGATCTGTAGTAAGGGTTGCCCCTGACGGTGTAGCTACCGTCAAAGCTAAATCTGGAATTGCCTTTTGTGTGCATCTTAGTTTTCTTGAAAAAGATTTTGACACAAAAGAATGAGTCGATCCACTATTAAACAAGACTGTAGCCAAGATTCCATATATATATATATGTCCTGTTACAATAGTACATCATCCATCAACTTCCAAAAACCCAAAATACAACTTAAAACTTATACACCATTTGCTTACATACCAGTAATTACCCTTCCATCTTCTTCAGCATCCTTCTTGGTCAAGGCGAACACCCTTCCTTGACGCATGGGCTTTTTCCCTTTGTCGATTGCTCCCAACCCTATCCTGTGGCTATTCCTTGCCAATTGGGGACATTCTGACTTGATATGGCCTTCTAGTCCACACTGGAAACATTTAACCGTATTCTTCCTGGGCATCGATCCATAAAGTGTCCCTGTTCTCCATAGTGATAGCAACTTCCGAGCTTGAATTCTTCTGTATTGGTATTGATTTTCTGGAACTTCTGGCCCTTGCCTCGCTTCTTGAACTTTGATGTTAGGGTAGTCCTCTTCCCTTTGTTCCAGAATTCCATCCTTCCCTGATTCTTATTCATATCTGCCTCTGTCGCTACGGCTCTTCTTACCAGCTTGTCGAATCGGTGAATGCCCAAGGGAACCATCTTCGATCTCAGTCCAGGCCTAAGCCCTTGCTCAAACCTCTAGGCCTTCTTCACTTCCTCCTGGACCATCTCCGGCGCATACCTTGATAACTGAGAAAACTTCGTCTCATATTCTCTGACGGTCATATTTCCTTGCTTCAAGCCATGGAACTCCATTGCTTTCTCATCTTGCACATCCAAGGGGAAATAGTGTTGTCGGAATTCCTCAAGGAAATCTTCCCAAGTGATCTGTCCCTCTCCAAGACCACGCTTCATGCACTGCCACCAAACTCCGGTGTCCTTCTCTAGCAAGATTGTGGCTAGACGTACCTTTCTGTCTTCGGGAGTCATCATCACCTCAAATACTGTCTCCACCTGACATCCAATTGTCAGTAGCTATGGGATCGGCCTGTCCTTCGAAGACTGGCGGCTTCATCCTCCTAAATAATTTCACCATCTTCACTGGATCAGTGTTCACCACAACTCCTGGTGCTCTTTGTGGTGGCACTTGGTTCCTGCTAGCCTCCACAAATGCTCCAATCATCTGATATACCCGTTTAAATTTTCCCCTTACATCAAGGCCAGTACCGTTGGCTCCACTGCCTTCGGCTTCACTCTGGTCACTCCGTTTGCTTCTAGTCCTTCTTACCATCTGAAAGCTAATACAGACATTATCAACCAACAATCGTAAACCAAAACCCCATAACACACTAGCATTGGTCAAAACATACTAGTTCCATTCACTACAAAAAGGTTTTACAATGATTTGTCAACACATAATCACATCATCATCATCACATGGGTTTATACTACACCCATCAAAATAATAGCATGTCAGCCTAGCTATTCAGAAAGGTTGTCATCTATACACATCAAAAGAGATCCTATAACACTAGAGGAGTTCACTGCTCTCCTGCTTCTGGTGAATTGCCAACCTCAGAGCTATCCCCTGCAGTCATACGGTCTAACAGATCCTGCATGTCACAGACCTGCGTCCTCAGTGCCACATACCTGCTCTGCAGCTGACCCAGCCTCTCCTCATATCGGTGCTTCAGCAGTACTACCCTCGTCTTCCATTTCCTCTTAGCCCTTTCTAGCTTGGCCACTCTCCTTTCAGCGGTTATCAATGCTCGTGCGAGGTTCTCAATGCGATCCTCTAGCTGTCCGTGACTCCATTTGTAGGCAGCCAGCTCCTGGGACATCATGGTGATAACTTGTACTATGGCCGTGGGCTGTGGGGGTGGAGGTAAAAGTGGGGGTGCAGAACCATGTCCATCAGACCATCCATTCCAGTGTCCATTGTCCAAGCTCGGCATCTGCAAGAGAAAATATGGGAATTAGTACAAATACAGAAAAATTATAAGGCATAAGTTGTAAAATCAACTTTATGAATTATAACCATCAGCTATCTAACTAAACCCAACTCTCGCAATGCATCTAAGTTTAATTTTCCTGCTGTGTTGGACTAATATTTGAAGTCTGCTCTGATACCAACTTCTGTAGCGCCCCAAATCTCCATACCGGGAACCTGAGACCCTACTCCAGGAGTCGAACTTCAAAATAGCCACAATCACAAAAACTACAGAAAAATTTAAAACTTTTATTCCATATAAATGTTACATTTACAAGTGTTACAATGTCCAAATAAAAATTACAATATTTACAACAATATAACAGTACTTGCATATGTTCCTTGGATCCTTGGACCAACCCGAGCTGTGTAGTACCTGTAGATCGGCTCCGGATACCAACAAGGTGGGGAACGTCAGTACTTCAACTGACGCAAAGCTGATGATAACAGCGATCCTCTAAAATTCAATCACAACCAATAATTTATGCAAACTAGAAAGGTGAAGGGCCAAAACAAGGCTTTAATGAATTCGGGTTCTAGTGCAGTGTTATGACATGACCTTATGACTAAACGCAGCAAACTCACATGCCTGACTCTAATGCAAACAAGACTTTGGAGCACGAATGCATCCCATACTACATGCGTTCCAGACCCAAGCATGCCTAATCTAATGCACAAACAAGAATGCACACGATGCACCTACTCTAATGCAATTCAGTTGGGAACGTATGCATCCCAGACTACATACTTTCCCAAAATCACTTCGATTGAAACGTATGCATCCCATACTACATAGTTTCCAAGGAGTTCGCCTCTCCTGATTGTAGGGTTCAATCCCTCGCCATGCATCCTGCCCTTGTACTCATCCAGTTCCTAATAGATTGTCCGTCGCCCAAGGAGGTTGCAGCTGGTCGGTCTAGTTTTGCCACTCCAGTGCCTAAGTGGTGGTCGTAGCCGCCACTTGGTACCCGCGTATGGACCTCCTCAGAAAGCTGCTTTGAATCCGGTCACCCGACCATATGATTCCCATGTCCACCCCTATGGACCGACGCATGCGTGTTCACCCCTGATCGGGTTATGAACTTAAATATATACCAAAACACAAAACCTTCGCGCATAGGGACGTGAGCGCATCAGGAGGTCAAATCCTCCTAGCCTCCAGTACCTTACTCCGGCAAAGCTTTGGGAATTAACAGATCGAGATACGAGCCAAGGACTCATCCATGAGTGTCGAAAACGTATCCCTACGACTGGAAGGTACAACACCGACTGTGGTTTACTATGACTAATGCAACTTTCCAAACCCTTAATATGCCATTCTAACCACTGCTTGCTCTAATTACTTCGGGTAAAGATAAAACTGCTTCCACACTTGCCTATCAACCTCTGGCCCGGCGATAACGGTCTGGTTCGCCACTTCCCCGGCTAGGAATTGTCCAGCCTCTGGCCTACATTTGTCGCTGCCCCGACTGTGAATGTATGTTCACCCTCGTGAACTTATAATAATGGCACGACACGGATGTCCTACGCTTTGGCGGAAGTTTACAATGTAGGGTTGACTGGTGCAGGGTATCCCTTACCCTAGTGACTAACTCGAGTCACACATCCCACTCTGGGAGTCAAAAACCTCAACAACAGATATCAACCATCCCTAGACAAGAGTTACAAACTTTGATAGTACCCACGGGAAATGTCCTCATAATACCTAGTCAAACTCCAGACTAGCAACCTACGGGGTTTCTGCCCGAAACTTAGAATGGTCATAACTCTCTCAATAAAATTCCGATTAGAGTGTACTAGCCCAATCCGGAAAGGTAAGATCCTAGGCTACAACTTTCTAGTTGATCATAAACTCAAATTCAATCATCTTTATCCCCAAAGTAGCCTCTCAAGCCTCAGTCTGTTTACTTCCTGTATATGGGCTGCACCTTACCGGTAGCACAAAACACTACTCACTCATCAGAATGTCACAAACCCAATAACTATAAAAAGGTGTGGGTGTCCTCAACAACTCTCTAGTTGGTCATGAGTCCAAATTATACCCATAGATCACCCTAACACACACATCTCTCACAATTGTACTAAGTCACACACTAGGGGTGCGTTTGTTTTGTTGTTTTGAAAAGAGTTTTCTGAATAGAGTTTTCTGAAAACTGTATTCTGAATAGAGTTTTTCTGAAAATGAGTTTAAAAGCTGTTTGGTTATATTTATTTCTGAAAACTGTATTTTGAAAGCTGTTTATCTGAAAAAGAGAGTTTAAAAGCTGTTCTGTTATATTTCTAGCTGAAAACTGTATTCTGAAAGCTGTTTTGCTGAAAAAGAGAGCTTAAAAGCTGTTCTGTTATATTTCTAGCTGAAAACTGTATTCTGAATGCTGTTTTGCTGAAAAAGAGAGTTCAAAAGCTGTTCTGTTATATTTCTAGCTGAAAACCCTATTCTGAAAGCTGTTTTTCTGAAAAAGAGAGCTTAAAAGCTATTCTGTTATATTTCTAGCTGAAAAATGTTACCTGAAAGCTGTTTTTCTGAAAAAGAGAGCTTAAAAGCTGTTTTGTTCTATTTCTAGCTGAAAACTGTATTCTGAACGCTGTTTTGCTGAAAAAGAGAGTTCAAAAGCTGTTCTGTTATATTTCTAGATGAAAACTATATTCTGAAAGCTGTTTTTCTGAAAAAGAGAGCTTAAAAGCTGTTCTGTTATATTTCTAGCTGAAAACCCTGTTCTGAAAGCTGTTTTTCTGTAAAAGAGAGCTTAAAAGCTATTCTGTTATATTTCTAGCTGAAAACTGTTACCTGAAAGCTGTTTTTCTGAAAAAGAGCGCTTAAAAGCTGTTCTGTTATATCTCCAGCTGAAAACTGTATTCTGAAAGCAGTTTTGTTGAAAAAGTTAGTTCAAAAGCTGTTCTGTTATATTTCTAGCTGAAAACTGTATTCTGAAAGCTGTTTTTCTGAAAAAGAGAGCTTAAAAGCTGTTCTGTTATATTTCTAGCTGAAATCTGTATTCTGAAAGCTGTTTTGCTGAAAAAGAGAGTTCAAAAGCTGTTTTGTTATATTTCTAGCTGAAAACTGTTATCTGAAAGCTGTTTCGCTGAAAAAGAGAGCTGAAAAGCTGTTCTGTTATATTTCTAGCTGAAAACCCTGTTCTGAAAGCTGTTTTACTAAAAAAGAGAGTTCAAAAGCTGTTCTGTTATATTTCTAGCTGAAAACTGTATTCTGAAAGCTGTTTTGCTGAAAAAAGAAAGCTTAAAAGCTGTTCTGTTATATTTCTAGCTGAAAACCCTGTTCTGAAAGCAGTTTTTCTGAAAAAGTGAGCTTAAAAGCTGTTCTGTTATATTTCTAGCTGAAAACTGTTACCTGAAAGCTGTTTTTCTGAAAAAAAGAGCTTAAAAGTTGTTCTGTTATATTTCTAGCTGAAAACTGTTTTCTGAAAGCTGTTTTGCTGAAAAAGAGAGTTCAAAAGCTGTTATGTTATATTTCTAACTGAAAACTGTATTCTGAAAGCTGTTTTTCTGAAAAAGAGAGCTTAAAAGCTGTTCTGTTATATTTCTAGCCTAAAACTGTATTCTGAAAGCTGTTTCGCTGAAAAAGAGACTTCAAAAGCTGTTCTGTTATATTTCTAGCTGAAAACTGTATTCTGAAAGCTGTTTTGCTGGAAAAAAAAAGCTTAAAAGCTGTTCTGTTATATTTCTAGCTGAAAACCCTGTTCTGAAAGCTGTTTTTCTGAAAAAGAGAGGTTAAAAGCTGTTCTGTTATATTTCTAGCTGAAAACTGTTTTCTGAAAGCTGTTTTGCTGAAAAAGAGACTTCAAAAGCTGTTCTGTTATATTTCTAGCTGAAAACTGTATTCTGAAAGCTGTTTTGCTGAAAAAGAGAGTTCGAAAGCTGTTCTGTTATATTTCTAGCTGAAAACTGTATTCTGAAAGCTGTTTTGCTGAAAAAGAGAGTTAAAAAGCTGTTCTGTTATATTTCTAGCTGAAAACTGTATTCTGAAAGCTGTTTTTCTGAAAAAAGAGAGCTTAAAAGCTGTTATGTTATATTTCTAGCTGAAAACTGTATTCTGAAAGCTGTTTTGCTGAAAAAGAGACTTCAAAAGCTGTTCTGTTATATTTCTAGCTGAAAACTGTATTCTGAAAGCTGTTTTGCTGAAAAAGAGAGTTCAAAAGCTGTTCGGTTATATTTGTGACATTTTTTAAAATCAATTTGCATTCATCATTTGCTGACATTTTTTTTAATTATTGCAGTTAGATTGCAATGTTGTACAAGTATTGGAACAAGAAACTTGAGCAGCATGTGAATGGAGCAAAAATCAGACGCCATCATCTCCAAGATTGATTCGTCACGTTAGAGTACAAAATTAAAAGAACATCTTGTATGGAGGTTTTTGTGAAGCAACTAATCTCAGTTCATGTATAAGTTATGCAATTTGGATAAATGTTTTGATGTTATCACTGCCTCTTTTGGTAATTGCAGTACTTCAGTATTAACTGAAGAGTATTTTTTAGTTTGTTTTATTGAGATTGCATGTGAAAACAAATAGGATCTATTTTTTTTTTTTTTTTTTTGGATGTGAGCAGTATTTGGATTTCTTGGATTGCGTGCAGTGTTTGGATAACTCTAACTATTTGGATAAACTGATTCTGCTCAACCTGTAGGTTGCAGTTTTTGAAAAGATTATATCAAAGAAAATTTCTAAAGCCTGAGCCAAACAATTTATTCAGAAAAATAAGCACTACATATTCAAAATAAAAACAATCCCATTCAACTATACTCAACCAATTTATTCAGCAAAGCAAGCTTACTTCATTACTTTTGTTTACATTGTTCAACAATCCCACGTAAACTATCATTAATGGCATGGGATCGATACATATATTATGAAAATAAGTTCTACAATTTGTTGTCAGCAATCATTACAAACAAGCATGCTGTTAAATATCCTATTTGTTGCCTACAGTCACTGCATGCTGCCTGGAGCTGCTGTTGTTGCTTCTTAACTCCTTGATTTGAAAACTGTAGAGCAGGCAGATCTATAAACAAAGAAACAATATGAGAAACTTGCTGCATTAAAATTCAAAAATATTCAAGGAAGAATAAATTGTGCAGCAGAAACTTGCTACATTAACCATAGGAGGAAAAGGAAAAAGATAACCAAAGTTGAAATTTGCTTAACCAAACATTTGCAGACTGAGGCCCATGGTGAACAATAAGGAAACCTGAAACCTGAATCATTCTGAACCATGCTAAGAAGATTATATAAAGTGTAAGATAACAATGTTAACAATGCTAATAAGAAGCTGGACACCAGCTTAAGCAGATAACAATGGAAACTTTGAAAAGAAACTGAAAATAAACATTACAAAATAAAATACGGGAGGGGTGCAAACCTTACAAACTTTGTAAAGAAACTTTGCAAAGAAATTTTTTCTGGGCATGTGTTCCCACTTTGTATTGACTTGGAGGCATAGAGTACAAAATAAAATACGGGATCAGCTGCCATCATCTCCAACTTTGTATCTTCCTTCACAACAAAAATATGTTCAAAAACTTCCTACTAAGGAGAATATTACCCAAATCAACCGAGCACCTGAGCAGCATGCCACTGCACACCACAATCTAAATGCACACTGAAACCTCGTAATAAACCATTATAAACAAAGCATAAGGAGTTACAGGATCAGAATATTGCCCATAGCATGCTGTTTCATTTAGAAGCATGTCAATGCACACCACAATGTTCAATGCACACCCCAATTATTGTATTCAGTTACCATCAAATAGCAAAAGACACCATAAAATAGCAAAAGGCACCATCTGAAAGAACACATCAGAAAAGCAGTAATGCACATCAGAAGCCTCTCAATGCACAGCCCAATTGCACATTTGTTGCATACCTATACAGCAGTATGTAATCCTTTTTTTTATGTAATAATCTCCCACCATTTTTAATGTACTCATCACAACATTGTATTAGGAAGTGTGCAGTATAAACCATACTGTATGTAATAATCTCCCACCATGTTGTTACTAATATATAAACCATCAGTAGGTGATAATCTGCCACCATTATGGGCACCCATACTCAGCACAGTATTGTATTAGTTTGTGTGCAGTATAAACCATCAGTAGGTGACAATCTCCGACCATGTTGTTACTAATATATAACCCATCAGTAGGTGATAATCTCCCACCATGATCAAACACCATTACTCAGCACAACATTGTATTAGATTTGTGTACATTATAAACCATCAGTAGGTGACAATCTCCGACCATGTTGTTACTAATATATAACCCATCAGTAGGTGATAATCTCCCACCATGATGGGCACCCATACTCAGCACAGCATTGTATTAGTTTGTGTGCAGTATAAACCATCAGTAGGTGTTAATCTCCGACCATGTTGTTACTAATATATAACCCATCAGTTGGTGATAATCTGCCACCATGATGGGCACCCATACTCAGCACAGCATTGTATTAGTTTGTGTGCAGTATAAACCATCAGTAGGTGACAATCTCCCACCATGTTGTTACTAATATATAACCCATCAGTAGGTGATAATCTCCCACCATGATCAAACACCATTACTCAGCACAACATTGTATTAGATTTGTGTACATTATAAACCATTGTCAGTATGTGATGATCTCCCACCATGATGGGCACCAATATATAAACCATTATCAGTAGGTGATAATCTCCCACCATGTTGGGCACCAATATGTAAACCATTATCAGTAGGTGATAACCTCCCACCATGATGTTCACCAATACTCATCACAGCACTGTATTAGATTGTGTACAATGTAAACCATCAGTAGGCCATAATCTCCCACCATGTTGTTACTAATACATAAACCATCAGTAGGTGATAATCTTGCAACATGATGGCCACCAATACTCAGCACAGTATTGTATTAGTTTGTGTACAATATGGAAATTAACCAAGTTAAACACAAACTGCTTTCTCATATCACAGAAGAAGTCATCCTCAAATTTGATATAAAATTAAGGCCTTACCTTCGTTTAAAGCAAACAACAATAACTACTCCAAAGAGTATTAAAGGATCAGAATTTAACATCATCACTTCGAAAATTTGAAAGTGGGTAGTATCCATTACAAAATTCATCATATCCAGTAATTGCCTTATTTGTCAAATTCCAACATTATTCTGATGGCTTCCTGAAATATGTGATGAGTTCTTCTGGTTTAAGGAAGACACCAGTTTAGCTGGGTATAATTTTCATTAGTGTACACAAACCAATACAATGCTGTGATGAGTATTGGTACCCATCATGGTGGGAGATTATTACCCACTGATGGCTTATATATTAGTAACAACATGGTGGGAGATTATCACCTTCTGATGGTTTACATTGTGTACAATCTAATACAGTGGTGTGATGAGCATTTGATACACATCAGAATATTGCCCAAAACCATGGAGCAAACCATTTTTTCGGAAAAACACAACAACAAATACTGCCCAAGTCATCAGAACATATCAGATGCTGCCCAAAACCATAAAAACAACAAAATCCATGTTTTAACAATCAGGGTAGCATGAATAATACCAACAAAATTGGATAAGAACATATCAGATGCTGCCCAAAGCATGAAAACATGCTGGTCTGTTTGTTCTAGGTTCTTTTTTTATAATTTCCTGAAGTAATAACCTGAGTTGGCATTTGTTAAGAGTGTTTTTTTGGAAACACTATTCAGAATACTGAAACCCCACACTCTATTAAGGCAAAAAAGCTCCTTTGCTATTTTCTTTTTTCACAAATAAGGATTCACAAATCCTGATGCATCATAATACAAATTGCAGAATGGTAAAACACAGTAGAATATACTGAATACAAGTGCAATTCATCTGAACAAATCAGATGCTCCCCAAACCTTGAAAACATGTTGGTCTGTTTGTTGCAGGTTCTTTTTTCTTAAGTTTCCTGAAGTAATATCCTGAGTTGGCCTTTGTTTTAAGTGTTTTTTTTGGAAACACTATTCAGAATACTGATACCCCCACTCTATTTTGCAAAAAAGCTCCATTGCTCCCTTCTTTCATTACAAATAAGGATTCACAAATCCCGATGCATCGTAATACAAATTGCAGAATCATAAAACACAGTAGAATATACTGAATACAAGTGCAATTCATCTGAACAAATCAGATGCTCCCCAAACCATCAAAACATGCTGGTCTGTTTGTTCCAGGTTTTTTTCTTAAATTTCCTGAAGTAATATCCTGAGTTGGCCTCTGTTTTGAGTGTTTTTTTTTGGAAACACTATTCAGAATACTGATACCCCCCTCTTGTCGAAAACCATGAAAACAGCATAATGCAGAAAAAATACAACCTAGTCGCAGTCTCAGATTCATCAAATCAATGATAAAAACTCCATACTAGAGCTGCATTTTTTACAATGCCACGCCCACTAGTACAAAGCACAATGTCAACATTGACTAAAATCCATTCATCATTGACTATAACGACATTATTTTCGTTAGGTTTAAAAAACAAATTTGTTCACTTACTGCTCTTGAAGTATTCTGAATAGTGTTTCCAAAAAAACACTTAAAACAAAGGCCAACTCAGGATATTACTTCAGGAAATTAAAAAGAAGAACCTAGAAGAAACAAACCAGCATGTTTTCATGGTTTGGGGAGCAACATGATTTGTTCAGATGAATTGCACTTGTATTCAGTATATTCTACTGTGTTCTATGATTCTGCAAATGTATTATGATGCCCATCAGGATTTGTGAATCCCTTTGATATTTGCTGTGAAGGAAAAAGAAAATCATATTTGTCGTAGGCTCAGATTGTTCAAATCAATGATAAAAAATCCACAATAGGGCTGCATTTTTTACAATGCCATGCCTATTGCCACTAAGTACAATGTTCACCCCCCCCATCCCCTTCCCACATTGTCATCGACAATAACTGAATTCATCATCATTGTTTACCATAATGGATTCATTCTTACTTAACCTTTCATTCCAAACATCAACCACAGATCAGTTTAAAGGGTATTATACATCATTTCAGTGGTTGTTCAATCATATACCCCAATCTCAATATTCGTTGCTTGTCGATACAACCAAGTAGAAAGTGGCAGTGGGGTGGGGGAGGGACACATTCCACATTGAATGAAAACCTATCATCATTGCCTATTACGACATCATCTTTGTTAGTTTTCAAAAAAGTGTATTTCAAATCGCATACTGCTACCGACAATTCCATCCATTTTTCTGACCAATCATGTGCACAAAATTGATTCCGCGTGCAGTACCTGTTCATCCATAAATTGTCAAGATGAAATCACACACCTTGCAGAAAACATTACATTCGAAACAGTTCGAAAAAAGGATGCAATGAAAATATTTACATTCAAATTACATTAGTGTGTTGCATTCCACATTGCCATGGAAATATCATCTCTTTTCCTATTCATATGATTCAGTTGGGAAGATGATAAATCTAACCCCTGAGATGTGGAAGCGATATCTTCAGTGTGTTGGTGATGTACTAATTGTTCATCGTCGAGTTCCTCCAAGAAAGCATCGTTTTGTGAGTGCATACATATAAAATTGTGGAGTGCACAACAGGCTGTGACCATCATAACTTGTCTTGTAAATAGGTAGTTTGGCATGTTCTCAAAGATGCCAAACCTCTTCTTGAATACACCAAACGTTCTCTCAATCACATTCCGCAGCCTAGCATGCCGTTTATTAAAAAGTTGCCTTGGTTGAGTTGGTGCATGGTTGGCCCCTTGAAAGTCCTGTAAGTGGTATGGCTCACCACGGTATGGCGCTAAAAAACCAGGCATATTTGTGTAACCACAATCTACTAGGTAATATTTATCGTTTGGTGGGATTTCTAACAGTCTTTGTGCTAATGCACTCTGTATTACACGGGAATTGTTAGCACTGCCTTCCCATCCCGCGTAAACAAATGTGAACAACATGTTAAAATCACATGCTGCCAGAACATTTTGGCTAATAAAACCCTTTCGAGAGCGACAAGCATTGCTGCGAACAGCAGGTACAGTAGCTTTGATTAATGTGCCATCAGCAGCACCAATAGCTCCCTACATTAATGAATTCGAATAATAAATATTACGTGCAAATGTTGAAAAAACTTTAATAGTGCATGACGGGTGAAGGTAACAGAATACCTTAAACCACGGATAAAAGTCTGGATTATTGAGGATCATTTGATGTACTTGTGTAGTGTCGGGGGGGGGGGGGGGGGGTGATAAGTCTTGTTGCCGCTCTTACCAAACCTTTCAATACTAGTGTAAAATGCTTTTCAATTGTTTGAAGTGAGTGGTTAAACGTATTAGCGACTAGTCGCATTCTTGAACTGTGACCGACAATATACAGGAAAATTGCCACACTTTCCTCGAAAGACAGGCGCCTGCGTCTTGAAGACTGTTCTGTTTCGTCAAGATAGTTCCCATTTTTTAGAAAAGCACACAAGGCCATGAAACAATCTTGGTTCATACGGAATATTCCATGAAACGTGGACTGGGAACCCTCTAACATTTCATTCAGATATTCACGTCCTGTTTGTTTTTGAGAGGACGTTGTACTTTCTTCATTATCAAGTTCTTCACATAATTCAGCTAGGAAGATTATATTCATCAACTCATCAACATCGTCACTACTGGATGAAGAAGTGTCCATAACAGAGGTTGCACTTGCAATAGTAACTCACTATGACAAAACGATAGAAATCAAATGGAGAAAGTAATAAAGTTCACTACTAATAGCAAATAGCTTTTGGTAAAAAAATAAAACTCAATTTGAATGAAATAAGTACCGCAATGTTTCACCATCAAACCGTCATAGTACATTATATCTCACGTAAATACGCAAATAATAGTAAAAAAATAGTACACATTATGAATTCTTCATCCCATTCAACCGAATGGGATGGCTACTGCCTACCATACATCTTGACCCAAGCCTCCTGATGTGTTGGGGTCAGACGGAGGAAACTATGACAAGCACGAGGATTTCTTACTTGGTGGTCTATTGCTTTCACAGCTTCGTCGGGATCAATCCATGTCATCGACATTATTATATCCTGGCATTGATCCAACTCGGCCAAAGCAGGGTCAGCCGAGACATTACTTTCCACCTCTATTTTTTTCTTCATCCTGCTTCTTTTTACCTCCTGAGTTTCCATACAGGAGCTAATATAATCTTTCACAACTGACATGGCTGATCCCCGGCCACTTGAGGTACCGGATTTTCTCTTACGAGAGCCCGACCCCGAACCTAATGGTACATCATCATCGTCATCAAGTACATGTACGTTTGACTGATGAGGGTGGCCAAACTCATAATTCATCCTCCGCTCCTCATCATCATCCAACACCCATTGGGTGGAAGCCCTTGTCACATTGCCCTGGGCAGTAGACTCTTCCATTATTTTGGTCAAAGCATCAAAATCTGTCAACCCCTTATGTTCAAATTTTTTGGCGGCAGGATGCATCTAATCATAGAATTTGTTGTTACTATGCAAGTATTAGAGTCAAGATGAAGTATAATAAAAAGGATTCACAAACAAAAATCAAACTTTGAGATTATATATATTAATCTTAACATATTGTTCCCAAACTGGTTTCTCGCAAGTAACGGTTTCGTTGACTTCATCCCAACCAAAACCGCTCTGTTTCTTCATATCAGAAAACACCTTCCAGTCTGATTTAAGTCTCTGATATTTTGACTTCAATTGTGCTACCGTGAATGAACGGCCACACGCGACTTGCATTTGCATAGCAAAATTACTCCATGTTTTTGTGTCGAATGTGTTACTTTTTAGGTAATCACTGTCAACTGCAGCCTCCATGAGGTTGACAAAACAATGCACAATATGGGGAGGCCACTTCCCATAATCCTCCTCCACTGCCTTCTCCTTCCCCCTACCCATACTACTCATCTATATTGAAGAAATACCGATAAAAAAAATGCCAAATTCCTTCAATTAGTCCTTGTGATCGGATAACCGTAGGTTGCAAGGAACCACCGGTTAAACCAAAAATTGGCAACAGAGAATTCGGCAAAAGATGCAGTTTGGACCGCATATCAGAAATTTTTTTGGGTCCAAAAGCGTATTAAAAATTAGCGAAAATTCGTACAGAAAAACAACCAAATAAAGTGCCCCACGGATCATACCTTCGATTGGAATTGAACAAGGAAGAAATTGTCAGCAAAGGATTCAACCTTGAGTAGCTTTTTGATTCGATTTACCCGTTGTTCCCTAGCTCTTCTCCTGTACGCAGCACGGGTAGTGCAGACCACCTCAACCGAAACCCCTCAACCCCTCACCAAATCAACAAGAAAAGAGAGTGGTATTGAAGTCGCCAATGAGAGAGAATCAGACGTTTGGGCTCGATTTCACAGTAGAATCATTCCAAAAACGTTCATTTGGGGGGTGGGGGAGATCAGATCTGTTCTGAAAAGAAGGGAGGAAGAAGATGCCGCACGGGGAAAAAGGAGTAGGGGTAGCTTCCTGAATGGAGAGACGGACGAGTTTTTGTGAAGGAGGTGTCGCCGATAGTGAGGGAGACCAGATCTGGGATGGGATTATCCGGAGGAAGAAGACAACGAATGGGAGGAAAAGAGATCGACTTTTGCTCGTGAGTGATGTGAGGGTGGAGTGGGTTTCGAAAAAGAGGGGTTATCAGTATTCTGAATAGTGTTTAGAAAAAACACTCAAAACAAATGCCAACTCAGGATACACTATTCAGAAAGAAAAAAAAAAGTGAAACAAACGCACATTAGGTCTTTCTAAATCAGAGCACTCAGATCCATTCTTGGTCACTGTCCAGTATTACAAAAATCACAGTAAATCAACCCTTTACTGGATATGTCTCAAATTGGTCTTGTTGGAAAGATCTAGGTGTCTACTACAACTCTCTAATGAATCAGGTTCTCAAAATGTGCTCTTAGTGAGTCTCAAATGCCCAATCTCTATAGGGTATCCAAACTGGCTGAAACCAGCATAGCACATACTCATAAAATCATATTAAATTCCGTACTTGTCCAAATGACACAAAATTTATGGTGATAAAACTAGAGAACTTACTAAACAATATGCAAAGATCTCATGTCAAAACTCCAAATATACAGTGAGTTTTCTCAATTTAGCACAGAAACCATCAAGTTCTTTAGTTCATCTTCAACTACTGATTAAAGCTTGATTTTTCTCAAGTCTATAAAATCATCCAAATAATTTCCTGATTTTTGTATAGAATCTAGATGCATGCAGGAATATAGGGTAAAAATTTTAGATCAAGAACATGCTTCAATAAATAATCAAAATTCCTACAACATTAGTCAAGTCATTCTGTTTATCAATTGCTAAATCGGCCTTATGACACAGTCTTACAATTTGATTTTATTAAAATATCAAAGGACCTCAGAAAAATCTGAAATAAATCATGAACAATCTACACATATATATGAACAATCCCTAAAAATTTCATGGTCTAATCCTTTGTAGTTTGCTCTCGGGAAAATCCGCAAAATGACATTCTGAATCAGTTTTCTAGTTTCAGTTCTGATTTCAACTTTCAAGTCTTAGATGATCATCCTAGCACATCCTATCATACATGCATGCAAGCAAAATGAATTAAAAGACAAGAAATGAAGGTTTAGAGTAACTCCCCACCCTTGGTTGCTGTAGAGGAATGGATCTCCTTGAGCTTTCTCCTTGAAAATCCTTCCTTGAGACCTTCTTCTTCACTCTCACTTCTTCCTCTCATATTTTCTCTTGAAGGGGTTTCTGAAATTTCCAGAGCAAAGAGGTGGGAAAGAGTGGAGAAATGAAGGAGAGGAGAAGGGATATGGGCCGGTTTGAGCTGGGGGGGGGGGGGGTAGGGTAGGTTGTAGGTGGTTTTGGATCAAACCATTGCTTCTAGCCCATGGTTTGGTGTTGTTGGCTGCCCAACTTAAGGGTAAATGCATTCCTACGAGTGCGAGACGAGAGGTTTATCGAGCGCACACAATATGTATCCATTGTAGTATCATACAGTGTTATATTTGCATAGGCGTCGTGCCGAAAACTAATGTTTATACTAGTATCGGTCCTCCTCATTCTCATGCATCTTTTAGAATGCAATCTTCCCATGAACTGTCCCGTAACCTTAACCATACACCACGATAGCGAAATCAACCCATAATACTACAATCAAGTGCACGCATACTGACAATATATATACATATATATATATATTCAGGTATCGTACAATACGGGGTGTTACAGCACTCTTCATCAAACGGTCGACAATCACCCAAATGGCATTATGACCCTTAGGACTCCTCGGCAAAGCGGTCACAAAATCCATAGTAATATGTTCCCACTTCCACTCCAGAATAAAAAGCGGTTGAAGAAGTCCCGTGGTCCTCTGATGGCCTGCCTTAAACTACTGGCAGATCAAACACTGAGCAACAAACCGAGCCATAACTCTCTTCATACCATGCCACCATAAATGAAGCTTCAAATCCCGATACATCTTAGTACCGCCAGGATGGATAAAATTGGATGACTGATGGGCTTCCTCAAGCAACCTCTGACGAACTTCACCCTTCGGGACACGTAACCTAGACCCAAAATGAAGTGATCCAACAGCATGAATAACCATGTCCGTTCTTGACCCAGACTCAGCCTCAGCTTGAAAACCCTAGAACTGCGCATCACCAGCCTATGCATATTTAATCTGATTAACAAGAGATGGCTGAAGCTGGAGCACCAGACAACTCCAATCAGAACTCGGCAACAAAACCTCCAACTCCAACCTCCGCATCTGCTCAATCAGATCCCTTTGCTGAGTCAAGAACATAACTGCCGGTCTCCTGCTCAAAGCATCCGAAACCAAGTTTACTTTAACAGGATGGTAATGCAAACTGATGTAATAATCGACCATAAGTTCCAACCAACACCTTTGCCTCATGTTCAACTCCTTTTTGGTGAAGATGTACTTGAGACTTTTGTACTTGAGAATTACAAATCCGCTTGAACCATTTAGAATAGTCAACACAAGCGCTAACGTCAGTCTGTTCTTCAACTCAACAAAAGCCACACCAGACTCATCAGACCAACCGAACTTCTGATCCTTCCTAGTCAGCTTAGTCAACGGTCCTGCTATCTTCACAAAATCTTGGACGAATTTCCAATAATAGCCAGCTAAACCAAGAAAACTCCTGACTTCCAAAACTGACTTGGGAACAGGTCAATCCTTCATAGCCTCAACCTTGGCCGGATCCACAGAAATACCATCGCACGGGATAATGTGCCCCAAGAAAGAAACCTTGTCGAGCCAGAACTCGCACTTGCTGAGTTTCCCATAGAGCTGATTCTCTCTCAAAGTCTACAAAACCACTCTAAGATGCTCAGCATGATCTTCCTGATTCCGAGAATACACCAAAATATCATCAATGAAGACCACCACGAAAATATCCAAGAACTGAAAAAAGACCTGGTTCATAAGACTTATGAATATAGGAGGCGCAGTCGTAACCCCAAACGTCATCACAAGATACTCATAGTGGTCATATCTGGTCTTGAATGTAGTCTTTTGTTCATCAGTCACCTTCACTTTGAATTGATGATACCCAGAACGAAGATCCAACTTCAACAAAACAACAGCTCCACTCAACTGGTCAAACTAATCATCGATCCCGGTCAACGAATACCGGTTCTTCACAGTAACACTATTTAGTTCCCGATAATCCACGCAATGTTGACGACTACCATCCTTCTTGTTGATAAAAAGGACTGGAGGAACCTAAGGCAAAACACTCGGTCTGATGAACCCCAAATCAAGCAACTCCTGAATTTGCACCTTAAGCTCTGCTAACTCAACCGGTGACATCCTGTAGGGACTCTTCGATATAGGTGCCGTACTCGGCTGAACTTCAATACCGATCTCCACATCCCTATTAGGGGGTAAGCCAGGCAACTCCTCTGAAAAAACATCCAGAAATTCCGAACTACTAGAAGCGCAACCTCACAGCCTGAATGCAATTCCATCGCACAAACCTCCTGATCAACAATAGTTTAGCCAAGGCACATCTCCCCGGCATGGAACTGAATCTGCGTGATCTAGAATCTGGAATACAACTTTCTTGGCACGACAATCAATAATGGAAAATCAATAATGGCATGGGTTTCACCCAACCAATCCATGCCCAGAATAACATCGAATCCTAAATTCCCGATTACAACCAGATTGGTCTTGAAATCTGCGCTGCCAATAATTCTAGAACACTGCCTGCACTCCCAAAAACAAATGACAACTCCACCACCTATCACAATGTTCCAAGCCTCTGACATGTTGCTGCACTCTAATTGATGGTGAGCCACAAATCGAGATGAGACAGAAGATTGGGTTGCCCCGGAATAAAAAAGAACAAGAGCAAGGAAAGTGCAAACAAGGACAACACCTAAAACAGAATCAAAAGAGACAAGGGAAAGAATGGTTGAATAGGGGTGAGGAAAAACAAAATGCAGAAGGATAAATATGAAAGAAATAAGCAGAAGGAAAAGAAGAAAAAAAGAGGAACAACAGAAACAACAAAAACAACAAAAGCAAAAGATACCTGCAACCACACCGTCAGCTGACTCAGCATCAGCAGCAGTCAAGTTGAAAGCCTGACCTCGCCTGGGAGCAGCGGTCTTCTAACTGACAATCTGGTGCGGCAGAGGAAGCGGTGTCCTGAGTGGACCACGAGCTGGGGCAACTGGCTGAACTGGACCGCTGGCTGGAAGAGCCAACTGCGGGTAGTCCCGCACTGAATGGTCAGCAGCACCATATCCAAAACAGCGATGATTGGCACATCGGCAATCCTTGCGCTCATGCCCTGGAAGTCGGCAAAAGTCGCAAAAACCAACCTTCTCAGGACCCGCAACAAAGTTAGGAGCTGTCCTGACCAGAGGGGCTAGGACTGGCCTCCGAATAGGCCCACCAGAAGGCCTAGCAACCGAGTGCGGAACAGTCCACTGAGAAGGAGCCAATCCACCACGAGCCTACTCCGGAGCTCGAGCTGCCTCGAGAGCTTCAGCATAAGTATGCAAGTGAAGAGAGACAAGCTGCACCTTGATGTCTCGCTCAAGCCCCAAAATGAATCAACGAGCCATATTCTCTTCGTTCACCACAAGAACGGCTGCGAAGCGACTAAGTCTAGTAAATTCAGCTGCGTACTCATCCACAGACCTTGAGCCCTATTTCAAGAAAGTCTCATGTTACAACATTGCATGGACAATATGTAACAAAATTCCATAATAGAAATAACGACCAACCAGTTTCAGGGCCAAGAATTGTTGCTCCATCACGACTCTAGTGCTGCTAGAAAAGAACTTCTCCAAGAAGCTCCTAGTGAATATGGCCCAAGTGATCAGTCGTTCGAGCCTTTCGGACTCGGACCTCCACTAGATATGAGCCAAGTCCACCAGCTGGATGGCCACCACATCCACTCTATCTTCATCTGCCACTCTAGCTGCCAAGAGCAGTTGCTCAGTCTGAATCAACCACTGTCTTGCCTCCAAAGACATCTCAGTGCTTGAAAACCTGTCAGGATGTAGCCTCATGAAGTCTGTGACTGTACTCGGATGGGGAGGAAGAGCTGTCTATACAGGCACAGCGGGTGGCGGAACACGAGTAGCCTTTAAAGCAGCCATCACCAAGTCACTGTGGTTCTGTTGCATGTTGACCAGCCATTCCAACACAGTGGTGACAGCCTAAAGCCCTCGATGCTCATCCTGAAGACAAGAAGTAGAACCTATACGAGCCATAGTCTGCACAAAACCAAAAACAATTAGCATCTAGATCAAAGTTGATTTATAAATCATTTAGGTATGCATGGTTGGTGAAATGTTGAGCCAATCCCAGATCGAGCCAAGCTTGTCTAATCTATCAGTCAAACTAATACATTAGCCAAACTTGCGCTCCGATACCACTAAAAACCTTGTCACGCCCCGCTTTCCCAAAGAGAATACAGAATACGGATATATGACTAAGCCTAGCAAATGATTTTCATCATCCATAAGCTGTCAAGAATCTTTACAACACCTCACAAGAATAATCAGAGTCGGAAGCAAAAGAATCAACCAAGCATACACATATGAATAAAAAGACCAACAAGAATACTTGAAAACCAAAATATTATAATCTCAAATAACCCAGATCTAAATAAGTTAATATCCTAGGTCACATTGCCCAAATAAAAATAAATCCACGTACAAATACAATTGTTCAAAACAAACAACAAAAAATAATAATAGCAAAATCCAGCACTAATATCTCATATCGCCAACTCCATCTGGCAGCTGAACATCCTGGTCTGCAATTAAATAATTTGCAGGAATAAGATAAAAAAGAAAACAAACTTCCGTCAATGCAAGTTACAGATCTGTAACCCCTGTTTTCCCAAAAACTTATTTTTGTGTATTTCTTGTATTTAAAAAAAAATTCACAAATTATTTTTCGATTTTTAAATTCTTTTGTCAAGATGTATTCTTGACTCCTCTATTAAAATCTAATATTTAGATCAATAGTTTATTGTAACTATTTTCTATGAATTTTACTTTTTAAAACATACTTTATTTTTGATATTGTTACTTTGACCTCTATTATTATTACTACTACAGTTAATATTGGTACTATTATTATTTTTATCAGTTTCTTATTATTGTTATAGTTCTCCATATTATTATCATTGTTATTTTTATGCTATTATTTTTATTATTGTTATTGTTTTATTATTATTATTATTAGTATTTCTATAAAATCCTAAATTGTATATTTTTATTTTTTTCTAAAACCCCATAATTTTCTTAATGGATTTTTTAAACCCATTATATCCTCATACCCATTTACTTATCCCTAAACTACCCAAACCCAAAACACATATATAATAAAACCCAGACCCGGTTGTGCTTTCCCCCTCAACCAAATTACCCGACCCGTTACCTATACCCAGACCCATTACCCTCTCTCCCCTTAACCTAATAACCCCATATATTTACCCCGTTTGACTGCTCATCTTCTGCTATTCTTAACCCTAGCCATCCCCGACCTTCTTCAACCCATTAGCCACCTCTTCATCTTCTACTTCTCATCCTCCTTCCTGTCATCCTCCCATTGCATCGCAGTCAGCGGAAGCGACCGCAGTGTCACCAGCAACACCTCCCGCGCCTCGCCATCAGAGCCCCACAGCGCACTGCCCTCCGGTCTCTTCCTCCTCCTCCTGTCGTGCCTCGCGACGCAGCAGCACCAGCTTCCCGTGCTGTGTCCCTCCCTCCATCACAGCGTAGCCAGTGTGACTGCGCATCTCCACCTCTTCCCGTGCATCCGCTGTGCACCTTCCTACCCCTCGACGACCACCTGCAGCCCCTCATCGCGACGCCAGTGCCGCCTGTCCCTAGGCACCGTCCTACCGTCAACTGCCTTGCCGTCAGCCTCACCCACTGTATACCGAAGCTTTTGTTGCCATGGGATGTTTGATGAAGGTGTTGATTAACTTTGAATATTAGCGGTCTGATCGACTTGATCATCGTGATCTTGATTGAGTGCATTGTTAGCCGTCCGATTGATCTTGTTCATGATCTCAATTCTTGATCTCCTGATTTGGGCCATCGAATCTTCTTCACCATCGGGGTGATCTTGGCCATCCATCAGATTTTGATCATCATCTTTGATTATGGACCATTGATCGCATTGTCATCATCTTGGAGTTCTTGGTCACTTTGATTGGTGGTCGTCCGATCGTCGATCTGACCGGATCATCATCATCATCATCAAGATACTGATCACATTTTAATCTTGATCTTGATCTTCGATCAGAGTCGTCCGATCTGATCCGACTGCCTTGATCTCTGATCTTTTAATCTCAGTCGTCCGATCGTGTTCGCGATCTGTTGTTCCTTGTGTTCATGATTTGTTGGAATCGTGTTCGTGCCTGGGAATCTGTTCTCGTTATTCTTGCTCTTGTGTTGTTATCGTCGTCTCTCAGGCAAATAACTTGTATTCAAATTCCTTCGTATAATACAAGTCAAAAATACCGCTTGTAGTGTAGTTGGGTTCTAGAGATAACTCGTGCGTGTTGAGTTCTTGATGTGTTTGTCTCTATAGTGCTTGACCATAGTTGACTCATGACACAAAAATTTGACATGAAACAACCCTAGGTTCTGCCCATTCTTAATATGATGTATATCTTAAACATTTATGAAAACTCGTGTGCTTGTGAGACTCATGTGAGATACTTGTTGTGGACATGTTGTATATCCTATTTCATGATGTTTGGACACTTGGTAGACTTGATTTCATGTTTGGTTGTGGTTGGATCAAGTTTCGTTGGATCTATGTTGATTTTGGTTTTTGAGGAAAATCTGTATTTTGTCGATGTTCAGTTTTGATTTGTATTTTAGACCATATTAAAGTCAAAATCTTAATTTCAGTATAAAACATGAGTTTTAGAGAATTTCATCTTCTTTCCAACCCCTCTGACCTTGATTGATTTTATTTTAGTATGTGTGAGTTATGACTGATTTACTACAGAAGTGTAGATCTTTTTCGGATTTCGTTTCTTGGTGATTTTGATGACTAAATTATTTTGATACTTATGCTACACATATTACTTTGATCTATAACTTTGGTCAGTTTTTCTATACTTATCTAGGGATTACCCAGAATTTTGGCAAATTTTATTGATGAGTTTTATATGTCGTTTCATGCTTGTTTATAAAGACTGTACTTGTTGTATTTTGTTCGCTGTTCTGTAAAGAATCGTATTTTCACCCTATTTTCTTCTACTGTATGAAAAATGCTTGTAAAATATAAAAGTTAATATATTTTTTCTATTTTCATCTCCCTTTGGCGTATTTGGATTTCGTTTCAGTGGTTGCGAGATATTATAGTTTTCGTACAGCTGTGTTGGGAATTCCATATTTGCCAAACTATCATTTCTTGATGTTTTCTGATTTTTGATGACTGATCTAATTTCACTGAAAAATTATGAAACTTATATTTCGATACTGGAAATATAGGGGAATACCTTAGATTTTTTGTGGATTTATTTAACGAGTTTTTATGCTGTTTTACTGACTGTGAATATGTTTTCCTGATTTCTGGCTGAACCTATTTTCTGTATTCAAATCAGTTTTGAGCTATATTTTTTTGAATTAACATATGACTTATTTATATTCTCTGGATTCTGTTGGGAGTCTATTTTCTAGACGTTTTGATAGATTCAGATTTGCATTTTTGTAACACTGGGAGTTTCAGTTTTACTATAGTATGGTCGTGCTATCCTGAACTTACAATTTGGTTATTTTTATCCTCGTATGAGTTATCTTGCACCGTACTTATTTATCTTGCAACTTGAACTTGTTACTTGATCATACCATGATATACTTACTTGTTTCGTGACACATGCATGCTTGTTTGACATTAATAATAAATTAACCAAGTCGGGGTTTAAAGGGACAAATCTAATAGTGGATAATTCAGAAATGTGTACTCGGAAGGGGGCCCGTATTTTCCATTTTGATTCATGTTGATACATGAACCTGTTGAGGCATGGACCTATTGGTTCATGTACCTATTACCTGTTGATGCATGGACCTGTGGGTTCATGTACCTGTTACCTGTTGCCTACTGATGCATGATACCTGTTGGTTCATATACCTGTTACCTGTTACCTGTTACCTGTTGATGCATGATACTTGTTGGTTCATGTACCTGTTACCTGTTATCTATTGATGCATGATACATGTTGGTTCATTTACCTGTTACTTGTTGATGCACGGACCTATTGGTCGTGTACCGTTGATTCATGAACCTGTTGATGCATGAATCGGATGATTCATGTAGCTGTTTAATTCATGAACTTGTTTCTGTTCTGATCCCTGAGTACACTGCCCTCTATGGTCCACTATGAAGTCTAAAGTGAAACTGTTTCTTGTAGCAACCATGTAGTAAAAGTGGGGATGCATAAAGTGCTACCTAGATAGTAATCACTATAAAACTTGACACATGATACTTGAACACGAAACTTGAACTTGACATATGCTTGCTTGATACTTGAACTTGGTATATGAGACTTGAAACATGACACTTGACACATGATTAGTTGATACTTGATCCTTGATACATGTTTACATGATACTTGTTTACTTGACTCTTGAGACATGCTACTTGTACTTGTTCACCTTACCATGCTAGTTGTTATACTTGATATTATGCCTATTCCATGTTTTAGTTAGTTTTCCCCATGTACTTGTATCCTGCATTACAAGCGGCCTGTAACTTGCAATTGATGGGTACTTGTTTTCTTTTTTCTATCCCTGCAATTGTTAAATTGCAGATTTTGGAGAACAGGTTCCAGATGGTATAGGCGAGATGAAGTATTAGTGCTGGATCTTATTATTATGATTTCTTGTAGTTTGCTTGAACAATATTGTATTTTGATACTTGGATTTATATTTGTATTTCGGCAATGTGACCCAGGATATTTTGACTTATTCAGATCATGACTATTTGAGATTAATATATTGGTTTCAATTATTCTTGTTGGTATTTTGGTTCATACGTGCATGTTGGTTGATACTATTGCTTTCGACTCTGATTATTTCGTGAGATATTGTAAAGATTCTTGAACAGCTTTTGGATGATGAAAATCATTCACTGGGCTTTGTCGTGTATCCGTATTCCGTATTCTCTTTTGGGAAGCGGGGCGTGATAGGACCGCTTGTAGTGCAGGATACAAGTACATGGAAAGGGATAAACAAATAACAAAAGTAACAACTAGCATGGCAGATGAACAAGTATAAGTAGCATGTAACAAGTGTCAAGTGAGCAAGTATCATGTAAACAAGCAACAAGTATCAAGTATCATGTAAACATGTAGCAAGTGTCATGTATCAAGTATCATGTATCATGTAGTCAAATATCAAGTAAGCATGAATCATGTTCAAGTGTCATGGTCAAGTCTTATAGTTATTACTATCTAGGTAGCACTTCATGCATCCCGGTTTTTACTACATGGTTGCTACATCAAACAGTTTCGCTTTAGATTTTATAGTGGACCATAGAGGGCAGTGTACTCAGGGACATGTATCAAGTAATCGAGCTCTAAGCTCCAAGTATCATGTATCATGTATCATGTGTCAAATTGTGCAAGTGGCAAGTAATCACGTGTCTTGCGTGCAAGTTTCAAGTAATCACGTGTCAAGTATCATGTATCAAGTAATTATGCAGGATTTGTGGATCCCCTTCTGGGTACACGTTTCTAAATTATCCACTATTAGATCTTTCCCTTAATCTTGGGTTGGTTATTTATTACTATTATCAAACAAGCATGTATGTGTGCAAAATATATCAAAGATAACATGGGATGATCATGTAACAAGTTCAGGTCATAGGATAAATATGTACAGGCAAAAGATAAGTCATAAAAGATTAGAACAACGAGAATTCGAGTTCAGGACAGCAAGACAGTAGTACACTAAAACAGAGATTTCCGTTACTACGAACATCCAAATCTGAATCCGTCAAAAGTTCTAGAAAATAGACTTCCAGCCGAAACCAGCAAACATATATAAGTCATATAGTATTTTACAAAAACATAACTCAAAACTGATTTGAATCCAGAAAATACGTTCAGTGAGAAATCAGAATATTGTATTCAAAGTCAGGAAAACTGTATGAAAACTCATTAAATAAATTTACGAAAAATCTGGGGTATTCTCCTATATGTATAGTAACAGAAAAAAAAAGTTTCATAATTTTCCAACAAAAATAGAGTAGTCAAGTAAAATCAGAAAATATCAAAATGCAATAGATTTGTAAATCTGAAATCACAAACACTGCAGTACGAAAACAGTAATATCTAACAAACCATAAATCAAAATCCAAATCTGCCAAAAGGATGATAAAATAGATGCAGTAGCGTAACTTTCATATTCAGAAACATTTTTCAAACAACAAGTAGAAATAGGTCAAAACTCAGGTTCTTTACTGAACAGCAAGAAAAATCTGCTAGTATAGTAGTCGTTTGGAAACATAGAACGGTTTGTAAAACTCATCAAATAAATTCACCAAAATTTTGGGTAAACCACAATTAAGTCTAGAAGTGCTGAGCAAAATTTAAGAACAAAATAATAATTTTAATACCATAATAAAAATAGGTTACTCTTTAGAATTCATAGAAAACAAAATCTGTAAACCTTTCGACACCACTGTAGTAAAAGCGACATAACTCACAAACCTAAAATTGAAACTTAGATCCATCAAAAGGGTTGGAAAATAGAAAGAATTCTCTACAAATCATGTTCAAAAAATATTCTCAAATACTGACCTTAATAGGGTATAAAATACTAATCAAAACTGAAAAGCCAGCAAAACTGAAAATATTGCATATGCACAAAATCCACTAGTTCACATTGAATTCATCCAAACACAACCAAACATGAAATAGATTATACTAGATGTCCAAGCCATATGTTATAGGGTATTTCACAACTCCACAACAAGTTTACCACGAATAACACGAACGAGCACAAAATATCACATGAACAACACGTATATATGCAACAAGATGTGGTCAATCCTAGGTTATCTCATGCCATGAATGTCGTGAGGCAACTATGGTCAAATCATCACTATAGAGACAATATTAACAAGGGGATTCACACACAAATTGTCTCTAGAACCCAAATACACTACATGCAGTATTTAGTACTTGTATTACACTAAGAGAAGAATACAAGTACTTGCCTTAACCGATAACGCAAACCGACGAAGCAAAAGAAAGAATAACGGGAACGGATTCCCAGCAACGAACTCAATGAACTCACGAATTCCAAATGCGAGAAAAGCCCACGAACTCACAACCAATGGCAACGATCACAAAACCCACGAACACAATTACGCACCAATACTCCAAGAACGAACGGAAGAGACCCAACGATCCAAAACTCGAGCCCACACACGACGAATTCAACACACCCACAGCGAGAGAGAGACAGAACCACCACGAGGAGAAGCACGGGACCGCAGGGATGGCAGCAGTGCTTGCTATCATTGCTGCGGTCGGGAGAGGCAGCACAACGTGCTGTCTGCTGCACTCGACTAGGGAGGCAGGGCCAGGGGAAGCACGATGGGGATGGGAGGTGGCTGAACGGCAAGGGAAGGCTGGCATTGGGGTGCTGTAGGGAGAATAGGAGAGTGGTCGGGAGAGAGCAAGAGAGAGCTGAACGGGATGATTAGGACGGCTAGGGGATGAGAACAGGGGAAAAAATGCATGGGTTCTTATATAGGGTAAGCTATTAAGGTTAGGAGAAGGTAGGAGGCAGCACAGGGTATTAACGGGTTGGATTGGCAGTTAATGGCTCTGGGGTAGGTAGATAGGTAGGTTTTGGTTAATTGAATAATTAATGGGTAGATATAAGGTTGAGAATAAATGGGTATGGATATATAATTGGAAATTAGAGTATAGGATTTGAATGGGGTATTAACAAATGATAATAAGATAATTGGGAACCCTAAAAAAAAATCAAGATAGCGTCAAAGTGAATATTAATTAAAATAGGACGAGAACAAAATAATTAGAATTGAACAAATAGAAATTTGGGATAAAGCTCGATCAAACGCGAAGGAAAGAATAGACGTATAGAAAAATCAAGAACTCAAATGAGACGAAGAATCAACCAAATGAATATATAGAAAAAGATCCAAAATATGGTCCAAAAGAGATACAACTGAATCAAATACAAGGAAAAAGAAAATACACTCAAAATAGATAAAATGGGAAACAGGGGTTACATTGTAGTTCTTTGCAGAGTAAACATTAAGCTTCCCTAAACTTTATTCCTGATTAAGATTATGGATGGGAATTTGATCAGGGTTACCATGCTTGCAGTGGGTGTTGGCGAGGGAATGGTTTGTTGCTGGTAGTGGTGGCGGTGGCAACGACCTTGTTGAAGATAGAACGTAGTGATTGGAGGTTTGGGAAGAAATGCATTGGTGATAGGGTGGCGATAGTGCAGGCCAAGATGAGAAGAAGAGAGAAGAGTTTCAGGGTGCTAATGGTGGCGATAGCTATAAATGCAGTGTTCAAAGAGAATGGTGTATCAAAATGTTTACATTATTATGAACTGTACCAAAATGTTTACATTATTGGTCGTTCTCTACTTACTAAGTGTGTATATCTTATTTACAACCAACTCGATGCCTCGGGATGATATAGTATATGGTTTGGAGTTATCCTTGACTGGGCACAACAAATGCAATCAATTTCCGTATCACACAATTGATGGTGGTCTCTGTCTTCTAGGCATGAATGAGAAGGCGAAACTCATATTTGAATAGCTAAAACGTGTTTATTATGTGTGTTTTCTAAAACGTGTCTATTATGTTTACATTATTTTAGCTAAAACTCATCTTTGAATAGCTAAAGTAAAAAAATAAAAATAAAAATAAAAAAATAAAAATACGGATGGTGGTTTCTACAGTCAAATAGACTTAATGTGGTTTATACAGCCAATGACTTATGTGCTAAATTAAAAACTAAATCAACATTACACAATACAACAATCCTCATAAATATGAGCAGCAATCAGCATGCAAAACAATAACTCAAAACTATTGGCAGCACCGAACATAAAAAAAAAATTTAGTTATTTTAAATCTAAAGGTACTTATCAAGCGATATTTAGAAAAAAAAAAATTGGCAGCATTGAACAGAAAAACTTATCAACAGAAAAACTTATCATGTTTAGAAATTAGATGATATTGGTCCAATATGAAAGATCTAGAGATTTTTCACTTAGTTATGATAAAATCAATATACTTAAGTACTTGAGCTGAACATGAAAATCTTAATGGTCTATCAAATGCAATATTGACAATAACTACCGGTGGCTTCTCGTAAGTCTTCAAATTTAACCATATGGAGGTCTCAGGATCAAGTTCCTTCACTATCAATTAAAATAAACATGGACAATCAGTATGAAGTGAAGAAAAACACAATGTGTAAAGTAAAGGTTGTGAAAATAAAAACATATTAAAAACCTGTGACAGTCTCTGAAGGATCTTTTGTGTGTCCAGCAATAGAAAGATTTTTGTTTCCCTATGAAATCTGCAAAAAGTAAACAAAGCTATCACAATATTCGATCTAATTGTAATAGCAGCATCAGTTGGGGCAATCAAAACACTATAGTGTTTATCAAAGAATGACCAGCACATGGAGAAACATTAATCAGGTTAGATTCTGGAGAACCTAAGGCTGCTTTAGCATCTACCTTCAACCATGCTAATCTTTTCAAATCCAAAACCTAAAAGAAATAGAAAAGAAGATATGCATAGTAAATTAGTAAGATTAGTTCGAAAAACGTAATAGAAAATAAAATAGCAAGGAAAAGTAGTTAAAGTAGTTCAAAAATTCAAAAAGTGTTAACTAAGGGGGAATATGTATGGAGACATACACTTGTGGTCAGTGCTTGATAGTTCTTAATATGGAGACAAAAGGAATTCCCATAATCAAATTTTGGACTGTAAAACATGGCGTCAACACCCTTGTATCTTAACCTCAAGTATATTTTTATGCATATTGTATCGAAGTGCACAATTATAAAGAAATGAATTTATTAAGATAGGCATCGTCTCTTGATTTGAGAAATTGAATGCATTTTACTATGAAAAATACCAATTGCATGAATAATAATTTAGAACCACAAGAGTGGATAGAACAACAATTTGGGAAATTAATATGACAGGAAGAGGCTGGTCTAAAATCTTCAGTTACAACAATAATAAAATTTTCTAAAACTCTATTTCAAAGAAGAAAAAAAAATGTATTGATAAATTAACAACTCAGATGACCATTTCAGACATTATCAGACAGCATACCACAATACCATTTTGGGTTCCAACCAGGTGTAATCAGTTCTGAACAATGATCATCTTCATTCATAACCAAACTTAGAGGTCACACAAATTAAATTACTCTAGAAGAATAATGCTAATATTCAAGAGATCGGATCTGATCATAGCGGCAAAAGGGAAATAGAAAGTGATAAGAAAATCCACAGCTCACATCATGGAGGGCCCTCCATTTGGGGCACCTATTTCCGAGGATAATATCAACAATAATCATGTAATCCAAAAATATTAACAATCATCATACACATTCAAATGGAATAACCAGTTTAACATATAAACATCAACCTTTGACGAGGAAAACATTCGTTACAATTGAAAACTTACCAAACAGTTGACGTAACCCATCTCCCACTGAATATTGCATCTGTATTGTGATATCCTCTACCTATTTCAAAATTGCATGGAAAATGCACTCCTTTACCTCTAGTAAATTAAAGAGCAATTTGGTATGATTATATAATCCTAAGGTGAAGATGGACATTCGAAGGTCATAAGAATAGTGACGAAACAATAATTTCTACAAAATGCTTACATGTTATTGGTTAAGATTTATTACGTTCTCTTTGTAGTTAAATAGCTACCAATGCATAAATAGCTAGTTCTACTTCAATATTTTAAACTACTTTCACTGCATACAATCATGTTGAACTCATTCTTATAAATTGCTGTTTGGGGATTCCCTATATTTCTCTCTTACTAATAAAGTAGCACACACATCATAATACAATTAACATCACTGGAATTTTTAATTTCTCTCAGCATAATGGAAGTAGGTCATATTACCTATTTATTCCACAAAATCCTAGAATTGACAACCCTAACAATGAAAATAGAGTTATTACTAAGGTGTTTTTGGTAACACATTCTTTCTCCCAAAACAGAATCAATATGAAATGCAATTTTATCCATAAATTGTAATTCTAGAAAGCTTAGATAACATCTAGAACTAATCCAGACTCTAAGATTCAAGTCAATCTTAAATAAAAAACTTTAGTAAAATTGCATTGAAGTCAATCTTAGGTCAAAAACTTAAAACTCAATCATCTTAAATTTGAGGTCTGAAATGACATTTTACAGAATCATCTACATTTCATACTCTTGCTCTGTCACGCCCCGCTTCCCAAAAGATGGAATACGAGCGCGTGATGAAGCCCAGCGAATGATTTTTACATCATCAATAAGCTGTAGGATCGACTCAGCATCATAACAAGAATATAACCAGATTTATATATAACCAAGCATGCATGAATAATTTATCAAGCAACATAAAACAATTTAAACAAATAATAATATTCAAATAGTTCCCATGTCTGGATCAAGTGTAAACTCGGAAACAAGTCTTATACGACAGGAGAAATAAATACCTTAAGGAAAGCAACTATTTAAACAGGTCCTTGCTCCAAGCAAAACCTGAAATGTCTGCTCGCCAATTCCAGCAGGTAACTTGTCTCAAAGTCTGCATAATAAATATAAAAAGGAAAAACAGGGAAAAACAAGAGAAGATGCCCTTAGTGCAACCTAGGGCCACAAATAGTGAAAACAAGTACAAGTATGGGGAATAGGAATTGGAATCAAGAATGTAACAGAGTTATAAGAAGTAGTGGACAAATTCAAGAATTAGCTAGCAAGAGGGAACATCTTAATAACTAGGTTGGATAACAACTGCTAGTGGTGAAACACATGCCAGGTGCACCTATAGAGTTATTTTTATATCAAGCGCCAAATCTCATGTCTAGTGTCATGTGTTATTTAAATGTCAGGTCTCAAATGTCAAGTTGTCAAGTTCAAGTATCAAGTTGTCTAGTTCAAGTTATCAAGTTCAAGTCAAGTTCAAATTATCAAGTTCAAGTCCAGTTCAAGTTATCAAGTTCAAGTCTTGTGGTGATTACTATCTAGGTAGCACGACATGCATCCATACTTTTACTACATGGTTGCTACAGTCAAATCAGTTACATTTAGACATAGTAATGGAGTCTATAGGGCGGCATACTCAGGTATCAAGTATCAAGCAAGTCATGGTTCATGAATCGGAAAATAAATAACAAATTCACGAAAATAAGTTCGCGAATCCACTAACAAGTTCAAGAACCGCACAATGGGTTCATGAATCAAACAAGTTCATGAGCCAAGCAACTGACTCCATGAATCGAACATGATACAACAAGTTCATGAACCAAGTATTTGGGAAACACGGGCCCCCTTCCGAGTACACTTACCAATATTGTCCACTCTTTTGTCTTTCCCCAAACCCCGGCTTGTTACTTTTATTAATTTCTTATCAAGCAAGCATGCAAATGTGTGAAATGTTGTAAATTAATTCTAAGAAAAATTGGGGATGTCCTATAGGGTGTCCAGCAACTACATATAAAATTTCATGTCCAACGCTCGCTGTTTACATAGCTAAATTAATTTGCAAAGTAAATGTATACAGCAGTTTTGCAAAACTGCGTCTACTGACACAGCTACAGTATAACTGCCATAACTCCTGGACCGTAACTCCAAATTCAAAACTTTCGGAAGCTATCGATATCTACACATCCAGATCTACAATTTCTATTCAGGGCTCGGGCCCAGATTCAAATGATAAATGGGTCGAAACAGCAAAAGAAGATTCAGGACAGCAACATGAGGGGATAACTTACTAGTTTAGATTTCAGGGAAATTTGTTATTAGGCGTCTAAATTATTGTGTGATATAAATACATGATATTGGTGGTCCAAACAGTAAATAATAAATGTTTTTCAAGTTATAGGGTTGCAAGTTTGTCAAATATTAAGTGTAACATGTGTCTACGAATTTAAGGCTCCTAAATTCATAAATCTATGTGTTCATGTGCTCAAGGGGTAAAAGAGTCCAATAATTATAAATTAAATACAAGGAAATTTTGTGACTCTTAGAATTGTCAATTTGGAGGTTCAATATTGATCTACAATGATATTCAAGGAGGAGTCACAATCTAACTATTTGTAGTATTTTCATGGGTGCTTGTACTAGAACAATAAATTGTACAAGGATACTTGCCTTAATTTGATGATGATTGGATCCATTTGTTGTAGAAAATTGGGTTGAAAAATTCCGGGAGGAGTCCCCTAAAAGGACATGCGAAGATCGACCCAAGAGTGAATTTTCTCCACACCCGATCATCCAAAATAGCAAACGGCGACTTGGGATCTGCTGCGCCCAAAACAGCAAAACACCGAACGCACCAATCGAAACACTCCCGCACAGCGGATCAAGCCAGAACACGGGACGGCGAGCGAGGGATTCGCTATGGCAAAATAGCGAACAGCAATCAGGCTGGCCCTGATAGTGCGGATCTTGATGCGATCCAAAGGCTGGGATTAGATCCCGCCAATCCTCCGCCTTCTTCCTTCGTTCACTTCTTCGAAGAACAGAGCGCGACTGTGACGGTGGGGAGGACGACGGTGGCGGAATTAACGACGCAACGTCGGGAAGCGACGCAGTGCGCGGTGGCTCTGTTCGTGGGTTCGAAACAGAGCAGCGATTGGAGGTCTGGGTTTGGGGGTGTTAGCAGTGGACGGAGGTCGAGGAGGATTGGGAGCGATGGCGAGGCGATGAGGATGTGGTAATGGTGATGGTTGACGGCATCGAGGTGTGGTGGCGAGGCGAGATGGGTTCGGGAGGTTGGGAAATGGCGATTGGGTTTCGAGGTGCTTGGGTTCGACGGAGAAGACGACGGAGGTGTAGGGGTGGTGGTGGTGCTGTGGGGTCAACGAGGTGAAGGTCGAAGGTGGGAGAGACGATCGGAGAGGCGATCAGAAGTGGGTTGGTTGGCGTTGTGCGAAATCGAAGGAGAAGGAACGGAACGAAGGAGAAGAGTAGCGGCGGGGGTTAGATTAGGGTTTAACAGTGATAGGTTGGGATTAGGGTTAGGGTAGGGTTTAAATAGTAGGGTTTTCGGGTTCGTGGGTTTTGGGTATCCATTTAAAAAAGAGTCCAACAGGAGAAATGGTCAAAATGCACTAAAATGGGGATTAAAGAGATAAATGAGAAGAATTGGTCATTTCTTCATGAAGAAGAACACAAAGTGCACACAAATGAATTCGATAAAAGGACCAAAGATTGAGTCGAAACAAAAATAACGATTTTATGCAAATAGAAATAAAATACGGGATCTCAAATAGATAAAAGAATACAATTGGAAAAAAATACTGTATAAAAATACAAATACGGGGAAACAGGAGTTACAAATCCTACCCACCTTACACAAAAATTTCGTCATCGAAATTTGCTTAGGCGGTACATAGGACAGGGTAATAGCAATTTCGAGGAGGGTAACAAACAAGGGATCCAAAGAAAAGACAACTTGGTGGTAACACCAAAATAAGAAGGGAGTGGATAACAACGATGTCCAATGGAATGCATGAAAGAGAATAGATGGTATCAAAGGAAAGAACAACACGAGATAATAAAGTAAGATAAAAGTCGGCAGAACTGAAATCAGAGAGGGAGAGGACCGGGAAGAATCAAACCATTAGTGAATCAACGGATGGGGATGAATACAAGGAACAGAGAGGGAAGCAACGATACAAAGGACTAGTCGCAACAAGGGGATCCCGGGACCTGTGGGTTATGGGCCCACCACGCTTCCACTGCGACACTCTGATGGTGACATCCCAAGTTCCAGATATGTCGTTGTAGACCACATGATACCAATCGACGATCCGAGCAGGAAGAAAAGAAGGAGACACCAAAATCAAAAGAGAGTATAGGCTCCAAATAGAGATAGGCAATAATGCAAAATGGGTATAAGCCTTGAGCTTTAATCTTCATAATTAAAGACAGAATACATATCATAACTAATGGCTTTTAACATAAATAATGACACAACAATATCAATAATAATATCATTAGTAACAGAATATTAATAACAATAATAAAAACAATGGTAATAAAAAAATTAGTAATAATAGTAACAAAAATAATAATAATAACGATAATAATAACAGAAATCAAAATCGTCATTATCATACAGGTAATAATAACATAATAAAAATATCAACAATACTAGTAACAACAATAACTCATACATGACATAATAGAATTCAACACACTCATGAAAACAATGCAATAATAATAATAATAATAGCATTAAAAATAAAATTAATAATGATAATAAATAATATGATAATAGCAATAATAACAATAATATCAATAAAGTAACAGTAATAATAATAAAAATAATAACTGTAATAAAGGTGATGAAATCAATAATAATAACATCAATTGAAACGACAATGATAATAATAATACCAATAATAATGAAAATATTCCCTTACCATCAGTTTATTTATATAAGTAACGAGTCTTGAAATATCAATTAGCAATAGGTATAAAATCTTGCCTCCTTAACATCCAGTTGTATATTTGCCTTCACGACATCAGGTTGCAGGTTGCCATCCGGATATTCGGCTCCACATTTTGCCTCGTCGATATCCAGTTGCAATTTGCCTCCATTGACATCGAGTTGCATATCTGCCATCTCGACATTAGGTTGCACCGAAGTGGTGAAATGTATATAAAATTGAGCATGCGTAGGCTCAAAATAATAATAATAATAGTAACGATAAAAATAATAATACCAATAACAATAATAATAACAAAAAGTCCATATTGATATCAGTAAGAATAACATTGCTAATAACAATGATCATAACAATAATAATATCAGTAATCGCAAAAAGAATGATAGTAATAATAATAACAACAATAGTAATAATATTAAAATATCAACAACACTTGTAAAAATAATAATGCAAGACAAGATATTGTTTGTGCCCAACATTTTTGTGGAAGCAATTTAATATAGAAAAAAAAAATGAAAACAACTATTAGAATATCAATAGTAGTAACAATAATAATAATACGGGTAATGATAATGAAAATAATAGTAATAGTAGTAGTAGTAGTAGTAGTAATAGCATTATACAACAAAATAAGAATTTGTCTTACTAAAATAATTCAGTAGAAATATATAGTCGATCAAAAATGAAAAGTGAAGTTAAAACACACCATTATTCGAAATAACATAATCTTTGTTGAGAAACATTTTTATAGACGATCGAAAATAAATGTAACAAATAATAATCAAAGTATAGAAGTATTCGGAAAAAAATAATTATAAGGAGAAAATAGGTAGGAGAAAAATGAAACTACATCCAATAAGGAGTTAAATAGGAGGATGACTAGAAGGGACAAGAGAAAATTAAGGAATTGAATGCGAAGGAAGAAGGACGAAGGGTAAAATCGGAATTGAAGAGAATATAGCAGAGGAGAAATAACTAGCATGATACTCAGTATGAATCAACAAATGAAAATGAATACAAGGCAGGGAAAGCAGTGAACGACACACGAGTTGAAATAAGAAGGGATCAACAAGACAAGCAGAGAATCAGAGATGGCTTGCTCTAGAATCAAAAGAATATGGATACGGAGAGAATAAATTGTATCCAATAAGGAATTAACAAAACAGGATGACTGTAAGAGATGGAAGGAAACAATGAATCAAATAATTGAATATGAAGGGACCAAAATGGATGGGATAAGACTTGTGTCCAGACCGAGTTGATTATCAAATTATTCATGTGGTTGCATGGCCGGTTTAATGTTGAGTTAATCCTGACTGAGTCAAGCGTGTCTAATGTATTAGTCAAACTAACACATTAGCCAAACCTGACTCTGATACCACTAAAAACCTAGTCACGCCCCACTTCCCAAAAAGATGGAATACGAGCGCGTGACGAAGCCCAACGAATGATTTTTACATCATCAATAAGCTGTAGGATCGACTCAGCATCATAACAAGAATATAACCAGATTTATATATAACCAAGCATGCATGAATAATTTATCAAGCAACATAAAACAATTTAAACAAATAATAATATTCAAATAGTTTCCATGTCTGGATCAAGTGTAAACTCGGAAACAAGTCTTATACGATAGGAGAAATAAATACCTTAAGGAAAGCAACTATTTAAACAGGTCCTTGCTCCAAGCAAAAGCTGAAATGTCTGATCGCCAATTCCAGCAGGTAACTTGTCCCAAAGTCTGCTTAATAAATATAAAAAGGAAAAACAGGGAAAAACAAGAGAAGATGTCCTTAGTGCAAGCTAGGGCCACAAATAGTGAAAACAAGTACAAGTATGGGGAATAGGAATTGGAATCAGGAATGTAACAGAGTTATAAGAAGTAGTGGACAAATTCAAGAACTAGCTAGCAAGAGGGAACATCTTAATAACTAGGTTGGATAACAACTGCTAGTGGTGAAACACATGCCAGGTGCACCTATAGAGTTATTTTTATATCAAGCGTCAAATCTCATGTCTAGTGTCATGTGTTATTTAAATGTCAGGTCTCAAATGTCAAGTTGTCAAGTTCAAGTATCAAGTTGTCTAGTTCAAGTTATCAAGTTCAAGTCTAGTTTAAGTTATCAAGTTCAAGTCTTGTGGTGATTACTATCTTGGTAGCACGACATGCATCCATACTTTTACTACATGGTTGCTACAGTCAAATCAGTTATGTTTAGACCTAGTAATGGAGTCTATAGGGCAGCGTACTCAGGTATCAGGTATCAAGCAAGTCATGGTTCATGAATCGGAAAATAAATAACAAGTTCACGAAAGCAAGTTCGCGAATCCACTAACAAGTTCAAGAACCGCACAATGGGTTCATGAATCAAACAAGTTCATGAGCCAAGTAACTGACTCCATGAATCGAACAAGATACAACAAGTTCATGAACCAAGTATTTGGGAAACACGGGCTCCCTTCCGAGTACACTTACCTATATTGTCCACTCTATTGTCTTTCTCAAAACCCCGGCATGTTACTTTTATTAATTTCTTATCAAGCAAGCATGCAAATGTGTGAAATGTTGTAAATTAATTCTAAGAAAAATTGGGGATGTCCTATAGGGTGTCCAGAGACTACATATAAAATTTCATGTCCAACGCTCGCTGTTTACATAGCTAAATTAATTTGCAAAGTAAATGTATACAGCAGTTTTGCAAAACTGCGTCTACTGACACAGCTGCAGTATAACTGCCATAACTCCTAGACCGTAACTCCGAATTCAAAACTTTTGGAAGCTATCGATATCTACACATCTAGATCTACAATTTCTATTCAGGGCTCGGGCCCAGATTCAAATGATAAATGGGTCGAAACAGCAAAAGAAGATTCAGGACAGCAACATGAGGGGATAACTTACTAGTTTAGATTTCAGGGAAATTTGTTATTAGGCGTCTAAATTATTGTGTGATATAAATACATGATATTGGTGGTCCAAACAGCAAATAATAAATGTTTTTCAAGTTATAGGGTTGCAAGTTCGTCAAATATTAAGTGTAACATGTGTCTACGTATTTAGGGCTCCTAAATTCATAAGTCTATGTGTTCATGTGCTCAAGGAGTAAAAGAGTCCAATAATTGTAAATTAAATACAAAAAAATTTTGTGACTCTTAGAATTGTCAATTTGGAGGTTCAATATTGATCTACAATGATATTCAAGGAGGAGTCACAATCTAACTATTTGTAGTATTTTCAAGGGTGCTTGTACTAGAACAATAAATTGTACAAGGATACTTGCCTTAATTTGATGATGATTGGATCCATTTGTTGTAGAAAATTGGGTTGAAAAATTCCGGGAGGAGTCCCCTAAAAGCATATGCGAAGATCGACCCAAGAGTGAATTTTCTCCACACCCGATCATCCAAAACAGCAAACGGCGACTTGGGATCTGCTGCGCCCAAAACAGCAAAACACCGAACGCACCAATCGAAACACTCCCGCACAGCGGATCAAGCCAGAACACGGGACGGCGAGCGAGGGATTCGCTATGGCAAAATAGCGAACAGCAATCAGGCTAGCCCTGATAGTGCGAATCTTGATGCGATCCAAAGGCTGGGATTAGATCCCGCCAATCCTCCGCCTTCTTCCTTCGTTCTCTTCTTCGAAGAACAGAGCGCGACTGCAATGTTGGGAGGACGACGGTGGCAGAATTAACGGCGCAACATCGGGAAGCGACGCAGTGCGCGGCGGCTCTGTTCGTGGGTTCGAAACAGATAAGCGATTGGAGGTCTGGGTTTGGGGGTGTTAGCAGTGGACGGAGGTCGAGGAGGATTGGGAGCGATGGCGAGGCGATGAGGATGTGGTAATGGTGATGGTTGACGGCATCGAGGTGTGGTGGCGAGGCGAGATGGGTTCGGGAGGTTGGGAAATGGCGATTGGGTTTCGAGGTGCTTGGGTTCGACGGAGAAGACGACAGAGGTGTAGGGTTGGTGGTGGTGCTGTGGGGTCGACGAGGTGAAGGTCGAAGGTGGGTGAGACGATCGGAGAGGCGATCAGAAGTGGGTTGGTTGGCGCTGTGCGAAATCGAAGGAGAAGGAACGGAATGAAGGAGAAGAGTAGCGGCGGGGGTTAGATTAGGGTTTAACAGTGATAAGTTGGGATTAGGGTTAAGGTAGGGTTTAAATAGTAGGGTTTTCGGGTTCGTGGGTTTTGGGTATCCATTTCAAAAAGAGTCCAACAGGAGAAATGGTCAAAATGCACTAAAATGGGGATTAAAGAGATAAATGAGAAGAATTGGTCATTTCTTCATGAAGAAGAACACAAAGTGCACACAAATGAATTCGATAAAAGGACCAAAGATTGAGTCGAAACAAAAATAACGATTTTATTCAAATAGAAATAAAATACGGGATCTCAAATAGATAAAAGAATACAATTGAAAAAAAATACTGTATAAAAATATAAATACGGGGAAACAGGAGTTACAAATCCTACCCACCTTACACAAAAATTTCGTCCTCGAAATTTGCTTAGGCGGTACATAGGACAGGGTAATAGCAATTTAGGGGAGGGTAACAAACAAGGTATCCAAAGAAAAGACAACTTGGTGGTAACACCAAAATAAGAAGGGAGTGGATAACAACGATGTCCAATGGAATGCATGAAAGAGAATAGATGGTATCAAAAGGAATGAACAACACGAGATAATAAAGCAAGATAAAAGTCGGCAGAACTGAAATCAGAGAGGGAGAGGACCAGGAAGAATCAAACCATTCAGTGAATCAACGGATGGGGATGAATACAAGGAACAGAGAGGGAAGCAACGATACAAAGGACTAGTCGCAACAAGGGGATCCCGGGACCTGTGGGTTATGGGCCCACCACGCTACCACTGCGACACTCTGATGGTGACATCCCAAGTTCCAGACATGTCGTTGTAGACCACATGATACCAATCGACGATCCGAGCAGGAAGAAAAGAAGGAGACACCAAAATCAAAAGAGAGTACAGGCTCCAAATAGAGATAGGCAATAATGCAAAATGGGTATAAGCCTTGAGCTTCAATCTTCATAATTAAAGACAGAATACATATCATAACTAATGGCTTTTAACATAAATAATGACACAACAATATCAATAATAATATCATTAGTAACAGAATATTAATAACAATAATAAAAACAATGGTAATAATAAAATTAGTAATAATAGTAACAAAAATAATAATAATAACGATAATAATAACAGAAATCAAAATCGTCATTATCATACAGGTAATAATAACATAATAAAAATATCAACAATACTAGTAACAACAATAACTCATACATGACATAATAGAATTCAACACACTCATGAAAACAATGCAATAATAATAATAATAATAGCATTAAAAATAAAATCAATAATGATAATAAATAAAATGATAATAGCAATAATAACAATAATATCAATAAAGTAACAGTAATAATAATAAAAATAATAACTGTAATAAAGGTCATGAAATCAATAATAATAACATCAATTGAAACGACAATGATAATAATAATACCAATAATAATGAAAATATTCCCTTACCATCAGTTTATTTATATAAGTAACGAGTCTTGAAATATCAATTAGCAATAGGTATAAAATCTTGCCTCCTTAACATCAAGTTGTATATTTGCCTTCACGACATCAGGTTGCAGGTTGCCGTCCGGATATTCGGCTGCACATTTTGCCTCACCGATATCCAGTTGCAATTTGCCTCCATTGACATCGAGTTGCATATCTGCCATCTCGACATTAGGTTGCACCGAAGTTGTGAAATGTATATAAAATTGAGCATGCGTAGGCTCAAAATAATAATAATAATAGTAACGATAAAAATAATAATACCAATAACAATAATAATAACAAAAAGTCCATATTGATATCAGTAAGAATAACATTGCTAATAACAATGATCATAACAATAATAATATCAGTAATCGCAAAAAGAATGATAGTAATAATAATAACAACAATAGTAATAATATTAAAATATCAACAACACTAGTAAAAATAATAATGCAAGACAAGATATAGTTTGTGCCCAATATTTTTGTGGAAGCAATTTAATATAGAAAAAAAAAATGAAAACAACTATAAGAATATCAATAGTAGTAACAATAATAATAATACGGGTAATGATAATGAAAATAATAGTAATAGTAGTAGTAGTAGTAGTAGTAATAGCATTATACAACAAAATAAGAATTTGTCTTACTAAAATAATTCAGTAGAAATATATAGTCGATCAAAAATGAAAAGTGAAGTTAAAACACACCATTATTCGAAATAACATAATCTTTGTTGAGAAACATTTTTATAGACGATCGAAAATAAATGTAACAAATAATAATCAAAGTATAGAAGTATTCGGAAAAAAATAATTATATGGAGAAAATAGGTAGGAGAAAAATGAAGCTACATCCAATAAGGAGTTAAATAGGAGAATGACTAGAAGGGACAAGAGAAAATTAAGGAATTGAATGCGAAGGAAGAAGGACGAAGGGTAAAATCGTAATTGAAGAGAATATAGCAGAGGAGAAATAACTAGCATGATACTCAGTATGAATCAACAAATGAAAATGAATACAAGGCAGGGAAAGCAGTGAACGACACACGAGTTGAAATAAGAAGGGATCAACAAGACAAGCAGAGAATCAGAGATGGCTTACTCTAGAATCAAAAGAATATGGATACGGAGAGAATAAATTGTATCCAATAAGGAATTAACAAAACAGGATGACTGTAAGAGATGGAGGGAAACAATGAATCAAATAATTGAATATGAAGGGACCAAAATGGATGGGATAAGACTTGTGTCCAGACCGAGTTGATTATCAAATTATTCATGTGGTTGCATGGCCGGTTTAATGATGAGTTAATCCTGACTGAGTCAAGCGTGTCTAATGTATTAGTCAAACTAACACATTAGCCAAACCTGGCTCTGATACCACTAAAAACCTAGTCACGCCCCACTTCCCAAAAAGATGGAATACGAGCGCGTGACGAAGCCCAGCGAATGATTTTTAAACCATCAATAAGCTGTAGGATCGACTCAGCATCATAACAAGAATATAACCAGATTTATATATAACCAAGCATGCATGAATAATTTATCAAGCAACATAAAACAATTTAAACAAATAATAATATTCAAATATTTTCCATGTCTGGATCAAGTGTAAACTCGGAAACAAGTCTTATACGACAGGAGAAATAAATACCTTAAGGAAAGCAACTATTTAAACAGGTCCTTGCTCCAAGCAAAACCTGAAATGTCTGATCGCCAATTCCAGCAGGTAACTTGTCCCAAAGTCTGCTTAATAAATATAAAAAGGAAAAATAGGGGAAAATAAGAGAAGACGTCCTTAGTGCAAGCTAGGGCCACAAATAGTGAAAACAAGTACAAGTATGGGGAATAGAAATTGGAATCAAGAATGTAACAGAGTTATAAGAAGTAGTGGACAAATTCAAGAACTAGCTAGCAAGAGGGAACATCTTAATAACTAGGTTGGATAACAACTGCTAGTGGTGAAACACATGCCAGGTGCACCTATAGAGTTATTTTTATATCAAGCGCCAAATCTCATGTGTTATTTAAATGTCAGGTCTCAAATGTCAAGTTGTCAAGTTCAAGTATCAAGTTGTCTAGTTCAAGTTATCAAGTTCAAGTCTAGTTTAAGTTATCAAGTTCAAGTCTTGTGGTGATTACTATCTAGGTAGCGCGACATGCATCCATACTTTTACTACATAGTTGCTACAGTCAAATCAGTTATGTTTAGACCTAGTAATGGAGTCTATAGGGCGGCGTACTCAGGTATCAAGTATCAAGCAAGTCATGGTTCATGAATCGGAAAATAAATAACAAGTTCACGAAAGCAAGTTCGCGAATCCACTAACAAGTTCAAGAACCGTACAATGGGTTAATGAATCAAACAAGTTCATGAGCCAAGTAACTGACTCCATGAATCGAACAAGATACAACAAGTTCATGAACCAAGTATTTGGGAAACACGGGCCCCCTTCCGAGTACACTTACCTATATTGTCCACTCTATAGTCTTTCTCAAAATCCCGGCTTGTTACTTTTATTAATTTCTTATCAAGCAAGCATGCAAATGTGTGAAATGTTGTAAATCAATTCTAAGAAAAATTGGGGATGTCCTATAGGGTGTCCAGAGACTACATATAAAATTTCATGTCCAACGCTCGCTGTTTACATAGCTAAATTAATTTGCAAAGTAAATGTATACAGCAGTTTTGCAAAACTGCGTCTACTGACACAGCTGCAGTATAACTGCCATAACTCCTAGACCGTAACTTCGAATTCCAAACTTTTTGAAGCTATCGATATCTACACATCCAGATCTACAATTTCTATTCAGGGCTCGGGCCCAGATTCAAATGATAAATGGGTCGAAACAGCAAAAGAAGATTCAGGACAGCAACATGAGGGGATAACTTACTAGTTTAGATTTCAGGGAAATTTGTTATTAGGCGTCTAAATTATTGTGTGATATAAATACATAATATTGGTGGTCCAAACAGCAAATAATAAATGTTTTTCAAGTTATAGGGTTGCAAGTTCGTCAAATATTAAGTGTAACATGTGTCTACGTATTTAGGGCTCCTAAATTCATAAGTCTATGTGTTCATGTGCTCAAGGAGTAAAAGAGTCCAATAATTATAAATTAAATACAAGAAAATTTTGTGACTCTTAGAATTGTCAATTTGGAGGTTCAATATTGATCTACAATGATATTCAAGGAGGAGTCACAATCTAACTATTTGTAGTATTTTCAAGGGTGCTTGTACTAGAACAATAAATTGTGCAAGGATACTTGCCTTAATTTGAAGATGATTGGATCCATTTGTTGTAGAAAATTGGGTGGAAAAATCCAGGCAGGAGTCCCCTAAAAGCACGTGCGAAGATCGACCCAAGAGTGAATTTTCTCCACACCCGATCATCCAAAACAGCAAACGGCGACTTGGGATCTGCTGCGCCCAAAACAGCAAAACACCGAACGCACCAATCGAAACACTCCCGCGCAGCGGATCAAGCCAGAACACGGGACGGCGAGCGAGGGATTCGCTATGGCAAAACAACGAACAGCAATCAGGCTGGCCCTGATAGTGCAGATCTTGACGCGATCCAAAGGCTGGGATTAGATCCCGCCAATCCTCCGCCTTCTTCATTCGTTCTCTTCTTCGAAGAACAGAGTGCGACTGCGACGGTGGGGTCTTCGGCGTGGTGACGCAACGGCGTGACTGCGACGATGGGGAGGACGGCGGCGGCGGAATTAACGGTGCAACGTCGGGAAGCGACGCAGTGCGCGGCGGCTCTGTTCGTGGGTTCGAAACAGAGCAGCGATTAGAGGCCTGGGTTTGGGGGTGTTAGCAGTGGACGGAGGTCGAGGAGGATTGGGAGCGATGGCGAGGTGATGAGGATGTGGTAATGGTGATGGTTGACGGCATCGAGGTGTGGTGGCGAGGCAAGATGGGTTCGGGAGGTTGGGAAATGGCAATTGGGTTTCGAGGTGCTTGGGTTCGACGGAGAAGACGACGGAGGTGTAGGGGTGGTGGTGGTGCTGTGGGGTCGACGAGGTGAAGGTCGAAGGTGGGAGACACGATCGGAGAGGCGATCGGAAGTGGGTTGGTTGCCGCTGTGTGAAATCGAAGGAGAAGTGTAGCGGCGGGGGTTAGATTAGGGTTTAATAGTGATAGGTTGGTATTAGGGTTAGGGTAGGGTTTAAATAGTAGGGTTTTCGGGTTCGTGGGTTTTGGGTATCCGTTTCAAAAAGAGTCCAACAGGAGAAATGGTCAAAATGCACTAAAATGGGGATTAAAGAGATAAATGAGAAGAATTGGTCATTCATTCATGAAGAAGAACACAAAGTGCACACAAATGAATTCAATAAAAGGACCAAAGATTGAGTCGAAACAAAAATAACGATTTTATTCAAATAGAAATAAAATACGGGATCTCAAATAGATAAATGAATACAATTGAAAAATATATTGTACAAAAATACAAATACCGGGAAACAGGCGTTACATGCTCGTTGTTGGTAAATCACCAATTCGCTCTAATATATGTCAGAATATATATGTAGAACTCTCAAGCGTTACCAATACTTCGAAATTGTCAGAATGTAATTGTAAAACTATTTGGTCTTATTACAACTTTGGAATTTTGGTGGGTCTTCCCCAAACTGAAAGCTTTTCACTCTAAACTCCCAAAAACTCCCACCTGCAAGCTAAACCAACCTCCACAACACCAATCATTCCTACCATTCGAACCTTTACCCAAAAAAAAAACTTATCAAGCGATGTTCAAAACTGTTGGTAGCACCGAACAAAAAACATTCAGTCTCAAACATGCCTTAACCTCAAGTACATTTTTATGCATATTGTATCGAAGTTCACAATTATAAAGAAATGAATTTATATTTTAAATTAAAAATTTAACTTTCTATTAAGATTTTCATCGTCACTAAAGTATTTTCCCTATCAAATTAGATGTTAGGGACAACAATACAACCCTCGATTGAGAAGGCTTGACAAAACGAAACAAAAGGAAAGCGTATCACCTACAAATTCTAGTGCTATGAACCATAGACATCAGATTACTTACCATGAAAAAATAAAGGTCAGATAAAGCTAATTGAACCAACACTGATGCGATGGTACTTTAATCTCATCTAAAAGGTAGACCAGTGTCTATAATAGAAATTCAATGTCTCAATTAGCTAAAAAAGTACAAAGACAAAGAAAACCGATCCGATTGAATATAACCCTAAATAGATACAATACTAAACAGATATAACCCTAAACAGTCATCATTAGCTAAAATTTGCAACCCTAAATAGATATAATCCTAAAATTATATGCAAAATTAGATGGAAAACAGTATAAATTTCAACAATCCTAAAATCTCCCTAAACAGAGACAATCCAAAAATTAGATGCAAAAATAGATGGAAAACAGTATAAATTTAGAATAACACTTACAATCCTAAAATATGCGTTGAGGTGAAAGTTCGGTTGACGGAGCTGCAAAATAGTATCAATCCTAAAATTAGATGCAACATATGAAAAATCATGTAAACGATGCAACAAATAATGTAGGCATGTCTACTGTCCCTCAGCGTATGTGTTGACAAAACCTATTATATTTTCGCTTGTAAAAGTTAAAACTTACTACTAAGTTATATACTGCTAATAGACTTCCTTAAAAGGTATATCTACATGTGCCAGTTAATGCATGTACATGATACCATCAAATTTTAGTCCAATTCAATCACATATAGTATCAGGAGAAAGATTATTCTGACAAAAACTAAATGACATTTCTAGATCAACATAAAGCAATGGCATAACTATCATACATACCACTTTAGGTAAGAATTTGGTAAGTTATACATACAAATATAAACAATAGCTACTGCTTAAGTATTAAAATAATAATCACTTCAAATTTAAATATTCACCAGAATTGTAGGACAATGAAAGGAGATGCTTACCTAAAACAGCTTCGTCTACTACTTTCTAGTGCTGATTCACTAAATCATTTTTTAGCAATGATGCTCAAGCAGACAAAAGTATAATGCACGTGTGCAGTGAAAATTTAACTAAATGTAACACAAACCCAACAAATTTTGATCGGTGTGCAGTCAAAATTTTGATGAATCCAAAAAATTAAGTATAACATGGGTACTTACAGTTAACTCTAATGCTTCTTAAGTTTGTTCATCTCATCTATAAGGAATTCTTACACACTTCCAATCAATGAATCATTCCGTCAACTCAAGCTATATTCTTTGTAAATCACACAATTAGAACTAACACTAAACACTTGTATAAATTCCTACAAAGATCCAACCTTTCGAAGAAAATACTTGCAATTCCCAAAAAAGATCCAATCTTTATCAAATCATTCGAAGACAAGTTTAGGAACTAGGGTTTCAGTGAAAGTCCATTAACACTAAACGTACTTTGGCGCTGGTTGCAGTCGAGGTGGAAGGAGGACTCGTCTACAAACCTGACCGCTGACACATTTATAACATACTATAGTCGCTCACTACATGGACGGAACTAAAGTTCTATATTAGTGAAACAGTATAAATTTCGACAATCCTAAAATCTCCCATAGATTTCAAACTGTGACCCATTTCAGTTAGACTAACTTTATCTCCATTATTTTGGCAGATATAAATTCAAATCATAGCAAACAATTAGTGATACGAATCCTTTTGATTAATACCAAACTGAAATTGAATAGCAAACTGAAATTGGAAAATGAGTTTGTTTAACAATTGGTTCACTAATGATTAATACCAAGTTTAAACTAGAAAAAAAATGAAAAACTTTAATTTGAAGACAGAAAGAGATGATAGATTTCTAAACAAAAGCCACACGAATTATATACCTAAGATGTAGAGACGGTGAGGGTTTCGGTGGTTGGCTTGGTTCGGTGACGGTGAGGGGTTGAAATCGGTGAAACCGGGATGTTGAAATTGGTGAACGGTGAAGGTGGGTTCGATCAACTCAGGGCATGTTCAGGATGTTGAAATCGGTGACGGTGAGAGGTTCGGTGGTTGGATGGGTTCTGTGGGTTTGGTGGGTCAAAGAAGAGAGAGACGGTGAAGGTGGGTTCGGTGGGTCAAAGAAGAGAGAGAGGGAGACAGGATCGATGCGAGAGAGAGAGAGTGGGGAGAGAGAGAGAGCGGGAAGAGAGAGGGAGACAGTGAGAAACCGAGAGACAGTAAGAGCGGGAGAGAGAGAGAGAAAGAGAGAGAGAGAGTGTGTGAGAAAGAAAGAGAGAACGGGAGGTATTTTGGGAAAGAGAGAGAGTGTGTGTGTGTTTTTTAAAATTTTGGGGTTTGAAATTTTGGGCGGGAAAATATGTTTTGTGAGAATCAATCTGGGCCATTGGTTTTACGGGAGATTGAAAGAGAGCCGCTTAATAGCTTTCTTTGTAATTTATTATATATATATTCTCTCTTTCTCTCATATCTCACTCTCTTTACAAATAAATTTAGATGTTCAGGTTTGTAAATTTCCGGATTTTTCAAATTTTTTATGTTTCTTTTTTATTGCTCATGTAGAAAATTTCAATGAGCTCTTTGATTGATTTCAAATGCAATGTAAGATTAAAATAGAGATTTTTTATGCTTCTTTTGATTGCTCATGTAGATATTCACTTGGGTAAATTTCATCCTCTAAAGTTACATTGAAAATAGAAAATATCTTCTTAAAAGTTAAATATCATCATTTTTCACCCTCTAAGTTGTAAGAAGTTGGATTTTACACCCCCATCTATATAATAAGTCACAAGGCAATTTGAAAAAAAATCTATCAAGTGGCTCCCTTTTAATTGAAACAAAATTAATGGCTCTGATTTACCTTCCCAAAAGACATTTTTTTGCTCTAATTTTTCATCAAAAATAATTATTTACACCCCAAAACTAAAATACTCCTCACTTTATTACTACTCTCTCTTCTCTTCACATTTTCAGATTTCTCTATCTCCTCTTTCTCTCTCTCTCCCACTCTTTACCCATAAATTTAGATATTTTTAGGTTTGTAAATTTTTGGACTTTCCAGATTTTTTATGTTACTTTTTGATTGCTTATGTAGAAAATTTTAAAGAGTTATTTGATTGATTTCAAATGCAATGGAAGATTTAAATAGAGATTTCTTGTGCTTCTTTTGATTGCTCATGTAGATATTCACTTGGGTAAATTTCATATCTAAAGTTACGCTGAAAATAGCAAATATCTCCTTAAAAGTTAAATATAATCATTTTGCACCATCAAAGTTCTAAGAAAATAGATTTTAAACCCCTATTTATAATTAATTTTCAAAATATGCTGATGGAAGCAAGGACTTTTATTTACAACTAAATGTTGTCTTACTATTTAAACTTGAGCTACATTAACTCCGTGATGGAAGTTTCAAATTCATGCATCGGAAATGCTGGAAAGTAAATGCATCCAATATTATACATGAATATTATTATAGTGTACATCTCACAAAGTTTATTAATATCTGATAGTAGAATACACTAGGAACACCAAAGTTAATCGTCAAATATTTTTACCTCCTTGATGCGTTGGACAATACTTTATTGGTGGATTGCCTGATGGTTAGACTTATGTGTTTTGTGTAAATCACTCTATGTACTTATTTTGGGGAGTTGGGGATAATGTTGTCGTCTCTATTGTTAGTTCTATCGGCATGTAGCACTATTTCTTATCTATAACTATATTCTATGTTTTAAATTATATCTTTTGTTAGTTCTATATAGATGTGCTGTCTGGAGCTTTGATGGCTCTATCTGTATGATATATCAAAAAATATTTAGAGATACATATGTGATTGTTTTATGACATTCTGATTGTTTTTTTATAAATTATTGTGGAGTTTATAGCCCAGCGGTATTTCATATAAATATTGATACCTATGTGATTTGTTGGTCAAACATGATTATATATATTTTATTGTTTACAGAGTTTTTTATATGTTGCATCATTCCGAGGACGTGTCGTAGGCACGTGCCCACGAGCAAACCTAGAATATATATATATATATATAGAAAGAGAGAAAGAGAGAGAGAGAGAGAGAGAGAGAGAGAGAGAGAGAGAGAGAGAGAGATCCCTTTTGTTGTGCACCACACATGGTGCACACGGCGTGTGCACTCAACTTTCGGGCGTTCATATCGACGATTTGAACCGTTCATATTGATGTTTAGATCTAAATAAGTCTAATTTTGTAAAATCAAGTCATTTTAAATTCATTTGCCCATCCATCATGTCATTATAAAAAGAAACGATTTTCAGCCATAAAATTTTGTAACACTTCAACGCATGATAAAATGAATTTCAAATGACTTGATTTTACATATTTAGACATAATTTAGGTGTGTAGATTAATGTGAACGGTTCAGATGGTTGATAAGAACGTCCGAAGGCCGAGTGCACACGCCATGTGCACCATGGGTGGTGCACAACGGAAGGGGACTATATATATATATATATATATATATATATATATATATATATATATATCGCTAAATATGAAAAAAGTACACAAAGTTTTGGGCCAGTTTTTAAAAAAAAGTACACTAAGGGTTTTTTGTTTAAAAAAAGGACACAATCTTTAAAAAAAACTCGACTGGATTAGTTAGGGTTAGGGTTAGGGTTAGGGTAGGGATTAAAAAAACCACTTTCATCTTTCATTCGTGTTTAAAAAAACCACATTCATTTTTTATTTGTGTTTAAAAAAACATCACTTAACTAATCAGATGTTTAAATAAACCGCCCCGAACTAACCCTAACCCTAACTAACCTAGTGGACTTTTTTTAAACATTGTGTCCGTTTCTTAAACAAAAAAATCTTAGTGTAATTTTTTTAAACTGACCCAAAACTTTGTGTACTTTTTTCATATTTAGCCTATATATATATATATATATATATATAGAGAGAGAGAGAGAGAGAGAGAGAAAGAGAGAGAAAGAGAGAGAGAGAGAGAGAGAGAGAGAGAGTTAGTCTATTATGAGCTGGTGAGCTCAGATGATTATCGTGAGCTAGAGATCTGGGCCCTTCGAATTCGATCCAACACAGCAGATCCTTTCCGCCCAAATTGAACTTGATAGAGGGGTAGTTTGGTAATTTTTCAGAGAGCTTCTTCTATTCTCCTCTTCTCACAAAATCACCCCCAAACTGGATCCCCCCAAATCGCAACCCTAACCTCCTCTTCTTCACTCCGGTCATTCCCCGGACGCCCAATCCACCCCGATGCTCCTCCTTGAAGCTCCGCTACTCGCCGCTAGCCTAACCTCCTCTGCTTCCTCGTTGCTGAATCCCCTAAATCGCAACCCTAACCTCCTTTCACTCTCTCTTTTCCGCTAGAGAATCTTCGCTCGTCCATGCCGCCAGAGAGGTTTTTTTTGTATTTTAATTTTTGGGAGGTGGAAATGAAATTTGATTGATATTAGAGAAGGAATGTGTGTGTTATTTTGAGTTTAGCAATTTGTAAGAAATAATGTTGGTTTTGTAATTGTATGAGTTTATAAGTTATTAGTGTTCTATCAGGTTCTTAGTAATAATTCAGAATTTAACGTTTCTTCGATTATTAGTAATAATTCATGTTGTAGATTGTCTTGTGTAATTGTATGAATTTTGTTCTTTCTTGTTCAGCTTCTCTTGTGTACTCGATGAAGTGCAAGATGTATGAATTTATATGTTATTAGTGTTCTATCAGGTTATTAGTAAAAAACCAGTTTCTCCTGTTCAGGTTGTTCGTAATAATTCAGGTTGTGTATATTCTTGTGTGCTTGTGTGAAGGGTGTCTTGCATTAGGAGGGAGGATGGAGAAGACAAGCTTGTTGGTTGCTGGTTTTGCTACTCCCAGTGTGCCTTTTGCTCCTGTGCTTGAGCTAAAGCCAGAGCCTTGGCCTTGGCCTTTTCCATGAACTGGAAATAACAACAAATTATGCCTCTTATTTAACTTGTAACTTGACCTCTATGATTTGGTTTTTAGATTATGTATGTCTCCTTTTTTTAGATTATGCCTTGGTTTTTAGATTATGTAACAATTTTGAGTGATGAAATTCATTCTATATTGAGATATCAAACCCATTCCTAGTCGAGATGACTTTCCCATAAATATGGTCCTATTTACAGGGCTTGATATTACCCTAACATCGACCACACGCCAAATCCTCTGGTGTTCAATGTCAAAATCATTGGATTACAAAAGCATGAATGAGAAATCTTACCAAAGTCTAGACTCAACAGTTGTTCATCAAAGAATGCATAAACTTTTCAGTAAAATAGATTTCTCACAAGTAGTCCGTCATTGCAATAATTTCCATACCAAACTAAGAGAATGACTTTCATATTCATTTATATTTCTTGTATTCAGGAATTAATAATTAATTTCAATTTAGAAGTTTCAAACAATGATAACAAGGAAGTGATTGCCCAATGCCCAAAGCAAAGACTTCTAATTTCTTGAAAAAAAACGTCATCCAATTTCTTCCCTCACTTTGCAATAAAGAAGAGAAACAAGAATCTAAAACTGGGATTGTACACAAGCACAACTTATTCGGAAACAAGATGACAGATATAGAAGATTCGTTTACATAAACTTGAAAGAGACAGATCTAAAGAGATAAGCCTAAAGATATAATCAAAAGATAATACAAGAAGCTCACCTCATTCTAGAATATCAACACACGAAAGTACTTCTATAACACCACATACCCATTAATAAGCGATACAATTTCAAGTTGCTAACACCACATACCCTAAAAATTCAAAAAATTGAAGATACCATACAAATTGAAGATACCCAACAAATTAACCAGATTTAAAATTTAAGATACATAAACTTCATTTCATCTAATTCCTACTTATGTTGCTAATTTCCATCTTCAACCATCGGCTCCTTATTTCCATCTTCAACCATCTGCTGATCCTCATCGTTGTTACTCCGTATGATGCTCCTTTTATGTTCCTCTTTATGCTGCTAGCTCCTACTCCTTACTGCTATAGCTACAGCTGCTGCTTTTGAGTTCCGCATTGTTGCTACATGAATGAAGAATTAATTTTATTCATTTAAGGCATTACGAAAGTAGTAAGATCAAGAAAAACAACCCCCTCCCCCCCCCCCCAAAAAGTAAATAAATAAAAATAATAAAAAATAAAATAAAATATATGAAACTTGCCATAAATTCAGCAAGCATACATTTAGCTTTACATCAACCCCACGCAGATGGGTGAGACACGCAATTTAACTTGTTAGCTTGTTAAGTAGTTAATATTATCATTTGCCTAGACCAACACAAAAAAGGGCTTGGGGTAAATTTAAAATGAGTAAGAATCAAGCACTTCCTGCGAATGAGAACTAATTATTTGTTGCCTCTTCCGATATGGGTACCATTCTTGAAAGTTGTGTAAATTTTTGTGACTCATTTATGTGACCTACGCCAAATTGATTCGATGTTACACTGCCAGAATAAATAGCTATGTCAGATCAAGAAATTTAGATACATTAGAGCAATTGATATAAAAAAAGTGGGGGGATGACAACAATTCCTTCATAGGGCAATTAAGGCTATCATGACCTACAAGTTTCTTGCATAAACGACACTTCCTTAGCAGATTAGCTTCTTCCTCCAATGCTTTCTCCCTCTCTCCTTTAATTTACTTCCTGCTACCCTGTAACATCTCTTTGTTTTTAATAATTTCAAAATAGTTATTGTAATTCTTTTATTGCTATTAAATATTATTTTTATTATTATTATGTATAAATTTACAATTTTATCTAATATATATTCCTTAATTTATTTATTCATTTGGTGGAGCGGATTTTATTGAAATTTATTGCAAAAAGTGAACTATGAGGACCTTATAATAAATATTTGGTCTGGGAGGGGGTTTATAATTAATTTTCCATTCTATTTAATTATTCATACATCTTTCTTTTCGCCTTCATTTATTCTTCCTTCCTTTTCCTTTCGGCCGACTTACAGCCGACCGAAATCCATTTACGCCCTCGACCGAAATCGAAACCCCGTCGAATCTTCACCTATACCAAAATTGATTTTAGGGTTTTAGCTAATTGAAAGGTGCTCTTCAACATGGTGGTGTCAGTTTTTCAAGAGAGCTTCATGAAGGTATACCAATTTGTATAATTGTTTATGGAATTGTATGCTTATCATTTCTTTTCACAAAAATCATAGTTTAAATTAGTTTAGAGTATGTAGAAAACATGCTAGAGGTGAAAGATTTCAATTTCTTTGGTAATAATATAGAAATTTTATTAAACCTAGGGTTTGAGTTTAGGAAGGGTATGGAGAATTGCATCTATGGAATGCTAATAATTTGTAAGATGTAGATTATTTTGGGATAATTTAGTAGTATTTATGATAAATGTTAACAATTGTTTGATAATAATTAGGAATTTTCCCGATTTTCGGGAAATTATGAAAATAAAGTTTATTGGTTTAAAAATAGGATAATTATGGGAAAATATGTATAAACAATAGACTTAATTCCCGAGATGTTCATATGAGTTAATTTTGGGATATAGAAGTTAATTCAGGGTATTTTAAACTTAAAATATAAACTATTGATTAGAAATCCTCTTTGGTTATAAAATTAGAGAATTGTTGATTTGACATGCTTATGTAGATTGTATATGATGTGTAAATATGTTTGATGTGCATTTGGGGGATAAATAATGTGTATTTTGAGTAAATGCCTAATGGGTTCGATAATTTTCGTAATAGGTGCCAAAAAGAGAAGTTTGATTGGCGACCGGGCGAGCGAGGAGTATCTTCTTACCGGTTCGTCAGGTGAGTATGATTATACGAGATATATATTATGTTGTGACAAAATTTTATACGGATTCGATGTAATTTGTGTGAGTCGTAGCCAAATGAGGTTTAATAGAAAATACGAAATTTTTTTATGTTGAAATTGTGTTAAATGGTGAATTTGTGTGATTTTGAATATTTAGTGTTATGGGTGATATATTGGCTATATGTATGATAATATGAAGTAATTGGGGTTGATATACGTATAATATACGGTAGATAAACAAAAATGACATGTATATATGGTGTAATGATGTATTGACTTGTGTAGTGCGTGTTTGTGATATATATGGGTGATAATGAGTTATGGTATCATAATCGATGAAATTAATGAGTGCGTATATGTAGAATATACTGATGTTCAAAGTAAAACTAATGGGCGATAATATGATATAATCATCTACTTAACTAGGCATATTCATAATATATTATAACGTGACTAAATAAATACTTAGGTGAAATCATAATATGAAATAATATGATGTAAGAATCTTATAAATTAAATAACTGGGTGTATGTTAATATGTGATATACTGAGGTAATAAATAGCATGGTATACACATAATGTGTGATGTTGTGACAAAATAATTAATATGGTGCATTCATGATACGCAATAATATGATGTGATGATTTTTATAAGTTAAATAACATGGTGTATGCATATATGTGATACAATGAGAAGATAAATAATATGGCGAACACCGAATATGTGTTAATATATTAAGTTAAAAGATGAGATGGTATGTGATAATAAAATGAGATAATAATTCTCATGGTTAAGGTCAAAGATGTGACAAGTTATTGAAATGAAAGATGAGCTGTTATGTGGTGATAATATGAGATGAAAAATGAAACAAAAATGATAATAACAGTTGAATTTTGTTGACCAGTACCTACAGAAATCCTGGGGGTTTGGGATAGGCATCCTAATACCCAAGGACCGGCTTGGGGTGCGGTATTTATTACCCAAACTATGTTTGGGGTGCGTGTTTTATCGCCAAAGCTATCTGCTTGAGGTCCGGTTGGATGCGTAAAACCCTTGGTGGACAGCGATCCGTAAGACCCTTGGTGGACAACGATTTATGTTTGATAGAGCTATCGGCTCTAGTCTTGATGGATGCGTAAGACCCTTGGTAGGCAGTGATGCATAAGACCCTTGGTGGGAAGCAATTTGTTTTTGACAGAGCTATCGGCTCTAGTCTTGATGGATGCATAAGACCCTTGGCTGGTAGTGGTGTTTCCCTTGCTGGCATAGGCTAGGATGAAGACGTAGCCTCAAACGCGTAAGACCCCAGGAGGTAGAGGTCCACGTGTTTACTAGGCTATTGGTTTTCAGTATATTGGGATACTGTGGCTCACTGGTCGACAAATTAATAAAATGAATAAATGTAAAATGAAAAGGAAAATGAGAAAGTAAAGAAAGCATATGATGTGAAAATGAGAATGAGAAATTAGAGAAAGCATATGATATGAAATGAGAATGAGATAGTAAAGATTGCATATGATGGGAAATGAGAATGGGAAATTAAAGCAAGTGTATTATGAGTTGAGAATAAAGAGTAAAATAAGTTATATTATAAGATGAGATTGAGAAAGTAAAGAAAGTATGTTGTGTGAATGAAAAGTAAAGAAAATATGTTATGAGTATGTAAAGGAATTGAGAATTAAAGAAAATATGCATGAGAATGAATATGAAAAGTGAAGGAATCATGTATATAAATTAATATGAAAAGTAAAAGAAAATGTCTATGAATGAAGATGAGAATTAAAGAAATTGTGTTATGAGTATGTAAATGAATATGAAAAAGTAAGTAAAGTATGCATGGAAATGTGAATGAAAAGTAAAGAAATTTTTTATGTGATTACATATGAAGAATAAAGAAATTGTGCTATGAGAATATATATGAAAAGAGAACAAATTATGTTATGTGATTAAACATGAAAAGTGACGATATGGTATTATGTAAATGAGTCTGAAAAGTGAAGGAACTTTGTATGTGAAATAATATGGTGTTGTGTATATGAGTATAAAAGTGAAGGAATTATGTATGTGAATTATTGTGAATAAATTTGAAGAATTTGTGGTATGAAAATGAATATGAGAAGTAAAGAAAATGTGTATGTATTATACGAATGAAAGTAAAAAAATATGTAATATGAGTGTGAAACATGAAGTAAAATATATTATGTGAAGAATAATAAAAGTAAGTGGTATTAGGTGATGAGAATGGTTATGATAATGGTTATTAAAGTAAAATATGATGTGGTATGAGTTGATCCACATTGGAATTGTGTCGAGGAACTACTTGCCCGCGATTTCCAGGGAAATGGTGGGAACTACCTGCCTTGGCACAACTCTCAGGATGAATTGGTGGGTTGTTCATATAATAGTTGTATTGCGAGATGGAATTAAAAAGGTAAAGTAAATTGTCTGATCAAAATGAAAATAAAGTAATGTAATATTCCAAGCTATCGGCCTGAGATGTGATGTTATATTACCCAAGATCTACTTGGGGTGTGGTGATTATTACCTAGTCTATCTGGGGTTCGGTGTAATATCACCCAAACTATGTTTGGCGTGCAGATTATTATCTGATAAGAATGAAAGTGAAGTAAATTGTAATATGATGTGTAAATGAGAATGAAAGTAAGATACATTATCTATAAGAATGAGAAACAACTAAAATTGTATGATGTGATGAAAATGAATTGTAAAGCAAAGTAAATGATAAACTGAGAATGAGCATTAAAATAATTTGTATGATGAAATCAGAATGAAGAGAAGAGAAATTGTAACAAATAATGAGAATGAAAGTTAATGTATTACGAGATGTTATGATATGTATTATAAGATTTGAATGAATGTGATATTATGAGATTGAATGCATACGAATAAGATGCGATAAAAATGGATGAATGTGATGATATGCAATGAAATAAATACATGTGATGAGATGCTATGAAAATGCATGTGATATTATATGATGGAATGAATGTGAAGTTATGTGATGAGAATAAATATGATGAGAATAAATATCAATATGTTATGAGATTGAATGAGTGTGATGTTATGCAACGAGAATGAATATAAATATAGTATGGGTCTGCATGACTGAAGTTTGCATGAATAAAATGCTATGAGATTAAGTTACTGTAATGTTAGAGACGATAATTAATGTGAATATATTATGCCTTGGAATTGTGTTGAGAAACTACATGCCCGCGATTTCCATGGAAAGGGCGGGAACTACCTGCCGAGACACTACTTCAGGGTAGGGATAGTGGATATGGATTTGTATCTAAGTTGAAGATTGAAAGAGTACTTTAGTGCAAAGTCACTTTTATGATGTTTTATATTCAAATTTCAGGATTACTTAATTATCAAGATATTTGTAAGTTCTTTCAATTGTCTTTCTATAGTTTAATTTATTTGCCTAACTAGTAAATTATACTCACACTAGACATGACTAACCTCTGTTGTTTTCTGGGGATTAGGGGAGTCCCTCTGTAACCCCTATTTTCCATTTCGTGTATTTTTGGATGTATTTTCTTCTTGGGTATTTTTTTCTAGCTTGTATCTCTTTTGGACCATATATTCGATCTTTATTTTCAATATATATTGTTTTTCGTTTTTTCATCTATTTGATGTTCATCTCCATTTGATCTTCTTGATTTGATTGTCAGTATGTTATTCCATTTATGATTGATCGAGCCATTATTTTATCCCCATTATTTAATTTTGTTCATGTCCTATTCTAGTTATTTTTTTTTGTTCAGTCTCATTTTGGGTCACCCTATATTCTTTTGATTAAACTATATTATAATTCCTATTAAGAACCTCTAACCCACTGAAATCCACTACCTAATTAAACCAATAAAACACCCATTACCCATTATCTGCTCAAACCCTATAACATCTGACTCAACCAGTTAACACCCATACCCAAAACCCCATCTGTACCTAACCCTAACCCCAATATCCTATGTATAAATAACCATGCATGCCCCCCCCCCCAGTACACCCATCAAAAATCTATTCACCCTAAAACCCATCAGCCATCTCCTACTCTCTCACACTCCACAGAACTGCCCTCTCATCCCTTTCCCGTTGTCCTGCTCCTCCCTAGCGTCGCGCACCATAGAGACCCCGACAGCCCTATCCTGCTGTGCGCCCTCCTCCCGCAGTGTCGCCGACCCCGATGCTCCCCTGTGCGAACACCTCCCGGCTTGTTGTCCCCCTTTAGTCGCGGCCACCCCTCGACAGCAACACCAGACCCCGGCTGCCTTTGTTCTTGGGTTTGGGCTTGCGTCGATCTCGTGTAGTTGTAATCATGTGCTTTTGGTCGTAGTTCGTTGTTCGTGGTACGTGTTACGGAGTTTGTTCAATGTGTTCGTGCCCTGAGAATCCGTTCCCGTTATTCTCTTTGCATTGTCATTTTTGTTGGTGACTATAAGGCAAGTAACTTATATTAATTTCTATTGCAAATACAAGTACTAAATACCTCCTATAGTGTAGGTTTGTTCTAGAGACAATTCTTGTGCAAACCCCTGTTATATATGTAGTCTCTATTGTGCTGACCCTCCCGTAGTTATCTCATTACACACATGACATGAAATAACTTAGGGATGACCACTTCTTGTTGTATACATGCATGTTGTTCATATGATATCGTGTTCTTGGTTGTGTTAGTTGTAGTATACTCATTGTGGACTTGTCAAATACCCTATACCATATTGCTTGGACATCTAGAATACCCTATTTCATGTTTGGTTATGATTTGGATGGGTTTCATGTGATCTAGTTGATTTTATTTTTGAAGGAGATTTCAGTTTTTGTTATACCCTGTTTTGATCAATATTTTAGACCTTATTAAGGTCAGTATATGAAAATTATTTGTGAATATGAATTATATAGAATTTTGTCTACTTTCTATATTTTCTGACAGATTTTAGTTTCAATTTATTAGTTGCGAGTTATGACTATTTTGCTACAGATGTGTTTAAAATTCCAGATCCAGTTTTAAATGAATTCTGTATGGTAAATTATTTTTCTACTGATGTTAAAGATAATATTTTGATCCAATATTTTGCTGGTTACAACTAGACTTGATTGGGATTAACTCCTAATTTTTGTGGATTTAATTGATGACTTTTACAAACTATTCTATGCTTGCAAACAAAACCTACACTTGCAGAATTTTCTTGCTGTTCAGTAAAGAACCTTAATTTCAACCTGATTCTATTTGCTGTCTGTTGCTACTAATTTTGGTGTGGGAGTAAACAGATGAATTTGTGGATTCTTGAGAAAACGAATAAGGCAAACCTGTTGATCTGTACCAATGTGTTGACTTGTTTCTTGCTGCTGCCGCGAACCTGCAAGAAAGTTCGATATACCGGGATGGATCCCGGCGACGAACCCTCCGATGCTCTTGTCAGTAATCAGGAACATTATGAAAGATCTTTAGGTAGAAAAAGATTGATTACCCCGTTACGGTTGGGGGGAAGAGGGGTATTTATAATCGTCTTAGGGATCCGTTTCGAGATAAGAACAAATATCTACTTCCAAGTATGGATGGATAGAAGTGGTTAAAACCACCTCTCAGGAATAATTACAAATCTGAATCCTTCTTTATCCTTCTGAACTGGTTTGTAACGGGTTGGGACCCGTACCCAGCAGGACAAATTCGTTTATAGGTTATTAGGCTTTGAACAAAGACCCAGTTCCCATTTCAGACCCGTTTGTAGTGAAATTACCATTTTACCCCTGAGAGCTTCAAGATTCGTGTCCGATTTGAACGGTCCCGATTTAACCTTATTTTTATCCATATCACGAGCCCCCACTCCTGGAGATTGAGTTCTACAGTCTTTGAGGAGTAGTTTTGTTGCCCTAATGGTGCACGAGATTTTATCAGAGTTCTTAATGGAGTTTGGATCTTGCTTGAGGTGTAATGGTGTTATTCTGACTTTGTAAAATGCCCAAAATTATTCTCAAATTTTTCTGATTTTCTTTCAAATTTTTTATTCAATTTCCAAATTTAAATAATTAATTTTAAAAAATATTAATTAATTATTCTAATTTAATAATTATATTTTCAGAATTCTAAAATTATTTTTTTAATTAATAACTTTTTTATAATTTTTTAATTAACTTTTTCCGATCTTTAAATATTTTTTTGAATTTTTTAAACAATTAATTCGCTTAAATAAATAAATAAATTAGTACTTGATGACGTGGCGCGATCCTATGCGTTGGTCACGATCAAACGAGCGTGCATCGTGAGGATGCCATTTTTCCCCTCATTTTAAGGTCGGTGGCACGAGTCGTCGGCAACACAAGTTTTTCCTCATTTTGATGTCGGTGGCACGTGTCGTTGGAAACGTTGACCAAGTCAACGCTCCGAATTTTTTTTTTTTTGAACTTCCACTTTTCTGGACCTCTTCTTTTGCCTTCTTCTACACCTCACACGACATTTCTTCGTCGAGGGCGTCAGTAGAGCTTTGAAGGGAGGAGCTCAAGCGAGGGGATCCTCTCGACGTGGAAATTAGCTCGGCAAGGGGGCTCGACGGAGTTCGACAAAGCTCAGCTACACCGGAGAGGAGCTCGACGGCTGCTATGGAAGGCTCGACAGCAGTTCAACTGTGGAGTTGAGCTGGCAATGAGGAGCTCAACGCACATGGCGAGGAGGGAGCTCGGAGCATGTCGATAGGGGAGAACATGGCAAGGAGGTTGGAGCTCGGAGAGATTGGAGCTCGACATTTAGAGCTCGGCAAAGGTGGGAGTCAGCTCGACGTAGTGGATAGTGGAAAGGAGGCTCGGGATGTTGGAGCTCGCCGTTGGAGCTCGGCGATAGAGAAAGGAGCTCGACATGGTGTTGGGTTCGAAGCTCAGTCGAGATGAGCTCGGAGACGATGGGAGCTTTTTTCTCTTATTTGGGATCCGGTGCCACGAATGCTCGGATTGAGGCGGCGAGCCTCGCGGCATCGGCGACGAAGGGGATGAGGAGAGGAGCTCGATAGTTCGGCAGTGACAACTGTGAGGTGGGGGGTTCTCGGTGGTAGCTCGAGCTTTGCAAAGAGTCTGAGCTCGGTGAAGGAGGGCCCGCAGTTCTCGGAGATGGTGAGGGAGCTCGACGTGGGCTCTTCGGTGTATGACGGTGAGGAATGGAGGTCAGCTCAACTACGGGTTCAGCGTTGGAGCTCGATAGTAGCGCTTGGCAAGGGATATGAAGGAAAGGAGCTTCGAGTTTGGGGGAAGAGCTCTGTGGAGTTCAACGAGGCCATGGAGCTCATCGTCGGAGAAGGGGAGCTTGTCACTGGAGCTGGATGAAACCGAGGCGAGGTCGGAGCTCAGCTTCGAAGTGAGGGAGCTGGGGAGGTTGGAGCTCGACGAAGGTGGGAGAGCTTGAGCTTCGACCATGGAAGAGATCGGCAAGGAGATGCCTCAAGCTTGGAGGTCGGCGCTTGTGAAGTGGAGTTCGGAGAAGGTGGGAGAGCCCGAGTTTGGAGGTGAGGTGAACGTCGAAGGGGTTCGACGAGGGAGCTTTGGCAGCAGCATGGCTGAGCTCGACATTGAAGGAGGAGATGTTGGGTTTTTTTTCTGTTTGGTTTTTGGCGGGAGAGTGGAGAAGAAGGGGGTGGACGGGTTTGGGCCTATAACGGGATCAAACCCGACCCGTTAACCCTTTTTTTTAGCCGTAAATCGTGATTGAGCACGAATTTGGAGACAAAAATTTTCTCCAATTTGAGCTCTGGTGCAAGAGTGCTCGGATTAAATTTTCGAACCAGGAGAGACTTCGGCAGCTTGACATGTGGCGGTCAACGGTTGACCATTGACTTTTTTGATAAATTTTTCTCTCGTTTCAGGGTCGGCGGCAAGAGTGCTCGGATTGCATTTTCGAACCAGGAGAGGACTTCGGTGGCTTGACATGTAGCGGTCAATAGTTGACCATTGACTTGGTCAATGTTTGATAGTTGACTCTCTCTTTTTGCTTTAATCACCACCGTTGATCTTGATTTGAGTGCAGATCTTGATGCAGATTTATTCTCCAATTTGAGTTTCGGTGGCAAGAGTGCTCGGCACTTCTCGCCGAAGTCCAGGAATGTTTTTCCTCGCATTTGGACGTCGGTGTCAAGAGTGCTCGGCACACGTTGCTGAAGTGTAGGATTGTTTCTCGCATTTGGATGTCGGTGTCACGAGTGCTCGGCCCACGTTGCCGAAGTCTAGGAGAGTTTTTCTCGCATTTGGACGTCGGTGGCAAGAGTGCTCGATACACGTTGCCGAAGTCAGGAGATCTTCGGCACAGTTGTATTGTAACTGACGTTCCTAGTGCTACGGAGGTCGGCTTGGGGTGTGTGACCCCTTGTTTTGAAACCAACTCGAAGATCTACAAGTTTTCTTCAGGATTCGGTTGAAGAATTATCCTTCTTCATGGCCAAAATAGTCCCGCAACATCTTCGCCTTCATAAAGTTGAGAAAATCTTTGATCTGCTCTTGGAAGCGAGTTTAGGGAGCATCTCTAGAGGATTTAGGCTCCGAACTCTTTCAGGAGAAGGCCATTTGGGAGGCAAGTTTGTGGAGCAACTGTAGAGGAGTGTTGAGCTCCAAGCTCGATGAGAAGAAGGCCACTCGGGAGGCGAGCGGAGTGAAGAGCTTGGTTCTAGGAGAGAGCTGTTTATGAGATAAGTGCAACGCCCCGAATCCCAAATACAACTGAATTCGAGATGTTCTACAGGATCTTTCCACTTCATTTAGTACAATTTTACAAGGAAATTTGAACTTTTCACTTTACATCAATGTGTACATAAAATATTACACTTTACATTGCACAGCGGAAGTAAAATTTATAACGATTAGATAAATGTACAACAACATTGTATAATCTTTAATCATCTGTTCCTCTTTAATCTTTATCATGTCACTTACCTGCATATAAGACTATGGGTACGTCAGTTTATTCAACCGACGAACATTATACACGGCCATCCTCTCTATGCCGGAAATAGTATAACTTATTTTCCATATTTAGCAAACACAAACTTGTCACATATCAAACTAAAGGGACTACCCTATTGATGTCGTGTTGTGACTGTGCACTTAGTCCTTAATGCAATTATTTATATTAGATGAGACTAATGCGCACTTGTTCGGATTCTATGTATCCCATACTACATAGGTCCGAGGGCAAGCCTCTTAATAGTTCTTCAACTTTGTTGGGTTCAATCCCTCGCCATGACTTAATCTACTACTGTAACTATGGTGAGTATCCTAGAAGATCTATGAGTACAAGCACGTGTACAAAAAACCTGGAGGGGAACCCCACACCATGTCTTGACTCGTCAAGCATGCATTCTGTGACAATTCAGCCTCCTTCATGGCACACGATCCTCTTGCAGTCACCAAACATCTCACAAGCGTGGCTAAAGTCCGATCATTACTGAGTTATGCCCACGCCATGTCTTGACTCATCAAGCATGCATTCTGTGGCTCACATACCCGCACCGTAACTCTAGTTCTCATACTCGTGTTTTTCTCTCACTTTCATCACGTCTTCACTATGCACTAATCCTTAGTTTTTATTAGAATCATGAACAAAATCAAAGCTCTAGAGTTTGCCTCTCCACTAAACCGGACTTACTCATTTATTCAAACATGACCAACCTTGGTCTTTCATTTCATTTCTTTCCAAATGCCGGGGGAGACTTAGCTACTCTTTTGTTTCAATTCCAATTCACAATTTCTAAATTGAGCATTTCCAACTCATAAATTCATTTTCATAATCATAACAGATTTCTCTTTCATTAGCATAATCTCTAAATTATTCAATAGTCCATAATCGCACATGGAATTATGTGTTTCATCAAATATCAATTCCACATTTAAATCACTTCACTAAATGGATATTCACATACCATAAATTTCACACTATTCTCAAATTAGAATAATTCACAATGCATCACTACATATAATTTCTTCTTTTCTAATATTTTATTTCAAGCCTTTCTTCAAAGTGCAACTTTTATACCACATATAACCATAAGTCTCAATAATACATTTTTTCGCAAATCATATTTTATTCTATGTAATTAATCCCCAAATTATTTTTCATAAGTCCCATATATTTTTAGAGGAATAACCATATTTTTTTCATAATTTTTGGATCACCAAAACACTCAAAAAAAATGTTTTTTCTAAACTACCGAAGCCAAGAATCGAACCCAGGACCACAAAGAAAACCGCCCAAGGCACAGGCCACTAGGCCAGATGCTACACACGTTGTAAGGAGGGCTGAGAGCATTATATGCTCTCGGCTGCTGTTTTCTTTTATTTTAAAAATTTATGAAACAAAGTGTGTTGCCCAGGGGATTCGACCCAGCGACCTCAGACCACTGTAGCGATTAAAGCTGTCCCGACCACTTGAGCTACGCGCTCAGGTTGTCAATAACGCAACTAAAAATTTATTTAAACCAATTCTCTCTATTATTAAAACGTTTCGATGTTCAACTAGTCCTCATTTCATTTTGCTTTTATAAAATTTACTGTAAATGTCCAGATTGACTAATATCATCATAAATTATATCCAGTATGAAAAAAAATAATTTTTTCAACAATTAAAACATATTTTTCATACAATTAATTTGAATTCTACATTATAACTACCACATTTCTTCATTTCGACATTTCTTAACAATTAACACTACTAATCCCTTTATTAGCAAACTTCACATTAATTCTCTATTTATAATCTTTTACCAAACATACAAAATTATATCTTAATTCATTTATTTTAATGTAACACAAAGATTCATTTAAACACACAAAGTAGCATTGTCAATCTACTAACTTTTTGTATATAATTTGTGATGTAGATAATGAAACTATCTTCAATAATCCATGGCCATAATTAATTCACTCACAATTTAGCCTTTACTAATAGAACCACATACAATTTCACATCCACATTTCAATCAATCCATAGGTCATTTTTATCAATTAAATCGTACTCTTATTAATATTTTTCATGCTTCATTCATTCAATTCAATCTAGCATGCATTCCTATTTAGAAATATAGAAAATTTACCCACCTTAAATGGAGAGAAAAATACAACTAGCGACACCTCCTAAACAATGTCCTTGCAAACGAGAGCGATCCTCCTCCTTGAAGCGCGCAATCGAGCCTCCAAGAACACCCAACCCGAGAGCTCCTAAGCCAAACCGAGAGCACTCCCTTGATAGCCGGCCTTTCCTCTTCTTGTTGCAAGCACAACTCCCACACACAACTCAATCTTTTAACTCACTAAAATAACTACTAGATACTTGTATTAGCTATAGGTTTGGGAAGAATTAATTTGCACAAGAATACTAGCCATGGGAGGGGGGGTATTTATACTAGAAATCTAGGAAAATGAATGGCTAAGATTGAAGTAGGAGTTAGGAACAAATGGCTTAGATTTAAGGAGGAGTTACACTAACTACCCATGATGGGTAACCATCTCCACCATGATCCCACTCAAAAATTTTATTTCCCTCCAAGATGCAATCCGGCCATGCTTTGGGAAGGTGCACTTTGCACATGTACGTGCAATGCACGTGCAAGCATTTGCCTCCAAAAATTTGTACATTAAATTTTGTATAAAAATAATTTTTAAATTGTATCCTACATGACAAGTTGTATTTAAAAATAAATTGACTCATGGGCTTTAGTTTATGGGCCAAAATAATTATTATAAAAAATAATAAATTAAATTAACTTTGGGCTTTTTTAAAAAAAAAAGAAAAGGCTTTTGTGTCTAATTGAAAGAAGGCTTTATAAAAAATAATTACAAGCACATATTTAAGAAAAATCTATACTCATCATAATGAAAATAATCATAACATTTAATTCAACCAAAATATTGCTAGTGCACACTACGTGCAAAATAAAATAATTTTTCACAAATGAGAAAATCGGGGCATTACAATAAGTTTGAGGAGCAACTCTAGGGGAGAGTTGTGCTCCGAACTCATTGAGAAGAGGTCCACTCAGGAGGCGAGAAGAGCAAAGAGCTTGGCTCTAGGAGAGAGCCGTTTGGGAGACAAGTTTGAGGAGTAACTCTAAGGGAGAGTTTTAGCTCTGAACTTGTTGAGAAGTGGTCCGCTCTAGAGGCGAGCGGAGCGAAGAGCTCGGCTCTAAGAGAGAGCTGTTTGGGAGACAAGTTTGAGGAGAAACTTGTCTCCTCAAACTTGATCCCAGGTTCGGAATCTTGGAACTCGACGGACCTCTCTGTTCGCTTGTAGGCTCCTCGGGGTGGAAGATCGGCCCTATCTTTTCGGACAAACTTGGTCAGGTGTCCCCGTTGTAAGAGCTCTTCGATCTCCTCTTTGAGAGACTGACAATCATCCATGTCGTGGCCGTGGTCCCTATGAAAGCAACACCACTTATCCCTGTTTCTTTTCTTGTCAGGAGTATTCATTCTAGGGGGAGCGCGGAGTAGCCCTTCCTTGTGCACCTCCGTAAGAACTGCTGATACACTAGCATTGAGGGGGGTAAACTTCTCAAAATGAGGAGCTGAGCAGCGTTGGTCATTGTCGTCCCTCTGGAATCTCTAGGACCCTTCTTCGCTCGTATTCTTCCGTCTATTCCAGGAAGATGATTCCTCAAAAGTAGGGAGGTTGAGAGCATCTTCCACTCTGATGTACTTCTCACTCCTAAGCAGGAGTTCTGAGAAGTCCCGATGAGGCTTCTTGGAAAGGGACGCCTTGAGGTCGGCATTAGTGACGTTGTTCCCGAATGCCCCCGAGGCTATTGATTGGTTGAGGGAGGCAATAGACCGGGCTTCGGCAGTGAAGTGCCGAACGTAATCTTTTAGGCATTCACCATTTCTTTTGTTGAGGGTCACCAAAGATGCACTTGTTTTCTCGGCCCTGTGGCTACTCAAGAAATGAGTAAGGAAGAGCCCTTAGAGCTGATCGAAGGAGAAGATGGAGGCTAGGGCGAGTCGAGAGTACAATTCTCTCACAGGCCCCTTCAGCGTAGCAGGGAAGGTCTTGCAAAGGAGCACATCCGAAGCCTGGTGGACCATCATGAGAGTTTTAAAACTCTCGATGTGGTTGGCAGGGTCTGACTCCCCGTTATACGACTCAAAGTTAGGGGGCTTGAAGTTTTTCGGGACCGGGGCTTCCATGATTGCCCGGGAGAACGGAGGCCTGCTCGGGCAGAAATTCCCCGCCCATTGTTCCTTTTCTCTGTCAAATCGGCTAAGGCGCATCTCCATCTCGTGGAGACGGCAGTAGACCGAGTCTTCCCTTCGGTCATATCTTGTCGAGCCCCGAGACTCCTTCCCATGCAGAAGGGGACTAGGAGTGCGGTGGTGATGGCTTGGGGCAGGTTGAGGACTGGGATCCCTTTGCTCATTTTTGGGAGAGACGTTGAGGGCCCGCAGAACGGCTTCTTGAAAATCCTGGAACTCCGCTCTTGTGACTAGTGCCCCTCCAGCTTGGCGGTCCCTATGTGTGGCTCGGCTTACTGGAGTATGACTTCTCCGCCAATGACGTTGAGGGGATTCTCTTCGCCTCCTCACGTGAGGGGATCTTCTGGTCCTTGGTCTGGGGGGGGTTCGGACTCCCGAGACCCCTGGGTGTTCAGGTTGATGGACTCCCTCAAGGGCTCGCCATCCATTCAAGCAAGTTCGGAGGTCGACCCCCTGTTGGCGGTTGACAATCACTTAATGGAGATCCTTATCGGGAGGGCTTTGGAAAGCCATAGAGTCAACTGAAGGATTGTGGAACGCGACATCGTCATGAAGAGGATGTTGCTTTGGATGACTCCAACGAGAGCCCCCCGAGACCCTGGAAGGGCCTGTTGAGGAGGAGGCTGTTGAGGAAGAACATCTTGGACTGGAGGAGAAGGAGGAGGAGGAGGAGGAAGAGGAGTGGCTTTTTGGCTGTAGACCACTGCTTTTCCCTTCTCTTGCGAATGCATAGTTTTAAACTACTTCCGCTGATGAAGTAAGGTTGGATTGCTTTTTCATTTTCCACAGACAGTGCCAATCTGTTGCTGCTGATTTTGGTGTGGGAGAAAACAGATGAATTTAGGGATTCTTGAGAAACGAATAAGGCAAACCTATTGACCTTCACCAACGTGTTGACTTGTTTCTTGCTGCTGCCGTGAACCTGTAAGAAAGTTCGATACACCAGGATGGATCCCTCCGACGAACCCTCCGACGCTCTTGTCAGTAATCAGGAAGATTATGAAAGATCTTTAGCTAGAAAAAGATTGATTACCCCATTGCAGTGGGGGGGAGGGGGGAGGGGTATTTATAGTCGCCTTAGGGATCCGTTTCGAGATAAGAACAAATCTCAACTCGCCGGTGTGGATGGATAGAAGTGGTTAAAACCACCTTTCAGGGATAATTACGAATCTGAATTATTCTTCATCTTTCTAAACTGGTTTGTTAAGGGTTGGGACCCGTACCTAACAGGACAAATCCGTTTATGGGTTATTGGGCTTTGAAGAAAGACCCAGTTCCCATTTCAGATCCGTTTGTAGGTGAAATTACCGTTTTACCCCTGAGAGATTTAAGATTTTTGTCCGATTTGAACGGTCCCGATTTAATCCTATTTTAGCCAATCACTGATCTGAACTAGAATTTTTGTTGTTCTCTTTTTTTATGTATTGTCTTTCACCTGTACATATTTATCTTTCAATCTAAACCTGTTACCTGTTTATACCATATTATTCTTGCCCTGTTTGTGATACATACATGCATGTCTGATAATAATAACAAAATAACCAAGTAGTTAGAAGGTGTAACACCCCGAATTCCAAAACATACTCAATTCGAAGTTCTACAGGATCTTTACACTTCTTTCGTACAATTTTACATGGAAATAAATTTTTTTTTGTTACATCAGAGTTTACACTTACATAACATGTTTATAACGGGAGCAATGTACAATAAATTACATGAATTGAAATGTACAACACTTGGATCATTCTTTAATCAGCATGCATTCTTTAGTCTTGTTAATCGCCTTACCCTGCATAAAAATTGTGGGCGCGTCAGTTGCTTACAACCGACAAAATATTATACACGACTATCCTCTCTATGCCGATTCTCAAATACTTAAACAAATCACAAACTTGATCACAAACAGAACTACAAGGGACTATCCTATTGATGCCGTGTTGTGCTGTGCACTTAGTCCTTAATGCAGTTATTTATATTAGATGACACTAATGCGCACTTGTTCAAATTCTATACATCCCATACTACATAGGTCTGAGGGCAAGCCCTTAACCGTTCTTCATTTTGTAGGGTTCAATCCCTCGTTTTGACTTAAACTACTACTGTAACTATGATAAGTATCCTAGATGTTCTATGAGTTACGAGCTCATGTCCAGACAGCCTGGAGAGGAATCCCACGTCATGTCATGACGCATTGTGAAGAACCTATGGAAAATTCTGCCTCTGTCATGGAACATGACACCACCAGCAGTCACCAAACACACCACGAGCGTCGCCTGCGGTACGGACTCCTGGAGACATATCCACGTCATGTCACGACGCATCGTGAAGATGGCCTGTGAATACTCTCACACTGTAGCTCCGAGGCCCTCATACTCATGTTTTTCTCTTATTTTTATCACATCTTCACTATGAATCTAGTCCTTAGTTATTTGAATCATGAACAAAATCAATTCTCTAGAGTTAGCCCTTCCACTATACCGGTCTTAACCATTTATTCAACATGACACAAATCTTGGTCTTTTCATCTCAAATTTCATTTCAACACATTTCTTTTCAATGTCGGTAGGAGGCTTAACTACACTCTAGTATTCAATTTCAATCCATAATCACAAAATTGAGTTTTTATACTCATAAGTTCTTTTTCATAATTAACATGATTTCTTTTCATTTCTATGAATCAAAACTCACATATCAAGTTCACTTTCAATTCTTATACTTCATACTGACAAATTTCTTTTCCATAAGCACAATAAATTCTCATACTATAGTTACTTTCCTTACTTAATTCCATAATGATAAATTCTCATTTTTCAGTATTCACAATAGGCAATAAAATTCGTAGATAACCCACTTAAATTTTCTTTCATTCAAAAATTGCTCTTTTATAACTTAGTGTAGACTTTTCATGAAAATAATCACCTTTCATTTTATACGAATATCAACTTCATGCAATTTTACATCTAAACCATCTTCATTTTAGTCAAATCATGTCCCAAATATTTTTCATTTAAGTCCATATAATTTTAGAATAATTATAGAATTTTTCCCAAATTTTTATAAGCCACAAACCAATTTTTAAAACCAAAAAATCAAAAAAAAAATAGTCAAATTCTTGTCGAAGCTAGGAATCGAACTCACGACCACAGAGTAACCAACCGCCACCGAGAGCCAGAATAGCCCAGGCGCCACATCGATACAATAAGGGGTTAATTTTAGATACGGTGTGGATCTCGATTTTCGGATTTTTGAAAAAAGAAAACAAAAGACTCACGCCAGGTTTCGAACACAAGACCACCAACCCAGACCCGTTGCTACAGTAACCGAACCCACTACACCGACTAACCAGTATGGCCATGGTGCCAAAATGATATGGTTTAGATTACTGGGGTTATAAGTGAGGTATCTGTTATTTTCGAATTTTTACAAAAACAAATATTTTTGAGTTCTCTTCTTCTCTAAATTTATTCAAAAACTCCAAATTTTATTTTTCATCTCAGAGCAGTATTCCAGTAAATAAAAAATTAATTTTTGACACAAATAGATAACTTGCTCTCTAATTCATTTTACTCTTCAATTTTCGAATTTGGGGGAAAAAGGCATATTCTCCTTATAATTTACTCTTTAAATTTCCCTAAATCATAATTAGTATTTTTGTTATCATTGTACAATTATCTTAGTAATAAATTTCATTTTTTTATGTCATTTAACATCTCATGAATCAAAATCACCCATATCCATAGTTCTTTATTCAATTGTTCAACACACAAGCATGTATTTATTTTTTATCTAGCACATCACAATATAATAAAGCATGGTAGCATGGTAATCATTTAACAATCATAATTTGACAATCAATTTAACACTCTTTTAACATATATTCAAACTAGTAGCAATTTGTCTCATTTTCATGATGCATGGCTACCTTAATTAAAATTTCTTCTTAATTTGTCAACCACATCCTAACATGAAGTCTAATTAGAAATTTAAGAGAAATACCCACCTTAAATGGATAGAAAATCAAAAGAACTCCTAGAGAATCTCCTACAACGAATGAACAAAGCATCCACCTCCTAGATCAAGCAACGTAAGTCGCCTCCTCCTTGATCAAGCTAGAACCCGAGCCTCTCCCTTCTTGGTCCTTGCAATGTCGGCCCCCTCCTTGGTGTTGAACACACACAATACTCTCTCTTTTCAATCTCACAAAACTCCCCAATCTTTTACCTTACTACTTGTATTTTTTTCTCTCTTTCTATTCTTCTTTTGAAAAATTTCAAGTGTGAGAGTGAAGAGTGTGGGAGGGGGTATTTATACAATTTTCTAGGGTGAATGGAGGGCCAAGATTAGATCAAATGGTTAGAGATTAAGGGCGAAGATGCATTAGGGAGTTATAGAAACTACCCATGATGAGCAACTACCTCTCCACCACTTCCATCTCTCCCACTCCCTCCATGTACAATCCGGCCTAGGTGAGAAGGGTGTGGAATGCACACTCCATTGCATGCACATGCCACATAGTGTCCCTCATTTACAAATTTGTTCATGTGACAAATTTAATTGTCCATGAAATGAGTCTACACTACAAGTTAGACCATTTCAAAAAATAATTAAAGTAAATGGGCTCACTAATGGGCCAAACTAACCATGGGCTTTAAATAATTAAATTAATTAATAAATGGAGTGGGCTTAAAAGACAATTAGGCCTAGATTTTTAATTAGGATTTTAAAGAGAATAATAATTTTTATTTGAAAAATAAAGAGAACAAATACTATACAAAAAAAAAATATTTCATACGAGAAATTATACAAATGAAATTACACGTGCAAAACACGTAAAATCACAAAAATCTCATAAATCAAATCTAGGGTGTTACAGAAGGGGGCCCATGTTTCCCACAGGATTATCTATTATCTACTATGTGTTCATGACTACATTATACACGACTCTATCTGTAACGCCCCGAATCCCAAATACACTGAATTTGAGATGTTCTACAGGATCTTTTCGCTTTTCTTAGTACAATTTTACAAGGAATTAAAACTTTTAGCTTTACATCAGAGTTTACATCATATTACACTTTTCATTTGCACAGCGGAAGTAAAAATATACAACATTTGAATAAATATACAATAACATGGTGAAATCTTTATGCATCCATTCCTCTTTAACCTTTAACATGTCATTTATCCTGCATACAAACTGTGGGTACGTCAGTTTATTCAACCGACGATAATTATACATGGTCATCCTCTCTATGCCAGAAACAGTATAACGATTCTCATTTCTTAACAGATCACAAACTTGTTCACATTCAAAATAAAAGAAAAGAGGAAAATCTTAATGATGTCGTGTTGTGATTGTGCACTTAATCCTTAATGCAATTACTTGATTTATATGACACTAATGTGCACTTGTTCGGATTCTATGCATCCCATACTACATAGGTCCGAGGGCAAGCCTCTTAATCGTTCTTCATTTTTGTAGGGTTCAATCCCTCGCCATGACTTAATCTACTACTGTAATTACGGTGAGTATCCTAGATGATCTATGAGTACAAGCACGTGCACTGGACCCTGGAGGGGAACCCCACGCCATGTCTTGACTCATCAAGCATGCATTCTGTGGCAATTCAGCCTCCTCCCTGAACACGATCCTCTTGCAGTCACCAAACATCCCACAAGCGTGGCTAAAGTCCGATCATTACTGACTTGTGCCCACGCCATGTCTTGACTCATCAAGCATGCATTCTGTGGCTCACACACCCGCACCGTAAACTCTAGTTCTCATACTTATGTTTTCTCTCACTTTCATCACATCTCCACTATGTACTAATTATTAGAATCATGAATAAAAATCAAAGCTCTAGAGTTAGCCTCTCCACTAAACCGGACTTATTCGTTTCATGTTCACATGACCAACCTTGGTCTTCTTTTCAATTTCATTTCATTTCCACTGCCGGGGGAGACTTAGCTACTCTTTTGTTCAATTTCCAATTCACAACTTCCAATTTGAGCGTTTCCAACTCATGAATTCATTTTTCATTGCCTCAACATATCATGTTCTTAATTTTCATATTCATGTAATTCTTCATTCAAAGTATGACTCATTTCATGTAAATTTCTCAATTCAAACTATGATTCATTTCATATAAATTCATACAGCAATAGAAAGAGTTCATCAACATCAATCATAAAGTTCACAACTCTTAGCAGTAATCAAAATGAAATCTCTAACATATCAAAATCTACTCTATACAGTCGACTTGGAAAAAGACCAGTCGACTTGTACAGTCAATACAAGTTCTTCATAATCAATCGGGAGAGTCGACTGCTGCACATGGCCAATCGGCTGTTCCACAACATTCTATACTCCAAATATTTTTCACCTGACAGTCGACTGTCAATAAATCAGTCGTCTTTCCTGGGGTTTTTAACAGTACATTTCCATGTACAGCTCAGTCGACTTGCTACTCGCATTAAGTCGACTGGACAGATTCATATTTCAAATTAAGCGATTATCTTTCCAACAGTTCTTACATGCACATGCATCATGATGTCAAATTACAGTCTACATACATTCATGTTTCATAAACACAAAGTTTCTTACTGTTCAGTAACATCGCAACATGGAATTTCAAGTCACTAATATTGTCTTTTCTTCAAGGAAGTGTTTCAAACACGCATTTACACTTGTTCATAACTTTCTTGCAGAGATGAAATATTAATCTCAATTTATTACGCTAGGACAACACAAGGGAAACATATCTCATTTCATGGAATTACTGGACTATTCATAGTTAAATCAATACATCGGTCGACTGTTCTTAACCTCAGTCGACTGCACCAGTCATTTCAGTTTTTATCAATTATCACTAGTTCTTTTTCCACATGCTCATGGCTCCTCAGTCATGTATATCATGAAGGATATGAGTTTAGCCTTACTATTTCATTTTAATTATACCCATATATGTCATGAAACTTCTAACAAAACATGTAACAGATGTCTCGTACCAGTCGACTTATCCAAACGGCAGTCGACTGTACCGACCCAATTCGTCATTGTTTGCACTGCCATTATTTCACTAATAGTCCTCCACAATTATCATCATAAACATATTCAAGCAATTCTAGTACGTTTGAATTTGATTCTCACGAGCATAGTAACAATCATCACAATTAATATCATATTTCTACTTTAGAAGTCCTGAGAAACACCCACCTTATTGACGAAGTAATCGAGGTCCAGAAAAGCTCCTTAATGCAACGCACCTTCCTTATTCCTTTCTCCTTGCCGAAGATCTCCAGATGATGATGCCCAGTCTCCACAAACAACACACACACCTCTTCACAATAATTCTCTTATAAAATAATCTTAGTGTAAAAGGACAATGGATGAGAGGGGTATTTATACACCAAAAGGAGTGAGATGGAGGGCTAGGATTCAGTAGATGGTTAATGGATCAAAGGCTAGGATGCATTAGGGAGTTGTAAAAACTACCCACACCCTAAATAACCACCCACAACTCACACCCACTACTCTACCCAATCCAGCCAAGATTTGTGTGCTTTATGCACGTGTACATGGAGTGCACGTGCAAACACAAATCACCCTACAAAAATTTGTACATAAAAAAAAATAGGTCTTTTTAAAAGAAATGTTACACATACAAGTTGTAGAAAAGATTAAATTAATGGGCTTAAAATTAATTGGGCCAAGATAATTATTTTAGAAGTAAATAAGTAAATTAACATTTGGGCTTTAGGAAAAATACTTTATAAAAACAATGCTCTTACTCATCATGTTAAAAATAATAGCCAACAATATTACACGTGCACACCACGTGTGAAAGTAAATAATTTTTCATATATTTGAAAAATCAGGGTATTACAACACTCCCTCCTTAGAGTAGTTCCGTCCCCAGAACTACAGTCAAGAGCGAGAAAAACAAAAATACAACACAACACAAGATCAAAAGAATACAAAGATACAATCAAGCAAAAAGCTCAGGATAGTCCTTCAACATCCTCTCCTCAGATTCCCAAGTAGCCTCTTCAACCAAATGGTTTCTCCAGACCACCTTGACCATCAGTATCGTCTTATTCCTCAAGACTTTCTCCCTACGGTCAACAATCTCTATAGGAGACTCGATGTAATTCAGATCCAACTGCAAACCTTCCGGCACTTCAGGCAAATGATGACTCGGATCTGGAATATAACCTCTCAGCATAGACACATGAAAGACATTGTGCACCTGAGACAACTCTTCCGGTAATTCAAGCCGGTAAGCAGTTTTCCCGATCCTTTTCAATATCTTATACGGGCCTATAAACCTCGGGTCTAACTTCCCGCCTTTGCCAAATCGAACCACACCTTTACTGGGTGATACCTTCAGAAAGACGAAGTCACCAACCTCAAACTCAAGGTCCCTTCTCTGGTTGTCTGCATAGCTTTTCTGCCTACTCTGAGCTTCCACCAACCTTTTCCTGATCAGAACAATCTTCTCAGAAGTTTGTTGTACAAGCTCACGACCAAACAACTGACGCTCCCCAACTTCATACCAACAAACAGGAGTCCTGCACTTCCTGCCATACAAAGATTCGTACGGCGCCATCCCAATGCTAGCCTGAAAACTGTTGTTCTACCAAAGGTAAATGCCTTTCCCAACTGCCTCCAAAGTCTAGTATACAACACCGAAGCATATCCTCAAGAATACGGTTGACTCTCTCGGTCTGCCCATCGGTTTGCGGATGAAAAGCAGTGCTGAAATCTGTCTTGGTACCCAAAGCTGTCTGAAGACTCCTCCAGAAATGCGAAGTAAACCGCGCATCTCGATCAGACACAATAGTTGAAGGAACACCATGAAGCCGGACAATCTCGCCAACATACATCTCAGTTAACTTGTCCATCGAAGCAGTGAGTTTCATCGCCAAAAAGTGAGCGGACTTGGTCAGTCGATCGACTATGACCCAAATCGCATCATTGCCTTTAGGACTCTTAGGCAATCCCGTGATGAAATCCACACTGATGTTATCCCACTTCCATTCCGGAATAGGTAACGGCTGTAATAGACCTCCGGGTCTCTAATTTTCGGCTTTGACTTGCTGACAAACCTCACACTTCGGAACAAAATCAGCCACATCCCGCTTCAAACCTGACCACCAGAAATGCTGTTTGATGTCTTTGTACATCTTAGTACTCCCAGGATGTACCGACAAAAGAGTAGTATGTGCCTCCTGAGGAATACTCTCTTTCAGGTCCGCCTGATTTGGAACACATAGCCTATCTCCGAACCACAGCACTCCATCCCTGGTTTGAAATCCGGGCAACCTGCCAGCATCAACCTGCTCCTTGATCTCCAATATATCAGCATCAACCTCCTGACTTGCAATGATCCTTACATTCAGTGTAGGCTGAAGCCTCAACTGAGCCAAAGATGCTCCCAATCCTTGCAAGACAACCTCAATACCTGCTCGATCCAACTCCTCAATCAGATGCTTCTGAGTTGTAATCAAACTGGCCAAACTGCTCTTGCGACTAAGTGCATCAGCAACAACATTAGCCTTTCCAGGGTGATACTTGATCTCAGGTCGCTTATCCTCGAGCACTTCTAACCATCTTCGCTGCCTCAGATTCAGATCTCTTTGCTGATATATATACTTCAAGCTCTTGTGGTCCGTGTACATGTTCAACTTCTCACCGTACACGTAGTGCCTCCATTGCTTCAAAGCAAAGATAATCGCAGCCAACTCTAGATCATGAGTCGGGTAATTTTTCTCATGTGGTCATAGTTGCCTAGACCCATAAGCGATTACTCTTCCTTCTTGCATTAAGACACAACCAAGCCCACGATATGAAGCATCGCTATACACATCATACTCAACACCTGTTCTAGGCAGAGCCAAAATAGGTGCAGTAGTCAGCTTCTCTTTCAACTCCTGAAGCTCGCCTCACATTGCTCGGTCCACTTGAAGCTCACATTCTTCTTGGTCAGACCAGTAAGCGGTACAGCTATCTGAGCATAACCTTGAATGAATCGCCTGTAGTATCCAGTCATCCCAAGAAAACTTCTGACTTCCTTCACTGTAGTAGGCCTAGCCCAATCTCTCACTACCTCTGTCTTCTGAGGGTCAGTCGCCACTCCCTCCTTAGAAAGGATGTGACCTAGGAATGCCACTTCAGATTTCCAGAAATCACACTTGGATATCTTGGCATACAACTTCTGCTCTTCCAACTTCTGCAAAACTGCTGCCAGATGCTCAGTGTGCTCCCCCTCTGACTTGGAGTACACGAGAATATCGTCGATAAACACCACGACGAAAGAATCAATGAACGGCCTCAGAACTCTGTTCATTAAATCCATGAAGATTGCGGGTGCATTCGTCACTCCAAATGGCATAACTAAGAATTCGTAATGCCCATGTCGAGTTCTAAATGCAGTTTTTTGCACATCTTCAGCTTTCACTCGCACTTGGTGATATCCTGATCGAAGATCTATTTTGGAGAATACAGCTGCTCCTTGTAGACGATCGAACAAGTCATCAATTCGAGGAATAGGATACTTATTCTGAACAGTGACCTTATTCAGCTCTCGGTAATCGACACACATTCTCATCGATCCATCCTTCTTCTTTACCAAAAGCACTGGTGCTCCCCAAGGTGACGCACTAGGTTGAATAAAGCCTTTCTCCAACAGTTCCTCAATCTGCCGTTTCACCTCATCCTGTTCCACTGGAGCCATCCTATACGGTGCCTTAGAAATGGGTGCACTTCCCGGTTGAACAGTGATGCTAAACTCTACATCACGATGCGGGGGTAACCCAGAAAAATCTTCCAAGAACACAGTCGGATAGTCCCGAACCACAGAAATCCCTTGCACTTCCACAGGAGTCTCTTCCTTGCGGATAGTTGCCACCAGCTTAGAACATTTCTGCTTTCCTTGGAAAGTGACTTCAGGTCCACCTGGAGCCTTCACTGTTACCGTCTTGGTCTTGCAGTCGATGCTTGCACTGTACACCGATATCCAATCAATGCCAATGATAACATCGACTCTCAAGATAGTCAGCTCGATCAGATCAATGCCAAAGACTCGATCTCCAATCACAATCTCGCAATCAGCATAATACCGATCAGTGGTTAAAGTTTTCCCTGATGGAGTAGCTACTGCTAAGATCTTGCCTGGAAAAATCTTCGGTTCCACTCCCAACACTATAGCAAATCTAGGAGACACAAAAGTATGAGAGGATCCAGTATCGAACAACACGACAACTTTCATTCCATTAAGATAGAGTTCTCCTGTTACATAATACACACCATTACATAACAGTTTCACAATATGAACGGGAAGAAGAAATGACAAAACCCACTAAACATCATCCCTCATACCAGTGATGACATGATCAACCTCATCAGCATCAGCTTCTGTCAAGGCAAATACTCGCCCTGGTTGGTACGACCTCTTCCCCATCTGCTGCACTGGTGCATTGCTACTCCCCTTTCGTGGTTTGAGACATTGAGATTGGTAATGTCCCATTTCACCACAGTTGAAGCAAGTCACCGCAGGAGGTCTCACCACATTGTTCTCAGGTCCTCCAGCCACACTAACAGCGTTCGCCCCTGTCGGTTTGAACCTCTGTGCAGATGGTTGCCCCTTGAAACTCCCAAAATTGGCGGGTCTCTTTCCAGACTGCCAGTTATTCCTCCGGTTCTGAACAACATGGAACTGCTCCATATCCGCCTCCGTCGCTGCCGCCCTCTTGACCAACTTGTCAAATCGCCTGATACCAAGAGGTATCATCCGGGATCTCAAGCTTGGCCTCAGTCCATGCTCGAACTTGCGAGCCTTCTTCGCCTCATCCATCACCAGTTCTGGAGCATACCTAGAGAGCTGAGTAAACTTAGTCTCATACTCCCTCACTGACATGCTGCCTTGCTGAAGTGACAGAAACTCCATTGCTTTCTTCTCTTGAACATCAGAGGGAAAATAATGACTGCGGAATTCTTCCAGAAATTCCTCCCAGCCGAGCAACATGCCTCCCATGGTCCTCTTCATTGACTGCCACCAAACAGCCGCATCCTTCTCGAATTGCAAGGTCGCCAACTTGACCTTGTTGCCCTCCGGTGTCTCCAACACCTCAAAGATTGTCTCCACTTGCCGAATCCAGTTGTCAGCCGCATCTGGGTCTGACTTTCCCTCAAATATAGGTGGTTTCATTCTCTTGAATGATTCCACTAGCTTAATCACCTCGGGCACTGGATTCGCAGGCCCCCTTCCTTGGTTCATAGCCACTGCATTGAGCGTCTGGTAGACCCTCGCAAGTTCGGTCTCCAGATCCAGACCTTCCCCATTTCTAGCTCCTCTCCTCGACATATTCTGATGCAAAAGATCCATTAAATTCGAAGTATAAGACAAGAATTTAAACCAACTTGCATTTCATTCAATTCCAAACTTTATACATTCGAATTAAAACATTTTTGACATCAGAATAAAAGAAATAGCAGCTACAACAATCTAACTCCTACGGTTCCTCTTCGCTTCTCGAAGTTCTCCCCGTAGTTCATAAACTTCATCCTTCAGCACATCTGTCAGGTTCTTTCTCTTCTCAAGTTCCCATACCCGGTGAATGAGAACAGAAAAGTCGTCCTTTCGCTTTGCCAGTTGAGCTTCCAATACTCCAACTCTCTCTCGCAGAGTTTCCACCTGCCTCTGAAGAGAAGCCACAGTGCTACTCAGAACTGGTCCCTCTTCTTCATCAGAAGAAGAATCGTCAGACGAGTCTGGAGGTGGGGTAATCTCTCGGGATTCAGGCCACTCCTCCTCATCAGAATATGCTTGCTCAGGGTGATACTCATCCTCAGAATCAGCCTGTCCAGGATGGTACTCTTCCTCAATGATATGCCAGTCATCGTCTCCAGCAGGGTCGAAGAGATCAGCCATCTTAGAATAGAGAGGAAGAAGCATAAGTCATAGAGCAACACAAATGTAAGTCACTTACATTTAAATCTCCAAACTCAGACACACACTTTAATGTCCACTTCTAGGATGTCGTTCCTTATAAATTTGTACAAGTGTAGAAAGTGTAGAAAGCGTGGCTCTAATACCACTCTGTAACGCCCCGAATCCCAAATACACTGAATTCGAGATGTTCTACAGGATCTTTTCGCTTTTCTTAGTACAATTTTACAAGGAATTAAAACTTTTCACTTTACATCAGAGTTTACATCATATTACACTTTTCATTTGCACAGCGGACGTAAAAATATACAATATTTGAATAAATATACAATAACATGGTAAAATCTTTATGCATCCATTCCTCTTTAACCTTTAACACGTCATTTATCCTTCATACAAACTGTGGGTACGTCAGTTTATTCAACCGACGATAATTATACATGGCCATCCTCTCTATGCCAGAAACAGTATAACGATTCTCATTTCTTAACAGATCACAAACTTGTTGACATTCAAAATAAAAGAAAAGAGGGAAATCTTAATGATGTCGTGTTGTGATTGTGCACTTAATCCTTAATGCAATTACTTGATTTATATGACACTAATGCGCACTTGTTCGGATTCTATGCATCCCATACTACATAGGTCCGAGGGCAAGCCTCTTAATCGTTCTTCATTTTTGTAGGGTTCAATCCCTCGCCATGACTTAATCTACTACTGTAATTACGGTGAGTATCCTAGATGATCTATGAGTACAAGCACGTGCACTGGACCCTGGAGGGGAACCCCACGCCATGTCTTGACTCATCAAGCATGCATTCTGTGGCAATTCAGCCTCCTCCCTGAACACGATCCTCTTGCAGTCACCAAACATCCCACAAGCGTGGCTAAAGTCCGATCATTACTGAGTTGTGCCCACGCCATGTCTTGACTCATCAAGCATGCATTCTGTGGCTCACACACCCGCACCGTAAACTCTAGTTCTCATACTTATATTTTCTCTCACTTTCATCACATCTCCACTATGTACTAATTATTAGAATCATGAATAAAAATCAAAGCTCTAGAATTAGCCTCTCCACTAAACCGGACTTATTCATTTCATGTTCACATAACCAACCTTGGTCTTCTTTTCAATTTCATTTCATTTCCACTGCCGGGGAAGACTTAGCTACTCTTTTGTTCAATTTCCAATTCAAAACTTCCAATTTGAGCGTTTCCAACTCATGAATTCATTTTTCATTGCCTCAGCATATCATGTTCTTAATTTTCATATTCATGTAATTCTTCATTCAAAGTATGACTCATTTCATGTAAATTTCTCAATTCAAACTATGATTCATTTCATATAAATTCATACAGCAATAGAAAGAGTTCATCAACATCAATCATAAAGTTCACAACTCTTAGCAGTAATCAAAATGAAATCTCTGACATATCAAAATCTACTCTGTACAGTCGACTTGGAAAAAAACCAGTCGACTTGTACAGTCAATACAAGTTCTTCATAATCAATCGGGAGAGTCGACTGCTGCACATGGCCAATCGGCTGTTCCACAACATTCTATACTCCAAATATTATTCACCTGACAGTCGACTGTCAATAAATCAGTCGTCTTTCTTGGGGTTTTTAACAGTACATTTCCATGTTCAGCTCAGTCGACTTGCTACTCGCATTAAGTCGACTGGACAGATTCATATTTCAAATTAAGGGATTATCTTTCCAACAGTTCGTACATGCACATGCATCATGATGTCAAATTACAGTCTACATACATTCATGTTTCATAAACACAAAGTTTCTTACTGTTCAGTAACATCGCAACATGGAATTTCAAGTCACTAATATTGTCTTTTCTTCAAGAAAGTGTTTCAAACACGCATTTACACTTGTTCATAACTTTCTTGCAGAGATGAAATATTAATCTCAATTTATTACGCTAGGACAACACAAGGGAAACATATCTCATTTTATGGAATTACTGGACTTTTCATAGTTAAATCAATACATCGGTCGACTGTTCTTAACCTCAGTCGACTGCACCAGTCATTTCAATTTTTATCAATTATCACTAGTTCTTTTTCCACATGCTCATGGCTCCTCAGTCATGTATATCATGAAGGATATGAGTTTAGCCTTACTATTTCATTTTAATTATACCCATATATGTCATGAAACTACTAACAAAACATGTAACAGATGTCTCGTACCAGTCGACTTATCCAAACGGCAGTCGACTGTACCGACCCAATTCGTCATTGTTTGCAGTGCCATTATTTCACTAATAGTCCTCCACAATTATCATCATAAACATATTCAAGCAATTCTAGTACGTTTGAATTTGATTCTCACGAGCATAGTAACAATCATCACAATTAATAGCATATTTCTACTTTAGAAGTCCTGAGAAACACCCACCTTATTGACGAAGTAATCGAGGTCCAGAAAAGCTCCTTAATGCAACGCACCTTCCTTGTTCCTTGCTCCTTGCCGAAGATCTCCAGATGATGATGCCCGGTCTCCACAAACAACACACACACCTCTCTCACAATAATTCTCTTATAAAATAATCTTAGTGTAAAAGGACAATGGATGAGAGGGGTATTTATACACCAAAAGGAGTGAGATGGAGGGCTAGGATTCAGTAGATGGTTAATGGATCAAAGGCTAGGATGCACTAGGGAGTTGTAAAAACCACCCACACCCTAAATAACCACCCACAACTCACACCCACTACTCTACCCAATCCGGCCAAGATTTGTGTGCTTTATGCACGTGTACATGGAGTGCACGTGCAAACACAAACCACCCTACAAAAATTTGTACATAAAAAAAGGTCTTTTTAAAAGAAATGTTACACATACAAGTTGTAGAAAAGATTAAATTCATGGGCTTAAAATTAATTGGGCCAAGATAATTATTTTAGAAGTAAATAAGTAAATTAACATTTGGACTTTAGGAAAAATACTTTATAAAAACAATGCTCTTACTCATCATGTTAAAAATAATAGCCAACAATATTACACGTGCACACCACGTGTAAAAGTAAATAATTTTTTATATATTTGAAAAATTAGGGTATTACACTATCTATCTGATTACCTGACTGCGCACTTCCCTATAAGAAGGTGTACTCAGAAGAGAACCCATAGGAACTATCTGTCTGTCTGGATATGTATCTGATATCTGTCTGTCTGATGCCTGAGTACACGGCCCTATAGAATTCCCTACGAAATCTAAATATAACTTGTTTGAATGTAGCAACCATGTGGTAAAAGTTTGGGGCACATGAAGTGCTACCTAGATATAATTAAATATATGACTTGACATAATCTGACATCTGTTATCTGTTTATCCGTTACATGCTACTGGACATCTGTTATCTGTATATCTGTCTGCATACCATCTGACACTTGACATCTGTTACCTATCACCTGTACCTGTTAGTATACCATTTTGTTTTTTTATCCATGTTATTTATTCTGTTTTGCTCTATCATATCTATCCCATGCTATGTTCGTTTTTGTTAATCTTTATATATGTTTATTTTTTCTGTACTGGTGCCTGCACTACAAGGGGCCCGTAACTTGCATTGACGTGTTCCTGCAATTTGTCGGTGATATGAAATTTTAGATGCTGGAGTTTTTTATATTATTATTTCATGTTGCTTATTTTGAATAATTGTATCCATTACTCGGGTTATTTTATATTTGGCAATGTGACCCAGAATTGTTGACTTGTTCAGATCTGGTTTATTTGAGATTATTAAATTTTGTTTCAAGTAAATTCGTTTTGGTATATTGCGTGATTGGCTTCTCTTGCTTCCTACTCTGATTATTCCTGTGAAATGTTGTAAAGATCCTGACAGCTTATGGATGATAAAAATTATTCGCTGGACTTAGTCACGTGTCCGTATTCCGTATTTTCTTTTTTGAGAAGCGGGGCGTGACACCCTCCCTGAGGGTGGACGACCCTAACTCTCATGTAAGTTTGATAGCAGCGAGGTGAGATAGTTGTTGTGGTTTGGTAGTTATACTTTACTCGTAGTAGATGGGATATGTATATGTATTTATTATATATAGAAATGGGGGTAGAATGATGTATTATTTTGCACTATGGAAGATTATGTGTATAACTGTGAGGTATAATGATATATATATAGTGCTGTGATGAAGTGTGAAATCCTGTACCCACCTCGCTGTGGAGTACTGGGTTCTGTGGTTGGGTTTTGAAAAGTTTTACTAATGTTTTTCTAAAAATGATATATGTTTTCAAAAGAATTTTTTGTTTTAAAATTGTATCTTGCATATTATGAGGAATTATGCCCCCAGAGCCTTATTTATTATTGCCTGTGTGATGTTGAATGACTTGGCTTGGGGAGGATTGATATATATTACAGGTACCTTGATTTTTGTAATTGTTTGGAAACTTTTGTAAGGAATATCTGTAAAATGGCTAATATTTTATGGGAAGCTCTGTTGAAATTTTTAATAAAAATATATGAATATTTTTCTACGTAAGAAATGGTGTAGATAAGTAATAGATTAAGTTAACGAACATTTGAATAAGGAATTGTTAAAAAAGGGGTAAAAATTTGGGTCATGACATACCCTTTGTCTTTGCAATATCAGGAACATGAATTTTTATTGTCTCAGGTAATGTTGTCCTTCTTTCTTACAAACACTCTTGGGGCCTAGCTTGTTGTAGTTCCGAATTAGCTTCAACTAATAATCCTTTTGCCAAGTGGCACATCTCTTTGGATGAGCGAGCTATGTTCGTAAACTTGTGGAATTCAAATGGTAGCTCCACCAAATCCAAATCATGTGGCTTGTTGTAGCTTCCAAGAATTTCTTCACCATTACTATCATATACAAGCTCAGTGGTTACTAATGCAGCCCATCTCTTCAAAATATAAGTTTGAGGTAAGACATCAATAAATTCATTCCTCAACACCATAGGGATATGTCTACAAGGAATCCCCTCAGTTTCAAATTTTCTACAACTACATGACCCAACTTTGTCTTTTCCATTAAAGAACACACTCCTTGTTTTATCTTAATTTGGAGGCTTTCCAATTCTTCTCACAATATGGTGTCGCAAATCTCCATTATCATATTTCATCAATGATGCATAACTCAAGCTTTATAAAATTCAAACCCTTCCAATTTCTTATTTACTATCTTCCTTAACGTCTCCCCACCCGTTCCAAAAAACTTGGTTCAGTAGTTGGTCATTTTCAAAATCCATCCTATACATGAAATTAATAAAATATGTAAGCATGATATTGTTTATAAATTATATTGTATTCAAGTTATAATCATAAACTACACCATCAAAGAAGTATCTGCAATCAATGATATATTCTTCAACATTCATAATTCGTCGTAAAGAAAACAAGCGATTTTCACATACATCATTGTTAGTTATTTGAAATCCACTATCTAATTTTTCTCTCTCCAGAAATAAACTTTAGCATCCCAAACACCTAAAAAAAACCATACTATTCAATTGTAACAACAGACAACGATAGTTATTTTTTTAAAAAAAGGCAAACCAACAATAATTACAGTTAGGTTTCATACCTTAATTAGAGGGCGTTTGGGGGGGGGGGGGGGAGGGGGCTCGGAGGAGGGTCGGGGTAGAATTAGGGAGTGGAAAAATTTACGAAAGGTCTGAGGTTGAAGTCGGGAAGGAGCTTTGGATGCATCGTATGAGTCGGAGGCTTTGAGCAAGAAGTGATGCAGTGGTGAGAAGCATAGGGGGCAGGGTTCGAGGGAGAAGAGATTTGGAGGAGGTTAGGGTTTCAATTTAGGGCATTTGGCTAGTGTTTCGGGAAAAACTCGAGCATTGGATTTGGGGGCTTCAGATGAAATCTGATGTCGGGGCCTCCCTTCGATCTCGTGTACGAGGAGGAGCATCGGGGGCAGGGTTCGAGCGTCGGGAGCAGGGTTAGTGTCACGCTCCGCTTCCCATTATACGGAAATACGGGCACACAACTGAGGCCAAGTGAATGATGGGTACAACATGCATAAGCTGTAATGATTTAACTCAATAATATGAAAGATGACTATAACCACGCATGGAATAAAATATCACATAAACATGAATAATCCATGAAGTGCCTCATACATATCTAACATCTAGAAAGTAAATAACTTTGGGTCAACAATGCCGGAATACAAAGTTTGCAATAAAACAAATAGAACTGAGAAACATAATATAAAGCATGTAAAGCATGCTGGAATTCAACTCCGATCCTTAGAACACTTGATCACAAGTTCCTTCTGGAAATTCTTCTCCCACTCATGTAAATTCAATATCTTCAGCTGGGGAAGGAGAACACTCGTTAGAGCAAGTAACGGGCCGCAAGTATTATAGCAAGTAGGTAACAAGAACAAGAATATAGCAAGAACAGGGCATCATGTGTACAAGAAAAAAATCATGTAACAAGGAATACAAACATGTAATCGAGAATCAGCCAACTTGTCTTAAGAGAAGGAATCATGAAATTGATACTTAACATGTAACATGTAAATAAGAATAAGCATGTGCTCAAGTGTGAATCTTAAGTTTATTCATTTAATCAGTCTTATCTAATGAACGTAATCATGCGCCCCATACCACAGGTTCAGGTGCATACAAGCATGTTAACGTTTAGACTCTAGGGGTGAATGCTACAGGTCATGTAATTGGGTCTTGCAGGAAACATGAGCATGTAGTCAAACAATGGGCACTAGAGATAACCCTTATAGGCTCTAGAGGTAACCGCCGTCACCCCTTGACGTGGCACTTATTTCTACATGACACTTAGTTCCATATAACTTGTAAATATGTATCATGTGACCATGTAATCATGAAATGGGCTCTAGAGGTAACCACATAGGCTCAAGAGGTAACCCCCATCAACCCCTGATGTGGCACTTAATTCTATGTGGTACTTAGTTTCCATATAGCTCGTAATCATGTCTCATCGTCACGGGAAACACGGGCCCCCTACAGAGTACAATCTTCTATATCGTCCATTACTAGGTCTTTCCCACAATACCCTGGCTTGTGATTCTTTTACAATAACTAAATATGATGCAACAATGGAAATAGTGTTGGGAAATGTTCATGGAAACATCAAGGGCTATGTAACGCATGTAATGTATTTCATGTCATGAATGCAAAGAACATCATATTTATATATAAAGAAGCATGAATTTACAAGTCTGGGCAGTCAGACGTCACTGCACAAAGATTAACTTTTCTGCTGCCACAGGAAAGAAAATCTGGTTCTGTCAAGGATTCTAGAAACTAGATTCCTTGACCGTTCCAGTGCATATTTACACGATACATTATGAATAAAATAGATTGGTCAACCGGATAGTTCTTATTGGGTTTACTGCACAGGCAGCAACTCAGCACGATATTACACTAAGAGAAATTCAACTAAAAGTTTATTAAATTCTCAAAAAATTTATGTTTAACCCCTGAGACCATTCAACAACAAATTCTATAACTTCCAGGTTCAATTTCTTAAATAAATCTACTGATTGAATTATTAGAACATGACGATGTGTAATTAAGCAGTGAGTTTAGAATTATGATAGTACAGTGGTGAAATTAGAATAACTTGCAATCCGTAAGTCGGATTCCAGATCTGTTAATTGTTCTGTATTCATAACATAGAGGTCTATGACTTCTATTTCGATGTCTCTAGGTGATTTTAACTTATACTGGTTCAAAACTTGTGTTCTTTATTGGTTTAGTATACAGACAGCATTCAGGAGTCAAGTTCACATCTATAAAACGGTATAAAAAACGATTCAAAAATCTTTTAAAAATCATATTATGACTCATAATAAAGTCTAGCAGTGTGCTGATAAATATAAAGTCTTAATTCACTTATAAACATTACATTTTAAATTGTGAAACATGATGATGTACTATAAGTGACAATCTGGAATGTGCAGACCTAGTAGTACAAAAAACATGATTACTTATTGTCTATAACTTTGAATCCGAATCCGTCGAATGTTCTGGAAACTAGATTCACAATTTACAAAGTTGCAATATATTAAACTGCAACTAGGTCAAAACCTGGCTACAAGTCACAGTAAACAGCAGGGCAACAACTCGCCGGTTCAATTTAAAAGGATTCTTACTTGCAAACATATAGTTTCTATTTTGCGTTTGTGTAATGAATGCGGGGACGACACAACTACGCTTTTGACGTCATCGAATCATAGAGGCAAAAGGGAATTGATTCGACTAAACCAGATATGAAATATCACAAAGTGTGGATGCTACAAGAATGACGGATTTCAACACGAAGATCAAATTACTGAATGCGGGGATTCAAATAAAATGCTTGTACGGAACGATAAATGGTGTACAAGGTACTTGCCTTAGAGGTGACAAAGATTCCGATGATAATAGTAAGAGAATAACGGGATTAGCATCCCGACGGCAACACACATGGCAACACGTGTAACACACGGCGAGAATATTAGCGACAACAACTACAATGAGAACGGCAAGATCAGCGACACACACGAAACAACGGCAATAGCAAGATCAGAAGCAACAATAACGAATGACAGAGACAGCACGGCGATAGAAATAACAGTAAGAGGCAGCAAGCAATGCACAACAAGAGACGGGACAACAACACACTGCAGGAGACAACGACGACAACAGCTAGAGGCGGCGGCAACACCGGTGGTAGGCAGCACTAGTGGTTGGTTGTCGATGTTCGACAGCCGGCTGAAGGCGGTGCTCTCAGTGGCAAAGAGGAGGGTGACGAAGCAGCGTGGCAGTTGAGGGTAGGGGTGCAGCGATAATGAGGACTAGTGGCACTGCTTGGGGTGCTATTGACGAGGAGCTTCACAGGAAGGGGATGTGGGTGAAGGTGGACAGCAGGAATGGCGGCCAAGGGAGGCTTGGCGATCGTTGTCGATGGCAAGCTGCAGTTGGTGGTAATGGCGAGGTCGAGTAGCGGTGGTGGCGGACGATGGGTGTGCTCTGGTGGTCGATGGGTTCAGGTGAAGGCTACGGGGGACGAAGGTGGAGGTGAGTGGCTCGGTGGAGTGCTGGTGTCGAGGGTGTGGGTGTGGTCAGGGTAGCTAGCGACGGGGACTGGGAGGAGGTGATGGAAAGGATGTCGGAGGAGACGAGGACAGTAAGGATGCTGGGGAGGTGGTTGTTGACAACTGTAGAGGTGGGTGGTCGAGGTTGAAGGTGGATGTGGTCGAGACTGAGGTCGGGAGTGAGCAGCGGGAGAAGAAGATGAAGGGTTTGAGGGGGTTTGTACAGTAGAGGAAGGTGAAGAATTGGGGTTGCACAGTAAAGGAGAAGGCCAAAAATTGGGGGGTTACTGTGGGGGTTAAGAAGAAGGAGAGAGACAATCAAGGGATTTAATGGGGTACTTTGGATTAGTGGGGGAGCATGAGAGATTTGAGGGGGAACGTGAGATAGGGGTTTGATCTGGTCAATAGGCAGGTAGTAGGGAAATTGGTTTTGGGTTAATGGGTTTGCTTGATCATCCAAAAGAGATCCAACAATAGGATGGTTAAACATTGGGCTTCAATAGTTGGGCTCAAGATTAAATAAAATAATAATAAAAATATTGGGCTGAAGAATTAGGCTTAACAGGAAATTAAATTAAATTAATCAACAAAATAATATGATTGTATGGATTAGAATTGGGCTTCAATAAATCAAAGTAATATTTATAAAATGAGGGAAACAAGACTTGGTTTGGGCTTCAAAATAAATAAATAAAGGAGAGAAAACAAGATTATAGTCTGGAATATGAATTTTATTAGGAGGAATTTCAATAGAAGATGCACAAGAAAATAAATTTAAATGAAAGAAAGAATTTACAAGGAAATTGAAATACAAGAATTCGGAGTAAGAAGGAATAAAATTTATACAATTGGAAACAAAATAATTTATAAACAAACAAAATACAAGAATACAGAAGATTTCTGTGTAAACTAAAACATGGGTTACAATCCTACCCACCTTACAACAAAATTTCGTCCTCGAAATTTGCATAGGTTGTAAATAGGATATAACAAAAATAGAGCTGAAGAGATAACGAAACAGGAAATTAGAGGGAGGGAAACGAAGTGGTGGTAACACTAGAATAAGCAAGAACATGGATAAAAATGATATCGAATAATGAATCAAAGAATGATGGCTAATAGAATGTACGAAAAAGAAGTAAAACGATCCTTTTTTTGTCTTTGACGGCTTCGCTATCGCTCCTATGGCGAATTGTGACAAATGCAAATGTGGATAAGTAAACGGTTTCAGAAGGAAGAAGAAACGGCACAAGACCTGTGAGGTAACGAAGCTAAACGATGAAGGAGTAGCTAGAATTGGAATCGAAAAGAGAATGGCTAGGGAAGAATTGATCCAAACAATGAGTTGATGGATGAGGATTGATGCAAGGAATGGAGGGAAGCAAACAATTCATGGAAGGAGAAGAGACATGGTAATCTGAGAATATGTTGGCTATGGCCCAACCACGCTTCCGCTACACCACTCTGATCGGAAAGACTTCGTCATGGGCAAGTATTGCCGATCGACGAAACGAGCTGAAATAAAAGAATGTGTAGCATGGAAAACAAACATAATATTGGTAGGGAAGGAATGAATGTAAACCCAGTTTGGAATCAAGGAATGAAGATGAGTAGAAGAGATGGACAAAATAAGAAGTGAGAGAACTGGATGTAGAGTGAGAGTAATGAAAAAGGGTGGCATTACCGGAATTTGAAGGGAATATGGTGGGGAAGAAATAACTAGTAGAATACTCAATATTGAATCATAAATGAAGATGAATGTAAGCTATGGAAAGCAATAAATGACGTAAGAACTGAAATATGACAAAACGGTAAAAATACCTGCAATCGTGCCTTTGACGGTCTTTGCTTCCTCTGTAATTAGGTTATGAGCCTGACTACATTCTCCAATCTATCCTCCACAGGAAGCTGATCCTCTAGTTGGTATGCCACTCTTTCTCTGAGGGTAGTCCCGAACCTTGTGGTCACTTGCTCCGCATGCAAGACACAAGCTGATGGCCTTCCAACAGTCCTTGCGTATGTGCCCAACATTGTGGCAATAGTTACAAGTCGTGTCCCTCTTTGGAGTTGCCAATGGGTAGGGTGGTGCTTCAATCGCTGGGGTCTGAACTGGCCTCTGCATTGGTCCACCTATAGATCGTGCGGTAGTAGGGCACAGTATCACCTACTGAGCGAATTTTCTCCTTCTATGGGTCGGCCCCTGAATCCTAGCTGAATTGAACAAGGCAGCGTAGGTGTGAAGCTGGTACGCAAACAAGCTCAGTCGAGTGGATTCTGCGGCATCCTGGACCCAATCCAGACAAGCTCTCATCAGTTCATTGTGTTCCTATTGTAACTCCATCATTCGTTGCATCGCTGGGAAAATGGCGACAGTCTCTGATTGTGTAGCCCTAGGTGGGGAAGTTGAAAAGCCTTCACGAGGCATAATCTGTAATGCATATTCAAATAGGGTTAGTATCTAGATGGTGAGTTGATTATTAATATTCATGTGATCAACGTGGTGTACATATTGTTGAGTTAAAGTTTGCTTAGGACCTCAACTAGTTAGGACCTAACCTGGCTTTGATACCACTAAAAATCTTGTCACGCCCCACTTCTCATTATACGGAAACACAGGCACGTAACTGAGGCCCAGCGACTGATGGGTACATCATCCATAAGCTGTAATGATTTAACTCAATATTAAGAAAGATGAAAATAACCACGCATGCAGTAAAATATCACATAAACATGAATAGTCAATGAAGTGCCTCATACATAACCAACATCTGGAAAGTAAATAACTTAGGGTCAACAAAGCCCGAAATACAAATTTTGTAATAAAACAAATAGAACTGAGAAACATAATATAAAGCAAGTAAAGCAGGATGGAATTCATCTCCGATCTTGATCACTAGTTCCTTCTGGCAATTCTTCTCCCACTCCTGTAAAGTCATCATCTGGAGTTGGGGAAGGAACGGGCCACAAGTAGTACAAGCAAGTAGGTAACAAGAATAGGAATATAGCAAGAACAGGAAATCATGTGTTCAAGAAACAAATCATGTAACAAGGAATACAAACATGTAATCGAGAATCAGGTAACTTGTCTTAAGAGCAGGATTCATGAAATTGATACTGAACATATAACATGTAAACAGGAAAATGCATGTGCTCAAGTGTGAATCTTAAGTATATTCATTTAATCAGTCTTATCTAATGCACGCAAAAATTGCGTCCCATACCTCAAGGTCGGGTGCATACAAGGATGTTAACGTTTAGACTCTAGGGGTGAATTCTATAGGTCATGTACTCGAGTCTTGCAGGAAACATGTGCATGTAGTCAAATAATGGGCACTAGAGGTAATCCCCGTCAACCCCTGATGTGGCACTTAGCTCTACATGGCACTTAGTTCCATATATCTTGTAATCATGTATCATTATCACGGGAAACACGAGCCCCTTGCTGAGTACAATCTCCTATATCGTCTACTACTAGGCCTTTCCCTCAATACCCTAGCTTGTGATTCTTTTACAATAACTAAACATGATGCAACAATGGAAACATTGTCGAGACATGTTCACGGAGACATCATTGGCTATGCAACGTATATAATGTATTTCAAGTCATGAATGCAAAGAACATCATATCTATGTACAAAAAAGCATGAAGTTACAAGTCTGGACAGGAAGAGGTCACTGCACAAAGATCAACTTTTCTGCTGGCATAGAAAAGCAAATTTGGTTCCATCAAGGATTCTGGAGACTGGACTGCTAGCCGGTTCCAACGCATATTTACAGAATACATTATTAATAAAATAGATAGGTCAATCAGATAGTTCTTATTGGGTTTACTGCACATGCAATAACTCAGTATGAGATTACACTACGTGAAATTCAAATAGAAACTTTATTAAATTCTCCAAAAAATTTATGTAACTCTTGAGACCATTCAACAACCAATTATATAACTTCCAGGTTCAATTTCTATAATAAATCTACTAATTGAATTATTAGAACATGGCGATGTGTAATTAAGCAGTGAGTCTAGAATTATGATAGTACAGTAGTGAAATTAGAATAACTTGCAATCCGTCAGTCGGATTCCAAATCCGTCAAGTGTTCTGTATTCCTAACACAGAGGTTTATGATTTCTACTGAGATGTCCCTAGCTGGTTTTAACTTATATTGGGTCAAACTTAAATTCTCTTCTGGTTTAGTGTGTGGGCAGTATTTAGGAGTCAAGTTGACATCTTTAAAATGGTCTGAAAAACTTATTCAAAAATGTTTTTAAAATCATGTTATGACTCCTAATCAAGTCTAGGAGTGTGCTAGTAAATATCAAGTCTTAATTCACTTATTAACATGACATTTTAAATTGTGAAACATGATGATGTACTATAAGGGACAATCTGGAATGTGCAGACCTAGCAGTACGAAAAACTTGATAACTCATTGTCCATAACTCCGAAACTGAATCCATCGAATATTCTGAAAACTAGATTCACAGAAGTATGACAATCATTTACAAAGTTCAATCGATTTAAAATGGAACTAGGTCAAAACCGGGCTACAATTTACAGTAGCCAGTAGGGCAGCAACTCACCGGTTCAATTTAAAACGATTCTTACTTGAAAACATATAGTTTCAATTTTGTGTTTGTGTAATGAATGTAGGGACGACACAACTACGCTTTTGATGACGTCGAATCATAGAGGCAAAAAGAAATTGATTCGACCAAACTAGATATGAAATATCATGAAGCATGGACGCTACCAGAATGACGAATTTCAACACGATGATCAATTTACTAAATACGGAGATTCAAATGAAATGCTTGTACAGAACGATGAAGATGTACAAGTTACTTGCCTTAGAGATGACGACGATTCTGATAATAACAAGAGAATAACGGGACGAGCATCCCAATGGAAACACACACGGCGACACGTACAACACCCAGCGAGAATAGTAGCAAGAAAACCTGCAGCGAGAATAGAAAGATCAGCGGCACACATGAGACAGCTGAAACAGTAAGATCGACAGCTACAACAGCAAGCAGCAGCCACAACACGACAACATCAATAACAGTAAGAGGCAGCGAGCAACGCCCAACAAGAAACAGGGCAGTAACCACTGCAGGAGACAACGACGACAAAAGCAAGAGGCGGCGGCAACACCGGTGGTTGGCAGCACTAGTGGTTGGTATCCGATGCTCGACAGCCAGCTTAAGGTAGGGCTACGAGCGGCAGGGAGGAGGGCGACGGAGCAGCATGCAAGTAGAGGGAAGCGGTGCCTTGATGATGAGGAGGACTGGTGGCGCAGCTTGGGGTTGTGTTGACAAGGAGCAGTACAGGAAAGGGATGTGGGTAGGGGTCAACAGCGATAATGGTAGCCAAGGGAGGCTGAGCGATGGTTGTAGATGGCGAGCTGCAGTCGGTGGTAATGGCGAGGTCGAGCGGCGGAGGTGGCAAACGACGGGTGTGCTCCGGTGGTCGATGGGTTCAGGTGAAGGCTACATGGGACGATGGTGGAGTTGAGGGGCTCGGTGGAGTGTTGGTGTCTAGGGTGTGGGTGCGCTCGGGGTAGCTGGCGACGGGGACAGGGAGGAGGTGATGGAAAGGATGACGAAGGAGACAAGGACGATGATGGTGCTAAGGCGGTGGTTGTCGACGACTTTGGAGGTGGGTAGTCAAGGGCGATGGTAGAGGCGGTTGGGACTGAGGTCGGGGGTGAGCATCGGGAGGAAAAGATGAAGGGTTTTGGGGGTTTGTACAGTAGAGGAAGATCAAGAGTTGGGGTTGCACAGTAAAGGAGAAGGTGAAGAGTTGGGGGGTTACTGTGGGGATTAGGAAGAAGGAGATAGAGAATCAGGGAATTTAATGGGGTAGTTAGGATTAGAGGGGGAGCGTAAGAGATTTGAGGTAAACGTGAGAGAGGGAGTTTGATCTGGTCAATAGGCAGGTAGTGGGGAAATTGGGTTTGGGTTAATAGGTTTTCTTGGGCATCAAAAAGCAATAATTTATTTAGCGGCGATGCAATCAATTCCTTGACCAATGTTGTTCTCCTAATCCATCAGGCAATTCTCCATCAACACCTGTAAACACTTCATCTAAGAAGAGGAGAAAATTTATCCTTATAGCATGTCATGGACAGCAAGTAGAGAAATCATGGAACAATGGAATAATGATATAACAATGAATTCAATGGATCAGTAGGAATCAATAACATGGGACAATAACAATAGTCAATATCATGATAATCGATTCGATCGCTATAAATAATGATTCACTATTCGATAACAATATTCAATGAACAATATCAAACACTTAGACAATATTCGATATCAATAGGAACAATGATGAACAATATGCAGTGTCAATGTCGTGTCAATCCTTAAGTCTATTAATCATTTTAATCCTAACTAATGTAGCACTTCATGCATCCCATTTATTTGCCACATGGCTGCTACATACAAATAAGTTACGTTTAGACTTAGTGGTGGATTTTATAGTTCATGTACTCGGCAACAATATGCAATAATGACTGATAATTAATGACCGATCACCGAATCAATTGAGATACTGTAATCAGTAATCTACAATCAACCGATGACCGATATGACCGATATGACCGATATGACCGATATGACCAATAGACCGATAGACCGATAAATAGGAAAACACAGGCCCCTCCTCTGAGTACAGTCCTTATATTGTCCATTACTAAAGTCAACTCTTAAACCCCAGCTTATTAATTATTTATTAATGCAACAATACAATATGCAATTTAAGACATGAGATGAACAATAGTATCAATAGGAGAACAATATGATGGTAACATGAATAGGACGATTAGAATCGTGACAATAACTCATTAGGATCATGCAATGCATCATACATATAGTAATTCACGTAATAGTACGATATAAGAATAATTAATCTATTAAAATCTGGAATATAAAAATCTGGACAGCAAGAGTAGTCTGTACAAAAATGCAATTCCCTACTGTGTCAGAACTCGGAAACTGAATCTGTCAGAAATTCTAGAAACTAGACATCCACACTGTTCCAACTCATATTTACAGTTCAATTCGATAACAGTAGCTAAGTCAAACACATTGTTCTTTACAGATTTTATGTCCAGGAAGAAAATCGACATCATGTTATTTTATTTTCAGAATCAGCAAAAACTTGATAATAAATTCATTTAAAATATTATTTAGACTCCTAAACATGATAACTAACAATCTGGAAATTTTCAGTGCAAAAATTTTATTATTTGATCAGCCTTTTTACTGTTCAAACATGAAACATACAAGAATCTATAAATCTAAAAATAAAAACACAGTTGTAGTAAAACGAGCATAACTTTTGCTACACAACTCGAAATATAGAAATTCAAGATATTCTAGAAACTAGAAAGATAAGGCTACAATTTATATTCAGAAAGTTATTCATTTTAAGATTATTTACTGGGTCAAAAATAGCAGACAACATACAGCTAGCAAGCAAGATACAGGTTTTAGGGTATTTTTCATGAAACAAATTAATTAACATGATGGGTATCAATTCTGCTAGTCGATAAACTTCTCAATCAGCATGATGGGTGCAAAATAAAAATAAAATCACATATATACACTAATTTTACATCAATCAAACAAACAACAATCAATCAAACATACAACCTAGCAATCATTTCTACAAGAGATTAATTGTGTAACAATTATGTGAACAATCTTATTATCAATTCTATTTGCACACAAGAAATATTCAATCTTTGAAGTCAAAAGTGGCACGAAGTCAAGTAAATTGAGGTTAGCTCGTGTAAAGCCTCAATATACCCAATGAAAGAGATGAGCAATGTACAATACGATAAACAAAGGGATCTACTTGCAAGAGTTTCAATAAAACTTGAATTTGATTCAATTAACAATTCAAGAGGATAGTGACTTGCCTTTTGGACGGTGAAAACGAATACCAAGAATAACGGGATGAGAATCTCGAAGCAATGAACTCGAACCCACGAAAAATTACGTGCAACTCACGTACAAGATGATCACAGCAACAAACGGCAAAAAGGCAATGGCAGTAACAGCGGCTTCAGGATCAAATATCGAGATCAAGATGCACGATCAAGGATCAAGATCGAAGATCAAAGATCAAAATAGCCATAACACGTGCCCGCAAAGCACGTGCAACACCGTGCACAACAACAACAGCAAGGGACCGACAACAAAACGGCAAGAGGGCAGCGGCTGGCTCCATTTCGATGGGGAACGGCAGTCGACAAAATCGGTTGGTGGCATCGGGGTTGTAGCGCCCCGGATCCCCGTTACCGGACATCCGTGACACCTTCCAGAATCTTTACCTTCAAATGCATCTCAACACAGTAATAACATGGAAAATTAAAAACTTCTTTATTGCCAAATAAGTCATTACATCATTAATTACAACCGATAACTTGTTCTTGGACAAGGAGTACAGATTACATCAATTCACTACAACTTATTACAAGTATTTACAGACTCCTCTTGTGAAGCTATCAACTGCCTCCTGGAATGGTAATCGATTGATTACTTGCGGAACTTCGCTGAGCAGCCCATCGGCTCCCCCGGGACTTGCTTCTTACCTTCATGCTTCTGCTGCACAACTCTGATATCTCTGCACCTGTTCGGAAGGAATAACCGATACCTAAAAGGTGGGAAATGTCAGTACTTCGACTGACGCAAAGCTGGTGATAACAGCGATCCTCTAAAATTCAATCACAACCAATAATTTATGCAAAATAGAAAGGTGTTGTGCCAAAACAAGGGTTTAGTGGATTTGGGTTCTAGTGCAGTGTTATGACATGACCCTATGGCTAGATGCAGCAAACTCACATGCCTAACTTCTAATGCAAGCAAGACATTGGAGCATGAATGCATCCCATACTACATACGCCCCCAAATCTAGCCGTCTTTCTCCACAATTTAGGGATTCGAACCCTCGCCATGCACCCTACTCTTGTACACACTCCAGTTCCCAATAGACTGTCCGTCGCCCAAGGAGATTGCAGCAGTCGGTCTTATTCCGCCCTGCAGTGCCCAAGTGGTCACCGCCACTTGGTACCCGCGTACGGACCTCCTTAGAAAACACGTTGAACCTGGTCCTTACGACCCTTGGTTTCACATGTCCATTTATGGACTCTCGCATGCGCGTTCACTCCTCATCGGGTAATGAACTGATATATACCAAAAAGAAACACAAAACACAAAAATCCGTACTTTAGGGACGTGAGCACCACGGAAGGTCAATTCCTTCGGGCCTCCCGCACCTTACTCCGGCAAACTTTGGGAATCAACAGATCGAGATACGAGCTGGGGACTCAATCCATGAGCGGTCGAGAACGTATCCCTACGACTGGAAGATACAACACCGACTATGGTTTACTAGGACTAATGCAATTTCCCAACCCCTTAATAACCATTCTAACCCCTACCTTACTCTAATTATTTCGGGTAAGAATGAACTGCTTCCACACTTGCCTATCAGCCTCTGGCCCCTGGCGATACCGGTCCGGTTCGCCACTTCCCTGGCTTGGACTTGTCCAGCATAATGGCCTATGCCTACCGGTACCACGGCTGTAAATATATAATTGCCCCGTGAGCTTCACTCACTGGCATGCTCGGACGTCCTACGCTCGGCAGGAGTCTAATAATATAGGCTTGATAGGTGCAGGGTGTCCTTTACCCTAGTAACTAACTCGAGTCACACATACCACTTGGGGAAATCAACCATCACAATAACCGAGATCAACCATCCCTAGACACGAGTCACCGACTCAGCTCACACACAAGGGAAAGAAATGCTTCCACAATCCTTAATCCAACCCCAGACTAAGCGACCTACGGGTTTCTGCCCGAATCTCAAAATGGTCATAACTCTATCGATACAACTCCGATTGGAGTGTATGGCCCCAACCTGGAAAGGTTCGATCCTAGGCTACAACTACCTAGTTAACCACGAGCTTAGATTCAACCATCTAAGTCCTCGACATAGTTTCTCAAGCTCCAGCCTGCGTGCTTCCTGCGCACGGGTTGCACCTCACCAGTAACACGAAACCCTATTCGTTCATCAGGACGACACGAACTCAATTTCTATATGAGGGTGTGGGTGTTCTCAACAACCCTCTAGTTGGTCATGAGTACAAATTATACCCTTAAGTTATCCTAACACACTCATCTATCGTCAATACACCCATTACACAATTGGTCTCTCCAATTCAGAGCATTCAGCTCTACTATCGTCCTCTGTCCAGTCTTACAAATATCATAAAAATTGAACCGTTTACTGGATTTGCCTCAAACTAGTATTGTTGGAAATTTCTAGGTGTCCCCTACAACTCTCGCCTGGGTCATGATCCTCAACAATTGCCTCTAACAGGTCTCAATTTCCCAATCTTTATAGAGTGTCAAAACTGGCTGAAAACAGCACAGTGCTCACTCAAAAAATCACAGTAAATTGCATACTTGTCCAATTGACACAAAATTTATGGTGGTGAGACTAGATATCATACCCGACATTATCCAAAAGACCTCATGTCAAAATTATAATTATTCAGAGAGTAATAGCTACTGCAAGTGAGCACAGAAACTATCCAGTTTTCTAATTCAACATCAGATACTGATTAGAGATAGATTTTTCTTATGCCTTTAAAATCATCCAAATAATCTACTGATTTTTCTAGATAATCAACATGCATTCAGGAATAATGAATAAAAATTTCAGATCAAAATCATGCTTCAACAAATCACGAAAATTCCTACAATATCAACCATTCTGTTTTTCTTTTCCTGAGTCTGTTTTACGACATATATCCATCTCACAATTTTATTAGCACATCAAATGATCATAGAAAAATCTGAAATAAATCATGGATGACCCTAACACATAAATGAACAAATAATTTTAATTTTGTGGTCTAATTCAACATATTGTGCTCTCGAAAAAATCCACAATATGATACTCCGGACCAGCTTTTCCTAGTTCCATTCTGACTTCTACTTCTAACTTTAGAAAAAGCAATCCTATGCATTCTAACACACATGCATGCAACCAAATTTAATTAAGAGACAAGAATTCAAGTTTAGAGAAACTTCCCACCTTAGGTTGTTGTAGTAGAAGGGATCTCTTCAAGCTTCTTCTTGGAAATCTCCTTCTCCTTCACTTCCTTCTTCTTTTCTCTCCTCCTTCTCTTTAGGGTGTTCTCTTCTGAAAATTCCAGAGAAAATGGGAGAAATGAAGTGGAAATGAGGGTGATGGAGGTGTGTGGGCCAGATTAGACCGGGGGGGGGGGAGGGTAGGTCAGGCTATAGGTGGTTTGTAGGCCTCAAAACCATGGCTTAGCCCATTGGTTTGGGGTGTGTTATGTTGGCTGCCCAACTTAACTCTTAACGAGCTCCAACGAGTGTGAGACGCGTGTTGTAACGAGCGCACGCAACCTATATTCATTGTAGTACCATACCGTGTTATATTTGCATGTGCGTCGTGCCGAAAACTAGCTGTTATACTAGTATCGGTCCGTCTCGTTCTCGTGCATCCTTGGGATGCAACTCTTACAAAAACCGTCCCGTAACCCTAACCATCCACCACGATGTCACAAATCGACCCAATAATACTACAATCAATTGCACGCATAGTAACAATATACATACACATATGCATATATTCAGGTACCGTACAAAACGGGGTGTTATAGGGGTCACCGGAGGTGGGGGCGTTGACAGGGTCGACGGGGGAGGAGGAAGGTGGGTCGTCGATTGGGCGGCTCGAGGCTGGAACGACGGTAGGTTGAAGAGGTCGAAACAGGGGAAAGAAGGGATGGTGAAGCTCTGTTTCGTTCCAAAACAGGGGAAAGGAGGAGCTAGGGATGGGGAAGACGGTGGAAGGAGTTTGCAGCGCTGGCGGTTGTAGAGTGCAGCAATGGGGATGTGGAAGTGTGCAGTCGACTGTGGTGGGGAAGATGACGAAGGCGGAAGGTTGAATATGGACGAGGAAGGTTTGAGGGATGCAAGGTGGTGTTGGGTTTCAGCAATGGGTTCGACGGAAGGAGGGAGAGCAAGGTAGGGCGATGGATGGCGGGGACTGGCGACGATGAGGCGAGATGGCGAGGAGGTATAGCGGTGGAGAGCGATGAGGGTAGGGTGTGGGTTTCGGCTTGGGAAGAAGTAGGAAGAAGAAGTTGAAGGGGGATGAACAGTATAGGGGTAGTGGAGGGTTTGGCAGCTACTATTGAGGCTAGGGTTAGGTTAGGGGTTAGGGTAGGGTAGTATGGTTTTAATAGGGTATTTATAGGGTTTAGTTGAGATATTGGGTTTGGGTAAAGGGTTTGGATATTGGGTTAGAATCCAATATGAGAAATAATGGGATTGTAGGGTTTATAAAATATACATATAAATATACATTAAATCAAATAATAAAATACATATAAATGGTGTATGTTCGGCCTTTACAAAAATAATAATAATGACAACAATGTTAATAATAATTGTATTGGTAATAAAAATAATTATAATAATAATTGTAACAACATCAACAATAGTAATAATAATAAAAACAATAATAATAATGACAATAAAAATAACGATAACAATAATAATAATAATGTTATGTATCAAAATATGATTTGAGATTAACAAATTTATTATAAATCCAAATTGTAATAATATATTTGATTTAGGTTAAAATATAAATAGTCAATCAATCAGAAAAGAAAATAAAGTTAAAATTCACCATTATTCGAAATAACTAAAATTTTCGATTAGAAAACACTGTAATAAAAGATCTGAAATGAATTTAGCACAAAATAAATTTATAAAAATCCAATTGTGGGAAATACACGGAAAAATACTTATTAACGGGAATGGCGGTTACAAGGAGGGATTTGAATAGGAGATGCACAAGAAAAATAATTCAAATGAATGAAAGAATTTACAAGAAAATTGAAATACAGGAATACGGAGCAAGAAGGGATAAAATATGTACAATCGGAATCAAAATAATTTATGGACAAATGGAATACATGAATACAGAAGATTTTCGTATAAACGAAAATGTGGGTTACAGTTAGGGTTTCAATTTGGGCTGTTTTTTTAAAATAGAACAATGAAGGAGAGAAGGGGAAGAAATGAAAAGGGGATTTGGGGAGATTCCCAAATTACCCTCACTCAGTTACACTAAAGCTGCTAATTTTGGTGGAGCTCATCGCAACCATCCGATCGTGTTGCCGCTAAATTTGGTGTGGGGGCCAACAGATAGACTTTGTGAGTTCGTGGAAAAATCTGAATAGCGAATCCAAACCAGTTCGTTGGTATTGGGCTGCTGACTCCCGCCGTTCACCTGCAAGGGAATTTGATTAAGAAAGAGCTTTAATTGGAAAAAGAGTGATTACCTTGTAACAGTGGTAGGTCGGAGGTATTTATAGTCGCCATGGGAATTTGATTAGGGATCTGATTTCCTGTGATACCGTTAGGAGTAAAATCCTCATAATTAGTTTAGGAAACTGATCCCTGGTTCCCGGTGAGAGGATAATCGCGAATCAGGCCCGTTGATTTAGTCAAATCAGAGACCCTGATTTCCTCTTGCTGGTCTGGGTTTGTCTTCGGTCGGGACCTGTACCCAGCTGGAGTGGATCCGTTCGCGGGTTATTGGATCTATGAAGGGGAGATCCAGTGCCCGCTTCGGGCCCATCTATATGCGAAATTACCGTTTTACCCCTGAGCTTCAACATTCGTGCCCAATCTGGATGGTTCCGATTTAACCCCATTTTTAGCCATATCACGAGCCCCCCACTCCTAAAGACTGAGTGTGATCAGCTTTTGAGGAGTAGTTTAACTGTTTCAGTGGCTAGTGGAGTTGTATCGGAGTCGGAATGGAGGGTTTTGAATCTCGAAGGGGGTAGTGAGGTGATTTTTGAAGCTGTAAGATGTTCTTGAGCCTTGTTGAATATCCGACGGTTTTTATCTATTTTTTCGGATTATTTATTTACTTTTGCGATGCGTTAACGAGTCGTTCGGGGGCCTTAACAATACATTATAGGAAATAATTGTTCGTTCAGGGGCTCAAAAATATTCCCCCGAATTCATAATTATTTTCTAGAATTTCTAGTTAATTTTCCCGATTTTTTAGTAATTTTTTCGCAATTTTTAAATAAATAAAACGATTAAAACAAATAAAAATTGATTTTTAATACCTATTTATGGCGTGGCTTGATCTGGACCGTTCATCACCAGAAGCGCGAAGGTTGTGGTCGTTCGGTAGTCATTTTCTCGCTTTTTGAGCTCGGATGGGCACTTGTTCGGTCTGCCGACCGGGGGTATAAGGGTTCGGCTGTCCGAGCGACGTGGCATGATCTGAGCCGTCGGATGGTGGCACGAATCTCGAGACGGGCACAGTTCCCAAGAAAATGCTATCTTGTTGTTTAGCGCACGTGGCACGATCTGGACCGCTCATCATCAGAAGCACGAATTTCTGGAAGATCCAATGGTCGTGGTCGCTCGGCGCCTTTTTTTCTCCGTTATGGAGGTCGGATGGGCACTTGCTTGGTTAGCCGACCGGAGGTCTAAGGGTTCGGCTCTCCGAGCGGCGTGGCACGATCTGAGCCGATGGATGATGGTGCGAATCTCGAGACGGGCCAAGATCCCAAGAAATTGCTATCTTATCGTTTAGCGACGCTGGAAAGATCTGTGCCGTCTAATCGAGATCTTACACGAATGTTGAGGAGAAAGTGAATTTTCTCCGTTTTGGGGCTCGGATGGGCACTTGCTCGGTTAGCCGACCGGGCGTCTAAGGATTCGGCTGTCCGAGCTTTGTGGCGCGATCTGAGCCGTTGGATGGTGGCACGAATCTCGAGACGGGCTCCGTTTCCAAGAAAACGCTATCTTGTCGTTTAGCGACGCTGGCAAGATCTGGGCCGTTGGATGATGGCACAAATCTCGAGATAGCTCCGTTCCCAAGAAAACGCTATCTTGTCGTTTAGCGATGTTGGCAAGATCTGGGCCGTCTGATCGAGATCTTACACAAATGTTGAGGAGAAAGTGAATTTTCTCCGTTTTGGGGCTCGGATGGGCACTTGCTCGGTTAGCCGTCCGGGAGTCTGAGGGTTTATGGGTCTGCAAGGACGATGGCGAGCCGTTGGGCCTTCATGAGAAGGCCGAGCTGAGGTACTGGCTGCCCTCAGGGAGCATTAATGCCGCCCCAGGATTTGTGCAGCGTTCCAACTTCCCGGGGTCATTAAAATGACGTTCTCTAATTAATGCGTGGCACTTCAGCTCCCTAGGCGTGACCGCTCGGCTTCCGTCGTTTTGCCTCTCAAGGGCCATAATGGCTGGTCCTTGGGGGAAGGTTATAAATACCCCGCTCCCCCTGTAGCTTCGATCACAGCAATGGTGGTTCATCGACCATCGAAGGTGTCTGGCTTGGGCGGATGCCTGTTTTTTGAAAAATTCTAACCCTGAGAGCGTCGGATGGGTGGTCACTCTTCCGCCGTGATCTTCTTCTGACTCTGACGGCCCCGATGCGAATGTCAGGGCCAGGGGAGATCAGGGCAGAAGGGGTGACGACCGGAGTCCGGACCCGGGGGACAAGGTGCCTCGGACGAATGGGTCTTCTCCGATCTCTGTCTTCCTTCCGGGCTGACAGCTTCTGATGGTTGTCAGCCCGAAGGAGCTAGAGATGGGAGATGTGCCGATCTGCCTTCTGACTGGACCTCACGCGATGGTGGTTTTTCTCCCACCCTTGAATGATTTGTGATTTCGGCTTTCGAGGCCGTAAGCCTCGAGTTGCTCACGGGTGAGAGGGGAACCGACCGAGTCCTGGGGCCCGGGGCACTCGCCAAGGGCGGGTGCCTTAAAACTTTTAATCCAAATTTTCTCTTGCTTCCTGGGACAGATGCGGGGTGTCCGGGTTCGAAGTGCTTCATCCAGGCGATGTGGCACGATCTGAGCCGGTGGGTGGAGCCACGAATCTCGAGACGGGCTCTTGTTCGGTAGCCGACTGGGCTATTTGATGTTGAGGTCGGATCGCACGTCGCTCGGATTTTGATCCCGTGCGTGCCGAGCTATTTGACTTGTATCGAAACGTTTTGTCTTTTCGCCAACTGTTGCTGTTCGGTCACAAAGTCATTTGGGCTTTCGTAAGAGTCGCACCCTTACGTAATGAAGTCCAAGAGACTTTTTCTTTTACTATAAAACTTCACTTCCCCCACCCCCAATCTCATTATTCACTTTTACTTTCTTGCTCAAGTTTTTACTTCTCACCATCGAAGTTTTTAGCTCCTGGGCGGCGCTGCTAGCTGTCGCGGCAAGGCGTTTCATTGCTGCGGCGAACTTTTCCGACCGTAACAGTCACTTCAAGGTCAGTCTCTTTCCTCTCTCTTTAGAAAAATGGTTAAGATTACTTCTTCGGATGAGACCCCCGCCTCGGACCGAGTCGTCAGCCGAGTGGGTGAAGAGAAGGAGGTGGTAGAGTCGACCGAGCTGACCGTGGTCCGGCCGAGCAAGAGTGGCGAGGTCGCCGAGCTACCCCAGGATGTTGCAGCGAGCTCCCGGAAGGGTAAGGGGGTCGTGACGGTTATAGAGCAGCCGAAGAAGGCAGGGGAGTTCGGTCGGCAGCCGATCGTTCTGTCCAGCGTAGGGGGAGTTCGGAGCTACTCCGAAGAGATGGTGGAGAAGGTGACCCAGGGCACCGCCAAATCGGTAGAGGAGAAGGAGCCGAGAGAGTTGTCCGAGGTGGACCAGATCACTTCGGTTCTTACGGAGGCTGATCTGCATCGGATCCGGACCGGTCCAGATCCCTGCCGAGTACGGGCTACTTCTCCCTAGACCAGGTTTCTGAGCCTGCACGTCGTCTTCGGCCGACACGTGCGTTTTTCAACTCGACTCCTTGGCCACTGGGCTTCGTTTGCTGCTGCATCCGTTTATTGTCGAGGTCCTCAATCGGTACGGCTTGTGCCCTGCCCAACTGATGCCGAACACTTGGAGGCACGTCTCGGCGTTTGTTCTCCAGTGTCAAGAGATCGGCGCCGAGCCAAGTCTGTTTCTCCTTCGGAGCCTCTACCGTCCTTGCCAGCCGAACAGGAACGAGCAGAGGTTCTACCTTTCGCCACGGACAGGCGTGAAGTTGATCGAGAACCCGGACTCGATCAAGCATTGGAAGGAGAAGTACTTCATTGTCCGAGCTCCCGGACCCTGGGCAATTCCGATAGCTTGGTCGAGGGAGGGCCTGCCCAAGCGAGCGAAGAAGGAGCCAGTGCTTAGTGACGAGGAGACGGAAGTCCTCAAGAAACTCCTCGGCCTGCCGACGCTTAGTTGGAAGGACATCACCGAGGAGGCTCTGTTCTGAGGGGGTCTCAGTCCGATAGACCCCAGTACGCCCCTGGTATTTTTATTTTTTGCTTGAATTTCTTGAAAAATTTTCTAAGTTTTTTCATTCGGTTTGTGCAGAGTCTTCCAAGATGGACTATAGGGCGTTGATGGCGAAGGCCAAGGCGGCTAGGGAGCAGGAGACGAGAAAGAAGAGACCCTCGATAGGGCCTCAGGACGGCCGAGCACCAAAGATACCTTCGGTCCCAAAAACCGCCGACCTGCAGGGGGTCGTTGTTACGAATGCCGATCCTGAGCAGGAGAAGGTCGCGGCCTCCGATCCTCCTGTCTCGGATGCGCCGACTCCAACGGCGAAGGCAGATGCTCCTGGCTCGTCGAGCGGCGATTTCAACGTGAGCACGGCGTTAGCCCTTAACGTTCCGCCCCTTACTGCCGAAGCGGAGAAGATTCTGACCGAGGAGCATAAGCGGATCTTCGTCCCCGACTGACAAGTAATGAAGGTCGACGGCTTCTTAAAGGACAGCAACATTTGTATGCAGGCGGTGAAACACCTACCGACCCCAAAGGACCGAGCGGCTCTTAAGTCCAGGGAGGTCGGGGACGCTACGATGCAGATTGCTCGGAACACGATGTTGGTAAGTAGACCAGACACTTTCTTCTTGAAGCATTCCTTTCAAATTTTTCTAAGTTTTTAGATTCAGATTCTGACTGTTTGTTCTCTTTTTAGACCCTCTGCCACTTCAACTTTTTGCTCGAAGAGTTCGCGAGCAAAGAACAGGAGCTGTCGGCACTGTGCGACCGGGAGAGGTCGGAGCGCGCGAAAGCTGTGAAGCTGTTCGAAGCCGAGCAACTCCTCTCGGCAAAGCACGGTGCCGAAGTGGCAGGGTGGGAGGCGCAGCTGGCCGAAGCTATACAGCGGTCGGCGGACGAGGCGGCCAAGCTCGAGGCCTCAGAGAAGGAGAAAGCCGAGCTCAAGGTGGAGCTGGCCAAAGCCCAGTCGGAGGCGGAGAAAGCTCGGAAGGAGACCGAGAGGATCAGGGCCAAGCACCAATCGAAGGTTGCGAAGGCGAAGAGGGCTGTCCAGCAAGAGGCCGAGCGGCACATGTTTAAGAACATGGAGGACGCGTACGGCCAAGCCCTGCTTCATATCGCTGCTCGGAACCCGGGGTTCGACACATTCTCCTGCCACTTCTACGACCCCGTGGAGGGTGAGGAGGAGCTTCCCTCGGCAATGCTCAGCCCCGAGGGACAGGCTGGCGATGTCGAAGGCACGGGCGAGACAGAGGCCGAGGGTGAGGAGGATGACTCCGAGGACGAAGACGTGGACGAGGACATGGGAATCGTCGGGGGTTCAGAAGACCCGAGCGACAAAAAGGTCGACCCCTGACTTGGTTGCATCTTCAGTCTTCTTTTTGTTTTTTTTTTTTGTAACGCCTGACTGCGGACTGGCCACCGCCCTTGTAATGCTTTTTTGAGTTTTGAATGAAAACGCTTTTTGTTTGGCCAAAAATTCTCCAAGTTTTAGACCTCGGATTTTGTGTTTGACTAGCCGCAAAATTTCTCCAAGTGTTGGGCATCGGATTTATCTTTGCTTTTCAGGTGAAGTTTGGTCCGATCACGGAGGTTTTGAACCGTCGCAAGGAGCTGAAAGAAACGAAGCGAGCGCTTTCCCATAGCCAAGAGAGGCGATTCTTTATGCTCTTGAAGTTGGAGGAGATAAAAGTGGCAGCGAGGAGGTATTGTCGCGAGTTGAAGCAACTAAGGAAGCAACCTCAAGCTTCTGGCCTCGAAGGTGAGATGGAGCAGCTCCGTAGGGAGCTTTTCGTTGCCGAGCAAAAGAATAACGAGCTCTTGGCCGAGATCCGTCACTTGGAGGTAACGGAGAAAGAACATTCGGCGGAAGGAGAAAAGTTAGCTTCCGAGTTGGAGAAGTTGTCATCCGAGCGCCAAAAGTTGTTGGCTAAGGTCGACAAGCTTAGGAAAATTACGATAGACAGGGGATCGAGGTCACCCATTATCGACGTCTTGCGACCGATAGCGCCAATGTTGCGGGCTCGTCGAGACCTCCTCGTTTGAAGATGTCGTCGAAGGATGACGTTCTGAGAGATAGGATTATCGAGCTAGAGGAAGAGATCACGTCGTTCAAGCCTCTGCCTGAGAAGGCCAACGTTCGTAGTACGTCGTGTACTCGCGAAGAGAGCGAGAGAGTGATCACCTTCTACGAACTTGCAACTCGTTTGCCTGCGGTGAGGCGGAGTCCTGCTGATGCTCAGAGTAATGTAGCTGTCTCGTCTAGCGGCGCCTCAGTTGGTGCCACAGTTAGAGTTAGCGGTGAAGAGGGATCTCGCTTTGCTGGTTTGGAATCGAGCTCGGAGGTCAGGCGTCGCCGACCCCGGGTTTCCTTGAACCGGAGCGTTCCCCTTTATTGTAAAACCCTGTTGTAGCGTCGGTCTAGTTGTATGTAGGCCTACTTTATTTGAATAAAAACCTTTGCTTTGCTTCTGTGTAACTTCCGATCTCTGACAACTTACTCAAAGTCTGAAAGTTTGATTGAAAATTCTTTAAGTGTTGGGCTTCGGCAGTGTTCGAGATTTTGTTGTCTGACTCTTCTTCTTTTCAGCTTGTGGTGGTGGCTGAAGACGTCGAGCCTGCTCGCTCGGATGACAATGCTCAAGCCAAGGCTGTCTCAGGGGTGACGAGGCCGTGCTTGGGGAGGTGCCGAGAGCGGCTCTATGAAGTCGAGCTGGGATTGCGCCGAGCCGAAAGCGAGCGGAACCATCTTCAGCTCATCCTAGGCCAGCGGGACATCGATATCCGGCGTCTGGAGAGCAGGATCGCCGAGATGACCCCCGTAGGAGAGGACGAAGGTTCGTCGACCGCCTTTAGCAACACTCTTCGGATCCAGTGCGTTCGGCACAATTTGTCAAAAATAACAGCGGAGAGGGACGATTTGCTTTTCGAGATCTGTCACTTGCAGACTGTAGAGGCGGAGCTTCGGATGGAGGGAGAGGGATTGGTGGCTGAGGTGGCCAAACTGACGACCGAGCGGGACGAGCTAACGGCCGAGGTCGACGCACCGAAGTGTAGTCGGTCGGCATTGTAATTTTTGTACTTTAAGGCCTTGTGACCTTGTTGTACGGAAGAGTCGTTTTGTACTGTATCCCAATTATTAATAACATTTCTTTCTCGAACTCGCATGTCCTTTGTAACTTTGTGTAGTCATTTTGTCTGTGACCGTGTTCATCGCGCCGAGGTCTCTGAGCCGACCACTTGTTCACTCGGCCAGTGGTGCCGAACAGCGCTTTGGTCTCCTAATCTTAGGAACTTACGAGATGGGCCGAGCTTTACCTAATAGTGGGCTCGCTGGCCACCGTAAGAGTAGTTCGACGGCTGTGGGAGCAATTCAGAATGGCGACCCACTCCTAGCCCGCTTAGAAGCGAGCTTGCGGAGTAGAATCGAGCCAAGTGTTGGACTCCGGAAGCATCGTTAGAGTTCAACGGTCGTGGGAGTAATTCCGAATGGCGACCCACTCCTAGCTCGCTTAGAAGCGAGCTTGCGGAGTAGAATCGAGCCAAGTGTTGGACTCCGAAACCATCCTTGGAGTTCAACGGTCGTGGGAGCAATTCCGAGCGGCGAACTACTTCTAGCTCGCTTAAGAGCGAGCTTGCGAAGTAGAGTTGAGCCGGGTATTGGACTCCGAACCATTGATTAAATAAAGAATAAAGGCGGAGAGATACAAGCAATTTTATATGTATGAAAAAGCATTCTTTATTGATAACTGACGGCGAGCCGTTTTTACATATGACAACTTAAGAGAGGAACGGTTCGACACCCTGGGATACTCAGAGAGGTGCCGGGTCGCTTTCTTGGTATTTTAAAAGGTGGTCGGCATTCCAGGTCCTCGGAATCTCCCTGCCTTCCAGGTCTTCTAAAATAAGCTCCGTGCCGAACTACTTATGCGATCTTGTAAGGTCCTTCCCGATTCGGAGCTAGTTTGCTCTTCTGATTGGGGAATGAGATAGCTAGTTTTCTGAGAACCAAGTCCCCCTCCTTCAGATCGGTGGGTCGGACTCTCTTGTTGTATGCCAACTCGATCCTCCTCCGGTAGTTCTGTTGGCGGATTGACGCTCTTTCCCTCAGTTCGTCCACCAGGTCTAAGTTCACCCGGAGTTCCCTGGCGTTCTGTTCCTCGTTGTAGGCTGCGAGGCGAGGAGAAGGTATTCCGACTTCAAGGGGTATCACTGCCTTGGACCCGTAGGTGAGGTTGAACGGGGACTCTCATGTGGGGTCCGTTTGTTGGTGCGGTAGTTCCACAGCACGTTAGGGAGTTGGTCGACCCATAAGCTTTTAGAACACTTGTCCAGTCTCTTCTTGATACCAGAGAGGATCTGCCGGTTAGCGTTCTCTACCTGGCCATTCGACTGTGGGTGGGAGATGGAGGAGAAGCGTTGTTGGATGGCAAGGTCTTCACATAGGGCTCGGAACGCGGCCCCAGTAAACTGAGTTCCGTTATCTGTTACGAGGACACGGGGGACGCCGAATCGGCAGATGACGTTCTTCCAAAAGAATTGAAGCACCTTGTTCTCGGTGATAGTGGCTAGGGGCTCGGCCTCAATCCACTTTGAAAAGTAGTCGATGGCTACGACCAAGAACTTGAACTGGCCCGGAGCTGGAGGGAATGGCCCTAGTAAATCCATCCCCCACATTGCGAAGGGGATAGGACTTGATAGGGAGGCGAGGTTAGCTTGGGGGAGGCGACGAATGTTGGAATGTCTCTAACAAGAGCCACATTGCCGAACGTGTTGCTCGGCGTCTTGGAGGAGAGTCGGCTAGAAGTATCCGTAATTCAGAGCTTTCCGAGCTAACGACCTAGACCCTGAATGTGCCCCGCCGATGCCTTCATGGAGCTCCTGTAAGGCATAGTCGGCTTGTTCTGGGGAAAGGCATCTTTGGTATGGTCGGTCGTCTATCTGTGAGAAGGAGCGCTTGTACAAGATCCCCTCGATCAGGATGTACCGCTCGGTCCTGGTTCTTATTCGGCGTGCTTCCTTGGGGTCCTTGGGGAGGAGTTCGTCCCTTAGGAATTCCACTAACGGTTTCATCCAATTATCTTGCAGTAGGACCGGCAATGACTCTACTGAGTCGAGGGTCTCGTCTTCTATACTCGGTTTCAAGAGGACCTCGATCAAGACGGTCTGCTCGAGACCTTGGAGGGAGGATGAGACCAACTTGGAGAGGGCGTCGGCCTGTGAATTCTCTTCTCGAGGGACTCGTTGGATGAGTGCCTCTTCGAACCGGGCCATGAGGGTTCGGACTTTGGCAAGGTACTTCGCCATCCGTTCGTCTCGAGCCTCATAATCGCCCAAGACTTGATTCACAACCAGCTGAGTGTCACTATAGATTTGGAGGCATTGCGCCTCGGCACTTCGGGCAAGTCCGAGGCCGGCGATTAGTGCCTCATACTCTGCTTCGTTGTTTGAGGCCTTGAAATTCATGCGGAGGGCATACTGGAGGACGAAGTCATCTGGACCTGTCAGGATGATACTGGCACCGCTTCCCTCGTTGCAAGAGAAACCGTCCACAAAAACCGTCCAGATGGGTGGTCCATTCTCTGCTTGGCTGACCTCGGGGATGGTGCTCTCGATGATGAATTCCGCTAAGGCCTGTGCCTTTATTGCGGTCTGGGGCTGGTAGGAGATGTCATGTTGGCTCAGCTCGATGGACCATTTCATAAGTCGGCCTGAGGTTTCTGGCTTATGGAGTACTTGTTTCAGCGGTTGGTCGGTGAGGACCACAACCGAGTGGGACTGAAAGTATGGGCGGAGCTTCCTCGCCGCCATAATTAGGGCGTAGGCCATCTTTTCTATCTTCGGGTAGCGTAGCTCGGCATCTCGAAGCACCTTGCTCACATAGTAGATAGGCCTTTGAGCCCGGTCTTCTTCCCTCACCAAAATAGCACTTAGGGTCTGCTCGGAAGCAGCTAAGTAGAGGAAGAGGGTTTCCCCTGGGGCGGGCTTGCTGAGCAGGGGAGGATTGACCAAGTAGGCTTTCAGCTGGTTGAACAACTCCTGTTGCAGTTCGTCCCATTCGAAACCCTTGGCCCCCCTGAGAGCTTTGAAGAAGGGGAGGCACTTTTCCCCAGACTTCGAAAGGAATCGCCCAATAGCGGCGAGGCAACCCGTAAGCCTCTGCACTTCCTTGATGTTTCGGGGTGGGGCCATGTCCAGTATGGCCTTAATTTTTTCAGGGTTTGATTCGATCCCTCACTGGCTGACCATGAAGCCGAGGAACTTTCCTGACGAGACCCCGAACGCACACTTGTTCGGATTAAGCCTCATGTTATGCCTTCTCAGTACGCCGAATGCCTCCTGTAGGTCGGCCACGAGGTCGGTACCTCGGATGCTCTTCACGAGCATGTCGTCGACGTATACTTCCATGTTGCGGCCTATCTGGCTTTGGAAGACTTTAATGACGAGGCGCTGGTAGGTGGCTCTAGCGTTCTTCAATCCGAACGACATAACTCTATAACAGTAGAGGCCCTGGTCGGTAATGAAGGAAGTCTTCGGTATGTCTGGGGGGAACATTCGTATTTGGTTGTAGCCGAAGAAGGCATCCATGAAGCTGAGGAGCTCATGGCCCGAGGTGGCATCGATGAGGGTGTCGATATTCGGGAGAGGGAACGGATCCTTCGGACACGCCTTATTCAAGTCTGTGAAGTCGATGCATATCCTCCAGGAACCATTGGACTTCTTAACCATGACGACATTGGAGAGCCACTTGGGGTAGTTCACCTCCTGTATGAATCGAGCTTTTAGGAGCTTGTCCACCTCCTCCTTGATGGCTTGTTGTCGCTCGGGAGAGAATTTATGCCTCTTCTGCTGAACCGGTCTGCACCCCGGTTCGACGCTGAGGCGGTGCACTAGAAGCTCCTCGGAAATTCCGGGCATATCCGCGGCGGACCAAGCAAATAAGTCACGGTTCTTCCGGATGCACTGCACCAAGTAGGAACATAGGGCAGTCGGTAGGGACTTGCTGATGAGGAACTTTCGGCTCGGGTCCTCGTCCGAGAAAAGCACTTCTTCCAATTCGTCCGCCGGCTCGGATGTTTGTCGGACGTTCGGCTCGGGGATCTCTAAAGTCTCGAGGGAGAGCACCGGACCCCCCAGTGGAAGTCATGTAGCATTTTCGAGCCGTCTCTTAGCTGCCCTTGACTTCTCCCACTCCCGCCCGGGTGGGGAACTTCATCTTGAGGTGGTACACTGAAGGAACGGCTTCCAGGGCAGCTAGGCCAGGTCGGCCCAGGATGACATTGTACGCAGCCGGGACATCGACGACCATAAAGTCCATCGGCTCTGTCCGGGTAGTAGGGGTCTTCCCAGCAGTTACGTCTAGGGTGATAACCCCTTCGACAGTTACTGGCACCCCCATGAACCCGTGGAGCGTGTAGCCGGCCAGTTTGAGGCGATCCCGGGATAGTTGCAGCCCTCGGAAGGCCGAGAGGAAGAGGATGTTCACGGAGCTCCTGTTGTCTACCAGGATCCTCTGCACTTTGAAGTTCGCCATGCGGAGGTCGATAACAAGTGCGTCGCAGTGGGGAGTTCGGACCCCCTCGAGGTCTTCATCAGAGAAAGTTACTGGGACGCCGAGGCCTTTGGGGGGAGGGACGCCGTGAACTGAATTGACCTCTCGGACGAAGGCCTTCCGAGAGGAGTTGGAAGAGCCCCCCATTGGGCCTCCGTGGATAAGGTGCAGAACACGCTCCTCCTCGAACTCGGGGGTTTCATCGCGTCGCTTGGAGCGCTTGTTAGCCCCCCGAGGCGGAGGAGTGGCGCGATCTCCCCGATCATTTGTCCTCACAAACTTAGCCAACTGCCCCCTCTGGATGAGGGCCTTTATCACGTTCTTCAGCGCCCGGCAGTCGTTGGTGTCGTGGCCGTGATCCCGGTGGTAACGACACTACTTCTCCTTGTTCCTCTTCTTGGCTGGGGTGTTCATCCTCGGAGCGGGAGGTATAACTCCCTCCTTCTCGACTTCCATCAGGATGGTTGAGACGCTGGTGGTGAGAGGAGTAAATTTTTCAAACCTGGGAGGAGGACGGCGCTGACCGCTATTATCCTTCTGTAGCTTCTTGGCCCCTTCCTCTTCCGTCGTCTTTCTCTTCGATCCGGAAGCGGTTCCTCCGAAACCCAGGAAGCACTCGGCTTCCTAGGCACGAATATATTTCTCGCATCTAAGGAGAAGGTCGGCGAAATTGTGCGGGGGCTTTTGGCAAGGGACGACCGAAGGTTAGAGTTGAGGACGTTGGATTGGAATGCGACGGTCGCCACTGACTGGTCGAGGGAGGCGATGGACCTGACCTCCGCAGTAAACCTCCTCACATAGTCCCTCAACTTTTCTCCCCTCTCCTGTCGGAGGTGAAGTAGAGAGAGGCTGGTCTTCTCCGTTCGTCTGCTGCTCACAAAGTGGGTTATGAAGAGCATTTCGAACTGCTCAAATGAGAAGATTGAAAAGGGAGCGAGCCGGGAGTACCATTCCCGAGCTGAATCCTAAGGGTGGCGGGGAAGGTTTTGCAGAGCATGGCGTTGGAAGCTTGGTGGATTAGCATCAAGGTCTTGAAGCTCTCGACATGATCAACGGGGTCCGACTCCCCCGAATACGTTTCAAACTGCGGAGGCTTGAAACCCCTCGGGATGGGAACCTCCATGATAGTCCGGGAGAAGGGAGGTCTGCCGGGACGGACGGTCCTACCTCTAGACTCTTCCTCCTTGTCCATTCGACTGATGCGTCTCTCCATCTCGTGGAGACTGCAGTAGAGAGCATCGTCCCTTCGGTGGTAGTCGATCGAGCCCCTGGACTCGTCTTCGTAGGAGGGGGAGCGGGGACTACGACGGCGGTAGTCTTGGGAGCGGCGAGGACTATGGTTGTGCTGTTGGTGATTAAGAGCCGGAGGAGGTGTTATGGACCGAGGACGGGGACTTGGGACCCGTGGGGGTGTCGGAACCCTTTGGGCATTGTTGTTGGTGGGGCGAAGGTTGAGGGCTTGCAACACTGTTGCTTGGAATTGTAGGAACTCAGCACGAGTGATAGGCACCTCATCATTCCTCGGGTGACACCGACCAGTGGGGGAACGTGGTCCCCTCCTATGACGCTCGGGGGATTCCCTCTGACCCTTTCGGTCCGGGGACCTCCTGGTGTCTCGGTGGTGAGGAGATCGCTCACCTGGATGTCGTTGGCGGGGGGCTCCCTCTCGGGCCCGCTTATCATCCAGGCGGTGAGGAAGATCCTCATCCTTTTGCCGGTTTAGAACGGTATTACGGAGGTCGGAAGCTCGAGGATGGTGGGAAGCCATGGAATCCGAGGAGGAATTGTGGATGGACACGTGGTCCAGGTCGAGGGGTTGTTTCTGCGGGTCGGGGCGAGAGATCCCTGCGGCGGCATTTGAGGGGCCCGTGGGACCATTAGGAGTTTGCTGATTTGGGAGAGGAGGTAGATCCTCGGTTTGAAGCGGATGTTGTCTCTGTTGATGAGCGGGTTGGAAGGGGACATCTTGTTGTTGATTTGGATTGGGCCCACGATTGGATCCCCTTGATCTTACTTTTCTCGGCGGCATGACAGGAGTAGGTCTTACCAACGGGATGAGGAGCAGCTGCTATTCGTCTGATCTTCCCACAGACGGCGCCAATCTGTTGCCGCTAAATTTGGTGTGGGGGCCAACAGATAGAATTTGTGAGTTCGTGGAAAAATCTGAATAGCGAATCCAAGCCTGTTCATTGGTATTGGGCTGCTGACTCTCGCCGTTCACCTGCAAGGAAGTGCGATACACCGGGGTAGATCCCGGCAACGCACCCTCCGACGCTCTTGTCAGTAACCAGTGATATGATTAAGAAAGAGCTTTAATTGGAAAAAGAGTGATTACCTTGTAACAGTGGTAGGTCGGAGGTATTTATAGTCGCCATGGGAATTTGATTAGGGATCTGATTTCCTGTGATACCGTTAGGAGTAAAATCCTCATAATTAGTTTAGGAAACTGATCCCTGAATCCCAGTGAGAGGATAACCGCGAATCAGGCTCGTTGATTTAGTCAAATCAGAGACCCTGATTTCCTCTTGCTGGTCTGGGTTTGTCTTGGGTCGGGACCCGTACCCAGTTGGAGTGGATCCGTTTGCGGGTTATTGGACCTGTGAAGGGGAGATCCAGTGCCCGCTTCGGGCCCATCTATATGCGAAATTACCATTTTACCCCTGAGATTCAAGATTCGTGCCCAATCTGGACGGTTCCGATTTAACCCCATTTTTAGCCATATCAGATCGTGATCGAACGGCGCATATCGCCAGCTCATTATAAGAAATTGGGTTCACCAGTTCATAAGAGACTATATATATATATATATATATATATATATATATATATACACACACACACACACACAAACATCTTTCCAAATCCAGGGGTCCTAAATTCACCCTTCCTTAGGACTTAGCATCCTCGCTAAGCTCAGGAATATAAACTTCTTTCCAAATCCAGGGGTCCTAAATTCACCCCTCCTTAGGACTTAGCATCATCGCTAAGCTCGGGACCTGTCAGGTCCCGAGCTGACAGGTCCCCGAGCTTAGCGAGGATGCTAAGTCCTAAGGAGGGGTGAATTTAGGACCCCTGGATTTAGAAAGAAGTATATATATATATACTAGATTTGCCCGTGGGCACGTGCCTACGGCACGTCTTCGGAATGATACAAAACACGAAAAGCCATGTAAACAGTAAAACAACAATTATGTAACTCAAGTTTGAATAGTATGACAATAATTAGTTGTAAATAAAAGTCCATGTTTCCATTAGTATATGTTGAAAAATAATTATAAATAGGGGTGTAAAATCTAACATGTGCAATAAAAAAACATAAAAATTTTGAAAATTTAACAGTTGAAGAGATATATTTGTTATTTTCAATATAACATGTGCAATAAAAAAACATAAAAATTCTAAAAATTTTCGAACCTAAAATCTTAAAATCTAAATTTCTAAGTAAATAAAGAAAGAATGAGAGAGAGAGATAGGGAGAGAGAAAAGGAGAAATATGAAAAAGTGAAGAGAGAAGAGAAAGAGAGTAATAAAGTAATGAGTTTTTTAGTTTTGGGGGAAAAAATTGGTTTTGGAATTTGAAGAGAAATATGAAAAAGTGAAGAGAGAAGAGAAAGAGAGTAATAAAGTAATGAGTTTTTTAGTTTTGGGGGGGAAAATTGGTTTTGGAATTTGAAATTTTGGCAGTAAAAATGTGTTTTATGAGGTTAGATCTAGACCTTTGATTTTGGAGAAATTGATGGTCAGCCATTTGATAGATTTCTTTGTGTTTTATTATATAGATATATATATATATATATATATATATGTATATATATATATGGATTTAGAAAGAAGTATATATATATATATATATAGGAAAGTCTTCCGTTATGCACCACCTATGGTGCACACGGAGTGTGCACTTGGCCTTCCGACCTTCATATCGACGACCCGAACCTTTCACATTGATCTACACATCTAAATTAGTCTAAATATATAAAATCAAATCATTCGAAATTCATTTGCCCATCCATTTAAGTGTTACAAAATTGTAAGGCTGCAAATCAATGTTTTTTATAGCCACATGATGGATGGGTAAATAAATTTCAAATGATTTGATTTTACATATTTAGACTAATTAGATGTGTAGATCAATATAAACGGTTCGGATCGTCGATACGAATGTGGGAATGCCGAGTGCACACGAGTACACACGGAGAAGTGGTGCACAATGAAAGATTTTCCTATATATATATATATATATATATATATATATATATATATATATAGAGAGAGAGAGAGAGAGAGAGAGAGAGAGGTTTCTTTCATTGCAAACACAAATATATCGTTTGCGCAAACCACTTAACCCGTCTTTGGCAATGATGGGTTAAGGCAAAACATAAAATTTTGCCTTGTGCCTTAAATTGTCATCGCCAATGACGGGTTAAGTGGTTTGCACGCGTTTACACAACATACATTTGCGTTTGCAATGGAAGAAATCTCATCTATATATATGGAGCCATTCCGTTGTGCACCACCTATGGTGCACACGGCGTGTGCACTCGACCTTCACACGTTCATATCGACGATCCAACCGTTCACATTGATCTACACATCTAAATTAGTCTAAATATATAAAATCAAATCATTTGAAATTCATTTACCCATCCATTGAAGTGTTACAAATTTGTATGGCTGAAAATCATTATTTTTTATAGTCACATGATGGATAGGCAAATGAATTTCAAATAATTTGATTTTACATATTTAGACTAATTTAGATGTGTAGATCAATGTGAATGGTTCGGATCGTCGATACGAAGGCGGGAAAGCCGAGTGCACACGAGTGCACACAGAAGGGTAGTGTACAACGGAAGGTTTTCCTATATATATATATATATATATATATATATATATATATATATACTTCTTTCCAAATTTAGGGGTCGGACCTGCAATCTTGTCACGCCCTGCTTCCCAAAATACGGGAATATGAGCACGTCACAAAGCCTAACGAATCATATGAACATCATCCATAGCTATAACAGATTAACTCAACATTATGCAAAAAAAAAATAAATAACCACAACCACTCAAGAAATAAATAACCACATAAACAATGAATAAACTCCAAAATATTAATGAAATAAATTAATAAAATAATATCCAACATCTGGAAGAAAAGAAACAAATATCGGGTCATATAAGCCCGAAATACAAAGTACGATAACAGTAACAATGTGGAAAAATAAATAACATGAATGAAATAATAACAGCAATCTAATGATCCAGCTCCTTTCTTTAGAAAGTTTGCTTACCAATTCCTTTAGTGAAATTTCCTTCTGTACCTGCAAACTCATCAACTAAAAGTGGGGAAAAAATTGTCTGTTAGAGCATGTTTCGGAAAGCAAGAAGGAGAAGCAAGGAAGTAAGGATAATATGGCTTATCAAAAAATAATGACGTAGAACAAAATCAAATAACAATAACAGGGTTGATACTAAAATTGAAGGTCTAGAATTAACGATGCAAAAACAATGAATGAAATCAACGATTCAATGTCAATAACAATAATGATGATCAAGAATGCAAGTGTCCATCCTAGGTTTATTAATCTTCTATTAAAATTCCATCTAATGCATGAAATATTGTGTTCCATACCACAGACTACAATGGTGAACTCCACAGATTGTGTACTTGGCACCATAATCAACAATTAATAATCAATAATCCTCAATCAATAATCCACAATCAATAACAATAATGAATTGAATGATAAGGGACACTTCCCTGAGTACAGTCTCCGATTGTTCACTACTAAGTCGATCCTTAATACCCCGACTTGTTAATAGTTTATTATACTCAAATGTGGACAAGCAATGGGTACAGAAGTATCAAGGTGATGTCAAAATGATGGCAAGGCTATGAAATTCATGGTATAACTAATTCATGTTCACTAGATGCAAAATCAAACATGGATATACAAAAAAAAAACACACATTCTGGACAGTAAGATGTTGTTGTACAAAAATCAACATTCCTGTTGCCACAGGAAAGCAAATCAGGTTTCGTCAGGCGTTCCAGAAACGAGACTCCCTGACAGTTCCAACACATATTCACAAGACATATTATAACTACAGTGGCTAGGTGTATAGTTTCATTCTTTACTAGTTTCATGTACAGGCTCGATTCTGGAAATTAAAAACCTAGCAGTATTAAAAATATGATAACTTTCTGTTCATAAATCAAAATTTAGATCTGTAAAAAGTTCTAAAAAATAGGTTCAAAGGGATAAAATTGTTGTTTACAAAGCTCTATTAAATTATAAGAGCAACTGGGTCAAAAACTCAAAAGAATATGAGATAAACAGCAGGCTAGCAAGTTGATTAATTATTAATTAGCAAAAAACTATATATACACCCATATAACCTCATAGCAATAATTAACAAAAAATTGTACTCATCATAAGTGTGGAATTCTACTGTTATCAGGATAAATTATTATCAACATAGCATGAGCATCATATTCAATCGAAAAGCATTACAATCATCATTCTTCTATATAACATGCTTCCAATCTATGTATTCGTGTCATGTAGGCCTATGAAGATGTATAATAAGGCTTGAGTTTAAATCAAGGAGATGGCACGAAAAGATGACTACTACTTGGCTTCGCTGATGAATCCGTAACAGTCTCTTTGAAGAGTATCAAGCGAATAGAATACGATAACGGAATAGGAACTACTTGCAGAGATTAAAGAAAATTCTTGAACAAGACTAATAAACTAGTTCAAGAGAAACTTGCCTTATAGACGACGGTTCTGAATATGAAAGAATAATGGGAATAAAAGAGGATCCGGGCCGCGACAACATGTACAACGGTAGCAAGACAACAACACACATCAGCGAAAGCAGTAAAAGCAACGTCAATGCAGTGAGCACGAGCGATAGAGTTCGGGTTGAAGATGATTCACTATGATGATGGCGAGATGGTCCTAGCATTGGGTGCTGTCGAGGAGGCACAGTAACAAGCAATAATAGCGATGGCGAACAGCAACGGTAGAGACACGGGGTGGCGGTCGTGATCTGCTGTGGAGGCTCGGTGATCAGGGGTGCTACTGTCGACGGCGAGAAGGAAGAATAGCAAGAAAAAGCGGTAGCATTAGGTTGCTGGTCGCGGTGTTGCCATGGTCGGAGTGCAGCCAAGGAGCGGCGGGATGGAGAAGAGGCAACAAGGGAGTTGGCCTCGACGCTGTGATGGAGGCATGCAGCGAGTAGTGCAGCATTGGCGAGGGGCTGCGGGGTTGAAGGTGGTGAGCAGGGGAGTGCGAGGGCGAAGGTGGGTTGCAGAGATGGGGGCAATGGCGATGATGAGGGAAGGTCATGACGTGATGGGGGTGGTGGTCGAGTGCAGGAGGAGCAACGGCTAAGGGATGACGCCGGAGGTTGAAGACGACGATGTGTGACACCCTAAAATTTTAAATAATGTTTTTGAAATTAGTAAATGAATTAAAGTGATTTTGGGTGATTTAATAAATATTTTTCTGAAATTTATCTTTTTGCAGGTGCAAAATACGTGCAAATATTTTCTTGGGAAACTCAAAGTCAGAAAATATTTTGGGTAAACCTAATATTTATTAGTAGGTATTATTCATGAAGTTTCTGGGTTTTTTTCATATTTATTTGGCATGGTTGCAAATATTACAAAGCAGGGCTTTTGTGCAAAATTACGACTTGGAGTGAAAACTCCAGATTTTTGGATTTCTGGGCTGAGCATGATGGTCGGTCAACTCAGAGGTAAAGAGTTTAATTTTTGTTCGAATAGAATTAGTTTATTTTGCTAATTTATTCAAGAATAGTCTTTTAGCAAAATTGCCATTTGGAGGCAAAAAATTACCAAATCGATTTTTCTGGACTTGATATTGATGTCGGCCAGATCTGAGAGAATATTTTTGATTTAATCTCATCTAAATTGGTTAATCTACTTAACTAGTATAAATGATATATATATGTACAAATATATTCAAAAGGAATATTTTGCAAAATCTTCTCAAAACCCTAAAAACTGGATTTTAGCCTATATAGGCAGCAGTATAGCCGTCTCTTTTCTGCACAAAAACAAAAATTTTCTTTTATTATTGATTTCTTGGAGTTTCAAAGCGAGGATCTTGGATTTTTGCAAAAGGATGAGCTTTTCTATTTCTTTATTATCCTCGTTGATTCTTCAATAAGGTGAGTGACATATGTTTGATTTCTTGTTGTTCTATGCATGCTAAATATGATGATTTGTCTAGTAGAATACATGTTAGATGATTGTATGATGAAGTAATGATGAATGAATAATGAAAAATAGAACCTTTTCATGAATAATATGCAATTGATGAATAAAATTTCTATATAGGTGATTTAAGAATGTTAAGAGCTTAGCAAGAATCACGAGTATGTTTGTTTTCTTTCATATTCTCACTGATTAGATTGTATTAATGAGTTGTAAGATGTGTAAGGCATATAGATGATTAAAGTTGGATTCTTTTACTGCTGAAGCATATATGATTCTGTTTTGATGTTTTGGTTGGATGGAACTTGACTTAATGCATGTTGTAGATGTATATAATCAAGGGAAAATTGATTCAATTAGTTATATATGTGTTTAAAACTTGTAAGAGAATTTTGGGATCAGAGATTTGGTCTTTACATGCTGAAAGATTGACTTTTGTTTTCAGGTCTGATGGTGAACAGACCGAAAGTGGATTTTTGGGTCTTTTTGAAGTTTTGGTTGAATTTGGGTTTTCTATTGATACTGAGATTGAATTAAACAATATGCTACTCATATACTGTGAGTTTTGATGAAGTTACAGATACATATACACATCTATACACATATGAATATATATTTGTATATGTTTACCTGATTTGAAGATCACTACAAGAAATTTGCCATATACCAAAGGACACCTATAGTGACGGATCTCTAAAACTGTGGGTATAGGTATCATATACCTACAAATGAGATAAAAGACTATGGGTATAGTCCTAATTTATTTTCCCCCAAAATTTTTCATTTTCCCTCTCTCTTCCCCCAAAATATTTCATTTTATCCCTCTAAAACTCCTAAATCCCTCTCTCCCCAAACCCAATCTCTAAATCCTCCTCTTCCCGCTGCCGTCGCCCCCTCTTCCCTACTGCCATCGCCTCTTCCCGCTACCGTCGCCCGCACTTCGCACGTGGCGGCCCCATCTTCGTCCCTGACCTCATCGGCCCCCTCACCTCCATCCATGCCTTCATCTCCTCCCTCGATCTAATCTTGGTATTCAACCCTTCTTCTTACTCTTTCGATTTCTCTTTCAATTCAAGCAACGAAACCCTAGTTTGCGAGCCCCATTGCGAGCCCCGTTGCCAGCGCTCCGTCAAGTTGTAGACAGACACAAGAAAGAGCAACACTACCAGCTCCAATCATTTTGTGCAAGAATAGGTAGGCCAAGAAGAGAGAGAGAGGCAGACACTCGGTAAACTAAAATCTGGGCTTTACTGACCCTCCTCTCAAATTCGGGAATCTGGATCTAAGGTAGGATCTTCAAGTTTCTGAGTTTATACTTTAAGTTTATTGTCTTAGAAAAGTTTCTGACATGCTAATATTAGTTTAGGTTATTGTATACTTTTGTTTAATTTTTTTTAGATACTTATTTTTCTGAACAAAATTATGAGATGAAATGCTCTTGAATGCTAGAAACAATTATAATATTGGTTATGGAGTAGAGGTGAGGTCAGATTTAGAATGCACCCCAATTTCGAGTGTAAGAAGGTATATGGGTGATTTTTATTTTTTGTTTAAAGCTTAGTTAGTGGGTAGTGTTGTATTAGATGTTTTGATTTTTTCTAAAAGATTTTGTGAAAGTTCTCTGCAATTTTCAGTTTGGTGACAATGAAAATGCCTGCAAAATTTGGAGAAAAATATTATGGTTATTTCTTTCAGTTCTAGGAGCAGTGGAGGGTTTGGATATAATTAGGTAGCTGAACATGAATGAGGATGGCTGAGGCAGCATAGAAGAAATACCAAAATGAATACTGGAGATGGTAGAGGATAAGAGTATGTCAACAAGCTTTACTATACATTTAATCATGGAAAAATGACATCAAGTAAGGAGTTGGCTGATTCGGTATCACCATTTTTTAACATGGATAAGAAATTATAATGAAAATTTATTGAATAAACATTTCAGGCCTGTTCCATTTAATGAGATTTTCAATGTGGATCTGGGTGTATTAGATGTGTTCCCATATTTCGGCAAGTTGAAGTTCAGATGTTCTAGGCCTTACTAGTTAGCAAACACACTTGATGAAACACCGGTTTTAATATAACAATCACCAGAAGAATTTACAGAAAGAATTGATAGGACCATAAAAGATCGTGGAGCGGTAGTTATATGGTCACAAGAGCAGAGAAATGTATGGATTATGGTTCATAATTTCAAGGAACTTCTATACATTATTTTATTTGCTGTATAAGCTACTTAGACATCGAACTGAAAACTCAACCCTATATAGAATATGAAAATAATCCATGTATCTTCATTACAGATTTTGATACACAACATTATGCAAATTGGTGCATCTTTAGATGCGGAATATAAGCAGGCACATGCGTTCTCTATTTATCTTGTCATGCCCCTTCTGACTACTTCATTGTCTTTGCTTTCCTTCAACTGGTAAGTTAATATACTTACAAATTAATAGCTAAATATTTCTGTAATCTTTACATTTTACTTTAAATTATGCTTTGCTATCTGTTTGCCCTTAAATGACAGGTATCCTTCTTCAATTTTTGTTGGTGATACCTATACTTATTTTGCCGGAATGTCTATGGCTGTAGTTGGAATACTTGGTCAAGTGCTATCTTTTTCAAAGACGCCACACCATCCTGGTAAAAGAAGTTAAAGAGTCAGTTTCGAACCAATGCAACATAGACAAGTAAGTGCGTATTATATTCATTTTTTTATAAGAGTTGTATATATTTGAAATAAATTTTCATTCTCCTTTTTTGTTCTGTTGATTTCTATTTTGTTATTAGAAATGAAAATCGATATTCACAATTCAGTGATATACATGTATAAGTACTGTGGGGGAGAAGAATTAAAGGTACCATTTAAGCATATAGATGCCTTCTTTCTTTCTATTTCTTCTGTTATTTTATTTTTTTAAATCTATTTGTTTTCTTTTTAGGCTCATCCTTGGTTTAAAGATATCGTCTGGGATGAACTTTATAATATGGAGGCAGCATTTAAGCCTGAGGTCAATAGTGTACTGGATACTCAAAACTTCTTGAGGTTTGACGAGGTATGATGCTTAATTTAAATCATTTCTATTTTCTATTATGTTTCATGGGGATGTATAATCCTCAACTCCCAATTTATCTTGTATTAAATTTTTTTATTTTTTTTAATTTTGTTTGTGTTGGAAAAATTATGGATGGAATTGTTGTTTTCTCACTTATCATCACTTAGCATATACAAATGAATGGAGTTATTTGCTTTCAGATGTCCATGATTCAAGCTGATCTAAAATTTTCTGTTTTTTCCTGTCTCTACATACAGACTATTATTAGTCTTCAGGAAATTTGAAGGGTTGCTTCTTGATTGCCTAAGCCTAGAAGTTCATCATCAATTAGGTAATTTCTAGTGTTGACATCAATCTGATAGTTGTAATTTGGTTCAATTTTTCTATAGAGGAGAATCTCAATTCAGATCTAGAGTATGTCGTTCTCTTTTTGACTACGTACTAGTAGATTGGTTCCTATCAATCAGATCTAGAGTACACTGTTCTCTTTATGACTATTTGTTGATGACCAAAGTTGGATCTTTTTGCTTTGTTTTGTTTGTGAAGGGCTCTCAACAAGCGAGAAATGATTGAACTCGCTCAAAATGCAGCCGAGTTTGTGTTTGCCAACGATGAAGTGAAGAAGGTTGTAAAGAAGATTTGCAGGATGCTAAAAGAAGATTACTGCAAAGAGAATCAAGATCAATCAAGATCTGGTTGCCGTAAAATAAGAAAATTGTTAGTGTCGTATCTCAAGTGAGGAGTTAATTGAATATTATCTTATAATGTCATTGAATATGTTGATCGTAGTTTAAAGTATTGATTTTCATGTCTGCACACATGAATTCAATTGTGTATTTGGTTATTAACTATTTTGTAATTTGACATGCTTGTAATACTTCATTAATTTTTAATATGATTGAAGTTTATTTTTTTTTTAATTTTGTTTCATAAACACATTTATCTATTTTATTGTGTATTTAGTTTATAATTGGATTAATATTATAAAAGAAAATATTAAATTATTATAAGCGTAATTAAAAAGAAAAAATTGTGTATAGAGCGATGAGTACATATTCAAATAATTGGATGCAAAAACCATCGCTAAAACCTATAGCAATGGAGTTTCAATCGTGGGTATAGGAAAGCAAAAGGTGTCTTTAAAACCTATACCAACGGATACGAAACCCTTGGTATAACACCGAGGTTTTGTGCAACGGGTGAAAAAACCGTCGCTATAGGCTATAGTGACGGCATTTTGCCGTGGGTATAGCTAATTAAAACGACGGAAAAATATGTCCGTTGGTATAGGTTTTAAGGGCTATACCTACGGTTTTTTGCCTTTTACCCACGGATTTTTGCTGTCACTATATGTCAAATTCCTTGTAGTGGATTTTGTTGAAAAATTGCATTTCGTGAAATTGTTGAGAGTTTGATTTAATTTATGAACTATAGTATGTTATACAAGTTTTATTTGATCATCTCAGGGTTTTAACTTTACAAATTCATGCATTTAAAGAATTTAAACTAGGTATCAGTTGTGAGGAACACGAATTTTAAAGCTGACTAGGTATCAGCCGTTGGTCGACTGCGCCTATTTGAACTAAGGATGACAGTTGACTGTCAATTGTTGGAATTTGGATTTTTAGCATGTCAGTCGACCGCCACATTTTGAACTAAAATGTCGGTCGACCGACAGCTGCTGTGTTGATGGTTTTGTTGAGTTTTGCTGTTTTTTTCTTGAATGACTATTCCTTCGAACTTATGGATTATTGATCTACTATTTTAGATGATTTTTTTGCTACAGATTACTGTGTTTTATAGAAAGTTATATTTTGATTATAATAGAGTTTAACTTCTATTTTGGACGGCTTCAGAAAGTGAAATATATACGGTTTTTCGAAGGATTGATATTTTGTGATTTTTCTATGACTTCAAAATGTGAAACTCAGTTGTTTAAGAGATTTATTCTCATATTTTATTTCAAAAATTTTTGTGAATATTCAGATAAAATTGGATTTGTTTGATTTGAAGAAGTTTTCTTAATATGAATGAATTGATGATCGAGTCAAGAGTTTTAATGAAAGATTTGTGTTAAAATCTGATGTTGTGAGTCTCTAGAGGTTGAGTGGGATTCCTGTAAAACGGAAGATGAGAATTTTTGGATCTTGGCCAATTAGGGCCTTGGGGTTGTTTTGGTGAAATTAAGTTTGGCAGGGTACACCAACACTAGGGAGGGGAAATTGTGTTTCAATTAATAATAATCAACCTAAGGACATGCACTAGTGGAGATGTGATAGAACTTGTGAAACGTAAGTATGGGCTCTGTTGTTAGTCCAACGGATGTATTCCAGGACTATGTGTTGTTGTGTCCCTAGTATATTCGCGTGTTGAGGGTCGGTAGGCCTATTCATGGAATATCTAGAGGACAGTTTGTATGTTCGCATGTCGAGGGTCGGCAGGCTTATTCATGGAACATACGGTGCATTCGCGTGTCAAGGGTTGGCAGGCCTATTCACAGGATGTACTATGTATCTGCACATCGAGGGCGGGAGGCCTATTTGTAACCTCTATTTCTGCAAATACGTACTTTCATGAGTATTTCTCCGTATTTCGAGATTTATAAATTTGTTATTGTTAGATTCGGTTTGAATTTCATGTTAAAGTATTTTTCTAAACAATAGTTATAACTATTTCAAATAAACTTTGCTTAAGTTCCAACTTGATCAACTATTTGCATTTTTGATCCTCCAAGTTATTGTTGCTATTTCAACTGTTTCAACAAAATTCCTATTTTTATATATAGACAATATCCTGAGGATTGCTATTATTATTGTCTATATTTTTATCGTCATTGTTATTATTATTGATGTCATATTAGTATTATTATTTTTATTGTCATAGTTATTATTTCTATTCTTATTGTTACTATGATTATTTATTGTTATTATTGATTATTAAAACAAATCGATTCTTATTTAATAATTGTTTTTATAATTGTTTCAAATAAATTACGTGATACAAATTGTATTTTTATTATGAATCATATTTTTTTTTGGATAGCTTACTCTTTTGTATTTGGGTTTATATTAATCAATTATATTCATGTATAACCTATTTTATTTATTGGATTTATACCCAGATACCCAATACCCAATATCTCTTTTTCTCCTATAAATACTAATCTAATTTACTTAACCCTAATCCTATTATTATACCCTAGCCGTCATTTCCCTAACCCTAGTTTACTGAGAAGCCCCCCGCCTACTGTTCATCCACCTCCCACTCCATCTCTCCCGCTCTCTCTCCCTATTAACCCAATGCCCCAGAGCCCTCCCGTCTTCGTCGCTCTCCCATCGCCTCTCCGCCACCCTCATCATCACCACCTCGCCCTTGTCACCCATCCCTGTCTTCGTCTCCCCGTCCTTACCCAGTCTCCCGCTCGAACCGAACCCATCAATCCATCCACCTCGTCGCTTCCACTCACCGTCGCCCTACCGTGATCCCTTGCCGTGCACCCCCTTCATCCTCCGAAGATCCCCATCACAGTCATCGCCGTCCAAGCCTCGTCAAAGCCCAGTTCCGTCTCCTATGTTTTCGAGCAGAAAACAGAGCCGCCATCGGAGACTCACTGCAGCGTCGCTTCCTGACCATAGCGTGGCCTCCGTCGCTGTCTTCAGTCGTCGCGTCGCTCCGCCCCATCCCAGCCGTCGCAGTTGCCGTCGCAGTCATGCCGTGCTCTCTCTCTCTCTCTGCCGAGGTTGAAGGAGATCACCGATTGGGTGATTTCGGAGTTCCGTGTTTTGGCACAACGGATTTGATCCCCCTATTGTTGTAATGGGCTGATCCAGTGTGGGATTTCGTTGTTGTTGCTGTTGCTTTGTTTGCTTGGGTTTCTTCACACGTATTTTGCACGTGACTTTTGGATTTTTGCCCGGGATTTTAATCTCGTTATTCTTATTATTTGAATCTGCAAATTAGCATGCAAGCCTCTTCTTGAACAAGCATTTTATTTTGTTCAAGTTTATTTGATCTCTGCAAGTCGATCCCGTCCATTTCGTTATCATACTGCTTTGACCATTCCGTTAAGTTTACCGAGGGTTTATACGAGCTAACCCGACATACAATTAACATCGTGTCGTTTTTTATATCTAAAACCTAGTACCTATTGTTTCATGCATATGCACAATTAAATAACTAGATTCATGCATAGGACAACCTGATAAGTTGGACATGTTGAATTGTATGCATGTTAAATTGAATTTGATCAATGAATTGATATCATGCCTGTGATAATTGTATCTTTAACTTAGAAATTTTTATGTTGACACCTAGGATCACTTTGATTACCAATTTGCATGCTACATGTGATCGTATGATTTATTTATTGCCCTTTTTATGTTAAAACAATTTCTGGACTACTAGATGTTTCATTTTGAATCAGATTTTCAACCATGCTATTGTCATTATTTGAAATAACATGCTGAACTTAAATTGTAGACCTGGATGTCTAGACCACTTTTCCTTTTTGCTGATTTGAATTCGGATGTGTAGTTTGCCCGATATCATAATTTTAGTGCAGCTGTGTCATAAATTCCAGATTCACAAATGTATGCGTATCCTGCTGTTTCTTAATTTAATTGACCATGCTAACAGTAAAAGAAAAATGTGAAATAAATCTAGTTGGACCGAGACAGGTATATGTATCACCCAGAGTTTTTATATATTTTATTAGCGAGTTCTCTGACCTGAAATAAATAGTTGAACACAACTTATTGCATTCTCCCTAAACATAAAACCTGAATAGAATAGAGTTTTCACCCTAGTTTCTGTATCTTTTATATGCCTTAATTATATTCGCTGGAACCATGTGGAAGTCTAATTTCTAGAACTTTCGGTGGATTCAGATTTGCTATTTTGTAGTGACCATAATCCATGTTTTAGTACAGCAAGATCATGCTATCCTGATTGTGTAAATTGTGCTTATTTGATTTGTTTGCCTTTTGCTTTGCTTGTAACGCATAGAATTAGTCACACTCAGTATCATACAACATTGATACCCTCTTGCATGCTCACATAGGATGAAAATAAACTAATAAAAAGCTGGGGTATCATGGGTTTGACATGGTAGTGAATAATCGCATATTGTACTCGGTAGGGGTCCCTTGCCAGCTAAATCCCAAACATCCTGAAAAATCTCGAAAATCCAGAACATCCTGAAAATCCCAAAAATCTCGAACATTCTGAAAATCCTGAAAATCCTGATCATCCTGAAAATCCTGAAAATCCCGAACATCCCATAAATTCCCGACTACTGGGCCGAGTACACGATCCGTAAATTCACCATCGGTCTAAAATGTTCACTGTGTGTTTGCGCTGAACCTGTGGAATGGGACGCAGTAGTCGTTCACTAGATAGGCTAATAAAATACTTAATAACATGCATCTCATGCTTGAACTTGACTTGATATCATGCATTTCATGTGTGATTAATTGTACACCTTTGATATTATAGCCTGCTCTTTGCTTTGTTCTTTGACTTTGAACATGTCATTTTTCTTTGACATACATGTTTTCCTTTATCCTCTGTTTTTCTCTACTTACTGCCCACGACTTGCTTTAGTGGCACTCTTTTCTTCCTTTTTAGATCCAGTATTAACAGGTACCGAAGGAGCAATCCCTAAAGAAATTGGTGAGCAAACTCTCTGAAGATTGGAGCTGGACTATTAGACTGCTTAGCTATCTTTTATTATTTGCTTATTGTATTTCTTTTTATCATACTTTGTATTCTTGGGCTTTTATGACCCAAAATTTGTTTTTATCCCAGATGTTAGATTATTATTGGTGAATTTATTTCATGATTAATTTAGAGTTTATTCATTGTTTATGTGATTTTATTCTTCCTGCATGGTTGTTTTCTCTTGTATATTGTTGAGTTAGACTGGTACAGCTTATGGATGATGTATAATCATTCGCTGGGCCTTCGTTACGTACTCGTATTCCCGTATTTTGGGAAGCGGGACGTGATAGGGTTTTTAGTGGTATCAGAGCCCACAGTTGAGTAATATATCAATCAAACATGACTATCTTTACGGAGGTTGGCTTTGATTGATATATTAGTCAAGTTTGGCTCAAGTCAGGTTAACTCAATAATACGCGCACCACGTTGATCACATGAACATGTAATAACTTTAATTTAATCTGGATATTAATCCTATTCGATCCACATCTGACTCCTTTGCATTCAATCCTTTGGTTCTTTGTATCCTTCCATCCCTTGCATTCATTATCATTTGTCAATCTACCAACATATGTCTGGGCACTCACCAACTGGATGGTTTTGTAGACTATGGCTCGTGAAGATTCTTCGACTCCCCTGCCCAGGCCTGAAACATCAGAGAATTTTGTCATTCCCCAGGCGATGCATCGAATGATGGAGCTACAGCAAGAGCACAATGAGCTGATGGGAGCTAGTCTAAAAATAGCCCAGGAGAATGCACAGCTCACCCGACTGTGTGTATTGGCGCCCCAGTATCATGCCTTCGCTATCGTGAGGCAGACCCATGGATGGAAGGGCCCGACATGCAACTATTGTGGCAAGTTTGGTCATATACGCAAGGATTGCCAGAAATCCAACGGTCGATGTCTTGTATGCGGAGCGAGTGATCACAAGGTCCAGGACTGCTCAAGGAACAAGAGGAATGTACCAACTGGAGGATCAGCTCCCAGTGGAGGACAGGCTGGAGAATGTAGGTAGGCCCACAACCAGATTGCAGAGGAAGCAGAGACTGCAGAAGGTGCGATTGTAGGTGTTTTTGCTATTTTGTTGCATTTCAGTTCTTGCGTCTTTTATTTCTTCTGTTCTTGCATCCATCATATTTTGTCAATTCAATATTGAGTATCATGTTAGTTATTTCTTCCCTGCCATATTCTCTTCGATTCCGATTTTGCCCCCTTGTTGCTCTTCCTTCGCATTCAATTCTTTGATTTCTTATTTTCTTTCGTTCCTTGTAGTCGCCCTCCTTTGTTGACTCTCTATTGTGTATAACTTTATTATTTTCCTACCTATATTCTCTTTATAATTTTTCCCGAATATTTTCTGTATTTCGATTATTAACTGTTATATTCATTTTTGATCTTCTATTAAAATGTTATCTAAACAAAGATTATGTTATTTCGAATATGTGTGTATTTTAACTTCATTTTTCATTTTTGATCGACTATATATTTCTATTAGATTATTTTGATAAGACAAATCCTTATTTTGTTGTATAATGCTATTATTACTATTATTACTATTGTTGCTATTGTTTCCATTGTTATTACTAGTATTATTATTATTATTGTTGTTATTACTATTGATATTCTTATTGTTGTTTTCATTATTTTATTATTGTTGTTAATATTGAATTACTTTCACAAAAATGTTAGACCCAAACTATATTTTATCTTGCATTATTATTCTTACCAATGTTGTTAACATTTTAATATTATTATTATTATTATTATTATTATCATTTTTGGGATTATTTTTATTATTATTATTTTCCTATTAATATGTGTTGTTATTTGTATTAATATTATTGTTATTTTTGTTAAAACCTCTGTTCATGTATATGTGTGTTCTTTTGAGTATTTTCTGTATTTAAAATTTTATAACTTTCTTTTGCTTTTAAATTCCTTTTCAACAATTTACATTTCCAATTGATCGAATTTATACAAAATATTATTCTAGTTTCAAAAAAAAAAATTTCACTTACTGTCCGAAAATTATATTTATTTCTAATGATGATGCATTTTAATTTTATTTTACATTTCTAAGTGATCGAATATTTATATTACATATTGCTATTGTTAGATTATTTTAATAATTCTGTTAAACTTGAATTTCCATTTTTGACATATATGTATATTATTATTATATCTATTTCTACTATTATTGTTATTGTTTGTATTATTATTGTTATCATTATTATTTTTATTGTTATCACTATTGTTATTATTGTTATTATTATTGTTGTTATCATTATTAATCTTATTGTTGTTAGTATTAATATTTTGTTATTATTATTGTTATTGGTATTATTAATTCTATCGTTACTATTATTATTATTATTATTATTATTATTATTATTTTGTTTTGAGCCCGAACATGTATTTTAAAAACCCATTTTTATTTGTTAATTGTATTTGTAGTCATTTCAAAATGAATTCTATGTTATGATGCAAATTACGTTTCATTATAAATCACATTTTATTGGTTATTTATTTTCCTATTGATTTATAGCCCAAATTCTCCTACCTGCATTCTCTTTGATCCTGGTGACTCATTCTTTTCTTCCTGCTCGGTTCGTCGATTGGTGTCATGTGATCTACAACGACATGTATGTTGCTTGCGACATCACCATTGGATTAGCACAGCGGAAGCGTGGTGGGCCCATAACCCACAGGTCCCAGAATTCTCTTGTTGTTCCTCCTTTCCTGCATTGTTTGTTTCCCTCTACCCCTTGCATTCACCCTCATCCGTTGACTCTTTTGGTTGGTCTAACTCTTCCTTGTACATCCTTTCTTCGATCCCAGCTCTATCTATTTCTTCATCTCTTTGCTTGCTATCTTACAAGTCTTGTGTTGTTTCTTTTTCATTTTTGATACCGGTTTCTTCTTTCTTGCATTCCATTTGACCACATTGTTATCTACTTCCTCCTTTTGCTGGTGTTTCCACTGCTATGTTCAATTCTTTTAACTCTTTGTTTTGTTACCCCAGTTTGTTTTTGCCTTGTCCTATGTACCACCTATATATATTTCGAGGACGAAATTTTGTTGTAAGGTGGGTAGGATTTGTAACCCCAATTTCTGCAAATACATTTTTTCATGAGTATTTTCTGTATTTGAGATTTATAAATTTGTTATTGTTAGATTCCTTTTGAATTTCATGTGAAAGTATTTTTCTAAACAATAGTTATAACTATTTCGAATAATCTTTGTTTAAGTTCCTACTTGATCAACTACTTGCATTTTTGACCCTCCAACTTATTGTTGCTATTTCAACTGTTTCAGCAAAATTCCTATTTTTATATATTGACAATATTCTGAGGATTGCTATTATTATTGTTAGTATTTTTATCGTCATTATTATTATTATTGATGTTATTATTAGTATTATTATTTTTATTGTCATAGTTATTATTTTTATTCTTATTGTTACTATGATTATTTATTTTTATTATTGAATATTAAAACAAATCGATTCTTATTTAATAATTTTGTTTACAATTGTTTCAAATAAATTACGTGAGACAAATTGTATTTTTGATATGAATCATATTTTTTCGGATAGCTTACTCTTTTGTATTTGGGTTTATATTAATCTATTATATTCATTGATATGGCTAAAAATGGGGTTAAATCGGAACCGTCCAAATCGGGCACGAATCTTGAAGCCCAGGGGTAAAACAGTAATTTCACCTACCAATGGGTCTGAAGCAGGTACTGGTTCTCCTCCTCGAAGACCCACTAACCCGCGAACGGATCCACCTCAACTGGGTGCGGGTTTCAACCCGCAGCAAACCTGGTCCAGAAAGGATAGAATTAGGGTTTCTGATTAAATCCTAATCAACGGCTCTGATTCATATCTATCTTTTCACTGGTAATTAGGAATTACATTCCTTATCTGATTATGGGGATTATATTCCTTATCAGATAACGGGGATTACATTCATAATCTGATCCATAAGGCGACTATAAATATCCCCCATCCATCTCCATTAAGAGGTAATCAATCTTTTTCCAATTTACGCTCTTTCATAATCTCTTCTGATTACTGACTTGAGCGTCGGAGGGTGCGTCGCCGGGATCAACCCCGGTGTCTCACACTTTTTGCAGGTGAACGGCGGGAGTCAACGATCAAACTCCGGCGGAACAGGTATAGGTTCGCTATTCAAGTTTTTCAAGAATCCACAAATACTATCTGTTTGCCCCCACACCAGATTCAGCGGCAACATTCATGTACAACCTATTTTATTTATTGGATTTATACCCAGATACCTAATACCCAATATCTCTTTTCCCCTATAAAAACTAATCTAATTTACTTAACCTTAATCCTATTATTATACCCTAGCCGTCATTTCCCTAACCCTAGTTTACTGTGAAGCCACCCACCTATTGTTCATCCACCTCCCTCTCCATCTCTCTCGCTCTCTCTCCCAGTTAACCCAACGCCCCAGCGCCCTCCCGTCTTTGTCGCTCTCCCATCGCCTCTCCGCCACCCCCGTCATCACCACCTCGCCCTCGTCACCCTATCCCCATCTCCGTCTCACCGTCCTCACCCAGTCTCCTGCTCGAACCCAACCCATCAACCCATCCACCTCGTCGCTTCCACTCGCCATCGCCCCATCGTGATCCCTCGCCGTGCACTCCCCCTTCATCCTCCGAAGATCCCCGGTGCAGTCATCGCCATCCAAGCCTCGTCGAAGCCCAGTTCCGTCTCCTCTGTTTTCGAGCGGAAAACAAATCCATCGTCGGAGACTCGCCACTGCGTCGATTCCCGACCGTAGCGAGGCCTCCGTCGCCGTCTTCAGTCGTCGCGTCGCACCGCCGCATCCTAGCCGTTGCAGTCGCCATCGCAGTCACGTCGTGCTCTCTCTCTCTCTCTGCCGAGGTTGAAGGAGATCACCGATTAGGTGATTTCGGTGTTCCATGTTTTGGCATTTTGGCACAGCGGTTCCGATCCCCCTGTTTGCTGTTTTGGGCTGATCCGATGTGGGATTTCGTTGCTGTTGCTGTTGCTTTGTTTGCTTGGGTTTCTTCGCACGTATTTCACATGTGTCTTTTGGATTTTCGCCCAGGATTCTAATCCCGTTATTTTTATTATTTGAATCTGCAAATTAACAGGCAAGTCTCTTCTTGAACTAGCATTTTATTCTGTTCAAGTTTATTTGATCTCTGCAAGTAGATCCCGTCCATTTCGTTATCATACTACTTTGACAATTTCGTTAAGTTTATTGAGGATTTACACGAGCTAACCCGACATACTCTAAACATCGTGCCGTTTTTTTGATCTAATACCTAGTCCCTATTGTTTCATGCATATGCACAATTAAATAACTAGATTCATGCATATCACTACTTGATAAGTTGGACATGTTGAATTGTATGCATGTTAAATTGAATTTGATCAATGAATTGATACCATGCCTGTGATAATTGTATCTTTAACTTAGAAATTTGCATGCTACATGTGATCGTATGATTTATTTATTGCCCTTTTTATGTTAAAACAATTTCTGGACTGTTAGATGTATCATTTTGAATCAGATTTTCAACCATGCTACTGTCATTATTTGAAATAACTTGCGAAACATAAATTGTTACCCTGGATGTCTATATCACGTTTCCTTTTTGCGGATTTGAATTCCGATGTGTAGTTTGCAGGATATTATCATTTTAGTACAGCTGTATCATCAATTCCATATTTACAAATGTATGTGTATCTTGCTGTTTCTTAATTTAATTGACCATGCTAACAGTAAAAGAAAAATATGAAATAAACCTAGTTAGACCTAAACCTATATAGGTATCACCCAGAATTTTTTTAGATTTTATTAATGAGTTCTCTGACTTGAAATAAATAGTTGAACACAACTTACTGCATACTGGCTGAACATAAAACCTGATTAGAATAGAATTTTCACCCTAGTTTCTGTATCTTTTATATGCCTTAGTTATATTCGCTTGAACCGTATGGAAGTCTACTTTCTAGACCTTTCGACGGATTTAGATTTGCTATTTTGTAGTGACCATAATCCATGTTTTAATACAGCAAGATCATGCTGTCCTGATTGTGTAAATTGTGCTTATTCGATTTCTTTGCCTTTTGCTTTGCTTGTAACGCATAGAATTAGTCACACTCAGTATCATACAACATTGATACCCTCTTGCATGCTCACATAGGATGAAAATAAACTAATAAAAAGCTGGGGTATCATGGGTTTGACTTGGTAGTGAACAATCGGAGACTGTACTCGGTGGGGTTCCCTTGCCAGCTAAATCCCAAACATCCTGAAAATCCCAAAAATCCCGAACATGCCATAAATTCTCGACTACTGGGCCGAGTACACTATCCGTGAATTCCCCAACGGTCTAAAATGTTCACTATGTGTTTGCGCCGAAGCTGTGGAATGGGACGCAGTAGTACGTGCACTAGATAGGCTAATAAAATACTTAATAACTTGCATCTCATGCTTGAACTTGACTTGACATCACGCATTTCATGTGATTAATTTTACACCTTTGATATTATAACATGCTCTTTTCTTTGTTCTTTGACTTTGAACCTGTCCTTTTTCTTTGACATACATGTTTTTCTTTATCCTCTGTTTTTCTCTACTTGCTGCCCACGACTTGCTCTAAGGATACTCTTTCTTCCTTTTTAGATCTAGTGTTAACAAGTACTGAAGGAGCAATCCCTGAAGAAATTGGTAAGCAAACTCTTTGAAGATTGGAGCTGGACTGTTAGACTCCTTAGCTATCTTTTATTATTTGCTTATTGTATTTCTTTTTATCATACTTTGTATTCTTGGACTTCTATGATTCGAAGTTTGTTTTTATCCCAGATGTTGGATTATAATTGGTGAATTTATTTCATGATTAATTGGAGTTTATTCATTGTTTATGTAATTATATTCTTCATGCGTGGTTGTTTTCTCTTGTATATTATTGAGTTAGACTGGTATAGCTTATGGATGATGTATAATCATTTGCTTGGCCTTCGTTACGTACTCATATTCACGTATTTTGGAAAGTGGGGCGTGACACTATTCGTGGGGTACACGGCACGGAGGTGATTTTCCGGAGTTAGAGCTATGCTTACATGATGCTCGCGCTTCGAGGGTTGTTAGGCCTATTCCCGGAGTATTCTAGATATTGTTTCTATCACTGTAGTAGGACTAGTTTCATAACGAGGGATTTAACCATATAATGTGGAGAACGATAAGGGCTTTCACCGGACCTATGTAGTATGGAATGCATAGAATTCGACAAGTACTCATTAGAGAGTCATCGTATTGCATTTATGTTTTCTTGACATGTATTATGCATGATATTTTCTATTTTCCTACACTTGACACTTAGTTTCACTTGATGTTTTCATACTTTATTTATCGTTTTTTCATATTCTGCTTGTTACTACTGTAGGAATGTGTTGGTTATGAATTTATTCTTTATGTTTCATTTGAATTGTATTTCTTTTAATGTCACTCACACCGTTATGGCTGACCCCGTAGTTTTGGGGGTTAGGGTTATTTCTAGCCTCATGTTTTAAAGGTAGGTACCATTATCTTGGAATTTGGATGCATGTGGTAGAATGATAATATGGCTTATGCAAATTGTAAAAGAATGTGTTGTAAAAAGAAAGTGTAATTCAAGGTGTTAATTTTTCGTTGTGCTATGTAAAGAATTGATGTAATAAAAGTTGAAAAAATTTTCTGTGTTTTTCTATGTTTATTATTACATTGAGGTACATGCTGGGAGTTGTGCCACGTATTTCTGAATTTATTTATGGGAAATTCAAGGCGCTATACGATGAGATGAGAGCGGGCCGATGGAGGTGAAGATGGCAACGGGGTAATGGTCGAGGTCGACTTCGGGTTGCTGTCGAGGGTGACGAGGCTGCGCAGGGGCTTGATGAGCGACGGGCGCAAGGTGGCTTGACGGTGGCAAGTGCTGGTGGTCGAGGGCGGCAGCTGGGGTTGAGAACAGAGGAAGAAGAAATATTTGTGTGTGTGTGTGGTGGGGGGGGGGGGGTGGGTGGGTGGGTTGGCGGCTGAGAGAGAGAAGTTAATTAAGATAATTAATTAGGGTTAGGTTAATTAATATATATATATATATATATATATAGGGAATTAAGATGTGGGTTAGGGTTAACGGGTTTGGGTTTAGGATTATAGGGTTTATAAAATTAGGTTAAAACCAATAAAGGATCAATAATAATAGAACGAAGTTTTGGGCTTTACAAAAATAATCAACAATAAATATTAGTTAAATAATCTTTTACTACTAAAACATAATTTTTGGGTTCAAAAAATAATTGAGTGAGCCGATGGATGCAACTAAGTTTAAGTGAACAAGGTTTATTTCAAAATAATGATCAAATAATATATGTATAAAATGGATTTTTAAAAAAATAGAGTTTATGGTCTCACACTTTATCAATAGTCAACTAATAAAATTGCACTTGGTTTGGGAAAGAATATATGTAATTGACCGATTAAGAAAAAAAAAATTTAGAATGCAATAAAATTTGTGTTAAAATACATAATCAAGAAAAAAAGAATTAAGATTATAGAATGGAATATAATTCGAGTTAAAATCTATAGGCAAATGAAAATAGCTACAAATACAAATGATGATTAGGGAGGATTTAAATAAGAAATGAATATCAGATTGTATACAATTAGGTTCAAATAATAGGAAAATTTATAGAATATTCAAATACAAGAATACAGGGAAAATTTTTGTATAGACAAAAACGGGGATTACAGATCTAATACAAGACCTCCTTTCAAGCCGATGTGGAGTGGAGTACCCTGATTCTACTAGTGTACTGCCTCTGATCTACATACAAGCGTACTATCCTTGTCTCCATCTAAGACGTATATCTTACCCACTCTTACCCATTGTCAGTGTCGAAAGTCGGCTCTGATACAAGTTTTAATGCCCCGAGCCCTGCTCAGCTCCATACATGCCTAGCGAGCATACGCATACTACCGGCATAAAAGCAAAATCTAACCATGGCCCCACTATAGGGAACAACCTTACCAAAAGAGCTAGCTCAGTAGGTACTCTTGGATCATAAGCAATCTAATATATTCCTGTATTTCACTACCTCCCCACTCGATATGGGACTTTAATGCCCATCCTTGTTCACTTTCTCCCACTTGCAAGCTTGCATGCATGCATGCATTTCACATGCACATCATCTGGGACTCTCTTTATTCCCTCCGCACACACACAACTCACTTGGCCCATAAGAATTATGTATAGGTCTAGCCCCTTCTGAAGGAAGGACACTCCCGCCTAGAAAAAGGAGATGGAGGGGGGGGGGGGGGGTTGTTGACCACGACTTGGTCAACATTAACCAAGTCAATGTTCACTATCAACGGGCCATGTGGCATCTCCGTAATGCCCCAGGTAAGCCCCATCCCCAGAGCCGCACCGGATAACCCTGGATCTGGGTATGATGAGGAAAGTGCCAAATCTGGAACATTGGTTCAACTCGAAATCCATGTTCATCATGACCAAGGGCCCTGATCTTCACAAGATCATACTTGATGCTTCACATCAGGTACTAACTCACATCGAGTAGCCTGGCACAAGATCTCGACCGTCAAATCTCCTTAGCGCTCGAGCCCCGCCACGATCGACAATCTGCATCGCTCCACATCAGCAAGTCCAATCCTATTTCTGTATTTAAATTATTAGTTCATATTTAATATTAAAAATTCCAAAAAATAATTAAAATTTGAATTAATTAATTAAAAATTCTAAAAATAGTTATTCACCCAGAAAGTATTAAAATATTATGAAAAATAATGGACCTCACAAGGCCATTGGGTCACTAGCAGCATTGTGGACTGAGATATGGTCGTGCAGAGGGTGCTGTTCATGAACACTTTCAACGGCCTGAAGCTCCCTTGAGACTGATTCAAGGCAGTCGGTTATACATTCCAAGATTCTCCGGTTTACTCGTTCAAATAGAAGGAATCGTCACACTCGATGTAACATCAGGAAAAGCCCCTGCTACCACAACAGAAGCATTAGACTTTATGGCAGTCGACGTCAAAGCCGCATACAATGTAATATTTGGCGATCTAGGTCGGGCGACCGTTCATGTAGTTGCCTCCGCCTACCACATGAACATTAAGTTTCCGACAACAGCAGGCGTAGGCCAGGGTGTAGGGAGCTAATAAGTAGCACGAGCATGCTACCCCGCCACAATGGGGGGCTTGGTTCTTCACCTCGACACCAAAGAACTATCGCCAGAAAGCCATCACAGTAGTTGCAAGTCCGTAAACGAGCTTGTAGCTACTTACCAAAACAATCTGCCAAAACTTCCAAACCTGCCAAGTCATCTCCCAGAGGTCTAAATTTGTCCTTATCAGAATATAGTAATATACTTGAATCCCTCGTCTGAAGCCACTCTAATCATTCAACGAAAAGAAATAGTCCTGCTAAAACACATTGGCGAACTTGAAGATCTCCCATTTTCTCTGCAAAATGAGGGGAGGCTCACTCCAAAATAGGCAAGTCCAGAAAAGGTCTACCAAGTTGTTCGCCTATCGGCTCATCAACTTGATGACTCGGGGGGAAAGGAGATATTAGCAGGGTCTTGGAATGATGAACGCCTCATGAATTCCAATAAGAGCGCTTAATGCCCTCCACTTCTATGTATTTTCAATATTTTAAAATAAAGACCCCTTCCATATCGGTCACTGCAGGTAATAAAGGCCAACCACTAGAGCAGTCACTTAATTTTATTTTTCAATAAAATTTAGTATTAACTTTTTCAAAATTATTGTACAACTTTATGGATGCATACAATGAGTTAAATTCTAAGCATAATCTTAAATATGGCACCGAAAACTTATTAAAAATGCATTTTAAGACGAGTTTGGTGTCTATACCCATGGCTCATAGTTGCTTTAGCAATTTGCAACGAAGCAAGTTTAGAGCTCAACTCGCCATTTGATTTGCTCCTGCAACTCATTAAACACTTCAATCACAGGTTCAGAGTCCACACCCATGGCTCGGAGTTGCTTCAGCAACATGCAATCAAGCACGTTCAAAGCTCAAATCGCCATTCGATCTTCTCCTGCAACCTATTAAAGCCCTAAACAACAAGTTTGGAATCCATACCCATGGCTCGGAGTTGCTTTAACAACCTACAATCAACTCGCCATTCGATGTGTTCTTGAAACTCGTTAAATTTTCTTAAAGATAGGTTAGAGGTCCAAAATCATAGACTGTAGTTACTCCAACAAACTTGCAAAAAAGTAAGTTTCGGAGTTCAACTCGCCACTCGATGCGACTCTCACAATTCGTTGGAGGACCCATACAGCAAGTTCAGAGTCTAACTGTCACGCCCCACTTCCCAAAAAGAATACGGAATACGGATACGTGAGTCATCCCAGCGAATGATTTGCATCATCCATAAGCTGTTCAGGAATCTTTACAACATTTCACAAAATAATCAAATTCGGAAGCAAAAGAGTCAACTACACACATGCAAAATTGAATTAATAAACCAACAGAATTTACTTGAAACAAAATCTATTAATCTCAAATAAATCAGATCTGGATAAGACAAAATTCTGGGTCACATCGCCCAAAATACAAAGTAATCATCCAAGTACTCAAAATACATTATTCAAAGCAACAATAATAGTAATACTACTAAGCAAGAAATCCAGTACTAATATCTCATTTTACCAATACCGTTGGACAGCTGACCATCCTGATCTGCAATTAATAATTGCAGGAGAAGGAAAGAGAAATTAAGTACCCGTCAATCCAAGTTACGGACCACTTATAATATAGGATACAAGTACATGGTAAAGGTAAACAAACAGGATGGAATAATGCATCAACGGTAATAACTAGCATGAATCAGTAAAACAAAGTCAACTAGCATGGTATACTAACAGTACAAATGAACCATACTATTACTGGTATTGTCGAAAAATACAGATTTTCTCTTAAAAACAAAACTGATCATCAACAAATACATATTTTCTCTTGAAAACAAAACCAACATAAACCACACGAAACTCGTTCCAATCACAATCAAACATGGTATAGAGTCTACTAAGTGTCCAAACATCATGAAATAGAGTATGTAACATATTCACAACCATCATCACATGGATCTCATCAAACACATAATTTCACCTAATTATCTCACATATATGAATAGATCAAGAACGGTCAAACCTAGTTGTTTTCATGTCGATTTTTTTGTCGTGAGGCAACTATGGTCATATAGCACAATAGAGACAAAACCCATCAAAGATAATACACACAAGTTCTCTCTAGAATCTAACTAAACTATAAACGATATTTTTTGACTTGTATCATACAAAGGAATTTGAGTACAAGTTACTTTCCTTAACCGAAGATGAAAATGAAGAACACCAAGAATAACGGGAATGGATTCCTGGCCAACGAATACAATCCGAAAGCAAGAGCTCGAGATAACACGTACAAACCCAATCAAAGAAAGAGAGGGAACACCACGACGGAGACGAATGGCGGCCAATGCAGTGGCTGCTGCTGTCGCAACTGCAGTCAGCAAAGAAGACCAGAGGGTGGGACCCGCGGCGTCGGCTTCGGCTGGCATTGCTGGCGGCTATCGTTGGGCCGCCGAACAGAACAGAGAGGGAACGGGAGAGATGACAGAGATGATGAGAGCTCGGGCTAGGGGTGATCAAGCGAAGAGGTGGTTGGATGCACGGTCGGTAATGGGTTTATGTGCAGTCGGCAGTAATGGGGTTCGGTCGGAGATGGAGATGAAAGGCAGTGGAGGGGTTTTTGGTGGTCAGGAGGTGGAGCAATGGGGTTAGTCGGCAGTAGGGTTTCGGAGGTTGAAGGTGGGGGTTGCACAGTATGAGAGGGGGCTAGGGTTCGGTAGGGGAGAGAGAGAGAGAGAGAGATAGGTGGGTTTTTATAGGGTTTTGATTTTAGGGTTTCAGGAGATGTTGGGTATTGGGTTATTGGGTTCATGGGTCCAATAGGAGTAGTAGTAGAAGTTGGTTTAAAATTAGGATTTGAATAGGATTTGGTTTATCAATTGGATTTAGGGATAGTTATGAGGATCTAGGTTTAATTGCAAATAGGATTATCAATAGGCTTAGGCCAACGAAACCACGAGCACCAAAACACGAGCAAAAGTGAATAGAGCAAGATCCAATAAAAAGAAAATACAACAATCGATAAGGAACGAAGCAAAGAGACAAACGATCAGAAACAAGAGCTCAAAATGAAATAAAATGAATATATATTGAAAACAACTTCAATATACGGTCCAAGAAAATAAAAAAGAAGACAAATACCCAAGAAAAAGAAAAATACACCAAAAATACAAAAAATGAAAAATAGGGGTTATACTAACTCTTCTCTAGAGCCGCTCATATAACTAGCTAAACACAAAATGACAAGTCTGAAGTCCAACTCTCCCCAAGAGCAGCTTCTACTATTAGCCAACCGCAAGAAGATGAATCACAAGACAAGGTACCAGCATGTAAAAGACTTCTTATTTCATAAACAAGTCTCGCAACAACTGCAGAATTACAATGAGTGTATGTTTCAAGCCTAAGCATCGCTACAAAAGTTTTACAAACACTATACAACAGGTTGTCCAACAAGATGTCCTTCCAGCTACACAATAGCAGTATTTTCTACCTAAGAGAAACCTCTTCACCGACCTCCTACCAACTAACGGCTACGTAGGGCCGCCTCAACTCTTGACGATGAAATTCAAGACAATGCTTCCTTAGGCGGACAAGCTCCAAATCTTTCCTGCCACCTTCACCTCAGCAAGCTCCAACTCCGTCCCACGTGACGCACTACGCAAATGGACAAGTCCTAACTCTGTCAAGCACAGTGTATTGCGGAAAGCTTAGCATTGTGAGGACCTCATTCGGTGTACATGACTGCTTGTTAGTGATGTGTCTAATTTTTATACAAATATTTGTACTCATTTATCCATTAAAATTGCTTGTTTTCGTCAATATTATTTATAATTCATCTTATTTCTATAAGATTTCAATTAATTAATTATTTTTGAAGAAATAAGATTTTTGATTCAAAATGTGAAGATTTTGAAGATTTTTAGAAAAAATCAACAAACAAAGCAAAACTATTGATTTATTATTTTTTATTGTTTTTTTGAATTTTAGTTTGCCAGTTGAGCTAATAGGATTTTAAGTTAGTTTAATTAATTTTAAACTAATTAATTTTATTTTATTTTATTTTTTTTAAATCCTAATTTTCGATTCTATTTTGTGTGTGCAGCACGTGATAGAGCAAATTAAAGAAGGAAGGAATAAATAAAGAATAAAGACTTTTCTGCAAAAGTAAACCCTAATTCTGCGTCTCCTACTCCTATAAATACAACAGCAAATTGAACAAAGAGAGGGGCACTGAACAAAGAGAAAGGAGGCGACGGCTTCCTCGGTTCTTAAAAAAAAAAAAAAAAAAAAAAAATTAAAGAAGACAAAGGGGTTTGGTTTTTGAACGGCTGCGTGGAATTCAAAGAAGGAGAGAGAGAGAGGGAGAGGTCTGACGTGGGCGTGTGCAGAAACAGAGCACAGAGGGCACGTGGGCGGCACACGACTGGAAGCAGGAAAGGGAAGGCTGCTTTGGCGTGCGGAACAAGGCGGGTGTTGACCTGGCGCACTCTGGCACTAACAGGTGGGACCCACTCGAGGTCGTGACGTCGGCTGTGCGGATAGGAATTCAGAAATGACAAGACAGAGAGAAGAGAGAGAACGGATTCGGCTTGGGCTCTGTTTTCTAGGAGTTCGGTTTGCAATATTTTTATATAAAATTGTTCTTTCTGTATCTCTTCTCTTTATATAATTTTAGAATGCAATTCAAGACTATATTTGTTAGTTGCAATAAATTTATTATGAACTAATTTTACTTTTCTAGGGCTTTGATGTAGCCTAGTTTTGAGAACACAATTTTTTATTCCATATTATTTTTCTATTTTTCCATGGTTGTGTGTTTGATTTTTATTCTTAATGGGTACAATTGGTGGATAGACATTTGTATGGTTTATTAGATCATGGAGAGACCGAGAGGTAATTTGTGATTTAGAACTATAAAATTAAACACTATTGATTGAGCGAAATTAGAGATGATTTACCGCGATTGATGTGACCGTTAAGAAATCCACAGAACTTAATGAGTCTTCGATTAATTAAATTTGCATAGAGATATGACAAACTGTTAGTTGGAGATATTTTTGGTGTTGTTCGAGAGAAAGCATTGAATAATTTGGGGATTTTGGTCTACAACTTGGAAAAATAAATTCTTTATTCATATGGAGTTATAAATTGTCTGTGATTAATTAGGTGAAGTCAAAAGCCCTAGAATTAATTTTGCCATTAACAAATTACAAAATTTCAGATTTCGCCTCCTCTTAATTAATTTAGTTAGTTTTTCTTTAGATTAATTTAATTCAGTTGCTTTTTTTTATTAAATTCAATTTTCCAATTAGTAATTCATCTAGTAAATTCGGTACTCAATAAAATAATTAGTCCCTGTGAGTTCGACATTCTTTTCACTAAAACTATACTACTTGTTGAGATTTTGTACACTTGAAAATATTCACATCAAGTTTTTGGCGCCGTTGCCGGCATTACAAGGAATTTGACATATAGTGACAGCAAAAATCCGTGGGTAAAAGACGGAAAACCGTAGGTATAGCCCGTAAAACCTATACCAACGGACATATTTTTCCATAGTTTTTAATTAGCTATAACCACGGCACAATGCTGTCACTATAGCCTATAGCGACGGTTTTTTCACCCGTTGGACAAAACCTCTGTGTTATATCCACAGTTTCGTATCCGTTGGTATAGGTTTTAATGACACCTCTTGCTTTCCTATACCCACGGTTGAAACTCCATTGCTATAGGTTTTAGTGATGGTTTTCGCATCCAAATATTTAAATATATACCCATCGCTCTATACACAATTTTTTTTATTAATTACGCATATGATAATTTAATATTTTATTTTATAATATTAATCCAATTATAAACTAAATACACAATAAAAAAGATAAATGTGTTTATGAAACAAAATTAAATAAAATTAAACTTCAATCATATTAAAAATTGATGAAGTATTGCAAGCATGTCAAATTACAAAATAAACAAATATACAATTGAATTCATGTATACAGACATGAGAATCAATACTTTAAACTACGATCAACATATTCAATGACATTATAAGATAAAATTCAATTGACTCCTCACTTGAGATACGACACTAACAATTTTCTTATTTTATGGCAATCAGATCTTGATTAATCTTAATTCTCTTTGCAGTAAACTTCTTTTAGCATCTTGCAAATCTCCTTTACAGCCTTCTTCACTTCATCTTCCCTTCTTCACTTCATCGTCGGCAAACACAAACTCGGCTGCATTTTGAGCGAGTTCAATCATTTCTCATTTGTTAAGAGCCCTTCACAAACAAAACAAAGCAAAAAGATCTAACTTTGGTCATCAACAAATAGTCAATATTCAGATAGCAAGCAAAATGTGTCATTCGGATTCAAAATGCCAAAGTACCTTACTCGATCGAGCATGTGCAACAGTAAATTGAGTTGGGACTCTTTTTGATCCCGGACAAGGGACTCTTTTTGATCAAGTGGAAGGAGGGCTTCCTCCGCCGTAATATATTTCTCACTCCTTAGTAGGAGTTCTGAGAAGTCCCGAGGCAGAATTTTAGCGAGAGATACCTTCAAGTTGGCATGGTTAATATTGTGTCAGAACGCAGCAGAGGCCAACGACTGATCAAGGGAGGCGATAGACCGAGCCTCGGTGGTAAAGCGCATGACATAGTCCCTGACCTGCTCGCCCTTCCTTTAACTCAGTGCCAACAAAGATGTGCTTGTCTTCTCTGTCCAGCAGCTACTCACAAAATGGGTAAGGAAGAGCTCCTAGAACTGATCGAATGAGAATATGGAGGCAGGGGTGAGTCGGGAGTACCATTCTCTCGTGGGCCCCTTCAGCGTGGCTGGGAAGGTATTGCAAAGGAGCACATCTGAAGTCTAGTAAAACATCATGAGAGTTTTTGTAATATCCCGGACGGATATTACTGTATATAAATTGATATTTTATTATTATTTTATTATTATTTTGTTTTAATTCCAAAATTAGAATATTTTGGTGATTTTCACCCGGTTTGTCCATAGACAATATCTGTATCCAGATATCGGTCAGTATATATCCGTATTGTATCAAATTGATACCGTGATCTTCCGAACTAATAATAAAATTTATTTTATTATTATTTCCAAGATTTAATTATTTTTATACGGATTATGCGAAGATTTTCAGTATACAGACATATAGGCGCACATACGTGTAGTATGTCGATTAGTACATCATATAAATTGTGTGTTGTGTATTTTTGGACAACACTTGCCTCGTTATGACAAACCTATTAGAGGGTTAGGGTTTGATTAGGAGGTTAAACCTAGGGTTACAAAGACATAAGGGGTTAGGAGAAACTCTTCTAGAAAACTCCTCCATGTCAATTTTTCCCCACATAGCACCTCCCCCCAATCCCACCTCCTAGAGCATGGCCGGCCCTCCTTGTTTTGGGGTTATTTTGTGCCATATGGTGCACTTACCACCTCCCATCCTCTCCTATAAATACCCCTTCATTCTCCTCATTCTCTCATTTTAGAAAACAAGAAAGAAAGAAAGAAAGAAAGAAAGAAAAGAAAGAAAAAGAAAGAGAGAACAAAAAGATAACTTGAGAGTTTTGTTTTGTAGGGTCTTATGAGCTTCAAAAAAAAAGCTTAGGAGAAGGAGAAGGTAGCTAGCAAGTTCTTCCACCAAAGTTAGAAAAGGTGGGGGTTTCTTCATGCTTTCTTGTTTGTATGTTTGTTTGTTTGTTTGTTTATTTGAATGATGGTTTTGATGTTCTTCTTCTTCTTACCCTCTTGTTTAATTTTCTTTTGGTATGGTTACTTTGTAGTGGTGTGGTGGTATGAGTTTTCTCATTTGAATGTTGTTAACTACTTGGACTAAAAAGATACATACACATAACTTTTGCATACAACCATGTAAGGTTGTAGGCCTTGATATGAAACCATACATATTGCATATTGTTGAACAATACAACCATTGTTGGTTGTAGGACTTGATTGAACTAATGTAATAATAAAAAAGATCTTTCCTTTCTTTACTAAATCACTAGTTGTAGTTAATTAAAAAGATCTTTCTTTTCTTTTTAATCACTAGTTGTAGCTAATTAAAAAGATCTTCTCTATTTATTTAATCACTAGTTGTAACTTAATAAAAAGATCTTCTCTTTATTTAATCACTAGTTGTAGCTTAATAAAAAGATCTTCTTTTTATTTAATCACTAGTTGTAACTTAATAAAAAGATCTTCTTTTTATTTAACCACTAGTTGTAATTAATTAAAAAGGATCTTTCCTTTCATTTTTAATCACTAGTTGTAGCTAATTAAAAAGATCTTTTCTTTTGTAAAGTAAAATAAAATAAAAAGTATCTTTCTTTTATCACTAGTAATAACAAAGATTAGTAAGCAACTAAGTAGTAGTAAGCTAAAATAATAAGTAGTAGTATGTAATAAAATGAAGTAGTAGTAGCATGTATGTTGATTAATAAGGTAGTAGTAATAGTAGTGAGTTGTATGTTGTGATTTTTATGAAAATGAAGAAGTAGTAATAGTAGTAAGTTGTATGTTGTGATTTTTGATGAGAATGAAGTAGTAGCAATAGTAGTAAGTTGTATGTTGTAGTAGTAGTAGTAGATAATTATGTTTTGTTTAAAATAGGAGTAGTAGTAGTAGTAAAAAGTTGTAGGATTGCTTCTAAAAATATTTAGAAGCCATTTCCATACTACTAATATTGTAGGATTTCCTTCTAAAAATATTTAGAAGTCATATTCATACTTCTAATATTGTAGGATCATTTCTAAAAATATTTAGAAGTCATATTCATGCTACTAATGTTGTAGGATCATTTCTAAAAATGATTAGAAGCCATATTCATGCTACTTATGTTGTAGGATCACTTCTAAAAATATTTAGAAGCCTTATTCATGCTTCACATGTTGTAGGATCATTTCTAAAAATGATTAGAAGCCTTATTCATGCTTCACATGTTGTAGGATCATTTCTAAAAATGATTAGAAGCCTTATTCATGCTTCACATGTTGTAGGATCATTTCTAAAAAATATTTAGAAGCCATATCTATGCTTCAAGTGTTGTAGGATTATTTCTAAAAATAATTAGAAGCCATAATCCATGCTTAGTTAGTTGTAGGATTGCTTTTAAAATATATCCTACCATGTTTACCATGCTTAGTTAGTTGTGGCTTTGCTTCTAAAAATATTTAGAAGCCATATTCATGCTTAATTAGTTGTAGGATTACTTATAAAATTATCCTACCATGATTCTATGTTAATTAGTTGTAGGATGTTTTATAAAATTATCCCCATCATGCTTTATGTTTAGGATGTTGTAGGACTTTCTAAAAATATCCTACCATGCTTAACGTTTAGAATGTTGTAGGATTCTTTTCCTAGCATGCTTGGTAATGTTGTAGGATTCTTTTCCTATCATGTTTAGTAACTCACTTATGCTAGAATTTTGTAGGATTCATTCCTAAAGTTTCCTATTATGTTTAGTGACTTAGTTAGGCTTAGAATGTGTAGGATTCAATCCAAGAGTTTCCTACCATGTGTGGATAAATTTTTATTGTGCCTAGAGTGTTGTAGGATCCATGATGGAATCATATACCATGCTAGTTTAATTATTGGAAAGCGATATACCATACTAGCTTTATTGTAAGTACTTTGCATATCATGCTAGTTTAAATTGTATGCAAATTGTATACCATGTTAGATAAATGGTAGAGAAGTGTATGTTATGTTAGTAGATAATCATGACTTATGCTAAGTAAGTAGGTATCATGCTAATTATTAATCATGTTAAGTTAAGGATACCCATACTATGATGTTCATGCTTAAAGTAAAGAAACTACCCATAGCTAGTTGTAGTGATTTATGTGGGGTTCTATACCATGCTAGAGTAATACTTGCTTAGAATGTTGTAGGAGTAGTGTTAGGACTACCTACTATACCTTGGAATATTGCTTAGTTGGGTGATGGTGGTTGGTTATGATAAGTAGTAGGCTTCCATGCTCAATTGGTAACCTACGATTGACTATAGAGAATTTTATGTTTAAGGACATTAGTGATTTTCATGCTTGAGCTCAATGTAAGCATAAGCATTAATCACATTCATACATAGGAATATCATGGTGGTTGTGTTATATGATTGATTGTCGTAGGAAGCTGCTTGTAATTGTATGTCATACTTAAGGCGCTATAGGTTGAAGTAAGAAGGATTGGGAAGACCACTAGGGATAGTTAGTCCGATAAAGGCCATTTTATCGCCTTCGGTTCTTCCCTAGTACAATACCGATCTTAGACTACTAGTAGATTCTTCTGTTGCTTCTAATAATAGAAGAATAAGTTTGTTAGTAAGCACGTTTGGTTGCTTTAGGATTGATTACCTGTATGGTTGTTTGCACACGGTTGTGCTCGTACGTGGCTCGACTGGCCCGTATGTAGCTGTGGGTCTCATACGTAGCCTAGTCGGCTCGTATGTAGGTTGTTGTCTCGTACGCGGCCCGACCGGCCCGTGCGTAGCTGTTGGTCTCATACGCGGCTTATTTGGCTGGTATGTACGTTTTTGTCTCCTACGAGGCCCGCCTGGCTCGTGGGTAGTTATCGTTTCATACGTAGCATATTAGCTCGTATGTAGTTGCTACTCGTGTATAGCTGTTAGCTAGTACACAGTTCGTTGGAGGCTATCGACCATCAAGACATAGCGGCATGCATGTATATTCGCACGACCGAGGTCTTGGATCGATGAGCCACGAACCGGGTCCTGAGGGATTGTGGAAAGTCTAGGTTGAGCGGCCTAGTAGAGTTGTCCTGCGAAGCCTAATTTAAGGCCTAGCACGTTGTGTTATAATGTTGTCATTCCTAGGATCGTTCGAGTCGGGGACATCACTAGGATAGTGACTTACAAGGATCATTTTAACCCTTTTGCCGGGAGAGAGGGGTCAGTTGTAGGGGGCCCCTTACACTAACTCATCCCTTGAGGCAAACCACAGGTGGTGTACAGGGTTGTGCCTTCCTGTCAAAGGGATACGTACGGTGCCGTCTCACAAGTTGAGGATACGGGTTGCGTATCTCGCGCTGTTAATTCCTGAAATACCGTGGCTGGGGTGCCACAGGATGCATGGTGCAGTCCTGCGCTTGCTATACCCCAGAGAGTGCCACAGGGTAGGCTTCGCGCTGCCCTGCGTTTGCGAAACTCTATGGTTTAATTTTGGAACGATGCCCGATATACTGGGGTCGAGTGAGGTCCGGCTTGCCGGGTAGTAGTGGAAAACGGAGACACCATAAGCAGACTGCATAAGGGGACTTAACCTCTTCTGCAACCTCACAGAGTCATGGAGTATTGTCAGGAACAGGTTGTGTACAATTAGAATTCATAACGCGGGTTCAATCCCTATATATGGAGAAACGGCTTGAGATGGAGTCGCATGTATTTATGGGCTGCATGTTACTTTCGGAGACTTGCTGACATTAGAATAGGAAGCATCCCGTCAAAGGGATACATACGGTGCCATCTCACAGGTTGAGGACACGGGTTACGTATCTCGCTCTGTTAATTCCTGAAATACCGTGGCTGGGGTGCCACAGGATGCATTGTGCAGTCCTGCGCTTGCGATACCCCAGAGGGTGCCACAGGGTAGGCTTCGCGCTGCCCTGCGCTTGCGAAACCCTATGATTTGGATTTTGGATTAAGGCCCGATACACTGGGCAATAGTGGCAAACATGGACACCACTATATGACTGCAGTGGCAGAACTAGACCGCACCTGCAACCTTGTTTGAGTGAGGTCCGGCATGCCGGGTAGTAGTGGAAAACGGAGACACCATAAGCAGACTGCATAGGGGGACTCGACCCCTTCTGCAACCTCACAGAGTCATGGAGTATTGTCAGGAACGGGTTGTGTATAATTAGTTCTATTTAAGTATTGCATTAGAGTCTAGTCATAGCACTCACGAACACCTAAACTACACCAACACCATTGTTATATTGTGTATATTGTTTGGAAGATTCGCTGCTATATGATCAGCCTTTAAGCGTCAGTGAATACTGACGTCCCCACTTCAATAGGTACTGGATAGCAGAAGTACAGGTGCGAGATTCAGGAGGACTCAAGGCAAGGAAAGCAAGGAGTCAGTGTTATGTTTTAGTTCCGCTGCAGTATATGCATTGATTATCTGTTAAGTGAGAGGTACTCTGATGTAAGATGTGAAAGTTGTAATACTTAGAAATGTAAAGGTGATATTGCAACTCTATTGTAAGGTATTACAGTTGTACAATATTCAGACTTGTAACACTTTGTGTATTGAATAAAAAGTTTTAAATTCTCCTGTTTTTCTGTGTATTGTGACTAATTGAAGAAAAGATCTTGGCTCGTGTCACGGTTTCCCGGTATCGGAAATCGGGGCGCTACAGAGTGGTATCAGAGCTAACTTCAATTTACAGTCCAACACAGCAGGAAAATTAAACTTGGATGCCCTTTAGGAGTCGAGTCTTAGTTAGTTATAGGCAATTGTAATTCATATTGTTGTTCCTTTCAACTTATGTTTTATGATTTTCCTATATCTGGACTAATTCCAGTATGTATATTTTAGGATGGTATTCGAAGATTTCCTAACCGAGGGTGTATTGATAGAGTAGAGTGAGCAAATTACCGGAGGAAATCCTAGAAATCGGAAGTAATGTCCATAGGTCATGTCCTATTCTAAGGAGGGAGTAGACACCGAGTTACAAATATCGGGTTCTATGGAGAACCAGTTCGTGGATGAACCACTTGGGAGCCGGAAAGCAGCATAAGCTTTCTTTCCCTGAGTTATTAGGGTATGGATGTTTTGCCTGTTTTCCTAACTTAACGTAGTTCTGAGGACATAACTATTCTAAGGAGGGAGTATTGTAATATACCGGACGGATATTACCGTATATAAATTGATATTTTGTTATTATTTTATTATTATTTTGTTTTAATTCCAAAATTAGAATATTTTGGTGATTTTCACCCGGTTTGTCCATAGACAATATCTGTATCCAGATATCGGTCAGTATATATCCGTATTGTATCAAATTGATACCGTGATCTTCCGAACTAATAATAAAATTTATTTTATTATTATTTCCAAGATTTAATTATTTTTATACGGATTATGCGAAGATTTTCAGTATACAGACATATAGGCGCACATACGTGTAGTATGTCGATTAGTACATCATATAAATTGTGTGTTGTGTATTTTTGGACAACACTTGCCTCGTTATGACAAACCTATTAGAGGGTTAGGGTTTGATTAGGAGGTTAAACCTAGGGTTACAAAGACATAAGGGGTTAGGAGAAACTCTTCTAGAAAACTCCTCCTCCATGTCAATTTTTCCCCACATAGCACCTCCCCCCAATCCCACCTCCTAGAGCATGGCCGGCCCTCCTTGTTTTGGGGTTATTTTGTGCCATATGGTGCACTTACCACCTCCCATCCTCTCCTATAAATACCCCTTCATTCTCCTCCTTCTCTCATTTTAGAAAACAAGAAAGAAACAAAGAAAGAAAGAAAGAAAAGAAAGAAAAAGAAAGAGAGAACAAAAAGATAACTTGAGAGTTTTGTTTTGTAGGGTCTTATGAGCTTCAAAAAAAAAGCTTAGGGGAAGGAGAAGGTAGCTAGCAAGTTCTTCCACCAAAGCTAGAAAAGGTGGGGGTTTCTTCATGCTTTCTTGTTTGTATGTTTGTTTGTTTGTTTGTTTATTTGAATGATGGTTTTGATGTTCTTCTTCTTCTTACCCTCTTGTTTAATTTTCTTTTGGTATGGTTACTTTGTAGTGGTGTGGTGGTATGAGTTTTCTCATTTGAATGTTGTTAACTACTTGGATTAAAAAGATACATACACATAACTTTTGCATACAACCATGTAAGGTTGTAGGACTTGATATGGAACCATACATATTGCATATTGTTGAACAATACAACCATTGTTGGTTGTAGGACTTGATTGAACTAATGTAATAATAAAAAAGATCTTTCCTTTCTTTACTAAATCACTAGTTGTAGTTAATTAAAAAGCTCTTTCTTTTCTTTTTAATCACTAGTTGTAGCTAATTAAAAAGATCTTCTCTTTTTATTTAATCACTAGTTGTAACTAAATAAAAAGATCTTCTCTTTATTTAATCACTAGTTGTAGCTTAATAAAAAGATCTTCTTTTTATTTAATCACTAGTTGTAACTTAATAAAAAGATCTTCTTTTTATTTAACCACTAGTTGTAATTAATTAAAAAGGATCTTTCCTTTCATTTTTAATCACTAGTTGTAGCTAATTAAAAAGATCTTTTCTTTTGTAAAGTAAAATAAAATAAAAAGGATCTTTCTTTTATCACTAGTAATAACAAAGATTAGTAAGCAACTAAGTAGTAGTAAGCTAAAATAATAAGTAGTAGTATGTAATAAAATGAAGTAGTAGTAGCATGTATGTTGATTAATAAGGTAGTAGTAATAGTAGTGAGTTGTATGTTGTGATTTTTATGAGAATGAAGAAGTAGTAATAGTAGTAAGTTGTATGTTGTGATTTTTGATGAGAATGAAGTAGTAGCAATAGTAGTAAGTTGTATGTTGTAGGAGTAGTAGTAGATAATTATGTTTTGTTTAAAATAGGAGTAGTAGTAGTAGTAAAATGTTGTAGGATTGCTTCTAAAACTATTTAAAGGCCATTTCCATACTACTAATATTGTAGGATTACTTCTAAAAATATTTAGAAGTCATATTCATACTTCTAATATTGTAGGATCATTTCTAAAAATATTTAGAAGTCATATTCATGCTACTAATGTTGTAGGATCATTTCTAAAAATGATTAGAAGCCATATTCATGCTACTTATGTTGTAGGATCACTTCTAAAAATATTTAGAAGCCTTATTCATGCTTCACATGTTGTAGGATCATTTCTAAAAATGATTAGAAGCCTTATTCATGCTTCACATGTTGTAGGATCATTTCTAAAAATGATTAGAAGCCTTATTCATGCTTCACATGTTGTAGGATCATTTCTAAAAAATATTTAGAAGCCATATCTATGCTTCAAGTGTTGTAGGATTATTTCTAAAAATAATTAGAAGCCATAATCCATGCTTAGTTAGTTGTAGGATTGCTTTTAAAATATATCCTACCAGGTTTACCATGCTTAGTTAGTTGTGGCTTTGCTTCTAAAAATATTTAGAAGCCATATTCATGCTTAATTAGTTGTAGGATTACTTATAAAATTATCCTACCATGATTCTATGTTAATTAGTTGTAGGATGTTTTATAAAATTATCCCCATCATGCTTTAGGTTTAGGATGTTGTAGGACTTTCTAAAAATATCCTACCATGCTTAACGTTTAGAATGTTGTAGGATTCTTTTCCTAGCATGCTTGGTAATGTTGTAGGATTCTTTTCCTATCATGTTTAGTAACTCACTTATGCTAGAATTTTGTAGGATTCATTCCTAAAGTTTCTTATTATGTTTAGTGACTTAGTTAGGCTTAGAATGTGTAGGATTCAATCCAAGAGTTTCCTACCATGTGTGGATAAATTTTTATTGTGCCTAGAGTGTTGTAGGATCCATGATGGAATCATATACCATGCTAGTTTAATTGTTGGAAAGCGATATACCATACTAGCTTTATTGTAAGTACTTTGCATATCATGCTAGTTTAAATTGTATGCAAATTGTATACCATGTTAGATAAATGGTAGAGAAGTGTATGTTATGTTAGTAGATGATCATGACTTATGCTAAGTAAGTAGGTATCATGCTAATTATTAATCATGTTAAGTTAAGGATACCCATACTATGATGTTCATGCTTAAAGTAAAGAAACTACTCATAGCTAGTTGTAGTGATTTATGTGGGGTTCTATACCATGCTAGAGTAATACTTGCTTAGAATGTTGTAGGAGTAGTGTTAGGACTACCTACTATACCTTGGAATATTGCTTAGTTGGGTGATGGTGGTTGGTTATGATAAGTAGTAGGCTTCCATGCTCAATTGGTAACCTACGATTGACTATAGAGAATTTTATGTTTAAGGACATTAGTGATTTTCATGCTTGAGCTCAATGTAAGCATAAGCATTAATCACATTCATACATAGGAATATCATGGTGGTTGTGTTATATGATTGATTGTCGTAGGAAGCTGCTTGTAATTGTATGCCATACTTAAGGCGCTATAGGTTGAAGTAAGAAGGATTGGGAAGACCACTAGGGATAGTTAGTCCGATAAAGGCCATTTTATCGCCTTCGGTTCTTCCCTAGTACCATACCGATCTTAGACTACTAGTAGATTCTTTTGTTGCTTCTAATAATAGAAGAATAAGTTTGTTAGTAAGCACGTTTGGTTGCTTTAGGATTGATTACCTGTATGGTTGTTTGCACACGGTTGTGCTCGTACGTGGCTCGACTGGCCCGTATGTAGCTGTGGGTCTCATACGTAGCCTAGTCGGCTCGTATGTAGGTTGTTGTCTCGTACGCGGCCCGACCGGCCCGTGCATAGCTGTTGGTCTCATACGCGGCTTATTTGGCTGGTATGTACGTTTTTGTCTCCTACGAGGCCCGCCTGGCTCGTGGGTAGTTATCGTTTCATACGTAGCATATTAGCTCGTATGTAGTTGTTACTCGTGTATAGCTGTTAGCTAGTACACAGTTCGTTGGAGGCTATCGACCATCAAGACATAGCGGCATGCATGTATATTCGCACGACCGAGGTCTTGGATCGATGAGCCACGAACCGGGTCCTGAGGGATTCTGGAAAGTCTAGGTTGAGCGGCCTAGTAGAGTTGTCCTGCGAAGCCTAATTTAAGGCCTAGCACGTTGTGTTATAATGTTGTCATTCCTAGGATCGTTCGAGTCGGGGACATCACCAGGATAGTGACTTACAAGGATCATTTTAACCCTTTTGCCGGGAGAAAGGGGTCAGTTGTAGGGGGCCCCTTACACTAACTCGTCCCTTGAGGCAAACCACAGGTGGTGTACAGGGTTGTGCCTTCCTGTCAAAGGGATACGTACGGTGCCGTCTCACAAGTTGAGGACACGGGTTGCGTATCTCGCGCTGTTAATTCCTGAAATACCGTGGCTGGGGTGCCACAGGATGCATGGTGCAGTCCTGCGCTTGCTATACCCCAGAGAGTGCCACAGGGTAGGCTTCGCGCTGCCCTGCGCTTGCGAAACTCTATGGTTTAATTTTGGAACGATGCCCGATATACTGGGGTCGAGTGAGGTCCGGCTTGCCGGGTAGTAGTGGAAAACGGAGACACCATAAGCAGACTGCATAAGGGGACTTAACCTCTTCTGCAACCTCACAGAGTCATGGAGTATTGTCAGGAACAGGTTGTGTACAATTAGAATTCATAACGCGGGTTCAATCCCTATATATGGAGAAACGGCTTGAGATGGAGTCGCATGTATTTATGGGCTGCATGTTACTTTCGGAGACTTGCTGACATTAGAATAGGAAGCATCCCGTCAAAGGGATACGTACGGTGCCATCTCACAGGTTGAGGACACGGGTTACGTATCTCGCTCTGTTAATTCCTGAAATACCGTGGCTGGGGTGCCACAGGATGCATTGTGCAGTCCTGCGCTTGCGATACCCCAGAGGGTGCCACAGGGTAGGCTTCGCGCTGCCCTGCGCTTGCGAAACCCTATGATTTGGATTTTGGATTAAGGCCCGATACACTGGGCAATAGTGGCAAACATGGACACCACTATATGACTGCAGTGGCGGAACTAGACCGCACCTGCAACCTTGTTTGAGTGAGGTCCGGCATGCCGGGTAGTAGTGGAAAACGGAGACACCATAAGCAGACTGCATAGGGGGACTCGACCCCTTCTGCAACCTCACAGAGTCATGGAGTATTGTCAGGAACGGGTTGTGTATAATTAGTTCTATTTAAGTATTGCATTAGAGTCTAGTCATAGCACTCACGAACACCTAAACTACACCAACACCATTGTTATATTGTGTATATTGTTTGGAAGATTCGCTGCTATATGATCAGCCTTTAAGCGTCAGTGAATACTGACGTCCCCACTTCAATAGGTACTGGATAGCAGAAGTACAGGTGCGAGATTCAGGAGGACTCAAGGCAAGGAAAGCAAGGAGTCAGTGTTATGTTTTAGTTCCGCTGCAGTATATGCATTGATTATCTGTTAAGTGAGAGGTACTCTGATGTAAGATGTGAAAGTTGTAATACTTAGAAATGTAAAGGTGATATTGCAACTTGATGCTGTTTATTTCTGAGAAACGTGTGGAAGCACCAGGTGTGAGTTCGAACTCAATTTGTATTGAAGGAGATTGCCGCTTGTCTGCCGACCTTCAGTTGACCTTCTGGGACCTACGATGAGCTCGGAAAGATGTTGAAGGTTGGGCTCGGATCAGAAGGGTCGGATCCGAGGTCTTGTGTACCTGCAGACGGTCCTGAAACACCGGGGTTTGTCCCGGTGGCGGACCCTCCGACGCTCTAGTCAGTCTCTGAGAGAGAGTAGCAATAACTAGGTATATTTAAGTGGCAAAAGATTGATTACCTCAAAAAGGTGGGTGTGGGTCTAGTATTTATAGAGAATCCCAACCGGGTTTGGTTCCACTTGGGGGCCGGGTTTGGATCCGAAAGCCCATGGGCCTGACTTGGCAGAAGGCCCAGGGGGTTTAGGGCGGACGTGGCGATACCAGGAGTGGTATAGGGCTGACGTGGCGAAACCCTTGGCGGTATTTGGAGCTGACGTGGCCCATCGTGAGCCCCCTGTGCCTCTGGGGGGAATCGGAGGGCCTAGGCTGCGCCAGGTCATCCTTCTGCCCCGCCAGAGAGGGGGGACGGCCTGAGGGACTGCTCCGGATCGGACTCCGGGGGATGCTGAGGCTCGCCAGTACGAGGAGGCCGGCACTGTGAGGGCAAACACGAGGTTCGGCGCCGACCCTGAAGTGGTCCGGAGCCGAACCAGGTTGTTATTTTTGCTTTTCTGAGTAGGAATTGTATTGGGCCCTGGATGGGCCTCAGGCCATTTTTACACTGTCACACAAGCCCCCCACTCCTGCAGGGGGTGCGGGAGCTAGCCGTGGAGGAGTGCTCATGGTCGTAGAAATGGGATGGTGAGCCACTGGATCTTCGTGAGAAGGGTACCCGGGTGCCAGACCGGACCTCGAGCTGGCGAGGGATTACGGGCTGGTAAGGGTGACGGCGGGCCGTTGTTTCTTCCTGAGAAGAGTACCCCGGTGCCAGACCGAACCTCGTGATGAGGGGGAATTATGGGTTGGTAGGGGTGATGACCAGGCGGTGGATCTTCCGAAGAAGAGTACCCAGGTGCCGGACCGGACCTCGAGCTGGCGAGGGATTACGGGTCGGTGAGGGTGAAGGCGAGCCGTTGTTTCTTCCTGAGAAGAGTACCCGGGTGCCAGACCGAACCTCGAGATGAGGGAGAATTATGGGCTGGTAAGGGTGATGGCCAGCCGGTGGATCTTCCGAAGAAGAGTACCCAGGTGCCAGACCTGACCTCGAGCTGGCGAGGGATTACGGGTCGGTGAGGGTGAAGGCGAGCCGTTGTTTCTTCCTGAGAAGAGTACCCTGGTGCCAAACCGAACCTCGAGACGAGGGGGAATTATGGGCTGGTAAGGGTGATGGCCAGCCGGTGGATCTTCCGAAGAAGAGTACCCAGGTGCCAGACCGGACCTCGAGCTGGCGAGGGATTACGGGTCGGTGAGGGTGAAGGCCAGCCGTTGTTTCTTCCTGAGAAGAGTACCCTGGTGCCAAACCGAACCTCGAGACGAGGGGGAATTATGGGCTGGTAAGGGTGATGGCCAGCCGGTGGATCTTCCGAAGAAGAGTACCTAGGTGCCAGACCTGACCTCGAGCTGGCGAGGGATTACGGGTCGGTGAGGGTGAAGGCGAGCCGTTGTTTCTTCCTGAGAAGAGTACCCTGGTGCCAAACCGAACCTCGAGACGAGGGAGAATTATGGGCTGGTAAGGGTGATGGTCAGCCGGTGGATCTTCCAAAGAAGAGTACCCAGGCGTCAGACCGGACCTCGAGCTGGCGAGGGATTATGGGTCGGTGAGGGTGAAGGTGAGCCGTTGTTTCTTCCTGAGAAGAGTACCCGGGTGCCAGACCGGACCCCGAGATGAGGGGGAGTTACGGGCCGGTAAGGGTGATGGCCAGCCCGTGGATCCTCCGACGAAGGGTGCCCAGGCGCCAGACCGGACCTCGAGCTGGTGAGGGGATCATAGGTCGGGCCGTTAGGGGGCGAACCGTTGTGCCTTGGGGTTGTTTTGAGTAGTGTAGTCCGTTGTTTTCGCGGAGCATTTTGGGGGTGCCTTGGGACCTGTGCAAGATTCCCATTTCCTAGGTGCGTTAATGGCGCCGCCTAATAACTGTATGGCGCATGGTCTTCCGCCGTTTGGTTTTCCCCACATCATAATGGCCGGCCCCTGGGGGGAGGCTATAAGTACCCCCCTCCCCCTTTCTCGTTGTGGTTCAGATCCAAGCAAAGGTGGTCCGCTTGGCCCTTGAAGGTGTCTGCTTCGGCGGACGCCTGTTTTTTTTTAAAAATTCTTGCCCCCGGTTTTGTCGGAGAGGTAGTTTCTTTGTCGCTCGATCTTCTCTTGGATCTGATGGCCCTGAGGTGGCGGTCAGATCCTGGGGGGATCCGGGCGAGAGGGATAACGACCGAACGTCGAAGGGTGAGCCGTCTGCAACAGCGGAGGTTCTATCCTTCCGAGAGGGATGAAGGGCGTTCCGGGCCGGTTGTTTGCAACTGCGAAGGTTCCGTTACTGGAGTAGGCTGGGCCTTTGCAGTTGCATCAACTGGCTTGGAATGGAGCACTTCTTTCGGCCTTCGGGTGTTGATCTGCTTTTGACCGGGGTGCTTTCCGAGGGGGGTGTCTTGAAGCTTTGGGCCCCGGGTAGATGAGCAGTTCTCCGATTGGAGGCTGACTATTCTGTGTTCTAATAGGGCTCCAGGTTGAGGCGGTTTCTGTCTCACCCGGGAACAGTTCGGGTCTTCGGCCGATGACGCTGTAAGCCCCGAGCTGTTCGCGGGTGAAAGGGGAACCGACCCAGTCTCGGAGCCCGGGGCGTCTGTCTGAGGACGGCGCCTTAAATCTTAAAAATAAAAACGTTCCCTCCCCCGAATACTTCTTCCGCACTGGCCTCCTTGACTGGCTGCCAGCCTGTCAATGGATGATGTCAGCGTCGCACGTTTCGAGGATGTGGCGTGAATTCTTAGGCGGCAGTTGCATGTTGGATAGGTGAACAGTACTCGCGGGAATCGAGGAGTCGCTTCTATCTCCTATAAATAGTCCCCCCTCTTCCCTATTTGTCCATTCCTTTCTTTTTTCAAAATAAAATTTTTCAACACTTCAGCGCTCATCTTCGCATCTTGCTGTACCAGACTTGCCCTTCCGAAGTAACCCCAGGTGAGTTAACAAGTCTACTTAGTCTAGGCATAGATGGACAGGGCTCAGTCTGGCTCATCAGCGTCGACGTCTGGGGGCGGGGTGGAGCCTATCTCTGACTCGACATCCTGGGAGGAGCCCGTACTCGAGGAGGAGTCAGTGCACGCTGACGAGTCTTCTGACACGATTTCGTGGGAGGAACCGGTGGTTGAGGAGGCGGCACATGGTGCGAGGCGGTCGCGCTCTCGTCGTCCCTTCGTGGTGGAGAGTAGCGAGTCGGAGGAAACGACTGATGGTTCGGACAACGTCCGTGTTTTGGAGCCGGCTACCGAGGGTGAGAGAGGCGAGGGCGGCATTGTAAGGAGATCCACGGTTCCGGGGGCAGGCCCGAATTCCATGCTGACTGGTCGGGGGCCCTTATTCACTCCTTCGTCGGAGCGGTCTGAGAAGAGGAAGAAGGCTCCGAGGAAGGTAGGGTTGGGAACTGGTGGCTCGAGCCAGGGGACTGGTTCGCACGCGCAGCCGAAGCATTTCCGTCAGTATCCGGACGACCTGTCCGACCAGGAGTTCTTTGGTGTGCAGGCCTCTTCGCCGAGCCGGACGAGAGTGTTGATGGATGCAATTCTGACCGCCTTGGATGGCGGGGATTTGGAAGTCTTGCAATTGGCGTACCACATAGGTCCTAGTTATGAATTGATGCTGCCGAGCTCTACTCTTCGCCCAACCGATCCCCTGTCTGCTTGGTACTGTGTCTTCCCCGTGGACGCGTTTATTTCTGGACTGAGGCTGCCGATCCATCCGTTTGTTCGGGAAGTGTTGAACTGGGCCTCCCTGGCGCCGATGCAGTACGGGCCGAACTCTTGGGAGCAGATTATCAGCTTTGTACTGATGTGCGAGGAACAACGAGTACCCTTGCGCTTGAACGTGTTCCGAGCGACGCTGACGCTTTGTTCGGCAGCCGAGGGGATTTACTATATCTCCCCCCGGAGTAGGAGGAAGGTTGTTCATAGCCGTCCTGATTCTTTTAAGGACTGGAGGAGGAAGTATCTGGTAATCCGGAGTGAAGAGCCCTGGGACATTCCGACTCGATGGAATTACTCCAAGCCGAGTTATCCTGCGCCGGGGCAGGGAGATCTGATGGTCGAGGAGTGGGGGTTTGTAGAGCGTCTTCGTTTGTCCCCTAGTATTAATTAGACGAAGGTGACGGAGGTTCACCTGGCGAGCGTTGGACTGAGCCCCGCCGTTCTCCGTATGTAGTTGTTTCTTTTCCCTCGATCCTTTCGTTCATTCTCGCTCATTGCTCTTAATGGTTTTTTCTGCAGATATGGATGAGGCATCGATCCGAGCAAGGCGGCTCGCCATGAAGAAGGAAAACGCCGAGAAGAATAAGGCGGAGGAGGTGAAGAGGCCGAGGGAGCTGCCCCTTGTTATCTCTGAGGCACCGCTTGAGCCGAGGGCTAAGAGTACTCGTTCGGAGACGGGCAAAGGGGGTGCCCCTTTGAGGGGTAAGGGCTCGGCGAGGGCGTCCGATCTTGACAAGGGAAAAGGTCCCTTGGCAGGGGTCGAGGAGGAGGACCCGGTGGTGGAGTTGTTGCGGCAGCGGTGGGTGCCGGATTGGTCGATTCGGATGAGCGATTGTCTGACCGAGGAAGCCCAGGCCGTAGAGGTGGTGGAGAAGCTGGCAACGCCTCGCGATCGCCAGATGATGGAGAACGAGCCCGTGGAGGTGGCATTCACGCGCCTGGCGCAGGCCACCGTGTCGGTAAGCTCGTCGACCTCCCCCTTTCCGTTTGGTCTTGCCTCAGGAGTTTGCTTCTAATCCGCTTCTTTCGGCCGCAGGCTTGTATGCAGGGGGCTAATGTGAAGAATCTCTACGAAGCGTCCCTGTTACAAGAGCGTGCTCGGGCGGACAAGAGCGGACGAGAGACGAAGGAGATGCGGATCGAGCTCGAGGGTTCGCGTCAGAGGGAGCAGCAGATGAAGCTGGAGCTCGAGGCCAAGGACACCGAGTGGGAGAAGAGGGTGGCCTCTTTGAAGAGGAAGTTTGCCAAGGAGAAGGGGGAGCTAATAGCCGCGTTTGCCAAGGAGAGGAAAGAGCTGACGGATGCGGGTCAGCGGATGGTGATAGCCGCCCAGGATGAGTGCTACGCGAAGGCGCTCAGTCACGTGAGGCATTTCTATCCGACCCTCGATCTGTCGAATCTCGAGTATGACATGGAGATTGATGGGACCCCGAAGGTCCCTGCCGTAGAGGGGCTCGTTGACCACCCGGCCGATGAACGTTCTGTGAACCCGATCGGCGTCGAGGAGGGAAACCGAGATGTATAGCTTTGCTTTTCTTTCTTCTTTCCTCCTTTCGATTGTATTTGCCTCCCGCAGACTGGCCCCCGCCTTTTCGTGTTTATATATATATATATAAAAGAGTAATTCGGACTTGCCACGGGTTTCGATGCCGGTCGTTTCCGGATCTCCCCGCTTATGTGCCTCGAGTTGGCTCACTTCGTAGGTTGCAGCTTCCCTTCCCAAGGTGGGCCCCCGTCGTTCCGACGCGGCGTGCCGCTCGAGACGAGGGGAGTATTTCTGTAACGGCCTTTGCCTCGGTTGACGGTATATAAAGTGATGAAGGGGATGTGGCTCGGCCTTCTTGTTTCGCGAGGAATTGGAGTGGGGCGAGGCGACGCCTTGGGGGTCGACCCCCTAACCGGGTATCAGGTCGGGTCTGCCGGGGTGTTTGGAGTATAAGGGGGAACCTCTCTGGTTCGGCGGTAGGTCCGGGGGTAGGGCTGTCCTTCTTAGGTTAGAGCATGACGGCGTTGGGGGGTGGGCATTGCTCCTCCGTCGATGGTCATGCAGCACGACCACGTTGCTTCTTGGCTACTTCGGAAGGCGCCGACCCCGTGTGGGGTGGAAGATTCGAGTTCCGAATGGCAGGCCGAAGGCATTGCTTGGAGGGAGCATAATCTGGTTCGGCCGAGTATGGCGTTGTTAGCTGTCTTGGTGTTGTGACGATCCCTTCTAGCTCGATAGGGATGTCGTAAAACCCCATGTGGTGTATCCGACCGGTTGGAGCTTGCCTCTAGGTACCTTCAGTTTCTCGACGGCTTTGAGGGAAAGAATGTTCGCCGAGCTGCCGTAGTCGACAAGGATCTGGCGAACTTCATACTTAGCCATGCGGAGGCTAATGACGAGGGCATCGCAGTGGGGGAGGCGAACGCTTTCGAGGTCCTCCCCTGGGAAGGAGACTGGCGCGGGAGTGGGATCGTCTTGGACAGTATTCATCCCTCGGAGGAAGGCTTTTCGGAACGTATTTGATTCTTCTCCTATTAGCCCTCCATGGGCTCAATGTAAGATAAACGGTGCGTCCGCGGTTCCCTCGGACTCGGGATCCCGACCCGGTATGCGGCTCGGAGGGGGGTTCGGGGGAGAGTGTATCCCTCTCCGGTTATCTTGTCGACCCCGCGGGACTTCTCGGGTGAATTCTCGGAGGTACCCTCTGGAGATGAGTTCCTCAATCTCGTCTTTCAGGGCCCGGCATTGATCTGTGTCGTGTCCATGGTCCTGGTGGAAGCGGCAGTAGAAGCGCTGATCTCTGTTCTTGCCGTTGTTAGGTCGGGGAGGTAGTCGAACAATGCCTTTGTCTTCGATTTCTAGGAGGATGGCGGATGTGTTGTGCGTTAAGGGAGTGTATCTCTCGAAGCGGGGGGTCGGCGGGACCTTCTTCATGGCCCCCGGGTCCCTTGGAGCTTTCTTCGATGGTTCGACTTCTTCGGTCTTCCGCTTTCCCTTCACGGTGTCATCCCTGGTACCTTCGGGGTTAAGGGCCTCTTCTGCCCTAATGTATTTCTCGACCCTACCGAGGAGGTCGGGGAAGTTGACGGGGGGTTTCTTCGCCAGAGAAGCCTTCAGCTGTCCGTGACGGACGTTGTGTCGGAATGCCGCGGAAGCAACGCCCGGGTCGAGGGAGGAGACCGACCTTGCCTCAGCGGTAAATCTCCGGACGAACACCCTGAGTGATTCCCCCTCTAACTGTTTGAGTCCGAGTAACGAGGCGCTGGTCCTTTCGGTCTTCTGGCTGGTGACGAAGTGGGCGAGAAAATTGCCCTCGAGTTGGTCGAAGGAGTAAACGGAGCCAGGGGCGAGCTTCGAGAACCACTCACGAGCGGGACCCCGAAGGGTGGCAGGGAAGGCTCGGCATAGTAGGGGATCCGAGGCGCTGTGAATCATCATGAGGGTTTTGAAACCCCCCATGTGATCAGCAGGATCTCCCTCGCCGTCGTAGGTCTCGAACTGAGGGGGTCGGAAATTCCTAGGTATTTCCGCTTGGAGGATGGGGGTGGAGAAGGGAGGACGGACAGGTCTGTACCCCTGAGTCGCTCTTCGGCCGCCGTCCCCTATGTGGTCGAGGCGATCCTCCATCCCTTGTAGGCGCCTTAGGAGAACGTCGTCCTCCTGAGGCTGGGTTATTGAAGGGTGGGACGCGCTGGTTTCGGCGTCCGACCCTGCTTGGGAATGGGGGGTTTCTTCCCTGGGGGTCCGTCGGAGGGCTCCCAGAATTTCTCTTCGGAAGTCTTGGAGCTCCTTGTGAGTGACGGGGGCTCCACCGACTTGGTTGGGTTGGTCCGAGGGTTGTCTTCCGACTCGGCTGAGCGCGGATCTTCGTACCTCGGGCGGCGGTCTCAGACGGTTCGGGACCGGGTTGGAAGCGGCCCTTCCCCTGCGGCGGGTAATCTTGCGGTTGAGGATTATTCCCCGGCGGTCGGGCTGGGCTGGCTGACCGACGCTCCTTTGGGACTCCCGAGAGGGAGCCTTGTGTATCGACGGGCGTGGCCTGGCTTTATCGGTGGGTGGGGGCGAGTCCCGTTGGTTGACGGAGGAAGCAGCCCCCTTGCCTTTGGAGGCCATGAGGATTCGGCTGTCGATGGCCTTTGAGGGTCTGGGTCGGATCGGCTTCTGGAGCAGCTGTTTCCCACAGACGGCGCCAGCCTGATGCTGTTTATTTCTGAGAAACGTGTGGAAGCACCAGGTGTGAGTTCGAACTCAATTTGTATTGAAGGAGATTGCCGCTCGTCTGCCGACCTTCAGTTGACCTTCTGGGACCTACGATGAGCTCGGAAAGATGTTGAAGGTTGGGCTCGGATCAGAAGGGTCGGATCCGAGGTCTTGTGTACCTGCAGACGGTCCTGAAACACCGGGGTTTGTCCCGGTGGCGGACCCTCCGACGCTCTAGTCAGTCTCTGAGAGAGAGTAGCAATAACTAGGTATATTTAAGTGGCAAAAGATTGATTACCTCAAAAAGGTGGGTGTGGGTCTAGTATTTATAGAGAATCCCAACCGGGTTTGGTTCCACTTGGGGGCCGGGTTTGGATCCGAAAGCCCATGGGCCTGACGTGGCAGAAGGACCAGGGGGTTTAGGGCGGACGTGGCGATACCAGGAGTGGTATAGGGCTGACGTGGCGAAACCCTTGGCGGTATTTGGAGCTGACGTGGCCCATCGTGAGACCCCTGTGCCTCTGGGGGGAATCGGAGGGCCTAGGCTGCGCCAGGTCATCCTTCTACCCCGCCAGAGAGGGGGGACGGCCTGAGGGACTGCTCCGGATCGGACTCCGGGGGATGCTGAGGCTCGCCAGTACGAGGAGGCCGGCACTGTGAGGGCAAACACGAGGTTCGGCGCCGACCCTGAAGTGGTCCGGAGCCGAACCAGGTTGTTATTTTTGCTTTTCTGAGTAGGAATTGTATTGGGCCCTGGATGGGCCTCAGGCCATTTTTACACTGTCACACAACTCTATTGTAAGGTATTACAGTTGTACAATATTCAGACTTGTAACACTTTGTGTATTGAATAAAAAGTTTTAAATTCTCCTGTTTTTCTGTGTATTGTGACTAATTGAAGAAAAGATCTTGGTTCGTGTCACGGTTTCCCGGTATCGGAAATCGGGGCGCTACAGTTTTGAAACTCTCGATGTGGTCAGCGGGGTCTGACTCCCCATCGTCCTACTCAAAGTGAGGGGTTTGAAGTTTTCTGAGAACGGGGCTTCCATGATGGTTCTGGAGAATAGAGGCCTGCTCGGGCAGAAATTCCTCGCCCACTACTCTTCTTCTTTGTCTGGTCTGACAAGGCACCTCTCCATCTCGTGGAGACGGCGATGGACCGAATCTTCCACCTGGTGGGATCTAGCTGACCCTCGGGATTCTCCTTCATGAGGAGTGACATGAAGAGGGCTAGGTGTGTGTTGGTGATGACTTGGAGCATGGCGAAGGCTAGGTGAGTGGCAATCATGACTAGTGGCAATATTGAGGGCCCAAAGAATGTCCTCTTTGAAATTCCGGAGCTCTGCCTGAGTGACGGGCGCCCCTTCGTCTCAGTGGTCCCTCGGTGCTAGCCGACTTGTCAGGGTACGACTCCTCCGATGACGGCGGGGAGGGGACTCTCTTCGCCTCCTAGGAGAGTGCGATCTTATAGGCCCTGGCCTGCGGGGGACCATCCTCTAGAAACCCTTTGGTGCTCAGGGTGAGGGATTTCCTCGGTGGCTCGCCTCTCATTCAAGCGAGTTCAGAGATCTATCCACTACTGATGGTCGACGATGACTTGACAAAGATCTCGTGGCCCTGGGGGACTGTGGAAGGCCATGGAGTCGGAGGAAGCATTATGAGCCGAGACATGGTTATAATGAGGTTGTTGCTTGGGACGACTTCGACGGGAGCTGCGCGGGACAGCCCTCCGAGACCCAGGAAGGGCATGGTGAGGAGGAAGCTATTGGAAAAGAGGATGTTCAGGTTTCGGCTACTGAATTTGCTGGTCGAGTTGAAGAGGAACATCATGGAATGGAGGAGGAGGAGGAAGAGGAGTGGCTCTGCGGCTGGACGCCGCTACTTTTCATTTCCCCTTCGGAGGCAAGGCTTGGAAACTAACCTCACCGGTGATGTCACGCCCCGCTTCCCAAAAATACAGAATATGAGCATGTAACATTGGCCCAGCAAATGATTTTCATCATCCATAAGTTGTTCATGAATCTTTACAACATCTCACAAAATAATCAGAGTCGGAAGCAAGAGAATCAACCACACATGCATAATTGAATCAATATACCAACAAAATTTACTTGAAACAAAATGTATTAGTCTCTAATAAATCAGATCTGAACAAGTCAAAAATCCTGGGTCATACTGTCCAAACAAAATGTCATGCCCCGCTTCCCAAAAATAATACCGAATACGGATACGTAACAAAAGCCCAGCAAATGATTTTCATCATCCATAAGCTGTTCAAGAATCTTTACAACATATCACAGAAATAATCAGAGTCGGAAGCAAAAGTATCAACCAACATGCATAATTGAAACAAGATACCAACAGAAATTACTTGAAACCAAATATAATAATCTCAAATAATCAAATTCTGAATAAGTCAAATATCCTAGGTCATACTGCCCAAACACAAAGAATACAAGTAACAGATACAATTTTTAAAATGAGCAACAGGAAATAAATGAAGATAGCAAAAGATCCAGCCAACTATAACTTTAGATCACAAACTCCTTCGGGCAGCTGACCATCCTGATCTGCAATTAGTAAATTTGCAGGAGAAGGAAAAAGAAAACAAGTACCCGTTAATTGCAAGTTACGGGCCACTTATAATGTAGAATACAAGTACATGTGGAAAACTAAACAAATCTAAATAATAGCAGAAATAGACAAAGCATGGTATACTAACGTGTGTCAAGTGTCAAGTATCAGATAGTATGCAAACAGATATACATATAGTGTCAAATAATAGTGTCAAGTGATAATGTCAAACAGATAACAGGTAATTAGATAATCAGATAACAGATAGCCAGATACATATAACAGATTCAGATTCAGGTTTAAGATACATATACAGATTTTTATAAGTCTTGTATTAATTACTAACTAGGTAGCACTTCATGTGCCATCCTTTTATCACATGGTTGCTACATTCAAAACAATTACGTTTGTAGATTTCATAGGGGATCATATAGGGCTGTGTACTCAGAGTTCAGACAGATATCAGATAATCAGATTAGACGGATAGAACCTAGTGGTTCTCTTTTTCTCTACACCTTCCTATAAGAAGTAATGTAGACAGGGTCAGATAACAGATCCGACAGACAGATAGAACCTATTGGTTCTCTTCTCCTCTACACCTTCATATAAGAAGTAATTTAGATAGGGTCAGATAACAGATAACAGATAATCGTATAGGAAACACGGGCCCCTTCTAAGTACACATTTCTATGCTTTTCCACTACTAGATATTTCCCATAAACCCCGGCTTGATTACTTTGATTATGGTTATCAAACAGGCATGAATGTGTACGGAATAATGTCAAATTAACATGGTATAATCAGTATTAGGTTCAGGGAAACAAATAAACATGCATAGATAATTTACAATAACATAAACGAGCAAAACAGTGTATGTTCATATTCAGGACAGCAAGACAGTAAAGTACTAAAATAGTGAATCCCATTACTAAAGAAATGCAAATCTAGATCCGTCGAAGGATCTAGAAACTAGACATCCACACGAATTCAGAAAATATAAATAAGTCATATAATAATTCACAACATCATAAGTCAAAATAGGTTTGAAAACAGAAAATATGTTTAGTCAGAAATCAGGAAAACGAATTCTCAGTTAGGAAAACTGCATCACAACCTCTCAAATAAATTAAGGAAAAATCTTGGGTATTCTTCTATATGTCTAGAATAAAAATATCAAGTTTCATAATTTTCCAGCAAGTTTAGTTTAGCCATCAAAATTCTGGGTAATCCCTAGATAAGTATAGAAAGACTGACCAAAGTTTCAAATCAAAATAATATACGTAGCATAGTTCTTTAAAATGATTTGTCATCAAAATTACAGAAAAACAGAATCTGAAAAAGGTCGACACCTATGTAGTAAAACCGTCATCACTCAGTCATACAAAAACAAGGTCAAGCAAGGTCGGAGGGGTTTGAAAGTAGACGAAATTCTCTGAAACTTATGTTTTATCCCGAAGTTAAGATACTGACTTCAAGATAGTCCAAAACAGCAAACAAAACAGAACAGCGACATAATACAAATTTTTTACTTAAAAACAAAATCAACATAGATTCAAGAAAATTGATCTAAACACATCCAAACATGAAATCGAGTCTACCAAGTGTCTAAATATCATGAATTAGGGTATCTAGCATGTCCACACCAAATATATCACATGGGTCTCAACCAAAACACGAATTCTCACAAAAGTCTCACATACATGATCAAAATCAAGAACGGGCAAATCCTAAATTAATTCATATCAAGATTGTGTCGTAAGGCAACTATGGTCAAGTTTTCACAATAGAGATAATACCCATAAAAAAAACAAACAAGAGTCGTCTCTAGACCCAACTACACTATAGGTGAATTTTTTGACTTGTATCAAACAAATGAATTGGAGTACAAGTTACTTGCCTTAACCGGAGATGAAAGCACAAAAATCAAGAATAACAGAAACGGATTCCCGGGCATGAACTCAACAGCAACGAATCACGAACAAGATAATCACGAACAAGATCACAAATCTAAAGAACAAATAACCCATGAACACGATTGGATGGCTGAGATCAAAAGATCAAGGCGATCGGATCAGATCGGACAACTCTGATTGAAGATCAAGATCAAGATCGAGATGTAATCAGTATCTTGATGATGAGGATGATGATCGGATCAGATCGACGATCGGACGACCACCAATCAAAGCACTCCAAGATGATGATGAAGCAATCCAATGGTCCAAAATCAAAGGATCAAGACCCCATGATGATCAAGATGTGATGATGATGATGAAGATCCGACGGACGGCCAAGATCAAGAGGTCAAGAATCAAGATCATGAACAAGATCAAACGGACGGCTAACACTCAATCAATCCAGATGATCACGATCGCGATGAAATGGACGGCCCACATCACATGATCAACACCCACTTAATCAAACCAATACAATAGCAACCCATAATTGCACTGGTTGTGGCTGCATGGCGACAAGGCGGCGGGCGCGACAGTCAAAACCATGGCAGTGGGCGGCACCGGCAGCCAGGGGGAGCAGCACAGCACTGAGATGCAGCGCTGCTGCACTGGGGATGTGGCGTGACGGGGTTGCTGCGGAGTTGCTACATCGCTGAGCAGGAGGGTCACGACTGGCTGGACGGTTGGGAGACGGCTTGGAAGGCGGCTGTGGTCAGGATGGTGCAGGAGGACGGGGTGATGGGAGGCCAGGGAGGCAGGCTGTGCTATCGAGCGCCGGAGGAGAGAACCCAGGGCAACGGGTGAAGTGGAAAGGGGAGACAGGGCGATGGGGGTCTGGGCATGTCGCGAGGGAGGAAGAGCTGCCGTAGGTGGCTGTGGATAGGGTGCAGTCGCGGCGCGGCGCGGCGCGACTGGGGGTTTGCAAGGGTGACTCCGAGAGAGACGAGAGAGAGAGAGGTGCACACAGGAGGGTGGCGGCTGAGTATATGGGGTTTGGAGGATTAGAAGATGAACAGGTGGGTTAAATAGGAGTAGGGTAGGGTTGTTAACGGGTCTGGTTTATAGGGCAGGGAAAATTTAGGGTTATATATTGGGTTTGGTGGTTAAGGGTATTTAAATAGGTAAACGGGTTTGGTAGGTAAACAGGGTATGGGTTAATAAGGTAAATGGGTATTGTTAACGGGTAATCAAATGGGCTTTGGGTTTAATATTAATGGGTATTGGTCTAAATGGGTTTAAAACGGGTTATAGGGTAAAAATAAAGTAACCAATTAATAAAAATATATAATTTGGACTTTATAAAAATATTAATAATAATAATAATAAAAACAATAACAATAACAATAATAATAACAGTAGCAGTATTAAAATAATAATGGAAATCAAAGTGTTAATAACAATAATAAGACTTACAAATAAAATTATCGACCAAAATCGATTTTAATAGAAGATCCAGCATTACATTTTGATAAAAGAATTTGAAAACCGAAAAAAAATAATTTGTGAAAGTTTTAAATACAGAAATTACACAAAAATACATTTTCGGGAAAACAGGGGTTACACACAAACAATCCAAGTAACAGAAACATTGTTCAAAATGAGCAACATGAAATAAATGAAGATAGCAAAAGCTCCAGCCAACTAGAACTTTAGATCACTTACTCCATCGGGCAGCTGATCACCAAAATCTGTAATTTGACTAATTGCAGGAAAAGGAAAAAGAAACAAGATTCCAGTCAATGCAAGTTACGGGCCGCTTGTAATGTAGGATACAAGTACATGGGGAAGGATAAACAAACCTGTTTTGAGTTATGATTTTGTAAAATACTATATGACTTATTTATATTCGCTGGATTCAGTTGGAAGTCTATTTTCTGGACATTTTGATGGATTCAGGTTTTCATGTTTGTAACAACGGGATTCTCAGTTTGACTGCAGTATGGTCTTGGTGTCCTGAACTAGAAATTTGGTTATTTTATCTTGTTATGAGTTATCATTCACTTGAACATGTTTATTCTTTATCCTGAACCTGTTTCTTGTTTATATCATATTATTCTTGACCTGTTTGCAACACATACATGCCTGTTTGATTTATAATAATAAAATGACCAAGCCAGGGTTAAGAGAAAGATCTGCTTATTACGTGTTCATAACTACATGATTCACGATCCTGTTTATCTGTACCTGACTGCATACTTCCCTATAGGAAGGTGTATTCGGAAGAGAACCACTAGGTTCTACCTATTTTCTGTACCTATACTTCCCTATAGGAAGGTGTACTCGGAAGAGAACCACTAGGTTCTACCTGTTTTTCCTGTTATTCTGATCCCTGTGTACAGTGCCCTATATATATTTCTGGCTGAAACGTGATTTTGTAATTCCTGTTATTCTGGCTAAATCAAATTCACAGTCAGGAAAATAGCATCAAAACACTTCAAATAAATCCTGAAACAATCTAGGGTATTCCCCTATAAGTCTAGTATCAGAATATATAGTTTCATAATTTTTCAGTAAGATTAGTTTAGCCAACAAAAATCCGAAAACATCAAGAAACGATAGTTTGGCAAATTTGGAATTCCCAACACTGCTGTACGAAAATGGTAATATCTCGCAAACCATGAAACGAAATCCAAATCCACCAAAGGAAGATAAAAATAGACAAAATAAGCTAACTTTAATATTTCATAAGTATTTTTCATACAGGAAAATGAATTAGGGTGAAAATATAAATCTTTACATAACAGCGAGCAAAATCCAGCAAGTTTAGTCTTTATAAACAAGCATGAAACGGTACATAAAACTCATCAATAAAATCCACCAAAATTCTGGGTAATTCCTAAATAGGTATAGAAATACTGGACAAAATTTTATATCAAAATAATATTCTTAGCACTAGTATCAAAATAGTTTAGTCATCGAAATCATCAATAAACAAAATTTGGAAATGAAATACAACTCTGTAGGAAAACAACCATATCATACATACGAAAACGAAATCGAGCAAGGTAAGAAAGGTTGGAAAGATGACGGATTTCTCTAAAAATCATGTTGAATACTGAAATTAAGATACTGACCTTAACAAGGTCCAAAATAGCAATTAAAACTGATCATCGACAAAATACAGATTTTCCTCTTAACAAGAAATCAACATACAACATACGAAACTCGTTCCAAACACAAGAAAACATGGTATAGAGTCTACTATGTGTCCAAACATCATGAAATAGGGTATATATAGCATGTCCACAACAAGTCTATCACATGGATCCAAACAAAAACACGATTTCTCATAATCGTCTCACAATTATAATCACATCAAGAACGGTCAAACCTAAGTTGTTTCATGTCAAATTTGTGTCCTTAGGCGACTATGGTCAATAGCACTACAGAGACAATACTCATCAAACATACATCACACACGAGTTGTCTCTAGAACCCAACTACATTACAAGCGGTATTTAGTACTTGTATATGCAAAGGAATTTATTACAAGTTACTTGCCTTAACTGACGATGAAAATGACTCCAAGAAAGAATAACGAGAAAGGATTCCTAGAACACAAACAACTAACGAAACTCACGAACTACGGACCGAAACTCGAGATCCACAACTTGAGATAACACGTGCAAATATCGTGCGCGTGCAACATCAAAAGAGAGCGAACAGAAAGATGTCAACAATGAGGAATAACAACCAAACAGTAGGTTGGCGGCACCGTGAAGACGGACAGCGAAGGAAGCTTGTTGTCACAGCTGGCCGGCTGTAGTTGCATGAGGTCGGAGAGCGGCACGGCGAAGCAGGCAGAGCAGGGATGGTGAGGGGTCGCTGCGGTAGGCTGGGGACGTCACAAGTGGGAGAGCTGGTGATCAGGATAAGGTGGAAGGGAGGAAAAAAAATAGCAAGGTCGGCTAGGTTTATGCAGGGGGTGGGTAAACAGAGCAACATACTTATATATATATATATATATGTGTGTGTGTGTGTGTGTGTGTGTGTGTGTGTGTGTGTGTGTGTGTGTAGAATTAGGTTTAGGGGGGGAAAGGGACTGGTGACGGCTACAGGGTACGGGTAGGTGTAGGAGGATGCGGGTATAGGTAGCTAACGGGTGTAGGATAACATAGTTATTGGGCTAATAGGTATTAGGAGGGTTGGGTTAACACAGATGGGTAACTGGGTTTTTAAATGGGTTATGGTTTAGTTAATGGGTAGTTGGGCTTTATAAAAATCCAATAAGAAAAGTAGAAAACTTAAAATAACTAATAAAATATAATTTATAAAGTAATATAATTTTAACAATAAAAATAATAATAATGCAAATAACAACACTAGCAAAATAATACTGATAGTAACAATAATAATAATAAGGAAAATGATAAAAATAATAATAGTATTAACAATAGAAACCCAGGTAATAATAACAATAATAAGATTGTATTAAAATATAAAATCATAGAAAATAGTTACAAATACAATTACTGATCAACAATTGATTTTGATAGGATATCCAATAGTACAATTTGACAAAACAATTTGAAAACCGAAAAAAAAAAAATTTGTGAAAATTTTAAATACAGAAAACATATTTTTGGGAAAACAGGGGTTACAAATCCTATCCACCTTGCAACAAAATTTCGTCCTTGAAATTTTCTTAGGCGGTACATAGGACAAGGCAAACAAACTGGGGAAGGGTAACAAAGCAGAGGGCTAATGGGGAAGGAACAAAGCAATGACAACACCAGAAAAAAAGAAGGAAGTGGATAACAATGAGGTAAAATAGAATGCAAGGAAAGAAGCAAACGATATCAAAATGAGAGAAACAGCACAAGATAACAAGTAAGATAGGGAGTAGGTAGAACTGGAATAAAAAAGAGAATGAACAGGGAAGAATTGAATCGAACAATGAATTGGTGCATGATGGCAAAATGGAATGCAGGAAAGAAGTAACCGGTATCAAAATAAAGAAGAAACAACACAAGACTTACAAGATAACAAAGCAAAGAGATGAAGAAATAGATAGAGCTGGAATCGAAGAAAGGATGAACAAGGAAGAGATGAACCAAGCAATGAGTCAACGGATGAAGACGAGTACAAGGAATGGAAAGAAGCAAACAATGCAGGGAAGGAGAAACGAAAAGAGAATCTTGGGATCTGTGGGTTATGGGCTCACCACGCTTCCGCTGCAACACTCTGGTGGTGACAGTCCAAGCTGCAAACATGTCGTTGTAGACCACCTGACACCAAGCAATGATCCGAGCAAGAAGAAAAGAATGAGACACCAAAATAAAATTGGTCTTTAAATGGGGGCTTTAATTTAAATAATTAGGTCAAAACTAATGGGCGTTAGCAAAAATAATATTAATAATACAAAAATCAACAAATATTAATAATAAAATAATAATAATAATAAATAATAATAAAAATAATGATAACAATAATAATCATCATAATCATACTGGTAAAAATAATAATAAAAATAATAAAAACATTAACAATACTGGTAAGGATAATAATACATGACAGAATATAATTTGGGGTTCATCATTTTTGTAAAATAATTCAATATTAACAACAAAAATAAAATAAAAAATACAATAATAATAATAGTAATAGTAATAACAATAATAATAATAATAATAATAATAATAAGGAAAAAAATAATAATAATAGTAATAGTAATAATAACATTATACAATAAAATAAGAATTTGGCTTATCAACTTTATATAAAAATAAATCCAAACAAGAGTACATATATATATAGCCGATCAATTATTAAATGGAAAGTGAAGTTATTATTACTACTACTATTCAAGCAAACCAGTACAAAAGAATAGGACGGTGATAAGTAATATATACATAAAACACTAGTGGGGTTATTATAGTAGAAATTATTTGATGTGGGTTCGCCTCATTTATATCCATCTGTATACTTGCCTTCTCGACATCAAGTTGCTAGTTTGCCTCTACGACATCAGGTTGCAGGTTACCATCTGGATATTCGGTTGCAGATTTTGCCTTCCCGATATCCCGTTGTAATTTGCCTCCATTGACGTCTAGTTGCATGTTTGCCATCTTGACATCCAGTTGCAACAAACGATGAACGTGATGATGCAATCTTCCACGTGTACTTAGATATTGATTGCTCAATTTAAGTATGAAGTTACGTTTTGAAATTTGTGATATTAAAATACACAATTATTCGAAATAACGAAATTTTTGTTTAAGGAAACAGTTTTATAGAAGATCCAAAATATAACAAATAATAATCGAAATACACAAAATATTCGAGAAAATTTTTTTTAAAAAAAATATAGGCAGGAGAAAAATGAATTTTATACTCAATAAAGAGTCAACAAAAGGAGGACGACTACAAGGGACGAAAGAAAATAAGAAATCAATGAATTGAATACGAACGAAGAGGAACGAGGGGGCACAAGCAGAATTTGAAGAGAATATGGCAGGAAAGGAATAACTAGTATGATACTCAAAATGAGTCAACAAATGAAGATGAATGCAAGGCACAGAAAGCAATGAATGACACACAAGTTGAAATAAGAAGGAATCAATGAGGCACGCAGAAAATAAGAGATTGCTTGCACCAAAATCAAAGAGAACATGAGCAGGGAAAAACAAATAAGGAAAACACCTAAGATAGAATCAAAAGCAAGAGAAAAAAATTGATGATCAAGGATGAGGAAAACACAATGCAGAAAGATAATATGAAGGATAAAGCAAGATGAATGAAAGAATCAAAAGAATATGGGTACGGAAAGAACGAAATTATACCCAATAAAGAATCAACATATAAGAACGACTAAAAGAGACGGAAGAAATAAGGAATCAAGGTAATCGAATAAGAGGGGATTAAATCAATGGAATAAGACTAGTATCAGATCAAGTTGATTATAATTCATTCATATATGCATGGTTTGTGGAATGTTGAGCCGATCCCAGTACGGGCCAAGCTTGTCTAATATATTAGGCAACTAATACATTAGCCAAACATGGGCTCTGATACCACTAAAAACCTTGTCACACCCCGCTTCCCAAAAATATGGAATACGAGCATGTAACATTGGCCCAGCAAATAATTTTCATCATCCATAAGCTGTTCAGGAATCCTTACAACATCTCAAAAAATAATCAGAGTTGGAAGCAAGAGAATCAACCACACATGCATAATTGAAACAATATACCAACAGAATTTACTTGAAACAAAATGTATTAATCTCAAATAAATCAGATCTGAACAAGTCAAAAATCATGGATCATACTGCCCAAACACAAAGAATCCAAGTAACAGATACATTGTTCAAAATGAGCAACATAAAATAAATGAAGATAGCAAAAGCTCCAGCCAACTAGAACTTTAGATCACATACTCCATCGGACAGCTGATCACCAAAATCTGCAATTTGACAAATTGCAGGAAGAAGAAAAAAGAAACAAGATTCCCATCAATACAAGTTACGTGCTGCTTGTAATGCAGGATACAAGTACAAGGGGAAGGATAAACAAATACAAAATAACAGCAGGAATAAACAAGCATAGTATAAGTGTGTCAATAGAAATGTAATATCTAACATGAATCAGGAAATAGAAACAAGTAGCATGATACACTAACAGGTACAGGTAACATGTATCAAGTATCAAGTGAACAGGTAAACAGGTAAACATGTAACAGGTAAACAGGTAATAGGTAAACAGGTAATCAGGTATACAGGTAATTAGGTTATGTCAAGTCTTGTATTATTACTATCTAGGTAGCACTTCATGCAGCCCACCTTACATGGTTGCTACATTCAAACAGTTTCCCCTTAGATTTCGTAGTGGAGTCCATAGGGCAGTGTACTCAGGGATCAGGATAACAGGAAAATCAGGTAGAACCTAGTGGTTCTCTTCCGAGTACACCTTTCTATAGGGAAGTATGCAGTCAGGTACAAGAAACAGGTAGAGCCTGGTGGTTCTCTTCCGAATACAACTTCCTATAGGGAAGTATGTAGTCAGGTACAGGTAAACAGGATCGTGAATCCTGTAGTCATGAATACGTAACAGGCAGGACACAGGTCCTCTTCTCAGCACACATTTCTATATTTTCTACTACTAGATTTTTTCCTTAACCCCGGCTTGGTCATTTTATTATTATTAATCTAACAGGAATGTATGTGTCGCAAACAGGTCAAGAATAACATGATATAAACAAGTAACAGGTTCAGGATAAAGAATAAACATGTACAGGTGAATGATAACTCACAACAAGATAAAATAATCAAATTTCTAGTTCAGGACAGTAAGACCATAATGCAGTAAAACTGAGATTCCCGTTGTTAAAAACATGCAAATCTAAATCCGTCGAAAGGTCTAGAAAATAGACTCCAAACCAAATCCAGCGAATATAAATAAGTTATATATTATTTCACAAAACCATAACTCAAAATAGAATTGAATCCAGAAAATACGTTCAGCCAGATATCCGTAAATCGAATTCACAGTCAGGAAAACAGCATCAAATCACTTCAAATAAATCTAGAAAAAATCTGGGGTATTCCCCTATATGTCTAGTATCAGAATATAATGTTTCATAATTTTACAGTAAGATTAGTTTAGCCAACAAAAATCAGAAAACAACAAGAAACGATTATTTGGCAAATCTGGAATTCCTAACACTGCTGTACGAAAACTGTAGTATCTCGCAAACCATGAAACGAAATCCAAATCTACCAAAGAGAGATAAAAATAGACAAAATAAGCTAACTTTCATATTTCATAAATATTTTTCATACAGGAAAATGAATTAAGGTGATAATACAAATCTTTACAAAACAGCGAGCAAAATCCAGCAAGTATAGTCTTTATAAATAAGAATGAAATGGTACATAAAACTTATCAATAAAATCCACCAAAATTCTGGGTAATCCCTAAATCGGTATAGAAATACTGACCAAAATTTCAGATCAAAATAATAATCTTAGCACTAGTATCAAAATAGTTTAGTCATCGAAATCATCAATAAACGAAATCTGGAAATGAAATACACCTCTATAGGAAAACAACCATATCACACGCATACGGAAACAAAATCGAGCAAGGTTAGAAAGGTTGGAAAGATGACGGATTTATCTAAAAATCATGTTTAATATTGAAATTAAGATACTGACCCTAACATGGTCCAAAATAGCAATCAAAACTGATCATCGACAAAATAAAGATTTTCCTCTTAACAAGAAATCAACATACGAAAATTGTTTCAAACACAACCAAATATGGTATAGAGTCTACTAAGTGTCCAAACATCATAAAATAGGGTATATATAGCATGTCCACAACAAGTCTATCACATGGATCCAAACAAACACACGATTTGTTATAATCGTCTCACAATTATAATCACATCAAGAACGGTCAAACCTAAGTTGTTTCATTTCAAATTTATATTGTGAGGCAACTATGGTCAATAGCACTATAGAGGCAAGACTCATTAAACATACATCACACACGAGTTGTCTCTAGAACCTAATTACACTACAAGCGGTATTTAATACAAGTTACTTGCCTTAATCGACGACGAAAACGACTCTAAGCAAGAATAACGGGAACGGATTTTCGGAACACGAACGACGAACGAAACTCACGAACTACAGTCCGAAACTCAAGATCCACAACCCAAGATAACAAGTGCAAATACCGTGCGCGTGAAACCTCAAAAGTGAGCGAACAGGAAGATGTCGACAACGAGAAATAACAACCAAACGGCAGGTTGGCGGCATCGCAAAGACGGACAGCAAGGGAAGCTTGTTGTCGTGGCTTGCCAGCTGTGGTCGCACGAGGTCGGAGAGTGGCACGGCGATGCAGGCAGAGCAGGGATGATGGGGGGTCGCTGCTGTAGGGTGGGGACGTCACAAGGGGGAGAGCTGGTGATCTGGATAAGGTGGACAGGAGGAAAAAAAACAGAGCAAGGTCAGCTAGGTTTATGCAGGGGGGTGGGTAAACAGAGCAACATACTTATATATATATGTGTATAATTAGGTTTAGGGGGGGAAAGGGACTGGTGACAGCTACAGGGTACATGTAGGTGTAGGAGGGTGCGGGTATAGGTAGTTAACGGGTGTAGGATAAATTAGTTATTGGGCTAATGGGTATTAGGAGGGTTGGGTTAACACAGATGGATAATTGGGTTTTTAAATGGGTTATGGTTTAGTTAATGGGTAGTTGGGCTTTATAAAAATCCAATAAGAAAAGTAGAAAACTCAAAATAACTAATAAATATAATTTATAAAATAATGTAATTTTAACAATAAAAATAATAATAATGCAAATAACAACACTAGCAAAATAATACTGATAGTAAAAATAATAATAATAAGGAAAATGATAAAAATAATAATAGTAATAACAATAGAAACCCATGTAATAACAACAATAATAAGATTGTATTAAAATATAAAATCATAGAAAATAGTTACAAATACAATTATTGATCGAAAATATATTTTAATAGGATATCCAATAGTACAATTTAACAAAAGATTTGAAAACCGAAAAAATAATTTGCGAAAATTTTAAATACAGAAAATATATTTTTGGAAAAACAGAAGTTACAGGTGAAGTAAGGTTGGATTGCTTTTTCTGTTTCCCACAGACGGTGCCAATCTGTTGCTGCTAATTTTGGTGTGGGAACAAACAGATGTATTTGTGGATTCTTTCGAAAATAATAAAGGCAAACCTGTTGACTTTTTACCGGCATTTGACTATTTCTTGCTGCTGCCGTCGGCCTGCAAAAAGTTCGATATACCGGGATGGATCCTGGTGACAAATCCTCCGATGCTCAAGTCAATAATCAAGAAGATTATGAAAAAGCGTTTATGTGGAAAAATATTGATTACCTTGTTATTGTGGGGGAAGAGGGGCATTTATAGTTGCCTTTAGAGATAGATTAGAGATAATTGTTTATCTCTATGTCCTGGTATTTTTGGATAAGATGTAGAGTTTAAACTCGTTTCATGATAAGAGTGGCGGTTTAAACCGCCTCTTAGAGATAATCACGAATTTGATTTACTCTTTAAAGATCTAGGCTGGTTTGAAGCGGGTTGCCACCCATATCCATTAGGACAGATTCATTTTTGGGTTATTGGGCTTTGTAGAAAATCCCAGTTTCCATTTCGGACCCGTTTATAGGTGAAATTGGTGTTTTAACTCTGAGTACTTTAAGATTCGTGCTCGACTCGAATGGTCCCGATTTAATCCCATTTTTAGCTATATAACCTCTGTTCATTGGAACAAAGACCATTCCAACTTCTGTAGAAGAAGTAGGTTTTGCCTCGGTGGAGGCTTCTGCTTTGTTTTTACCCTGTGGGGCAAGGATCGTATTTTCGACATGTAGGACCTGCTTAGCCAGTTGGGTTGTAGCCAGTTGTGTTGTTGCTTCTACTCATGTAGGAGCAGAGGGTATGGAAGAAGTTCCAGTCTCTGTGGAGTCCTTTGGAGCTTTTTCAGATCCTGCTTGTTGCCAGGTTTCATGTTGCTTCATTTGTTCCAGTAACTCTTTCAACTTCTCAATAAATAATTCATTCAAGACATGGAGAATAAATCGGTGACATAGTTAGTATATCGGGAATATATTTAATATCATAAGTGAAAAATTCTAGATATACTGCAAGTCTAATTCTACGAAGATTTTCTTTCAGATTATTAAAAGTTTTTTTCTTTAAAAATTAAGCAACATATTTATTATCTGTTTTAATTTGTCAAGTGCCTATATAATAGATAAATTGAAAAAATTTTAATGCTAATTTTATTGCAAGTAATTCGTTATCATATGTGGAACATTTGACATGTGTTTTGTAAAATCTTTCTTAGGTATAAGCAACTATTTCTTTCTGTTTAGCTATTAGTACTCCTGCCCAATATTTGTAAGAAGCGTCCGTTTGAAGAGTAAATGTATCAGTTTCAGAAGGAAAATAGAGAAACTTTTGTTCTTGTACTAATTTCTTTATTTCTCTTATTTGCCCTGCTTCAAGACTGGATCATTGTATTGGAATTTTGTTTGTATTCCATCTTCTAGGTTGCTCTCTTATTTGATCTTTTTAGCTTGTTCCCCATTAAGCTTTTGCTGTAGGTTTTGAACTTTAGAAGATAGTTTGGGTATAATCAGGGCTGGTCCTAAGAAATTACAGGCCTTGTGCGAAACATAAAATTGGGCCATAACATAAGAAATTTTATTATCGACTTATTTTTTAAGGCTTTATTGTTCAATAAAACAAAATAAGTAAGACTTTCAAACAAAAGTATATTTTAAAAGGAAATTAGAATTTCCTGTTTCAGTTTATTTGGACACATATCAAGAATGATTGCACAAAGAATTAACTCAATTGAATAACATCCCTGAAAAAGAAAAAAAATTGCAGCAAATTTGAGAATCGCAGACTTCGAACTTTGGAGGATGATAATCAATTACAAAATTGCAGCAAATTTGAGATTAAGATAGATGATGTTGTACCAATTAGAAAATTATAAAAACAAAACCCTAATGAAAAAATGATAAAGATTGAACCTTTGATTTGTTTGTGAGAAGTGAAAAAAATATGAAGAGTAGGGTTTTTTTTCCTTCTTTTGTTGGAAATTCTGAGCGTCAGCATAGGTATTTATAGCAAATAGGGATTAGGGTTAGGGTTTAGCACTAACTTGGAAATTAAGTTAGGTCCCTAATTATTTGGATAACCAGCTAACTACATGGGAAAATTTATTCAAACACTCAGTTTGAGCATGTGCATTTAAATTGCAAGGAAAAAAAAGAGGAAAAAAACAACACCAGCTTTATTCGAACCCATGACTATTTACAACACTCTTATTGATAATTAACCAACTGAGGTGCAATACTAACTGCAAATAGAATAGTATTTATTTTACTTAATATTCATATAGTATACTGAAGTTTTGGGTCCTGAAAAATTGTTGGCCCTGTGGGTTGCACCGCTCGCACACCCCCAGGACGGGCCCTGGGTATAAACTTTCTTCCATATTTCAATAATCCTATAAAGCATTGCAGTTCTTTAAGTGTATGAAAAGTTTCAGGAAACTCTTTTATTTTGGAATATATATATGTTATTGTAACTCTATTGTTCCTCGTTTGATATATTTTCCCAAGAAATCTATTTTTGTTTTAAATATTTCTATTTTCTTAGGGCTTAAGATTATTCTATGTTTTAACATTAATTGAGCTACCGTTAATAAATGTTGTTTATGATCTTCAGCTGAGGCTGAGAAGACTAAAATATCATCAGTGTATACTACTACATATGGCATATGGCCAAATATAGAGTTCAGCCAATTCTGAAATATTTGTGGTGCATTCTCTAATTCAAATGGCATAACTAACCATTCGAAGTGTGCTTGTGAATAGCTGAATACTGTTAATTCTATGGAATTATTATCGACAAATTTTAATTGGCAAAATCCAGACTTAGCATCAAACTTGCTATAGTACTTTGCTCCTTGAATCTACTTAACTAGTTGCTCAGCAAAAGGAATAAAGTAACCATCAAATTTTGTATTGTTGTTTAACTTTCTATAGTTTATAACCATAATGGCTTTTCCTCTCTTTATCTCTACATGATTTCATACTATAAATGCAGGATAGGAATGAGGATTTCAACCTTTTTGTATTAATTGTATATCTAATAGTTCCTGAATTTGTTTGTCAAACTCTATTTTATCTATGAGAGAGACCATAATACTATTTACTTGGACCTTAGAGTCTTTATATTGCTCTAATAATTCAATTTTGTAGTATCCAGGTCTCTTGTCAAACCATTTTAACGAATTTTTTTATACAGTGGTTCTAAAATATTATGAACCACTTTTTCAAAGTCAGTAGAGGGATATAATTGGTAAGTGTCAATTTTTTGTGTATAATTTTGAATTAAGGTAATGGGATTGTCACCACGCTGTGCTGCAGGTGTATAATGGGAAGCCAAAGGTGTCGTTAAGGGAATTCGAGGGATTATTCGCCTATCGAGGTGCAGATAATGTTTATTAAATGGTTCTAAGAAACGGAGATTATAATTTCCTAAAAGGAAATCTACATATAGTACGTTTGGTAATAATCCAAAATCAAAGGAACAGGTTTTTGTGTTGTTATGAATATTGGGTATTTTGATTTGTAGTCCGAGCACTTTGTGTGTTATACGAAATTGTCTACCCATAAAATCATTTAGCATTCCTTTTTCATCTAAAGGAATGTGAAATTGTTGTGGAATGAAGATTTCTTGAAGCAGACTAGCTTCAACACCTGTATCAACTAAAGAATGTATTGTAAATTCTTGTGTTTCAGGGATACAAATTGTAATTGAAAAGTATATATGTAGTTGGGCTTGTTTTTTAAGATCAATAGCGTGAAATCATTGGCTTGAATTTGTGCTAATGGAAGTTTTAACACCGTTTGGTCTAGTTCTTTTTCCTTTTTTTTTAGTATAATTTTCTTCGTTTGTCCTTCGACAGGTTCAAATCTATCTTATTGAAAACTTTGCCTGGGTTGTATGGTTTGTAATAGTCTATTGCCTTCAATAAGATTTCATGTAGAGAAAGTTGTATTGAGTTGTGGAGTAGAAAAGGATTCTCCAAGATGAATTCTTATTACCGTAGATATTTTATTTCCAGATGCTGTAAAGTATTCAATAGGAAGACTTGACGAATACTTGCATCTCTTGATCAAATTTTAGATGTCTCACGTCTACTAATCGTGGATGAATAGTTTTTCCTATTCCAACCTCGAATAGTTTAATGAATTTTGTTAGAGTAATGGATTTGAATGTTGACGTATCATTCAAAGCGGTACAATGTTCCATTGTATTCGTAATACTTTAGAACTCGGTAAAAGTTATATATCTTGGAAATTTATTGATAGAGTACAAGCCGTTCCAATGTTTTTATCCTCAAGGCTTATACAAAAATCAGGATGTACAATTACTCCAAATGGTCTATTCGCTAAATTGTATTTGGCACCACCAATAATACTATTTAAAGGATTATTGATGATTCTTTCATCTATACAAACTACAATTACAGGAGAATCTATTCCGGAACAAAATAGACCTGTTATTTTAATTTTTATTAATTAAATATGAAGGTATTTCATTTTGGGATATTTTATTTTTAATTTTTCAATATTAATTTGATCAAGAAGTGTAACCCCCATTCCCGACAATAAGTATTTTCCGTGGATTTTCTATAATTGGATTTTTATAAATTTAATTTGTGCTAAATTCAATCGGATCTTTTGTTAAAGTGTTTCTAATCAAAAATTTTATTTATTTCGAATAATGGTGTATTTTAATCTTACTTCCCATTTCTTATTGATCGACTATTTATATTTGAGCATAAAAGAAATATATTATTATTATTGGATTATTTTAATGAATTCGTCAAAGCCGAATACTATTTTGTTATATAATTTTATTATGATTATTAGTTGTTATTTCTCAATTATTTATTTAAAATTCATTTATTGAACTATTTTATTTTCGTACTTGATCTAATTTTCTTGGCGAATTCCAATTTTTTTTCAAGCCAATTTATATTCTTTTCATTCGCCTTATTTGTTAACCTAATTGGATTTAAATTTTTGTTTATGAACTATTCTTTTCTTCTTGTTGGGTGATCTATCTTGTGGATTTTATTTTATTGGATTATGGTTATTTTATTTGAACCCTATTGTCTTCAAACTCATCTCTTATTGAACCCAAAACCCAATTGCAATTACTTCTAGACCCAAACCCACTATTAATGGATCCTAACACATTAACCCAACAACTACTGGTATTCTATAAATACAACCCTAATACAAACCATAAAAATAAAAAATACAATTTCTAGTCGTCATCTTCTCTTTCCTCTCTCCACTTTCTCTATCCTCGAATTTCTCTCTCCCCGATCTGAACCCAACCCCCAACCAGCCACCTTCCGTCGATCTTCGGCGACCTCCTCCCCACCAGTCGACGTGCCACCCTCCGGCGACCCCCCTAGTCGAGTCCAGTCACTGCGCCGCCGTAGTCGCTCGCGATTGTGTTGTTTGCTGTTTTTTTTGAAGGATCGTAGATTGGTTGTTTGATCTTTTCATCTCGGCTGTCGATCGCCATTAATCTTAGCCCTTGATCTTCTTGATCATTGATTGTCACTGTGATCGTCTTGATCATCGAGATCAGATCATCGTTTCAGCATCGAATCAACATCAGGATCCGCTTTGTTCGCAATCGTCGTCGTTGCCGTCGGAATTCTCATCTCGTTATTCTTTGGTATTCGAACTAATCGTTCGTAAGGCAAGTCACTTTCCTCTTGAATTGAATCTTGTATCAAATTCAAGTTTTTATTTAAATTCTGCAAGTAGATCCTAATCGTTTATCGTATCATTGCATTCATTATCTTTCGTTCGGTCTATTGAGGGTTTACACGAGCTAACGCCAATATTCTTGACTTCGTGCCACTTTTGACTCCAAAGATTAAATCTTTCATGCATTCATGCAGAATTGATAATAGGGTTATTCATATAATCGCTACACAAATAATCTATCATAGAAACTAATACTAGGTTGTACGATAGAATGATCGATTGATGTTTGGTTTCTGTTCAAATAGTGTATATGTGTGTTTTTAATTGTATTTCCATGGTATTACACCCATCATGCTGATTATAAGATTAATTGAAAATGGAATTGATACCCATCATGCTAAATAAGTTTCAAATATCGAAAAATCTATATGTTGTTTGCTGTCTGGAATTTGCATGACATTTTCGACCCAGTATTTGATCTCAAAATAAATAACTTTCTGAATAAGTATTGTAGCCCTATGTCTTTATTTTCCAGAACATATTGAATCGCTAAATTCCGAGTTGTATAGCAAAAGTTATGATCGTTTTACTACTGTTGTATTTTATTTTCAGATTTCAGATTTAATGTATGTTTCCATGTTCAATCTTTTAAAAGGCTAATTTAATATTAAAATATTGCTATGATAATTTCCATAATGTTAGATAACATGTTTAGGAGTCTAATGAATATTTCTTATGATTTTATTATTGAGTTTTGCTGATTATAAAAATAAAATAACATGCTGTCGATTTTCTGCCTGAACCTATAATCTGTAAAGAATGATGTATTTGACCTAGTTACTGTTGTCGGATTTTTTATTTTAAATATGCGTTGGAATCGTGTGGATGTTCAGTTTTCAGAATTTTTGACGGTTTTAGTTTTTTATTTCTGTAGCAGCGGAAAAACTAATTTTTGTACAGTGACCTCTTGCTGTCCAGAAATTCATTTTCCAGATTTTCCTTAACATAAGTATATATATATCATTGTATTTCATGAATTGAAGTGTATATGTTGCATTGCATGATCCTAATGTGGTTTTTTCATCATTCTAATGTCCCCTATTGATCGTCTCATCGTTTACCCATTAATATTATCGTCACTATTGTTCCCTATTGTTATCGAAATGTTGCCAATGATTATTGCATATTGATTGAATAAAAATTTTTTAAACAAGCCAGGGTTTAAGGTTTGACTTAAGTAGTGGACAATATAGAGACTGTACTCGGAAGGGAGCTCAGGGTTTCCCTGTAATTACTGAATGACTGAATAACTGGATAACTGCATATTATTCAATGGACATTGATACCGAATAACAGAATGACTGAATAACTGAATAAATACTGAAGAGAATCGTTTATATGGTTTCCTGAGTATATGAACTATAGAGTCTACCACTAGAGTCTAAATGGAAGTGTTTGTATGCATCGATCCTGTGGAATGGGACACAGTAGTACGTGCATTAGTTAGGATTAAAATAATTAATAGACTTAAGATTGTAATCGCATCATCATTACATATTGTCATCATTATCGAATATTGTTTAAGTGTTATTGATATCGATCATTAAACATTGTTATCAAATATTGAATCATTGTTTATAACCATTGCATTAACCATCGTTGATATTGATTATTTCTATTATCACATGTTATTGATTCCTATTGATCCATCGAATTCATTGTTATATCGTTATTCCATTGTTCTTTGCTTTCTCTACTGTTGTCCATGACTCGCTTTAAGGGGAATTTTTCTCATCTTTTTAGATGAAGTGTTCATAGATGTTGAAGGAGAATTACCTGCGGGAATTGGGGAACAATCTTTCTAAATATTTTCTGCTTTCTAGTTGATTATTATTCCATGGACTTATTGTATTGAGACTTATTGTTATTGTGTTTGGATTTATTTTTGTATAGGACTTATTACCCGGATATTACTATTTGTTTCCTGATGTTGGATTATTATATTTGGTTATTTTATATTGTCTTGTTATTATTTCCTGTGCAAATGTTTTGTGTTGTTTATATTGTTGAGTTTAATGGGTAAACAGCTTATGGATGACGTAAGTCATTCGCTGGGCCAATGTCATATGCTTGTGTTCCGTATTTTTGGGAAGCGGGGCGTGACAAGAATTTTGACAGAAGAAAAGTCTTCATCTCCTTTTATTTACTATTCTTCAAATAGTAGTTAATCTGGTGAATTTCGGGAATAGAAAAAATAATTAGTCATTGTGGGTTCGAGACTCTTCTCTTTTAAAACTATACTACTTGTCGCGATTTTTTGCGCTTGCAAAAAATTCATCAAGTTTTTGGCGCCATTGCTGGGGACTAATTACTCTTTTATTGATATTCATATTAGCTAGATTTTTACTAATTTAGGTTTTATTTTGTTTAGAAATATCGGTTTGATTAGTTTTTCTGTTATTTAATGGCTACATTTTAGGACATAGAAGTGTATGACAATGGCGAACGAGGGTAATGGAAATGAACATAAGGCTTTGAGAGACTATGCTATACCCTCGGTTAATGAAGCAACATCAAGCATAAAGAGGCCAGCTATATAAGCTAAAAAAATTTAGATTAAACTGGTGATCGTTCAAATGATCTAGACTGTTCAATTTGAGGGACAACAAGGATCCTAATGTTTACATTGCAAACTTTTTCGAAATTTGCGACACTTTCAAGCACAATGGAATCTCTAACGATGCTATCCGTTTGACTCTTTCCTTTTTCACTCATAGATAAGGCAATGACTTGGTTAAATTCTTTATCGCTAGGTGTTATGACTATTTTGAAGGGATTAGCACAAAAATTTATGGCTAACTATTTTCCTCCGACAAAGACAACGAAGTTATGGAGTGACATTACCACATTCACTATATGTAAAACTGCTCGGAACTTGCTCTTCCTCGTCGGAGGAATCATCAGATGAATCCGGAGGCGAAGTGATCTCTCGGGACTCAGGCCATTCCTCTTCAAATTCCTTGGGATCTTCTTTGTCGGAATCAGCTTGTCCGGAGCAGTAGTCCTCTTCGATTATGTGCCAATCATCATCGCCTGCTGGGTCGAAGTGGTTGGCCATCTTGGGGAAATGCGAAGAAGTATAAATCATAGAGAAACACAAATGTAAGTGACTTACAATTAATTCTCTATACTCAACGCACACTTTATTGACCACTCTAGGGTGTCGTTCCTTATAAATTTGTACTACTTGGAAGTGTGGCTCTGATACCACTTTGTAGACTGAATTTGAAGTTCCACGGGATCTTTACACTTCTCTTCATACAATTTTATAAGGAATTAGAAACTTTTATTACATTAGAGTTACATTTAAACAGCGGAAGCAAATTACAACAAGTACAAGAATGAAATAAACAACCCTTGAATAATTCTTTAAGCATCAATTCCTTCTTAGTCTTTTTCATTCACTTTATCCTGCATATAAACTGTGGGCACGTCAGTTCATTCAACTGACGCTAGAATATAATATATCAATTTCTCTTACTTAGAAAGCACACACTTGTCACAAAACAAAGCTACGAGGACTATCCTATTGATGTTGTGTGTGAATGTGCACTTAGTCCTTAATGCTATTATTTATGTTATATGATACTAATGCGCACTTGTTCGGATTCTATGCATCCCATACTACATAGGTCCGAGGGAAAGCCCTTAATCATTCTTCATCTTTTAGGGTTCAATCCCTCGTAATGACTTAAACTACTACGGTAACTACGGTAAGTATCCTAGATGTTCTATGAGTTACGAGCCAATGTCCAGACAGCTTGGAGAAAAATCCCACCTCGTGACATGATGCATCATACAGAACCTATGGACAATTCAACCTCCGTCATGAAATGATGGCACCACCTGTAGTCACCAAACACCCCATAAGCGTCGCCACCGGGATGATAATTCCGAAGTAGTGTTCACGTCATGACATGACGCATCAAGCAGGTAACCTATGAATCACTCACACCGCCAATCCGATGGCCCTTATACTCGTGTTTTTTCTCTTACTTTCATCACATCTTCACTATGTATCTAATCCTTAATTATTTGAATCATGAATAAAATCAACATTCTAGAGTTAGCACCTCCTCTATACCGGTCTTAACTATCAATCAACACAATGACCCAAACTTGGTCTTTCATTTCAACATTTCATGTCAAAATAATTTATTCAAATGCCGGTATGAGGTCTTAGCCACACTCTAGTCTATAATCTCATTTCATGTTCATAAAATTGAGTATTCACACTCACGAGTTTATCCGCATAATTCATCATGATTTCGATTACATTTTCATGCACGAATTTCATATTTAAAGTGACACATTCATTTTTCAAACTTTACCACATTCATGATATATTTTTTGCAATTCTCTTTTATTTTCATAATAACACTTTTCATTTATCAAATCAATTCACAATTTTCTTTATCTTAAAAACTTACCATGGTATGACTCATTAAAATTTCTAATGGAAGAGGACTACTTCTCTTTAATTATTCAATAGCTCTTTTAATAAAAATATAACAAGTTCTCTACTAAAATTAGCCTTGATTCTCATCATAGCAGATCAAAAGACTTATAAAATTTTCTCATGAAATCCAATTATTTTCAGAATATTTCTAGCATTTTTCTTAATTTTTTCCAATCATTAAAACTCTTTAAAAAATCGAATTTTATAATTAAAAAAACAAAACCCCAAAAAATTTTGGCCTCAGCCAGTTTCGAACAAGGCCCAAACAGACCCCCAGCGTGAACAGTGACGCAACTAAACCGTACGCGCTAGCCATAGTGACCAAAGCGCCTAACTGTTAAACGGAGGGATTATAAGCTATTTGACTTGGGCTCTCGGTTTATTGGGAAATATCAGATTTTTTTTTAAAAGTCTCTACCGAGATTCGAATCCAGGCACAACAGGCCACCGAGCTATAGTAAAGCTCTAAAGGCGCACCCAATAACCAGTATGACCATGGTGGTTAACTGATATGAGATTAATTGAGTTAAATGTAATTCGACTCTCTGCTTGTTAATAATTCTTCGTATTTCAAAAACTCTTTTCTCTTCTACATTAATTCTTGAAATTTTCCAGAATACAGATTTTATAAATCAACAACATAACAGTAATTTAAAAATATTATTTTGACATAAAAACATCATTTTTTCCTCTAATTTGTGTTCTAGGTCTATAAATTCGACATTGTAATTATATCAAGATCTCTACCAAAAATCTAATGTTACAAGCACCGCAACATGTTGTCTCTTACTTTTATTTTTCTTTTATTACTACAATGATCCTAAACATAGTTTCCTTTATCAAACTAGTGCCACAAAATTTAATAAACACAATTCATCTATTTCAATTATTCAACAAACCATTCGCAAGCATATTCTACATTCTAACATGGTTCCAAACTCACATTTTTGATAGAACAAGATAATTCTACCACAATAATCATAATTATAAACATTCCTACACATTTCATCAAGCATTCATTTCATTATCTAGTTAGTGCCTTTTTAAAGCCAACACATGGTTAGTTTACTAGTTTCTTTAGCAATTTCATCAATCACAACCCTAGCATGATGTCTATTTTTGAAGTAGAGAAATCACCCACCTATTTGGAGAAAAATAAACACAAAGCTCCTAGAAATCTCCTTGAACGCACGAACGGTCCTTCTCCTCCTAGAATGTGCCACCACGAGGGCCTTCACTCCTTGATGTAGTGAACCCAAGCTCTCCTCTTCTCCTCCTTGATGAATGGCCGGCCTCTACTTGGGAGGGAACACACCCAAAGCTTTCAATCTTTTTACTCACTTAAAGCTTTCAATCTTTTTACTCACTTATGTTTCTTTTCACACAACTATAATTTTCTTTCTCTTTCTTTTCTTATCAATTTTTCTAATGCATAACATGAAGAGAACTAGGGGTATTTATACTTATTTTGAGTGAAATGGAGGGCTAGGATTGATCTAGATGGTTAAGGATAAAGGGCTAAGATGTATTGGGGAGTTGTAGCAACCACCCATGAACACATAACCACCCAACCCACATCTCCACTCTCTCCATCTCTCTTGCTCCCATCCGGCCACACCCCATGCACACTAGACACGTGCTAGTGTAATGCACGTGTATCATCTAGTACCCCCTATTAATTAGTTGTGCATGATTAATTAATTAACTGTCTAGCAAATAAGTCTACACTACATGTTATAACAATTAAAAGATAATTTAACTAGTGGGCTCAAATCTAGTGGGCCTTAGACCCATGGGTTATTAATAAAAAATAATTAATTAATTAGGGTGGGCTAGATTAGACAATTAGGCCTAGGCTTTTAAAATAGGCCTTTAGAAAATAAAAGAGAAAGATTGTAAAATAATTATTTGTTCATGTTATAAAAAGAGATAATTTTCTAGGTCAAATGCATATGAATTTGTACATGCAAAACACGTAAAAATTGATAAATTATCATTTAATTATAATTAAAAGTTCAGGACGTTACACATAAACCCAATACAATAACAAATCCAATCTCAATAATAATAAGTCTCAATACATTAAGTTCAATAAAATAATAAGCAATTAGAAAGCATTAAATCTTCATAATGTTTGTTCTCCAATCCCAGCAGGTAATTCTCCTTCATTACCTTGAACACTTCATCTAAAAAGAGGAGAAAAATTGTCCTTAGAGCAAGTCGTGGACAGCAAGTAAAGAAAACAAAGAACAGTGAAATAACGATATAACAATGAATTCAATGGACCAATAGGAATCAATTACAAGGGACAATAACAATAATCAATATCACGATAATCGATGCAATGGTATAAACAATGATTCAATAATCGGTAAAAATATTCAATGATAAATAATAATAACACTTGGCCAATATTCGATATCAATAGGAACAAAGATGTACAACTTGCAATGTCGATGTTGTGTTAATTCTTAAGTCCATTAATTACTTTAATTCTAACTAATGTAGCACTTCATGCATCCTATTCATTTACCGCATGGTTACTACATACAAATAAGTTACGTTTAGACTTAGTGGTGGATTTTATAGATCATGTACTCAGCAATGATATATAATAATGACTGATGACCGAATGAATTGAGATACTGTAATCCGTAATCTACAATCAACCGATGACCGATATAATCGATATGATCGATATGAACGATATGACCGATGTGACCGATAGACCGATAAATAGGGAAGCACGGGTCCCTCCTCCGAGTACAGTCCCTATATTGTCCACTAATAAAGTCTACCTTTAAACCTCGGCTTGTTAATTATTTTATCAATGCAACAATACAATATGCAATTTGAGACATGAGATGAACAACAGTATCATTAGAAGAGAAATAGGATGATAACATAGATAGGACAATTAGAATGACGAAAATGAGACATTAGAATCATGCAATACAACATACACACTTTAATTCTTGCAATACTATGATATAGGAATTATTAATTTAAGAAAAATTGGAAATTACAATTCTTAAACATAACAGTAGTAAAACGATCATAACATTTGTTATACAAATCGGAATTCAGAAATTCAAGATGTTCTAGAAACTAGAAACATAGGGCTATAACTCTTATTCAGAAAGTTTTGAAGATCACATGCTGGGTCGAAAATAGCAGACAAAATATAGTTAGCAAGCAACATACAGGTTTTTGGGTATTTTTCATGAAATAAATAAATTAAACATGATGGATATTGATTCTATAGTCAATAGATCTTATAATCAGCAAGATGGGTGTGATAGCATGATAAATACAATTAAAACACACATATACACTATTTTAACAACAACCAAACATCAATCGATCATTCACACATACAACCTAGCATTAGTTTCTAAGATAGATTATTTGTGTAGCGATTATATGAATAACCCTATTATCAATTCTACATGAATGCATGAAAGATTCATTCTTTGGAGTCAAAAGTGGCACGAAGTCAAAAATATTGGGGTTAGCTCGTGTAAACCCTCAATAGACCCAACGGAAGATAATCAATACAACGATACGATCAACGATTAGGATCTACTTGCGGAATTTCAATAAAAATTATTGAATTTGATACAATTAGCAATTCCAGAGGGAAAGTGACATTTCTTATAGACGATGAAATTGAATACCAAGAATAACGAGATGAGAATGTCGGAGCAACGAACACGAACTGCAAAGGACTATGTGCACACAACGTGCACAATCCAAAGCACGTGCAAATAACGATGGGGATCAAAAGATCAAAGAATGAAATCAAAAACGATGATCACGATCTAGATCAAGGGCCAAGATCCAAAGCTAGATCAACTTCCACATGTACACAGCAAATCCACCCAAAATAGCAAACAACGATCAGCCCCCAAAACAACAACTAGCAACCTCCCAAACACCAAATAACGATCGGCAACACAACAGCATACGGCACACCACCGAATCAAAACATCATATCAAAACCTCCCATCACAAAACAGCAAACACCCAATAGATCCCCTACTTCCGAACACCTCACAGTGGATGAGAGAGAGAGAGCACTACAGTGTTGAGGCTTGATTGGCGGCGATGTACGGCTGCAATGGTTGGGCGGCGAGCATCAGAGGACATCGACGGTAGCAGGGGATGGATGGTCGAGCGCTGCGGTCGGCGTGATCAATAATAGGGCAGAGGGCATGGGATGGGTTCAGGGCAATGGCGATGGGGTGGACAGGCGAGAAGGATGGAGGGCGGTCGACTGGTGGAGATTCGGATTGTTTCTCGGCAACGAAAGAGGACATAGCAGATCAGGATGGAGGTCGACTGAATGAGGGAGGCGAGGAGATGGCGGCGCTCTGTTTTCTTCCAAAACAGAGGATGGAGGGGATGCTTGGGGATGACGACGAGGGTGAGAGGTTGAGGAAGGAGGATGAACAAGGGTGGCAATGGGGGTGATGGGAGGGTGAGGGACGAAGGCAACGAGGGGATGGCGGTGGAAGATGGAAAGGCGATAAGTCAAGCGGGAGGCAATGATATGTTTCGGTGTGCAGACGAGGAAGAGAATGACGGAGGTCGAGGAAGGTGGAGACGAGATGGAGGAGCGGAGACGAGGGCGGACAAAGATCGAGGGATCGGTTCGGACGAGCAGACGAGAAGAGAGAGAGAGAGTCGGAGGATGAAGGAGAGGGTGAATAATAGAGGGTAGCATAGTAGGCGGCTGGGGGGTTAGGTTTGGGGTTAGGTTTAGATTAGTTTATATAGGGAATTAGAGATATAGGGTTAATGGGTTATTGGGTAGGAATCCAATTGGAGAATGGGCTTGGGTATTAGGTTATAAATCAATTAATAGGTTTAAATCTAACAGGGGAAAAATAATTAGCATTATAGGTTTATAAAATGTCACCCCTCCACTTCGCAAAAGGAATACGGAATACGAGTACGTGACAAAGCCCAGCAAATAAATTTCATCATTCATAAGTTGTAGGATCGATTCAACATCATAACATGAAATATAACAAAATATACTCAACCACCCATGCATGAATAAATTATTAATCAACAGAAATTATTTGAACAAATATAAACTTTCCAAATAAATACAAGATCTGGATCAAAAAGTAAAACTTCGGGACAACATGCTCGTTACAAGTTTCAAGTAGCAACAAGAATTAAATAAACTCAAATACAAAATAACTAAAGCAAATTTTTCCAAGTGAAACTTAGAACGTTTGCTCACCAACTCCTTCTGGCAGATCGTCTCCAAAGTCTGTATATATCATGCAGAAGAAAAAATTAGAGAAACAAAGACAGACGCCTTCAGTGCAAGTTCGGGCTGCAAGTATTACAAGCAAGGGTATGAAAACAAGTGCAAGAAAATATGAAACAAGATTTGAATCAAGAATATACCACAAGACATGGCAGGTAGGCAACAAGTAATAAAGATCAAAAGACTTGCTAGCAAGCAAGACAAATCAAGTAACAGGATCGGGTAACAAATACTAGTAGCAGGAATAGGTCACAAGTGAGCATGTAATCTGTATCAAGTATCGAGTAACAGTTTCAAGTAGCAAGTATCAAGTAAGGTATCAAGTGTGTACAAGTAGCATGTTGTTCTTAATTCTAGTGTTTAACACTATCTAGGTAGCACTTCATGCGTCCCATTTATTTACCACATGGTTGCTACATACAATCAAGTTATGTTTAGATTTTGTAGTGGATTCTATAGGGCTGTGTACTCGGGTATCAAGTAGTGGTACACCATATCAAGTAAACCAAATCAGATTAACCAAATCATTTCGAGTAACCCAAATTATCTAAATGTAATCCAAATTATCCAAAAGTAATCCAAATCAGTTGCCAAAATTATGGGAAACACGGACCCCTTTCCGAGTACACTTTTCTATATTGTCCATTACTAGATCTTTCCTTTAACCCCGGCTTGTTACTTTTTATTACAAAATAAATATGATCAAGAGATAACAAGAACAAAATCGGAACAAGACAAGGATGTATCAAGAGCTTATGTGATGCAAGGAACATATTCTAAATCACAAAATACAAGAAACAACATGCAAATATTTAAACTTGGCAAAATATCAATTCTGGACGCAAGATGTTGCTGCACCAAAACTGAGATTCCCGCTATCACAGGAATGCAAATCTGGGTCCGTTAGAAAATATAGAAACTAGTCTCTCTGCAGAATCTAGCGCATAAAAATAAGATACATAAAAGTTGTAGCAACTGGTGTCAAAATAGCAAACTACACAGAATTTGTGTTTAGACAGAATTTGTAAAATTGTGTTTAGAATCATGAAATATGTCTGTAACTTCACTAATTAATTCCAAAAAAATTAGGAAAGGTTCTCCAGTATGTCTAGTATCAGCATGAAAATTTTGGTACACTAGAAAATTGATTAAGAATGAAAAAAATTAGAGTAAGAAAAGGTTGAGAGTTTTGGTGAGTAAAAGATTGAGGAATTTATTTGTGTGTGTGTTCCTTCAAGAAGTGGCCGATCTACATCCAAGGGAGAGAGGGCTCGGGTTGGGTAAGCACAAGGAGGAGGAGGCGCATTGGTGGCACAAGCTAGGAGAAGGAGCCAATCGTTCATTCTAGGAGATTTTAAGAGTTCTTAGTTGTTTCTCTCCATAAAGGTGGGTGATTTTCTCGAACTTCTAACTAGATATCATGCTAGGGTTGGTATTGATAAAATTGATAAGAAAAATCCAATTAGGTTAGCCATGTGATTAAAAAGGAGACAAATTGCAAATAATCTGAATGCTTGTTAAAATGAATGTTAGTTGATGCAAATTGTGATTCTTACCATGCTACTATGATTTATGTGATTTATGATGTATTAGATTAAGAGAAATTGTGTTGGAATGGCTAGATAATTAAATTAGCATCATGGAAATGTGCATTGCCTAAATTGACTTGATGATAGTATGAAAAAGAACAAATTTTGTAGTGGAAATGCTTGTACAATCACAAAAGAATAAGGAAAGAGAGTTATGGAAAATTGTGGTGCTAAGACATGAAGAAATAATAATTGCTTTCTCATTTTTGAAATTGTAGATTAAAAATGCAAAGTAGAGAGTAAAATTTATGTTGTGTCAAAAAAATAATATTTTCTCACTGATGTACTGAGAATTTATAGAAAGTAGATTCTGAAAATTTAGAATGCCAAGTAGAGAGGAAAAGAATTAAAAACACATGATTTTTATGAAAATTCGTATTGAACAGAGAGTCAAATTACAAACGTTGTAATTCAACTAATATCGAGTTAGTCCCTTGGACTTCTTGGTCACTGGGTGCGCCACAGTGTGGTCACTGTAGCCGGGTCTGGCCTTTGGTTGCGGGTTCAAAACTGGGCAGTGCCCATTTAATTCCAATTTTTTTTATAAAAAAAATCCGAAATACACAGTTCGACCTATATGGACTTAAGACCATTCCATATCGCCTAGCCGCTTTGGGCTTTCTGGACTTCGGTGGCGCCACATAGCGGTTACTGTAGCGTGGGGTTTGTCTTGGGTCTCGGGTTCGAAACCTGGTCCTGGCTTTCTAAAAACACTTTTTTGTTTTTCTTTCTTTTTTTGTTTATGGACTTTAAAAATTCAAAAAAAAAATACTATAATTATTTTAAAAATATTTAGACTTCATGGAAAATATTTCTACATTATTTGGACTAATAAAATGAGATTAGAGGCCAAAGTTGAGTAAAAATAATTGAAAGAACTCCATAGAGTTGATGTTGTGAAAGTAAAAATGTGGTTAATTCTAGAGAAAATTCCATGTAGTTTATAAAAGTGAATTTTGTATGAAAAATTAAAGTGTGAGTTATTATGGGTTTTATTCATAAAATTGTGAGTTTTAATGCGTGAGAAGTTTACTTAAGATAAAATTGTGATTTTTGAATCAAGTAAAGGAAAGAAATGATAATGTGAGAAATAAAGGAACTATATGGAGATTAAATTATGATTGTGAAAGGAATAATTTAAATTTGTCACTTCGTGCATGAAATTGATGCATAAGAATGAAATAGAAGAATCATGTTGAATTATGAAAAACTTTATGAGTGTGAATACTCAATTCTATGAACATGAAATGAGATTAAAGACTAGAGTACGGCCAAGTCCTCATACCGGCATTTCGAATAAATTCTTTTGAGATGGAATGTTTAAATGAAAGACCAAGTTGGGTTGTTGTGTTGATTGATGGTTAAGACCGGTATAGAGGAGGTGCTAACTCTAGAATGTTGATTTTATTCATGATTCAATAATTTAGGATTAGATACATAGTGAAGATGTGATGAAAGTAAGAGAAAAATACGAGTATGAGAGCCATCGGATTGGCGGTGTGAGAGTGATTCATAGGTTGCCTACTTGATGCGTCATGTCATGGCATGAGCACTACTACGGAATTATCGTCCCGGTGGCGACGCTTGTAGGGTGTTTGGTGACTACGGGTGGTGCCATCGTTCCATGACGGAGGCTGAATTATCCATATGCTCTGCATGATGGGTCATGTCACAATGCGAGATTCCCCTCCACGCTGTCTGGACATGGGCTCGTAACACATAGAACATCTAGGATATTTACCGTAGTTACTGTAGTAGCTTAAGTCATGGCGAGGGATCGAACACTACAAGATGAAGAACGAGTAAGGGCTTGCCCTCGGACCTATGTAGAATGGGATGCATAGAATCCGAACAAGTGTGCATTAGTGTCATCTAATACAAATATTTGTATTAAGGACTAAGTGCACATTCACATACGACATCAATAGGGTTGTCCCCGTAGCTTTGTTTTGTGACAAGTGTGTGCTTTTTAAATAAGAGAAAATTTATGTATTATACCTAGCGTCAATTGAATGAACTAACGTGCCCACAATTTCCATGTAGGATAAAGTGATTGACAAGACAAAAGATTGATTGCTGCTTAAAGAAATGTTCAAGTTATTATTCAATTCATGTATACATCTTGTAATTTATAATTCCACTGCATTGATGTAAACTCTGATGTAATAAAAAGTTTTTAATTCCTTGTAAAATTGTACGAAGAGAAGTGTAAAGATCCTGCGGAACTTCGAATTTAGTCGTATTTGGAATTCGGGGTTTTACAACCCCGGTCACCCACACGGAGCCGATGGACTTCATGGTGGTAGATGTGAAAGCCGCCTATAATGTTATCCTGGGTCGACTAGGTCTGGCCGCACTGCAGGCCATTCCTTTGGCCTATCATATGAAGATGAAGTTCCCCACCCCCGCAGTAGTGGGAGAGGTAAGAGGGAGCCAGGAGGTGGCCCGCAAGTGTTACATGACCTAGATGGGAGGCCCGGTCCTCTCCCTTGAAGCTCTCGAACTCCCACGGGAAAGTAGCTAGACCATTTCCGAGCCAGTAGACGAGCTGGAAGAAGTGGCCTTCTCAGAAGAAGATGCCACCAAGACATTCCAGATCAGCAAGGCTCTTTCCCCCTCCATCAAGAAAGACATCTCCCAATGCATAAGGGAGAACCGCGATCTCTTCGCCTGGACCCCGACGGATATGCCTGGGATCTCAGAGGAGCTCTTCATGCACCACCTCAGCATTGCCCCTGGAGTCAAGCCCGTCTAGCAGAAGCAACGTAAGTTCACTCCTGAGTGACAACAAGCGATCAAGGAAGAGGTTGAGAAGGTTCTGAACGCCCGATTCATCCAGAAGGTGAACTACCCCGAATGGTTATCCAATGTGGTGATGGTTAAAAAAGCCAATGGGAGCTGGAGGATATGCATCGATTTTACTAACCCCAACAAGGCGGGCCCAATGGATCCATTCACCCTCCCGAGCATTGATGCTTTGATCGATGACCTCCGGCCACGAGCTCATCAGCTTTATGGATGCCTTCTCGAAGTATAACCAGATCCAGATGTTCCTTCCCGACATCCCGAAGACCTCGTTCGTGACTGAGCAAGGCTTGTACTGCTACCGAGTCATGCCATTCGGGGTGAAGAACATGGGAGCTACATACCGGTGCCTAGTCAAGAAGGTATTCCAACACCAGATTGGCCATAACATGGAAGTCTATGTGGACGACATGTTGGTCAAGAGCATCTGAGGGCAGGAGCATGTCCTCGACCTCCAGGAAGCCTTTGGGGTGTTGAGAAGGCACAACATGAGTTTGAACCCGAGCAAGTGCACCTTCGGCGTCTCGTCTGGAAAATTTCTCGGATTCATGGTGAGCCAGAGGGGTATAGAAGCCAACCCTGAGAAGTTCAAAGCCATACTCAATATGGCCCCTCCCTCCAATGTCAATATGGTATCATCTTGGACCTCAAACTTGGCCTTAATCCATGCTCGAACTTCTGAGCTTTCTTCACCTCGTCCATCACAAGTTCGGGCGCATACCTCGAGAGTTGAGTAAACCTTATCTCATACTCTCTAATCGGCATACCGCCCTGCTACAGAGCCAGGAATTCCATATCCTTCTTCTCCTGGACATCAGATGGAAAGTAGTGACTGCGGAACTCCTCCAAGGATTCCTCCCAGCCAAGAACAACATTTTCCATCGTCTGCTTCATGGAATGCCACCAAACAACTACGTCCTTCTCGAACTGTAGTGCAGCCAACTTCACGTTGCTGGCTTCCGGAGTTTCCAAGACTTCAAAGATGGTCTTGACCTGCCTGATCCATTTGTCAGCCGCATCTGGTTCTGACTTCCCCACAAACACGGGTGGTTTCATCCTCTTGAATGATTCCACGAGTTTGATTGCCTCAGGTACTAGATTTGCAGGCATCCTCACCTTGTTCTGATTCATGGCAACGGTGTTGAGGGTCTGATAGACTCTCTCTAACTCAGTTTCCAAGTCAAGACCTTCTCCGTTTCTTGCTCTTCTTACAGTCATATTCTTATGCAAAAGATCCATTAAATTCGAAGCAGAAGACATGAATTTAAATCAACTCTTCATTTCATTGAATTCAAACTTTGTACATTCAAATTTAAAACATTTCTGACATCAAATGAAAGCAGTAAGAAGATACAACATTCTAGTTCCTACGGTTCTGCTTGGCTTCTCGAAGCTCTTCCCATAGTTCCGCCACTTCCTCCTTCATTACATCGTACATGTTCTTTCTCTTTTCGAGATCTCAAATACGATGACTAAGAGTTGCAATATCCTCCTTGCACTTCGCACACTGGGCCTGCAGTAGCTCTGCTCTCTTACTATGGGTCTCTACTTGCCTCTGAAGAGACACAATAAGACTGCTCGGAACTGGCTCTTCCTCGTCGGAGGAATCATCAAATGAATCCGGAGGTGGAGTGATCTCTCGAGACTTAGGCCATTCCTCTTCAAATTCTTCGGGATTTTCTTAGTCGGAATCAGCTTGTCCGGGGTAGTAATCCTCCTCGATTATGTGCCAATCATCAATGTCTGCTGGGTCGAAGTGGTTCGCCATCTTGGAGAAAGAAGAAGAAGTATAAATAAGAGAGCAACACAAATATAAGTGACTTACATTTAAATCTTTATACTCACACACGCTCTAATGTCCACTCTAGGTTGTCGTTTCTTATAAATTTGTACTACTTGGAAGCGTGGCTCTGATACCACTCTGTAACACCCCGAATTCCAAATAAGACTGAATTCGAAGTTCCACAGGATCTTTACACTTCTCTTCGTACAATTTTACAAGGAAATAAAACATTTATTACATCAGAGTTACATTTAAACAGCGAAAGCAAAGTTACAACAATTACATGAATGAAATAAAACAACACTTAAATAATTCTTTAAGCATCAATTCCTCCTTATTCTATTTCATGCACTTTATCCTGCATAGAAACTGTGGGCACGTCAGTTCATTCAACTGACGCAAGGATATAATACATCAATTCTCTCTTACTTAGAAAGCACACACTTGTCAGAAACAAAACTACGGGGACTATTCTATTGATGTCGTATTGTGTTGTGCACTTAGTCCTTAATGCAGTTATTTATATTACATGACACTAATGCGCACTTGTTCGAATTCTATGCATCCCATACTACATAGGTCCGAGGGCAAGCCCTTAATGGTACTTCATCTTATAGGGTTCAATCCATCGCCATGATTTAAACTACTACGGTAACTACGGTAAGTATCCTAGGTATTCTATGAGTTACGAGCCCACGTCCAGGCATCCTGGAGAGAACCTCACGCACTGACACATGACTCATCATGCAGGCATCCTGTGGTCAATTCACCTCCACCATGGACCATGGCACCACCCGTAGTCACCAAATACCCCACAATCGTCGCCACCGGAACGGTACTCTGGAGTAGTATCCATGCCTTAATCATGACGCATCACGAGGACATCCTGTGAATACTCTCATGCTGCCAATCCAATGGTCCTCATACTCATGTTTTTCTCTTACTTTCATCACATCTTCACTATGTATCTAGTCCTTAAATTATTGGAATCATGAATAAAATCAATCCCCTGAAGTTAGCACTTCCCCTATACCGGTCTTACACATTAATTCAACAACATGACCCAAACTTGGTCTTTTCATTTCAAATCTTATCTCAAAGAATTCATTCAACGCCGGTATGAGGCTTAGCTATACTCTAATCCTTTAATCTCATTTCATGTTCACGGATTTGAGTATTCATACTCATAAAATTTTTCTCATAAATCAACATGATTTCTATTTCATTCTTATGTACAATTTCATGTATATCACTACAATTCATTCATTCACTTGTCAACATTCATACATACACTTCACAAAATTTCTTTACATTCATAATGTCATCCTTCCACTTAAGCCAAAATTACATTTATCTTACTTGAATTTTCCATGTCACAATTTTCATTTTAAAAGTAACTCGACTCAGCAAGTATTTATTTAATTAATCAATATTATATTCTAAGAAATTGTATCAAGTTTTTTTTTCTCAAATAGCCTTTAGTTCTCATTATAATAGGTCAAAGTGAAAGAAACAATTTTCATGAAGTCTAGGAATTTTTAGAATAAATCTACCAATTTTTTTCTCAATTTTTAGAACACTTGAAAACTATATTTTTTTTTAATATTTCATCGGCCGAAAACCGTGATAGTTAACTGTTGAGATAGGCCAGTCGACTGTTCTGCGAGGATTTAAAACTCAAAAACCAATAGTCAGGACCGTGACAGTCTTCTGTTAAAACATAGCCGGTCGACTGTTCTTCAACTAAAATCCGATGTTTATTACCTGACAGTCGACTGTCGACTCTAGTTCGGTCGACTGTCGATTGCACCAGGTTGCAATTTAAAGTAGATCATGAATATATTTTCGACATAAAATTCAACAATTTAACACTACCATTATCACAAAAGATTGTTTTCTTATTTTCTTTTATTTCTACAAACATTTCTAGGACAAAATTCTCTTTTATTACACTAGTGTTCCCTTAACTTAGACAATATAACTTCAATGGTTCACTTAATCAACTAATCATTACATAAGCACATTTTTCTCAATTTAACATGGCTCAAACATATGTTTCATGGCAATATAATCAATTATAGCATGGAAATCACAATTGTATTAACTAGCAAGTCAATTCACCAAGCATTTATTTTATCTACACTTCTCTATATACACAAACATGGGCCAATCTACTTAGTTTTTTTTAGCAATTTTATCAACCAAACCCTAGCATGATATCTAGTTAGAAGTTTGAGAAAATCATCCACCTTTATGGAGAGAAACAACAAAGAACTCCTAAAATCTCCTAGAATAAACGATGGGATCCTTCTCCTCCTAGCTAGTGCCACCAATTCGACTTCTCCTCCTAGCTTGAGTGGAACCCGAGATCCTCTTCTTGCTCCTATGGTGTAGGCCAGCCACCTCTTGAAAGAACACACACACAAATAAATCCCTCAATCTTTTACTCTCCAAAACTGTCAATCTTTTCTCACTCTAATCTTTTCTTTCTTAATCAATTCTAATAGTGTACTAAATGAGAAGAACTAGGGGGTATTTATAAATTTTTTTGAGTGAGAATAGATGGATAGGATTTAATGAAATGGTTAGGGATCAAAGGCTAGGATGAGTTAGGAAGTTGTAGCAACTACCCATGATTGAGAAACTACCTCTCCACTTCCTCCATCTCTCCCTCTCTCTTTCTCCAACATCCGGCCACCCCATATGGGCTCCAAACACGTGCTAGTGCAATTCACGTGTTATCAAAACACCCTCCTAGTTACTAGTTTGTACAAGCTTAATTAATTTAATTTGCTAATAAACTAGTCTACACTACAAGTCAGGTTAATTAAAGAGGATTTAATTAATGGGCTTACACTAATGGGCTAAAAGTCTATGGGTTAATTAATTAGGGTGGGCTAGAATGAGACAAATAGGCCTAGAGTTTAAATAGGCTTTCTAAATAACGAAGAGAATAATTAAAACATTTGTTCATGAAGAATAATTTTTAGGGAAAAAATGTACTATAAATTTGTACGTGCACAACACGTGAAATCAAACAACTCTTATTTAATTATAGCTGAAAATTCAGGATGTTACAACATGAAAGCCCTAAAAAAATAAAATTAGTTCATAATGGTTTTACAACTAACAAATACTGTTTTGGATTGCATAATAAAAAATTAGAAAGATAAAAGAGAGACAGAAAAGAACTGTTTTGTTAAAAAAAATATTGCAAACCGAAGCCTCTATTTTTGTGCCTCATAGTCAGCACTTCTCTATCTTTTCTCCTTTTCTCTCTTTTTCATCTTGAAGCACAAGCCGCAACACAGAGCGCCTGTCTTTCGTTGACGTGGCCTCTCCGAAAACAGTGCCAGCAACCAGCAACAAAACCCCTACCGCTTCTCTCGCTGACGTGGCCTGATTGATTGTTGACGTCGCCAAGAACCCAGAGAGAAAAATGCTATCTCTCTCTTCTCCTCGTTAAGCGTGTTGCACACGCTAGCACCCCACGCCTCCTTTTCATTGAAACTTGAGCAATCAAGTCAAAACCACACTTGTTCTGGCTTTTATAAAAAAAAATTTTCTTTTCTTGTCCTGGTCACACTGCCACCCAAGCCTTGTAGCCACCTACCTCCTTTGTTCACACCTCCTTCTAAATAACCCACTTCTTCATATGTATATATAGGGTAGTGGATTATAATTAGGGTTAAGTTTAATTGTTATTAAATAATTAATTAATTAATTTAAAAATTCATAAATTAAAATTAATCTATTAAATTTAAAACAAAACAATTAACTAACCCTAATTTAAATCCACTCCACTTCTATTTTCACTACAAAATTTTATTTCACCCCCTAATCGATCGAAATATTCTTTTGTTGATTCTTCCATGGACCAATTCGTAAAAATTTGTATTTGGGTGCTTGAATTTTAAAATCTTCATCCTTATAATCTTCCATAATTTCACGCAGAACGCTCACCTTTTTCATTTATCCATCTCATTCCTACAAAAACAAACAAATAAATAATATCAAGTAGAAATAAGATAAATTTCAAAGAAATAAACGAGAACTCGCAATTTTAATGCATAAAAAGAGTACTAAAATTTATGTATAAATTCAACTCATCAAATACCCCCAAACTTAAGATTTTGCTTGTCCTAGAGCAAAAAGTAAACCATAAATCAAAAAATAACAATCAATAGTAGGCTCAACTCATCACACCAAGAACTTATCATGCAAGCATAAAAAATTTAACTTAAAACATAAACAATAGCAAATAAAATAAAAACTGTGCATACTCACTTTCTCCAGTGCAATTATTTATACATAATTCCCAACACAATCATATTTGTCATGCAATTAATGTAATTATACTATGTAACAACTCCATCCGTGATTGCCCCTTCTCTCTACTACAAACCGAGTAGCAAACTAAAAGGGTTTTTTTTCTGCTCTTCTCTAAGTTGTCACTTGCATTTTGACGCGAATGCAAACATTTGTGATGAATTCACCCGGTTACTCAACAAGTCACAAACTTAAAGTGCATTGCATACTCATATTTTAAGTTGCCATTTGACGTAAAAGAAAACATTGGTGATGAATACCCCTAGTTACTAAGCAACTCAAAACATTGAATTGACAGACTTTATTCAATTTTTTTTTTTTTATTATTATTATTATTATTATTATTATTATTTAATCATTATCACTGTATTTACTTAAACTCTGTTTAGGACTAGATCAAAGGGGATAATCACAAGAAAAAGCATCACATTTTTCTTTATGTATAATCACATGACTCTTACAATTTTGTAAGGAATTTTGAAATTCAATTATCCAAAAGTAAATAGGTATGCTAAATCTTGCTTTAAAAGATATTTTCTATCCCAAAAACATATTTTAATGCTGATATTGTCTATCCCAAAAAGATATTGTGATATCTGGAGGTGTAGATGACCAAATAACCTGATTCTTTTTGTTCTGGAAAGCTAAGACAATTGCCTATAATCGCTCTTTGAAACACTTTTCCAGATTCTGACTCCTTCTTGCTAAAAAACAGTCATCAATGCAGGTGTAGAAAACAGCTCCGCCCGATGACTTCCAAACTCGTGCAATCCTACAAAATAAGATCAAAAATTAAAATTAAAATAAACTAAAAGAAAAATCAAATTTAATGCAGTAAAAAGAAAATATGGGTTGCCTCCCAAGAAACACTAAGTTTTAAGTCTTCATCTAGATGTTGTAGCTGATATGGTTATATAATGCCAAGATCCAACAACTTACGAGCCATTTTTCCAATAATTCTCTTCATATGTGGATTGTGTTTTCTTGATGCACCCCTCATGTAGAACCCCATATTTTCAAATATTATATTAATTATTTGAAAATGAATTTAAATGATTTTTTAGGATTTAATTGATATTTTCTAAAAGATTTATCTTTTGTACACGTGCAAAACACGTGCAAATGACTTTTGAGATGTTTGAAAAATTAAGTTTTCTTTATGAAAAATCATTAATTATTATTTGGGAATTATTTACTATTTTTCCAGATTTTTCTGAAATTAAATGGATCTATTTGCAATTTTTGATAAAAGAAGGACCTTTTTGCAAAATTGACATTTTAAGGGTTTAAAGTGTAAAAATGTAATCCTGGACATTTTGAACAGTATTGGTTAAAGATTTAGAAGTATATTTTCTTTTAAATCCTAATTTTAATGAATTTTAGATGAATTTCCAAGAGTAGATATATATATATATATATAATTGTATTTTGAAGGGATTGTTTTGCGAAAGTATTTGGAAACCCTAAAAACCTAATTCCCGGCCTATATAAAGAGAGTTGCAGCCGTCATTCGCTGCATAACTCAGATTTCATTATATTGTTTTCTTGGTGATTGGAGAAGAAGTTTTTGGATCTAGCAAAGGAAGGCTTTTCGTGGATCTTCTTGATTCTAAAGGTGAGTGATATGAACTTGGTTTTGTTTGTGTGTGTGATTGTGTGCTGTCTTGTTTGATGTATTCGTATCTTGTATGTGATCTATGCAATAGTCGTTATTCGTATTATGCATGAGAAATCCACAAATGTTTAGTAAATCTTGTTTAACAAATTCTTTATTGCTCGAAAACATGTTAAGATTCAAGTATGGTTTGATCGGATGTATGAACATCTGGATCTTGGGTATATAATCAGATCTCGGTTATGATTTGTGAAAGAATTGAGAAACCCTAATGGAAGATTTAGGAATTGAGAACATGAAAATTTAGTATTGTATCCATAATGTGGATCATCTTGAGATTGTCACTTTTAACTAAATACGAGTAAATTCCCTAAGCAATGAATCTTTAGAAAACTCCAGTCTTGATTTTCGTATTCAGACCTAATTTATGAAATCTGTAGGACGACAGTCGACTGGTCTACGATTCAGTCGACTGGTACGACTCTATTGCTGTATCTTTAGTTTTTCTTGAATATCCATTCTGGACAGTCGACTTAGACCCTTTTCAGTCGACTGGTACACTTAGAATTTATTTTTAAAGTTATCTTAGATTTTTCTCTGGTAAGTCGACTTATGACCTTTTAAGTTGACTTATATTGTATTTTAAGTCGACTTATGACTTTGCAAGTCGACTTATGACACTTAGAATATTTTCTTAAAGATTTCTGGAATTTCTCTCTGGTAAGTCGACTTATGTTTTTATAAGTCGACTTATGTTCTTATGAGTCGACTTATGTCCCTTTAAGTCGACTTATGTTTTCTATAAGTCTACTTATGATCTGGTAAGTCAACTTATGATTTTTATAAGTCATCTTATATTGTTGGTAAGTCAACTTATGATTTTTATAAGTCATCTTATATTGTTGGTAAGTCTACTTATGTTTTTATAAGTCAACTTATCATACTTGTTTGTAATCTTGGATATTGGTTCTCGGGGCAGTCGACTTATTACAGTATGAGTCGACTGGTGCTGATGAGTTCTTCATAATCTTGAGTGTTCTTTCAAGTCTTTAGTTCTTTGTAGATGGGTACATTCTGCGGTATTGGGAGTCATTGGTCTCTGGGGTTGGTATACTCTGCGGTGTTGGGAGTCACTGCTAGTGATCGATAACCGAGTATCCAATCTGCGGTGTTGTGAGTGACTGATAACCGAGTATCCGATCTATGTTATCTTTAGACTTTGTAGATGGATAGAATCTGCGGTGTTGGGAGTTACTATTAGTGACCGATAACCGAATATCCGATCTATGTTATCTTTAGTCTTTGTAGATGGGCATACCCTGCGGTATTGGGAGTCACTGTTAGTGATCGATAACCGGGTACCCGACCTATGGCATTATTAGTGATTGATCGTTGGACACGTACCGTGGTATTGAGAATGTTTGATAATCAGGTATTTGGGAGTGAACAGTCGACTGGCTGAATTACTCAGTCGACTGTACAGTACAGTTGACCTGTACATATTTGAGAGTGATTGATTAATGGATATTGGATCGGTGGTATTGTTTCTCGACTTGGTTCACGCATGTACTGGCCTATCGTTCTTGTTTCAGATTACATGTTCAGTTTATGTATTTTTGTTCAGTACATGTTGCCTGAGAATTTATGTTTATTGTTTGTTTATGTTTGTTGTTTATATCACTCACACCATTTATGGCTGACCCCGTAGTTTGGGGGTTAGGGTTCAACTCTAGCCTCACATGATGCAGGTTGCTTAGAGTTTGGAGGCTTGGATGCTTGGGTTAGCTGTAGAGATCATGAGTGATATAATAGAGCCTTGTGTAATTTTGTAAAGAGGAGTATTGTAAAAGAATATCTTTAATTCAAGGTGTTTTGTATTTCCGCTGCAATTGAAAAAGATTATTGTAATAAGAATTTGGAATAAAATGATTTGAGTTTTTGGTCTATGTATATTGTTACATTTAAGTGGATCGCTGGAAAAGTGCCACGTATTTTCTAAGTTACCTTGTTAGAAATTCGGGGCGCTACAGAAGTGGTATCAGAGCATGCTTCAATAGTAATGATAGACATAGTATGAAAACCAACCTAGGTGTGGACACTAGAGAGTGAGTACCTAGGTGTGGACATTAGAGTGTGAGTATCACATAGAATTAGAACATGATGTTTGGTTTGAGGTTATGGTATGGTTATGGTTTTGTCATAGGATATTGATGTGAGTTTGAAATGTGTGTGTGATGCTCTAACTTTACCCTTGTTTTGCAGTATTCAGAATGGTTGCACCCAGGGGCAGAAATGGTGGCAACAATGAGGATGGATCAGGTAGTTCTCGAGGAACAGGGATTGACCTAGAGGCTGAATTCGCCAAGGTGTATCAAACCCTGAATGCGCTGATGGCATTCAACTTGGCGCAACAGCAGGCTCAGCAGCAGAATCCGCTGCCAAATCATTGAACTGGTCAGGGTTTGGTTAACGCCGACCCTATCAAGCAGATTGAATCCTTTAAGAGGATGAGGCCGCCAATCTTTGAGGGGCAAGCTGATCCAACCGTAGCAGATGATTGGATTAGGAAGATGCAGACGATCTTTGAAGTATCGGAGACTCCAGCAGCCGGTAAGGTGAAGTTAGCTTCGATGCAGTTGGAGAAAGATGCTGGTGTCTGGTGGGAGTCGTTGAAGAGGAATTTGGGAGATCAGCAGCTGACATGGGAAGCTTTTCTAGAGGAGTTCAGAGATCGCTTCTTTCCCCTAGACGTACAGGAGAAGAAGGCGACTGAGTTCTTGAACCTTCAGCAGGGGAGCATGACCGTGCGGGAGTATGAGACCAAGTTTGCTCAACTTTCGAGGTATGCACCAGAGTTGGTCGTGGACGAGGCGAAGAAGGCCAAAAAGTTTGAGCAGGGTTTGAGGCCAAACTTGAGGTCAAGGATGGTTCCATTGGGCATCAGAAGATTCGACAAGCTGGTCAGGAGAGCAGCTATGACCGAGGAGGATATCGACCAGTCCCGGGTGAAGCAAGAGACCTGGAACAAGAAAAAGAGGCCAGCAGATGACCAGGATGAGAAGGAATTCCCAGTGAAGCAGAACAAGTCCAGTGATCCAGTGCAGAAGGCACCGGCAACTCAGGAGGTGACTTGTTATTTCTGCAGGAAGACAGGACATAAAAGGAGGGAATGTCCGAAGTTGGCAAAGCAGACTTGTTTTCAGTGTGGTCAAGAAGGGCATATTCGACCACAATGTCCACAGCTGAAGAAAGAGAAGGCGGAGAAAGACAAGGATCCGAAACAGGGGCGAGTGTTCGCATTGACTGAGGAGGATGCGGGCAATCCAGAAATATGATCTGGGTATGCAAGAATTTATTCTTTTGTATTAAGTAAAAACTATTATTTTGGAATAATCGAAGATTGAGTATTTTCTTCATGTAATAAGTTTTATTTGGAATAATGGAATAAAGACAAAGTTTTATTTGATACTGTTTTCTTGCATATGATTGTGTCGCCATTTATTGATAGTCTTAAGTATGGAGCTTAAGGTGTTTCCAAGCAAGGTCTTGAGGTGGCTATCCTTGGTCATGTCCTTTCTAAGGAGGGAGTGGCCACTGATTCTCGGAAGGATGTTGGATGCAGGAGTTCAGTAGTTGTTGCAGCGCGGCTTTATCAGAGTCGCGCAGCGGAAGTTTGATTTTCTGAATTCTTTGCATGATTTGTTTCCTATGTATGATGTGTTTGTTTTGTTGGAATGCATTCCTTGGTGTGACTGTATTTCCTAAGAATTATGTTTCTACCCATGAGTTTTCAATCATTGTTAGTGGGTTGTTCGGACCTCATTAGCCGTAGTTCTGAGGAAAGAACTCTTCTAAGGAGGGAGTGATGTAGAACCCCATATTTTCAAATATTATTTTAATTATTTGAAAATGAATTTAAATGATTTTTGAGGATTTAATTGATATTTTCTAAAAGATTTATCTTTTGTACACGTGAAAAACACGTGCAAATGACTTTTGAGATGTTTGAAAAATTAAGTTTTCTTTATGAAAAATCATTAATTATTATTTGGGAATTATTTACTATTTTTCCAGATTTTTCTGAAATTAAATGGATCTATTTGCAATTTTTTGATAAAAGAAGGACCTTTTTGCAAAATTGACATTTTAAGGGTTTAAAGTGTAAAAATGTAATCCTGGACGTTTTGAACAGTATTGGTTAAAGATTTAGAAGTATATTTTCTTTTAAATCCTAATTTTAATGAATTTTAGATGAATTTCCAAGAGTAGATATATATATATATATAATTGTATTTTGAAGGGATTGTTTTGCGAAAGTATTTGGAAACCCTAAAAACCTAATTCCCGGCCTATATAAAGAGAGTTGCAGCCGTCATTCGCTGCATAACTCAGATTTCATTATATTGTTTTCTTGGTGATTGGAGAAGAAGTTTTTGGATCTAGCAAAGGAAGGCTTTTCGTGGATCTTCTTGATTCTAAAGGTGAGTGATATGAACTTGGTTTTGTTTGATGTATTCGTATCTTGTATGTGATCTATGCAATAGTCGTTATTCGTATTATGCATGAGAAATCCACAAATGTTTAGTAAATCTTGTTTAACAAATTCTTTATTGCTCAAAAACATGTTAAGATTCAAGTATGGTTTGATCGGATGTATGAACATCTGGATCTTGGGTATATAATCAGATCTCGGTTATGATTTGTGAAAGAATTGAGAAACCCTAATGGAAGATTTAGGAATTGAGAACATGAAAATTTAGTATTGTATCCATAATGTGGATCATCTTGAGATTGTCACTTTTAACTAAATACGAGTAAATTCCCTAAGCAATGAATCTTTAGAAAACTCCAGTCTTGATTTTCGTATTCAGACCTAATTTATGAAATCTGTAGGACGACAGTCGACTGGTCTACGATTCAGTCGACTGGTACGACTCTACTGCTGTATCTTTAGTTTTTCTTGAATATCCATTCTGGACAGTCGACTTAGACCCTTTTCAGTCGACTGGTACACTTAGAATTTATTTTTAAAGTTATCTTAGATTTTTCTCTGGTAAGTCGACTTATGACCTTTTAAGTTGACTTATATTGTATTTTAAGTCGACTTATGACTTTGCAAGTCGACTTATGACACTTAGAATATTTTCTTAAAGATTTCTGGAATTTCTCTCTGGTAAGTCGACTTATGTTTTTATAAGTCGACTTATGTTCTTATGAGTCGACTTATGTCCCTTTAAGTCGACTTATGTTTTCTATAAGTCTACTTATGATCTGGTAAGTCAACTTATGATTTTTATAAGTCATCTTATATTGTTGGTAAGTCAACTTATGATTTTTATAAGTCATCTTATATTGTTGGTAAGTCTACTTATGTTTTTATAAGTCAACTTATCATACTTGTTTGTAATCTTGGATATTGGTTCTCGGGGCAGTCGACTTATTACAGTATGAGTCGACTGGTGCTGATGAGTTCTTCATAATCTTGAGTGTTCTTTCAAGTCTTTAGTTCTTTGTAGATGGGTACATTCTGCGGTATTGGGAGTCATTGGTCTCTGGGGTTGGTATACTCTGCGGTGTTGGGAGTCACTGCTAGTGATCGATAACCGAGTATCCAATCTGCGGTGTTGTGAGTGACTGATAACCGAGTATCCGATCTATGTTATCTTTAGACTTTGTAGATGGATAGAATCTGCGGTGTTGGGAGTTACTATTAGTGACCGATAACCGAATATCCGATCTATGTTATCTTTAGTCTTTGTAGATGGGCATACCCTGCGGTATTGGGAGTCACTGTTAGTGATCGATAACCGGGTACCCGACCTATGGCATTATTAGTGATTGATCGTTGGACACGTACCGTGGTATTGAGAATGTTTGATAATCAGGTATTTGGGAGTGAACAGTCGACTGGCTGAATTACTCAGTCGACTGTACAGTACAGTTGACCTGCACATATTTGAAAGTGATTGATTAATGGATATTGGATCGGTGGTATTGTTTCTCGACTTGGTTCACGCATGTACTGGCCTATCGTTCTTGTTTCAGATTACATGTTCAGTTTATGTATTTTTGTTCAGTACATGTTTCCTGAGAATTTATGTTTATTGTTTGTTTATGTTTGTTGTTTATATCACTCACACCATTTATGGCTGACCCCGTAGTTTGGGGGTTAGGGTTCAACTCTAGCCTCACATGATGCAGGTTGCTTAGAGTTTGGAGGCTTGGATGCTTGGGTTAGCTGTAGAGATCATGAGTGATATAATAGAGCCTTGTGTAATTTTGTAAAGTGGAGTATTGTAAAAGAATATCTTTAATTCAAGGTGTTTTGTATTTCCGCTGCAATTGAAAAAGATTATTGTAATAAGAATTTGGAATAAAATGATTTGAGTTTTTCGTCTATGTATATTGTTACATTGAAGTGGATCGCTGGAAAAGTGCCACGTATTTTCTAAGTTACCTTGTTAGAAATTCGGGGCGCTACACCTCAAGCTAAATGATAGCAAATCGAATTTCAGTCGTTTCTTTCTTGAAGATGGAGTCTTTGATACCCCTACCTCTTTGAATTTCTACTGAGAAAATGGATGACTAGATGGTGCAGCATCTAAATACATAACATATTTCAAAATCTTTTCTTTCTCAGTTTCCAGAGTTGTTAAATTTGTTAGACATACTTTTATAGGTAACTTTTCAATTTCAGCACTATGTTTCTTGCCCACAATTAAATCAGTTTCACTTACTTGAAAAGATGACTGTTCTTCGGTAGGGAACTTCATGGATTTAATGACATTAAAAGTTACTTGCTCATGCTGCATTTGTTTCTCCATGATTGGTTCGTACTCTTCTTCCTTTTCAACCACATTTTGTTCGCCATTTTCATCTTGTGGTTGCTCAATTGTCCTCCCGCTTCTTAGTGTTATTGCTTTGACATGCTCAGTGGGGTTGGTCACGGTGTTGCAGGGTAAGTTTCCTGCTATTCTCTCTGTAAAAATATTTGAAAGCTGATCAATTTGAGCCTCAAGATTGTGAAATGAACCCGTATTATTTTTTATTGCCAAATCTTTCTTCTGCATGTATTGCTCTGTCTTTTGCATGTATTGCATGAACATATCTTCAAGTGTCGGCTTCTTTTCTTGTTAAAAATTTTGTTGTGGTCTAGCTCCTCCTTGATTGTTGTTCCAAGATAAGTTGGGGTGATTTCTCCATGCTGGATTGTATGTGTTTGCATAAGGATTGTTTTGCCTTTAAAAATTTGACACAAAATTTGCTTGTTCGGCATTTGATAGAGCAAAAGGGTTCTCCACTTGGCAATATGCACTTGAGTGATTTCCTCCACAAATATCACAAATAATATTAGTATGAATAGCATTAACATTCATATTACCAATTTTTTAGATAAAATATCAATTTTTGCAGTGAAAGTAGAAATAGGATCAAGTTCAAAAACTCCGGCCACTTTTCTTTCCATTACTCTCTGAAGACCACTGACAATTATTAGATATCATCTCCTCTAAAAGTTCATAGGCTGCTTCGTGAGTTTTGCTCATTAGTGCACCTCCAACTACTGCGTCAACCATAGATAGACTTGAAACTCCCAAACCATTCTAGAATATTTGAATTTGCAGCCATTTTGGTAGTTCATGATGATGACACTTTCTCAATAACTCTTCGTATCTCTCCCATGCATCATACAAAGACTCGGTCTCAAATTGAATAAAGGTGGTAATATCATTCCTTAGCTTCGCTGTCTTTGCCGGCAGAAAATACTTAGCCAGAAATTTTTTTGCAAGTCCTTCCTAAGTAGTAATACTACCACTACGAAACAGACTCGATTTACCGGCGTATATTCCCCGGTGTTTTACCAGTAGCGCCGGGGTAGGGAGTGACTAGGAATGGGGTGCCAGATGGGATGGTTATACACCGGCGGTCGCTTTAAACCGCCGGGCAATCTGCGTATTCACCGGCATTTTATTTAACAACGCCGGTGAAGTGTATCATTCACCGGCGTTTTAATAAGAAATGCCGATGAATATACTGATACATTCACCGGCATGTCTAATTAAAAATGCCAGTGAATTAGATGAGATAAATCCCGCGAACCCTAATCTTTCGCTCGCCAATTTCCCAAACCCCAAAAATAAAAAAGGGCCGCCTTCATTTTCCCTCTTTCCTCGCTCTACTTCGCGCGCTTTGCCTCCGCCCTTCGTCATCTTCGACAGCCTTCGACCCTTCGTCATCGTCCCTTCGTCCCTTCGTCATTTTTGTTTTCCCTCCTCCCTCTCTCTATTTGGAGGTGAATTTGCGATCGGTCGCCACCGCTCGTTGCCCCGCTCTCTCTATCTCCTACACCCCCGCATCGTCGCCCCGCTCTCTCTCTCTCTCTCTTCGGTAACATCTCTTGATTTCCCTTCTTTTTCAAACTCAAAGATGCTGAAATCATGCATCTGATTGTCATCTTAGCGTGTTTTTTTTAACCAAAATGGGTTAACTGTGAACTAAGAATGCTAGCTGTATACCAAAATCCTCCAAATCTGTACAAGAATTGGGCCGAACGCACCTTGTGCAGGTTTCTTTTGGAGCCACAAACATGAATGGTTTAGTTGGGATGAAGAATTAATAGAAAAATATATGCTTAGATACTGGAAATTTTCATTTTCTTTTACTGTTAAAGAAGCTGATTTCATGCATCTGATTGTCATCTTGGCATGTTTTTTTAACCAAAATGGGTTCACTGTGAACTAAGGATGCTGTATGTATACCAAAATCCTCCAAATCTGTACAAGAATTGGGCTGAACAAACCTTGTGGAGGTTTGTTTTGGAGCCACAGACATGAATGGTTTAGTTGGGATGAAGAATTAATAGAGAAAATATATGCTTAGATACTGGAAATTTTCATTTTCTTTTACTGTTAAAGAAATTGATTTCATGCATCTGATTGCCATCTTGGCATGTTTTTTTTAACAAAATGGGTTCACTGTGAACAAAGGATGCTGTATGTATACCAAAATCGTCCAAATCTGTACAAGAATTGGGTTGATCAAACCTTGCGGAGGTTTCTTTTGGAGCCACAAACATCATGATTTAGTTGGGATGAAGAATTAATAGAGAAACATATATGCTTAGATACTGGAAATTATCATTTTTCTTTTACTGTTAAAGAGGCTGATTACATGCATCTGATTGTCATCTTGGCATGTTTTTTACCAAAATCCTCCAAATCTGTACAAGAAATGGGCTGAACAAACCTTGTGCAGGTTTCTTTTGGCGCTACAAATATCAATGATTTAGTTGGGATGAAGAATTAATAGAGAAACATATTAGTAGCCATATTAGTTTCTTTTGTTTAGTATTATTATTATTATTATTATTATTATTATTATTATTATTATTATTATTATTATTATTATTATTATGAGATAAGTAAGTGATTATTAGTAGCCAAGAACAGAATAGTTCATGAGTCATCAGATCTTCTTGTTACCGTATTTACAGCATGACGCCCTCATTATTCGTCCGATTCCTCCTCCTCAGCAAATACCCTTTACCATCATCATCTCCTTGAACGGAAAGCCAAATACAGGGGAGACTATAGTCGAATTGATATTACACTCGAACACAGGGTGTGCGATAAAATACCACTAAGGTGGTTGTGATAATTTCCACAAAAGGTAATTTAGGGTTATGTGAATAGAGTAGATTGTGTTAAGATTTATTTTTTTTTGTACATTTTTTGGAACCACAATTTTTTTATTTTACAGTTAATTGTTATATCGTTTATTTATTTGATTTTCAATCTCAATATTATATGTCTATAATTTTCGTGTCTTAAATCTTGCTGTAATATTATGTCTGTAATTCCGAACATGTTGAATGTGAATTTAATACACCGGTTTAATTATCTTTCTATTTTCTACTGCTTGGTGTTATTTACATTAAACTATGCTTAGTGTCATTTGAATCAAACTATCATTGTAATTGAATTTGTTACAAATCTCATTTCTTTAATTTTTTTATAATTATGTTGGTTTGTTATTCCTACTAAAGTACAAATTTTATGATAGTTATTATAAACATGTTATTAATTAAATTTGCATCTCTAATGAAGTTATTGAATCCTTGATAGGTACAACATGCCGAGGCGTGGAAAAAGGATAAACATAAATGATGGCAACGAGAGCCATGGGGATGAGCAGCCACTACATAATAGTGGCAGTCAAACAGATGAAGGGGAGGGTAGCACGCCGCCCACTGTCAAAAAACATCGTGGGCGAACTAAGATGATGAATATTTGGAAACTTAAGAATGACGAAAGGATTGTGGTGGAGGTAAACGGTGTCGAGCAACCGGTTGGCGATAACGCCAGCAAATTTTCTTTCTTTATTGGGGTTATAGCAAGGAACCCACAGATAGTTCCTTTGTCATACGACAGTTGGCCGAAGGTGCCAACCACGACAAAGGCCACTGCAATTACAACAATCAAGGTATTTCCCATCTAAAATAAATAATTGGTAGGCGCAAATATATTATTGAAGTATGTATTTTTAGTGATGGGTAATAAATTTTGCAGCAATACTTCTCGTTCGCCGACTCCTTTACGCCTTGGGTTGAAAAGTCACTCTCCAAAAGGTGGAGGGACTACAAGAGTGACTTGAAGGCTAGGTATTTTGACAAAGACCAGTCAGAGGAGGATAATGAAAGGGATGTGCCACAAAATGTGGAGCCTTCAGATTGGCAATTCCTTGTGCACTACTGGAGTTCGGCGATCGGTCAGGTATTTACATTAAAGGCACAAAAATCTAATGAGTATGTGGTTGTATGGCTACTCTATTGAATTTTTCTGCTAACTTCAATTGCGACATGTACAGAAAAGGGCAGAGGTGGGTGTTGCCAGTCGGTCAAAACAGCTAGTGTTGCACACCGCTGGTACACAGAGCTTTGCTCTGGTTCGGAAAGAATTGGTAGGCGCAATCGTATTGAACATTTTTTACTTACAGTTATTTGTTTATAACCATTTCATCTTACTAATATATAGGAAGAAGATTTGGGGGGTCCTACGGAGTTTGGCGACATTGACTTTTTCGATGCCACCCACAAATCGAAGGATGGGACGTATGCCAGCGCTGAGGCAGCACGGATTCTGGTAATTTGTGAACTAATATCTAATGAGTAGTCGAAATCTCATCTGCTTTTAACTCTAATTGTTATGTCCTTTTACAGACTAACGCTCGGAGAAGTTTGATGAAATCTCTTCTGCTTCAGATTCTGACCCTACGGCGGCATCCACAGATTTCCGTACCCGGCAGAGAGTTTCCTTGACCGAGGTTAGGGGAAAGGAGAGGCATGGACGTGTCCGTGGTATGGGGCTAGGACCAACCCCCTCGCGACTATTCAGACGGAGTGAATCTAATTCAAGTGCCAATCGGGACGAGGAGATGACTTCATTAAAGGCACAAGTTGCACTCCTACAAGAACAAATGGCCCATTTAATAGGGCAGCAATCCCAAGTCCCACCCTCAGTAAGTCTTTAAATTGGTATTTTTAAAGAGATTATGGTCTTGAATACATGAAAGACACGTATTAGTGTTTGTGAGTCTGCATTGTGGCTGTCGTCTATAAGCATTTCGTCTATGTTTCTTAAGTGGGCTGTGATTAGAAAGAAAGGGCTGGAGTGGAAATCTGGAAACCCAAATAGAGACATCTCGTTTATTATAATCTATACTTATTGTTGGACCAACCCCCTCTTGCTGTTGTTGCTGATGTCTCTTTGTGTGCGTGTGTTGAAGAGAAAGAAGGGATGAGAGAGAGTTGAGGAAAATGCCGCTGTGTTAGCCTGGTGTATCCTCATTCTCTACCATTCCTCTTTCTGGCTCCATATATGGCTTCTATATTAAATTGGTTTCCTTCCACGATGACAGTCCGTAATACTACACTTGATATGAGCCCTGTTCATAGCTGCACCCTACTGCATACTCACAAACAACTAATACGTGTCGTTCATGCATTGTATGACCAACCCCACTTTGGCACAAAACATGCTTAGATGACATTGTATGACCTGTAAACAAGGTTTGTTCAGCCGTGTTGTTGTACTGATTTGGAGGATTTTGGTATGCATACAGCATCCTTAGTTGACAGTGAACCCATTTTGGTTAAAAAATCATGCCAAAGATGGCAATCAGATGCATGAAATCAGCTTCTTTAACAGTATCTGAAAATGAAAATTTCCATTATCTGAGCATATATGTTTCTCTATTAATTCTTCAGCCCAACTAAATCATTGATGTTTCTGGCTCCAAAAGAAACCTGCACAAGGTTTGTTCTTCCCAATTCTTGTACAGATTTTGGGAATTATGTATGTTTTTAGATCCAGGATCACAAGTTTTGAGGGCGAACTGTGATTGGATTGTTTAGTGACTGTGAACAATTGTTCTTAATTGGGCTGTGATTAGAAAGAGACGAGTTGGAGTGGAGATTTGGAAACCCATTTAGAGACATCTTGTTCATAATAATTTATTATTAATGTTGTTCTTGTCGCTCTTGCTGTTGTTGCTGATATCTCTTTGTGTTCGTGTGCTGAAGGGAAAGAAGGGATGAGAGAGAGATGTGGAAAATGCCGCTATGTTAGCCTGGTGTATCCTCATTCTCTACCATTTCTCTTTCTGGCTTCTATATTTGGTTTCCTTCCACGATGACAGTTCCTTAAAACTACACTTGATATGAGCCCTATTCGTATTTTTCTTCAATGAAGAATTGATCTATGACTACAATCTCCATTCAAAGCCCAATAAAAATTTGTCATCCTGAATCTGAAATATTCTTTGGAGCCACAAACATCATGAATTAGTTGGGATGAAGAATTAGTAGAGAAACATATATGCTTAGATACTGGAAATTTTCATTTATAGTTACTGTTAAAGAAGCTGATTGCCATATTTGGCATGATTTTTTAACAAAAAATGGGTTCACTTCCAAACAAAGATGTTGTATGTATACCAAAAAACTGTACAAGAATTGGGCTGAACCAACCTTGTGGAGGTTTGTTTTGGAGCCACAAACATCAATGAAGAATTAATAGAGAAACATAAATGATTAGATGCTGGAAATTTTCATTTTCTTTTACTGTTAAAGAAGCCTATTTCATGCATCTGATTGTCATCTTGGCACATTTTTTTGACCAAAATGGGTTCACTGAGAACTGAGGATGCTAGCTGTATGCCAAAATCCTCCAGATCTGTACAACAATTGGGTCATGATTGGATTGGGTTAAAGAATTAGTAGAGAAACATATATGCTCAGATAATGGAAATTTTAATTTTCAGATACTGTTAAACAAGCTGATTGCCATCTTTGGCATGATTTTTTAACAAAAAATGGGTTCACTTCCAAACTAAGGATGCTGTATGAATTTTCATTTTCTTTTACTGTTAAAGAAGCTTATTTCATGCATCTGATTGTCATCTTGGCATGTTTTTTTGACCAAAATGGGTTCACTGAGAACTGAGGATGCTAGCTGTATGCCAAAATCCTCCAGATCTGTACAACAATTGGGTCATGATTTAGTTGGGCTGAAGAATTAGTAGAGAAACATATATGCTCAGATAATGGAAATTTTCATTTTCAGATACTGTTAAACAAGCTGATTGCCATCTTTGGCATGATTTTTAACAAAAAATGGGTTCACTTCCAAACTAAGGATGTTGTATGAATTTTCAGTTTCTTTTACTGTTAAAGAAGCTTATTTCATGCATCTGATTGTCATCAGATGCATGTTTTTTTGACCAAAATGTGTTTTTTTGACCAAAATGAGTTCACTGTGAACTAAGGATGCTAGCTGTATGCCAAAATCCTCCAGATCTGTACAACAATTGGGTCATGATTTAGTTGGACTGAAGAATTAGTAGAGAAACATATATGCTCAGATAATGGAAATTTTCATTTTCAGATACTGTTAAAGAAGCTGATTGCCATCTTTGGCATGATTTTTTAACAAAAAATGGGTTCACTTCCAAACTAAGGATGCTGTATGAATTTTCAGTTTCTTTTACTGTTAAAGAAGCTTATTTCATGCATCTGATTGTCATCAGATCCATGTTTTTTTGACCAAAATGTGTTTTTTTGACCAAAATGGGTTCACTGTGAACTAAGGATGCTAGTTGTATGCCAAAATCCTCCAGATCTGTACAACAATTGGGTCATGATTTAGTTGGGCTCAAGAATTAGTAGAGAAACATATATGCTCAGATAATGGAAATTTTCATTTTCAGATACTGTTAAAGAAGTTGATTGCCATCTTTGGCATGATTTTTTAACAAAAAATGGGTTCACTTCCAAACTAAGGATGCTGTATGAATTTTCATTTTCTATTACAGTTAAAGAAGCTTATTTCATGCATCTGATTGTCATCTTGGCATGTTTTTATGACCAAAATGGGTTCACTGTGAATTGAGGATGCTAGCTGTATGCCAAAATCCTCCGGATCTGTACAACAATTGGGTCATGATTTAGTTGGGCTGAAGAATAAGTAGAGAAACATATATGCTCAGATAATGGAAATTTTCATTTTCAGATACTGTTAAAGAAGCCGATTGCCATCTTTGGCATGATTTTTTAACAAAAAATGGGTTCACTTCCAAACTAAGGATGCTGTATGAATTTTCATTTTCTTTTACTGTTAAAGAAGCTTATTTCATGCATCTGATTGTCATCTTGGCATGTTTTTTTGACCAAAATGGGTTCACTGTGAACTGAGGATGCTAGCTGTATGCCAAAATCCTCCGGATCTGTACAACAATTGGGTCATGATTTAGTTGGGCTGAAGAATTAGTGGAGAAACATATATGCTCAGATAATGGAATTTTCATTTTCAGATACAGTTAAAGAAGATGATTGTCATCTTTGGCATGATTTTTTAACAAAAAATGGGTTCACTTCCAAACTAAGGATGCTGCATGAATTTTCATTTTCTTTTACTGTTAAAGAAGCTTATTTCATGCATCTGATTGTCATCTTGGCATGTTTTTTTGACCAAAATGGGTTCACTGAGAACTGAGGAAGCTAGCTGTATGCCAAAATCCTCCAGATCTGTACAACAATTGGGTCACGATTTAGTTGGGCTGAAGAATTAGTAGAGAAACATATATGCTCAGATAATGGAAATTTTCATTTTCAGATACTGTTAAACAAGCTGATTGCCATCTTTGGCATGATTTTTAACAAAAAATGGGTTCACTTCCAAACTAAGGATGTTGTATGAATTTTCAGTTTCTTTTACTGTTAAAGAAGCTTATTTCATGCATCTGATTATCATCAGATGCATGTTTTTTTGACCAAAATGTGTTTTTTTGACCAAAATGAGTTCACTGTGAACTAAGGATGCTAGCTGTATGCCAAAATCCTCCAGATCTGTACAACAATTGGGTCATGATTTAGTTGGGCTGAAAAATTAGTAGACAAACATATATGCTCAGATAATGGAAATTTTCATTTTCAGATACTGTTAAAGAAACTGATTGTCATCTTTGGCATGATTTTTTCACAAAAAATGGGTTCAGTTCCAAACTAAGGATGCTGTATGAATTTTCATTTTCTTTTACTGTTAAAGAAGCTTATTTCATGCATCTGCTTGTCATCTTGGCATGTTTTTATGACCAAAATGGGTTCACTGTGAACTGAGGATGCTAGCTGTATGCCAAAATCCTCCGGATCTGTACAACAATTAGTTCATGGTTTATTTGGGCTGAAGAATTAGTAGAGAAACATATATGCTCAGATAATGGAAATTTACATTTTCAGATACTGTTAAAGAAGCTGATTGCCATCTTTGGCATGATTTTTTAACAAAAAATGGGTTCACTTCCAAACTAAGGATGCTGTATGAATTTTCATTTTCTTTTACTGTTAAAGAAGCTTATTTCATGCATCTGATTGTCATCTTGGCATGTTTTTTTGACCAAAAGGGGTTCACTGTGAACTGAGGATGCTAGCTGTATGCCAAAATCCTCCAGATCTGTACAACAATTGGGTCATGATTTAGTTGGGCTGGAGAATTAGTAGAGAAACATATATGCTCAGATAATGGAAATTTTCATTTTCAGATACTGTTAAAGAAGCTGATTGCCATCTTTGGCATGATTTTTTAACAAAAAATGGGTTCACTTCCAAACTAAGGATGCTGTATGAATTTTCAGTTTCTTTTACTGTTAAAGAAGCTTATTTCATGCATCTGATTGTCATCAGATCCATGTTTTTTTGACCAAAATGTGTTTTTTTGACCAAAATGGGTTCACTGTGAACTAAGGATGCTAGTTGTATGCCAAAATCCTCCAGATCTGTACAACAATTGGGTCATGATTTAGTTGGGCTGAAGAATTAGTAGAGAAACATGTATGCTCAGATAATGGAAATTTTCATTTTCAGATACTGTTAAAGAAGTTGATTGCCATCTTTGGCATGATTTTTTAACAAAAAATGGGTTCACTTCCAAACTAAGGATGCTGTATGAATTTTCATTTTCTATTACAGTTAAAGAAGCTTATTTCACGCATCTGATTGTCATCTTGGCATGTTTTTATGACCAAAATGGGTTCACTGTGAATTGAGGATGCTAGATGTATGCCAAAATCCTCCGGATCTGTACAACAATTGGGTCATGATTTAGTTGGGCTGAAGAATAAGTAGAGAAACATATATGCTCAGATAATGGAAATTTTCATTTTCAGATACTGTTAAAGAAGCCGATTGCCATCTTTGGCATGATTTTTTAACAAAAAATGGGTTCACTTCCAAACTAAGGATGCTGTATGAATTTTCATTTTCTTTTACTGTTAAAGAAGCTTATTTCATGCATCTGATTGTCATCTTGGCATGTTTTTTTGACCAAAATGGGTTCACTGTGAACTGAGGATGCTAGCTGTATGCCAAAATCCTCCGGATCTGTACAACAATTGGGTCATGATTTAGTTGGGCTGAAGAATTAGTAGAGAAACATATATGCTCAGATAATGGAATTTTCATTTTCAGATACAGTTAAAGAAGATGATTGTCATCTTTGGCATGATTTTTTAACAAAAAATGGGTTCACTTCCAAACTAAGGATGCTGCATGAATTTTCATTTTCTTTTACTGTTAAAGAAGCTTATTTCATGCATCTGATTGTCATCTTGGCATGTTTTTTTGACCAAAATGGGTTCACTGTGAACTGAGGATGCTAGCTGTATGCCAAAATCCTCCAGATCTGTACAACAATTGGGTCATGATTTAGTTGGGCTGAAGGATTAGTAGAGAAACATATATGCTCAGATAATGGAAATTTTCATTTTCAGATACTGTTAAAGAAGCTGATTGTCATCTTTGGCTTGATTTTTTCACAAAAAATGGGTTCACTTCCAAACTAAGGATGTTGTATGAATTTTCATTTTCTTTCACTATTAAAGAAGCTTATTTCATGCATCTGCTTGTCATCTTGGCATGTTTTTATGACCAAAAGGGGTTCACTGTGAACTGAGGATGCTAGCTGTATGCCAAAATCCTCCAGATCTGTACAACAATTGGGTCATGATTTAGTTGGGCTGAAGAATTAGTAGAGAAACATATATGCTCAGATAATGGAAATTTACATTTTCAGATACTGTTAAAGAAGCTGATTGCCATCTTTGGCATGATTTTTTAACAAAAAATGGGTTCACTTCCAAACTAAGGATGCTGTATGAATTTTCATTTTCTTTTACTGTTAAAGAAGCTTATTTCATGCATCTGATTGTCATCTTGGCATGTTTTTTTGAGCAAAAGGGGTTCACTGTGAACTGAGGATGCTAGCTGTATGCCAAAATCCTCCAGATCTGTACAACAATTGGGTCATGATTTAGTTGGGCTGAAGAATTAGTAGAGAAACATATATGCTCAGATAATGGAAATTTTCATTTTCAGATACTGTTAAAGAAGCTGATTGCCATCTTTGGCATGATTTTTTAACAAAAAATGGGTTCACTTCCAAACTAAGGATGCTGTATGAATTTTCAGTTTCTTTTACTGTTAAAGAAGCTTATTTCATGCATCTGATTGTCATCAGATCCATGTTTTTTTGACCAAAATGTGTTTTTTTGACCAAAATGGGTTCACTGTGAACTAAGGATGCTAGTTGTATGCCAAAATCCTCCAGATCTGTACAACAATTGGGTCATGATTTAGTTGGGCTGAAGAATTAGTAGAGAAACATATATGCTCAGATAATGGAAATTTTCATTTTCAGATACTGTTAAAGAAGCTGATTGCCATCTTTGGCATGATTTTTTAACAAAAAATGGGTTCACTTCCAAACTAAGGATGCTGTATGAATTTTCATTTTCTATTACAGTTAAAGAAGCTTATTTCATGCATCTGATTGTCATCTTGGCATGTTTTTATGACCAAAATGGGTTCACTGTGAAGTGAGGATGCTAGCTGTATGCCAAAATCCTCCGGATCTGTACAACAATTGGGTCATGATTTAGTTGTTCTGAAGAATAAGTAGAGAAACATATATGCTCAGATAATGGAAATTTTCATTTTCAGATACTGTTAAAGAAGCCGATTGCCATCTTTGGCATGATTTTTTAACAAAAAATGGGTTCACTTCCAAACTAAGGATGGTGTATGAATTTTCATTTTCTTTTACTGTTAAAGAAGCATATTTCATGCATCTGATTGTCATCTTGGCATGTTTTTTTGACCAAAATGGGTTCACTGTGAACTGAGGATGCTAGCTGTATGCCAAAATCCTCCGGATCTGTACAACAATTGGGTCATGATTTAGTTGGGCTGAAGAATTAGTAGAGAAACATATATGGTCAGATAATGGAATTTTCATTTTCAGATACCGTTAAAGAAGATGATTGTCATCTTTGGCATGATTTTTTAACAAAAAATGTGTTCACTTCCAAACTAAGGATGCTGTATGAATTTTCATTTTTTTTTACTGTTAAAGAAGCTTATTTCATGCATCTGATTGTCATCTTCGCATGTTTTTTTGACCAAAATGGGTTCACTGTGAACTGAGGATGCTAGCTGTATGCCAAAATCCTCCGGATCTGTACAACAATTGGGTCATGATTTAGTTGGGCTGAAGAATTAGTAGAGAAACATATGTGCTCAGATAATGGAAATTTTCATTTTCAGATACTGTTAAAGAAGCTGATTGTCATCTTTGGCATGATTTTTTAACAAAAAATGGGTTCACTTCCAAACTAAGGATGCTGTATGAATTTTCATTTTCTTTTACTGTTAAAGAAGCTTATTTCATGCATCTGATTGTCATCTTGGCATATTTTTATGACCAAAATGGGTTCACTGTGAACTGAGGAAGCTAGCTGTATGCCAAAATCCTCCGGATCTGTACAACAATTGGGTCATGATTTAGTTTGGCTGAAGAATTAGTAGAGAAACATATATGCTCATATAATGGAAATTTTCATTTTCAGATACTGTTAAAGAAGCTGATTGCCATCTTTGGCATGATTTTTTAACAAAAAATGGGTTCACTTACAAACTAAGGATGCTGTATGAATTTTCATTTTCTTTTACTTTTAAAGAAGCTTATTTCATGCATCTGATTGTCATCTTGGCATGTTTTTTTGACCAAAATGGGTTCACTGTGAACTGAGGATGCTAGCTGTATGCCAAAATCCTCCAGATCTGTACAACAATTGGGTCATGATTTAGTTGGGCTGAAGAATTAGTAGAGAAACAAATATGCTCAGATAATGGAAATTTTCATTTTCAGATACTGTTAACGAAGCTGATTGCCAACTTTGGCATGATTTTTTGACAAAAAATGGGTTCACTTCCAAACTAAGGATGCTGTATGAATTTTCAGTTTCTTTTACTGTTAAAGAAGCTTATTTCATGCATCTGATTGTCATCAGATGCATGTTTTTTTGACCAAAATGTGTTTTTTTGACCAAAATGGGTTCACTGTGAACTAAGGATGCTAGCTGTATGCCAAAATCGTCCAGATCTGTACAATAATTGGGTCAAGATTTAGTTGGGCTGAAGAATTAGTAGAGAAACATATATGCTCAGATAATGGAAATTTTCATTTTCAGATACTGTTAAAGAAGCTGATTGTCATCTTTGGCATGATTTTTTAACAAAAAATGGGTTCACTTCCAAACTAAGGATGCTGCATGAATTTTCATTTTCTTTTACTGTTAAAGAAGCTTATTTCATGCATCTGATTATCATCTTGGCATGTTTTTATGACCAAAATGGGTTCACTGTGAACTGAGGATGCTAGCTGTATGCCAAAATCCTCCGGATCTGTACAACAATTAGGTCATGATTTAGTTGGGCTGAAGAATTAGTAGAGAAACATATATACTCAGATAATGGAAATTTTCATTTTCAGATACTGTTAAAGAAGCTGATTGCCATCTTTGGCATGATTTTTAAACAAAAAATGGGTTCACTTCCAAACTAAGGATGCTGTATGAATTTTCATTTTCTTTTACTGTTAAAGAAGCTTATTTCATGCATCTGATTGTCATCTTGGCATGTTTTTTTGACCAAAATGGGTTCACTGTGAACTGAGGATGCTAGCTGTATGCCAAAATCCTCCGAATCTGTACAACAATTGGGTCATGATTTAGTTGGGCTGAAGAATTAGTAGAGAAACATATATGCTCAGATAATGGAAATTTCATTTTTAGATACTGTTAAAGAAGCTGATTGTCATCTTTGGCATGATTTTTTAACAAAAAATGGGTTCACTTCCAAACTAAGGATGCTGTATGAATTTTCATTTTCTTTTACTGTTAAAGAAGCTTATTTCTTGCATCTGATTGTCATCTTGGCATGTTTTAATGACCAAAATGGGTTCACTGTGAACTGAGGATGCTAGCTGTTTGCCAAAATCCTCCGAATCTGTACAACAATTGGGTCATGATTTAGTTGGGCTGAAGAATTAGTAGAGAAACATATATGCTCAGATAATGGAAATTTTCATTTTCAGATACTGTTAAAGAAGCTGATTGTCATCTTTGGCATGATTTTTTAACAAAAAATGGGTTCACTTCCAAACTAAGGATGCTGTATGAATTTTCATTTTCTTTTACTATTAAAGAAGCTTATTTCATGCATCTGATTGTCATCTTGGCATGTTTTTATGACCAAAATGTGTTCACTGTGAACTGAGGATGCTAGCTGTATGCCAAAATCCTCCGGATCTGTACAACAATTAGTTCATGATTTAGTTGGGCTGAAGAATTAGTAGAGAAACATATATGCTCAGATAATGGAAATTTTCATTTTCAGATACTGTTAAAGAACCTAATTGCCATCTTTGGCTTGATTTTTTAACAAAAAATGGATTCACTTCCAAACTAAGTATGCTGTATGTATACCAAAATCCTCCAAAACTGGGTTTTTTTTACCAAATGGGTTCACTTTGAACTAAGGATGCTAGCTGTACGTATACCAAAATCCTCCAAATCTGTACAAGAATTGGGCTGAACAAACCTTGTGGGGGTTTCTTTTGGAGCCACAAACATCAATGATTTAGTTGGGATGAATAATTAATAGAGAAACATATATGCTTAGATGCCACTATGTTATCATTTTTCTTTTACTGTTAAAGAAGCTGAATTCATGCATCTGAAGATTTAAGATCCAGGATGGCAAATTTTGATTGGGCTGTGATTGGATTGTTTAGTGGTTGTTGTCTATGTTCTTAATTGGGCTGTGATTAGAAAGAGAGGGCTCGAGTGAAGATCTGGAAACCCATATAGAGACATCTCGTTTATAATAATTTATTATTATTGTTGTTCTTGTTGCTCTTGCTGTTGTTGCTGATGTCTCTTTGTGTTCGTGTGCTGGAGGGAAAGAAGGGATGAGAGAGAGATGAGGAAAATGCCGCTACGTTAGCCTGGTGTATCCAAAGTCTCTACCATTCCTCTTTCTGTTTCCATTTCTGGCTTCTATATTTGGTTTCCTTCCACGATGGCAGTTCCCTAAAAATACACTTGATATGAGCCCTTTCTTATTTTTCTTATTTTTCTTATATTTGGTTTCCTTCCACGATGACAGTTTCATGGATTGTCTGAACAATCCATGAAAGACATGCTTAGATACTGAATTTTCATTTGTTTTACTGTTTTAGATAGTGGATATTCTCAATCAGAGGAGAATATAAAGGTTTCAAGTTAGATACTAAATTTTCATTTGTTTTGTTGTTTTAGATATATTTAAAAACAAAATTAAGTACTAGATTTTTAGCATTGCAATGTAATTATTTTACCTCTCTATATATCATTAACAATTCCATTTGCAATTGGCACTTTGAGCCTATAATTTAAGATACAGGTAGATCTTTTTGCAAGTTCAAAAAATATGTATATTCTGTATTGTGGTCTACTGTTGAATTAAATTATTATTTTTTTTTCACAGCGCGGTCGCCCAGATGAAGGAAATTCTGATGATCAGAACTGAAGCTACTCGAGGGGTATGAATCTGTGGTCGGCCTAGTCTGATTGTTGTTCTTATGTCTTCCTTGCTGTTGTTATGTCTTGTATTGTTGTCAGACTGGTTTGTTGGGATATTTCGGATGTTCGTCACTTTTCAGATACTGTTAATTATGACACTGTTAATTTTGCGGTGAATTTGGACGATGATATGACACGTGTGAAACTTTATTATCTTTAATTATTCTTGTGTTTGGTTGTGATTTGCGCATTAATATGCAACGGAATTGGTTGAATCAGTTGTGAATTAGTTTACAGGTTTTATAAATGAAACTGTGAATTGAAATCGAACGAAAAACTGGAGCACGAAAAACAAACGGGCATAGATAGACCGGCGTTTTATAAAACGCCGGTCTATCTAATGAATTAGTTGCAGTGTGCGATAGAGAGGCGTTCCCACACACGCCGGTGTATGCCGCCAGCTGTAACGGCACCAAGGAACACCGGCGTTTTATCAAACGCCGGTGAACCTAACTACACCGGCGTTTTTTGGTCACGCCGGTGCTTGTAAGTAGGGAAAACCGGACACTCATAAATGCACATACACCGGCGGTGTACGACTGCCGGTATACTTTCAATCTACACCGGCGTTTCTATAAACGCCGGTGAATGGATAAATACCGGCGGTTTATGGCCGCCAGTGAATGTATATTGGGGGAAAAGAACGGCACTCAGAGATCCCCATACACCGGCGTTCGTTGACCGCCGGTGTAGTTGTAATATTTACCGGCGTCCAGTAAAACCGCCGGTGTAGACCCCTACCTTTCCGCGATGCTCGCTTCGGCGGCATTTGGACCGGCGCAATTATAAATGCCGGTGAAGGTTTCACCGGCGCAAAAAAACGCTGGCAAATACGTAAAAAAATGCCGGTAAATCGAGTCTGTTTTGTAGTGTACCAGGTGGTAGAAAATTTAGCCAACCCTTCGCCTTATCTCTTAGTGAAAAGGAAAGTGTCTCAATCTGATTGCATCATCTAAAACTCTATTTTGCTTAAAAGTGTCACAAATTTCTAGAAAGTTTGCAAAATAAACATAAGGATCCTCGTGCAGTAGTCCTCCAAATTGAACAGTATGTTGAATAATTTGAATGATCGCCGGTTTAATCTCCAAATTGTTAGCTTCAATAACCAGCCTCTTTATGCTTGATGTTGCTCCATTAATTGAAGGCCTAGCATAGTCTCTCAAAGCCCTGTTTTCATCGTTCGCCATGATAATGTACTTGTATGTCCTGAAATATAAGTATTGGAAAAAATAGAAAAAATAAAAATAAAATAAATAAATAAAAAATAAAAATAAAAGTAAGTCAAAAGAAAATAAAAAGTTAAAATAATAATAAAACAAAAATAAAAATAAAAAACCAAACTAGTAACAGTCTAGCAATTTTCAATATCAATAAAAAAATAACTAGTCCCCGGCAACGACGCCAAACACTTGATGTGAATAATTGCAAGTGTACAAAATTGCAATAAGTAGTATAGTTAAGTGAAAAGAGTGTCGAACCCATAAGGACTAATTATTTTATCGAGTACCGAAATTACTAGATTAAGTACTATTTGGAAAATCGAATTTTAATAAATGAATCAACTAAATTAAATTTATCTAAAGAACTAACTAAATTAATTAAAAATAGCGGAATCTGAAATTTTGTTGTTTGTTAATGGCAAAATTAATTATAGGGCTTTTGACTTCACCTAGTTAATCATATACAATTTATAACTCCATGTGAATAAAAAGATTATTTTTTCAAGTTGTAAACCAAAATCCCCAAAGTATTCAATGCTTTCTCTAAAACAACACAATAAATATCTCCAACTAACAGTTTGTCATATCTCTATGCAAATTTAATTAATTAAGGACTCATTAAGTTCTATGGATTTCTTTATCGTCACATCAATTACGGTAAATCATCTCTAATTTCGCTCAATCAGTGGTGTTTAATTTTATTTTTCTAAATCACAAATTACCTCTCGGTCTCTCCATGATCTAATAAATCATACAAAATTTAATGTATAAATTCAACTCATCGGTAACAGTAACAAGATGTGACAGTGAAACAGTTATTCTTATGTCTAATGTTCATTACTATCTTGGTAGCACGTCATGCATCCCAAATTTTACCACATGGTTGCTACATTCAAACAGTTTTGTTTTTAGATTTTGTAGTGTAACCTATAGGGTCGTATATCAGACAAACAGTAACGGTAACAGGAATAGGAAACAGTAAAGGTATCATGGATCATGCCCTCATGCATCCAGAGAAAAAAAAATAGTTGGTACCACAGTAAATAGTTGGAAGAAACGAGTCCCCTTCTGAATACACATTTCTATATTGTCCACTACTAGATCTTTCCCTTAAACCCCGGCTTGATTATTTTTCATTATTATTAAACAGAAGTGAACAAACACAAACAGGGCTAAAGACATGACACGAACAAAGGACAAGTCTATGATGAATAGGGAACACAACGGGTGACAAAAACAACCTATAACAGTTAAAACAACGAAACTTTCAGTTTTGTACAGCAAGACACTACTGCACCAAATCTGAGATTCCTGTTGAACTGCAAATCTAGATCCGTCAGAAAATCTGGAAACTAGACTCGCTGCCGAATCCAACGCATATATAGAAGTCATACATCAGCCGCAGTAACAGGGTCTAAAGCAGCGTTTAATACAGAATTTATGTTCAGCCAGAATATGCAAAACCTTGTTTGTAAGCATGAAAATAGTTTTAAAACATTGTAATTAAATCTGAGAAAAATCTAGAAGATTCCCTAGCATATCTAGTCTCAACATATAAAATATCCTGAAATTATACTATAGATAGTACAGTCAATATAATTGGAAAAAAAGAGTAGTGTAACAAAATTGTAATTCTGAAAGTTCAAACACAACAGTACCAAAACAGAGAATTCACAAAATACAATTCGAAATCCATATCCGTCGAAAGGGTGTTAAAATAGACAACTCAGACTACAGTTCATATTCATAAAGTCTTCACCAAAAATGAATAAAATCAGGTTGAAAACATAATTTACTGAACAGCATGTAGTTCAGAAATTGTGTGATTGGTTTCATAAGCATGAAAGGAGTTATGAAAGTCTTTAAATAATTTTGCAAAAAGTAGGGGTTGATCCTAGTCATAACTAAACATACCCAGAAATATATCAAGTCCAAATTCTACTTTTAATATCAGTTTTAAAATGATAATTCATGCAGAAATCATATAATTTAGAATCTGGAATTTACGATACAACTGCAATAAAACAGCGATAACTCATGCATCGAATATCAGAATACAGATCTGTCTAAAGTTCTGAAAACTAGAAAACAAAGCATACAAATCATACTCACAAATTTACTTATTTTACCGATGTTAACATGGTTGAAACTACTGTACTAAAATAGGGCAGCAGTAAAACAAAACTTATTTCATGCATTTCATCAAATAATTTAATTACAATAGATCCAATTTAAGATGTCATACAAAGCATGGTATCTAGATTACTCAAATCAGCATGGCATGTGTATTAATAGTCTATAATGAGATAATACATCTAACAAAGCATCTGTGTAACAATTATCTATAACATACGGTGTGTTACAAACAATTATACAATAAAGATGTCCATCTAAACTAATTTATTTTTCAAGCAACGGGTGACAACTTATTGTGAAATAGTCATGATCAAGAGATGAAGGAATGGATCAACTGACAAGATATGATTATCATCATGAGAGTGGCAACAAATGGATGCAAGACTACTTAAGGTATTTAACTTGGATGAAGAACAAATACATACAGGCTACTTGCCTGATAACGACGACGAAGAAGATGAAAGAATAATTGGAACGAATACCGAACAACGAACACAACCACACGAACAAGAGCAAGAACCAACACCAACACAATAACACATTCGGAGCACGTGCTCTCACACACACATTGGCGACAATAGCAGCAAGGGAGGGTGGGTCGGTAGTTGTTGACCACAGCAGCAGTGAGACAGCACAGCGACGGGGGACACAGTGACGAGGGGAGCTCGACTCTAGGAAGGAAACGACGGCTGCGACGGTGCTAACAAGGCGTTGAGGGAGCAACGCGGTACTCGAGCAGGACAGCGACGACACAGGGCGATGGGGCGCCGGTGAGGAGGGGTCAAGACGACGATGGCGGGGGATGCTGGGTGTGACGGGGCTGGGTGCATTTTTTGTAGTATGAAATCTTATAATTATTTTCATTATGGATGATGTGAGTGTGTGTGTATATATATATATATGTGTGTGTGTGTGTGTGTGTGTGTGTGTGTGTGTGTGTGTGTGTGTGTGTGTGTGTGTGTGTGTGTGTGTGTGTGTTCTCTAATTATTTTTATAAAGGCCCATTTTTCTTCAAATAAACCTAAGCCTTTCTTTTTAACCCAAATCTAATTTATTTTTGTAAACCATTATTTGGCCCAATAATTAAAGCCCATGAGTTATTTCTCTTTTAATTACAACTTGTAATGTAGGATATTTTTATAAGATTACTTTTATAGAAAATATAATGTACAAGTTTTTTAAATAGACAACTAATGAATGCATGTGCATTGCACGTACACGTGCAAAAAAAGCACCCTAGGAGGCCGATTTTGGATTGGAGGGAAAATGAAAAAAATGAGTGGAGTTTTGGGTGGTAGTTGTTTGATCATGGTTGGTTACTACAACTTTCCCTTGAATCCTAGCTTTTTATTTTTAACCCCGAGATTGATCCTAACCCTTCATTTGCTCCAAATTTTAGTGTAAATACCCCCCCCCCCAGCCTAGTTATTTTTGTACTCTTCATTTCTCCAAAACCTATAGTAGAAAATAAAATTGTTAGTAGTATAGTAAGTGAGATAAAAAGATTGAGAGTTGTGTGTGAGTGTGTTTGCACCAAGGGAAGGCCGGCATCAACATGAAGGAGCTCTCGGGTTGGCATCTTTTGAGGCTCGGTGGTGCACATCAAGGAGGAGGAACGCTCTTTGACAAGGACTTTTGTGTTTAGGAGGTGTTGCAATTTTATTCTCTCCAAATAAGGTGAGTTATTTTCCGTGTTTATAATTAGATAGCATGCTAAGATTGAATTGAAATGATAATACATGAAAAAGATTAATAAGAGTACATTTAAATGGAAAAAATGGCTTATTAGTTGATTGAAATATTGCTAAATAGATTGTATGTGATTCCATCATCAAATTTAAGTTGTGTGTGAATTATTTATAGCTATGGATTGCTTGAAGTAAAATTCGTTGTTAGCATCAAAAACTAAATGCAAATGTTAGTAGATGAAAATGTTGTTTTATGTGCTTGAATGAACCTTTTTGTGATAATGTTGTGACGAATAACTTAAAATATAATTTGTGGATTTGTGAAAGGAATATAAACAGGGAATTGATATAGGGAATATTGATGTTAAGTTGGATAAGAAATGTCGAAATGAGATGTGATAGTAGTAGTATACAATTTAAACTAATTGTATGAAAAATATGCGTTTAATTACTGGAAAAATTATTTTTAAATTACTGGAGTATCAAATATTATTTGAATAATTATTCTGGAGATTTACAGTAAATTTAGTAAAAGCAAAACTCAAATGAGAGCTTTTGAAACATCGAAATGTTCTATTAAACAGAGAATTGATTTAACCAAAATATAAGTTGTATTCATGACAACTTGAGCCTATAGCTCAACTGGTCGGGAGGCCTTTAAATGCTACAGTGTGTGCGGTTGGGTTCTCATAGATTGATGGTTCGAAACTTGATGACACCATATTTTTGTGTGCGTTTAAAAAATTAATCAAGTTCGGTCCGAGAGTATATAACACTCTAACCTTTCTTTATACCGATGAGCACTAGTGGCCAAGTGGCTAGTGTGTGCGATTGGGTTCTCACGGGTTGCTGGTTCGAATCCTAGTTTCGGCCAGAATTTTCTTTATGGAAAAATGATTTTTTTGGTAGATTTTGATGTCTAAAAATTATGAAAAAAATTACTATTATTATTCTAAAATTATGTGTGACTTATGAAAAATAAATTGGGAGTTATTGAAATGAAATAGAGTATATTTTGGGAATAAAAGTGTAGTTAGAACTATGGTTCTACACTTGTATATTTTTTGTGAAAGATGTGTTTTGCAAAAGAATTGAAATAAGTGCTAGAAAAGGAAAATAACAAAGAAAGAAACTATATATTGTCAAGTTTGCGTGAATTATTCTTATTGAAGAATAGTGTGACAATAATGAGTTGTGAATATTCATTTTGACCATATACTTAGTGATATGATTTTTAATGTGGAAATAAATATTGGATGAAATACATGATGAATGATTGAACTCCATGTATGGTTATTGACTCATGAATAATTTTGAAATCATGTGATTGAAAAAGAGAAATGTTATTGAGTATGACAGCTCAAACATGTGAATTTGTAAATTGAAATTGAAAATTAGGGTGTAGCCAAAACTCACACCGGCAAGTGAAAAGTGATGAAACATGAATATTGAAATTGAAAAGACCAGTTTGGGTCACTGTGAAATGAAAGAAATAAGACCGGTAGTAGTGAAAGGGCTAACTCTAAGAGATTGATTTTGTTCATGATTTCATTAAATTAAGAATTAGTACGTAGTGAAGTGGTGATGAAAGTGAGAGAAAAACACAAGTATGAGGGCCTCGAGTCTACGATTTGAGAGTGATCCACAGAATGCATGCTTGATGCGTCAGGACATGACATGAGCACTACTCCAGAATTATCGGGATCTTAGCGACGCTTGTGGGATGTTTGGTGACTGCAAGAGGATCGTGTGCCATGAAGGAGGCTGAATTGCCACAGAATGCTTGCTTGATGCGTCAGGACATGGCGTGGGATTCCCCTCCAGGTTTTCAGTACATGAGCTTGTACTCATAGATCATCTAGGATACTTACCGTAGTTACAGTAGTAGATTAAGTCATGACGAGGGATTGAACCCTACAAGATGAAGAACGATTAAGAGGCTTGCCCTCGGACCTATGTAGTATGGGATGCATAGAATCCGAACAAGTGTGCATTAGTGTCATATAATATAAATAATTGCATTAAGGACTAAGTGCACAATCACAACACGACATCAATAGGGTATTCCCTTCAGTTTGATATGTGACAAGTTTGTGTTTGTTAAATATGAAAAATCAGTTATACTATTTCCGGCATAGAGAGGATGGCCGTGTATAATGTTTGTCGGTTGAATAAACTGACGTACCCACAGTTTTGTATGCAAGGTAAATGACATGATAAAGATTAAAGATGCACAGATGCTTAGAGATTATTCAAATGTTGATGTACTGTTATATAAATGTTGTAAATATGCTTCCACTGTAAAATGTAAAGTGTAAAGTTTTCATGTAACTCTGATGTAAAGTGAAAAGTTTTAAATTCCTTGTAAAATTGTACGAAAGAAGTGTAAAGATCCTATGGAATCTCGAATTCAGTTGTGTTTTTGAATTCGGGCATTATAGAGTGGTATCAGAGCCACCTTTCACACTTGTACAAATTTATAAGGAACGACACCCTAGAAGTGGACATTAGAGTGTGTGTTTAAGTCTAGAGATTTAAATGTAAGTTACTTACTTTGTTGTTGCTCTATGACTTATGCTTCTTCCTCCCTATTTCTAACATGGTTGATCACTTCGACCCTGCTGGAGACGACAATTGGCATATCATAGAGGAAGATTATTATCCTAGACAAGCAGATTCCGAGGAAGAGTACTACCCAGGGCAAGCTGACTCTGACGGAGAGCAATGGCCTGAGTCCCGAGAGATCACCCCACCTCCGGACTCATCTGATGACTCTTCTGACGAAGAAAGAACCAGTTCCAAGTAGTCTTGTGATATCTCTTTAGAGGCAGGTAGATACACTGCGAGAGAGAGTCGGACTATTGGAGGCTCAGTTGGCAAAGTGCAAGGATGATTTTGCGGTTCTCAGTCATCGTGTATGGGAACTCGAGAAGAGGAAGAATATGACCGATGTGCTGAAGGAAGAAGTTGATGAACTACGGGGAGAATTTCATGAAGCGAAGAAGATCCGTAGGAGTTAGACTGTTGTAGCTTCTACTGTTTTTATTCTGATGTCAAGAAATGTTTTCAATTCGAATGTATAAAGTTTGAAATTCAATGAAATGCAAAGTTCATGTTTCACACTTCAAATTTAATGGATCTTTTGCCTCCGAATGAAAGCTGTTGTTTTGTTCGATACTGGATCCTCTCATACTTTTGTGTCTCCTAAATTTGCTAAAGTGTTGGGAGTTGAACTGAAGATTTTTCCAGGAAAGATCTTAGCAGTAGCTACTCCATCAGGGGAAACTTTAACCACTGATCGGTACTATGCGGATTGCGAGATTGTGATTGGGGACAGAATCTTCGGAATTGATCTGATCGAGCTGACTATCTTGGGAGTCGATGTTATCATTGGCATTGATTGGATGTCGGTGTACAATGCAAGCATCGAGTACAAGACCAAGACGGTAACAGTAAAGGCTCCAGGTGGACCTGAAGTCACTTTCCAAGAGAAGAAGAAGTGTTCTAGGCTGGTGGTTGCTATCTGCAAGGAAGAGATTCCTGTGGAAGTGCAAAGGATTCCTGTGGTTCGGGACTATCCGACTGTGTTCTTGGATGATTTTCCTGGGTTACCCCCTAGACGTGATGTAGAGTTCAGCATCACCGTTCAACCGGGAAGTGCACCCATTTCTAAGGCACCGTACAAGATGGCTCCAGTGGAACAGGATGAGGTGAAACGGCAGATTGAGGAACTGTTGGAGAAAGGCTTTATTCAACCTAGTGCGTCGCCTTGGGGAGCACCAGTGCTTTTGGTAAAGAAGAAGGATGGATCGATGAGAATGTGCATCGACTAATGTGCATCGACTATAGAGAGCTGAATAAGGTCACTCTTCAGAATAAGTATCCTATTCCCCGAATTGAAGACTTGTTCGATCGTCTATAAGGAGTAGTTGTTTTCTTCAAAATAGATCTTCGATCAGGATATCACCAAGTTCGAGTGAAAGCTGAAGATGTGCACAAAACTGCATTTAGAACTCAACATGGGCATTACGAATTTTTAGTTATGCCATTTGGAGTGACGAATGCACCCGCAATCTTCATGGATTTGATGAACAGAATTCTGAGACCGTTCATTGATTCTTTCGTCGTGGTGTTTATCGATAATATCCTCGTGTACTCCAAGTCAGAAGAGGAGCACACCGAGCATCTAGCAGCAGTTTTGAAGAAGCTAGAAGAGCAGGAGTTGTATGCCAAGCTATCCAAGTGTGATTTCTGGAAATCTAAAGTGGCATTCCTAGGTCACATCCTTTCTAAGGAGGGAGTGGCAACTGATCCTCAGAAGATAGAGGCAGTGAGAGATTTGGCAAGGCCTACTACAGTGAAGGAAGTCAGAAGTTTCTTGGATTAACTGGATACTACAGGAGATTCATTCAAGGTTATGCTCAGTTAGCTGTGCCGCTTACTAGTTTGACCAAGAAGAATGTGAACTTCATGTGGACTGAGCAATGTGAGGCGAGCTTTCAGGAGCTGAAAGAAAAACTGACTACTGCACCTATTTTGGCTTTGCCTAGGGTAGGTGTTGAGTATGATGTTTACAGCGATGCTTCACATCATGGGCTTAGTTGTGTCTTAATGCAAGAAGGAAGAGTAATCGCTTATGGGTCTAGGCAACTAAGACCGCATGAGAAGAATTATCCGACTCATGATCTGGAGTTGGCTGCGATTATCTTTGCCCTGAAGCAATGGAGACACTACGTGTACGGTGAGAAATTAAACATGTACACGGGCCACAAGAGTTTGAAGTACATATATCAGCAGAAGGATCTGAATTTGAGGTAACGAAGATGGTTGGAAGTGCTTGAGGACATGCGACCTGAGATCAAGTATCATCCTGGGAAATCTAATGTTGTTGCTGATGCACATAGTCGCAAGAGCAGCTTATCCAGTTTGATTACAACTCAGAAGCATCTGATGGAAGAATTGGATCGAGCAGGTATTGAAGTTGTCTTGCAAGGGTTGGGAGCATCTTTAGCTCAGTTGAGGCTTCAGCCTACACTGAATGGAAGGATCATTGCAAGTGAGGAGGTTGATGTAGATATCTTGGAGATGAAGGAGCAGGTTGGTGCTGGCAGGTTGCCCGGATTTCAAATCAGGGATGGAGTGCTGTGGTTCGGAGATAGACTATGTGTTCCAAATCAGGCGGACCTGAAAGAGAGTATTCTTCATGAGCCGCATGCTACTCTTTTGTCGGTACATCCTGGGAGTATTATGATGTACAAAGACATCAAACAGCATTTCTGGTGGTCAGGTTTGAAGCGGGATGTGGTTGAATTTGTGGCAAAGTGTGAGGTTTGTCAGCAAGTCAAAGCCAAGAATTAGATACCCGGAGGTCTATTACAGCCGTTACCTATTCCGAAATGGAAGTGGGATAACATCAGTATGTATTTTATTAAGGGATTGCTCAAGAGTCCTAAAGGCAATGATGTGATTTGGGTTATAGTCGATCGACTAACCAAGTCCGCTCACTTCTTGGCGATGAAACTCACTGCTTCGATGGACAAGTTAGCTGAGTTGTATGTTGGCGAGATCATCAGGCTTCCTGGTGTTCAGTCAACTATTGTGTCTGATCGAGATGCGCGGTTTACTTCGCATTTCTGGAGGAGTCTTCAGACATCTTTGGGTACCAAGACAGATTTCAGCACTGCTTTTCATCTGCACACCGATAGGCAGACTGAGAGAGTTAACCATATTCTTGAGGATATGCTTCGGTGTTGTATACTAGACTTTGGAGGCAGTTGGGAAAGGCATTTACCCTTGGTAGAGTTTGCCTACAACAACAGTTTTCAGACTAGCATCGGGATGGCGCCGTACGAAGCTTTGTATTGCAGGAAGTGCAGGACACCTATTTGTTGGTTTGAAGTTGGGGAGCGTCAATTGTTTGGGCCTGAGCTTGTGCAGCAAACCTCTGAAAAGATTGATCAGATCAGGAAAAGGTTGGTAGAAGCTCAGAGCAGGCAGAAAAGCTATGCAAACAACCGGAGAAGGGACCTTGAGTTTGAGGTAGGTGACTTCGTCTTTCTGAAAGTATCGCCCAGTAAAGGTGTGATTCGATTTGGCAAAGGCGGAAAGTTAGCCCCGAGGTATATAGGCTCGTATAAGATATTGAAAAGGATCGAAAAAACTGCTTACCGGCTTGAATTACCGGAAGAGTTATCTCAGGTGCACAATGTCTTTCATGTATCTCTGCTGAGAGGTTATATTCCAGATCCGAGTCATCATTTGCCTGAAGTGCCGGAAGGTTTGCAATTGGGTCTCAATTACATCGAGTCTCCTGTCGAGATTGTTGATCATCGAGAGAAAGTCTTGAGGAATAAGACGATAGCGATGGTCAAGGTAGTCTTGAGAAACCATTTGGTTGAAGAGGCTACTTGGGAGTCTGAGGAGAGGATGTTGAAGGATTACCCTGAGCTTTCTGCTTGATTTGTATTTTCGTATTTTTCTTGTGCTTGTTATGAGTTTTTTGTTTCTCGCTCTTGACTGTAGTTCCGGGGACGGAACTATTCTAAGGAGGGAGTGTTGTAATACCCCGATTTTCATTTATGAAAATTATTAATTTTTGCACATATTGTGCACGTGCAATTTTTGTAGTATGAAATCTTATAATTACTTTCAATATGGATGACGTGTGTATATATATATATATATGTATATATGTTCTCTAATTATTTTTATAAAGGCCCATTTTTCTTCAAATAAACCTAAGCCTTTCTTTTTAGCCCAAATCTAATTTATTTTTGTAAACCATTATTTGGCCCATTAATTAAAGCCCATGAGTTATTTCTCTTTTAATTACAACTTGTAATGTAGGATATTTTTATAAGATTATTTTTATAGAAAATATAATTTACAACTTTTTTAAATGGAGAACTAATGAATGCATGTGCATTGCACGTACACGTGCAAAAAAAGCACCCCAGGAGGCCGGTTTTGGATTGGAGGGAAAATGAAAAAAATGAGTGGAGTTATGGGTGGTAGTTGTTTGATCATGGTTGGTTACTACAACTTCCCCTTGAATCCTAGCCTTTTATTTTTAACTCCTAGATTGATCCTAACCCTTCATTTGCTCCAAATTTTAGTATAAATACCCCCCCTAGCCTAGTTATTTTTGTACTCTTCATTTCTCCAAAACCTATAGTAGAAAATAAAATTGTTAGTAGTAGAGTAAGTGAGATAAAAATATTGAGAGTTGTGTGTGAGTGTGTTTGCACCAAGGGAAAGCCGGCATCATCATCAAGGAGCTCTCGGGTTGGCATCTTTTGAGGCTCGGTGGTGCACATCAAGGAGAAGGAACGCTCTTTTGACAAGGACTCTTGTGTTTAGGAGGTGTTGCAATTTTATTCTCTCCAAATAAGGTGAGTTATTTTCCATGTTTCTAATTAGATAGCATGCTAAGATTGAATTGAAATGATAATGCATGAAAAAGATTAATAAGAGTACATTTAAATGGAAAAAATGGCTTATTAGTTGATTGAAATGTTGCTAAATAGATTGTATGTGATTCCATCATCAAATTTAAGTTGTGTGTGAATTATTTATAGCTATGGATTGCTTGAAGTAAAATTCGTTGTTAGCATCAAAAACTAAATGCAAATGTTAGTAGATGAAAATGTTGTTTTATGTGCTTGAATGAACCTTTTTATGATAATGTTGTGACGAATAACTTAAAATATGATTTGTGGGTTTGTGAGAGGAATATAAACAGGGAATTGATATAGGGAATATTGATGTTAACTTGGATAAGAAATGTCGAAATGAGATGTGGTAGTACTATACAATTTTAACTAATTTTATGAAAAATATGTGTTTAATTACTGAAAAAATTATTTTTAAATTACTGGAGTATCAAATATTATTTGAATAATTATTTAGGAGATTTACAGTAAATTTAGTAAAAACAAAACTCAAATGAGAGCTTTTGAAACATCGAAATAATCTTTTAAACAGAGAATTGATTTAACCAAAATATAAGTTGCATTCATGACAACTTGAGCCTATAGCTCAAGTGGTCGGGAGGCCTTTAAATGCTACAGTGTGTGCGGTTGGGTTTTTACAGATCGATGGTTCGAAACCTGATGACACCATATTTTTGTGTGCGTTTAAAAAATTAATCAAGTTCGGTCCGAGAGTATATAACACTCTAACCTTTCTTTATACCGATGAGCACTAGTGGCTAAGTGGCTAGTGTGTGCGGTTGGGTTCTCACGGGTTGCTGGTTCGAATCCTGGTCTCGGCCAGAATTTTCTGTGGAAAAATGATTTTTTTGGTGGATTTTGATGTCTAAAAATTATGAAAAAAAATACTATTATTTTTCTAAAATTATGTGTGACTTATGAAAAATAAATTGGGAGTAATTGAAATGAAATAGAGTATATTTTGGGTATAAAAGTGTAGTTAGAACTATGGTTCTACACTTGTATATTTTTTGTGAAAGATGTGTTTTGCAAAAGAATTGACATAAGTGCTAGAAAAGGAAAATAACAAAGAAAGAAACTATATATTGTGAAGTTTGCGTGAATTATTCTTATTGAAGAATAGTGTGACAATAATGAGTTGTGAATATTCATTTTGACCATATACTTAGTGATATGATTTTTAATGTGGAAATAAATATTGAATGAAATACATGATGAATTATTGAACTCCATGTATGGTTATTGACTCATGAATAATTTTGAAATCATGTGATTAGAAAAGAGAAATGTTATTGAGTATAACAACTCAAACATGTGAATTTGTGAATTGAAATTGAAAATTAGGGTGTAGCCAGAACTCACACCGGCAAGTGAAAGTGATGAAACATGAATATTGAAATTGAAAAGACCAGTTTGGGTCATTGTGAAATGAAAGAAATGAGACCGGTAGTAGTGAGACGACTAACTCTAAGAGATTGATTTTGTTCATGATTTCATTAAATTAAGAATTAGTACATAGTGAAGAGGTGATGAAAGTGAGAGAAAAACACAAGTATGAGGGCCTCGAGTCTACAATGTGAGAGTGATCCACAGAATGCATGCTTGATGCGTCAGGACATGGCGTGGGCACTACTCCAGAATTATCGGGATCTTGGCGATGCTTGTGGGATGTTTGGTGACTGCAAGAGGATCGTGTGCCATGAAGGAGGCTGAATGGCGTGGGATTCCCCTCCAGGTTTTCTGTACATGAGCTTGTACTCATATATCATCTAGGATACTTACCGTAGTTACAGTTGTAGATTAAGTCATGACGAGGGATTGAACCTTACAAGATGAAGAACGATTAAGTGGCTTGCCCTCAGACCTATGTAGTATGGGATGCATTGAATCCGAACAAGTGTGCATTAGTGTCATGTAATATAAATAATTGCATTAAGGACTAAGTGCACAATCACAACACGATATCAATAGGGTATTCCCTTTAGTTTGATATGTGACAAGTTTGTGTTTGTTAAATATGGAAAATCAGTTATACTATTTCTGGCATAGAGAGGATGGCCGTGTATATTGTTCGTCGGTTGAATAAACTGACGTACCCACAATTTTGTATGTAGGGTAAATGACATGATTAAGATTAAAGAAGCTTAGATGCTTAGAGATTATTCAAATGTTGATGTACTGTTATATAAATGTTGTAAATATGCTTCCGCTGTAAAATGTAAAGTGTAAAGTTTTCATGTAACTCTGATGTAAAGTGAAAAGTTTTAAATTCCTTGTAAAACTGTACGAAAGAAGTGTAAAGATCCTGTGGAATCTCGAATTCAGTTGTGTTTTTGAATTCGGGGCATTACACTAGGTGTAGACGGGAGAGAGTTAGGATGGGTGGGGTGACGGCTGTTAGGAGAATAATTAGATTAGGGTTTAGATAATTAGGGTAAGGGTGTGATTAATAGGGTTATATGGAGTCAAAGCGGGTTTGGGTTAATGAGGTAGTATCCAATAGGAAGAGAAATAGTCAAATATTAATCAAATAGGCCTTGAATTTGGTTTAGACAAAACACAAGGGAAAGAACAATTATTTAGATCAATCAAATTGAGAAATAAGGCTGAATCAAAGCAAAATGAATTATAAAGAGAGAAAGAACAACACACGATTCAAAAGGGACGAAAATAAATACAATCATAAATAAAATAACATTACCAGGAATTTAATTAAATATAAACAAAAATACAATAATGTGTCACAGGGTTACAAATCCTACCCACCTAACAAGAAGAATTTCGTACTTAAAATTCAACAAGAAGTACATAGGGTAACCCCGAAAAGAAAAGAAAACAACAACAAAAGCAAGAAAACCAAAACAAGAAATACACAAACAAATGAGGAAACCTCTGCTGGATATCCTCCTCTAGCTCCCAAGTTGACTTACCCGCGAGTGAGGATTCTAGGAAACACGAACCAGCTTGATCACCTTGTTCTTCAACACCTTCTCCTACCGGTCCAAGATAGCAACTGGCAGAATTTCACAAGACAGATCCAGCCTCACGGATAACTCTTAGTAGTCAACCACATGGCTCTCATCACGGATATATTTCCTCAGTTGCGAGACATGGAAGACTTTGTGCACTCCAGATAAAGCCGGTGGTAATGCAAGACGATAAGCCACCTTGCCTACTCGTTCCATGATGTCAAACGGTCCGATGAACCTAAGGCTCAACTTGCCTCCGCTACCAAAAAGAATGACTTCCCTCCACGGCGATACCTTAAGGAAAACATGGTCTTCCACCTCAAACTCCAAGGCTCTCCTATGGACATCAGCACATCTCTTCTGTCTGTTTTGCACGGCTTGAAGATGCTTCCTGATCTGAGTCACAGCATCCACCGTCCTAGTGATCAACTCCGGACCCAACAACTTTCTCTCGCCAATGTCATCCCAGCACACTGGTGATCTGCACTTTTGACCATAGAGTTCCTCGAACAGAGCAGCTTTAAGACTGGCCTGAAAGCTGTTATTGTACGAGAACTCTACAAGATGCAAGTGGTCCTCCCAAGAAGCTCCAAATTGCAGCACACAGGACCTCAACATGTCCTCTAGAGTCTGGATGGTCCTCTCTAACTTTCCATCTATCTGAGGGTGAAAGGTTGTGTTGTACTTCAACTTACTCCCCAGACTACTCTGAAGACTCTCCCATAACTGAAACCTGAACCTCGTATCCCTGTCTGATACAATACTGACTAGAACCCCATGAAACCTGACAATCTCTTGCATGTACTTCTCAGCTAGGCTCTCCATAGACTATCCAACTCTGAAGGGAACGAAGTGAGCACTCTTCGTCAACCTGTCAACAAACACCCAAATAGCATTATGACCTTTAGGACTCCTCGGTAAAGCGGTCATAAAATCCATGGTGATGTGCTCCCACTTCCACTCCGGAATGGGAAGAGGCTGAAGAAGTCTGGCAGTCCTCTGATGCTCTGCCTTCACTTGCTGGCAGATCAAGCACTGCGACACAAATTTCGCCACGGCCCTCTTCATACCAAGCCACCAAAAAGTGAAGCATCAAGTCCCGGTATATCTTAGTACCACCGGGATGAATAGAGTACGATGACTGGTGGGCTTCCTTAAGCAACTTCTGAAGAATCTCACCCTTCGAAACACACAGTCTGGACCCAAAACAAAGCGATCCATCTGAGGGAACAACCATATCGTTCCTCGTACCTTCTTTAACTTCAGCTCTGAACCCTTGCAATTGCTCATCACCTGCCTGAGCTTCTTTAATCTGCTCAACAAGAGACGACTGTAACTGAAGCATCATGCAACTCTGATCAGAACCTGGCAAGATCACATCCAAACCCAACCTCCTCATATGCTTAATAAGCTCTCTCTGCTAAGTCAGGAATATGGCGACTAGTATCATTCTCAAATCATCTGACTCCAAGCACACTTTACCAGGATGGTATTGCAAACTGATATCATAGTCAGCAATTAACTCCAACCAGCATCTCTTCCTCATGTTCAGTTCCTTTTGAGTGAAGACATACTTGAGACTTTTGTGATCGGTAAAGATTTCCACTCCGTCTCCAAGTAGATAGTGTCTCCACAGTTTCATAGCAAAGATCACTGCAACCGACTCCAAATCATGGGTAGGGTAGTTCTTCTCGTACGGCCTCAACTATCTTGACGCATAAGCAACAACTCGGCCATTCTGCATCAACACTGCATCTAGGCCCTTGCCAGAAGCGTCACAGTGAACCACAAAACACACCCGAACCATCCTGAATAGTCAACATAGGCGCTGACCACAACCGGCTTTTCAACTCTGTAAAAGCTCCACTGCAAGCTCCATCCCAGATGAACTTATGATCCTTCCCTGTCAACTTAGTCAACAGTCCAGCTATCTTCGGAAAGTCTTGGATAAACTTCCGATAATACACGGCCAAACCAAGGAAACTTCTCACTTCTGAAACTGACTTAGGGACAAGAAAAAATCTTGGACGGATCATGTAAGCCCTATTTTCAGTTTTATTGTATTTTGAAATCTTTTGATCATTATATCTGAATCCATTTATTATGATGCATTTTGTCTTTTCTTGGGTTCTTTTGTTCTCTTTGGATCAATCTGTGTTCTTTTGATTGGATTCTAGCTTTTGTGGATTTGGCTCTTTTTGATTTAGAATTTGATTTTTTCTCGTTTGTGTTCATCTCATTTCATTGCATTTGGTTCTCTCTTTTTGGAGCCAAAATCGATACCCAGAACCCAGTATATTGACCCAAAATCCTAATTTCCTAATCCCTATAAATACCCCCATTAATAAACCCTAATTAATATCTAATCTCTCTCTCTCTCTTTCCGCTGCACTCTCTCTCCCCGTATCAATCTCTCTCTTCTCTGTTTCTAAACACCCCAAACCCATCATCGTAACCCATTAACCCCCGTCTATCCTTCGACCTTCGTTCACCATCGTCATCACCATCATCATGGTCTCCGTCCCCTGTCCATTGTCATCGCCGTCGCTCGCCCCGTCCTCGCCATTACCCCTTGAACCCAACCACCGAAGTTTTTTGATGTGTCTAATTTATATACAAATATTTGTACTCATTTACCTATTAAAATGACTTGTTTTCGCTGATATTGTCTATAATTCATCTTATTTCTATATGATTTCATTTAATTAATTATTTTTGAAGAAATATTATTTTTGATGCAAAAAGTAAAGAATTGTGGAAAAAAATCAACAAACAAAGTAAAATAATTGATTTATCGATTTTATTGTTTTGTTGAGTTAAAATTGCGACAAATAAATTTTAAAAGGATTTTTATACGCTAATATGATTTAAAGTTAATTTAATTAATTTTAAACTAACTAATTTTATTTTATTTAAAAATCCTAATTTCTGGTATTATTTTGTATATGCAGAAGCACGTGGTTGGCAGGAAAGGAAGAAAAGAAAGAAAGAGAAAGAAATAAAGTTCAGATAAATTAAAGGAAGGAAATAAAGAAAGAGTGTGGACTTTTATGCAAAAGTGCAAACCCTAAACTCCTCTCCGTTCTCTATAAATACAAGCCAAACAGGAGAGAGAAGAGTAAGAGGTGACGGCTACTCAAACACAAACAAATTAATTAATTAAAAAAAAAGGAAAGTTGTAACTGAACAGAGAGAGAGATCAAGTCTCTCTGTTCGCACGTCATCCAAGGGCGACAGGAACACATCGCACGTGTGAACGAAGCAGAAAAGATGAAGCAGCAGGAGCTGTCCTTTGGCTGACGTGGCGGACTGCACCCAGACGACCTGGCGCTGACTTCTCCATCTGACGTGACGCGCACAGTTTCCAAGGGCCAACGACGTGACGGCTCTGCTGAGTGCTGACCTGGCGTGGTGCTGGTGGATAGACAGTATTGTGCTGACAGGCGGGACCAAGTAGCTGACGTGGCGACATTTTTGGAGTTCAGATTTTGACCCGGTAGCTGACGTGGCGACATTTTTAGAGTTCAGATTTTGATACAGAAGAGGGGTTTGCTTTCAATTTTGTATTCTTTTTGTATCCCTTCTTCTCTATATTTTTAGAAGGACAATCCAAACATTTTTATTAATTGCAAATTGAACATGAACTGAATTTATCGTTCTAGAGGCTAAGGTGTAGCCGAGTTTTGTAGAACACAAATTTTAATTCCTTATTATTACTCTATTTTTCCTAGTTGTGTTTTAATTTTTATTATTTATGCGTACAACATGGTGGATAGACATTTGTATGATTTTTCAAATCATAAAGAGACCGAACAGGTTATTTGTGATTAATAAAAATTAACACCGTATATTGGAGGACGTGACCGTTAAGAAATCCAATTTCTCAATTAATAATTTGATGGATAGGCGAAGAATTATTTGAGAATAATTTTTAGACTACGTGGATAGAGTGGTTAACATCTTTAGGATTTTGGTCTACAATTGGGAAAGATAATATTTTTATTTATAAGGAATTATAATTTGTGTGTGTGATAAACGAGGTGAACCAAGAGCCCTAGAACTAATTTTACCATTAAACAAAGTACAAGAGCTTCATAGTTTCACAGCCCTCTCCCTCTTCATCAATTTAGTTGCATTTAGTTAGATTAATTTAATTTAGTTTCTTTATCATAATTAAATTCCAATCTTCCAAATAGTGATTCATCTAGCGATATCGGTACTCAGTAAAATATCTAGTCCCTATGGGTTCGACACTCTACTCATCTATCTATATTACTTGTGCGATTTTGTACACTTGCAAATATCAACATCAAGTTTTTGGTGCCGTTGCCGGGAATTAGTTATTCTTTTATTGATATTGACAATTGCTAGATTATTGCTAATTTGGATTTTTTTTGTAATTATTTTTATTTTATTATCATTTTACATCTTTATTTTCTTTTGACTAACTCTAACTTTTATTTATTTTTCTTATTTTATTTTTTTAGTTTTTCTATTTTTTTTTTCCTTTTTTTTTGATACTTACATTTCAGGACATACACGTACATTATCATGGCGAACGATGAAAATAGGCCTTTGAGAGACTATGCTATGCCCTCAATTTATGAGTCAAGCATAAAGAAGCCGATTATTGAAGCTAACAATTTTAAAATTAAACCGGCGATGATTCTAATGATTCAACAGACTGTTCAATTTTGGGGACTACCACACAAGGATCCTTACGCTCACATTGCAGATTTTTTAGAAATTTGTGACACTTTCAAGCACAACGGTGTATCAGACGATGCAATTAGACTGAGACTCTTTTCTTTTTCCCTACGAGATAAGGCGAAGGCTTGGCTACATCATCTACCACCCGGTAGTATTACTACTTGGGAGGGACTTGCACAAAAGTTTTTAGCCAAGTATTTTCCACCAGTAAAGACAGCAAAGCTAAGAAATGATATTTGCACATTTATGCAATTTGAGACTGAGTCTTTGTATGATGCATGGGAAAGGTTTAAAGAGTTATTGAGAAAGTGTCCTAATCATGAACTACCGAATTGGCTGCAAATGCAAACATTCTATAATAGTTTGGGAGTTACACATAGATCTATGGTTGACACAGCAGCTGGTGGTGCACTCATGAGCAAAACTTACACAACAGCCTATGATCTTTTAGAGGAGATGCCATCAAATCATTACCAGTGGTCTTCAGAGAGAACGATGCCAAGAAAAGTGGCTGGAGTTTTTGAACTTGATCCTTTTTCTACTTTAAATGCAAAAAATGATATTTTATATAAACAAGTAGAAAATATAAATTTTAATGTTATGCAATCTAATATGATTTGTAATCTTTGTGCAGGAAATCATGCAAGTTCAGATTGTCCAGTAGGGAACCCTTTTGCTCCATCAAATGCCGAACATGAAAATTTTGTGTCAAACTTTCAAATGCAAAACAATCATTATGCAAACACATACAATTCAGGATGGAGAAACACCACCAATTTTTCATGGAACAACAATCAAGAAGCAGTTATACACCCTCAAAATTTTTCACAGGAGGAAAAGAAGCCGACACTTGAAGACATGTTTATGCACTACATGCAAAAGACAGATTTGGCAATCCAAAATGTTACAAATTCAACTTCGGCTTCCATTCACAATCTTGAGGTACAAATTAGTCAATTTTTAAATATTTTAAATGAAAAAACTGCAGGAACATTACCACACAATACAGTTGTCAATCCCAAGGAGCATGTCGAGGCTATAACATTAGGAAGCGGGAGGACATTTGAGCAATCAAAAGAAGTAAATGGCGAAGAGAATGTGGTTGAAAAGCAAAGTGAGATTGAACAAATTGTGGAGGAACAAATTCAGCATGAGCAAGTAACTTTTGATGTTTTTAATTCCATAAATTTTCCTCCTGAAGAACAGTCACCTATTCAAGTAAGTGAAACCGATTTAATTGTGGGCGAGAAACATAAGGCTAAATTTGAAAAATCACAAATCGAAGTATATCCAACAAATTCAACAACTTTTGAACCTGTTAAAGAAAATATTTTTGAACATGTTATGTACTTGGATGCTGAACCTTCTATTTATTCATTTTTGCAGCATAAATTCAAAGAGGTGGGGGAATCAAAGACATCATCATCTAAAAGGAAATGCCTCAAACTGGAGCTTGAACCTGATCCACATCTGAAGAGAAAAATTAGAAAGGATGTGTTAATGTTGTTGGATCTTGGCGTTACTTAACCATCTCACCCCCATGTCTGGCTGAAGACTTAAAACTTAGCGCTTCTTGGGAGGCAATCCATGCTTTCTTTTATTGCATTTAGTTTTGATTTATATTTTAGTTTATTTTATTTTAATTTTTGATTTTATCTTGTAGGATTGCATGAATTTTGAAAGTCGCCGGGCAGAGCTGTTTTGAACACATGCATTGATGGCTATTTTTGAGCAGTTTGGAGTCTAAATCTGGAAAAATGATTCAAAAAGAAGTTGTAGACAATTGTCTTAGCTTTCCAGCCAAAAAAAATCAGCCCATTTCGACATCTACAGCTCCAGATATCGCCAAAATACAAAAGGCTGCGCGTGCAGAAATTTAAAGATGATTCAAAGAGAAGTTGTAGAAAATTGTCTTAGCTTTCCAGCCAAAAAAAAATCAGCCCATTTCGACATCTACAGCTCCAGATATCGCCAAAATACTGAAGGCTGCGCGTACAGAAATTTAAAGACGAATCAGGGGAGAAATTCTAATCTTTTTGCATTCTTTTTGTTTTTCTTTTTTCTTTCCCATTGAGGACAATGTGATATTTAAGTTTGGGGGGAAGGTTTACAAAATTTTTTATTATTTTTGAAAAGAAAAACAGAACAAAAGGATTATAATTAGGCTTACCATTACACTTTTGAGTTTTTTATTGTGATAAGCATTGAAACAATTTTTTTGGTATAAACAATTTTTTTTTATAAAGCAATATTAAGCATACTTATTTACTTTAGGATTATTGAATTTCAAATTTTCTTACAAGATTGTGTGAGTCATGCTATTATACATAAAAGACAAATGTGATGCTTTTTCTCGTGATTTTCCCCTTTGATCTAGTCCTAAACAGAGTTTAAGTAAATAGAGTAATAATTGAAAAAAAAAAATTTGTTTATGAATAAAGTCAATCTACTCCAATGTTTTGAGTTGCTTAGTAACTTGGGGTATTCATCACAAATGTTTACTTTTACGTAAAACGGCAACTTGATATATGAGTATGCAAAGCACTTTAAGGTTGTGACTTGTTGAGTAACCGGGTGAATTCATCACAAATGATTTGCATTCGCGTAAAAAGGCAAGTGACAACTTAAAGAAGGGACTAAAAAAAATTAAAAAAAAAAAAAAAAAAACTCTAGTTTGTTACTCGGTTTGTAGTAGAGAGAAGGGATAATCACAGATTAAGTTGTTGCATACTACAATTACATTAATTGCATGACAAATGCGATTGGGTTGGGAATTATGAATAAATAATTGCACTGGAGAAAGTGGGTATGCTTAGTTTTACTTTATTTGCAATTGTTTATATTTTTAATTGCAATTTTGATTCTTACATGATAAGATCTCTTGGTGTGATGGGTTGAGTCTACTATTATTATTCCCTTGTTCATGATTCTACTTTTTGCTCGAGGACAAGCAAAATCTTAAGTTTGGGGGTATTTGATGTGTCTAATTTATATACAAATATTTGTACTCATTTACTTATTAAAATAGCTTATTTTCGCTGATATTGTCTATAATTCATCTTATTTCTATATGATTTCATTTAATTAATTATTTTTGAAGAAATATTATTTTTGATGCAAAAAGTAAAGAATTGTGGAAAAAAATCAACAAATAAAGTAAAATAATTGATTTATCGATTTTATTGTTTTGTTGAGTTAAAATTGCGACAAATAAATTTTAAAAGGATTTTTATACGCTAATATGATATAAAGTTAATTTAATTAATTTTAAACTGACTAATTTTATTTTATTTAAAAATCCTAATTTCTAGTATTATTTTGTGTATGCAGAAGCACGTGGTTGGCAGAAAAGGAAGAAAAGAAAGAAAGAGAAAGAAATAAAGTACAGATCAATTAAAGAAAGGAAATAAAGAAAGAATGTGAACTTTTATGCAAAAGTGCAAACCCTAAATTCCTCTCCGTTCTCTATAAATACAAGCCAAACAGGAGAGAGAAGAGTAGGAGGTGACGGCTACTCAAACACAAACAAATTAATTAATTAAAAAAAAAAGTTGTAACTGAACAGAGAGAGATATCAAGTCTCTCTGTTCGCACGTCATCCAAGGGCGACAGGAACACATCGCATGTGTGAACGAAGCAGAAAAAACGAAGCAGCAGGAGCTGTCCTTTGGCTGACGTGGCGGACTGCACCCAGACGACCTGGCGCTGACTTCTCCATCTGACGTGACGCGCACGGTTTCCAAGGGCCAACAACGTGACGGCTCTGCTGAGTGCTGACCTGGCGTGGTGCTGGTGGATAGACAGTATTGTGCTGACAGGCGGGACCCAGTAGCAGACGTGGCGACATTTTTGGAGTTCAGATTTTGACCCAGTAGCTGACGTGGCGACATTTTTGGAGTTCAGATTTTGATACAGAAGAGGGGTTTGCTTTCAATTTTGTATTCTTTTTGTATCCCTTCTTCTCTATATTTTTAGAAGGACAATCCAAACATTTTTATTAATTGCAAATTGAACATGAACTGAATTTATCTTTCTAGAGGCTAAGGTGTAGCCGAGTTTTGTAGAACACAAATTTTAATTCCTTATTATTACTCTATTTTTCCTAGTTGTGTTTTAATTTTTATTATTTATGCGTACAACATGGTGGATAGACATTTGTATGATTTTTCAAATCATAAAGAGACCGAACAGGTTATTTGTGATTAATAAAAGTTAACACCGTATATTGGAGGACGTGACCGTTAAGAAATCCAATTTCTCAATTAATAATTTGATGGATAGGCGAAGAATTAGTTGAGAATAATTTTTAGACTACGTGGATAGAGTGATTAATATATTTAGGATTTTGGTCTACAATTGGGAAAGATAATATTTTTATTTATAAGGAATTATAATTTGTGTGTGTGATAAACGAGGTGAACCAAGAGCCCTAGAACTAATTTTACATTAAACAAAGTATAAGAGCTTCATAGTTTCACAGCCCTCTCCCTCTACACCAATTTAGTTAGATTTAGTTAAATTAATTTAATTTAGTTGCTTTATCATAATTAAATTCCAATCTTCCAAATAGTGATTCATCTAGCGATATCGGTACTCAGTAAAATATCTAGTCCCTGTGGATTCGACACTCTACTCATCTATCTATATTACTTGTGCAATTTCGTACACTTGCAAATATCAACATCATTTTTTTTCCGTCGCCGTAACTTCATCTCTGTCACCCTATTTCCTCTTCGTGTTCCACCATCGTCTTCATCGTCCATCGCCACGCCGGTGCACCCCCCCTAGTGCCATCGTCCAAGCCCCCGATCGTCGAGTGTGGTCGTCCCCTATTTTCAACCGCGAAAACAGAGTCCTCATCGGAGTTGTTGTCACCGCCGTCGCTTCCCGACCGTGGTAACGATGCCGCTCCGCCACCGCAGTCGTCATGTTGCCAAGTTCGTTGCTCTCTCTCTCTCTCTCTCTCTCTGTTCCGCTATCGAAAGGTAGGAGACGCGTTGTGATTCGTCAAGGCCGCTGTTTGCTATTCTGCCAGGCCAGATCCAAAGTCGCTATCCCCTGTTCGGCTAGATCCAGTGTGTGGTCGCGTTCTGATTGGGCCGTTTCGCTGTTTCGTGTTCTGCCACGCCGGATACGATCGTTGTTGTCCGCTGTTTTAGCTAGATCCGGTGTGAGGCAGTGGATCTGATTAGGTTGTTTTGGTGTTTCGTGTTCTGTTTTGGTGTTTCGTGTTCTGTGTGTGCCAGATCTGAGTTCGGTGTTCTGCATTCTGTCCCGATCTGGTGTGTCGGAATTGCTCTAGGATCTTGCTGTTGTTGTTTATTGTTCGTGCATTTTTGGGAGATTTTTGCCCGAGATTCTGATCCCGTTATTCTATTTTATTAATATCTGCAATAACAGGCAAGTCTCTTCTTGAACCCTTTTATTTATTTGTGTTCAAGATTTTCTTTGATCTCTTGCAAGTAGATTATGTCCTTTTTATTATCAAAAAACTGCTTTTGACAACTCCATTAAGATTATCGAGGGTTTACATGAGCTAACCCGACATACTCTTAACATCGTGCTTCTCTTCGATCTAAACCTAGTCCCCAATGTTTCATTCATTTGCATATTAAACAACTAGATTCATGCTTCGGACTGCTTGATAGATTGGACATTGAAATTGACCATGCTAGAATTGGATTTAATTAATGAATTGACACCATGACCATGATAAATGCATCTTAACCCTTAGAATTCGCATGTTGACACCTAGGATTGCTTTGATTACCAATTTGCATGCTATACGTGATCCTGTGAATTATTATTTTCTTTTCATGTTATGTTGATTTCTGGACTGCTGTATGTTTCACTTTGAATCAGACTTTTAGCCCTGCTAATGACATAATTTGAGGAAATTTACTGAACATAAAATGTAGCCATTGATGTCTAAATAATTTTTCCCTGGTCTGGATTTAAATTCCAATTTTTCAGTTGTTAGATATCATCACTTTACTGTAACTGTGTTAGTAATTTTCAGACTCATAATTCCATGTGTATCTTGCTGTTGTTTATTTTATTTGACCCTGTTATCAGTAAAGGAAAAATCTGAAATAAATCATGCTAGACCTAGACATGTATAGCTACTTCCCTGAAACTTTGTAGATTTTAATAATGAGTTTTATAACCTACTGCATGCTGACTGAACATAAAACCTAATTAGATTAGAACTTTCACCCTAGTTCCTCTGACTTTTATATACCTTAATTATACTCGCTGGAACCGTATGGAAGTCTATTTTCTAGATATTCTAGTGGATTCAGTTTTGCTATTCTGTAGTGACCGTAGTCCATGTTTTGGTACAGCAAGGTCATGCTGTACTGATTTTGTAAAATGTGTTTATATGATGTGCTTGCTTCATGCTTTGTCTGTAGCGCCTAGAACTAGTCACACATAGTAATATACAACATTGACACCCTCTTGCATGCTCACATAGGATGAAAATAAACTACTAACAAGCTAGGGTTATTATGGGTAGACTTGATGGTGAACAAACGGAAAATGTACTCGGTAAGGCCTCATCATTATATTGCATTGTCTTAGAAGGAGGAATATTGATTGCAATGATTTATTGATGATTCTTGATTATTGTTATCAATGCCGAGTACACGAACTGTGAATTCACCATCGGTCTAAAACGATCACTGTGCTTGCATGGAATCTGTAGTATGGGATGCAGTAGTACGTACACTAGATAAGTTAATAAAACACTTAACAACCTACATAATTGATCCTGTATTGACATTGACTTGACATAACATATTTCATGTGTGATTATTGTAACCCTTTGATATTGCCTACTCTTTGTTTTGTTCGTTGTCTTTGACCATGTTCCTTTCCTTTAATATTTATGTTTTTCCTATTATCCTTTGTTTTCTCTACTTGCTGCCCACGACTTGTTCTAAGGGCACTCTTTTATTTCTTTTAGACCATGAACTTATAGGTACTGAAGGATCTGTTCCCGAAGGAATTGGTGAGCAACGCTTCTAGTGATGGATCCAGTTTTTCGCTGCGTAGTTATTAATTGTTGCTAGATTTATTTTCTGAACACTGTTATCTCTTGTACTTTGTTTTGGGCTCTATGACCCGTAGTTTTGTTTTGATCCCAGATATTGGATATTTATACTGTTGGTTTATTTCATTATTAATGGAACTTTATCACTGATTCATGTGGTTGTGTTTCTTGCGTGGTTGTATATTTGTTGATCTTATTACTGAGTTAGTCTGGTACAACTTATGGATGGTGTTTACATTATTCGTTGGGCCTACGTTATGTACTCGTGTTCCGTATTTTGGGAAGCAGGGTGTGACGGGATTTTTAGTGGTATCAGAGTGCAAGGTTGACTAATATATCAATCAAACATGACTGTCTTTATGAGGGTTAGCTTTGATTGGTATATTAGTCGAGTTTGGCTCTAGCCGAGTTAACTCAGTGATTTGCGCACCACAATAATCACATGAATACTTGTATAATAACCAACATATAATCTGGGTACTGACCATCTTTGATTGTGTTTCAGGCTATGGCTTCTGGGAATTCTTCTTCTTGCTCGGATCGGTAGCCGGACAACACTGCTATTCTCCAGACAATCCAGCAGATGATGGCTTTTCAACAGGAGCACAATGAGCTGATGAGAGCCACTTTGGCAGCCAATGGGAATGTTGCTGGACCTCCACCTGGTGCTCTTCCACCTAGACCTGGTACAGTAGCGGATTTCATGAGGCTGCACCCGAATGAGGTTTTGGGTTCTGAGTCTCGTTGGAGGCCGAGCAATGGCTTATCCGGACGGAGCAACTGCTAGTCGCTGCTTGTGTTGCTGAGGCAGATCGTGTGGATGTGGTTTGCATCCAGCTGGTGGATCTCGCTCATATCTGGTGGCGAGTTGAATCCAAGAGGATGCCGCGACCTAATGAGTGGGCCACTTTCTCTGAGAGCTTCATGGTGAAGTTCTTTCTCACTGTCACCAAGGCAGAGATGGAGCGATAGTTTTTTTCCCTAACTCAGGTCAGCTAGATAATGTTCTTAATTGTCATTTTTTGTTGCCTACTTCACTTGTGACGATATTAATTTGAGCATTATCTTAATCAGGGAACCCGTTTTGGGGACGAGTATGCTGCAGAGTTTACTCGGCTCAGTCGCTTCGCCCCTACCCTTGTTGCCACTGATGAGGCTGGGGCTAGTCATTTTCTGTCGGGCTTGAGCTTTCCCCTCCAGGATCGTTTAGCTACTCTTCGGCTTAGTGCTTACTCCAATGTTTTGGATGTGGCTCGGATCCAGGAGCAGACTCTCAGCAGGTCTAGTGTTCCTCAGAGGACTATTTTGCATGCCGTTGCACCTCGGCCTTCCGGAGGACCTATTCAGAGGCCAGTTTTGCCCCCTCCCACGAAAGCACAGCCATACGCACCGGTAGTCCCGAGGAATGTTGAGACTTGTGGCTACTGCCATAAGACGGGGCATTCACAGCGAGACTGCAGGATGACCAACCGATAATGTTTAGTGTGTGGGAGTAGTGAGCATATGGTTCATGACTGTCCGAAGAACAGAGCTCCTACACCGGTTACTGGTGCTACTCAGCTAGGAGCACCGACGCGCGGTCAGGGCAATCCGTCTTTTCCTCCGCAGAGGCAAGTCTTTGATCAGAGGCGTGTGGCTTCTAGAAGAGTTCAGGTTGGTGGTCGTGGTCAGGCTTATAACCTGACAGCCGAGAAAGTGCCAGTTGTTGTTGGAGTGATTGCAGGTATATCACAGTAGTTGTACTTCTTTCTTTCTTTCAGTTTTTCTGCATGTTACTTTTATTTATTTTATCCCTCCTTATGCAATTATTTGTGTATATCCTTGTAACCCCTATTTTTCACTTTTGGTATTTTGAGGGTATTTTTCATTTTTGTGAATTATTATTTTCCATTGTATTTTTCGGATCAATAAATTTAATTAATTTTATTCTATAATACTTTTCTGGCAGTTTTGACCTCCTTTTGGTTGATTGTGCGCCGTTTGGCCGTTTTTCGACATTTTGAGCTCTTTTTCTTAATTTCTTGATCCCGTTCATGTATAAATATTATTTTAGGGTCATGGTGGATTTTTAGGAGGGTTTTGACCAATTTGAGATTTTTGGCCCTTAAGGAGATTTTTAGGAGCTATAGGATTCATTGTATTTTGTATCCTCATTTGAAATCGATCCAATATCCATTACCCAATTGTATACCTATTGTTTCCTATTGATATCCACTACCCATTAACCCACATTTAATTCCCTATAAATACCCCCTCATCTATTAATCCCTAACCCTAATCTTCTTTTTTTCCTTCTCTAATCAAACCCGGCTTTCCCCTCTCCTTCTCTTCTCTCTCGGCCTGCATACCACCCCAGGCCGACACCCCCTTGTGCTGCCCTAGCCATTGCCGACCATACAAACCCTCCCTCCTTCATCCATACAACTCCTTCTACATCAAAAACCCCGTCTTTTCCTCTCCTTTGGTGGCCGGCATCTCAAAACAGCACCCATCCATCTCAAAACAGCCCCCTACATCCCCCTTCGCTGATTTGGATAAGTGGGTATCACCCGCTTCGAGTTCGTGCTTCAAGAAGACGGTCGTAGGCAAGATTTGGTTCGTGGGTTCGCTTGAAATCGCGCGTGGAAGGACTTTTGTTCATGGGTTTTCTTTGAAGGCTTGGATTCGTCGCGTTCATCATCACAAAAGGCAAGTAACTTGTACTTAAATTTCTTAGGTTGATACAAGTAGAAAGTTCACACATAGGATAGGTTGAGACTAGAGACGGACAAAGATCATGTTTTTAATTGTAGGTTTCGTCTCTATTGTTCAAAACAGGCCATAGATGACTTAGGATATGAAGTTTGATAGGGTTGTGCCTTAGGATTCACCCAAACGCGGTTTGATCGCGTATGTGCCATATTGTGTACCCGATGTATGTTTGAACACCCATATGAGGAATATTAGATTTTGACATGTTAGATACCCTCCATTATGACATTTGGACCATAGGTAGACAACGTTTTGAATTTGGAAGAGTTTTGATGATTTTTGAGGAAGTTATGATGTTTTGAAGTTTGGTTGAGAAATCTGGAAATTTGGATTGAACTGGATTGATTGTTGTTTTTACCTAAATTAGAGTCCGAATCTCAACATGGCTATTTCTGAGTAATTTGTAGAGAATTGAATCTAATTTCTAATCCCACTGATTTCACCCTGTTTGGAGTTCGTATGAATTAGTTATGATTATTTTAGTAACTGTATATCGGTAGTTCCCAGATTCATTTTGGGGTAGATTTTATCACCAATTTATTTTCAAGATCCAAGTTAGACATAATTTCATGCCACAAGATTTTGTCCAGTGTTTTAATATGATGTTAGGTAGTTCTCTGATTTTTGTGGTAATTAAAAGATGAGTTTTGAGTGATGCCTTACATCCTTTTCTATAGATCGCTTTTGCTGTAAACTGCGTGTGATGGTATGTTGAATGCCGTGTTCACCTTATTTCTAATTACTGTATGAATATTTCATGTGAGATATGAAAGTTGGGTAATTTTATCTACTTTCATCCCGTTTTGGCGGAAGTGGATTTTGATGCGCTGTGTGCAAGATATGTATGATTTTGTACAGCGGTGTTGAAGAATTCCAGATCCATCAAAACTGTGTTATGTGTTATTTTCTATTTTTGAAAACATATCTATACTTTCTGGAAAAATATGAAAATCTATATTTTGAGACAATACATATAGAGGATTACCCCAGAATTTTCTTGGATTTAATTAATGAATTTGTATGCTGTTTTCATGTGGTTTAAGTTATTCCCCTGTTTTCTGACTATACATGAAAACTGTGTTGAATTGTGTTTTGAGTCGTGATGTTGTGAAACAGCATATGGATTTATTATACCCGTTAGAAGCGTGTGGAAGTCTAGTTTCCAGATCCTTTGACGGATCATGATTTGCATGCTTGTAAATCTTTGGATCACTGTTTTTGTACAGACTGATCTTGCTGTCCTGTTTATAAACATATACCATTTTGCTCGTATTTGTGAATGTTTGGTACCTATACTTGCTGATCTAATTCTCTGAGTCTAAACCTGATTATAACCTGTTAGTTTGACATTATTTAGTACACTCTCATGCATGTGGATGATATTAATAATAAAAGTAATCAAGCCGGAGTTTAAGGGAATGATCAAGTAGAGGGAAAGCATAGAAATGTGTACTTGGAGGCGGACCAATGGGTTCGAACTGTTCTGTTACCTGATTACCTGACTACATGCTTCCCTATAGGAAGATGTACTCGGATGACTGTTACCTGATTACCTGACTACATGTTTTCCTATAGGAAAATGTACTCAGATGACTGTTACTGTTACTATTTCCTGTACCTAAGTACACTGCCCTATAATATCCCCTACGAAATCTAAAGCGAAACTGCATTGATTGTAACAACCATGTGATAAAAGTATGGCACATGAAGTGTTACCTAGATAGTAATAATACAAGATATTAATATATGATTACCTGTATACCTGTTACCTGATTATCCTGATATTCCTGTTACCTGTTTTCCTGATACTTGATATAGATTTACCTGATTTACCTGATTACCTGATAATTATACATGCTACCTGTTTAACTGTTGACACTTGACATATGTTTACCTTTACCTGTTAGTATATCCTGTGATTAGATAGTGTCCATGTGCTTGTATCCTATTCTATTTGTGACCCGGACTTGCCATTGACGGGTACTGTATTTTCTTCTTTTCCTTTTTCCTGCATTCGATGATTGCAGATTACGGTGGACAGATTCAAGAAGGTACTGGTGATTCGTAGTATTAGTTGCTGATTATTATTTCTGTTTCCTGTTAGAACTTTATTCTGTATTCGTGAACTTGAATATTTCTGTACTTGAGACTTGAGTATTATTTGTATTTGTGCGATGTGACCCAGAATTTTTGTTCCAGACTCTGTTTTTATTTGAGAAAAAGATATTTGGTTTCAATTAATTCCTGTTGGTAAAATTATCTCAATGATGCATGTTGGTTCCACTCTTGCTTCCAACTGTGATATCTATATTGACTCTGATATACTGCCTGTGATATATATTGTAAGATTTCTGAAATAGCTTAAGGATGATTATATTCATTCGCTGGGCTTGTGTTACGTGCCCGTATTCTGTATTTTTGGGAAGCGGGGCGTGACAATCCTACTAGCACCTTATTCTTTGTTTGATCTACTGCTAGGTGTGATTTTAGTCTTCTCTCTCCCTGCTTATGTGTTGTTTAATTCGGGTGCTACCCACTCTTTCATTTCTGCATGGTTTGGCTTGTGATCTGCATGGTTTGGCTTGCGATGCTATGCCCGCAGCTTGGGACATCACCACTAGCAAAGGTGTCATTATCTGTTCTAGGGTTTGTAAGCAGGGTCCGTTGCAGATTGGTGGTGTGGTTTTCTCGGTGGATCTGATTGTGATTCCCAACTCCAGTTCCGATGTCATTCTGGGCATGGACTGGTTGGGTGTTTCTTGTGTCGTAATTGATTTCCGAGAGATGAAGGTGATTTTCAGGCCTTCTGGTCAGCCAGAATTTGTTTTTCATGCAGGTGATACACCGTCAAGGCGTGTCAAGAACTCGTTGGATTCCAAGGTTGTTTCTCTTGCGTCGCTGGGTTCTGATAGGGTTGTTGCACCCTTGGTTGTGCGGGACTTCTTTGATGTGTTTACCGAGGAATTGCTCGGTTTGCCGCCAGTTCGAGATGTGGAGTTTAGCATTGATGTCCAGCCCGGTACGACCCCTATTTCCAAGAGTCCGTATCATATGGTGCCAATCGAATTGGCAGAACTGAAGGTGAAAGTTCAGGAGCTGCTTGATAAATGTTTTGTCAGACCTAGTGTTTCGCCATGGGGAGCCCCAGTTCTGTTTTTCAGTAAAAAGGATGGAAGCCGCAGGCTTTGCATTGACTATAGGGAGTTGAACAATGTTATTGTCAAGAATCGGTATCCATTGCCGAGGATTGACGATTTGTTCGACCAACTGGGTGGTGCTTTAGTGTTCTTGAAGTTAGATTTGCGTTCCGGGTACCATCAAGTCAGGGTGAAGTCAGAGGATGTTCCGAAAACGGCTTTCCGAACGAGATATGGGCATTATGAGTTCTTGGAGATGCCGTTCGAAGTGACTAATGCACCGGCAGTGTTCATGAGTTTGATGAATCGTGTGTTTTCGCCGTTCTTGGATCAGTTTGTCGTGGTCTTCATCGACAACATATTAGTGTACTCGCGGAACAAGGAAGACCATGTTGAGCAGTTGAAGGTGGTTCTACAGACTTTGAGAGAGAACCAGCTGTATGGGAAGCTCGATAAGTGCGAGTTTTGGCTGGATCAGGTTGCTTTTTTTTGCCACATTATCTCCGGTGCTGGTGTTTCTGTGGATCTGTTGAAGGCTTCTGCGGTCAAGGATTGGCCTATTCCAAAGTCTGTTTTGGAGGTGCGGAGTTTCCTTGGTTTGGCTGGTTACTATCGGAAGTTCGTTCAGAATTTCTCCAAGATCGCTGGACCCTTGACCAGTTTGACCAAGAAGGAGCAAAAGTTTGTCTGGGATGAAGCTTGTGATGGAGCTTTCGCCGAGTTAAAGCATCAGATGACGTCAGTGCCAGTGCTGACTATACTTGACAGCTCGGGTGGTTTTGTGATCTTTTGTGATGCTTCGGGAAGAGGTCTAGGAGTAGTGCTGATGCATCGAGGCAGTTGAGAACTCATGAAAAGAACTATCCTACGCATTATCTGGAGCTTGCTGCTGTGATCTTTGCCTTGAATTTGTAAAGGCGCTATTTGCTTGGGGATAGAGTCGAGATTTTTACAGATCACAAGAACCTCAAGTACGTGTTCACGCAAAGAGAGTTGAACATGAGGCAGAGAAGATGGCTGGAGTTGATGGCAGATTTTGACATCAATTTGTAGTATCACCCGGGCAAGGTTAATTCGGTACCAGATGCTTTGAGTCGGAGGCCTGCCTCTATGTTCCGCTCTCAGCAGAAGGAGCTTGTGGAGGACATGAGGAGGTTAGAGTTAGATGTGTTGCTTCCCGGATCAGATCTGCAGCTTATGTTGTTGCAGTTGCAATCTTCCTTAGCAGAGCAGATCAAGGCAGCTCAAGGGAGTGATCAGCAATTGCAGGAGTTTTAGAGCGAGGTTGAAGCTGGTTTGATATCTGATTTTGTTGTCCATGCCGATGGGTCGCTTCGGTTTGGCTCTACGTTGTGTGTACCTAGAGGAGAGGTCAGGTAGAAGCTACTCGAGGAAGCTCATCGGTCCTCGTATTCTATACATTCTGGTGGTACCAAGATGTATAGGGGCTTGAAACAGCATTTCTGGTGGCATGGTATGAAGCAGGATGTGGCTTGATTCGTCGCCCAGTGCCTAATCTGTCAGCAGGTGAAGGCGGCGCATCAGAGAACCGCAGGACTTTTGCAACCCCTTCCTATCCCTGAATGGAAGTGGGAGCACGATGGACTTTATAACATCTTTGCCAAGGGTCATAATGCTATTTAGGTGATAGTGGATCGGCTGACGAAGTGTGCTCACCTCATTCCTTTCCGTGTGGGTCAGTCCACGGAGAGTTTTGCCGAGTAGTACGTTCAGGAGGTTGTTCGCCTGCATGGAGTTCCTATCAGCATCGTATCGGATTGGGATACGAGATTCAGGTCTCAGTTCTGGGAGAGTTTGCAGAGCAGCTTGGGTACCAAACTGAGCTACAATACAGCATTCCATCCTCAGACGGATGGGCAATCAGAAAGGACAATTCAAATCTGAGAAGATATGTTGAGATCCTGTGTTCTTCAGTTTGGAGGTTCATGGGAGGATCATTTTCACTTGGCCGAGTTCTCTTATAATAACAGTCCTCAGGCGAGTCTCAAGGCTGATCCATTCGAAGCTTTGTATGGGCGCAGGTGTAGATCGCCAGTATGTTGGGATGATATCGGCGAGAGGAAACTTTTAGGCCCTGAGTTGATCACGAACACAGTTGATGACGTGGCTCAGATTCACAAACATTTGCAGGCTGCTCAGGATCGATAGAAGAGGTAGGCTAATTGTCGTCGGAGATCTCTAATATTTGAGGCAGGCGAGCATGTGTTCCTCAAGGTATCGCCTTGGAAAGGTGTTATCCATTTCGATGGTGGAGGCAAGTTGGGTCCTCGATTCATCGGTCCATTCGATATTGTGGAACGTGTTGGCAAGGTTGCTTACAGGCTCGCGTTACCACCAGCTTTAGCAAGAGTCCCTGATGTATTCCATGTTTCTTAGCTCAGGAAATATGTCAAAGATGAAGTCATAAAGTTGACTACTCAGACTTGTCTGTGAGGCCGAATTTGTCCTGTGAAATTCGACCCGTCTCTATCTTAGACCGTCGAGAGAAGGTGCTAAAGAATAGAGTCATTAAGTTGGTTCGAGTTTCTTGGGATCCTCGCTCGCCAGGGGAGTCTAATTATGAGTTAGAGGAAGAGATTCGGGAGAAGTTCCCTCATTTGTTTGAGTAGTGTTTTGCTTTGCTTTGTTCGGGGTATGTCCTATGTACCACTTGTATGAATTTCGAGGACGAAATTCTTCTTGTAAGGTGGGTAGGATTTATAAGCCCAATTTTCAGTTTTATTGTATTTTGTACTCTTTTGATCATTGTATCTGAATTCATTTATTATGATGCATTTTGTCTTTTCTTGGGTTCTTTTATTCTCTTTGGATCCATCTGTGTTCTTTTGATTAGATTCTGTCTTTTGTGGATTTGGCTCTTTTCGATTTTGAATTCGATTTGTTCTTCTTTGTGTTCATCTCATCTCATTGCATTTGGTTGTCTCTTTTTGGAGCCAAAACTGATACCCAGAATCCAATATATTGACCCAAAACCTTAATTTCCTGATCCCTATAAATACCCCCATTAATTAACCCTAATTAATATCTAATCTCTCTCTCTCTTTCTGTCGCACTCTCTCTCCCCTTATCTATCTCTCTCTTCTCTGTTTCTAAACACTCCAAACCCATCACCGTAACCCCTCAATCCCCGTCCATCCTTCGACCTTCGTTCACCATCGTCATCACCATCGTCACCATCTCCGTCCTCTCTCCATCGTCATCGTCGTTGCTCGCCCCCGTCCTCGCCATTACCCCTTGAACCCAACCACCGAAGTTTTTTCCCGTTTCCATAACTTCATCTCCGTCGCTCTATTCCCACCCCGTGTTCCACCATCGTCTTCGTCGTCCATCACCGCACCTGTGCACCCCCCCTAGCGCCACCGTACAAGTCCCCGATCGTCGAGTGTCATCGTCCGCTATTTTCAACCGCAAAAACAGAGTCCTCGCCAGAGTTGTTGTCGCCGCCGTCGCTTTCCGACCGTGGTAACGACGCTGTTCTGCCACCGCAATCATCGCCGTTGCAGTCATCGTGTTGCCAAGTCTGCCACTCCCTCTCTCTCTATCCATTTCACTGTCGAGAGGTAGGAGACGCGCCGTGTTTCGTCGAGGCCGCTATTTGCTGTTCTGCCGTGCCAGATCCGTAGTTGCTGTCCCCTGTTCTGCTAGATCCGGTGTGTGGTCGCATTCTGATTGGGCCGTTTCGCTGTTTCTTGTTTTGCCATACCAGATCTGATCATTGCTATCTGCTGTTTTAGCTAGATCTGGTGTGAGGTAGCAGATCTGATTGGGTTGTTTTGGTGTTCCGTATTCTGTGTGCACCAGATCTAAGTTTGGTGTTCTGCGTTCTATCCCGATCTGGTGTGTGGGAATTGCTCTAGGATCTTGCTGTTGTTGTTGATTCTTCGTGCATTTTTGTGAGATTTTCACCCGGGATTCTGATCCCGTTATTCTATTTTATTAATATCTGCAATAACAGGAAAGTCTCTTCTTGAACCCTTTTATTTATTTGTGTTCAAGATTTTCTTTAATCTCCTGCAAGTAGATCCTGTCCTTTTTATTATCAAAAGGCTGCTTTTGACAATTCCGTTAAGATTATCGAGGGTTTACACGACCTAACCCGACATACTCTTAACATCGTGCTTCTCTTCGATCTAAACCTAGTCCCCAATGTTTCATGCATTTGTACATTAAACAACTAGATTCATGCTTCGGACTGCTTGACAGATTGGACATTCAAATTGAATATGCTAGAATTGGATTTAATTGATGAATTGACACCATGACTATGATAAATGCATCTTAACCCTTAGAATTTGCATGTTGACACTTAGGATTGCTTTGATTACCAATTTGCATGCTATATGTGATCGTGTGAATTATTTATTATCTTTTTATGTTAAGTTGATTTCTGGACTGCTGTATGTTTCACTTTGAATCAAACTTTTAGCCCTGCTAATGACATACTAAACATAAAATGTAGCCCTTGATGTCTAGATAATTTTTCTCTGGTCTGGATTCACATTCCAATTTGTCATCTGTTAGATATCATCACTTTACTGCAATTGTGTTAATAATTTTCAGACTCATAATTCCATGCGTATCTTGCTGTTGTTTATTTTATTTGACCCTGTTATCAGTAAAGGAAAAAATCTGAAATAAATCATGCTGGACCTAGACATGTATAGCTACTTCCCTGAATTTTTGTAGATTTTAATAATGAGTTTTCTGACCCGAAATAGTTAATGGAACATAACCTACTGCATGCTGACTGAATATAAAACCTGATTAGATTCGAACTTTCACCCTAGTTCCTATGACTTTTATATACCTTAATTATACTCGTTGGAACTGTATGGAAGTCTATTTTCCAGATCTTCCGGCGGATTCAGTTTTGATGTTGCGTAGTGACCGTAGTCTATGTTTGGTACAGCAAGGTCATGCTGTCCTGATTTTGTGAAATGTGTTTATATGATTTGTTTGCTTCATTCTTTGTCTGTAGCACCTAGAAATAGTCACACTTAGTAATATACAATATTGACACCCTCTTGCATGCTCACATAGGATGAAAATAAAATATTAACAAGCTCGGGTTATTATGGGTAGACTTGGTAGTGAACAATCGCGAAATGTACTCGGTAAGGCCTCATCGTTATATTGCATTGTCTTGGAAGGAGGTATATTGATTGCAATAATTTATTGATGATTCTTGATTATTGTTATCAATGTCGAGTACACGAACTGTGAATTCACCATCGGTCTAAAACGATCACTTTGCTTGCATGGAATCTGTAGTATGGGATGCAGTATTACGTGCACTAGATAGGTTAATAAAATAATTAACAACCTGCATAATTGATCTTATATTGACATTGACTTTACATCACGCATTTCATGTGTGATTATTGTTACACTTTGATATTGCCTACTCTTTGTTTTGTTCTTTGTCTTTGACCATGTTCCTTTCCTTTAATATTCATATTTTTCCTATTATCCTTTGTTTTCTCTACTTGCCGCCTACAACTTGCTCTAAGGGCCCTCTTTTATTTCACAGAAACTTACAGGTACTGAAGGATCTGTTCCCGAAGGAATTGGTGAGCAACGCTTCTAGTAAAGGATCCTGTTTTCCGCTACGTAGTTATTAATTGTTTCTAGATTTATTTTCTGAACATTATTATCTCTTGTACTTTGTTTTGGGCTCTATGACCCATAGTTTTGTTTTGATCCTGGATGTTGGATATTTATACTATTGATTTTTTTCATTATTAATGGAACTTTATCACTGATTCATGTGGTTATGTTTCTTGCGTGGTTGTATATTTATTGATCTTATTACTGAGTTAGTCTGGTACAGCTTATGGATGGTGTTTACATCATTCGTTGGGCCTACGTTACGTACTTGTGTTCCGTATTATGGAAAGCAGGGCGTGATAGATCAACTGAGATACCATTGCCTGAGATAATGTGCCCTCGGCAGGTAACTCGATCAAGCCAGAACTGACACTTGTTGAGTTTCCCATAGAGCTGATTCTCCCTCAAGGTTTGCAGAACCAACCTCAGATGATCAGCATGCTCCTTCGGTTCCGAGAATACACCAGATTTTTGTCTATGAGGACCACCACGAATCTCTCCAGAAATGGAGAGAAAAATCTGTTCATCAGACTCGTGAATACTGCTGGCGCATTCGTGACTCCGAAAGGCATCACTAGGAACTCGTAGTGCCCGTAACTGGTCCTGAATGCAGTCTTCTGCACATCAGCTGCCTTCACCTTCACTTGATGATAACCCGAGCAAAAGTCCAACTTCGAAAAGATAGCGGCTCCACCTAGCTGATCACACAAATCATCGATCTTGGGTGGCAGATATCGGTTCTTCACTGTAACACTGTTCAGTTCACGGTAATCCATGCACATTCGACGACTCCCATCCTTCTTGCTGAAAAACAAGACTGAAGTGCCCCATAGGAAAACACTGGGCCAGGTGAAACCCAAATCCAGCAATCCTTGGACCTGCACCTTCAGCTCTACTAGCTTAACTGGTGCCATCTGGTAGGGACTCTTCGATTTCGGCGCAGTACCAGCTGAACCTCAATACCGAATTCTACTTCCCTATCTAGGGGTAGTCCAGGCAACTCCTCTGGAAACACATCAAGAAATTCTCGCACAACTAGAGGTGCAGTCTTACAGCCTGAGTTCAATTCTATTGAACAACTTGCATCAACAACCACTTCCTTACCATGCCCAACGGGTAACTTCCTAGCATGGAACTCGAACTCTGCTCGGCTTGGCATCCTGAAAACAACCTTCTTCGCTCAGTAATCAATGATAGCGTGGGACTTACCCAGCCAATCCATGCCGAGAATCACATCAAACCTGAACATCCGATCACAATCATATCTGCTCTGAAATCTGCACCTCCAATCACCACGGGATTCTGCTAGCACTCCCGGGAACAAATGAAAATACCGCCACCTGTGGTGATGTTCCAAGCTACCTGCAAAGCACTGCACTCCAACTGATGCTGATCCACAAAGTGGGAGGAGACGAAGGAATGGGTTGTCCCGGAATCAAAAAGAACATGAGCAGGAAAGGAATGAACAAGAATGCCACCTAAGATAGAGTCAAAACAAGGGAAAGAGATGAACAGATGAAAGATAACTAAGGAATATGAAAAATGATGGACAACATGACTGAAAGATGCAAGAGAAAATAAATAAAACAAGGAACAAATAATATAACAAAAAAGGAAAACACAAAAGAATACCTGCAACGACTTCTTCCGCGGTCTCATCTTCCTCTGATGTCAAGTTGAGAGCCTGACCTCTCCCTAGAGCAGCGGTCCTCTGACCGACTATCTGACGGTGAGGGGGAAGTGGTGGCCTGACCTGACTACGGACAGGCTCAACTGCGGCCTGGTCGTGCCTCTTCCGAGGACAATCTCGGACCAAGTGGTCGGTAGCACCACAACCGAGACACCGGTGGTTGGCCTTCCAGCAATCCTTGTTCAAGTGCCCAGGGATCTGGAAAAGTCACAAACAACATCCCTCCGTGGAGGAGCAGGACGATAGGGAGCTGTCCTGACTGCATGGACCGGAGCTGGCCTCCTGACCGGGCTTCCAGTGGGCCTGGCAGCAACAGCAGCAGGGTACTGCACAACCTGCTGAGAAGGGGTCTCCCAAGCTCGAGTCTGCTCTATCGCTCGAGCTGCCTCCAAGGCATCCGCATAGGTACGGAGACGATAGGTGGCCAAGTGCACCTGAATCCCCTAGTCAAGACCCAGAAGGAACCTCCGAGCACGATCCTCCTTATTCGCCACTAAGGTGGTAGTGAAGCGACTCAGTCTGGTGAACTTTGCGGTGTACTCGTCCATGGATCTAGTGCCCTGCTCCAAGAAAATATGTAACAATATCTCGAAACACGGCACTAAAGAACCAAATAACCAACCAACAAGTGATGCTCCATTTCTACCAGGTGATGCGGGGGAAGAATTTCTCCAGGAAGCTCTGAGCGAAAGTGGCCCAAGTAATAGGCCTCTCTGCTTCTCGGATTCTGCCCTCCACCAGATGTGGGCCAAACCCACCAACTGGACGCACACCACATCCACACGGTCGGCATCAATGACCCTACTACCTGTAGCAGACTCTCCATCCGTATCAGCCACTGCTCAGCCTCAAGTGGCATCTCAGTACCAGCCACTTATCAGGGTGCACCCTCATGAAGTCCGCAATAGTACCTGGACGAGGGGGCAAAACGACCAGGGCAGGCACAACAGGGGTCCGGACAGCAGCGTTCCGGTTAGCAGCCTCCAATGCGGCCTTAACCAGTTCGTTGTGCTCCGACTGCATCTGAGCAATCTGCTAGAGCACATGAGTAACAGCTGCCAACTCGGGATGGTCTTCTTGCGAGCGAGAAGACGAAGCATTCCCACGAGCCATAGTCTGCACAAAACCCAAAACAATTAGCATTTAGATCAAGTTAATTATTAATTTTTTGTGCAGTGCATGGCCTGTTAGCAGTTGAGTAAATCCTGACTGAGTCAAGTTTGTCTAATATATTAGTCAAACTAACACATTAGCCAAACATGAGGCTCTGATACCACTGAAAAACTTGTCACGCCCTGCTTCCCAAAAGGAATACGGAATACGGTACGCGACTAAGCCCAACGAATGGTTTTCACCTCCATAAACTATACGGATCTACTTAACTCAGCCCAACAGTAAATATGGCAGTATACTCAACCACACATGCATGAACAATTATAAATCAATAGTATTTATTTGTAACAATAATAAATATTCTAAACAAATACAAGATCTGAATCAAAACAATACTCCGGGACAATGAGCCCAATACAAGTCTCAGTATAGTTACATGAATGAAATAGTTCAAAACAAAATATTAAGCATGAATTTTCCAATGTGCAACTCAAAACATTTGCTAACCAACTCCAGTAGGCAAATGATCACCAAAACCTGTTCATTTAACAATTACAAGGAAATAGGAAGACAGGAAGACATGATGTCCGTTAGTTGCAAGTTCCGGGCCGCAAGTAGTACAAGTAGGAAAATAGAAAGGGAAAATATAAAACAAAAATAGGAAGTACTGACATGGACAAAAGCAACAGTATGTGACAGTCTACAGATAACAGAAAACCGTAGGTAAACAGTAACGATAACAGTAACAGTAACAGTTAAGGACAACTGTAACAGTAACAGGATGTGACAGTGAAATAGTTATTCTTATGTCTAATGTTCATTACTATCTAGGTAGCACTTCATGTGTCCCAAATTTTGCCACATGGTTGCTACATTCAAATAGTTTCGTTTTTAGATTTCGTAGTGGAACCTATAGGGTTGTATATTCAGAAAAACAGTAACAGTAACAGTAATAGCGAATAGTAACAGTGTCATGGATCATGCCTTCATGCATCCAGAGAAAAAAAAAATAGTTGGTACCCCAGTAAACAGTTGGGAGAAATGAGTCCCCTTCTCAATACACATTTCTATATTGTCCACTACTAGATCTTTCCCTTAAACCCCGGCTTGATTATTTTTCATTATTATTAAACAGATGTGATGAACACAAATAGGGATAAAGACATGGCACGAACAAAGGACAAGTCTATTATGAAAAGGGAACACAACGGGTGACAAAAACAACCTATAACAGTTGAAACAACGAAACTTTCAGTTCTGGACAGCAAGACACTACTGCACCAAATCTGAGATTCCCGTTGCTACAAAACTGCAATCTAGATCCATCAGAAAATCTAGAAATTAGACTCTCTTCCGAATCGAGCGCATATATACAAGTCATACATTAGCCATAGTAACAGGTCCTAAAACAGCATTTAATACAAAATTAATGTTCAGCCAGAATATGCAAAATCTAGTTTGTAAGCATGTAAAAAGTTTTAAAACATCGTAATTAAATCTGAAAAAAATTTGGAAGATTCCCTAGCATATCTAGTCTCAACATATAAAATATCATGAAATTATACTACAGATAGTACATTCAATATAATTGGGAAAACAGAGTAGTGTAACAAAATTGTAATTCTGAAAGTTCAGACACAACAGTACAAAAACAGAGATAATTCACAAAATACAATTCAAAATCCAGATCCGTCGAAAGGGTGTTAAAATAGACAAATCAGGCTCCAATACATATTGACAAAGTTTTCACCAAAAACTCATAGAATCAGGTTGAAAAAATAATTTTTTACTGAACAGCATGCAGTTTGGAAATTGCTTGATTGGTTTCATAAGCATGAAAGGAGTTATGAAAGTCATTAAATAATTCTGCAAAAACTAGGGGCTGATCCTAGTCATAACTAAACATAACCAGAAATATATCAAGTCCAAATTCTACTTTTAATATCAGTTTTAAAATAATAATTCATACAGAAATCATATAATTCAGAATTTGGATACAACTGCAGTAAAACAGTGATAACTCATGCATCGAAATTCAGAATTCAGATCCGTCGAAAGTTCTGAAAACTAGAAAACAAAGCCTACAAATCATACTCACAAATTTATTTATTTTACTGAAGTTAACAGGGATGAAATTACTATACTAAAATAGGGCAGCAGTAAAACAAAACTTATTTCATGCATTTCATCAAACAATTTAATTACAATAGATCCAATCTAAAATGTCATATAAAGCATGGTATCTAGGTTACTCAAATCAACATGGCATGTGTATTAACAGTCTATAATAAGATAGTACATCTAACAAAGCATCTTTGTAACAATTATCTATAACATACGGTGTGTCACAAACAAGCATACAATCAAGATGTCCATCTAAACTAATTTATTTTTCATCCAACGGGTGACAACTTATTGTGAAACAGTCATGATCAAGAGATGAAGGAACAGATCAACTGACAATATATGATTATCATCATGACAGTGGCAACAAATGCATGCAAGACTACTTACGGTATTTAACTTGTATGAAAAACAAATACATACAAACTACTTGCCTGATAACGACCACGAAGAAGATGAAAGAATAACGGAAATGGATCCGGAACAATGAACACAACCACACGAACAACAGCAAGAACCAATGCCAACACAATAACACGTGCGGAGCACGTGCTCTCACACAGAGTGGTGACAGCGGTAGTAAGGGAGAGTGGGTCGGTGGTTTTTGACCACAGCAGTGGCGAGACGGCACAGCGAAGAGGGGACCTCGACGTTATGGAGGAATATGACGGCAACGACGGCACTAGCACAGCGTCGAGCGGGCGATGCGGTATTCGAGCGGGATAGCAACGACACAGGGCGATGGGTTGCCGGTGAGGAGGGGTCAAAATGACGACGATGGGGGATGCTGGGCGCGACGGGGATGGGTGCAGACGGGAGAGAGAGAAAGATCGGGATAGGGGGTGATCGATGTTAGGAGAATAATTAGATTAGGGTTTAGATAATTACAGTTAGGGTGTGATTAGTAGGGTTGTATAGAGTCAAAGCAGGTTTGGGTTAATGGGGTAGTATCCAATAGGAAGAGAAATAGTCAAATATTAATCAAATAGGCCGTGAATTATGTTTAGATGAAACACAAGGGAAAGAACAATTATTTAGATCAATCAAATTGAGAAATAAGGCTGAATCAAAGCAAAATGAATTATAAAGAGAGAGAACAACACACAATTCAAAAAGGACGAAAATAATTACAATTAGAAATAAAATAAAATAACCAGTAATTTAATTAAATACAAACAAAAATATAATAATGAGTCACAGGGGTTACAATTATTCTACAGGGTCCATTGTATTTTTTATAATCATTGTTGCCGCTGAAATCGGTGTGGGGGCAAACAGATAGATTTGTGGATTCGAGGGAAGTTGAATAGTCAAACCTGAACACCTTCACCAGAGCTTGACCGAGATTCTCCCGCCATTGACCTACAAAAAGTGTGAAACACCGGGGTTGATTCCGGCGACGCACCCTCCGACGCTCTTATAAGTAATCAGAAAGATTATGAAAGAGCTTTGATTGGCAAAAGATTGATTACCTGGTAATAGTGGAGGATGGGGGGTATTTATAGCTGCCTTAGGAACCAGTTTCGGGATAAGATCAAATCCCTACTTCCCAGTGAATGGATAGAAGTGATCAGGGCCGTTGATCAGGGACAATCATAAACCCTAATTTTCCTATCCAGCTGGACTGGGTTTCTTGCGGGTTGGCTCACGCACCTAGTAAGACGGATCTGTTTATCGGTTATTGGGCCTTTGGGAAAAGGCCGAGTTCCTATTTCAGAACCGTTTGTAGGTGAAATTACCATTTTACCCCCGAGCTTTAAGATTCATGTCCGATTTGAATGGTCTCAATTTAACCCTATTTTTAGCCATATCACGAGCCCCCCACTCCCGAAGACTGAGTTTGATCAGCCTTCGAGGAGTAGTTTTACTGTTCTAATGGCTTGTGGGGTTGTATCGGAGTCCAAATGAGGGGTGTCGAATCTTCATGTGAGGTTTTATGGTGATTTTTGGAGTTGGTTGCGCGCCCAAGGTTATTCTTGAGCTCTTCTGGATTTTTGGTGACTTTTCTTAATTTCTATTTATTTTTCGGAACAGTTATTTAATTTGCGAAGCAGTGATTTATTGTTCGGGGGCATTAATTAATTATCCTAAGCAATAATTATTTACCCGGGGGTTCAAAATATTTCTCCGAATTTATTATTATTTTTTAGAATTTTTAATTACTTTTTCGCAATTTTTACATAAATAATTCGAATTTAATAAATAAAAAAATTAATTTTTAATACCATTTATGACGTGGTGCAATCTGGGACGCTCGTCAGCCCAAAGCGTGAATATCTGAGTGATTGGACGGTCCGAGTGGCTCGACAGCACTTTTCTTCGCTTGTGACGGTCGGTGCCCCGGTAGCTCGGTCATAGCTCCTCGGTAGCTCGGTAGCTCGGCGCTTCACAAGCTCTCAAGCTACGTGGCTAAATCTGGAGCGTCCATCATGGTGCGAATCACAAGGTAGGAGGCTGAGATCACGAGAAAACATGATTTTGTCGTTTTGTGAGCGTGGCATGATCCGAGCCACTCATCATCTTTTGGCACGAATATTGGAACAATCTGACGGTTTAAGTAGCTCGGCAGCATTTTCTCCAAATGTGCAGGTCGGTGCCCTAGTAGCTCGGCAGAGTGCCTCGGTAGTTCGGTAGCTCGGTGCTTCATGAGCGGCCGAGCTACGTGGCTAAATCTGGAGCGTCCATTAGGGCGCGAATCTCGATGTAGGAGGCTCAGATCACGAGAAAATGTGATTTTGTCGTTTTGTGGGCGTGTCTGAATCTGAGCCGCTCATCCACTTTGGGCACGAATCTTGGGACAATCAGACGGCCCAAGGAATTCGGCATCATTTTTCTCCAAATGTGGAGGTCGATGCCTCGGTAGCTCGGCAGAGTGCCTCGGTGGCTCGGCTCCTCATGAGTCGTTGAGCCACATGGCGACATCTAAAGCATCCATCAGCACACGAATCACGTTGCAGGCGGCTCAGATCACGAGAAAACGTGATTTTATCGTTTTGTGGGCGTGTCTGAATCTGAGCCGCTCATCAACTTTGGGCGCGAATCTTGGGACAATCAGACGGCCCAAGGATTTCCACGTCATTTTTCTCCAAATGTGGAGGTCGGTGCCTCGGTAGCTCGGTAGAGTGCCTCGGTGGGTCGGCTCCTCATGAGTCATTAAGCCAAGTGGCAACATCTGGAGTGTCCATCAGGGCACGAATCACGATGCAGGCAGCTCAGATCACTAGAAAATGTGATTTTGTCGTTTTGTGGGCATGTCTGAATCTGAGCATCTCATCAACTTTGGGCACAAATCTTGGGACAATCAGACATCCCACAAAGTTCGGCAGTATTTTTCTCCAAATGTGGAGGTCGGTGCCTCGGTAGCTCGGCAGAGTGCTTCGATGGCTCGGCGCCTCATGAATTGCCGAGCTGCGTGGCTAAGTCTGAACCGTTGCCGCCCTTCTCCATTCTGTCGTTTAGCCTTCCTTAACGAGCTTGAGGGGAGCCCCAAGCGTTACAAAGCCCAAGAGTCGCTTCTTTCACTATAAGTTTTCACCCCCCCTACTCTTTCCCTCATTCTTTCACTTTTCACTCTCAAAATTCACTTTCGCTCTCGAGTCGCTCTGCTAGCGGAGATTTTTGCTCAGTGGTGGATGCGTTAGCTGTCGCGGAAGGCAAGGCAATTTCCAGCGAGGTTTTTCCGACCAAGAATGTCACATCAAGGTTAGTATATATATTCTCACTCTCATATATATACCCTACGAGATGTCACGAGCGTCCTCGGGTAGTGAGGCTTCTTCCTCGGGAGGTCAGAGTGATCGGCAGTTAGTTCACGAGGAGGGGGAAGAAGTGCAGAGCCGAGCGAGGGGGAAGAAGATAATAGGGTTGTCCGCAGCCGAGCCGACCTCTTCGCTCGTCAAGGAGAAGGGGAAGGAGGTGGCTAGGCCAGTGGTCGTCGAGATGGTGGTAGAGACCGTGAGACGAGCAGAAGAAATGGGTCGACTACCGATGGTGTTATCCGGCCACGGGGGGATCAGGCAGTATACCGGCGAGCTGCTGACCAAGACCGTCTATGGATGCTCAGAAACATACGAAGAGAACGAACCGAGGGAGGTTACCGAAGTCGACGATATACCCTCGGTTCTAACCGAACGAGATCTGCTTCGGATTCGGAAGAGCTTCGTCATTCCCCCGGAGTACACCTTGATTCTCCCCGGTCCTGGGGTGCGGGCGTGCACAGCATTCACGCCCGACACTTGTGTCTTCGCCTACGACGCATTAAATGTCGTACTGCGTCTCCCCCTCCATCCCTTCGTGACCGAGGTGCTCCGGTGGTATGAACTGAGCCCGATCTAGTTCATGCCGAACATGTGGTGACATGTGCTTGGATTTCTGCTCCAATGCCGAACAGCGAAGGTGGAGCCTCAGCTCGTCTCCTCAAGAGTTTGTACCGGATCAATCGGATGAGCAAAACCGAACACCGGTACTATCTGTCGCCTCGGAAAGGCATCAAGTTGATAGAGAACCCAGACTCTATCAAGTCGTGGAAGGGTAAATTCTTCTTGATCTGAGGCCCTTCGGCATGGGACTTCCCGACCCGGTGGAAGGAGGACGTGCCGAAGTATGCAAAGGCCGAGCCGGTGTTGACTCCGGCCGAAGCAGAGGTTGCGGTGAAGCTGGTCGGCCTCCCGATGTTGAGTTGGAGGGACATAACCGAGGATGTGCTCCATGGGTCGGGCATTAGTCCGATCGACCCGAGTACGCTCCGGACATCTCTATTTCCTTGTTTACTTTTTGTTACGCATTATATTTTCTAACTTTGTTTTCTTTATTCGACAGAGGCTCCGAGCATGGATTTTAGGGCAATCATGGCTGAGCGGAACAAGGCCACCGAGGCCAAGAAAAGGAAGAGGACGAGCGTGGGGTCTTCGTCCAGCCGACCCACCAAGGTTCCTTCGGCCGCGACTGCAGATCTTCTTCAGCCGACCCCTTCTGATCCTTCGAGCGAAGGCTTCTCCATCTCGGCAGCTTTGGTGCTCGAGGCCCCGCCCCTTACCGAGCAGGCCGAGGCCATACTGATCGAGAGCCACAAGAAACTGTTCGTCCCTAATTGGCGGGTGATGAACCATGACGATTTCTTGGGGGATTCGGTGATGAGTATGCAGGCTCTTCGTCATCTCACGACCCCAAAAGACCGAGCCACATTGAAGGCAGGGACGGCAAGTGACGATGCTCTAGAGCTAGCTCGGTCGCTCATGTCGGTAAGTTTTCTCAGTTGATTTCGATAATCTTTTGAAAATTTTCTAAGTTTTTAGCTCGGCTTCCATTGCGTTCTAACTGCTTCTTCTTGCAGGCCATGTGCCACTTCAGCCACCTTCTCAAACAGTACGCCGAGCAGGAGAGGGAGTTGAAGGCTGCTTGCGACAAAGACCAAGCGGAAAGGGCGAGGGTCATAAAGCAGTTTGAGGCGGAGCAGCGCTACTCGGATGCTTTGGTGGCACAGGTTGCCAACTTGGAGGCGGCCTTGGCACAGGCGAAGGAGAAGCTCGCCTCGGAGGTGGCTAAAGCAGCCGAGGAGAAGGCCGAGGCGAAGAAGGCCCTGGAGGCCGTGATGCGGCAGAAGGACGAGGTCGTGGAGTCAGCAAGGGCAGAGATAGATTCTGATGCCAAGAAGCACATGATGGCCAACATGAAGCAGTCCTATGACACCGTACTCGAGCACGTCGAGGCTTAAGTTCCCGGCTTCGACAGGTCGGGGTACGGGCTGTGGGGTCCGGCCGGCGTGGAGGACCCGGAAGCCGAGAAAGAGGCCGAAGGAGAGGAAGTGGACGAGCAACAAGGTGATGAGGCCATGGTGGTGGAGGGAGGGGGCGACGAGGCTGCGGCCGACCCCCCAGCCATAGTGGCAGAGGAAGGGGAGCCGTCTACCGAGGTGCCCGTTGCCGAGCTACCACCTAAGGTGGCCCCTTGATCTTTGTTGCCTTGTATTTTTTCTTCTCTTTTTTCATGTATCGCCTTGTAGCGGACTGGCCACCGCTTTTTTGTTATGAATGAAATTTTGCTTTCTTTGACTAAGTGTTGGGGTTGGTCTTGTTTTGGATACGTCTTGATTTGAAATTTCTCTAAGGGTTGAAAATAATTTCGTTTTGAAATCCAACTAAGTGTTGAGCACCACTCACTTTAAAATCTAGCTAAGTATTGAGAACAACTCGCTTTGAAATCTATCTAGGTGTTGAGAACTCGCTTTGAAATCTTGCTAAGTGTTGGTAACAACTTTGCTTTGAAATTTAGCTATGTGTTGCTCGAGCTTAGTGTTGTTGTGTTCTTTTAGATCGCTGAGTTGCGTCTAGCGGAGGCATCGCCAAACACGGTGGTGGCTGAGGCCTCTCACCTCCGAGCTGACTTAGGAGCGATGAAGTTGGCCCTTTCTCGCAGTCGAGAGTGTTTTCTCAAGAGCGAGTTGGATCTAGACCAGCTCAAGCTAACGCTGTCGAAGCGTCTCTCCGAGCTGATGCAACTAAAGAAACGAGCTCGAGAAGCTCCTCCCGGAGGGGAGGTGGAGTCGCTTCGGAAGGCGCTATCTGATGTTTCGACGGAGAGAGATGATCTGTTAGCTGAGATTCACGGCTTGACGATACCAGAAGACGAGCTTTTGGTGGGGAGAGAGGAACTAACTACAGCGATGGGCAAGTTGACGGCGGAGCTGGACGAGCTGAAGAGGGTTACAGTCGACAAGAGCATCGAGGTTACTCATCTCCGTCGAATTATTACCGACATCTCTGGTGATGCAGGCTCTGCTCGGCTTCCTCGCTTCAAGATAGCCGTGAAGGACGACTCTCTGAAGCAACGAATCGTCAAACTCGAGGCTGAGGTCGCTCGCCTCAAACCCCAACCTGAACAGATTAATATCAGAAGCACGTCATGTACTCGTGAAGAGAGCAAGAGAGGAATTTCCTTTTACGAGCTTGTGACTCGCTCGCTTGCTGCTCGGCAGAGCCCTGTTGACACACAAAGTGGGGTGGCTGCTTCGTCGAGCAGAGCATCTGTTGGGGCCACCGTCAGAGGTAGTGCTGAAGATGCGTCTCAGTTTGACGGTCTAGAGACGAGCTCCGAGGTTAGGTGCCGCCGTCCCCGGGTGTGTAATACCCCGATTTTCCTTAATACATAAAGATTATTTATTTTTTTTCATATGGTATGCTTGCGTAGCATGTGACTATTATTTTCTCCACATGATGAATAAAGTATATTGTTTCCTATAAAGTATTTTTCTTAAAGCCCAATGTTGATTCATTTATTTTTCTTTTAAATATTTTTGGCCCAAATGGATTTAAGCCCATAAATTTAATTCCTACAACTTGTATGTGTAGCATCTTTTTCTTTTTATATTTTTCCGGGTATTGATGTACAATTTATGTAATGGGGTTTGTGTGTACACGTGCACTCCATGTACACGTGCACAAGGAACAAAACTTAGCCGGATTGTGGGGTAATGGACTTAGGTCATGGGTGGTTACTCTTGGGGTGTGGGTAGTTTCTCAACTCCCGAATGGATCTCAGCCCTTGATTTTCCAACCTCCTAATTCATCTCAACCCTCCATCTCACTCTAGTTTATGTATAAATACCCCTCCCATTTCCCTATCTCTTTTACACTAAAATTTTCTAAGATTATTATTGTAAGAGAGTTAATTGTGAGTTTGTGTGTGGGAGCTTTTCTGTGGAGACAAGCAGCATTTCTGAGGAGCTCGGTGTGGAGCAAAGGAGCAAGAAGGCGTTCTCTACTTTGAGGAACTTTTGCGGGATTTCGTTTATTTCTTCATATAAGGTGGGTGTTTCTCAGGACTTCTAATTTAGGAATGATACTATAATTATTATGATTGATGCCATGTTATAAAAAGTGAATTGAATGTAGTAGAAATTGCTTGAACATGCTATTAATATTGAGAACGGGACTGTCGGTACAGTCGACTGCCATGTGAGCCAGCCGACTGGTACGAGACACTATTTTCATAATGTGCTGATAAACATGTGTGCAAATAGACATGATGGTGTGACTACTAAATTGACATTTTTCCCTATGACACATATGATGGAGGGAAGGTAAATGAATGAAGAAAAGAACTAGTGATGATTAATAACTTAGAATTGTCGGAGCAGTCGACTGATGTTGTGTTAAGTCGATTGGTACTTCAATCTGATTGTGACTATTTGGAAGTTCCATAAATTAAGATATTCCAGTATGTAGACCCAGCATGATGACTTGAAATTTATATCTTTATCTTCGTAAGGAAGTTATGAATATGTGTGAATGCATGTTTAAGAGATTTCCCTTCAGGAAGAGACAACATTCGTAACGTGAAGTTTCGTGATTGTAACATTACTGAACAAGAGAACTCTGTTTATGAAACATGAATTTATGTATTCTGTAAATTGATATCATGATACAAGTACATGTAAGAACTGTAAGATAATTCGTTAATTTGAAAAGTGGATCTGTCCAGTCGACCGAATGCGTGTAGCAAGTCGACTGATCTGGACTTGAAATTGTGCTGTTGAAATCCCAGGACAGACGACTGGTGGATGAACAGTCGACTGTCTGGTGGACAACTTGTGAACCTGAAAAGTTACGGGACAGGCGACTGGTTGTGTACAACAGTCGACTATCCCGAGCATTTACGATGATACTGTATGTGACTGTATGAGTCGACTGGTGTTCTTCCAAGTCGACTGTACAGAGTGGACTTTGATATATTTGAATTCATGTTATTTACTTTTGGTAATTGTGAACTTTATGATTTAAGTCGATGGACTCTGTTTATGGCTGTATGAATTATGTGAAATGAATCATAGATGAGAATTGAGAATTAAATGAAAATATGAAATGTTAAATCATGATGAGAAAGTCTGTGAGACTCTAAAATGAATTATGAGCTGATGATGCTCAATTGGATATTGTGAATTTGAAATTGAACGAAAGAGTAGCTAAGTCTCCCCGGCAGTGAATTGAAATGATGTTGAGAAATAGACCAGGTTGGTCAAGTGAAATGAAATGATAAGTCCGGTTTTGATGGAGAGGCTAACTCTAGAGCTTGATTTTTATTCATGATTCTAATGTAACTTTAATACATAGTGTGGAGGTGATGAAGGTGAGAGAAAAACATGAGTATGAGAGCTAGGGTACGGTGCGGGTGTGTGAGCCGCAGAATGCATGCTTGATGAGTCAAGACATGGCGCGGGCACAACTCAGTAATGATCAGACTTTAGTCACGCTTATGGGATGTTTTGGTGACTGCAAGAGGATTGTGTTCAGGGAGGAGGCTGAATTGTCGCAGAATGCATGCTTGACGAGTCAAGACATGGCGCGAAATTCTACTCCAGGGGCCAGGATACATGCTTGTACTCATAGAATCATCTAGGATACTCACTGAAATTACATAAGTAGAGTAAGTCATGGCGGGGGATTGAACCCTACAAAAATGAAGAACGATTAAGAGGCTTGCCCTCGAACCTATGTAGTATGGGATGCATATAATTCGAACAAGTGCGCATTAGTGTCATGTTAATTAAATAAATTGCATTAAGGATTAAGTGCACAATCATGACACGACATCTTTAAAAGTTCCCTTTTGTTTTTACATGCTTATTATGAACAAATTGTGATTTTGTTAAGAAATGAGATTCATTATACTGTTTCTGGCATAGAGAGGATGGCCACGTATAATTATCGTCGGTTGAATAAACTGATGTACCCACAGTTTTGTATGCAGGATAAATTACATGTAAAGAGGAATGGATGCATAAAGATCTTATTATGTTGTTGTTCATTTATGTAAATGTTGTATATTTTGCTTCCGCTGTGTAAATTTAAATGTAAGATGTTGTAACTCTGATGTAAAAAGAAAAGTTTGAATTTCCTTGTAAAATTGTACTCAAAGAAAGTGAAAAGATCCTGAAGAACATCTCGAATTCAGTGATTTGGGATTCGGGGCGTTACAGAGTGTCTTTAAACCGGAACATCCCTGCCCCGAGGAGGCATTGAAAGAGTTGTTGTAATTTTGGCTTTTCAAATTTTGTAACTCTTCGTAGAGATGAGTAACTGGTCTTGTAATCTGAGTTTCCTCAAACTTTAAACTTTATAGAAGTTAAAGCTTGTTTATTCTTTTGTGCTTGTGTGTTTGCGTGTTTAGTTAATCCTCTATGGTTGTAGGAGTACTTCTAAAGGGCGGACCACTTCTTACTCGCTCATGAGTGAGGAGTAGAAGTGGAGTCGAGCCAAGCTTTGAACTCCGAACTCTTTGTTTGAGTAAGTTTCAACGGTTGTGGAAGCAGTTCTGAATGGCAAACCACTTCTAACTCGCTTAAGAACGATCCTGCAAAGCGGAGTCGAGCCAAGTTATGGTCTCTGAACTCGTCGTTTGAGTAAGTTTCAACGGTTGCGGGAGTAGTTCCGAATGGCGAACCACTTCTAACTCGGTTAAGAGCGAGCCTGCGAAGCAGAGTCGAGCCAAGTTTTGGACTCCGAACTCGTCATTTGAGTAAGTTTCAACGGTTGTGGAGCAGTTCCAAATGGCGAACCACTTCTAACTTGCTTAAGAGCGAGCCTGCGAAGCGGAGTCGAGCCAAGTTTTGGACTCCGAACTCGTTGTTTGAGTAAGTTTCAACAGTTGCGGGAGCAGTTCCGAATGGCGAACCACTTCTAACTCGCTTAAGAGTGGGCTTGCGAAGCGGAATCAAGCCAAGTTTTGGACTCCGAACACGTCATTTGAGTAAGTTTCAACGGTTGTGGGAGCAGTTCCGAATGGCAAACCACTTCTAACTCGCTTAAGAGCGGGCTTGCGAAGCGGAATCGAGCCAAGTTTTGGACTCCGAACACGTCGTTTGAGTAAGTATCAACGGTTGTGGGAGCAGTTCCGAATGGTGGACCACTTCTGGCTCGCTTCAGAGCGAGCTTGTGAAGCGGAATCGAGCCAAGTTTTGGACTCCGAACTCGTCGTTTGTGAAAACACAATTAATGTTTTAAACAGAGAGATAAAACAATCACATGAGAATTATCAGGCAAAAGAAGTTCTTTATTAATAACTGCTAGTCGGTCGCTTCTAAGTTGCAGGCCGTTATTACAATGGGAAAATAAAGAAGCAAGTACAAATAACAAGAAGATAGGAATGGCTCGACTATTGATGGTACTCGGAGAGGCGTTCAAACACTCTCTTGGGACTTTAGTAAATGGTCGGCGTTCCAAGTTCTTGGTATCTCTCTGCCTTCGAGCTCTTCAAGACAATATGCTCCTGGCCGAACTACCTTGGAGACTTTGTATGGTCCTTCCCAATTCAGGGCTAGCTTGCTCTTTTGGCTGGGGAATGAGATGGCTAGCTTTCTGAGGACTAAGTCCCCCTCCTTGAGATCTGTAGGACGGACCCTTTTGTTGTAGGCCTGCTCGATCTTCTCCGATAATTTTGCTGGCGAGTCGAAACTCTTTCGTGGAGCTCATCGATGAGGTCCAAATTGGCTCGGAGCTCTTTGGCGTTCTGCTCTTCATTATAGGCAATAAGGCGAGGGGATGGCAAACCAACTTCTAAGGGGATTACGGCCTCAGACCCGTAGGTGAGATTGAATGGCGACTCTCCTTTGGGGGTCCTTTTTATAGTGCGGTAGTTCCACAATACATTAGGAAGTTGTTCTGCCCATAACCCTTTGGCCGACTTGTCTAGTCTCTTCTTGATGCCTGAGAGGATCTGCTTGTTGGCATTCTCTATTTGACCGTTGGATTGAGGATGGGAGACGGAGGAGAAGCGTTGCTGAATGTCGAGGTCTTCACATAAAGAGCGGAATGTTGTCCCTGTAAACTGTGTTCCGTTATCTGTTACTAGGACTCGAGGTATGCTGAACCTACAGATTACATTTTTCTAGAAAAACTGCAGCACTTTATTCTCAGTAATGGTTGCTAGTGGTTCAGTCTCGATCCATTTGGAGAAATAGTCGATTGCCACGACTAGGAACTTGAGCTGGCCTGGAGATGGTGGGAACGGACCTAACAAGTCTATCCCCATATTGCGAAGGGAATTGGGCTCGAGAGAGATGTGAGTTGTGCTTGCAGTAGGCGGCCGATATTGGAGAATTGTTGACAGGGGCTGCATTGTCGGACATGTTGCTCGGCATCCTGAAGTAGGGTAGGCCAGAAGTATCTGTAGTTCAAAACTTTCCTGGCGAGGGACCTTGATCCTGAATGGGCTCCACCTATACCTTCGTGGAGTTCTTTCAAGGCATATAAGGCATCTTCTGGTTAGAGACATCTCAAGTCAGGTATGCCATCGACTTGGGTATAGGAGCGTTTGTACAAGACTTTTTCAACAAGAGTGTATCGCTCCGCTCTCGTTTAGATCCGGCGAGCTTCTTTAGGATCTTGGGGGTGGGTCCCGTCTCTGAGGAACTCAATCAAAGGCTTCATCCAGTTATCCCTGAGTTGGACAAGCAGCGACTCCATCGAGTCGGGGGCTTCTTCTTCGATGCTAGGCCTTAGTAGTACTTCGATGAGGACGGTCTGCTCGAGACCTTGGAGGGAGGAGGAAGCTAGTTTGGAGAGGGCATCGGCTTGGGAGTTCTCCTCTCTAGGGATCTGCTGGAGTTGTACCTCTTGAAACGAAGCCATGAGAATTTGGACCTTGGCTAGGTACTTGGCCATTCGGTCGTCTCGCGCCTTATATTCTCCTAAGACCTGATTCACCATAAGCTGCGTGTCACTAAATATCTGGACACGTTGCGCTCTTGCCTTGCGAGCCATGCCCAAGCCTGCTATTAGTGCTTCGTACTCAGCTTCGTTGTTGGAAGCTTTGAAGTTGATGCGGAGGGAGTATTGGAGAACGAAGTCATCTGGGCCTGCCAGATTGACTCCGGCTCTGCTCCTTTCAGCACAAGATGATCCATCTACATACACCGTCCAGATTGGAGGTCTATTTGCCGCTTGACTTACTTCCGGGATCGTGCTTTCCACTATAAATTTGGCTAGGGCTTGGGCCTTGATAGCAGTCCGAGGCTGATAAGATATGTCGGGTTGACTTAGCTCGATTGACCACTTCATTAGACGTCCGGAGTTCTCGGGCTTATGCAGGACCTGCTTGAGCGGCTGGTCGATAAGGATGACCACCGAATGGGATAGAAAATAGGGGCGGAGCTTCCTGGCTGCCATAACCAAGGCGTAGGCTATCTTTTCCAATCTCGGATAGCGAAGCTCGGCGTCCCTAAGGACCTTGCTCACATAATAGATAGGCTTCTGAGCCTTGTCTTCTTCTCTCACTAGCACAGCGCTGAGGGTCTGCTTGGAGGCAGCGAGGTAGAGGTAAAGTGTTTCCCCGCTAGTTGGCTTGCTGAGGAGTGGGGGGTTGACCAAATACGCTTTTAGTTGGTCGAACGATTCTCACTGCTGCTGATCCCACTCGAAGCCCTTAGCCCCCCTGAGGTCTTTAAAGAAAGGGAGACACTTTTTCCTGGACTTGGACAGGAAGCGCCCTATAGCCGCGAGGCATCCTGTAAGCTTTTGCACTTCTTTCACATTTGTAGAGGGAGCCATATTGAGTATGGCTTTTACCTTGTTAGGATTGGCTTCAATCTCCCTTTGACTGACCATAAAGCCCAGAAATTTACCAAATGAGACCCCGAATGCACACTTATTCGGGTTTAGTCTCATTTTGTGCTTCCTCAACACGTCGAATGCTTCTTGGAGGTCGGCGACATGGTCGGACCCCTGGATACTTTTTACTAGCATATCATCGACGTAAACCTCCATGTTCTGGCCGATCTGGTTCTTAAAGACCTTATTGACGAGGCGTTGGTAGGTGGCACCGACATTTTTGAGCCCGAAGGGCATTACTCTATAGCAATAGAGGCCTTGATCTGTGACGAAGGACGTCTTCGGGATATCCGGGGAGAACATTCTGATTTGGTTGTATCCGGAGAAGGCATCCATGAAGCTCAACAGCTCATGGCCTGAAGTAGCGTCGATCAAGGTGTAGATGCTGGGGAGTGGGAAAGGATCCTTGGGGCATGCCTTGTTCAAATCTGTGAAGTCGATGCAAATTCTCCAACTTCCATTGGCCTTCTTAACCATAACAACGTTAGAAAGCCAATCGAAATAATTGACCTCTTGTATGAACCGGGCTTTGAGGAGCTTCTCCACTTCTTCCTTTATAGCTTGCTGGCACTCAGGGGCAAACTTTCGCCTCTTCTGCTGGACCGGTTTGGACCTCAGAGCGACGCTTAGGTGGTGGACCAGGAGCTCTTCGGTAATTCCTGGCATGTCGGCAGCCAACCATGCGAAGAGGTCCCGATTCTTCTTTATGCACCGGACTATATCGGAACAGAGGGCAGAGCGAAGGGTTTTGCTGAGGAAGAATTTGCAGGTCGGATCTTGCTCCAAGAAGAGCAATTCCTCCAGCTCGCCTATCGGTTCTGAAATAGGCTGGGTGTTCCCTTGGGGAATCTCAAGGGTCTCGAGGAAAAAGACGGGTCCTCCGGTCGAGGTCATGTAGCATTTGCGGGCCATCTCTTGACTTCCCCTTACTTCCCCTACACCTGCCTTGGTGGGGAACTTCATTTTCAGATGATAAGCTGATGGGACGGCTTCTAAAGCAGCTAGGCCAGGTCGACCTAGGATCACATTGTAAGCTGCTGGGACGTCGACAACCATGAAGTCCATTGGCTCCGTTTGGGTAGTAGAATTTTTGCCAGCGGTTACGTCGAGGGTTATGACCGCTTCGATCGTCACTGGAACTCCTGTGAACCCATGGAGAGTGTAGCCGGCGGGCTTTAGCCTGTCTCATGATCATTTGAGTCCTCGGAAGGCCGCCAGGAAGAGGATGTTGACAGAACTGCCGTTATCCACTAGAATTTTTTTTGCTTTGAAGTTAGCCATGTGGAGGTTAATCACCAGTGCATCATTGTAGGGGGTTCGAACACCCTCTAGATCTTCATCCGAGAAAGTAACCGGGACTTCAAGACCTTTGGGAGGGGGTAGACTGTGCACCGAATTGACTTCCCTGATGAAAGCCTTTCGAGATGAGTTAAAGGTTCCTCCCATTGGACCTCCGTAGATGAGGTGTAAGATGCGCTTTTCTTCGAATTTGGGGGTCTCATCACGCCTCTCGGGATTCTTGTTAGCTCCCCTGAGGGGTGGAGGAAGATCGACCCAGTCCTTTCTTACAAACTTGGAGAGCTGCCCTCTCTGAATAAGGGCTTTGATCTCATTCTTCAAGGCCCGACAGTCATTGGTGTCGTGGTCGTGGTCTCGATGGTAGTGGCACCACTTCTCCTTATCCTTCTTCTTCTCTGGAGTATTCATCTTCGGGGCAGGAGGCAGGATCCCTTCTTTCTCTACCTCTATGAGAATAGATGAAACATTGGCGTTGAGAGGGGTAAACTTTTGAAATCTGGGAGGTGGACGAAGCTGACCCCCGTCGTCCTTTTGGAGCTTTTTAGTTCCCTCATCTTCAGCTGCCTTCCTCTTATTTCCAGAAGAGGATCCGTCAAATGTGGGACGATGTTCAGCTTCCTCTGCCCGGATATACTTCTTACTTCTGAGGAGGATGTCGGAGAAGTCCCTTAGGGGTTTTTTGGCTAGGGAAGACCGGAGGTTGGAGTTGAGGACATTGGACTGGAAGGCAGCTGCAGCGACCGATTGGTTGAGGGAGGCGATGGACCTGGCTTCCACGGTAAACCGCTTGACATAATCTCTCAACTTCTCGCCTTCTTCTGATTGAGGAAGAGTAATGAAATACTCATTTTTTTGGGGTAGCGACTGCTCACGAAGTGGGTTATGAAGAGGGTCTCGAACTGTTCAAATGAGAAGATGGAGGATGGAGCGAGGCGGGAGTACCATTCCCGAGCTGGGCCTTTGAGAGTGGCGGGGAAAGTCTTACATAGGAGGGCATCGGAGGCTTGATGAATCATCATGAGAGTTTTGAAACTCTCGATGTGATCCATGGGGTCAGACTCCCCGTATATGTCTCAAACTGCAGGGGGTTGAAGTTTGTTGGAACGGGTGCCTCCATGATGGTTCTAGAAAATGGAAGTCTGCTTGGTCAGAGGGTCCTCCCTCTTAGCTCCTCATCTCTATCTAGTTGACTGATGCGCCTCTCCATCTCGTGGAGACGGCGGTAGACAGCATCATCCCTTTGACGGTATCCTAGTGAGCCTCTGGACTCGTCTTCGTGCGAAGGGGAGCGTGGGCTACGGCGTCAATAACTTGGAGACTGGTGAGGGCTAGGAATGTGATGGCAGCGGCTCGAAGCTTAAGGAGGACTTAGGGACCGACGGCGAGGGCTTTGAACCGGCTGAGGAGTGGGAACCCTCTGAACATTATTGTTGTTGTTTGGTGGGATGTTGAGGGCCTGCAAGATTGTTGCCTGGAACTCTTGGAACTCTGCTCGGGTGATAGGTCCGTTCTGATCCCTCTGGGGCTGTCGACCAGCAGGAGAATGATGCCTTCTTCGTCGGTACTCCGAGGACTCCCTTTGTGTGAGACGACGTATTTCTAGAGAATATATGTATAAGAGTATATATATATATATAGTATATAGTATAGTATATATGTATAGTATAAAGAAAGAAAAAAGATGGTGGGATGGAGGTAGGTGACGTGTAGAAAGAAAGAAAGGAAAGAAGGAATGGATGATTGTGGCCTATAGGAAATCCTATGGGAATTGAAGGTGTGATGGGCCTAGGTGATGATCTATGGGGCTTAAGGAAGTGTGATTAAAATGATGGAATAAAATGAGAAGGATGCGTGTATGTGTTTGACCGGGGGTTGACCTAGGGGAATAATATCCCATATCGGTAGGATATAGGGAAGAAAATGTACATATATTAGGAAGCCAATGAGAAAGGAGTACCCAACTGTCCGTACACCCTTTTGAGGCAGCATGTGGTGGGCGTGGCTAGAATTTAGTTAATTGTGTGCGTACGAGTTGAGTGCGGGGCGTTACACTTTGCCACCTATGAAGAGGGGACCTTCTGTAGTCGCAGCAGCGAGAAGATCACGCATTTGGACGTTCTGAGCGAGAGGCTCCCTCTCGGGCCCGCCTTTCATCCAAATGGTGGCGAAGGTCCTCCTCTTTCTACCGGTTGATGATGACGTTGCGAAGGTCTTCTGAGGGCCGAGGGTTATGGGGTGCCATGGAGTCGGTGGAAGGGTTTTGTACTGAGATATGGTCGCGGTGATGAGGTTGCTTCTGAGGGTGAGGACGATAGGTTCCTATACCAGCGTTTTGGGGCCTGAGTGGAGCATGCTGGTGTTGAAGATTTTGGAGAGGAGGCTGCCTCTGCTGCAGCGGCGGATCGGGTTGAGGAGGGAGCTATCCCTAAGGCTGGATAGGTTGGAGGGGAGCCTCTGGTTGTGGTTGAGGAGGAGTGGGTCCACGGTTGGACCCTCTAGATCTCAACTTCCTTGGTGGCATGGCCAGAGGCGGTGTTGACCGGTGGAAGATGTTGGACTGCAATTCGTGTTTCCCACAGACGGCGCCAATCTGTTGCCGCTGAAATCTGTGTGGGGGCAAACAGATAGATTTGTGGATTCGAGGGAAGTTGAATAGTCAAACCTGAACACCTTCACCGGAGCTTGACCGAGATTCTCCCGCTGTTGACCTGCAAAAGTGCGAAACACCGGGGTTGATTCCGGCGACGCACCCTCCGACGCTCTTGTCAGTAATCAGAAAGATTATGACAGAGCTTTGATTGGCAAAAGATTAATTACCTGGTAACAGTGGGGGATGGGGGTGTTTATAGCCGCCTTAGGAACCAGTTTCGGGATAAGATCAAATCCCTACTTCTCAGTGAATGGATAGAAGTGATCAGGGCCGTTGATCAGGGACAATCATAAACTCTAATTTTCCTATCCAGCTGGACAGGGTTTCTTGCGGATTGGCTCCCGCACCCAGTAAGACGGATCCGTTTATGGGTTATTGGGCCTTTGGAAAAAGGCCCGGTTCCCATTTCAGACCCGTTTGTAGGTAAAATTACCATTTTACCCCCGACCTTTAAGATTCGTGCCCGATTTGAATGGTCTCGATTAAACCCTATTTTTAGCCATATCAATCATAAATGAGCAATCATACACATAATTTTCTCATTTACATAACCCAGCATACTAACTGTTTCTTAACTTACAAACCACCCAAAATTGTTCCTGTCTCTTGCTTCTAGAATAATAAGGGGCCTAAAATTATCCTTATTCATCGGTCTATATCAAAAGAAACTAAAAACATAACATTCTATGAACACAATTTCAAATTGGTATACCTTCCCGAAGTCCTCTACAAAAATCGACGCTACCACGTTGAAGAACACCCCAAACTCTCCTAGAATCTCTAAATAATTTGAAGATTGACATGATTTCGGTTGGGAATAAGCAACCCAAAATTTGAGCGAAAAGTTGGGTTTCCCATTTCGGTGGTTCGGTCAAAAGAAAAGGAGAAGAAGAGAAGAGAAAGGAGAAGGGATTTATTTGAGAATGGCAATTTCTTAAATATGTGGGTTTTTAAATAATAAGGGTATAGCGTTTCGGGCTTAGGCCCAAAATCAAATAGAATGCTCATTTTTAAGGGTTATCTTCAACCCCGAACTCCAAAATTTTCAACTTCTCGCTAGGACCATGCAAATTAATTTATGAAAATATTTCATCCTCTATTATGCACAAGTACACAGGAAAAATTTTGAGTTAAATCGGAATAATCTTTCCGAGAAAACTCGCCTTAAAAGTCCTATATTTTTCATTTTTTCCGTTTAACCCCGAATTCCAATTTAATTATTCTATAATAAAATAAAATCAATTAATATAAGAAAATATGATCAAAATCACAAATAAAATAATATAAACCAAGTATTGAATAATTTTAAAATTACAAGTGTTACAATAATACACCATTCTATCCCCATTTCTACATATAATACTTATATATATATATATATATATATATATATATATATAGAGAGAGAGAGAGAGAGAGAGAGAGAGAGAGAGAGAGAGAAACCTTCCGTTGCTCACTCTTCTAGTGAGCACTCGCTCACGACCGTTCGATTTCAGATCGCATCACCATCTTCATCTAACGGTGAGCATTCTCTCCGCTCAAACCAGGGAAGATGGGGACATTTACGTCAATTCCATCAATTCCATTTCTCTCTACGCTCTCCATTTCTCCTCACGCTCGAAATCCCCTATCTCTATCTTCTTCCTCACGCTCAAGTGCTCAACCCAAATCGACTCCCCAAGCCCTCGAAATCCCCAAGCCGAAGTTCCCTTATCCTCTTCCCCGTCCTCAAATTTGCAAAACCCCATCTCCTTCTCCTCTTCTCCTCTTCAATTCCGATGCGATCGAAACCCTACCTCAAATCTGGGAAACCCCAAATCAAAATCCCCAAGCCGGAGTTTCCTTCTCATCTTCTCCTCTTCCCTCTCTATTCCCCCAATTCGAGATCATAATCGAAATCCCCACATCCTCTTTCAGTCGACGCCCCTCTTCCCAACTACAAATCCGCAAATCCTCTTCACCTTTTCCTGCAGATATCACCTCTGACATCTACTCAGCTCTCCTAGCTCCGACATCACATCAGACTGCTAAAGGTAATTGGCACAAATTAATTTACTAAACATTTTAAATTTAATTTTGAGTTCCTTATTAGAATTTGTGTTTGTGTTTGTGTTTGTGTTTGTGTTTGTGTTTGAGTTTGAGTTTAGTTTAGTTATGGAAGTGTTTGTGTGTTATTGTGGAAGTTGTATTTATGTTGACCAGGTTACTTATATTGCTCAAACTAGGTTGCTTATATTTCTACTTTATGTGTAGAATATTCTAGAGGTTGTATTGCTATTTAATCTGTTGCTGGTATTGACTTGATAGGCATGGAGAGTGGGGAAGGCTGCTCACAACTTGGTGACAATTTTTTGTCGGTACAAGAAGGTGATTTTACACCCATAGTTGATGATCATCTAATACCAAAGCTAGGTATGACATTTGATACCCTTGAACAAGCAGAACAATTTTATAATAGTTATGCGAAATGTGGTGGCTTTCAAATGCGTAAGGGAAGTCAGAAACTCAAGGATGGTGAGGTAGTGGACAAGACGTTTCTTTGTAATAAAGCGGGGTTCTCGAAAAGTAGGAATAATGAAGTTAGGATGGGAACTACATCTAGAACTGCTTGCAATGCTTTGGTTCATGTCAAATTAAACAAAGTAGCAAATTCATGGTCATTTTATTCTTTTCATGAAGTACACAATCATGCTTTCACCTCACCTAGTAGATGACATTTGTTGCCGAAAAATCGTGTTGTGTCAAGTTTAGATAAACTATTAATGGAACAACTTTCGGGTGCTAATATCCCTACATGCAAACAAATGATTTTTTTTGAAAATACTAGTGGGGGATATGATAAGGTTGGTTTTACTGAAACTGATGCTAGAAATCATGAAAGAGACATGAGGGAGTCATTAAAAGGTCATGATGGCCAATTGTTAATTGACTATTTCCAATGGCAAAGGGAAAAAGATCCTTCGTTTTTTTATGCATTCGAGCAAGATGAGTGTGGTAGATTGTCTCATTGTATTTGGGTGGATGGTATAGCTCGAATGAATTATGAAGAGTTTGGTGATGTAGTTTCATTTGATGCAACACATAGTACAAACCGCTACGGTATGCTATTTGTTCCATTTGTTGGAATAAATCATCACTGGCAGTCAGTTTTTCTTGGTTGTGGTTTGATTCCAAATGAAACAGCTTCATCTTTTGTTTGGTTATTTGAGAAATGGTTAGGAGTCATGAAACATGCTCCACTTGGGATTATAACGGATCAAGACCGTGGGATAGGTGCTGCAATTAAACAAGTTTTCCCTCAAATTCGGCATAGGTATTGTGTATGGCATATTTTAGATAAGATACCTGGAGAGGTGCCTCAGTTGGTGCAAAATGTGAAGTTTATGGATACTTTTAAAGAGATTATTTGGAACTCTTATAATAGCATTCTTTTGGAAGAAAAAGGGAAGTCATTGATGATAGAATATGGAGCGGAAAATAGTAAATGGTTGAATGATAATTTTGAAATTCGTGAGAAATGGACTCCCGTTTATCATAGACCTCACTTTTGGGCCGGCATGTCAAGTAGCCAAAGAAGCGAGACGATGAATTCTTTCTTAAAGAAGCATACTCACAAGAAGTACTCACTTCTAGAATTTGCCATAATCTTTGAGAGGGTAATTGGAAAACAAAGTGAACAAGAACTTAAAGAAAACCATCGCACACTTGAGAAAAAACCTAAATTGAAGACCGAGTGTTTTATGGAGGAACAAATGGCCCAAGTGTACACTTTGATAATGTTCTATGATTTTCAAAGGCAACTCAAATCAAGCCTACTGTATAATGTTAGTTTAGTGGAAGATCACGAGAATGCTGCAAATGCTTATTACGTAGTGAGGTTGTGTGGTAAAGTTGAAAATGAGACCATGATTACCTATGCAAAGGGAACTCAGTTTGGTAGTTGTTCATGCTTCATGTTTGAATTTGTTGGCATCCCTTGCAAGCATCTTTTGGCTTTTCTAAAGTTCTTAAATTGTAATGAACTCCCAAAACATTATATTTTAAGAAGATGGTCTCGAGAAGTGATTAGAAGAAACTACACCTTCACAAATATAAGAGGCATTGATGAAGGCAATAGCAAGAATTTTGCATCCCGGTATTGTGAGTTGAGTAACTTAGCAAAACAACAAGTTGAGATTGGGTTAGCTTCCGATGAAGGTTACACGTTTATGCGTGATAACATGCTCAAGTGTATTGAAGGATTTGTTCCTATGCAACCTCAAAGTAGTGGAGTAGCCGAAGGTAGTGGAACACGAGTTTATGGGAAGGACTTGGTATTGTCTCAAGTTGTCATTGAAGAGCCAAGCCAATGCAAAACTAAGGGAAGACCAAGTGGAAAGAGGTTGAAGGCAATGCGAGAGAAAACTAGAGGAAAACCAAGAAAGTGCAATTGTTGCGGTTTGCGGGGGCAAGGACACTATGCGAGAACTTGCCCAAAGAAACTCGCTACGTATACTATGACTAAGTCTGTTAACTTTCATCTAAGTTTTAAAAATTTTGTTTAATTGCGCTTCACTAATTTCATCTTTATTGTTTATTTGTTTAGTGCCCTCAATGCACAAGAGGTGGATTCCTCTACTGGCGAAAGCTCTGATGACACTGCCGATTATACGAATTGAGGTAATTTACTCTGTATTTTTAGTTGTTATATGTTTTTACTCAATTAGTTTGGTGATTCAATTAGTTTTTACTCAATTTGTTTTTACTCAAATTGGCAGGTAATGTTTGCATACCAACAAAAATATTGATGATACTCTAACAAGATGGACACCAACAAATTGATTAGGGAAGTATTCGATTCTGATTTATGCATTTTGGGGTATTGGTCTTTCTATCTATCTTTTGTTTAGGTGTAGGCAGTGATGAATGAAATTGTGATCTGAAAATTCTTGAGGTTGTTGTTTGATGTTTGATCTGAAACTTTGTTGGTTCACTTTGGTTAGTAACTTTGGTCAGTTACTTTGATGTTCACTTGGGCTTATTCTCACTGACTTAATTGCTTTTGGGTATTATTCTCACTGTTAATTGCTGTGCCCAGCTTGCTGAGTATGCATTTTGGGGTATTATTCTCACTGTTAATTGTTGTGCCCAGCTTTCTGAACTAATGATTTTATTATGTATTTATTTCAACTAGTTGGCATGGCACATCAATGCAGCCCTAGTTAGAAAAACCAGTTCTGAGCCTACTATTTTATCTTCTTAAAATTTTTTGAATGAGTTCTTTTTGTGGCTAAACCCCCTAATGCGATTTTACTTTCCATATTGCAACAGAGAAGAGTTGAATGAAGTAGCAACAGCTCTAGCAATAGATGACGACAAAAGAAGGTTAGAGATGACGAAAAAACCTTGAACCAAGTAGGAATTTCTCATGGCGATATGCTGGATGATGTGGGCTTCACTCTGGAGCCCAATTCTAACCAATCACCAGCACTGCTTGCTAGCCCCGAAGAACTGCAACTTCTCTCTGGATGATGTGGGCTTCCCTCTGGTGTTGTTCCTTCAAAGTCAAAGTTCTTGATATTGTAGTGGAGGAATTTAGTGTTCAGTTATCAACAAAATCATGTATTTCTATGATAAGATGCAGTGAGTCTATGGAGTTCCCCCTAACAAATTCTCATAATTATGATCTTGTTTATTATCTATTACTAAATGAGCGCTTTTTGTAAGATTTTAAGCTCATGGTAGGAGACTTTCAGTGTTTTGATTTGGTTGTTCATTAGGTGTTTGAAATTTGAACAATTAGATAATTGCATCTGTGTCTGTGTTGTTCAGAATGAACATATCAATGTCTTAAGTTTTTATACTTGGACTTCCATTGTTAGTCATGTAGAAGGTTATTATATCTGCATGCAACTTGTTTCTTAAAAGCTATATGTTGTAGTAGTTTCAACTTCTATCATAAACATTTTCACTTTTGTTTTTGCAGCTACTCTGCTATCGACGGAGCACCTTTAATGCGTAACAAGATAGCGATCTCCAAATGATGGATGAGCATGATCATGAGCTTCATAAATTTTGTGTTTTGACAATTTTGTTTTTATTCTGAAAGTTGCAGTCTTAGCTTTGGTGACTTGGAGATAGAGAATAAAGTAGTATACCTTGGTCGACCTAGAAACTACTTTAGGTCTTTAGTTTTGACTCGTGTATAATGCATATTTGATTTGCCTGTTATCATGTTATGGTAGCTTTACCTTTATCAATCAAATTCTTCTCTAATTTTGCAAGCGTATGCATACTATATTTTCCTTTTTGGCTACAACGGTAGATGGATCAAAGTATCTATAGGTGACTCGAATGGGAACAATGAGAACTAATAGATGACATCTGTGTAACATCTACCTGTTTCTAAAATAAATTGGATCACTGTTGTCTAAAATGCAGAGATATATATGTACCTCATAGTGGCGGCAATAAAATATAAGAATGATGAAACACATGTAAATGGTGTTGTCTATAATAGACGAGGAGAATTATTGATAGATTTTCTACAAGAAAATGCATTCAACTCGAACTAAATACATGTTCTTCTTACCGTAGATGTGGAATTAGTAAATTCTCATATCATGTCAAAAACTGGAAAATTAGATTTCCATCCAATACAACCTGTTAACTTGAGTAACTCATATCATGACTATATTGTTACAACTGACATGTTTAAACAAAATATTAGGCAATGAAGTTTAATCAATACAGACTTCTATTCTCACTTCTCTATTTCATTTATTTTCTCTTCTTCCTGCCTTGCCTGTGGTCAATACATTGTACAAAATTTCAAATGAATGCTATATTGGATCCACCAGAGTATGGACAAGAGCAATAAATAATAGTATACTCGTTCATTTCTTCTTCTTTTCTGATCAAACTCTTGGATATCTTCTTATATGCTGTTTTTCCTCGATTTTGTTCATCCAGTCCGAAAGCCTGTAAATTCCTTTGTAACCATAAAATGCAGTTGCAAATATTACAAGAAGAATTAGAACCACCATAAGACATTTCCACATGGTTCGCTTGATCACCTGGCAAAGAAAAAGCACATTCAACGACAAATTTAACAAAACAATGACCAAAGATTGATTCAACTTCAAAGATTGATTCAAAGAAAGCTAAAACAATGACCAAAGATTGATTCAACTTCAAAGATTGATTCAAAGAAAGCTAAACTCAAACACAAATACAAATAACACACAAACACTTCCATAACCAAACTAAACTCAAACTCAAACACAAACCAAACAAAAACACAAATTCTAATAAGGAACTCAAAATTAAATTTAAAATGTTTAGTAAATTAATTTGTGCCAATTACCTTTAGCAGTCTGATGTGATGTCGGAGCTAGGAGAGCTGAGTAGATGTCGGAGGAGATATCTGTAGGAAGAGGTGAAGAGGATCTGCGGATTTGTAGTTAGGAAGAGGGGCGTCGACTGAAAGAGGATGTGGGGATTTCGATTATGGTTTCGAATTGGGGGAATAGAGAGGGAAGAGGAGAAGAGGAGAAGGGACCTCTGGCTTGGGGATTTTGATTTGGGGTTTCGCAGATTTGAGGTAGGGTTTCGATCGCATCGGAATTGAAGAGGAGAAGAGGAGAAGGAGATGGGGTTTCGCAGATTTGAGGACGGGGAAGAGGATAAGGGAACTTTGGCTTGGGATTTCTAGGGCTTGGGGAGTCGATTTGGGTTGAGCACTTGAGCGTGAGGAAGAAGATAGAGATAGGGGATTTCGAGCGTGAGGAGAAATGGAGAGCGTAGAGAGAAATGGAATTGATGGAATAGACGTAAATGTCCCCATCTTCCCTGGTTTGAGCGGAGAGAATGCTCACCGTTAGATGAAGATGGTGATGCGATCTAAAATCGAACGGTCGTGAGCGAGTGCTCACAGAAGAGTGAGCAACGGAAGGTTTCTCTCTCTCTCTCTCTCTATATATATATATATATATATATATACATATATATATATATATATATATGAGGGCCCTTTCGTTGTGCACTACCCTCCATGTGCACTCCATGTGAACTTTTTACACGGACGGCACATGGATGATATGAACCGTTCACATTGATCTACACGTTTAAATTAGTCTAAATATGTAAAATCAAATCATTTGGAATTCATTTACCCATCCGTTGGAGTGTTACAAAATTGTATGGCTGAATATCGTTTGTTTTTATACAGACTTGATGGATGGGCAAATGAATTCCTAATGACTTGATTTTATATATTTAGACTAATTTAGACGTGTAGATCAATGTGAACGGCTCGGATCATCCATTTGCACTCCGTGTAAAATGTTCACACGGAGTGCACACAGAGGGTAGTGCACAACGGAAAGGCCCTATATATATATATATATATATATATATATATATATATATATATATATATATATATATATATATATATATATATATATATCCCATTCTACTATGAGAAAGTATAACTACCAAAACTACATCAACTACTACGGTATCTTACTTCGCTGTTAATCAAGACCTGCAAGAGGGTTAAGGACGTCCACCCTGAGGTAGGGACTCCCCTGACCCCCAGAAAACAACAGGGTCAGCCATAACTGGTGATATATATATATATATATATATATATATATATATATATATATATATATATATGGCAAATGCTCCATTGAAAACGGGTTTGTTTTCACGGGTTGGAAAATAGCGATCTGAGCCATTTGATCACTCTTGATCGTGATCAGCGACTCAGATCGCTTCCGCCCATCACCCAATATCACTTAAGTGGCGGAGGGTTATTTTGGGAATTTTGTCCCAAACAACTCTTCGCCTGATTCACTCTGAAAAAATGAATTAACCTATGTCATTGTTGGGAACAATGGCCTAGGTTAAAAAAAATTGAATCATAGGCCATTGTTTGGAACAACGGCCTTGTTCTAAATTTTTATAACTAAGGCCGTTGTTCCCAACAAACAACGGCCTTGTTGTAAATTTTTATAGCCTAGGTCGTTGTTGGGAACAACGGCCTAGGTTATAAAAATTTAGAACAAGGCCGTTGTTCTAAACAACGGCCTATGATTCAATTTTTTATAACCTAGGCCGTTGTTCTCAACAACGACCTAGGTTAATTTATTTTTTTAGAATCTGTGAGGTGAAGAGTTATTTGGGACGAAATTCCCAAAATAACCCTCCACTGATCAATTAAAATGGGTGATGGGGGGCTCGATCTAAGCCGCTGATCATGATCATGAGCGATCCAATGGCTCAAATTGCTGTTTTCCAACTCGTGAAAACTAGACCCATTTTCAATGAACCATTTGCATATATATATATATATATATATATATATATATATATATATATATATATATATATATATATATATATATATTTGTCCCTAACCCTCATGCAGGTCTTGATTAGTATATATATATATATATATATATATATATATATATATATATATATATATATATATATATAGGGAAATGATCGAGTGAGAACTTTTTTGGTGAGAACCACGTGAGAACTTTTGTTTGGGACATTAGTTGAAAGATCTGAACCATTCATTTTGATCTACACGACTCAATTAGTCCATGGATGAGAAATCCAGTCATTTGAGATTCATTTGCCCATGTATTGAAGTGTTACAAATTGTGTGGCTGAAAAATCATTATTTTTTATAGTGACATGATGCATGGACAAATGAATACCAAATGACTTGATTTTATATTTCTAGACTAAATTAGTTATGTTAAACAATGTGAACGGTTCGGATTATCCATAGGATGGATAGGCGTGGAGTTCTCACGAAGCTTATCGTGAGAACGGTTCTCACTGGATCGCTACCCTATATATATATATATATATATATATATATATATATATATATATCCCATTCTACTATGAGAAAGCATAACTACCAAAACTACATCAACAACTACGGTAACTCACTTCGCTGCTAATCAAGACCTGCAAGAGGGTTAGGGACTTCCACCCCCAGGGAGGGACTCCCCTGACCCCCAGAAAACAACAGGGTCAGCCATAACTGGTGTGAATATAATCTACTAGGTTAGTAAACCAAATAAATGATAAGACATTAATTGAAAGAACTTACAAACATAAGGGTAATTAAATGCAACCTGAAATTTAAACATATAAATATAGTCAAAGTGATTTTACACAAAAGTAATTCTTTGCATCTTCAACCAACCTACAAATCCATATTCACTCACCCTACCTAGAAGTTAAGCCTTGGCAGGTAGTTCCTCAACACAATTCCAAGTTATTCTATATTAACATTACTTCTCATCTATAACATCATAGTCATTCATTCTTATAACATTTCATTTATTCAATCTTATACCACATTTATATTCATTCTCGTTGCCTAACATCACACTCATTCTTTCTTATAATATAGTCATATTTATTCTCATCACATAACTTCACATTAATTCAATCATATAATATCACATTCATTTTCATCGTAGATCACCACATTCATTCATTTTCATAATATCACCTTCACTCAATCTTATAATATCACGTTCATTCATTCTTATAATATCACATTTATCCATATCTTATAACACATCTCATAACATTTCGTAATACATTAAACTTCATTCTCGTTTTATATTACAATTTACCTTCTTTTCATTCTAATTTCATCATACAGCTTATTTAATGCTCATTCTCATTTTATCATATACTTGGCTTTATCATTCATCCTCATCTCATCATACAACTTAAGTTACTTCTCATTCTTATTGATAATATATTTTACTTTCATTTTCATTTACATCTCATAGTATAATTTATTTTAACTTTCCTTCTTATCAGGTAATACACCGCACCTCAAAGACGATAATCGGGGTAATAATCACCACGCCCAAAGTAGAACTTGGGTAATATCACATCACATCCCAAGCCGATAACTCGGGTATTACATTACTTTATTTTCACTTTCATTTTACAATTTACTTTACTTTTCATTTACTATTTCCCAATACAACTATCACCAACCAATTCACCCTGGGAGTTGTGCCAAGGCAGGTATTTCCCACCATTTCCATAAAAATAGCAGGCAAGTAGTTCCTCGACACACTGCCAAGGTACAACAAACTCATATCACATCATATTTTACTTTAATAACCATTCTCATCACCTAATACCACTTATTGTTATTATTCATCACATAATATAATTTTACTTCATGTTTCACACTCCTATTACATATTACTTTACTTTTCATTCGTATAATACCTACACATTTTCTTTACTTCTCATATTCATTTCCATACCGCAATTTCTTCAATTTATTCACATTAATTTACATACATACTTCCATCACTTATATACTCATATACATAACACCATATTAATTTACATACATAATTCCTTCACTTTATACTCATATACATAACACTGTATCTTCACTTCTCATATTTAATCACATAACATAAATATTTTTCTTTCATAAATATTTTCATGGCATAATTGCTTTATTTTTCATATATAATCACATAATGCAATTTCCTCACTTTTCTTACTCATTTAACAACATATTTCATTTACCATTTATTTTTATTTACATACTCATGGCTCATTTTCTTTACTGTTCATCTTCATTCATATACACATTGTTCGTTTTATGTCTTGCATACTAGATTGGATAAAGAAGACAATGAGACGATGGAGGAATCGAGGAGATTGGAAATGGTGTGGAGGTAAGGAAACAGTCAGCTGCTGTATTTGCAGAAGTAGCGGTCGACCGGTCGAAGGATGTGGTCAACCGGTCATAGGGTGCAGAAGTCCCAAGAGGGGGACGGTCGACCGACCTTGGGGGTGCAGTCGACCGATCGCGGCGCTGATAGGTTTATTGGGTCGGATCTTGGTGATTCGTGAGAAGCCCAACTTGTTCTTCAAGTTAGATCTGACGGCTCCTATCGTAGGGTTATCTCTTCAGGAATATCCAATGGTTACTGTATCAAGATATCAAACTAGGCTTTCTTTAGATCTCTATATATTGTTGTTATTGGCCTCCATTGAGAGCCAAGAGAGAGAGTACTTAATTGAAAGAGAGATTGAGTGATTCTCTAATTGTAAACAATTAGTTCTTGCTGGTGAGGCTTGTAGAGGGTTGTGGTGAGAATTGTAATATTCTTGTATCTTTTCTAGTTGCATAACATCTTGGGTTTCTTCTCCCCCGGATTAAGGCGAAAGCCCCAACCGAGACAAATTTGTGTGCTTTGGTGTGTTTGGTATGATCTCATGTGTGCTTGGTAGTTTGTATTGATTGCATCGAATAACTCAACAAGATCCTGAAATAGGGGTTTCTAGTGGGAAATCCCTAACAATTGGTATCAGAGCTTCGGGTTCAAGGGTTTGTTCGAGTTCCTTGGAGATGATGGCAGATCAAATCACAAAGATCAAGCAGTTCAAAGGCAAGATCAACTTTAATCTCTTGAAGGTGGACATGCATGAAGCATCGGTTCGACAGGACTTGGATCTAGTCCTAGAAAGAGATAAAGGGAGACCAATCGGCACAAAGCAGGAGATGTGGAAGAAGATGTGTTCAGAAGCCTTGGGTTTAATCCGGTTGATGAATGAAGTCAGGTATAGGAGAAGTACGGCGTGGCATTGGGCAAGATTTAGAACTGACTACTCGGGATCGTCGTCACAAGTTTGGATGCACCAGCGAAGAAAGTTATGGGGTTTCTCAATGAAGGAAAGTATCGCTCTTCTAGATCATGAAGTGGAGTTCAATATGGAGTTATCTGAACTGAGGGCGTTCAATGCAGATGATCTAAGGGTTTCCAACTCAATATATTCACCATCAAATCTATCCAACATGATAACTGTGCTAGGCGAGAAATCTACCAAGGAGAAGTTTTTCATAGCAGGTATGATCAAGGGGTTGGAGGAGGATGCACTTAGGAAGGAGAGTCAGAAATTGGCGTCAACTTCTGTGAGTTGCTTGGAGGTGGATTGTACTTTGATTGGAAGGAAAAGTGTATGTTGGGATAAGGTTCGTCACCACCAGTGCAAAGGGATTGAGCATTAAATGAGAGACTGTTGCAAGCGATTGAGTCAGAGGGGTGCCAAGTTCAGTACCGCTGAATCAGGTGAAGGCTTAAATAGTGCTTTTGTTTCAAGTTCTTTAGATGTGATTTCTGATTGTTCTTTTTATTCGGTTAGTTCTTCTCAAGTTTGCTCCAAGATGGAGATGGTTTCTACTTGCAAATCTGCATCATATCATTGTTTGGGAACAAAGTTTGATAAGATTTGTGAAGTAATAGTTTCTACTTACAAGTTTGCGCCATGTCGTTGTGTAAGAACAAAGATGGACAAGACTTGTGAAATAAGATGTGAGAAAACAAATGAGTCAAAAATGATAGGCGGAAGGGGACACACTAGAGGAGGGCATGCATATTCCTTTGATGAAGCAGAGCCTTATTTCCATGAGAACTCTAGATGTTCAGGATTGTAGGTATACAGATCCAGGTGGAGTTTGTTTAGTTTGGAGAAGTTATCGCAAGGTAATGAAGGGTAAGAGGGGGATTGGGCAGGTTCAGCACAACCTCTACTAGATTTGTGGGAACAGGAAACCTTGGCCAAGTGGTTTGAAGCCCATTGTTCCTAAAGCACTATCTAGTATGCCATCACTAGAATCATCCGAGCGAGACTGCGACGTTCGAATATCGTCAGAAGGTGGAGAGAGCCTTGAGGAAGGTGGAGTTCGTGTGGAGGGTGGCACCTCCATAATTACATCTACTAGGGTGTGCCCTTGAGGGGGCATACAGCAGGAGAAAAACAGGTAGAGATATATTCAACTAGCAGAGGAAGGCATTGAAACGAGTTGTTTGCAATAAGAGAAGGAAAAGAGTCTAGAGGGTTTTAAATCACACAGTTGTGGATTCATGAGTATGCAATCCAAGGTGGGGATTGTTGGGTTTATGTCTTGCATACTAAATTGGATAAAGAAGATGATGAGACGATGGAGTAATCAAGAAGATTGGAAACGGAGTGGAGGCAAGGAAATAGTCAGCTGCTGTATTTGCAGAAGTGGAGGTCGACCGATCGAAGGGTGCGGTCGAACGGTCATAGGGTGCAGAAGTCCCGAGAGGGGGACGATCGACCGACCTTGGGGGCGCGGTCGACCGGTCGCAGCGCTGATAGGTTTATTGGGTCAGATCTTGGTGATTCGTGAGAAGCCCAACTTGTTCTTCAAGTTAGATCTGACGACTCCTATCGTAGGGTTATCCCTTTAGGAATATCCAATGGTTACTGTATCAAGATATCAAACTAGGTTTTCTCTATATCTCTATATATTGTTGTTATTGGCCTCCATTGAGAGCCAAGAGAGAGAGTACTTCATTGAAAGATAGATTGAGTGATTCTCTAATTGTAAACAACTAGTACTTGCTGGTAAGGCTTGTAGAGGGTTGTGGTGAGAATTGTAATATTCTTATATCTTCTCTAGTTGAATAACATTTTGGGTTTCTTCTCCCCCGGATTAAGGCGAAAGCCCCAATCGGCACAAATTTGTGTGCTTTGGTGTGTTTGGTATGATCTCATGTGTGCTTGGTAGTTTGTATTGATTGCATCGAATAACTCAACAAGATCCTGAAATAGGGGTTTCTAGTGGGAAATCCCTAACACACATTTCCTTTTACTTTTCATACTCATCACAAATCATACAGTTGCTTTACTTTCTCATTTCCACTTCACATTAAAAACTTTCTTTTCTTTCTCATTCACATTTTAAATCATATTTTTTTCTTAACTTTCTCTTTCTCATTTTACATCATATGCTTTCTTTACTTTCTCATTTTCACATCATGTTTACTCATTTTATTAATTTGTCGACCAGTGAGCCACAGTATCACAATATATTGAAAGTTGATAGCCCAGCAAACACGCGGACCTCTGCCCTGTCGGGTTCTTACGCGTCCGAGGCTACGTCTTCCTCCTAGCCTATGCCAGCGAGAGAAACATCGCACCCCAAGTAAAACTTGGGTAATAATCACCGCACCCCAGACAAGCTAGGTAATATAACACCGCACCCCAAACAGAGTTTGGGTAATAATCACCGCACCCCAAGAGCGGCACCCCAGACAAGATGGGTAATAGGGACTCAAGCCGATAGAAACACTGCACCCCAAACATAGTTTGGGTAATAAACACCGTACCTCAAGCCAGTCCTTGGGTGTTTGGATGTCTAGTCCAAACCCCCAGGATTTCTATCGGTAGTGGTAAACAAAATTTATCTTTTATTATCATTTCCATCACATCTTTGTATCTCAATTTATCATCACATATCATCTCATCCTTTATTTCAACATATTATCACATCTTTGGCATTTACCATGCTATTTATCTTCTTATTATACCTTATATATGCATACACCATATTATTTAATTTATAAGATTATGACATCATATTATTTCATATCATGAATGCACCAAATTATTTATTTTATCACATTATCATATATTATGAGTATACCGTGTTATTTAGTTTATTAAATCACGTTATCACTCATTAATTTCACCTTGAACCTCTCTATATCATATATATATTAACTCATTTATTTCATCGTTTCTCACATCACATCTCATTATCACCCAGATACCATAAACATGCACCATATTGGTCAATATATCATAACACCATATATATATATATATATATATATATATATATATATATATATATATATATATATATATATATATATATAATTTCTATTTATCATCTGTATATTATACATATATCAAATTTCAAATTACTTCATATTATCATATATATACCCAATATATCACCCATAACACCAAATATTCAAAATCACGCAAATTCACCATATAACACAATTTCAACTTATAAAATTCTGTATTTTCTATTAAATTTTCATTTGGTGAAAACTCACACAAATCACATCGAATCTGTACAAAATTTTGTCACAACATAATGTATACCTAGTACGATCATACTCACCTGACAAAACGGCAAGAAGATACTCCTTACTCGCTCAGTCACTAATCAAACTTAACTTTTCAACACCTATAAAGAAAATTATCGAACTCATAAATTATAAACTCATAACACACATTATCTATCCGCCGAATTTACATCCAACATACTCATACATCACATACAACATAACTAAGCATATAAAATCAGCACTTCTCTAGTCTAATGGCCAAATCCCAATTTTACCCTTCAATCGGATGAGTTCTAATTAATATTTTATATTTGAAGGTTAAAATACCCCAAATTACTTCTTTATCCCAAACTTAACTTATATATGCTTCTCGAGAATAAAATCTATTATTTATACATATTTTTCCATACTTATCATATTTTCATATCAATAAATCCTATTTTTACAAATTCTCGATACCGAAAAAATTCCTTACAATTTTCAAATAATTATTAAAATTTATCATTGTCACACCCCGCTTCTCGAAAATACAGGAAACGAGTACATGACATTGGCCTAGCGAATGACTAACGTCACCCATAAGCTGTTTATCCGATCAACTCAATAATATAATCAATACAGAACAAATGTGCAGGTAATAATAATAATCTCATGAATAATAATACTTAGAATGAAGCAATATAAAATATCCAAATACAATAATCCTACGTCTGGAAACAGATAATATAATCCAAGACATAAGCTCAATACAATAATAAATCCAATCTCAAATAATAATAAGTCTCAATACATTAAGTTCAATAAAACGATGAGGAATTAGAAAGCATTAAATCTTCAAAAAGTTTGTTCTCCAATTTCAGCAGGTAATTCTCCTTCATTACCTATGAACACCTCATCTAAAAAGATGATAAAATTTGTCCTTAGAGCAAGTCATGGACAGCAAGTAGAGAAAGCAAGGAACAATGGAATAATGATATAACAATGAATTCAATGGATCAATAGGAATCAATAACATGGGACGATAGCAATAATCAATATCATGGTAATCGATCCAATGGTTGTAAATAATGATTCAATAATTGATTACAATATTCAATGATCAATATCAATAACACTGAGCCAATAATATATGGTGTCAATTCTTAAGTCTATTATCATTTAATCCTGACTAATGCATGTATTACTGCATCCTATTCTATAGGTTCGATGCATACAATCAATGTTGTTTAGACTTAAGTGGAATATTCTATAGATCGTGTACATAGCACGATAATATTATTTGCAGTATTGGTGCACACTGGTTGGCTCAATAATAATAAAATAATACACAATCAATTGGTATACTGTGTCAGTAATCCAACAATAAACCGATAACAATAACATTTGCCAACACACAATATTTTGAAAAATATGGCCCACACTTCCGTGTACAGTCACTATGTCATCAACTACTCCAGTCAATTCCTTAAACCTCGGCTTATTAATTATTTTAATAATGCAACAATACAATATGCAAATATGAGACATGAAATGAACGATGGTAACAATAGGAAAACAATAGGATGGTAAACAATGACAATAACTCATTAGGATCCTGTAATACAATATAAACACTTCGATTCATGCAATACTACGATATAGGAATAATTAAATTAAGAAAACTGAAAAATAAAATTCTGGACAGCAAGAGTAATCTATAAAAAAATATAATTTTTCGTTGCTACAGAAATCGAAAACTGAATCCGTCAGAAATTCTAGAAACTAGACTTCCACACGGTTCCAACGCATATATAGAGTTCAAAATCCGACAATAGTAGGTTGGTCAAACACAACATTCTTTACAGATTTCATGTTTAGGCAGAAATTCGACATCATGTTGTTATATCGTTAGAATCAGCAAAACTTGATATAAAATTAATTAAAAATATTTATTAGACTCCTAAACATGTCAACTAATTTTCTGTAAATTATAAGAGCAAAATTTTAACATTTGATCAGCCTTTTAACTGATTAAGCATGAATCATACAAGAATCTAATGTTCTGGAAATAAAAACACAGCTGTAGTAAAACGGTCATAACTTTTTCTGTACAACTCGAAATTCAGAAATTCAAGATGTTTTGGAAAGAAGAAAGATAAGGTTACAATTTTTATTCAGAAAGTATTATTTTGAGATCACTTACTCGGTCGAAAATAGCAGTCAACATACAGCCAGCAAGTAACATACAAGGTTTCGGGTATTTTTCATGAAACAATTTAATTGGACATAATGGGTATTAATTCTATTAGTCGATAAATTCATAATCAGCATGATGGGTATAAAAACATGATAATAAAATTAAGAACACACACATAAACTAATTAACATCAATCAAACAACAATCGATTAATCAAACATACAACCTAGCAATTTTTTCTATAATAATTTAATTGTGTCGTGTCCATATGCATAACCCTATTATCAATTCTACATGAATGCATGAAAGATTCAATATTTAGAGTCAAAAGTAGCACGAAGTCAAGAATATTGGGGTTAGCTCGTGTAAACCCTCAATAGACCCAACGAAGATAATCAATACAACGATACGATAAACGATTAGGATCTACTTGTAAAAATTTCAATAAAAATTTGAATTTGACACAAGATTCAATTCAAGAGGAAAAAGTGACTTGCCTTATTGAAGGTAAAATTGAATACCAAGAATAAAAGGATAAGGATCCCAAAGCAACGAACCCACGAACACACAAATCACACGTGTGAACTTCGTGCAATAAAGAATTAAGCAACCACAGCAAAAGCAATAGACAGCAACAACAATAAAAGAGACAGCAGAAACAAGAGTAGAGAGCACCCACACCAGAGGGCAAGGGCTGGATGGCGACACTGGCTGACGGTGGTCGGCGTGCCGATTGGTAGCGTCGACAGCCAGGCCGAGAAGCGGCATTAGGCGTCGATCGGGAATGGGGAAGACAACAGGGTTTTCGATCTGGGTGGCGGAGAACGAGGAAGACGGTCGGGGGTTCGGTGTGCATGTCGTCGACGGGGGTCATCGATAGGAGGGTGGCTGGAGTTTGGCCGGGCAAGATAATCGGGGGTTGGGTTTGAGCGGGAAACAGGCGGGGAAAGAGAAAATAGTGGGGAGGGAGAATAGGAGAGAGAACAGACGGCTCTTAGGTTTCAATTTGTGCAAATTAGGGTTTCCAATAGGACTGTATTTATAGGGTGTAATTAGGGTGTTGGGTTAATGGTTTAGGATCCAATAATAGCGGTTTTGGGTCAAGAACAATTGAAATTAGGTTTTAGGGTTCAATAAGAGATAGATCTAAAATAATAGGGTTCAATAAAAATACCCATAATTAAATAAAGGAAAATAGGATCAATAAGAAAAGCTCAATAAAGAAGAACGAAGAATTTCATGAACAAATTTAATTAAAATAATCAAGAAAGAAAAATAGAGTCTTTTATTCAATTACAAATAAAATATTACAAAAGGGGGAAAATAAAAATAGAAGAAACGATAGTTATAATCATAAATGCTCCTAAATTATCCCATAATACTCTACATCATCCAAAATAATTATTAGCATTCCATTGATGCAAATCTCCATAACCTTCCTAAACTCAACCGTAGGTTTAATAAATTTTCCATATTATTACCTTAGAAATTGAAATCATTCACCTCTAGCATGTTCTACAAACTCTAAGCATGGGATTTTGTGCTTTTCATTTCTTTTCATAAAACTCTACGTGAATCCCCAAACAATTTGAAGCCTGGAGTGATTTCGGTCGGGAATAAGCAACCCAATGTTTTGGGCAATAAGTTGGGTTCAGCTGGTTTCGGTCGGTAGAAAAGGAGGAGAGAAGAAGAAGGAGAAGGGTTGTCAATCTAGGTTTTTTTATAGGGGATTTTGGTTTCAGTCAGGTGGTTTCGATCGGCAGAAATTGGGAAAGAAGAGAAGAGAAAGGGGTGAAAGATAGAAATAGCAATCTTGTAAAAATATAGGTTTTAAATAAAAAGTTTACATGGTTATGGGCTTAGGCCCAATATCAAATAAAATGCTCATTTTTAAGGGTTATTTTCAACCGCGAACTCCAAAATTTTCAACTTCTTGCTAGGACCATGCAATTCCTTCAAATTAGCAAATATTCAGTCCTTTATTATACACAAATACACACACAAAAAAATCGGGTTAAATCGGAATCATCTACTTCGAGAAAACTCATCTCAAAACTCCTATATTTTCAATTTCTCCCGTTTAATCCCGAATTCCAATTTAATCATTCTAAAATAAAATAAAATCGATTAATATGAGAAAATATACTCAAAATCACAAATAACAATAATATAATTCAAATATTTAAGAATTTTTAAAATTACAGGTGTTACAAGCAGCAGAGTTGGAAAGCTTCGAGATGGGTTTCGGAGAAGTGTGGTGGAAGATAGCAGGGCTGCGAGGTGCTCGAGATGATCGGCGGCAAGATGGAGAGCGGTGACGGAGGCAATGGTTGGCAAGGTGGAGTTCGTGTGCGATGGGCGTCGGGTTGCTGCAGTGGAGAGGGAGCTTTGGTGGTGGAGGCAAGATGGCGTTGGCGATGGAGGAGAGATGCGAGGGCAGTGGTTGGTTGACGGCAAGGAGAGGATAAGCGGCAGGAGAGGTGCGAGGGCAATGGTTGGTTGACGGCAAGGAGAGGATAAGCAGCAACGGCAACGATACACGACGGCGACATTCAATGAGCCATAACTACAACAACAACGACATGACAACAATATCGAATAAGGCAGCAATGAACAAGAACGGTAGCGGCACGGGAGAATGGCAACGACAGCCATAATCGAGGGTGAGAACAGCAATGGGTACGAGCGACGAGGGGCTGATGACGGTGTTCGGCAGCGAGCAAGGGCATATGGTGACTGCGGGAATGGCAGGGAAGGATCTGCGGGTTGGCGATGGTTGTGGGGTGCAGCGATCAGGGGCACTGGCGGTTGGTCGTGCATGCGCGCGAGACGGGTTTGAGGTTGAAGAAGGTGATCGGGTGCGGAGTTGAGATAGAGGAGGGAGAAGAAAGGAGAAGAAGAAAAAGAAGAAGAAGTGAGGCCTGGGTAGTTAAGATGTGGATTTTTAATTAATTTAATGGGGATTAAGTGGTTAATTAAAGAGAATAAATAGGCAATTTTGGGGAGGTAGTTAAGATTTAGGGGGAGATTAGTGGAGAGATTATTGGGGTTCTGGGGTTACCGGATTATTAGGATTTAGTGGGGGAGTATGCAGTTGGAGTTTGGGCTTGGGTTTTAAATTCAAATAAAGATCTACAAAAATACAAGGGTTTTAACATAGGAGATCCAAAAAATAAATTTAGTTCAAAAAGATATGGGCTCAACAAAAGGGTAAGTAATAACCTAATAATACAATATAGAGTGGGCTAAGTTTGGATTTTGGGCTTCAAAATAAATAAATATTAAAAAAGGAGAGAAAACAAGATTATAGCCTAGAATATGATTTGTATGCATTAATCAAGATGCCAATTAAGAATAAGATAAAATGAAGTATGATTTGGGCTTGCAATTTAAAATAATTCCAATAACATAAGTAAAATGGGTTAAAATTGAACTTGGGTTAAATTAATGGGCTTCATATTAATAAATAAATAAGAAGAAGAAAAGATGGAATAAGATTTATGGGCTTTCACAAATCATTAAACAACAAAGACATAATAATAATAATAATAATATAATAATAATAATAATAATAATAATAATCATAATAATAATAATAATAATAATAATAATAATAATAATAAGATTACATAATAAAATAGGATTTGAATTTAACACATTTATTAAAATAATCCAATGAAAATAATATATTTGATTTGGGCTAAAACATAAATAATTAACCAAGAAAAAAATAAACTCGTAGAATGGAATAAAATTTGTGTTAAAATATATATTCATTTGAAAATAGCTACAAATACAATTGATTATTAGAAGAGGCTTTAATAAGAGGTCCAAAATATAAATTTAAAACAAAATGAATTTAAGAGCAAAAAGATTATATATAAAGAATCGAAATACAGAAAATACACAGAAAATATGTATGGACGGAAATCTGAGTAACATTAAGTTTGGCGGTATTTGATGTGCGTAATTTTTACATAATTTTTATTACTCTTTTTACATATTAAAGTTGCAAGTTCCCTCTTATTTCTTTATATTTTATCTTCTTTCAACTTATTTTTAATTATTTGTTTTTTTTTTAAGGAATGAGATGGATAAGCGCAAAAGATGGGCATTTTGCTAAAATCATCAAAGAAAACATGGATAAAGATTTCAAAATTCAAATTGATTCTACGTGAAGATTTCTGAAAATTCGAGCACTCAAATGCACATTTTTACAAGTTGGCCCTTTGAAAAACCAATAGAAATTATTACAGTCAACCAGGGGTGAAATGAAATTTTGTAAAATATAGAATTAAATTAAAATTTTTAAAAAAAAAGCCAGCTCGTGGATATGAGTGGAAGAGATTTAAATTATGATTAGTTAGATGAATAGTTTAAAATTACTTGATTAAACTAAATCTTGGGATTTTAACTAATTAAACTATCTTATCCTAATTAAATTCAAACTAATCACTATGTAAATCTTTTCTCCCTATTTATGAAACTGTTGATGCTTGGTTTTGATGACTACGACACAATGCACAGTTGTGCTACTTCTTATATAATGAAGGATGTATCAATGTCCATACTATGTATGATACACAAGTCCAAAGTGCTCCAATGAAGCTCTCAAAGAAAATTGATCAAGCTACAAAGGCTCAAGCTCTTATTCAAGGCTCAAGACTCAAGACTCAAGACAAGACCAGTGCTTCAATGTGTTATTAAATGTCTTGTAAAACAAATTGTAATCTTGTTTTTTTTGAGTCTTGGATTGATGTAACAGCCTTGTCACACACACACACTCACACATCTTTATAATTGAGTGTTTTTCAAAAGATTAAAGGTCGAAACAGTTTGAATTAGATCTGTTGTTAAGTACCAGTCGACTGCTTTATGGCACCAGTCAACTGTACCAGTACGAAACTCTTTGAACTCTTTCAAACTCTGGCCAGTCGACTCATCATGGCAACCTAGTCGACTTTTCAAGTCGTTTCGACACTTTTCAGAATTTAAAACTTGTTTTTCGAATTTAGAAGCTTTATATCCATTTTAAATTAGTTTTATAAACTGTTTTACAATGTTCTAGTGATTCCTCTCTATAAATAAAGCCTAGGAATCACCATTGAAAGGTTCCAAGCATTTTGATAAAAAGTTTAAGTTTTTACTTTTGAAAAAGAACTAGTATTCAAACAAGCACTCTAAATCTTCTAAGTCATGGTTCTCTGAATCTCTGTCCAATATAACATTGATTTCATTTTGGACTGATTTCAGAAGTGACCTATTAGCCACTATACAAAAATCACAATCACAAAACATGGCTATAGGTTGATTTTATCTCTTTTATTGTTTTCATTCACTCTCAGGTTGTGAGAGTGGTGCTCTCGGTTGGAGAGTAGGGCTCTAGGTTGTACAGTCAGGTTTTCACTCTTGGTTGAAGAGTGGGTTTGCTCTCTAATGGTGAGAGAGGTCTACGGGTTGGACAAGGTTATTGTCTAACGCCGTAGTTATTCTTCTATTTTTTTAAGAATAGTGAAAAATCTCCAGTGGGTTGCTTGGGGACTGGATGTAGGTCGGGAGGACCGAACCAGGATATGTCGTGTGTACTTGTGGTTGTATTTCTCTGAACTTGTATTTTCTTCACTTGTATTTAATTCTTATTCGAAAACTTGTCTGGACCGTCGACTACGTCTCCTCTTTAAGTCGATTGGTCAGACTGGTATAACATACTCTTCAAAAACTTGTCTGGCAAGTCGACTGTTTTCCACTATAAGTCGACTAATCATACTTGTCTAAAATACTCTTCTAATCTGATGCCTGAGTTGACTTATTTCTCTTTTCAAGTCGACTACACAGAAGAAAAAGTTCAATTTCGTTATTAATTTTTATACAACACTATTCAGCCCCCCCCCCCCCCCCCCATCTAGTGTTTCTTGCCTTGCCTATAGGATCCAATACTTGGTATCAGAACCTGGTTGAGTGCAATGGCAACTACTTCTAATGCAAACCAATACCATGAAGGCCAATCCACACAAAGGCCACCCCTCTTCGATGGAACCAATTACAACTATTGAAAGTGTCGAATGAAGATCTACCTTCAGTCCATCAACTATGAGATATGGAACATGACAGAGACCGAGTACACCGCTCCTACCATTCCATATGCACAATGGAACGACGACATTTAGAGCCAAATAATGAACAATGCAAAGGCGATGAACGCGCTATTTTATGCTCTTACCAAGGAGGAATTCAATCGTGTGTCCAATGCAACAACCGCATATCAAATTTGGCACACACTCGAGGTAACTCATGAAGGAACTAATAAAGTAAAAGAATCTAAAATATCTATTCTTGTTCACAGGTTCGAGATGTTCCGCATGAAGGAAAATGAGAATGTGTCTGAAATGATCACAAGGTTCACAGATATTACAAATTCTCTTGTGGCGCTTGGAAAGACGTACACTCAATCTGAAATGGTGAGGAAGGTTTTTCATGCACTAACCCCCGAATGAGATAAGAAGACCATCGCCATAGAAGAGGCCAACGATTTAATACAACTTTCTCTTGAGAATCTTGTGAGAAATCTCATGGCATATAAGGTACAACTTGAAGAATACAAGAAGGATCTAGAACCTCAACAATCAAAGAAGACACTAGCATTCAAGGTCATGTCGGGCTCCGAGGATGAAGAAGAAGATGAGGAAGAGATAGCCATGTTTACATGAAAGTTCAAAAAGTTCCTAAGGAAAGATAAATTTAATTCAAAATCTAAGGATACTAATGAACTTTCAACTTGTTTCAAGTGTAACAAGACAAGACACATGAAGAAGGATTGCCCACTAGAAAATGCAAAATCTAAAGGAAAGGCGTCCAACATCAAGAAGGACAAGTACGAAAGAACAAGTTCATGAAGAACAAAAAGGCATACCAAGCAACTTGGGATGATAGCGACTCTTCATCGGAAGAAGAAAATGAAGAGACAAACGAGGTTACTAACGTTTGCTTTATGGCTTCTCAAAATTAAGTAAGTGATGATTATGATTCTAATGATTTACTAGATGCTTTCAACGAGATTTTTCAAGAGCTTAAGAAAGAAAAAATTAGAGCTAAGAACTTGGAGAAAGTAAATCAAACACTTTTCCAAGAAAATCTTCACCTAGATAAAGAAGTGAAATCTTTAAATTCTCGACTTTCTAGTTTAGATATAGATCTTGTGTCTCTAAAGAAAAATTATGAAGAGATATCCAAGAATATATCTAAATTTAATAAAGAAAAGGAGAATTTAAATGATGTTCTCCAAAATCAAGTACAAACTAATAAAAGATTTGGACTTGGTTTTCAAAAGTCTCTTGAAAAATCTCATGCTTCTAAGAACACTAGTGTAAATAAACCTGTATCTATTTTTAGTGTTAAGAATAAACTGTATGAGTTTTTTGAAAAGCCAAAAACTGTAAGTTTTAATGAAAAGAGTAGATCTATAGTTCAGACCAGTCGACTGAACACAAATATCAGTCGCCTGTCCAGAGGTTCTGAGTCTCATTCAAAGAGACGAAAATCTCAGATAAGTCGACCTATTCTACCTCCTAGTCGACTGAATTTCAGTAACTAACGACTGAAAGGTTCGGTAAGGTCGACTGGACAGAGCAAAAATATATGGGTTCCAGTCAACCTGAGTCTGAAAAAATAAAATTACTTACATAAATTCATATATCTTACTGTATGTAACTCTGTAAATTATATTTCTGCAGTTGGTGGAAAATCAAACTCTCTTTGGGTTTGGTTTCCCAAGAACTAATCTCTTTTGGACCCAATGAAAATGGTACCATATTCACATTGAAAATTTTATAGGTACCTAACAGCGATCGTTGGATACTTGACAGCGAATGCTCAAAATACATGACTGGTCATGCCAACCTCCTATCTTCCATACAAGAAATTGATGGAGGAACAGTCACATTCGGTGACAACAATAAAGGGAAGGTCATTGGAATAGGCATGGTCGGTAAGCACACTAACCCTTCAATAGAAGATGTTTTTCTAGTTAGTGGACTTAAGCATAATTTGTTGAGTATTAGCCAATTGTGTGATAAGGGATATAAAATAGTTTTTGAAAAAGATCCATGTTTAATTTACGACTCTACCATGCAAAATATAATTTTTCAAGGATTTAGGAAAAATAACATTTATGAATTGTGTTTAAAGTCATATGATTTTTCGAATGATTTTTGCTTAGTAGCTTCTAATAATGATTCTTGGCTATGGCATAAGCGATTTGGCCATGTGAATATGAAAACACTTGCTAAATTTTTTAAGAACAACCTAGTTAAAGGGCTACCAAGACTATCCTATAAAAAAGATAAGTTATGTGATGCATGTCAACTAGGTAAAAAAAATAAATCTACTTTTAAAACAAAAGAAGTAATTTCTACTAGTAGGCCTCTCGAATTAATCCATATAGATTTATTTGGCCCTACTAGAGTTGCTTCTTTAAATAAAAGTAGGTATGTATTTATTTTAGTAGATGATTTTTCACGATTTACTTGAACTTTCTTTTTAAAACATAAGAATGATGCTTTTGATGAATTTGCAAATTTTTGTAAATGGATTCAAAATCAAAAATCTCTCACCATAGTCATTATTAGAAGTGATCATGGTGGAGAATTTGAGAATAAAACGCTTGCAGAATATTGCAACAAGAATGGTATAACTCATTCATTTGCATTTTCTAGAGCTTCACCACAAAATGGAGTGGTCGAAAGAAAGAATAGGACTTTGCAAGAGTGTGCACGTACCATGCTTGTTGAAAGCAATTTACTAAGTACTTTTGGGTTGAAGCCATTGCTACAGCTTTTTATGTTTTAAATAGAATATTAATTAGGCCTAAGCTTAAGAAAACATGTTATGAGCTATTGTTTTATAGAATTCCTAAAGTATCCTACTTGAAAATATTTGGATGTAAGTGTTTCATTTTAAACACTAAAGATAATTTAGATAAGTTTGATCCTAGATCTAATGAGGGTATCTTTATAGGATACTCAAATAGGAGTAAGGCATATAGGATCTTCATCAAGTCAACATTGACTATTGAAGAATCCATGCATGTTGCATTTGATGAATTTTTGCCTTCATCAACTTTAATTGAAGATAATGAAACTGACTCATCACCTTTAAATAAAGTTATTACATCTTTAGAGCAAACTACCCTGGCGGATAGGTCGACTGATAAGAAAGTCAAGTCGACTGATGTGAATCGGTCGGCTGGTGGACTAGTCAAGTCGACTGATCCTGTTGTAATGTCTCAAACTTTACCAAAATCTTTTGTTGAAGTTAGAGATCATCCTCATGACTTAATAATTGGAGACATTTTACGTGGTATTCAGACAAGATCTCATGTTAACATGATTTTTCACACGGCTTTCTTGTTGGATTTTGAACCGAAGAATATACAAGAAGATTGTGAGAATGAGTTTTGGATGAATGTCATGCAAGATGAGTTAAACCAATTTATAAGGAATGATGTATGGGATTTAGTTCCATGACCTCCTGATCATACTATAATTGGTACCAAATGGGTATTCAAGAATAAGTTAGATGAATCAGGACAAGTCGTTAGGAACAAAGCTAGACTAGTTGCTCAAGAGTATAATCAAGAAGAAGGCATAGATTTTGATGAAACATATGCTCCTGTTGCTAGACTAGAATCAATTCGTATTTTATTATCTTGTACTTGTTTGATGAATTTTATACTTTTCCAAATGGATGTTAAAAGTGCTTTCCTTAATGGGTTTATAAAGGAAGATGTTTATGCTAAGTAACCACCTGGTTTCGAACATGAATAATTCCTAAACCATGTTTTTAAATTGAAAAAGGCTTTATATGATCTTAAACAAGCACCTCGTGCTTGGTATGATCGATTGATGACCTTCCTTTTAGAAACGGGTTTTGAAATAGATAAAGTAGATACTACTTTGTTTATTAGGAGAATTGAGACCGATATTTTGATCATACAAATATATGTAGATGACATAATTTTTGGTTCTACTAATAGTAATCTATGTCAAGAGTTTGCTAATTCCATGAAAAATGAGTTTGAGATGAGTCACATGGGTGAACTCAATTATTTCCTTGGACTACAAATTAAACAGTCACCAAATGGCATATTTATTAATCAAGAAAAATATGCTAAGGAATTACTCAAACGATTTGGCATGGATAGCACGAGTAGTAAGGCCACACCTATGGCTACTACCACTACCCTTGACAAAGATGAATTAGGTAAGAGTGTCGATCAAAAACTCTATCGAGGTATGATTAGTTCACTCTTATATATAACTGCTAGTAGACCAGACATTATGTTTAGTGTATGTTTGTGTGCTAGATACCAGTCAAATCCTAAAGACTCTCACTTAAAAGCTGTGAAACGTATTTTAAGATACATTAAAGGCATGTCTGAGTATGGTTTATTTTATCCACGCACTGATAATTTTCAACTTTTGTCATATAGTGATGCGGATTTTGTCCGTAGTAAAACTGACCGAAAAAGTACTAGTGGAACGTGTTACTTTTTGGGACACTCCTTAGTATCTTGGTACAGTAAGAAGCAAAATTCTGTATCCCTATCTACTACAGAAGCTGAATATATCGCTGCAAGTTTAACTTGTGCCCAAATTTTGTGGATGAAACAAACCCTATTAGACTATGGTATTTCATTTTCAAAACCTGCTATAATGTGTGATAATATCAGTGTCATTAACTTATCTAAAAATTCGGTTCAACATTCACGTACGAAACACATTGATATTAGACATCATTTTCTACGTGATCATATTTTAAAGGGAGATATTTCTTTAGACTTTATTTCTACTAATAAACAAGTAGCAGATATCTTTACTAAACTACTTAAGGAAGACACTTTTATCACTTTTAGAATAGAACTAGGAATTTGTAGTTTTCATAATGTTTCTTGAAATTTTAACTCTGGTAAGTCAACTTAAAACTTCTTTTCGGTCGACCAGTATTTTTTTGATACTTATCTATATCTGAAATTCACGCTCTGGAAAGTCAACTGTGAACAGTACTAAGTCGACTACCGGTTGTATTATTGCTATTTGCGTTTATCTATTTTGCTCTCGGCTAAGTCGACTGATCATACACTCCATTCGACTGTCGCAAATCAGCTCTTCTTTCAGATTCGAAATTGGCACTTCTTTTGAGGCGAATCTTTTACCTTTTGTTATCCTTTGGCCGTTCTGCAGCTTTGATTTCCCATAGCCTCAATCTCAGTCATTGATTCTTAGTAAAAACCCTAATTTTTTACTTCCCCTCTTTTTCACTTTCTCTTTCACTGTCTCTCTCCAAACCGAGCTCTAGAAGTCGGCTGCTCTCAAACCCATTGGCGATTCCAGTTTTTGAAGCCCAAATCGAAGCTTTCTTTCCAATTTCAAGTGGTTTTCCAAGGTCTCTTGAAGCTATTGTGCTTCTCTTTACCTCTTATTGTTGGTATAATCCCTTGATTCCTTTCTTTGTTTATTTTCTAGAGTTTTCCCTTCTCCTAAAAGATCCCGTAGTTCTAATGTTGAGGAGGGACAATCCACAAAGGATTATCTGCAGTATTTAAGAAGTCCAAGTCTTATTGATAAATGGTACATCATTTGTTCTATTGTCATTTTTCTGGGAAGATTCGTTAATTTTCCGAATCTTGATAAGTTTCCTTTAGTCCCATTGTTTGAACAATGTGGATTATTTGATTTGTTGTCCTTGGTGAACCAACCCTCTTACTACCCTCAACTTATATATTTGTTTTACACAAATATGAAGGTTGTCACATCGGAGGATGGTAGCGAGATATTTATACTATCTTCAGTAAAAAATATCCTCATGAAAATCACCCCTTCTAGATTAGAACTTATTTTGGGTCTGTCTGATGAAGGGATTAATATAGGAGATGTTGAGATGGATGATGACACCATATTGTCAAGAATTTATTTGCCAAATCGAGGTCCTCCTATAACCAATTGATCAATTACTTCTATTGCTAAGCTAGTTGCACGCATACTATCATATAACATTATTCCCAAAAAAGGGAGTTACGACCAATATTCCCATGAGTTGCAACAAGCCGTTTATGCAATTTTTGGCAATATCAAAATAAATTGGGGTCAAGTTATCTTTAATCGTTTTCATAAGACTCATTCTTCATTTCTTCCTTTTGGTGCTTTACTCACTCACATCTTTTCCGCTTATGAAGTTGATCTCGATTCTGAGACGAGTGTTGTAAAACTCAACGAGTCCTTTGATCGTGCAAGTCGACCACGTATGAAGCTTCTCACCTCTCAACCTAGGTCACCTCCTAGGAATACACCTCCTATCCCCTGAGCTTCTACCGCTCGTTGGTCTTCTGCTTCTAGTTCGTCTCATCCTAGAGCTGATTATGATGATCCTAGGAGTCTTTACACTTCTGTCAATTATATTATGGATCGTCAAGACACTTTTGCGGCCAGTCTTTCTCATTTTACTCACTTGTTCACTTCTCAGTTTCCACCTCCACCTCTTCCCTCTCAGGGTGCCCAAGACGAAGATGACGAAGAATGATTAGCTCTTTTTTCTATGTATTTTTTTACTCCTTATGTATTTTCTAGTTTATGTCATCATTTGAACAATGTCTTTCGAATTTCTATGTATAAATTTGCTTTGGTTTGATATGTGTTTGTTCTCTTGCAATGTTTTTTTTTATGTATACTATTTATTTTCCTCCTATTTTTTGTTGATGCCAAAGAGGGAGAAAAGCTATGTGTTGTGTGTATTTTTTTTTCTTTTGATGCATGTTTTTGTGCATGTTTTTTTTAACATATGCATTTTGTACATTCGTTAGGGGGAGCATTGAGTATGTGTAATTTTTCTATTATTGTAAGCTATTGTATTGTCATCATCAAAAAGGAGGAGAATTTTGATTCTCGGTTTTGATGACTACAACACAATGTGATACTTCTTATATAATGCAGGATGTATCAATGTCCAAACTATGTATGATACACAAGTGCGAAGTGCTCCCATGAAGCTCTTAAAGAAAATTTATCAAGCTACAAAGGCTCAAGCTCTTATTCAAGACTCAAGACTCAAGACTCAAGACTCAAGACAAGACCCGTGCTTCAATCTGTTATTAAATGTCTTGTAAAACAAATTGTAATCTTATTTTTTTTGAGTCTTAGATTGATGTAGCAGTCTTGTCACACACACACTCACACATCTTTATAATTGAGTGTTTTTCAAAAGATTAAAGGTCGAAAAATTTTGAATTAGATCAGCTGTTAAGTACCAGTCGACTGCCTTATGGCACCAGTCGACTGTACCAGTACGAAACTGTCTGAACTCTTTCAAACTCTGGCCAGTCGACTCATCATGGCAACCCAGTCAACTGTTCAAGTCGTTTCGACACTTTTCAGAATCTAACTTGTTTTTCGAATTCAAAAGCTTTATATCCATTTTAAATCAGTTTTATAAACTGTTTTACAATGTTCTAGTGATTCCTCTCTATAAATAAAGCTTAGGAATCACCATTAAAAGGTTCCAAGCATTTTGATAAAAAGTTTAAGCTTTTGCTTTTGAAAAAGAACTAGTATTCAAACAAGCACTCTAAATCTTCTAAGTCGTGGTTCTCTGAATCTCAGTCTAATATAACATTGATTTCGTTTTGGATTGATTTCAGAAGTGACCTATTAGCCACTATACAAAAATCACAATCACAAAACAAGGCTATAGGTTGAATGTATCTCTTTTATTGTTTTCTTTCACTCTCGGGTTGTGAGAGTGGTCCTCTCGGTTGGAGAGTAGGGCTCTAGGTTGTAGAGTCAGGTTTTCACTCTTGGTTGAATAGTGGGTTTGCTCTCTCTAGTGGTGAGAGAGGTCTACAGGTTGGACAAGGTTGTTGTCTAGCGCCGTAGGGTATTCTTGTATTTTTTCAAAAATAGTGAAAAATCTCAAGTGGGTTGCTTGGGGACTGGATTTAGGTCGGGAGGACCGAACCAGGATACATCATGTGTACTCTGTGGTTGTATTTTTCTGAACTTGTATTTTCTTTACTTGCATTTAATTCTTATTCGAAAATTTGTCTGGACAGTCGAATGCGTCACCTCTTTAGGTCGACTGGTCAGACTGGTATAACATACTCTTCGAAAACTTGTCTGGCAAGTCGACTATTTTCCACTATAAGTCAACTAATCAGACTTGTTTAAAATACTCTTCTAATCTGACGCCTCAGTCGACTTATTTCTCTTTTCAAGTCGACTGGACAGAAGAAAAAGTTCAATTACGTTATTAATTTTTATACAACACTATTTACCCCCCTTCTAGTGTTTCTTGCCTTGCCTACAGGATCCATCAGAAACATGATGGGGCTGCCGAAACTTGGAAAGAGATAGAGACTAGGATTTGAAGAGGTCGGGACTGATTTTTTGCCAGGATTTATTTTTTTGGGCCGAGAATTGATTTTTTGGAGGAGATTAGGACATTAATTGGGGCTTCAAGTAACAACAGCAAAATGAGTTCTTTCTTCTCTTTTCTTTTTTTCTTTTTTTATGATGCAATCCAATAAGATGTTTATTAGTTGCAAACTTGTCATGAACTAATTTTATTTTTCTAGGGCTTCGATGTAGCCTAATTTAGAAAACACAATTCAAATTTTAGGTTATTTTATTCTTCTACTTTCCATGGTTGTGTGTTTAATTTTTGTTCTTAATGTATATAATTGTCTGGCCAACTATTGTTCGATTTATTGAATCATGGAGGATTCCAAGAGGTAACTTGTGACTTAGAATTATAGAATTAAGCACCATTAATTGAGCTAAATTATAGATAATTTACAGCAATTAATATGAATGTAGAGAAATCCATATAACTTAATGAATCTTAATTATTTAAATTTTCTTAGAGATTTGACGAATTATTAGTTGGAATATGTTTGGTGCTATTTGAGAAAAGACTCTGAATAATTAAGGGATTTTGGTCTACAACTTGGAAAATGGTGTTTGTAGTTTCATGAAATTATGAATTGTGTAGAGTTAGCTAGGTGAAACCGAATGCCCTAGAGTTAGTTTTGCTATTAATAAACCCTAAAATTTCAAATTTTGTTCTTTTTAATTAATTTACTTTTACTTTAGTTTAATTTAATTTAGTTAATGTTTTTATCAAAATATTGAATCTCCAAATAGTAGTTAATCTGGAGAATTTCTTTACACAGTAAAATAATTAGTCCTTGTGGGTTTGACACTCTTCTCTTTTAAACTATATTACATTTTGCGATTTTGTGCACTTGCAAATTATTCCATCAGACATTTGAGCTCCGAAGAGGGCGAACTCTACAAAGCTCATCTCCGAGATCAGAAAGCTTCGAATCCAAAGCTCCACACAACTCCAACCCGACTACAACATCAACCAAGCTCCACTTCTCCAACAGCAAAAGAAAAGTTCAAAAACCTAACTCCTAAGGGGTATAAGGCTTTGGGTTAAGCCCAACATAACTCCAAACCTAACTCCAACCTGAACCCGACATCCAAAACCCCAAACTCCACAGCAGCATAAGAGCTTCGACAGAGCCCACCATAGCGAAGAAGACGAGCATCTAAAGCTCGGCACTCAATCACAACCTCGACTCGACCCTGGATCCCAAAAGCTCTGAGTGACTCCCTAACCACTGTCGAGCTCGTTCCTCGCACAAAGTAGCACCACCAAACTCATCTTGCGCTTGAAGTTGCACCGCCGAGCTCGCAGCTCACCAGAAGTGGAGCCACCGAGCTCATAGCTCGCTTGAACTAGCTTCGCCGAGCTCGTTCCTTGATCCAAGCAGCATCGCCGAGCTCATTCCTTGCCCAAAGATGCATGCCGAGCTCCAAGCTCCAAGTCGTCGAAGATTAGCTTGCCAAAATCAATCTCCTAAAAGATAGCTTGGTGAGAATGTAGAATGCCAAAATGAGGTCGAGATGAGCCATCTCGACCAAGACGAGCCCACCGAGCTCATAGCTCGCCCAACGCCTAGGTCGCCCAAAAACAAGAAATAAAAAAAGAAGGAGACCTATAGCTCAACAAAATGGTTGGACGAGCTGAAGGGTTCTCGCAGCCATCGCTAGCCATCGGATCTCCAACTGGTTCGAGCACGCACGAGATGGATGCAGGGGATCGAGCAACGTCGTTGCCTTCATCCCGACAGCTCTGCTTTGATTTTCAGCCACTTCAACGTTCATATCAGCGAGCTGGCATGAGATGATGCATCAGATAAAGCCACGCAACCCCCTCTCCATTGCCTTCAAATCACAGTTGCTTAAACACATCAACTAGCGAGCCAGGTTGTGATCAACGTGCGCGATTGCTCCAAGTTTCTCACCGTATTAGATAATGCAATAAAATAAATCACCAAAAATCATTTTCAAATTTGAAATTTTAATTAAAATTTTCAAAAATAATTATTAATATCGAAAATTTAATTAAAATTTATGAAAAATAATTTAGAATTGGAATAATTAATTGAAAATTTTGAAAAAAATAATTATTAAATGGGGAAAATGGTTAAAAATCTGAAAAAGTTATGGAAAATTCTAGAAAAGTTCGGAGAAGTCCAGAAAAATATTTGCCACCTCCAGAAGCTTCTGACCAGTTCCGGTATCTTCAATCGTCCCTAAAAGCTAAGATTGTAGCCCAGAATTCTAAAATAAGGCAAACTACTTTCCAAAAGCCAAGAAAATTGTCTTCCAGGAGTGGAAGGCTAATGATAATGGTAAAAATCACTGCAAATCAGGGCCGTACAATTCCAGCATATATCCTAAAGCTTCTACATGCAAACTGACTGTAACGAGCCTCTTTAACGGGGTCGGCCCTTCTTCAGGCTCATCTACATGACATGGGATGCTCTCAAGATCATTATAAGCGACTACGCCCACTAGGAGAGACATCTAGCCCATAAGGGCTGTAAGTCAAATCTCTTATCCCCAGACAAGAGGGTCTTATCTCTTAAGGGGGAGAATAAAGAGGAGATAAGGGATTCATATCAATTAAATGGATTCATATCAATCTCCTAAACTGTTTCTTAGGTTTATAAATACCTTCCCCCCTCCTCAGTTAGAAGGTAATAGGCAATTTCTCTCTAAAACTCTCTCTTTCTCTGGTTCTGACCTGTGCATTGGAGGGTCTGTCATCGAGGTCATCCCTAGTGTTTCAGGCTTTTTGCTCGTCCTCCGTGTCAGCAACCATCAGATTTCGATCAAGGTTTCCAATCAATGATCTAGATCCAATCTCATGTGCTCTAACAACTTTTTACGGCGACGATCAAAGGTTAGATCTTTAGTAGTTTCCTTCAAATATAAACTCACTATTTGTTCATTCCAACACCAAAATAAGCCGAAACAAGAATAAATGATTATAAAAATTGAGAAATTGAATAAAAATTCGAAAAATAATTGTAAATTGGAAAAATATCAGAAAAATGTCAAAATTTCATAAATAATCTAGAAAATTCTAAAAATTATTCTGGATGTTTTACAAATTTATAATAACTCTGTTACATGTCGAACAAGAAATCTAATAAGTTCTGTAACGCATTAAAAAAAATGGGTGAACTACTCCTAGAAGGCTATAAAATTTAGTCTACATGAGTGGGGGGCTTGTGATATGGGTAAAAATAGAACCAACTCGGAACTGTTCAAAACAGGCACAAATCTTAAATCTCTAGGGATAAAATGGTAAATTTCAATAGAAACAGACCCGTAGAAGGGAGTTGGGCCACTTTTAAGCCCAACAACCCAAAACACATTTGTCATATTGGGTTGCCTTAGCTGCCTAACATGAAGGAGTTCATAATAATCTATCTCCAAAACTACTTCTATCTCATCATGAAGAAGAAAGTCAACTAACTCTATCTATTTATCAAGAGAAGAGTAATTGGCCCTATCTCTTCATGAAGAAGAGAATAACCATCTTATCCAAACACTGCAGAAGTAAAGATAAATCAATATCTTGAAATCAGCCCCCTAAGAGACTATAAATACCCCATGACCTCCACAAGAACCAAGTAATCAGTAATTTGCCACTAAAAACTTTCATATGTTTTTGAGTTTTGACTTGAGCGTAAGAAGGTCAGTCCCTAGGGCCAACCCGGTAACCCCTGTTCCCTGTATTTGTATTTGTCTACCTTATTTTATTCCATTGTACTCTATTTATCAATTTGAGAATCTGTATTTTTGCTTTCAATCCTAATAAAAATCATTTCCCTTGTTTCAACTCAATTTTATGCCAATTTAATTCATTGCACCATCCCAATCATTGTTGTTTTTCATGAGGAGTTGAATGTTTCATCTCATCAAATCCACATGGCCTAATTATAGTGAATTTTGACTCAATCTCCTCTTGGATCCTACTCAAACCCATTAACCTATAACCCTAAACCCAATAACCCTATAATATTTAACCTAATTAACCCCTAACCTAATTAACCCTAGCCTACCCTACTATTCTACCCCTATCACTGTAGTTGCCAACCCCTACCCCCCACTATTCGTCTTCCACACTCCTTCGCCTCCCGCCTTTCACCTCCGTCCACCTTGTTGCCACCCATCAGCCTCATCATCGTCTCCCCAACCTCTTCGTCCTCATCCCCATCTCCTCGACACCCCGTCGTTGAGTCGCCACCGCCTCGATCAAACCCACCACTTCGTTTCCTTCCTTTCCGAAACCCATCATCTCCATTGCCCTCGTCATCCCCTCCTCGCATCACCATCTCCCACAGCACCGTGATTCTCACCCTCATCACCACCCTGAACCCACCACTCCCGCTCATTGAACCCATCATCTTCATCACTCGTGAACCCATCCTTCACCATTATCGAGACCATTACCCTCGCCTGTGCCCATCCTCGCCGCCATCCCCTACCTCTACTCGCCCCACGTCGCCTCGCCATTGTCGAATCCCCGACAGCTTTCCCCCGTCATCCTCCCCTATTTTCCAGCCCAGGCAGAGCACCTCTGTCGCCTCCCCATCATCGCCGTCGCCTTCGTCGTCTTTCTGTGTCGAGCTTCCCTCGACGCTACCACCAATTGCCTTTGCTTGTGCCATAGCCGCCGCCGAAACCTCCCACCGTCGCTGCGTCGATTAGAAGAGAAGGAAGGAGGAGAGTTTGGCTATTCAAATCTCAGCCACCCGATCCCATGAAGATTGCGATCTGATCTGATCTGATCTGATCCATCATCTTGATCATCAGATCTGATCTCAGCCATTCGTTCATCTTGATCTTGATCGCCATCAAGATTCGTGTCGGGATCTGTTCCCGTTATTCTTTCGTCGGATTCGTCATCTACACCCCAAGGCAAGTATCTTCTTGTACATTTTGTGGTTCTAGTACAAGATCTTATTTGAAAATACTGTAAGTAGATCGTAAATGTGACTCTCCTTTGGCTCATCGTTTGATTATCTTATTTTACTCCTTATTAACTTCATGATCATAAGAGTCACAATATTTTGTTGGTATATTCGTTTCACAATTTGTTGGATCTATTTTATCTCCTAATTACTTGAATACATGAAACTAAAAACCAATTTGACTCGTAGATGCATGTTGTATGATGTACGTGTCTATTCAACCTTCCTTTGAGTTGAGAACCAAATTTGGCTCGCTGATTTGATACCTATTAATCATGATTTGGATCACACAATAATTTAGACCCATATTATTCATTCATCATGCCACTTTCATATAAAAGAAACTCACATATGCTTTTATTCCTTTTTTCTACTTGTTGTTTTGACCCCGATAACATCAGAATCTGGACTTGAGTCCTGAATATGAAACTTAGCCTCAGATTTCTAGTTTACTGCACTTTTGACGGAATTGAATTCCGAGTTATGGTTTGTGAGTTATCGTAGTTTCACTGCTGATGTGTCTGTAATCGCAGATTCATCAAAACTGCTGCATCACTTTATTTTACAATTAATTTAACTATGCTACTTGTAAGATAATGACTTGATTGCATGTTGATAATAGACACCGTAGAGAACATCCCCTAATTTTTTTGGAATTAATTAACGAAGTTTCAAACCTATTTAATATGTATAAACTCAGTTTTACAAATTTTGGCTGAACACAAATCCTGTAGTTTGCTATTTTGATACCTGATGCTACAACTTTAATATGTCTTATTTATATGCGTTGGAACCGGGCGTGAGTCTAGTTTCTATACCTCCTGACGGATCCAGAATTGCATTCTTGTAGTGGCAGGAATCTCAGTTTTGGTGCAGCAACGTCATGTTGTCCAGATTTGGAATTCTCGTCGTTCTTGATATTTTGATTTGTTTTGACCCTCGAACATGTATCTTACCTAGCTTAGACTGGTTCCATGTTTTTGATCATGTATACTTGACCTGCTTCGCACACTTTCATGCTTGGTTGATAATAATTATAAATAACAAGTCGGGGTTTAAGGGAAAGACCATAGTAGTGGACAATATAGGTAAGTGTACTCGGAAGGGGACCCGTGTTTCTCATTACTTGGTTCATAAAATTGTTGTATCTTGACCATATTCATGAAACCATTACTTGGTTCATGAACTTGTTGTATCCTTAGTGCATTCATGAACCCACGGTTGGTTCTTGAACTTGTTAGTGCATTCACGAACTTGGTTCGTGAACTTGTTACATTATTTTTGTATTCATGAAACATGCTTGCTTGATACTTGATGCCTTAGTACACCGCCCTATAAAATTCACCACTAGGCCTAAACGTAACTGTTTGTAAGTAGCAACCATATGGTAAAAGTATGGACGCATGAAGTGCTACCTAGATAGAATTAAACATTAGACTTAAAAATAACTTATCACTTGTACACACTTGATACCCTACTTGATACTTGTTACTTGATACTTGTTACTCGATACTTGTCACTTGATACAATTACATGTTCACTTGTTACTTGTTCCACTACTACTACTTGTTACCCAATCTTGTTACTTGAGTTATCTTACTTACTAACTAGTCTCTTGAACTTCACTAATTATTGCATCCCTATCATATCATGTTATACATTCTTGATTCCGAATCTTGTTTCATATTTTTTGCACTTATTTTCATACCCCTACTTGTACTACTTGCGGCCCTAACATGCACTAAGTGCATTTGTCTTGTTTTCTCCATTTTTTCCTTTAATATTTATATATACAGACTTTGGAGACGAGTTGCCTGCTGGAATTGGTGAGCAAACGTTCTAGGCTTTGCTTGGGGAAAAAGCTTGCTTTAATTACTTTGTATTTGAGTTTATTAAATTTGTTGCTAATTAAAACTTGTAACGGGCTTGTAGTCCCGAAGTTTTCTTTCTTTTGATTCAGATCTTGAAATTATTGGATATTTGTATTTGTTTCAAATGCTTTTCTGTTGATTAATAAATTATTCATGAATGCATGGTTGAATATATTCCTATTATTCATAAGCTGTCGGATCGACTCAGCATCATAACAAGAATATCATATCCGATTTTTGTATTTAGGAAGCGGGGCGTGACAAACCCGGACATTTCAGATTTTTGCAGATCAATCGGAGCGATAGTCACCGTTCATATCATATCCAAGCATTCAAACGAGTCAGATTTAGGAATCGAGATCAGCTTGCAATAGTTAATAGCGGTGAAACTAAAAGGTTAGTTATTTTATTGTTGCCAAAAAAAATTCACAACATTTATTTGGTCCCACACAAAAATAGTCGCAACTGTTGCCATACAACACAACAAGTGGAGTCCTGGCTAATTAAAATATGTTTACCAAATCCTTTCTCTTAAATAAAGTTAATAACTAACTCTTTCCTATAACCATGGAAATCCACAATTTAAACCCAAAAGATATCTTTTAAGATCTATCTCGGGTAACTAACTCCTAGCCTATAAACTCATGGTCAGGTAATCAATCTTTTGCCACCAAAAACTCCACTATTGTTCTGAGATTTGACTTGAGTATTGGAGGGTCTTTCGTTGAGGAACACCCTGGTGTTGGGACTTTTGCAGGTTTCCTGGAGTGATCTTGGCCATCCAAATCAGATCCAAGCATCTATAATCATCACAAACCAGATTAAAGTAAATGTTAGATCTTGATAGTTTACCATTAAAGAATTCACATCTATTTGCACAGAAAAAGAAGCAACAGATTGGCGCATTCTGTAGGAAAGCACAGGTCTACCTCTCCAACCAGATCTCACCAACAGAAAACCAATTTTTCTACCATGCCACCAGGCAAGAATGGAGAAGGCGACAGCCATTGCCAGCTGCCGGGTAGGTGGGGTGTCTGCCTCTTTCACCGCCTTTTCTGCCCCATCATCCACCGCCACCTACGACTAGGATTCCCCAAAACATAGCTGCCCTCATTCTTCTTTATTTTTGGTCTTCAGCCAGCAGCAAACATAAACCAGTAATGAAAGACCCAAACCCAAATATAGGTCCACACCAATTTTGATTATGGTTGAATTTAGACTGGCACAATCTGAGACATTACGACCCTGATTTGACCCACAAGATGAATGAACTGTAAGCTGAGTTATTAATAAAACATGCAAGTCTTCGAGTCTTCTTCAAAACTATGGGTCATATGCTCCAATCCGATCTCTGTAGCTTTGGAATTTTTCGTTATACTGCAGTTGCGTGCAGAAATCCGAAAGTATAAAATTTCATTGACGTTGGGAGAACTTAGAAATATAAGGGTTTCTGCCTTTAGAAAAACCTCTGGTTAGTGTTGTAGCCACCTTCCTCCATTGCCTCGCTGCAGCTGCTGCTATCTATGCTACTCTTTCTTCTTCTCGGATTGTAAGAGACCCGGGCCCAGATCCATACATGATCCAACCCTATCCTACTTCCAACTCGATCTGACCCGATGCTACCAACCAAACTCGGTCAAATCCGGCCTGCGTCTTATCCTGCCCTCGACCAAGCTCAACCGAACCAGTCCAGCTTTTGGACCCCAACCCTAAACAGAGTCGTTTGCAGAGCAAACCCAACCCAGTCTCGACTTCGGATCCAAACCGAGAAGACACAATCCACTTGGAGTTGAACCTAAACAAACTCTAACTATTCTTTTACCACACCCAACCATCTACTACAGCCCGAACCATTAATTTCTGACTCGAACCCAAATCAGATCGACACATGTTTACAATATAGTTGAATTTGGACTGCGCAAACAAAGACATTTTGGGCCAGTTTTGACCCTAAAAATTGATGAATCATTACCTAAGTTCTGAACAGAAGCTGTAGATCATCGAGTCTCCTTTGAAATTGGCTGTCATGTCTCAATCGGACATTTGTATCATCGGAAAAGTTTGTTATACTAAAGATGCACATAGAAATCCGAGCACAGGAAACTTTGTCAATATTGGGAAGTTCATCCAAATCTAATATAAGTATCTTTGAAATTTAGTTTTGATCTTATACCATGATACATTTCCTGCTATATACTGCAACTTAAAATATAAATTATTCTTTATCAACCAAGGCAATAGTTTTAGCTGTATTGTATTGACTATCTTTGATTATCATACGAATCTTGAACGGATACTTACAATGAATATTTCCTAGAGACAGTGGAATCATCTGGATTTTGAAAGGTTAAATGCTTTTGAAAGATAAATAAGTCTGCATATGGCAGGCATCTTCTTCGAATCTATATGATGATGTTTGAAGTTTCCAGATTTATCAGGAACTTTCTTTCGTACACAAGCTTCGGCAAGAATTCAAGTCGGTCCGAGAACAGTTTGTACATCGATCACCATGACCTACTCCTGAAGTGTAACTCCCGTTTCCGATTATACGGATTTGTATTTTCTTTTTCTTCATATTATTGTATATTATTTTTTGTAATTCTTTCTGTTCTTTTAAACCCTACTGCATATATTTGAATAATCAATTATTTTGTCAAAGCCTAATCCATTCGATAATTTATTTATTTATTTTGTAAACTCATTCTATTTTAATTACAATTTTTCCTTCTATCCTAGCCCACTCTACCAATTATTTATTTCCTTTTCTTATTGAGAGCCCATACCCTATTACAACCCAGCCCAAACAAAAAGAAATCCAAACAATTCATAACAGCCAAATCCCCGCCTCCTCATATTTCTAACCGAAACCCCCCCATTTCCATTTTCCTCCTATTTACTGCCATGATCAAACCCCTTAATCACTTTTAATCAAATCAATTAAAAACCCAATAACTCACCCACTTAACCCCCAATCTCATTATTCCTATTAATTAGCCTATTAATCAACCACTAATCCTCTTCTTCATCAGCTTCAACAGCCGCACACGCCTCTTTCTATCTCATTTAACCCGAGCTCTCCTTTCATCCTTACCCCAACCTGAATTCTGACGATCATCACCACCAATTCTTGACCCACAACACCACCAAAACTAACCGAGCACCATCACAACTTGTTCTTCCTGCAATCCCACCGTACTTCCTCACCACCAACCACACCACCACAACTTCACCTCGTCGTTGTTGCCACTGCACCTGAGACTCCCATAAATAAATATTTTCTGAATATTTTTTGTATTTCAATTATTTATAAATTCATTTGTTTTAGATTTGTTTTGGACCTTAAAATTATTTCGAACGATGGTATATTTTAACTTGATTTTCTATTCCTAATTGATCGACTATTTATATTATTACTATTTGAATAATTTTAATAAATTTGTTAAACCCAATTCCTTTTTTTTATATAATCTACTATTATTATTACTACTATTATTGTTATTATTGTTGTTGTTATTATTACTATTATTTTTTATGTTGTTACATTTATTATTTTTATCCTTATTATTTGCGTAAAGCCGAACATACTCTATTTTATACGTATTTCATTATTTGATTTAATGTATATGTATATGTGTATTTTATAAACCCTGCAATCCTATTATTTCTCATATTGGATTCTAACCCAATATCCAAACCCATTACCCAAACCAAATATCTCAACTAAACCCTATAAATACCTTATTAAAACTCTATAACCTACCTAACCCTAATCCTAATAACCCTAGCCGCCAAATGTACAACCCTTCTTCCCTAACCCGTTCCTCTGTCTCTCACCATAACCCAACAGCCCGTTCATCTCCTTCATCGATCGCCCTCGTCTCCACCCTGTTCCTCCATCTCACCACCACTATTCCGCCTGTGCTACCCTCTCCTCCTCTGTCGCCCGTGCAGCCAGTCGACCCTACTCCCGTCCACCTCATCGCCATTACCACCGTTTCCCTCCTTCATCTTCTTCGTGCCTCCAAACCCATTGCCTGTGAACCCGCTTCGCCTGCACCCACCCTCGAAAACTCTTCCCTCATTGCCCTCCAGTCTCCGATCTGCGCCTTCCCCCGTCGCCCTCTTCTCCTCCTTATCGCAATCAACATCGACTTCCCCTATTTCCTCCCCTCTGTCCTGTTCCATCGATGCCCTCGATTATCCCTAATCGACGGCCCCCTGCTCCCTGTTCCCGATCGACGACAGTCCCTGATCACCCCGACGTCGCCGCTCGCCATCCAGTCCATCGCTGCCACTGCCGAAGTCTCTGCCAGTGCTGCTCTTGGGTGATGGCTGTTGACTTGTGGGGGAAAACTGATGTTTGCTATTTTGTCAGTAGGAGGTTGTTGTTTGGTGTTTGGTGAAGGGGAGTGTTGTTTGCTGTTGAGTGGAGTGGATCTGCCATTTGCTTTTTTGATTTGTTGTGTTGTTTTGGGTTGTGCACGTAGTGTACACGTGTTTCTTTGTGGGTTCGTATTTCGTTGCCCGGGATTCTTATCCCGTTATTCTTGGTATTCAAATTGATAGTCCAAAAGGCAAGTCACTTTTTCCCTTGAATTGAACATCATATCAAATTCAAGTTTTATTGAAATTCTTGCAAGTAGATCTTATTTGTTATTGTATCATTATATTGACTATCCTTCGTTGGGTCTATTGAGGGTTTACACGAGTTAACCTCAATATTCTTGACATCATGTTTCTATTGACTCTAAATATTGAATCTTTCATGCATCCATATAGTAATTATGATAGGAGTATTTATATAATTGTCTCACAATTAATCTATTGTAGAAATAATTGTTAGGTTGTATGTTTGGTTGATTGATTGGTGTTTGTTGATGGTAAATTGATGTAGGTCTGTGTTCTAATTTTATTTATCATGTTTGACCCTCATCATGTGAACTAAGAAGTTTATCGACTAAAAGAATTGATACCCATCATGTCTAATTAAATTATTTCGTGAAAAATACCCAAAACCCTGTATGTTGCTTGCTGGCTATATGTTGTTTGCTATTTTTGATTCGTTAAATGATCTCAAAATAAATTACTTTCTGAATAATAGTAGTAGCCTTATCTTTCTAGTTTTCAAAATATCTTGAATTTTTGAATTCTGGGTTGTGTAGAAAAGTTATGCCCGTTTTACTACAACTATGTTTTTATTTGCAGATTTTCAAAATCTTGTATGTTTGATGTTTAAACTGTTAAAAAGCTGATCAAATTATAAAATTTTGCTTTGATAATTTTCAAATTGTTACTTAACATGTTTGGGGGTCTAATAAATTTTTTTAATGAATTTTATTTTTAGTTTTTGCTGATTCTAAAAATATAACAACATGATGTCAAATTTCTGCCTGAACATGAAATCTGTAAAGAAAAATGTGTTTGACCTAGCTACTGTTGTGGGATTTTGAACTTTAAATATGCGATGGAACCGTGTGGAAGTCCAGTTTCTAGAACTTATGACGGATTCAATTTTTGATTTCTGAAACAACGGAAAATTGTATTTTTGTACAGACTACTCTTGTTGTCTAGAATTTTATCTTCTAGTTTTTAATAAATTAATTGTTTCTATATTATAGTATTGCATGAATTAAAGTGTGTATATTGCATTGCATGATCCTAATACTCCATTGTCATCATTCTAATTGTCCTATCTAAGTTATCGCCCTATTGCTCTCCTATTGATACTATTGTTCATCTCATGTCTCAAATTGTATATTGTATTGTTGCATTGATAAAATAATTAACAAGTCGGGTTTTAAGGGTTGACTTTAGTAGTGAACAATACAGAGACTGTACTCGGAGGAGGGGCCCATGTTTTCCTATTTATCGGTCATATCGGTCATCGATTGATTGTAGATTACTGATTATAGTATCTCAATTGATTCGGTCATCGGTCATTAAATCATCGGTCATTATTATATATTGTTGCCGAGTACATGATCTATAAAATCTACCACTAAGTCTAAACGTAACTTGTTTGTATGTAGCAACCATGTGTTAAATAAATAGAATGCATGAAAGTGCTGCATTAGTTAATATTTTAAAATAATTAATAGACTTATGAATTGATACAATATTGACATTGCATGTTGTTCATCATTGTTCTATTGATATCGAATATTGGCTATGTATTATTGTTATAGATCATTGAATATTGTTATCGATTATTGAATCATTGTTTACAACTATTGAATCGATTATCATGATATTGATTCCTATTGATCCATTGATTTATTGTTATATCGTTATTCCATTGTTCCTTACTTCCTCTACCTGCTGTCCATGACTTGCTCTAAGGACAATTTTTCTCCTCTTTATAAATGAAGTGTTTACATGTGTTAATGGAGAATTACCTGATGGATTGGAAGAACAACATTGGTGAAGAAATTGATAGCATCGCCGCTTAATAAATTATTGCTTTGTCATAAAGACTTAATTATTAGACTATTGTTATTTTATTATATTGTGGGCTTTCGACCCGAATATTGCTATTTTTTGTTCCCAGATGTTGGATTATTATTATATTTCGTTATCTCATATTTTTTATTCCAAGTATTATTGTTCATGAGATTATTATTATTATCTGCATAATTATTCTGTATTGATTATATTGTTCAGTTGATCGGATAAACAGCTTATGGATGACGTTAATCATTCGCTGCACCAATGTCATGTGCTCGTATTCCTTATTTTTGAGAAGCGGAGCGTGACATTTTATGGTTAATTTCATCGAGAAGTAGTGTAAAGTGTAGTGTTTTTGTTATTGTTGTAAACTACAGTAGTTTGCATTATACTTTTTGGTTTGTGGGTTTTTTTTTTGGTTTGTGATTATGTGTGTTCTTTTGTTGCATAAGAGCAAGTTCTTGAAGTTCTTGGGGTTTATGTGGAATCTGCTTTCGGGGGTTTATAAAGGTCCATTTGGTGTTGAAAGAGAGGCAAAAAGAGTGTCAACTACTTTGTTAAGAATAGTTAACTTCTTCATTGAATTTTTTGTACACTTTCAGTATTTTTAATGCATAACTAAAAAAACATCTATCACGAAAATGCAAATTAGCAAAAGAAGAATAATCTTCCTACTTTAAGGTTAGAAAAGTTATTTTGTTCATGTTCTGTAGTTACATAGGGCCATTTAGTCTAGAAAACAAAGCAGAATAGAGGGTGAACTACATTGTTGAATAAATTGAAGTTCTTCATTGAATTTTCCATGGGTATCATATGCAAAAAAAGGGTGAACTACTTAGTTGAGTACATCAAAGTTCTACATTAAAATTTTCATTGGTCTTTAAACTTCACTAGGAATTATATAATGTGGACTATTGTGGCGTAATTGCTAACAAATTTTGAGATAGCTAGCTATTATGGCGATTAAAAATGCTTTACTATTTCTTTTCTTATGTACAATTCATTTAACAGAGCACAATTCATCTTATGAAATTTTTATTTGTAGTTGTGCATCACACGTGCATTATACTAGTATTATTTATTGCAGAATATAAAGTTTCTGTGTGTGAGAACATAACCCATGCAATACAAGAGGGAAAAATAAATTATTATGAGTTTTGCTCTAGTGAACTTTGACTGTAATCTAAGTCACTGGACTTTTGACTCTAACCACTAAGAGCATCTGTAGTCGTTTGATGCTAAAATTTGGGTATTTCACGTTTGGAAATAGAAAATTTAGGTTATAGTTAAAGTTGTTTGAAGCCAAATTTTGGCTTTTTTTATAAAAAATCTCGGACGAAAGATGATTTTTCGCCGTACATATTTTTTTATTTTTTATTTAAATTTTAAAAGCATCGGACGAGACATCAATTCCCATCCGAGAGAATTTTTGGATTATGGATCTTAATTTAATCTTAATTAAATCTAAATTAAAACCTAATATATACACAATAATTTTTATAGACCTATTTCTGTAGACTGTTTTCTTCACAATAGGGAAAGAAAGGGATCAGACGTGAGATCATCTCCTGTCCCATAATTTTTTATTTTTTTTTTAAATTTAGAAATAGGTCCATCTGATTTTCCGTCATCGGCATTTCCCGTCCGATAGATTTAAATAAATAAAATAATAGAAGCGAAGAAAGATCATCTTTCGTCCGATAAATTTTTTTATCAGACGAAAGTTGTTCTTTCGTCAGCTATATATTGTAAATGCCCATTTCTTCTTCCATATATAGCCGAGCATTGTTTCTCTCCAACCTAAAATTTGAGCATTTAGCCAGCGACTACATGAATTTTTTTTGTCAAATTTTGTAAAATTTGTGATAATAGACAACCACTGTAGATGCTCTAATTAAGTAAATATTGAAAACAGTGCATAAGTTTAGTGCAAATAGAATCCTCAATAACTGTAAAATATGTATCCTTAATTTGGTCAAATACAACATGAGTACATCTCAATTATTATTAGCATGCATATGCACAATTCACGCTTAACCCACCGACTCTTGAGTACTAATAAATTAACCCTCCTTACTATTCCGGTAAACCATTAACTCACATCCTAGAACCTAGATCTACCATGAGAGAATACTTCATCATTCGGGATATGTAGCGTCCGTTTCTATGACTGTAACAACTCAAAGCCATGCCATTCATTTTAGGGACCTTCACCTTCAATGCCTTGCAACAAAAAATTGTTGGAGCTATCGTACATCCCTTCCCCCTGATTATATCTTCTCTCCTTTGCTTGATTTCCTTCCCATTCCACAGCCCTCCTCTCTATCTGTCTATCTCTAACCTCTATTATACTCCATCTCTCTCTAAATGGCTCCCCTCATTCTCCTCTTTAGCCTCCTCCTTTCCTCCCTCATATTCTTATGTAATCTCCTCACTCGTATATGGAACAGTGGATGCTACCTAATTGACTACGTCTGCTTCAAACCCTCTGACGACCGCAAACTCCCTACTGATCTTTGTGGTGAAATCGTCCAACGCAACAAACTCCTCGACATCCCGGAGTACAAGTTCCTCCTCAAAGTCATTGTGGGCTCCGGCATTGGCGAGTCCTCCTACGGGCCCCGCAACATCATCCAAGGCCGCGAGTCCTTCCCCTCCCTCTCCGATGGAATCTCTGAAATGGAAGAATGCTTCTACTCCACTCTAGACTCCCTCTTCGCAAAAACCAACATCTCCCCCTCCCAAATCGACTTGCTAGTCGTCAATGTCTCCATGTTCTCCACTTCCCCTTCACTCTCTTCGAGAATCATCAACCGTTACAAAATGAGGGAGGATATCAAATCCTACAACTTGTCTGGAATGGGGTGTAGTGCGAGCTTAATTGCACTAGACCTTGTTAATAACTTATTCAAATGTCACAAAAACATGCTTGCTGTAGTAGTGACATCCGAATCAATTGCGCCTAATTGGTATACGGGCAATAAAAGGTCTATGATGCTTGGAAACTGCCTTTTCAGGTCAGGTGGTTGCGCGTTTCTTTTATCCAACGACGACAAGATGAAGTGCATGGCTAAGATGGAGCTGAAACAGCTCGTCCGGACCCACCTAGGCCGGAGCGATGATGCTTACTCCTGCGCGGTACATAAAGAAGACGATGAAGGTAGGGCCGGGTTTCATCTTAGCAGGGATTTGCCTAAGGCTGCTGCCCAAGCTTTCTTTGAGAATTTACGTGTATTTGTCCCTAAAGTTCTGCCCTTAAGGGAATTGATATTGCAGTACATCGTACTAAAAAATCAAGGCGTAAACCTGAAGCCGGGCATTCAACATTTCTGTTTGCATACCGGAGGTACTGCAGTTATAGACGGAGTGGGGAAGAGTTTGGGCCTGAAAGAGTACGATTTGGAACCGTCCAGGATGACGTTGCACCGGTTTGGGAATACCTCGGCGAGTAGTGTGTGGTATGTGTTAGGGTATATGGAAGGGAAGGGGAGGTTGAAGGAGGGGAACAAGGTAGTGATGATGAGCTTTGGTGCTGGTTTCAAGTGTAACAGTTGCTTGTGGGTGGTGTTGAGGGATTTGGAAGGGGATGGTGAGGTTGGGGGGGATTGCATTGAGGGGGTCCCTCCAAAAACCCTAGTTAATCCATTTTTTGAAAAGTTTGGGTGGATGAATGAGAAATAATTTTTTTTTTTTTTTGTATTTTTGTTTTTTGTTGTTGTTGTTGTTGTGTGTGTGTGTGTGTGGGGGGGGGGGGGGGGGGGGGGGGGGGGGGGGGGGGGGTGTGTTGGGGTTTGTTTATTTCACGCCTATTATTTGGTTGTGATTTCCTATAATTAAGCCCTTCGACTTTATAAGAAACTATTTTGAAGGACAAGAACCCCTTTGAAATGAATTGTTCTTTTATAAACATTGTGCACTATTTTTAAATTAAAAATATTCCATGTTCTAAAAAATTGTAAATTCTTTTTGAAAGTGTACTATTTTTCAATGAGATCTACTACATTAAATATATTTTCCTTAAAAGTGTCATATTTTCTAAGGTTCTTCAATCCTGAACAAAGCTAATTTTTTTTAAGAACAGGAGGATTATGTATCGGAAAAGCTAAAGAATTGAAGTTTCCAAAATACAGTTTGTAGTGAGGGGCTTGAAATGTACAAACATTGTCAAAGGGCTAGTAGAAAATCAAAATCAAATAAGGGGACTCAAATAAATTTATCTCTTGTGCTCCTGAAGAAGAAGATATGACTATTTATGTGTGAGATGAGGAAAGAGTAGTTTGTGACTTTTGGTTGTCATGTTGCGATTCTTTTGGTTTGATAGTACCTTGTATTTATCATGAGCAAAGACATAACAAACTAGTCTGTGTCACAAAAATCATAAAATATTGTAAAGTTTGATGAATAATATATAATCAAACATTTTCTGTTAGGAATAATAAATTATTAATGACGAATAGCTTTTTTTTCTCTTTTTCTTGTTGAGAGAATAGACAATTAGCCAATGAAGAGCACCTCCAATGGCTAGCCAAAATAAAGAGGCATAGTCATATTTGGAGAGTCACACCCATTTTACATCTCCAACAGCTAAATATAATGGCTAGACATTTTGCCTAGCCATGAACGTGAAGAGGCAAAATGGAGAGCAGGAGGCAAAATATAGAGGAAGAAACATGGTTGGTGATGAAGCAAAATGACTAGCTAGATTAACTATGCAGAAACACTATTTGAACAATTTGACTATCCATTTTAGCTAGTATGGTTGGAGATGGAGCATCTGTAGTCGTTGGCTAAATTGACAAATTTTCCACACAAAAAAAGAAAAAGAGTGTTGTAGTCGTTGGCTATATACTCAAATTTTAGGTTTGAAGGGAACAGTAGTCTGCTATATTTGTGAGAGAACATAGGAGTTTGCAAAATATAGTCTGTCCGTTCATTTAAATAAAATGAATCGGACAAAAGATCATCTTTCGTCGCTTTTAAAAAAAAAACAATATATCGGACTGGAAATGATTTTCCGCCTGATAATATTTTTTTTAAAAAATTGTTCGGTCCGTCATGTAAAAAAAAAAGTGGTCGGACGAGAGATGATCTCCCGTCCAAACCAAATTTGAAAAATAAGAAATAGGCCTATAAAAATTATTATGGGTATATATTAGGTTTTAATTGAAATTTAATTAAGATTTAAGATTTATTTCATATTTAATTAGGATTAAATTAAGAGTTAATTTTAATTTAATTAGGAGTTAATTTGGAAAAGATTTCTCGGACGGGGAATGATTTCCCGTCCATGGTTATTTTTATAAAAAAATCCTCCAACGGGAAATGATTTCTCGTCCGACACATTTTTAAAACGACATTTTTTTTTCTTTGTAGAACGAGACATCATCTATCGTTTGTAGATTTTTTTAAATGAAACCATAATTTTCGGGTTAAACGACTTTAGCTAAACCCAAAATTTCTATTACTATATGCCAAACTAGTGTACCCTTGTACAATATTGCACAAACATATATAATATAATATAATATAATATGTAGTATAGCCCGTGCAATACTGCACATATTTTTTAAAAAAAATAAGAAAATAATAAAACCTTTTTTCAAAAATTCATCTAATAACATCTATATAATAATGAAAATTCTAATTCCAATTTGGATGGAGTATGTAACACCCTATAATTTTAAATAATATTTTTTTTAGATTAATAAATGAATTCAAATGATTTTTGGAGATTTAATAAACATTTTTTCTGAAATTTATCTTCTTACACATGCAAAACATGTGCAAATATTTTCTTAGGAAGTTCAAAGTCAGAAATTCTTTTAGACAAACCTAATACTTATTAGTAGATATTAATTATGAATTTTCCAGATTTTATGAAAACCTGATATTTATTTGACACATTTGCAAATATTACAAAAGAGGGGCTTTTGTGCAAAATTATCACTTGGAGTAAAAACTCTAGATTTTTGGTTTTCTGGACTGAGCATGATGGCTAGCCAACTCAGAGGTGAAGAGTTTACTTTTTATTCTAATAGATTTGGTTTATTTTGCAAATTTGTTAAAGAAGGGTTTTTTTGCAAAATTGCCACTTAGAGGCAAAAATTACAAAATTTGTTTTTCTGGGTTTGAAACCAGTGCCGGCCGGATCTGGAGAGTTACTTTTGATTTTAAATCTAAATTGAACTGGTTAATCTAATCTTCTAGTATAAGGATTTATATATGTAAAGATATATTCTAATGGGATATTTTGCAAAATCATCTCAAAACCCTAATACCTTGAATTTCGGCTATTAAAAGAGAGGTAGCAGCAGTCTCTTTGCTGCACAAAACAAAGGATTTTCTTTTGTAACACCCCGCAAAATTTAAATGACAGTTTTGCCGTCGGGTGTTACGCACGTGCATTCTGTACTGTTATTGATGATATCCATAACGCATTTTGACATGTATTTTGAATTCTGATTATTTATGCAATCACGTATTCTTAAAATTCCATTTGAGACAACTCAAATGCTAAATTTCTATCCTTGAGTTTTTACGTGCTTTTTACGTATTATCGATGCACGTGTCGATTTCGGATATTCCACCGTTACGTACAAAGTTTTCAATGGATTTCAATTATTTATTTTTTACAAATATGCTTAAATTTATTTTGTAAATAGAATTCAATTTTTATCTATTTTAATTAAATAAACTTTTACGTGCAATACACGTGTTTTCCGTACATTATTGAATATGTATATTAAATATATTCTTTATGTTGATTCCAATTAATTATAAATATTTTTCGGTTGACAAAATTAATTTTTGTATTTTTGAGATTTTACGGGCGACGCACGTGTTTCGGTACACGTGTTTTAAGCATATTATTCTTTCAAAATGAATTTCATGAAATTATGTGTGTTTATTTTAAATTGTGCATGAAAAGTATAATTTTTGAGTTAATTTTATATATTTATTACATACATAAATAAGTTGTTTTAAAGAGATTAAATAAATAAATTATTTTGTACACAAAGTACGTGCACACGTGCGATGTGCACACAATTTTGGGGACCGGGCTGTTTTAGAGAGGAGGAAAAAACTAAATTTGATTTTTGAAAGAAGGAGGGAAACCAAGTTGAAAATTTTAGAAGTGGAGTTTGTGGTGTTCATGTGAGAGGTGGTTACTCTAACTACCTCCTAATTAACCTATAAAATACCACATAGTCTCTCTCACTCTCTCATTCTCTTCTTTCTTTTTCCTGGTTCCAATCTGAAAGCAGCCCACACCTAGCCATGTGCTACAACCTACTCACCTATCCAACTATATATATAGATACATTATTCATAGGTGTGTGTATATATATATATATACATACATATATATAGTATGTGCACATGAATGAGAGGAAGGTGCTAGACTTGCGGTGCATTTCGGGAATCTTGATGGATGCTTGCCGAAATGGAGTGTAGGCTTGCTTTGGTGCACGGTTTTCGAGGAGGTTGCAATTGGAGTTTTCTTTAGGAGCTCCTAATTCTAGGAGTTCATTTGAGTACATTTCTTCAACTTTAGGTGGGTATTTCTTAAATCGTTTCTAATTTAGGAGTAGAAGGTGCATGATAGACGATATATAATTTATTTGTTTGAAATCGAATTGGTATTATGAGATTGCATGCAAATTAATGTAGAAATGAATTGTTAAATTTTGATTGGTGTGGTAGATGCAAATTGCTATTCTATTTCCCTAAATTGTTATGATTGCTAGTTGAAATGCTAGAATTGAAATTATTTGTATGAAATTGATGCATGTTGAGACATTGGTTAAAATAATGCAAATGTGTATAAAAGAATTGTTTGTTGTTGTTAATATGGCAAAGAAGTGTGGTTCTAACTTCAAAATATCTATTTTTTAGTATAGAGATTTTTATAATTAAAGTAATTTTTGATAAAAGACAATATTCTATTTGGGAAATTGATTTTATGCATTTTAAAGGATTTTTATTGAAAGACGAGAAACTGGTGAATTTGAAAACATATACGATATTGTTTTTAAAAGGAATACATTCTGGAAATGATTTATATTTTGTATATGGAAGTACAAATCAATTAAAAGGTCGAAAAATATATGCAAGCTGCAATTGGTGTAATTGACAGTCGACTGTCTATTTTCACAGTCGACTGGCAAGTGTAAGAATTTGTTTTTCGTCGGCGGAACAGTCGACTATCTTCTTTCACAGTCGACTGAAACGAACTGACTATTGTTTTTGATGTTTCAAAGTTTCGCAGAACAGCCGACTGTCTACGTTCACAGTCGACTGCTGCTGTCCTGAATTTTGGTGTTTGAGCTTTCAAAGTATTAGTGGAATAGCCGACTGTTACTGCTGATTCTGGAGTGGGGGTAAACAAATAGAATTTGTGGGTTCGTGGAAAAACCTGAATAGCAGATCCGAACCTGTTCGTCTGAGTTGGGCTGCTGACTCCCGCCGTACACCTGCAAGGAAAGTGCGAAACACCGGGGTTGATCCCGGCGACGCACCCTCCGACGCTCTTGTCAGTAACCAGAAGAGATTAAGAAAGAGCTTAAGCAGGTAAAAGAGTCATTAACCTGGTCACAGTGGTGGGTAGGAGGTATTTATAGTCGCCATGGGGGAGTTAATTAGGGATCTGATTAGAGATTTGATTTCCTGTGATAGGAGTAAAATCCTCCTAATCAGTTTAGGAAACTGATCCCCTAATTCCCGGTAAGAGCAAATCAGGCCTGTTGATTTGGTCAAATCAGTAACCCTGATTTTCCTCTTGCTGATCTGGGTTTGTCTTGGGTCGGGACCCGTACCCAGTTGGAATGGATCCGTTCGCGGATTATTGGATCTGTGAGAAGGAGACCCAGTACCCGCTTCGGACCCACTGGTAGGTGAAATTACCGTTTTACCCCTGAGCTTTAAGATTCGCGTCCGATGTGAACAGTCCCGATTTAATCCTATTTTTAGCAATATCACCGACTGGTTCCTTGTCAACAGTCGACTGAACCGAGTGTGATGTTTCGATATTCGCAGAACAGTCAACTAATACTGTCACCAGTCGACTGAACCGAACTGGTTTTTGGTTCTTGAGTTTGGATTTGATTTTGATAAAAGTCAAATAAGTTTGAATACGAGATTTTATCATTATTAATATTTGAATGAGTTTATTTTGAAATGCACACCAGGATATGAATGGTGAAATTGATATAGATACCGAATTGAATTGTTCTCATGTAATGAGATTACAAAAGAAATGTTTTGAGAAAGAGTTTGTGAACAAAAGAAATGGAAATGATTATTTGAGATTAATTATGAAATATTATTGATCTCTAGAAAGAGATAGTTGTTGGAATCTGGAGGCTAGGCGAGACCCTAGTGACCGGCAGTTTTATTTATGATTTTGAGAGCTGACCGTTGAGGGTTGAGCGTCTCTTGAGAAGTAGCCAGGTAGGCTGACTGTCTCTGTTGTTTTGATTTAAGTCCGGTAGGGTAAGCTAGCTCTAGGTTGTGATGATTTTCTTTTAAAACAAACATTGTAGGGATGTAATGAAAGTAAGAGAAAAACATGAGTACGAGGGCTATTAGATGGGTGTTGTGAGGGTATGCACAGGATGTCTTCGCGATGCGTCGTGACATGACGTGGGTACTACTCCAGAGTACCATCCCGGTAGCAATGCTTGTGGGATGTTCGGTGGCTGCAAGAGGATCGTGTGCCATGAAGGAGGCTGAATTACCGCAGAATGCATGCTTGATGAGTCAAGACATGGCACGGGATTCCCTTCCAGGTTTTCTGTACACGTGCTTGTAATCATAGAATATCTATGATACTTACCAAAAATACAGAGAGATACATAGTGAAGATGTGATGAAAGTGAGAGAAAAACACAAGTATGAGAGCTAGAGTTTACGGTGCGGGGGTGAGCCACAGAATGCATGCTTGATGAGTCAAGACATGGCGTGGGCACTACTCAGTAATGATCGGACTTTAGCCACGCTTGTGGGATGTTTGGTGACTTGAAGAGGATCGTGTGCCATGAAGGAGGGTGAATTGCCACAGAATGCATGCTTGATGAGTCAAGACATGGCATGGGATTCCCCTCCAGGTTTTCTGTACACGAGCTTGTACTCATAGATCATCTGGGATACTTACCGTAGTTACAGTACTAGATTAAGTCATGACGAGGGATTGAACCCTACAAGGTGAAGAACGATTAAGAGGCTTGCCCTCGGACCTATGTAGTATGTGATGCATAGAATCCGAACAAGTGTGCATTAGGGTCATGTAATATAAATAACTGCATTAAGGACTAAGTGCACCGCACAACACGACATCAACAGGATAGTCCCTTTGTAACTTTGTTTGTGATCAAGTTTGTGTTTGCTAAAGTATTTAAGAATCGTTATACAGTTTCCGGCATAAAGAGGATGGCTGTGTGTAATATTTCATCAGTTGTAAGCAACTGACGCGCCCACAGTTTTATATGCAGGATTTGGAGTTACATGAAGATATAAAAAGAATTGATGTTGTTTATTAAATAAATGTTAAAGTTGTAATAATTGTACATTTATTATTGTTGTATTTTATTAATTCCGCTGCGTATTGTTGTAAAACACTCTGATGTAATTATTGTTGAAATAAAGTTTTAAATTCCTTGTAAAATTGTACGAAAGAAGTGTAAAGATCATGTACAACTCTCGAATTCAGTTGTATTTGGAATTCGGGGTGTTACAGAGTGGTATCAGAGCCACGCTTCTAAGTAGTACAAATTTATAAGGAATGACACCCTAGATTGGACATTAGAGTGTGAGTTCAGTTTACAGAGATTTAAATGTAAATGATTTACATTTGTGTTGCTCTATAGGCTGATGTTTTCTCTTTCCTTTCTCGATTGGATGGTTAGAGTCATGAATGGAAGTTGTTATTGAATTTACATTCATGATGCTCTCCTCGTATAAATTGATTTGAGATTGTATGCGAGCTCATTTTCTCTGGGTATCAGAGTGGCGCAGTGGAAGCGTGGTTGGTTTGAACCTTCATTCATGATGCCTTACATATAGACACACTTTCCCTTCAAATTATTTTCTGTGGATTTTCATCATAGTACTTTTCAACATTTAATATTTTCCAAATAAGTATTTTTCTATACTATTAAATCATATTAATGTCTAGTATTTTGTCTATTTTCCTTAGTCTTGATCTTGTTGAACTTATTTTAATTGTCTCTCAATCTTAAAGTTTTGTCTTTCGTGTTTTATGTCACCTTATGTTCATCCGTCCATATGTGCTATTACTTTACGTATTCTGTTAAATTTATACTACAACTATTATTTTTATTTACTATTACATTTTGAATTTTGCTTGGGAATTTTGCTTATGTGCATTCATTTTACATGATTTGATTGTGTGATACGATATTCTTTCGTTATCTCGTATTGTCTTATATACTTCAATATCTATATAATAAAACACAAAGAAAGCTATCAAGTGACTCTTCTTTAATCCCAAAAAAATTAAAGGCCCAGATCTAACCTCACAAAACATATTTTCCCTCCCAAAAGTTTCCCCCTAAAACTCAAATTCAAATCCCCACTCAAAACAACTCATATATTTATTTAATTATTTCTCTCTCTCTCTCTCCCTCTCTCTCCCTCTCTCTCTCTCTCTCCCCCTCCCTCCCTCCCCCCCCTCCTTCTTCTATTCAAAAAATTAAGAAAATAAAAATTTAAAAAAATTTTAAAAAAAAACCAAAAAACTAAAAAATTTAAAATTTTAAAAACTTTAAAAATAATTCAAAAAAATCATACAATATATTTTTTGCTGGACCCCCAAAAGTTTCTCATATAATATGTTTGCTACTTCAATTAATTTGCAGGACCTCCAAAACTATTTTCTATGATCAAACAAGGCGCATCGTTCCGAAGACGTGCCGTAGGCACGTGTCAACGGGCAAACCTAGTATTTTAACAAGATTGAAATATTTTATCCGTATAAATACAACATACTAATTTGATTTATTGTCTCCATTCAATATTATTGTTAGTACATATTATCTACTAATTTATTTGTTATATTCATTAATTCTGTAATTTACGTTTCCTTAATATAATGCATATACTCGCTATTCATACTTTACTCTATCATCTAATTTTAAATTATCTTTACATTCTTGATTACTACATATGTTTTCCATTGAATTTTTATATGTGTCATGTATTTCAAAATAGTTACTATACATATAATTTCACCATCCTCCAATTATTACATTACTATTTTTATGCATAATTGTTTGTGTCAAATGTCCTAAATTGCTACACTACATCATTATTGTTTTCAATTCCGACATGTGCATATATTTTATATTATTTTAGTGTTATAAATAATTTTTCATTACTACTAATTAGTACCGCCTATGTTTGATATATCCTATACACCTATTTTGATATTTCATTGTGTAAAATCTTTTCTGTATCATTGATTTTCAAACATAACACCATACTTTATTAAACATCCCATATCTAATCTAAGTATACATGGAAGATTACATCTTTCCATCTTCCGCTTTGGTGCAACTTAATGTCGCGAGGGCAAATATGCAACTAGACATCATTGGATGCAAACTGCAACTGGAGGTCGGTAAGGCAAAATCTGCAACCGAATGTCCAGAATGCAAACTGCAACTGGATGTCGGTGAGGCAAAATCTGCAACCGAATGTCCAGAAGGCAAACTGCAACTGGATGTCGGTGAGGCAAAGTTTGCAACTGAATGTCTAGAAGGCAAATTGCAACCGGATATCGTAGGAGCAATTATGCAACTTGAGATCAAGACAGGCAAGTCTGCTGTTGGATACCAGCGAGACGAACCTACACTAGAAGGAAATACTATACTTAGATAACCCCTGCCTTGTTTTTCCATAATATTCACTTACAACTATTCCATGTTGTACTAGCATATACTATTTCCTAGTATTATATTGTTTATACAAATTTCTATATTTATCAAACTTGTATATTTGCTACTTAATCTCAACTATCTTGCCGTCTTCTTCGTAGTACTTTGTATTTTATGTGAGGTAGTATCTCATACCACTTTATCGTATTTTGCTATTTTAGATTTGGTGGCTACTCACATAGCAAAAACATATCTCCTGTTGTTTATGTATTTTGTTTATGATTCATAAATTTTCTTTTATATCCTTGGTTTTGTGACACGTCATTGTTTTTCAACTATAATGTTTTGTTTTACTGCTACAAATCATTTATGATTTTTATATCATGCTATTTGTTTCACCCCTATAAAAAAAAAATTCTTATGTACGTATATAATTTCGCATACTGGTTTTCTTGGTCTACTTGATAAATCGAAATTATTTGGATTTCTGTCTTTTCATTTTTATCATACACATATGATTTTTGTATTTACCTTACAAATTACTTTATGATATCAATTTATATAAAAAATCATTTTAATGTTGTCTATACTTTTAACTATATTTCCTTCTTATATATTTTTCAAACTCTTATTCAATAGTCTTCTTTTAAATCTACTAATTCAGTTTTCGATATACAATGCCAAAAATAGTTTGCGACTTTCTACCACTTATTACTTTGATAAATTTTGACTACTAAATCTATTTATAGATTATCCATTGACTATGATTCTCTTTAGTGCATTGTTTTCTGAACTATTTCATAACTAATGACCAAATTCATTTATCATTTCATCTAATGGCTTACTTAATGGTATTTTGTATGAAAACTCCTTTCAATATATACTATCCTTTATTGTCGCGTTAATTTTCTTATGCTACTTTCTAGATTCATGTTCTGTTCTCATAAAATTTTGATACTCATAATTTTCTTAAATAGATTTTTGTCTATTTCATCCACATTGCTTACTTTTATGCTATATGTATTTTCTTGATGTTTGTAATTTCTATATGTTATACTGATATTTCCTTGGTGTGTACAAAATACAGTCTTTACCATAGTGAGTTCCGGGAACGGAACTATTCTAAGGGGGGAAGAGTGTAACACTCCGCAAAATTTAAATGACAATTTTGCCCTCGGGTGTTACTTTGTACTGTTATTGATGATATCCATAATGCATTTTGATATGTATTTTGAATTCCGATTATTTATGCAATCACGTATTCTTAAAATTCCATTTGAGACAACTCAAATGCTAAATTTCTATCCTTGATTTTTTATGTGCTTTTTAC